>CM028138.1:163710000-165131875 GCA_016271365.2 Neoceratodus forsteri
CATGCACATAAGCACACCACGGAACACACTGCCCCACCACCCATGCCAGCAGTGGCGCCACAGTCATCTCTTACCTGGCACAGGCACAGTCCCTCGTGAACCATGGCCCTGCAGCATTCAAGCAGTGGTCGCTGCCTGCGCCTGATGCCGCGCGTAACGAGATGGCACTTTTCACCATCACATGGAATACCTGTGATGGCACCTAGTCAACGGCAATGAAGCCCAGACCCGCGATGGGGGCAAGTCACCTCCGCACAGGTCCAAACAGGCGCGATGGCGCCTCATCAACTTCACCAGGTTGGCCATCTCAGCCTCATCCCACCGCCTGTCATGGCCCACCACTGCCCTTTGCCTATGTCTCACAGACATTGGTGCTGTGGAAGGGGGCAAATAATCATGGTAAACAGTGAAACAATGACTGTGCATACACCCTGACACCCCCTAGAACTGAAGTCTAGCGCTGTGCTGACGTATGCCGTAGCGCCGCTCTAACAGGAAGTGTTTGCAATGCGCATGCATGACCCTACCATGACCCTGGGTTGCTATACAGCGATGCGCAGAAGCTACCGTCTTGTGCTGGTAGCACAGCCAGACGCACTATGACAGCGCAGGCAAGGGGAACCATGAGTACGCGTATTGCACATAAAGCGTGGCGCTGACCTCATATAGCGCCTGCTGTGCTAGCGCTATTCAGAGCCATATTCAATGGCTGGATGCAAATTGAGGGTACTAGTGTATGCATGGGCAAACGCTGTGATCAGCATATCATTATGCGCCATTTACATGACTAACAGGCAGGATTGCCTGGCTGGCCTATAAAGAGCAAGCAGTGCACCACCAGTGTTGTGCTGTGGAACCGCGGTGGGAACCAACAGTGAACAACATGGATAGAGACATGCAACAGGGGGATGGGCACAGAGCCAGGTATTGTATCAAAGTGTAGACAGGCATACTCAGTGTATTACACGGTCCAGTTTGTTGACTGCCTGTCACAAACCATAGGCCACTCGGTTAAAATTATCAATCTAATCTGTAGTATTTGGGTTAGTGTTAGCCACTGAGGACTGTGTGATGCATGTATGATCTCTTTAGAGTGTAGAGGAACATCTGACAACTTGTTTGGAAGGGTGCCATTGGATAGGATGTGTGTACATTATGTAATGGGGGGACGGTTGAAGATCTGTACAAAATGGATATATCTGGCTACACTCCTGGTATGTATGACCACCGTGGGACCACAAACGTCCACTGCATTGTGCACATACCTCCTGCAGTTAACTGTGCCATATGCCAATGTATGCACATTGTGTCTGCAAGCCAGGTGCACTGGTGCTGTACCATGACAGTGCACCGTCTTGTCTTCCTGGATGTGTGGTGTGATGGCCTCTGCCCCCCGGGTGTACACAGTGTACCAGCAATGTGCGCTCCCATGCTGAAATGGGCCACAAAACAGTCATGGGGGTTCATGGCACACACAATCCACAGCAGTGCACATGTGTGTACACCACTCCAGACACAGGACAGACAGTGGCAATGTGGGCATGTGCACCGTACAGGCACATGCAGCAATCTGATATGTCCATGTGGCCTGTAGCACTGAGGGGATGATATCGTGATGTCCACTGTGTGATGCACTGCAGCACCGACACAGCCACTGACACCTGTCCACTCTTTATTATCCCATAGGTGTGCAGGCTCAACAGGAGTGCATCCATGCACATAAATTCTCCCAAGATGAGCTGAACACCCTGGAACATGAGGTGAAAGAAAGAGAAGATGTGTTACGCACACACAGGGCCACCGATGCTGTTGTGCGGCAGGCTTGGGAGGAGGTGACTGCAGCGGTGAATGCGGTTGGTGGTCATGGGAGATCAACTGAGGCAGTCCATAAACATTGGAATGACCTCCTGTGGTGTGCAAAGGA
This sequence comes from Neoceratodus forsteri, assembly GCA_016271365.2. NCBI lineage: Eukaryota > Metazoa > Chordata > Ceratodontiformes > Ceratodontidae > Neoceratodus > Neoceratodus forsteri. The sequence goes on from CM028138.1 coordinate 163,711,925, forward strand.
GGAGGAGGCACACCACCACAGAGACAGGACCAGGACTGGTGGTGGTCCGCAGGAACACCAGCAGCGTGTGCAGGAGCCACACATGGTGGTGGTGGCCTCAACACTGCAGATGGTGGCAGTGACAGGTGTGCCAGGTGGTGGTTGCGAGACGACCCTCGCACTTCCAAGGTCAGGTCTGTATTCACATGTGTAACCCCTGTATGTGGTGCAGGCAAGGGTGCATGGTCTTGCTTTTGGTGTCCTGCACAGGATGCACTGTATCCTGCCAAAATGATGCCTGGCATGGTCAAGGTCACTGTGGGGTGGGTGGGTGCATGTTGTCACAGGCTTGTGTGAGGTGGGTACCTGTCCTGAGGGCTGCATGGTGTGGTGGTGGTGGTGGTAGTGGTGGTATTTTGCCACAGTGTCCATGGATGGGTGACTGACCCTGTCCCTATTCTCTCCACAGCACTCTCGGACAGGCCTGCACCACCACAGCATGACCCACAGATGTCCAGCCAGGTTCCCGAGATTGCGGAGGAGTGTGATGATGATCGGCCAACAACATCTGGACTTTGTCTATCTCAGGGCCGCATGGGCCCAATGCATGTTGGGCATACCCATGGACAGGGCATGCAACTGCCTGGGGAGGGGGGTCACACCTCACTAGGGGTGTTAGGGTACAGTGGGCACCTGGATGTTGCACCAACTGAGAGTGATGGGGTGGGAGAGGTACTGCTGATCACTGTCACCAGTGCGGATGACAGTGATGTCTCTGTATATTCACAGCAGCTGGCCATTTCTGTGCCAGGGGATGTAGGGGTGGGGCTTGCTGAAGGCCATGGAACAGGTCAGGTGGTTCTAGGTGTCGCAGTGTGGCTGAACACACAGTGGTGGGTGGTGTGGGTGGTGTTGCAGGACAGCAGGGCGTGCATTGTCGGACACATGCTGGGGTTACAGTCCATATGGTGCCACAGCCCACTGCCACTCGTAGTCAGCAGCCGGATGTAGCAGTTGGTGCATTGCCACAGGCACCACTGCCAGCTGCTGCTGTGGGTCCTGTGCCTCTGGTACACGAAGGCCATGGTGCCCGGCCACTCCTGCAGGCTGCTGTCACCTCCACAGCAGGAGGCCTGTCTGACCTACATGCCATGGGCGTGAGTTGCGACATGAGCTGGGTCAGATACGGGAGGCAATCACAGTGGGCTTGGCACATGCTGAGCAGCAGGCAGAGGACAGGTTTGGCCGCCTGGTGGGTGCCATAGACCGTGGCTTCTCTGGGTTGACTGCTGCAGTGGTGGCAATTGGTGATGTCATGCATGGTGTGCCTGTTGGTCGGCAGCATGGGTTTGTTGGCCGTGGTGCAGATGGCAGAGGGGCACACAGGCAGGCACACCGTGGGCACAGGGCTGCCACTGGTACCAGTTCCGATCCATCACACACTCCACCTGCAACCCAGCAGTGCCGTGGCCGTCCATCCACCCTGTCTGCCTCCACCAACCCCTTGGGGCACAGGAGGTCAACCATGCCTGCCTCACCTTCCACTTCAGCTGTATCCTCTGCACAGAGCACCCAGGGTCCCTAACCCCTGGTACGGGAGCACGCCGTATGCGTGGGTGTCGTCGCCGGTGATGCTCACAGGCTGTCTGCTGTACTCTGCATGCATCCCCCTCATGCATGGGTAGATGTGTGCGCGCACGCGCGTACACACACACACACACTCCCACCAACACAGTTGCCCCCCTTACCCTCACGACACACATCGCACCTCCCCACCATGATTACACCGTTTGTGTGTATCCCCCCACATATGTGCTGCACAATCATGGTCTCACACCACATGCACACACTATTTGTGTATTACACTGGGTTTGTTTGCTGATGTGATTGTGGTTTTCACTGCTATGTTAGTCTGTGCACATTAAATTGGTAATCACTTGTACTCTTTCAGGTTGTTGTGCAGTCTGTACTTACCCTCTGGTCTGTTGCAGTGTCCTGATGATGTTGTCCTGGTGCTGTATGGCCCTGCATGCCATGCGAGGGTCCCTCCTCTTGAGTTGCTCCACTATCCCCCTGACCACTGGCTCTGGCTCACTGTCAGACTGTCCCTCAGGTTCAGGTGCCTGTATCCCACGGTTCATTGCCATGTTGTGCATCATACAACAGGCTAGGAAGATACGGCATACCTTCTGAGGTGTATATTGTAGGGCACCACCTGATGTGTCCAGGCATCTGAATCGCATCTTCAGGATGCCAAACACCTCTCTATGATGTTCCTTGTTCTGGCATGTGCCTGTTGTACAGCTCCTCAGCCACTGTGGCCGGTCGAAGTACTGGTGTGAGCAGCCAGGGTCGCAGGGGATAGGCACTGTCCCCTGTCGCAACATATATACCTGTTAGTGCTGTACTGCAATCTGTCAGATGCTGTCCTGCACCTCTCTGTGGCCCTCCCACACCCCTTCCCTGGCCTGCAATGCCTGCCCCCATCCATGCTGTTGTGTGTTTGCCTTGTCTGCTACAACTCACTGACTAGTTGCCCACTGGGTATTCTACCCTCCTCAAAGGCCTGACACAGCTGAGACTGGTGCCAGATGAAGGCGTCGTGGGCACTGCCGGGGTACTGTGCATAGACATTGCTGATGTGCCCCGCCGTATCGCACACCACCTGGCAGTTGATGGAGTGGTACCCCTTCCTGTTTACATACACGTCACTGGCATCGCCAGGTGGTGCATGGATGGGGACATGGGTGCAGTCAATGGCACCCAGTACAGATGGTAGGTGCGCAACTCGATGGAACTGCTGCATTGTTTCTCTGCACTCTGCTGCCGTGCTGGGGAATACTATGAATTCCCAAGCATGTTGCAGGAGGGCCTCTAGGAACTGGGTCAGGATGCGTGAGGTGGCAGACTGCGTTACCCCAGTGGTGTCCCCCGTTGGTCGTTGGAATGTCCCTGTGGCAAGGAAGCACATCGCTGCTGTCACCTTCTCCTCCACTGTCATGGCATGACTGCATCTGGTGTTTGGCTGCAGCTGCTCATGCAGGAGTTCACAGAGCTGCCTCAACATTCCCCTGTTCATCCGGTACCGGCCAATGATGTGGTCATCAGGCAGGGTCTCGAAGGAGACCCTGGGCCGGTACAGCCTGTTTGCAGCATACCATCTCCTTGGCCTGCGTTGTGGCCCATGTTGTGCCTGCTCCCTTTCCTCCTCCTCCTCCACTACAGCTGCCATCAATGGCAGGATCACTGCTACTGGCACTGCACACATTCCCACTTCCTGTGCTGCTCCCTCCTCCTCTGTGTTTTGCCCTGTGTTTAGACCAGCCTTTTATAGGCGGTAACTAGCGCCATGCTAGGGGCCGAGCTATGTATCCTAGCGCAGCGCTGGACCTTTGAATATCCCCTTGCGCATCTCTCTAGACCCCCCACCCATCCTTTTGCCCTTTGCATACATTACTGGTTTGCCCAGCGCTAATGCAGTTTTCCTGCACTATTTGGCCTTTTGAATATAGCAGACTCGCGCTAACCCTGCGCTAAACCTGCGCAAATGGTTTTTGCCCTGCGCAAAGCTTTGAATATCTGGCCCTGTGTGTCACAGAGATAATGTAAACACATTGAAGCACCACACTGTTACCAAGATAATTTAACACAAAGTTTTGAACCACACTGTGATAGAGATAATTTAAACCATAGTTCTGCATCACACTATCACAGAGATAATTTAACAAATAGATAATCACGACATAGTCTGTGAGATAAAGTAATCCATCAGAGATATATTTTCACACAAAGTTTAGCACCTCCATGTCACACACATATGTTTAAACACAGTTTAGGACCACATTGTAAAAGAGATAATTTAAAGCAGTTTATCATCAATCTATCAGAATGATATTTAAACTAAGTTTGACTGAGATAAATTAACACAGAGTTAAATAATTTAATAGTTACAATATTATAAACCACAGCATTATAGTATGTTATGTTTCGATATTTTTATATTATTTTATAATATATTACTCATCACACTGTAACATAATATATTTCACACAGTTAAGCACAACACTGAGACAGAGATCATTTAACTCAATGTTTAGAAACACACTGCAACAGAAACAATTTAACAAATGTTGTAAACAATTTAACTGATAAATTAACACCACACTGTCACACAGATAATGCACCACACTGTGATAGAGATAAAGTAAACCATAGATGTCACAGAGATAATTTAATACACAGTTTAGCACTTTGATGTCACAGATACATTTACACAAACAGTTTAGCAACACACTGTGAAAGAAACAATTAAGATAGTTCAGTATTGCACTATCAGTGATATTTAACACATAGTTTAGCACCACAGTTTGACTGAATTAATCAACACATAATTAATTTAATAGTTATAATATTATGACACCACACCATTATATATTACGTTATGTTATGTTATGTGATTTTATGTTATTTTATATGTTATGTTATGTCACATTATAGTTTTCACCGTAACATAACAGAGATAATGTCACAGATAGGAACAAGAGTGAAACTCTTGTTTTAGATAATTAAACACGCATATTAGCAATAGACTATCACAGAGATAATGATATACATTTAATAATAACACTGTTACAGAGATAATTTAACAAATAGTTAAGCATCGAACTATCGCAGACATATTTCTACACATAGCTTAATACCACTCTGTCACAGAGATAAATTATTATATTATATTACATCATATTAAACAGAACTTCATAAGAGGTACAATTTCAAACAGTTGAGCACAAAACTGTAACAGAGAGCAGTTAACTCATTGTCACAGAACTATAATGATGATATGATATAATATCATCTCATATGATATGATATAATGGAGTTGCGTTATAGTATTATAACTACTAAAATAATAAACTATGATTTGTTTTGTCACTAGTACAGTGTGGTGTTAAATTAACAGTTAAAATATCTCTGCAATAGTGTGGTGCTGAACTAGTTGTTAAATTATCTCTGTTACAGCATGTTGATTAAAAGTTTCTCATTGTTTCTGTTACAGTGTTGTGTTTTACTGTGTGAAATGATCCCTGTAATGGAGTGGTGATTAATATAATATGATATAATATAATATAATATAATATAATATAATATAATATAATATAATATAATATAATATAATATAATATAATATAATATAATATGATTTGCCATGAAATGACTTTATATCTTATGACATGTTATGATATGCTATGAAATGAATTAATTACATAATATAATGGAGTGGCATTATAGTTTTATAACTCTTAAATTAATTAACTATGTGTTGAGGTATCTCTATGACAGTGTGGTGTTAAAGTATGTGTGAAATTATCTGTGTGATACTGCTGAACTATGTGTTAAATTATTTCTGTAACAGTGTGCCGATCTCTTTGGCAGTGTGGTGCCAATCCTTGTGTTAAATTCTCTCAAGCAAAGGTTAAAGTGTCTATCTTGGAATGTGGGTCTAAACAATGAGTGAAATGCTCTCTGTTACAATGTTGTGCTTAACTGTGTGTAATTATCCATTATGGAGTGGTGAGTAATATCATATCATATCATATCATATCATATCATATCATATCATATCATATCATATCATATCATCATATCATATCATGTCATATCATATCATATCATCATTGATATGATATGGTATGATATATGATGTGATGTGATGTGATCTGAAGAGATGTGAAATGTTTATGATATGATGCCATTTAATGGTGTGGTATTGTAATATAACTATTAACATAAATAACTGAGTGAATTTATGTCTTTGACAGAGTGGTGTTGAACTATGTGTAGAAATGTCTCTGTGATAGTGTGGTGCTGAACTATGTGTTACATTATCTCTGTAATAGTGTGATGATTGAATGTGTTACATTACCTCTGGGACATGGTGGCACTAATTAATAAGTTTAAATTTTATCAATCGTGGGCTAAATTTTCTTGTATTATGGTTCAAAACAATAAGATCAATGCTCTCTGTTACAATGTTGTGCTTTAGTGTGTGAAATTATCTGTTGCAGAGTGCAGATTAATATGATATGGTATGATATGATATGATATGATATGTGTTAATATAGTAGAATATAATATAATGTAATGTAATGTAATATTATATAATGTGGTGTGATGTGCTGTCATGTTATGTCACATGATATGATATGATACAAACAATGTATTAATACAGCATTATATATAATATATAATATATAGTATAATGTGATGTCATGTGATGTGTTGTCACGTTATGTCACATGATATGCTATGATATGATATGATATAATATGCATAATATAAAATAATGTTGTGTTATAATATTAAAGCTATTAGATTAATTGACTGTTTATTTGACTTTGTGACTGTGTGGTGCTAATTTATGTGCTAAATTATCTCAAGCATTGGTTAAATTGTCGTTGTTGCAGTCAGTGAGGTTTAAAACAATGAGCTCAGTGCTCTCTGTTACTGTGTTGTGCTTAAACTGTGTGAAATTATTCTTGTTGTGGAGTGGTGATTAATTCAATATAGCATAATATAATGTAATATGATATAAGATAAAATATCATATGCTATATGATAAGATGTGATGTACTATATGATACGCTATGATATGCTATGATATGATGTGATATGATCTGACGTGATGTGATGTGAAATGATATATGATATGATATGCTATGATATGATATGATATGATATGATATGATATGATGTGATATGAAATGAAATGTTAATATACTCTAATATAATATGATGTGATGTGATGTGCTGTCAAGTTATATCACATGATACGATATGTGATATGATATGATGTGATATAATATAATATAATATAACATAATACGTGATATGATATGATATAATATAATATAATATAATATAATATAATATAATATAATATAATATAATATAATATAATATAATATAATATAATATAATATAATATAATATAATATAATATAATATAATGGTGTCCTATATTGTACTATAACTATTAAATTCATTAACTATGTGTTAATTTGTCTATGTGAAGGTGTGGAGATAATTTATCTGCAACATTAGAGATAATTTGATAAAACATGGGTAAAACTGTTTCTTTAGCTGTGTGGTTCGAAACAATGAGTTCAGTGCTCTCTGTTGTAGTGTCGTGCTGAATTGTGTAAAATTATCCTTGTTACAGAGTATTGATAAATATATATAATATAATTAAATATAATATCATGTAATGTAATATAATTTTATACACTATGATATATGATATGTATTATAATGATGTGAGCTGAACTATGTGATAATATAGTATAATATGCTATAATACAATATAATGTAATGTGTTGTGTTATGTCACATGATGTGATCTGATATGATATGATATAATATAATGTAATGTAATGTATTGTAAAGTAAAAGTAACATGATATAATATAATATAATAAAACATATTGTAACATAACATAACATAACATAACATAACATAATATAATATATTATAATATAATATAATATAATATCATAAAATAATATAATATAATACTAATATAACAGTGTCATATTATAATATTTTACCCATTAGACTAATTGACTGTTAATTTGCCTTTGTGACAGTGTGGTACTAATTTATGAGCTAAATTATCTCAAACTTTGGTTAAATAGTCTCTGTTGCAGTGTGGTTCAAAATAATGAGTTCAATGCTGTGCTTAACTGTATGAAATTAGCATTGTTACAGAGTGATTATTAATATAATATAATATAATATATATTATAATAATATGAAATAATATAGTATAGTATAGTATCATATCGTATGGTATGATATGGTATGAGATGAATTAATGACATAATATAATATAATGGCGTGGTGTTATAATATTATAACTCTTTAATTAACTACATGCTGCTGTATCTCTTTGACAGTGTGAAAATTACTGTGCAATACTGCAGTGCTGAACTCTGTGTAAAATTATTTCTGTAATAGTGTGTTGATCTCTTTGGCAGTGAGGTGCTAATCCCTGTGTTAAATTCTGTCAAACAAGGGTTAAAGTGTCTATCTTGGAATGTGGATTTAAACAATGAGTGAAATTTTCTCTGTTATGCTTCACTGTTTGTAATTATCCGTTATGGAGTGGTGAGTAGTATAATATAATATAATATAATATAATATAATATAATATAATATAGTATAGTATAGTATAATATAATATAGTATAGTATAGTATGATATGATATGATATGATACAATGCGATACGATACGACATATGACATGATATGCAATGATATAAGATATGATAAGATATGATATGATTGAAATGATATGGTATGATATATGATGTGATGTGACGTGATGTGATGTGACATGTTTAAGATATGATACCATTTTATGGTGTGGTGTTAAACCTATTAACATAAATAACTGTGTGAATTTATATCTGTGACAGAGTGGTGTTGAACTATGTGTAGAACTGTCTCTGCGATAGTGTGGTGCTGAACTGTGTGTTAAATTATCTCTGTAATAGTGTGATGATTAAATGGGTTACATTATCTCTGTGACAGTGTGGTGCTAATCTCTTTGTTAAATTATCTCAAACAAGGGTTAAATTGTCTCTCTTATAATGTGGTTCCAGACAATGAGTTAAATGATCTCTGTTACAAAGTTGTGCTTAACTGTGTGAAATTATCCATTACAGCATGGTGATTAATATAATATAATATAATATAATATAATATAATATAATATAATACAATATAATATAATATTAGTATAATATAATACCATATGATATCATATGGTATGATATGCTATGATATTAAATGATATGATATATTATAATGTAATATAATATATTATAATATCACATTACATAACGTGACATAACGTAACATAACATAATATAATATAATAACATAGCATAATGCAAAATAATATAATACAATACAATAGAATGTGGTGTTATAATATAACACTTAATTAACTATCTGTTAACGTATCTCTATGACAGTCTGGTGGTAAACTCTGTGTCAAAATATCTGTGCGATACTCTTGTGCTGAACTATGTGTCGAATTTTCTCTGGAATAGTTTGGTGATTAAATGTTTTACATTATCTCTGTGACAGTGTGGTGCTAATCTCTGTGTTAAATTCTCTAACACAAGAGTAAAATTGTCCCCGTGTAGTGTGATTCTAAACAATGAGTAAAATGTTCTCTATTACAATGTTGTGCTTAACTGTGTGAAAGTATCAATTATTTAGTGGTGATATATAATATAATATAATATAATATAATATAATATAATATAATATAATATAATATAATATACTATGATATGATATGAAATTATATGATATGAGATAATATAGTGGTGTGGTGTTATGATATTATGAATATTACATTAATTAACTATGAATTTATTTCTGTGACAGTGCATTTATTAAACGTGTTACATTATCACTATTACACTGTGGTACTAGTCTATGTCTTACATTATCTCAATCATGGGTAAAATTGTCTCTGTTGCAGTGTGGTTCTAAACAATGAGTTCAGCCCTCTCTTTTACAGTGTTGTGCTTAACTGTGTGAAATTACCCTATTACACATTGGTGATTAATATAATATAATGTAATATAATTCAATATAATATAATATATTATAGGGGTGTGGTGTTATAATATTATGCAAATTAAATTAATGTGTTAATTCATCTCTGTGACAGTGTTGTGCTAAACTTTGTCTTAAATCATCTCAAATATGGATTAAATTGTCTCTATTGTAGTGTGGTTCTCAACATTTAGTTAAGTGCTCTCCGTTACACTGTTATTCTTAACTTTGTGAAATTATACCTGCCACGAGGTGGTGATTGATATAATATAATATAATATAATATAATATAATATAATATAATATAATATAATATAATACAATACAATGTATTGTAATGTAATACAATTTAATATAATATAGTATAGCATAATATAATATAATGCAATATAATAAAATATAAAGTAAATATAAAGTAATGCAATGTAATGTAACATAACATAACACAACATAATATATTATCATATAATGGTGTGGGGTTATGAAGTTATAACAATTAAATTAATCAACTATGTGTAAATTTATCTCTGTGACAGTGTGGTGCTAAACTCTGTGTTAATATAATATAATATTATACAATACTGCAATACTGTGGTGCTGAACTATGTGCTAAAATATCTCAAATACAGAATAATTTATAACTCTTATTGAGAGGGTCTAAACAGTGAGTTAAATGCTCTGTCTTATAGTGAGTTAAATGCTCACTCTCACTACACTACACTATATTATACTATAATCATATCATATCAAATCACATCATGACACAACACATCACATCACATCTTATCATATCATATGATTTTATATCATATTATATTATATTATATTATATTATATTATATTATATTATATTATATTATATTATATTATATTATATTATATTATATTATATTATATTAATCACCACACAATAGCAGGGATAATTTCACACAACACAACATTGAACTCATTGTTTAGATCCTCACTATAAGAGATACAAATTAACCCGTGTTTGAGATAACTTTATACATAGTTAAGCACCACACTATTGCATAGATATTTTCACACATAGTTTAGCACCGCACCGTCAAAGAGATAAATTAACATATAGTTAATTAATTTAATAGTTATAACATTATAAAACCACAGCATTATATGGTATTATATTATATTATGTTATTTATGTTACATTATATTATATTATATTATATTATATTATATTATATTATATTATATTATATTATATTATATTATATTATATTATATTATATTATTCACCACTTCATAACAGGTTTAATTTCACACAGTTAAGCACAACAGTGTAAGAGAGAGCATTGTTTTAGTTTTAGTTTATTGTTCTAGGAATTACTACCTTTGAGCCAGAGGCTCTTTTACAAAGGTTCCATGTCAATTAGGTACAGTACAAAAGGTTACATAGATAACACAACAATTTGTGTTGTGTCAAGAGCAAGAAAACATATACAAATACATATCAAATCATTTGTGCAAAAGGACATGAGATATCAATAATCACATTATTATTACAAGAAAGAGGTCATGCCAGATTAGGAGAAACAAATAGGAAAAAGTCCAGAACAGAGAGGGTAAGTGAAAGGTGTGGAGAGCAGACAATAGCAGGAGAAAAGGTTTCAAACATGTCTTTGTCAAATAACGGGACAGGGTGGGTAGGAGAAAATAGGAGGTTTAATCAGGGCAGTCACAGGAGCTGGAGGTGGCAAGGTGAGAGAAAAGCCTTTGATTTGAAAATACCTAGAGAGGTGGAGGCAGTAATATGAGTGCTGAGGGCATTTAGCCAGCTGGGGGCATGATAGGCAAATGATCTTTGTCCCTGAGAAGTCCGGCATCAGGGGACTTGAGAGACTGGTGTTCTGATCTTCTGGTAAACGAGTGCTAGCGCTTGGGCATACAGGTCTTGGATACAGGGTGGAGTGAGGCCCAGAGTGGATTTTTTCACCATCAGGCAGGTAAGGTACTTTATCCGGTTTGAGAGTTGCAACCAACCTGAGTCAGCATAGAGTTCACATGTGGGTACATCGGTGCACCAGTGAGCAAACCGACAGGCCTTATTTAGGATGTTGTACGTACTAAGTGCTGTAGTAGTGGCAGATCCGATATAACTAAGCCATAATCAATGACTGAGATGACAGAGGATTGGATGGCAATCCTCAGTGCAGAATGGGTAAGAAGCTGTCAGTTCCGATACAGAATCCCAATTCGCTGATTAATAGTTTTTGCTGTACTATCAATGTGAGTTGCAAAGGTTAGGCCTTGATCAAAGTTGATTCCAAGATATTTGAAAATTGGCACTTGTTCAAGGATATTTCCTAGGTATGTATTAATGGTAAGTGGGACTTGCCATTTCTTGTTTTGTGGGTTAGAGAAGAGCATGGATTTAGTTTTTTTGTGGTTTAGAACCAGCTTATGTTCAAGGAACCACATCTCAACTTTGGAAAAAGCATGCTGAAGGTTGAGGCATAAGAGGTTCGGATCTTTATGAGTGGCAAGAATCACGGCATCATCGGCATAGAGGATTATTTGGTCAGGGCAGGATTTGGGGAGGGAGTTTAGGAAAAGGCTGAAGAGGAGGGGGCCCAGGATGGATCCCTGGGGAACTCCTGAGCGAACCGGTTTTGAGTCTGAGAGAACTCCAGCTACTTTCACAGATTGAGAGCGCTGAGCAAGGTAACTTTTTACCCAGTCACCAGTACCCTGTGAGAGCCCTAGGGATAGTAGTTGTTTGATAAGTAGGCCATGGTGAACTGTATCAAATGCCTTGGTTAAGTCAATGTAGACTGCTCCAGTTAGGGTTCCTTTGTCCATGGCATTGTGGATTGCTCCTGAGAATTCAAGTAGGGCAGTCGATGTGCTGGGCCCTTTCCTAAATCCATGCTGCTGAGTGCATAGGATGTTGTGCTTTTACAGGTAGTCTGAAAGTTGGTCCACTACCAAGCGTTCAAGGGCCTTTGAGAGAGGTGGTAGTATTGATATCAGGCGATAGTTACCAGGCAGTGACTTATCACCACTTTTGTGCACTGGAGTGACAACTGCAGCTTTCCATTTCCTAGGAATTGGCTGTAGCAGAGGAGAGATTGAACATTTTGTGAGGGGAGCAGTACTTCCTCCAGAGTGAGGACAGAAGTTTAAGGTCAATAGTGTCGCTGCTTGCTCAGGACTTAGAAATGGCCTTTACATATTTATAGACTTCATGTGCCTTTACTAGTTTGAAATGGAAGGGTGGTTTGGTTGGGGAGGCAGTAGTAGAAGTAGAAATTGAGGGTCAGCATCAGTGAAGAAATCAGATGAGAGGACACCACTAAGGTCTGTGAAGGTATCATTTAGGGTGTTTGCAATGATCTCTGGGTCTAATGTAGTGGTTCCATCCACATTCATTATTGTAGGAGAGGATTTTGACTGCTGACCCATGATATTCTTTATGTTGTCCCAGAAGGATTTCCCTTCACCCCAGGAGTTGGAGAGGGCATTCTTGAAGTAGGAGCTCTTCATCAAGTGGATCTGTTTAGTACAGTGGTTTACGAGCCTGTTTATACTTTTGAATGTCTGACCAGTAGAGCTCCAGTAGCTCTTGCAGTGGCCCAGAGGTGATCCCTACTTTTGAGCTGTGCCAATAGCTTTGCCGTGAGCCAGGGATTTGTGAGTGCTTTGATATTGCACTTTTTTACTGGTGCATAGGTGTCACAGGCAGTGTTAAAAGTAGAAATAAAGTAATCAAGGGCTAGGTCAACATCTTGAGTTTTGTAAATCAAGGACCAGTCTATCTGCCTAAGACAGGTCTTGAGATGAATAAGGTTGCCATAAGGTAGGACTCTGCTATAGATGGTTTTTGGAGGCGTTACTTAAACTTATTTGTCCAGGTACATATTATTGGAGAGTGATCACTGAGCGAGTCAGGGAGAACACTTACATCGGTTATACGGGTAGGGTGGCTGGTAAGGATCCAGTCAATGAGGGTGCTGGTCCCTGATTTGTAGTTTTTCCTTGTAGGGGAGTTTACCACTTGTGTTAAATTTGCTGCTAGGATAGCATCTTTGTTTGACTCTGCATCAGGAGCAAGCCAATTTATATTAAAGTCCCCAAGGAGAAGGAGTTTGATGTCAGAAGGTTGTGTACTTACAAACTTGAGGACAGCCTGTAGGCCAGAATCAGGATCTTTTGGTGGGATATAGACAGCAGCAATCATGAGGACTTTGTTTTGGGCACCAAGTAGTATCTTGATAGGGAGGAGTTGCACTGAGATTTCTGTGGTGGGGTAAGAACCATGGAGACAGGTGAGGTAGTCCTTTATGTAGACTGCACACCCACCACCCCTTTTCAAGGTCCTATCCAGACTGAATATCTTGTAGCCTTGTATAGAGATGGCATGATCTGGAGTATTAGGTGTCAGCCAAGTTTTGACGATGGCAAGTATATCCGGGTTATGCTGGCTGGCAAAGATTTGAAGGGAGGCCAGTTTTGGGAGGAGACTGCAGATGTTTAAGGTAGCAATTTTGAGCCCCCCCTCCATTTTGGCAGGCTTTGTAGGAGACAGGGCCAAGATTTGAGTGGACACTTCCTGAATCAAGAGGAGGAGTAGGAGTTTAAGAGACAGTTGCTGTACTTCGTACTCAATAGAATTACACTTCTGAGGCTTATGAGGCTTGGACCATTGCAGGCGTCTAGGGACCCAGAGCAAGGAGGTTGTTAGTAATAGAGTAGTAGAGTTGTTAGTAATGATATGCCCATTTATCCTTGTTGTAGCTTGTCAGTTGCACCCAGTCGCTTGCAGATAGGTACCTGGTGGATAAGTCAAAAGCCAAAAGAATGATCAACAGCTGAGGTCCAGAGTCACTGAAATGTTAAAATTCCTGAAGGTGATTAACTGTGCCTGCACATATGCAGGATGTGAAATCCCTTTGTCTGTATGCTTCTTTGTCATTCAAACAGGTTGCTGAAAAGCCCACATACAGATCATGGAGCAGATCAGACGAAAGTGTGGATTCCAGCAGGACCCAGAGTCACCAAGGTTGTCAGATGTAGTTGCTTCACTTATGTTTTGCTTGGGATAGCTTCCAAAAAGTTGATTTTAAAATGAAGATCATCTGATGATGATTTTTTTGCAGAAATCCAGTCCAGGAGACTTACACGGATGTAGTGAGCAAGACTGGTATAGTTACCACAAGCAGGAAAACATGTAAATCCACAAAAACTAAGCTACAGACACAGACAAACACAAGCAGCCACCACACAGACCCAGGGGGCTGGGCTAAGCTGTAGAACCACACTACAAAAGAAACAATTCAACCCAAGTTTGAGATGATTTTACACAAAGTTTAGCACCACATTGTTAAAGAGATAAATTAACACATAGTTATATAATTTAATATTTATAATATTATAACACAACACCATAATATGATATTATGTTATATTATATTATGTTATATAATATTATGTTAATTTATGCTATACTATACTATATTATATTATATTATATTAAATTATACTAACGCATAGTTCATTTCATAACATATCATAACATTTCATGTCATATCATATCGCATCATAGCATACTATATCATATTATATCATTATTATATTGTATCCTATCATTATCATATTATATCAAATCATGTCATATTATATCATATATTACATCACATCATATCTCATCATATATCATACATTTTATCATATTACATAATAATATATCATAATACATCATATTATGTTATATTATATTAATAATCACTCCGTAACAAGGATAATTTCATACAGTTACGCACAGCACTGTTACAGAGAGCATTGAACTCATTATTTTGAACCACACTGCAACAGAGACAATTTAACCAATGCTTGAGATAATTTTGCACAAAAATTAGCACAACACTGTCACAAAGACAAATCGCAGTCAATTAATCTAATAGTTATAATATCATAACACAACACCATTATATTATATGATATTATCTTATATTATATTATATTATGTTATGTTATATTATTTTACTTTACATAACTTTGCATTCTATTCTATTCTATTCTATTATATCATATCATACCATATCAAATATATCACACCATACAATGTGACATAAAATTACAATACATCACATTATATTATAGTATACAATATTATATTATACTATATTAACACATAGTTCATATAATATCATATATCACATCACATCATATCATATAACATATCACATATCATATTATATCAAATGATATTATATTATATTATATTATATTATATTATATTATATTAGTCAATACTCCGTAACAAGGATAATTTCATACAGTTCAGGATGATACTGCTACAGAGAGCACTGAAATCATTGTTTCAAACCAAAAAAGCAACAGAGAGTCTTATCCATGTTTGAGATAATGTTGCATATTAAATTATCTCCACACCTTCACAGAGACAAATTAACAAATATTTAACAAATGTAATAGTTATAATATTATAACACGACACCATTATATTCTATTATATTATATTTTTCATATTGTACTATATTATATTATATTATATTATATTATATTATATTATATTATATTATATTATATTATATTATGTCACTTATATTATATTATATTATATTATATTATATTATATTATAATAACATTTCATTTCATATCACAGCATACTATATCATATGATGTAATATCACATCACATCTTATCATATATCATATGATATTTTATATTATATCATTTTATATCATATTACTTATATTATGTTATATGAGTTAGGTGTCAGCGTGGCTCAGTTGGTAGCACATCTGCCTTTGGACCAGATGGTCATTGTCCCACACTGGGATTGGACTTGCACCTAAAAATTGCTGGCATACAAGTACAGTATTGGGGGGTGCTGTACTGCTGGGGTGTGCTGTCCTTTGGATGAGATGTTAAACCGAGGTCCCTTCTGCCCATCCTGGTGGGTGTCCAGGTGCAAGTAAAAGAACCCAGGGCACTTTTTGCAAAGAGTAGGGAACATTCCCAGTGTCCTGGCCAACATTCCCCTTTCCATAAACCATTTCATGCAATTATCCAGGCTGTGTGTGGGTGATGATTTGCGATATGGCCGCCACCACACATTCAGTCACTTCACTAGCATTGCTTGTAAAGCACTTTGGGATACACTGTGTATAAAAAGCACTATATAAATGCTGATTCTTCTTCTTCTTCTTCTTCTTCTATACAGTATGAATCATCAATCCATAACAAGGATAATTTCACACAGTTAAGCATAACACAGTAGGAGAGAGCACTGAACTCATTGTTTTGAACCTCACTGACTACAACAGAGACAATTTTACCAATGCTTGAGATAATTTAGCAAATAAATTAGCATCACACTGTCAAAAAGACAAATTAACAGTCAATTAATCTAATAGCTTTAATATTATAACACTACAACATTATATTATATTATGTATATTATATCATATCATATCACATCATATCATATCATATCACTTGACATGAAAAAACATCACATGACATCACATTATATTATATTACATTGTTTGTATCATATCATATCACGTGACATAACATGACAGCACATCACATCACATCACACCACATTATATTATATTACATTTCATTATATTATATTGTATTATATAATATATTATATTCTACTATATTAACAAATAGTTAATATCAAATCATATTGCATCATATCATCTTATATTATATTAATCTACATTCTGTGACAGATAATTTCACACAATAAAGCACAACATTCTAACAGAGAGCATTCAACTCATTGTCTTGAACCACAATGCAAGAGAGACAATTTAACCCACGATTGAGAAAATTTTAACTCATTAATTAGTGCCACCATGTCCCAGAGAACATTTAAGCAACTGTTACACATATAATTTAGCACAAACTTCAGAACCACAGTATCACACAGATATTTTAACACATAGTTTAGCACCACACTGTCACAGAGATACATTAACACATAGTTAATTCAATAGATATATTTTAACACTACACCATTCTATTATATTATACTATATTATATTATAATATAATATACTACATTATATCATATGATATCATTTCACATCACATCACATCACATCATATCATAGCATAATCATATCCTATCATAAGATATTATATTATATTATATTATATTATATTATATTATATTATATTATATTATATTATATTACATGATTTTACATTATATTAATCACCACCCAATAATAGGGATAATTTCACACACATGTGTAGTGTTAAATTAAAACTATTTAATTAACTATGTGTTAATGTATCTCTGTGACAGTGTGATGCTAAACTATGTGTTAAAATGCCTGTGTGATACTGTGGTACTGAACTTTGTGCTAAATTATCTGTGTAACAGTGTGATGCTTAAATGTATTACATTACCTCTGGGACATGGTGGCACTAATTTATGAGTTAAAATTTTCTCAATCATGGGTTAAATTTTCTGTCTTGTATTGTGGTTCAGAACAATGAGGTCAATGCTCTTAGTGTGTGAAATTATCTGTTACAGAGTGTAGATTAATATAATATAATATGATCTGATATATGATTTGATAGGAACTATGTGTAGTATAATATAATATAATATAAAGTTATGTAATATACTATAATATAATATAATATAACATGGTGTGATGTGCTGTCATGTTATGTCACATGATATGACAAACAATGTATTAATACAGTATTATATAATATAATGTAGTGTCATGTGATGCGTTGTCATGTTATGTCACGTGATATGATATGATGTGATGTAGTATGCTATGATATGTTATGATATGATGTGTTATGAAATGAAATGTTAATATAATATAATATGATGTGATATGACATGCTGTCATGTTATGTCATGTGATATGTTATGGTATATGATATGATATGCTATGATATAACATAATACGTAATATATGATATACTATAATATAATATAATATAATATAATATAATGGTGTTGTGTTATAATATAACTATTTAATTATTAACTATGTGTTAATTTGTCTC
This sequence comes from Neoceratodus forsteri, assembly GCA_016271365.2. NCBI lineage: Eukaryota > Metazoa > Chordata > Ceratodontiformes > Ceratodontidae > Neoceratodus > Neoceratodus forsteri. The sequence continues at coordinate 163,730,566 of CM028138.1, forward strand.
TGTGAAGGTGTGGAGATAATTTATCTGCAACTTTACCTCAAACATTGGTAAAACTGTCTCTGCTGCTGTGTGGTTTGAAACAATTAATTCAGTACTGTTGCAGTGTGGTGCTGAACTGTGTGAAATGATCCTTGTTACGGAGTATTGATTAATGTAATATAGTATAAGAAAATATAATATAATGCAATATAATTTGATATAATATGATATATGATATGTTATATGATATGATGTGAAGTGATATGATATGAACTGTGTTAATATAGTATAATATAATATATGCTATAATACAATATAATGTAATATAATGTGATGTGTTATCATGTTATGTCACATGATATGATATGATATATGGGGCCAGATATTCAAACTTTTGCACCTGGCGCAAATCCATAGCACTGGAATAGCGCTGGTTTTGCACAAGGCTGCAATATTGAAAAGCCCTATTAGTGCCGGCACTGTGTGATTGCACTGATGCTAATAGGTAATTGTATGCAGGGGAGTGGACAGGAGATCCCCCATGAATGCCAGCAGTGTGGCATATTCAAATGTATAGCACTGCACTACAGTCAAGAGCATGACCTGTAGCAGTAATGCAGCAGTGCCCCCCATGATTCCCAACCCCTCTTACATGCGAAAGAGTAGCATAGCCCTGGTATTCTAGTAGTCCCCCACCCCCTGCATGAATCCTGACCTGGTTTGATTAAGATAAAGCACTTTCCCTGGTAGTCTGTTCCTCCCACCCCCCTTTAAATCCTGACCGGTTTGCAAAAAATTACATCACTTTCCCAGGTAGTCTAGTGGTCTCCCTGCCCCTCTGCATGAATCCTGACCTGGTTTGCATATGATAAAGCACTTTTCTTGGTAGTCTAGTGGTCCTCCCTCCTGGCAGTGATGCCCTCGCTTAACCCAGGAACATTTTATGAACAGAGCTGGTGACCGGCTCAGCCCTCCTCTCACCACCATGGCTGGCTGCCAACTGAGGTACAAATGAGCACTACTGCTGCTGGGTGGGGGGACCACTAGACTACCAGGGAAAGTGCTTTATCTTAAGCAAACCGGGTAGGGATTCATGCAGGTGGGTGGGGGGACCACTAGACTACCAAGGAAAGTGATGTTATTTTTTTCAAACTGGGTGAGGATTCATGCACGGGGTGGGGGGCCACTAGACTACCGGGAAAGTGATGTTATTTTTCAAACTGGTTGAGATTCATGCAGGGGTGGGGAACACTATACTACTGGGGACTGTGATGTTATTTTATTTCAAACTGGGTTGGGATTCATGCAGGAGGTGGGGGACCACTAGATTACCAGGAAAGTGATTTTATTTTTTTCAAACTGGGTCAGGATTCATGCAGGTGGGGGGGGATCACTAGACTACCAGTGAAAGTGATATTATTTTTTTCAAACTGGGTCAGGATTCATGCAGGGGGTGGGGACCACTAGACTACCAGGGAAAGTGATGTAATTTTTTTTTCAAACCAGGTCAGGATTCGTGCAGGGGGTTGGGGGGACCACTAGACTACCAGGGAAAGTGAAGTTATTTTTTTTCAAACCAGGTTGGGATTCCTGCAGAAGGGTGGGGACCACTAGACTACCAAGGACATTACTTTTCATTTGAATGTGAATGGGTCAGGACTGCACCAGCTGTGCCTGGCAGCACATAGTTCCTGCTGCTTCCAGCCTGTACTTCTATTCCGACCAACAGGGCATCCCTTGTGTATGCCTTGGCCTGCAGTGTCCAGCCTGTACTTCCATTCTGACCAATGGGGGAGCCTTGTGCTCCATGCAGTAACACCGGGCAAACTGCTTGGTAATGTATGCTAAGCAGCACTTAAAGACATACAAATGTACCTGTTTGTCCATGGATTACCTAAGTAGGCTCATTTGCATATGAGCTTTGAATATAGCTCCCGTTGCCCTGGGCTAACTAGTTTGCACTGGGCTAATGTGTTAGCCCCAGGCAAACTTTATCTTCATCATAGCACAGTTCTGCAGTGTGTGGCTTACATTGTTGTCTGCTGTCATACCTCTCAGCTCTCCCTGATTTTCAGTGACATATGATATGATATGATATGATATGATATGATATGATATGATATGATATGATATGATATGATATGATATGATATGATATATAAGACCTGGGTTTGAATCCCACAGCTTCCACTTGCATACTGTGTGACTCTGAGCAAGTCACTTAACCTCCTTGTGCTCCCAGGTTGCTCCTGTAGAAAAGTTTTCAGCTTTGTGTGCTATACCTGGTTAAACAACTAACTAAATAAATAAAAACATACTGTAATATAATGTAATGTAATGTAAAATTATATAACATAACATAACATAGTATAATGGTGTCATGTTATAATATTATAACTATTAGATAACTTGCCTGTTAATTTGTCTTTGTGACAGTGTTTAATTTACATGCTATATTGTTTAATATAATATGATATAGTATGCTATGATATGCAATTAAATGAACTATATTTTATTGTAGTATAATATAATATCATATTTTATAATATAATATAATATAATATGGTATGATATGATGTTATGTTATGTGAGATGATATAACATGATATGATACGATATGAACGATGTGTTAGTATAGTATAATATAATATAATATAATGTGATTTGATGTGATGTACTGTCATGATATGCTATGGTTTAAAATATATGAAATGATGAGATGGGATGTGAAATGATATGATATGATGTGATGTGATGTTATGTAATATGCTAAGACATGACATGATATGAAATTATATTATATGACATAATATAAAGTATTATAATATAATATAGTAATGATATAATAGAATGGGGTGGTGTTATAACTATTTAACTATGTGTTAAAGTATCTCTGTGACAGTGTGGTGTTAACTATGTGTTAAAATATCTGCAATACTGTGGTGTTGAACTATGTGCTAAATTATCTGTGTAACAGTGTGGTTCTGAAATATGTTACAGTACCTCTGGCGCTAGTTAATGTGTTAAATTTTCTCCAACGTGGGTTAAATTGTCTCCATTGCAGTGTGGCTCTAAACAAAGAGTTAAATGCTGTCTGTTACAGTGCTGTGCTTAACTCTGTGAATTTTTCTCTTTTACGGACTGGAGGTTAATATACTATAATGTAATATGATATAACATAACATAACATATGATCTGATATAAAACGATATGATATGATATGATATTATATGAACTATGTGATAATATAATATAATATAATATAATATAATATAATATAATATAATATAATATAATATAATATAATATAATATAATATGATGCAATGTGATGTGCCGTCATGTTATTTCACATGATATGATATGATATGATATGATAGACTACAATTCAATAAAATACAATATAATATAATGTAATGTAATATAATGATGTGGTGTTATAATATTATAATTATTAAATTAATAATGTATGTGTTGATTTATCTCTGTGACTATGTGTTAAACTATCACTTCAATTGTGTGATGCTGAACTATGTGTTAAATTATCTCTGTATTAGTGTGGTGCTTAAATGTGTTACATTATCTCGTGACAGTATAGTGCTAATTTATGTGTTAAATTATCGCAACTGTGGGTTAAATTGTGTCTGTTGCAGTAAGGTTCTGAACGATGAGTTAAATGATCTCTGTTACAGTGTTGTGCTAACCTTTGTGAAATTATTCATGTTACAGAGTGGTGATTAATAGAATAGAAAAGAATAGAATAGAACAGAATACAATGGTGTGGGGTTATAATATAACTTTGTGTTATTTTATCTCTACGATAGTGTGGTGCTAAACTATGTGTTAAATTAACTCTGAGAGTGTGGTATTAAACTTATGTTTTTAATTATCTGTGTAACATTGCAGTACTAAAACTGTGTAAAATTCTCTCTGTGACATTGTAAAGCTGATATATGGTTTAACTTGTCTCTATCACAGTGTGGTTCTAAAATATGTGTTACATTATCCCTGTGATGATGTGTTGTTAATTTAAGTGTTAAATTATCACAAACATGGGTTACATAGTCTGTGCTGCATTGTGGTTCTCATCAATGAGTTAAATGCGCTCAGTTTCAGTCTTGTGCTTATCTGTGTGAAATTATCTTTGTTATGTTATGGTGATAAATTTAACATAACATAACATAACATAACATAACATAACATAACATAACATAACATAACATAACATAACATAACATAACATAACATTAATTACTTAACTATGTATTAATTTCTCTCAGTCAAACTGTGGTGCTAAACTACGTGTTAAAATATCATTGTGAAAGTGTGATGATAAACTGTCTTAAATTGTCTATTTTACAGTCTGTTTAACTATGTGTTAAATTATCTCTGTGACAGTGTAGTGGTAAACTGTGTGCTAAACTATGTGTTAAATTACCACTGTGAGAGTGCAATAATAAACGGTCTTAAATTGTTTATTTAACAGCGTGGTGCAAAACTGTGTGCTAAATTATCTCTGTGACATCTATTGGTTACTTTATCTCGCAAGACAATGTTAAATTTTCTCTGTGACAGGGTGGTGCTGAAGTTTGTGTTAAAATACATCTGTAGTAGTGTGATACTGAACTATGGTTTAAACTATATCATATTTTGGCTCTAAATTATGTGTAAAATTATCTCTGTAACATTGTGGTGCTTAAATGTGTTACATTAACTCTGTGACAGTAATTTATGTGTTAAATTATCTCAAACATGGGTTACGTTGTTTCTGCTGCAGAGTGGTTCTAAACAATATGTTAAATGGTCTCTGTTTCAGTGTTGTGCTTAACTGTGTGAAATAGAATAATATAACATACTATATCATAACATAACATAAACTAATATAGTGTATAGTGGAATGTTGTTTTGTATAGAATTCCACCCCTTTCAAAATGCTGTTGTACCACAGTTCCAAGGTCATGGAATGATGTTCTACCCTATGGTGGTACTTCACACACACACACACATATGCAAGTATGGGGGAAGACCAAGTCAACACAGCCAATGACAGACATTCTGCAGCAGGTGATAGAAACAACAAACAATTGTCTAAATGTACTACGAGACATCCCCACCCACCTGACCAGGTACTGCATGCTCAGTGGAGATCAACAGCAAAACTGAGGCCATGTACACCAAACGTACACATCCCTGATTGCAGCTGCACACAATGTACCACACTTAGTAGTTGCATATTACCCCAAAGGGCTATTAACACAGCATTAAAATAACCCTAGTTAATGTCTTAAGGCCTTAATAAAACCAAGGCTGTCACCATTTCCAGATTTATGCTCAAGTACAAACATTGGCAAAGACTTACATTATTCGTTTATTAACAAACATGTAGACAGTCTCCATACTATCCATTTACATATATTTTAATTATAGAAATGAAACATTGCCAGCAGATCTAGAAATGATCAGTTAATAACCATTTAGGACCATGTGGTAATCAGCAACAGATAATTATACACCACACTAGTGAATATCAGTGAGACACCATCAACATTCTAATTGCCAATGACTGATTCGTTGAACATGAAACTCCACCACCAAAAGTAGCAGAGAACAACAGATTCCCCCCTCCAGCAGACCACATGGACTGACAAGTAATCCTATGGACATACATCCATTGTCACATACATGGAAAATGGTATCACACTCATATGTTAGTACACATGACACATATTTTCATGTATCAAATGACATCTTTCCATTTTTTTTGATAATATGTGCTACATCAGCATATGTTTACAGTCTGCTATAATAGACAGACATCTGTTCCACTGGTGTCAGTAAACACACAGCAGACAATCACGTGTGTGCGTGTGTGTGCTGAAGTACTAATTATCACACATCAGAAATCTCGCAGAAGCATAACAGCAGTTATTATTTCACTACCAACCACTGTATTACACTTAAATAATACACTTAGGAGGTTACTGAAATGTGTGTATTGTTTCAAAAGTACACCACACATTGGAAGTCCAGCAACCTGGCAACAGCTATATCCAATGTTATCTGTGACTGTTAGCAGTCACATACCTCCACTGTTGCAAGACACTCAGTAGGCAATGTAATATTTATCTATCATATCATCATGCAGCTTGTGCAATGGAACAGAAAGCAGATATATGAAGATAAACATCGCTGCATTAAAGAAATACAGATTCTGTTCCACCAAGGATGTGATAGCTAATCACACTGCAGAGACACATACTCATTCTTAACTGGTGTCTCTTGGCAGATGACAGACTGGCTCTTTCTTTCTTGTACTGAATGATTTCAAACAATGTTTTCAACCCACTCAACAACTACAAAGACTACATACATGATTCAAATAATACTTAATCAGTAAAGACATTTAAAAAATACAGCCTTAACTTCTGCAGCTCACACATAACATTATTTCCTGATACAGACCAATGACGTACTACAATTATTTATATCAGACTCTTACCATTGGACTCAATGATAATGACACTTTCTGTGTCAAACTGACCACCCTCCACAGCTTCACGCTGTGCCGGTACTACCTCGTGGGAAGCCGGGGGAGACCTCCGTTGTTCTGTCATGAAACAGAAAACAACAGCATATGTAAGTGGTTGATGTGAATAACATTAAATATTTCAAATACTTGCAACAACAGTAAAACATGCATCACATAGATAACCTTGCTTCTCATTATACACACCACAAGCATTGTGGCCACATATTACAATAACAATTACAACTGATCTAAAATATTATGTTTCAAGACCACTACAGCAGTGCTCTAAATGAAGATTGGTGGTTTCTACACAGCCATGTCACTGTTATTTAAGTTATCTGTCCCCAATGATACTTTTGCACATCGAGCATGTATTTTTGCAGTTAAACTGTAAAAACACATTTTACCCAAGTTCTGAACAATGACAGCTGTACTGTTCATAAAGAAGTGTGAAAACATTTCAGTAGTGGTAATCTCTACTGAAAATATTACAAAGTACTGAACTTAGAACCCTGCATAGAAACTGTGCAATGTTCACTCATAAGAGATATGCAGAAAACTACAAAAATAAGTATCTATCCCATTATACAGATAATCAACATTTCCTCAGTTCATGGTTACTTTTGAAAAGAGCAACCGTGTTCCTGTTCCAGCAAAGATCATCATGCCAAAATTCAGAGGTAACTATGGCATGGGGGGGTAATTCCTGGGAAGAGACAAGGGAAGGTGGACTGCTAAGGACAACAGGAGAGAGTACCAGTGCTGTCTGTCCCAGTCTGGAGGAATCAAAATCACCTTGCAGGGTTGACACCTGATTTTGAGTAGCACCTTGAATAATTGAGAACCAGGGCATCCAGGGGGACTGAGGCCAACACTGGGGGTCTGCAGCAAAAAAGTGCAAGTTGGTGATTGCTGGGGCTGCAAAAAGATCTATCTGTGGTGTGTCCCATCTGAAGAAGATCACCTGCAAAACCAGAGGATCCAGTGACCATTTGTGGTGGCCCTGAGCTGTCCTTCTGACAGCATCTGGCAGGAGATTGTCCTTGCCTGGGAGGTGTACTGTTATAAGAGAGGTGTTCAGGGAATAGAGCAGAGACCACAACTTCATTGCTTCTGTGCACAAGGCTGTACACTGAGTGCCCCCTTGCTTTTTGATATACCACATTGTGGTGGTAATGTCTGTCCTGATCTGAACAACTTTGTTCTGAACAGAGTTGGAAAAAGTTTGAAGTACTAGAAACACTGCTCTGAGTTGCAACACATTGATATGAAGCACAGAAGGAGAGGCAGAAAGGGTACAAGCAGGCCTGCTTGCACCCCTCAGCCTAAACCCTCTGCCAAACAGGCACTCTGATGGGTTTGCCAGGGCCAATTCTACACCACCTGTAGGTGGCAGGCTGGCTTACTTTGTGCACAAATGGAAGTCTTTAACATTTAAGATTGATGTGAAACAGAGATTTCTGAGGGGACCAGAACCCTTAGGTGGTCAGGTCTCCCAAGTGGGCCCCCTACCCCAAGAGAGAGCCATGTGTAGTAAGGATTAAAGAGTGAGACTGAGTGACAAAAGGAACTCCCTGTCTTACATTGTTCTGATCCTGCCACCACTGCAAAGCCTGGATCAGGGCTCGAGTCACTGGTATCAGTTTGGTCAGAGAGTCCTTTTTCTGAGACCAAAAGGCTCTCAAGTGGAACTGAATGTCCCTCATCTGAAATATTGCTCCCTGCACTACTGCTGTAGAAGCAGCCATGTGCCCCAGGACTGGCAGAAAATGCTTTGCTGATCAAGACACCTGTAGGGTGAATGAAGAGGCCAGTGTGATAAGGGTCCTTGCCCTGTCCAGGGAAAGTAAGGCTCTTGCATTTTCTGTATCTACCTCTGCTGCTATGAAGGTGAGGAGCTGAACAGGCTCTAGAACTGACTTTGAAAGATTCAGAAGGAAACCTAGAGAGGTGAGCATTTGCTGAGCATCTGTAGGTGCAACTTGACTTGGTCTGGGGACTAGCCTACTATGACCCAATGATCTAGATATGGGAAGATGGCAATCGTTTGCCTTTTTGGGGAAGCAACTACTACTGCCAGGCATTTTATGAACACCCCTGGAGTAGAGGATAGGCCGAAGGGCATTGCTCTGAATTGGTAATGGCCTGAGGACAGGTCAAACCTGAGCTATTTTCGATGGGACCTTCTGATGAGAATATGTAAATAGGCACTCTGTACTGTGTGTGGGTGGGGGTACGTAAGACAGTGGAATCACAGGGCATTGGCCACCTCCCACCAGCTACACGATAACTTGCCATGCTGAGGTAGGCACCCACTGTAGCATGTGGATTTTTGTGTGGGGGGCCACCACACCATTGTCTACATAATGTGTAGTTGGTGGCACAGCACACAGTATTGATAAGTATGTGTCTATGTGTCTGTGCCTGTGTGTGTGTGTGTAGGAGAGAGGACACATCAGCAGTCAATATGGTATTACTGCTCATTGAAACTGTACACCAATGCATTTTTGACTTGTGATACACAGCTGCAGCACACATTGGAAACCGCAAACACAGCTGCAAACACAGTACCTGAAGTGGAACAGGTCTGGAACAACTCTGAAGTGTCATATGATGGCACTATGTTTGTTGCACATGTGTGCAAACTAACTTTTAATACATACACAGTATTACAGTGTTATAACTTTCATACCACTACATTACAGTAAATAAACAGTAACATATTGTTCTCTACCAACATACTATGATAGAAACTGCGTATATGGATGGATGTACTATTTCTGGTATGGCTATGTCACTAAACTGTGTCTTGTGACTCAACAACACCACAGTTAATAAACTCAACAATTTATCTACACGTTTTCATAGTACATCCTTACATATAGTATTAAGTATTATGCTGTCTGCCATAATTGTAACAAATTCTGAATGAATGCACATCCATTATTAAAAGTTCCTGGCTGATTGATTTTACCGTGAGTATATGCCTCCCCGCATTATTTTGCCAGCAGCTTCCCATAGCTCATACGCAAGGTAGTACCAACACGTGTCATTGTCCGGTATCCCCTCATGCTGTTTTAAAACTTAAAAATGCTGGCACAACAGCTTCCACTTCCTCTTCAGCTGCACGATTGTTTTCTTTTTGACTTTCAAAACAACATGCAGGAAGCAATTTATGTGCCTCCACATCGAATCCAGCTTCCTGTTGGTACTCCTCATAAGTACTCTGGCATTCCCCCTGGCTGGGACTGCCTCAAGAAGTGCATACACCTCCTGCAAGGTCCACTGCCTCTTTTTTTTTTGTTTATTATTCAGTTCTGAAATACAAACAGAAAAAAACATCCACATTACTATCATCTGACAATATTAATGATTTGTTCAACTAATTCCATGTAGTATTTGTGAAATGAAAGAGCACATCTCACTAGCATTATGCAGGCCCAACAAGGGATTCGGCACCCTCAGCACTGACAACATCTGCTGCCACACTGTGGTGTCCCACCACCATGCCACCCAGTACTCTTGGGGGGGGATACTGCACCCAACATCAGATTGCCCACATCACCTATGCATGTCTACTACACTGAGGTGGCCACACAGCATGAGCTGTACAACTCTCTTTTGCGGTCTTGCACCACAGCTATTGAGCTGTTGCACACCACCCTCACCTATACAGAGTCCATCACATAATATGCATCCGTGTGTGTGTGTGTGTGCAGGTGAGTACCAGACTTGAACATGTGATATCCTACCACTGTCCATCAAACCATAACTACAGCCTTCAACCATACACCACAGCATTGTAAAGTGATGTAAAACACAGCTGAAGCACACATTGCAGAACTGTGCATGCACCTGCAAATACACTGAATAAATTTGAAGAGGGCTAACAAACCTGATGAAAGTTAAATGATATCATAATTGTGTTGTACATTCATGCTAACACACATACAAATAACTCCACATATGTGTTCCATTCAACATAGCTCTATTTCCAGACATAACACTAAAGAAACCTATACATAAAACTGCACCACTGTGTTTCACTGTTGTTGCATCCATACCATCCTGTTACAAGTGCAATACTGTAAGAGCACAGTGAATGTTACATTCACTTAGACTCAAACTATATAAAAATGTGAACACATAACAACATCATACAATTGTGTACTAACAGCAAAACGGTACATTGCTATTGCTGTCTCCCCACTATTGTTACACAGCATCCCACAATATGAATATTCCAAACCCATATATGTCCCATATGTGTAACTAATGCATGCAGTTGATCTATTTTTGACCACATTTATATGGTTCTGAGAAGAACCTTTGTGTATACAGTATGTTAGATAATAATAACTAACATAATGAGATTCAGCATTAAAAAATGTTTTGATTAATAGTATTTACATGTTGTTTTCATTTTTTTATACTAGAAAAATGATTTTAAAAATAGACTGCACTTACAGTTCTGAAAGTGTTGTCCATCTCTGATTAGTTGTCTGACATGGCCTGACCAATCTTGTATTACATTAGTAGAACCAGCTGTCAGTCAAACACACTGAAATCTGATTTGATAATGAATGTATTTGACACTCCCAAGTGTTCAATTTGCTACACTTTCGAATGCACAGAAGTAAATTTGTGACACTTTTGCACTGCGACAGTATTTTTTGCGACACTTTTGCATGCACAAAAGTAAAATTTGTGAAAGTTTTGAACTTCGACATTACTTTTCATCATGCTGTCGAACACACGAAAGTACAATTTGCGACACTGTCAAATACATAAAAGTACTATTTGCGACACCTTCATGCATTCAACAGTAATTTTCCAAAAGTGTCTATTTATTGCCACAATTTCAGGATTTATGGCAAAATAGCACAATTTTTAATAAAAAACACATTATGTGCTGTGTAGGTGCTTCGAACTCAGTGGACTTCAAATATTGAACATTTTCCAAACTTCCGAGCGTGCATAACAACTGCACAATGCAGAGTTGCAAAACAGTTATTTGTAGTAATTTTTTCACCAAAATTTAAACATAGTCATTTTAAGACCTCTACTCATGAACAGTGTCACTGTGATTTTCATCATTTGAGCCATAACGCAGTACATAAGCAAAAATACATTTTTGGCAAGATGTGCAAAATGACATCTGTACTACTAATAAGGTTGTGTGTTAAAAACTTTGACAATCTGAACTGAAAACTATGAAAATACAAAAAGTGCACATATAAAGTGCACTGTGCAAGCTTGTAAAAGAGTCATTTTTTGGAATTCTTACACCAAATTTTCATCATACTCATTTTAAGTCATTTAGTCATGAACAGTGTCACTGTCATTTTCTTACTGTGCCCCATAGAGTGATTTCATAAACCAACTGCAGCATTGCATGCTACATGTGCAGAAACACATTTTGAACAAGATTTAAAAAAATAACAGCTGCAATGCTCATAAACAAGTGTACTAAAAACACAATCCACAATCTGCAGTAACAATATTGAAAATTCACAAACATACAAGCATACATATCAACTGCACTACACACACTCATACAACAGTAATTCTGATCATGTTTTCCATCTAATTTTAAACATAGTAATTTTAAGAGCTTTGGTGATGAACAGTGTCACTCTTAAGTTTTTTTTCTACCATATAGTGACTGACCACTACTACCATGTACTGACTGCGCCGTAACATGCTACATGCTCGAAAACACGTTTTGGTCAAGATGTGAAAAATGACAGCTATTCTACTCATAAGTAGGTCTGGTAAAAAGAAAATGTTTAAAATGTGGACTAGAAATATTGAAAATGCACAAAAGTACTGTTTAGTAATTTGTTCACAAATTTTAAACATACTTAAGTTACAATTCTCTCAATGCACACTGTTAGAAGAAATGTACTGACGCGTATTCTAACACTGTTTTTTTTTTCTGTCTCTCATACAGGTGCCTGACACTTCTGTAAGATTGCTTACTGCCAGTGTGAACCATAATAGCAAAACATGCCAACTAAATACAGACGTAGATGTGTAGGAAAACGAGAGAGGTATAATAGTACTGCACTGTAGTATAAGGGTGACAAACAAAACAGTAAAGTCACGCCACAAAATGAACATGGACAGACCTTTACTGCAACAGTGACCCTACAGCAAGTCACTGCACACCCAAACAAAATGCTTTAACAGCAAAGAAAAAAGGTATACCTTTACAAATGTTGTGTAGATCTCTCAGATGAAACACAACTATTTTGAGTATAACCATCAAGAAACATCCAAAACAACACTGTAAACTCACAACTGCTGATTTGCAACTCAGAAAGAAAAAGTATTTCCAAACATTAGCAAGTAAAGCTAAGATTGAAAGACTTACTGCTGCTGTGCTGAGACACACCCACAAAAAGAGTAAGAATCATCTGTCTCTGATGAAGCTGCATCTCAAAGTGCGCACTTTCATCAACAGAGCAGTGTTTGTACTACAGCACTTGTGGAGTAAGATGTGTCATGTGCTTGAACAATTCAGGAAAGTTGTATATGCCATAAAAAAAGGTTACAACAGTATCCTTGTTTGACTGTCGACAAGTTCTGTCATGTTTTCACAGGACAGTGGATGCACACACAGCACTCAGAGGCAAATTTTTCGGAAGAGTCATCATTCCCTAAAAAAAGAACAAAAGTTCACCATTGATGAGTACGGCAAACTAGTAAATGTCCTCGCTATCTCTGATGACAATGCATTGGATACTGATGATGACTGTGATTCTACCACAGTCTTCAATAAATGGCACTGTCTGGCATGGGCATGTGATGATACCTGCAACCATAGGCAATCGTCATTTGAAAAAATAGAACAGTTTGTCAACCTATTTGTAATAACAGATTGCAAAGTCAGACATAAACTGTTTACAACAATTGACCATTGTGAAATCCGTCCACATACTGGACTCATGGGTCACTCACTTGCATGTCTTGATAGCGGTGTTTGTGATAGTATTTTTCACAACATGCAGATGCTTGCAGTGCATCAAACAGGCATGTGAAACCTTGTCTACAGAGTATATGAAGTACAGCGAGCTGTACATCAGTACACTTGTTTAAATAACTTATTGCAATCAGGTGACATGCAGGGTGCCATCAAATTTCTCAAAAAACTGAAACACATTACTTGTGTACTAGAAACAACAATTTTTCAGTGTAACACTTCTGTAGAAACATCTGTTTCAGTGTTAGAAAGTGACATTCTGAGACAGTACGGCAAAGAAATTGCTAAGTTTGAGTTAGCAAAATCTCAGAAGTTTGACTCTGTATGTGTGTCATGTGTGCTACACAAAACAAACAGTCACAGTCAACCTAGAAACCTTGTCACCATACAATGACATGTGGTTCTGTCTGTCAGCATTATTGCTGCTGAAATCTGACTTTCACTTACAAGACACCATTGTGCTATGCAAACACTGTTTTTCCAAACTGAAGTCTAACACTTTGCCAGTAAGGTCAATGCTGAATAATATGGAAACAGATGTTACACCAAGTGAGATTTCAACATTAAATATGTTTGAACGTATTTTAATTAGACAATGAAACCATTCCAAACTATTCTACGTCTGAACACAAAGACACGGAACATTCCACAGAAAGAGCTTGTTAGATCTCTAAAGGGTTCTGTGATGTATCTACCACTTCTTCTACAGGAAAATGTTCAAGCAATCTCAACAGACAATAGTTTGGTGATTCTTGTTAATGGTGTTCCGACAAAGGCCAAGGTCATCTGGCAAGATGTTGTCAATGTGCAAAAGGTAAAGCTTGCTCTTACTTATTTAAAGAGTAACAATCCCTTTTATACAGACCTAGACATAGATCAGATGGCCAGTCTCTCTGTCCAACATGATCTATTAGAAAAAAGTAAACCAATCATTGAGAAGGTCAGTGGACAGACAAGTGACAATGTGTATGAACAGTACACAATTCACCACTACATGGCAGAGATTCATTAGGAGACAACATAGATCTCTATCAAATGAAGCAGGTGGATGCCTGTCAGCATTTGAGAGGCAACACTAGAAGCACGCTGTTTCCCCGACCTATTTCCAAAAGGGTCAGGCGGATGCCTATATGAAAGAGAAGTATGTGTACAGGGTGCTGAGTACCACACTACCCGTGTGCTCAGCAAAGATGGCAAATTCAGATGTAACATACAGTACCTGTTCCCTCTCCTCTAGGAGAGTGAACTTAGCATTCTGTCTGCGCCTATAGCAAATACCATTCATCTAACAAGTCCACTAGATGGAATCACAGGTGCTCAATTTCTAGAGAAATTAAAGTGGAAAGATGAAAATGTGCAAGTCAACCTGTCTTCCATACTTTCAAGTCTTCGTGGCACCAAGGAATATTGGTATCACAGACACTCTGAAGTGATGACAATGCTGCGAGAGTATGGTGCAGCCACATGGTTTGTCACACTTAGTTGTGCTGAATATGTCTGGGATGAGCTCATTGAACTGTTGAAGTGGGAAAATTCTGATGTTGATGGCATTTCATCAATGACTGTCTGAGAAATGTGTTCACTTGATCCTGTGTCTGGCACAAGACATTTTCACAAGTGGTTCCATGACATTCTGACTTTCATCTTGTCAAAGGACAATCCTCCTCTAATTATTGTGGAACATTACTTTTGGAGGACAGAATATCAAGCACAGGGGTGCCCCTCATATCCATGTTATTGTGGATCAAGGATGCTCCACGCATTGGTGAACATGAAGCAGCAGAGTGCTAGCATTCATCAAGAAATATATCACTTGTCACATTCCAGACAAGTAAGACAGTCCTACACTATGGAAGTTGGTACAAAAGTTCCAGCGACATATTTGTGCAAAATACTGCCGGCGAGTAGTAAAGAACAAATCAAATTGGTACACACAATGTCGCTTTGGATTTCCTAGATGAGTTTGTCAGGATGGTGCCATGAATGACCTATTCTCAGCAATGCGACACCACTTGAAGGCAAAATCAAGCAAAAGGGTATACGAGTTACCCAGAGATGAGAAAGAGGTGACTACAACCCAACTCTTCTCCTAATGTGGCAAGCAAACATAGATCAGTTTGTGGCTGATAACTCACTGGCCCTGGTTCGGTACGTCACTTCGTACATAACCAAACATGAACATACTAGCTTGCAAGATCTTTGGGAAGATATTGCCAGTTCAAGCAAAAGCCTGACATCTCAGCTTTGGTCATTGGGCTTGAAGACTCTTTCACACAGAGAATGTGGAGCTTATGAAGCCAGTGACTGTTTAATGGGTACACATCTGTATGGGAAGTCTGATGCTGTAGGGTTTCTCAGTGTAAACTACGAAGAGAAACGGAAATGTGTACTGATTCCTCATGCCGAAATTGAGGAGCTCGCACCTTCTTCAAAACTTATCTTGAAGAATAACCTGATAGACACATACTACCCCTGTAGACACAACAACATGAATGATATGTGTCTCTTTCAGGTGGCTAAGTGGTATGACTACAAGACAGATGTAGCACCTGACTCAACACGTCAAATTTACAAGGTCAATGGAGTAGATGGCTGTCTCATAAAGAGACACAAGCCATGGCTCATAGACCACTGTAAACTACATCTAGGCACATCGGAGAGCAAAGAACATTACTACTTTGCTCTCCTATTCCTATTTAGACCCTGGAGAAGTGAGTCTGAATTAAAAGGTGACTGTGACACATTCAAAGAACAGTTCAATCTCACTTATGAGACTTTTCAAACTGAATACTCACAGACATACATACAGAGACTAGAGGCTGAGAAAGAACAGCTTGAGAAGGCAGAGAAACAGCTTCATGAAGACACTCCAGTTAGTTCACAAGACAACCTTGATCCAGAAGGACAAGGTGTTCTAGGTTAGCCTCTGCCCTTAAATGCCCCAGAAGTGTTAATGTCAGAAATTGAGACTGCCATGGAACTTGGCACACACTTCATACTCAACCCAGCTGACTTGAGAGAAAGTCTAAATCAGCTGCAGCATACAGTTCACTCTCAAGTAGTTGAAGCTGTCCAACATGGCCTACTACATGAAACAAAACAATGTGACTGTACTGACTACAAGCCACTACTAATGTTTGTTAGCAGTTCAGCTGGCACAGGAAAGAGTTTCCTTGTTGAAGCCATCACTGCTGAAGTACGGAGCCTGACAGGCTCTTCAATGTCTGTTGCTGTAACTGCTCCCACAGGACTAGCAGCATACAACATTGGTGGAGTTACATTACACCGTCTCTTTATGTTGCCAGTGGAACATGGGAGAACTGGAGAGTATCGAAAACCTGTCATTCGAGGTTGCATCTCAGCTCTGTTCCATGTTCACAATGATGAAGTTACTCATCATTGACAAAATCAGCATGGTCTCCAAAGTCATGCATGCCTGTATTCATTTACGTCTACAGCAGATCTTAGGTACTGACGATGGAGTGCCATTTTGTGGCAAAAGTATACTTGTGTTAGGAGACCTTTTACAGCTTGCTCCAGTCAATGCAGAGCATGTATTTACAAATCTAACTGCCAAACAAGCTAAGAGTATCCTCGATTGCATTGCAGGCTATAACATATGGGAATTATTTACCTATGTTGAGTTGTCTGAGTCCCTCTAGCTTACAAATCACTTTTAGATGAAGCTCGTACAGGTTCTCTATCACCAGAATATGTTTGTGTGTTAAATGATCGGAGAATCACAGTAGATACTGCATCCATAGAATCAGCATATAATCTCTTCAGCGATATGTATTCTACAGGTACATACATAGTGTGTCTTATGCCACGACTAAAGAAATGCACTGAATTCAACAATCTAATGCTGTAGAGAGAAAATCAAGAGATTGCATGCTCTTGATACAGTTGATGGCATTATTCTTAGTCGAAACCTAGTAGCAAAGATGACTGAAAACTAAGTAAACTCAGGTCAGATGTTTCACACACAGCTGGCCTAGAAGCTGGTCTCACAGTTTGTAAGAATACATATATCATGCTGCGAAGTAATCTAGATGTAGAACAAGGTATGGTAAACGGTGCCATGGGAAACATCACTTACTTTGTCTACAATGTCCAGAAGACATATATCAAGACACTTGTAGTTCACTTTGACAACATGGCTGATAAATATATGTACAAATAGAACGCACCTGTGTAAAATTCCAGGTTTTTAAGGATATCTATGTAAACAGGAAACAGTTTCCATTATGTGTTGCATATGCTGTATCCATTCACAAATCTCAGGGCTTGAGTTTGGATTCAGCAATGGTAGACATAGGTACAGACATTTTCAAAGATGGCATGAGCTATGTGGCACTTTCACGAGTCCGCAGCCTTTCCGGGTTGCACATTATTACTATAGCACCACAGAAAATATGAGCTGACAAGCGATGTATTCTTGAGTACAACAGGTTACGTACTGTACATCAGCCACAAATGTCTTTAATACCAGTGCCTACATATCTGTCTGTCTCACACAATTCAGTCACAGCTACAAGTATCAACAAACAGCGACAAGCTTCCAGAAGTGATTCAAGCCAAAAGAGTTCAACAAAGGTCACAACTTCAAATAAACATTCACAGCCAGCAATTCGTCAGAAATCAGATGGTGTAGCTGCTGTACCAGTGTTTGACAACAGCACTAGAGTGAACTGCTATGCTAACTCAGCTATGCAAGTTTTCTACACATGCCACACTTTGTGCGGGCAATATCTGCTTCAAAAGACAGTACCCTATCAAACGCTTTGAAGCAGATTGTCAACATGACTTCTGACCAGTCTAACAATGTACACTCACTAACACCACTATGACAGGTGTTAAGTACATACGATGGATATAGTACATTTGCTGCAGACATACAGCAAGACACTACTGAGTTTATGATGGCTGTCATAAACAACCTGGATGAAGACAGCACCCCAATTGCGGCACTACTACACAGTAACATATGTAACAAAATATGTATGTGTTTCATATGGCCATTCACAGTGTGAAACCACAGAAGACATGCTGTGGATTACTCTGTTTGTCCCTCAAACCAAAAGTGTCAAATTTTGACAGCTATTCACCAATGCTGAATGTGGGCATGCCTGTGGAAGGTGTGGAGGCAGATGCACTCAGTCCATACGTCTCAGGAGTTCATCTCAATATCTGTTGCTTATCTTGTACAGATTTGACTCCAATGGGCTCAGAGTTGATACTCCTATCACAGATTACACAGCTGGTAGAATAGTCTTCAACCACTTGAAGTGCTTGACACTCACAGTATAATCTATCACCATATCCAGTCCATGCATTCTGGCCATTACACCTGTTTACTAAGGTGCAGAAGTGGATGGGTAGAGTGTGACCCCTCTATAAGCAGTTTTAAACAGAGACTGCCACGACACTTAAAAAATGCATATCTTCTAATAGTGAAGAATTATGATGACCCTTCGTAGTTCAGAAGAATAGGACAGAACATGTTGCATTTTTTAAATGACTACTTTGTCCCAGAAACATTCGTAGGTCAGCACAATTTTCTCTAATGTACGACTCTGAATAAACCATAGCATTTCAACAAAATACTATTCTGACAGAGACATTCCATACACTATCACATGTAAGATCTTGTGTGGAACAGTGAGTGGAAAGTTGTTGTAGTGGCTTCAATCGGCGCCAACAATATTCACAGTCACTAGAGAAACTGTGCTTACATGTCTATTGAAGATTGTACATCCCAAAACTGAGGCCTTACTGCTATCCTCCTCTGTACATATCTTTAATTATTAATGTATCATACTCATACATAACAACAAATTGCTATGAGTTTTAAAGTGTTACTCTTTACAAATAAAGATAAGTTCTCAGTTATCATCGTAAATAACTGAGCAACACTTCTACCATTCACCAAACATTGCACTCTGTCACAAGTTGTCTATCAACACTTGCCTTTGTCTATTGACTCTTGACATGTAGACAACATCATTCGCTAACCATACAACAGTGTACAACTATCGCACCTTCATTTGTAATACTAAAAATGTACATATGTAAAAATAACTACCTTTATTGATAATGCAAGAAGCTGAATTATGCAACGGTAAATACCAAACAATTGCATCATATAATCAATTGACTTTGGCATGTCTTTGTAATTACTTGTACATAATATAAAGATTTGTATTCACCTTCACATTCTTAATAGCTACTTTAATAGTCGTACTAAAAGTATTAGTCTAACACTAAAGTACAACTGAATGTTTAACATATTATACAGCAGTATACTAACTACATCTAATTAACCATAAGTTTATTAAAAAATGCATACCATGCACAGTTTTCATATATACAAGTTAAGAATTTACATAGAAGCTAATGTAAGAATTGAAAACATGTCATTTGTTGCTGTGAGAATATTCCATTTTTTGTACTTGTCATATAGGTAATTGTAACCTATGGTAAAAATGTTGAGAATTGTAAATCAGACACTGTTACTGATAACAACACACTGCATACCTGTTCCTGACAATATTTATGATCACCTCAATTGAGGGGTCGGGTGGGAATTTTCCATTTGCACCTAGTCAGTGACATATCATTAAATGACAGTAATCAAATGTCACTAAATAACATTTTTTTATATTGTATTACTTTGACAGTAAGCATATGGTTTTTCACCCAACCCAGGAACATCCACATTAGCAGTCATACAATAACAACCAAACACTTGTGTATCATATGTGTAATCACTGTTTACAAGCTACTGCCTTATTAACATACCACACAAGTAAGGCACTACACATAATTACAACATACAACCATTTAAAAAAAACTACTTAACATTTTTTTAACAAACTCTCTTCACGTTCAATAGTTAATATATAATGAAACACCACAGCTTCAGCTTGACTATCAAAATTCCAGGTCGAATGTCACAAAGTACTTCCTCACATAAAGAATAGTGAGTACTGAAACATCAGT
Source organism: Neoceratodus forsteri (assembly GCA_016271365.2). Taxonomy (NCBI): domain Eukaryota; kingdom Metazoa; phylum Chordata; order Ceratodontiformes; family Ceratodontidae; genus Neoceratodus; species Neoceratodus forsteri. The sequence goes on from CM028138.1 coordinate 163,751,060, forward strand.
GGAAAAACACAACACCCAATTAAAGACAGTCATCACAGAGTAAGAAATCAGATATATGCATATAAGACAAATAACAAGCCCGACAAGAAAAGATGACACAACACTGCAATCATAGCAACCACCTAACCTCAATATGTATACCAAGCTACCTTTTTCTTTAGTTTCCTATAATATCACATACTTACTGCAATTCATATTATACAGTTGTTATTATTCTTACACATTTACATATATAGCAGGCAATTATTACACACACATACAAAGATTCTATTGTGAGACTGCATCTGTTAACTAAATTTCAGTCTTGATTGGGTCTTTTCTCCATTTAAGAAATTGGCAAAACATGTTTTAAAACCATAACCACCTGTGTCGACTCTTTACTTAAAATAGCATTACAACATAAAAAAATATAAGTGTCTTACTTAAGCATACAAACCAATGTTAACTAATACTGCAACGACTAACTCTCCATCAATTTCTTTGGTACCTATGATGTCCAGTCAGTATCACAGCAACGATGTGGCACATTGCATGTCACACTTTACATAATTCCTAAGAGTGTAAAAAATTCAGCAATGAACTTACTTTTACTGTGCCTATACAGTCATTATTACTGTACCAAGGTGTCCACACATCAGCACCCAACAGTACACAGTGTTCAATATGTGGACTAGCTGTTCATACATTGACTTACAAATGTCCTGTAATACTTAAGAAACTTAACTACCTGCAACAAACCCATGTTGTCTGCCATCCTGAAGACCATTCCATTACAGGTATTACATGAGGTTCTGCTTCATCAGGTTCTCTATAAGTTTCTACATGACTAAATTGGCGCAAACTGGTCTGTACTTGCCAGCCTCATCCATGCTCCCCACCCTTGTGGAGTGCTACCATACCTGCTCCCTGCAGTCACCTGTCATTTCTGCTGTCTGTAGCAATCAGTTAAACAAATATGCCAAGAGGCCAGCCAGTTCCTCAGCCAGCTCCATCACCACGGTAGCATACAGCATATGAGGCCCACTTGTTTTATCTGCCATTGGATGCTACACTGCCTACCTGACCCTGCTGGAGGCAATATTCAATAATACCTTTTGGGGATAACCTTCTTAACTGCCTTAATGACAGTGGTCAGTCATCACTTCAATATTCTCATTGCTGAAACCTGACCAGAAGAAGCTGTTCAGGTCCATAGCCTTCTCTCCATCTGTCTGTCTATCTATCTGTCTATCTATCAATCAGTATATAACAAAAATAAAGTTTGTTAAATCTAAATACTTATCAGATAGACCTTCAAGACTCAGGTTCTATCACTCTGGATTTGTATTTTCCTGAAAGTGTTCTAAATGTTGCTGGGATTAAAACTGTGATATCCTACACACACGTAAAAGGAAATGTCTTCATGCTTCTGAATACTGTAAGACACAATAGTAGCTGATTTGCAGTTTTAAGGCTTAATTTTTGACCCAGACCAACTGGATGGTAGATTACTGCTCTATCCCTTACACTGTAGCTATTACAGTTTCAAAACAATAGTTGCAACATTTAGCTGTAACAACTAATTAAAAGGGACTTTTTTATTACCTTACTTGCAAAAATATCACACTTGAAACCAACTGTTCTCAACATATCTGTGAAGACAGGGACAAGACAGACATCAACAGATGGACCCACTTTAACCAATAATAACAGCTGTGAGGAAGCGTTGATAAGCCCCTACAGACATTGGGGTGCATATCAGGGTCATCAGATCTAACTCTCACCCCATAACATGAGTAAAGCAGCAGAAGTATAGGAGAATGGGGTGACAATTGGGACAGGTGACCCCAAAGCACACCCCAATGCTGGTTGGGGTGGGCGGTGGGGGTCCAAGGCGGGTTTTCAACCCTAACACCAAATTTCCTCACTTTTGTCACTGTGGAACAACCCTAACTAATGCATTAAACAGAGTTTTTGCCACTAATTTCCCTTCTTTTTGAAAATTATAATGAGAAATAGTCAATGTAATGCAGCAGCGGGAGCGGGGCCTATCTTGTGGCATAGTAACAGGAACTGCAATGCAAACAGAAGCACTAACAGTGCCGCACATGCTAACGCAAGTGTGAATGAGAACAGATAGGGTAACACACACAGTGGCATACATGGGAATGGTCTACCACGTGATTTTTAGTCACATAGTAACATGGTGCCTGCAAATGGAAATGTCAATGAGCATGGTGATGCAAAGTGAAACAGAAATAGAAACAGGACACAAATGGCAAAAAATAACAGAAACACAGCCACAAATGAAAACGCAAAGCATAATGCTTTGAGACGTCAACAGTAAGTGAAACAAGTATGGAACCACAAGTGGAAAGGGCAACGGTAACACTAATGTAAGCGCACAGGCTGGTTTTCCCCAAAACCTGCATAGAGAAAGACAGTGAGTACATAGAAGAGTAGAAAGAATTATGCATGCACATAATAATGGGTATCGGAGCAGAAAATGAGGACTTGGAATACTAAATAGGTTATATCTCAGGAACCGTACGACGTAGAAAAAAAATTTAAAAGTCATATGATTTACAACTGTCCTAGCTAGTTTTGTACTTATTAGGGGGCTAAGCATTTTTCTGACAAAAAGTCTGTATCTCGCACCGTTTCCGAGATACGGGCCCTGAAAGGCGTGACAAACACCGTAATGTTATTCTATGGGAAAAAAGAGAAGTTCGCAGTGCCATAACTTTGCCTTCCTGTAATATTTTGTTTCCAAACCAAAGGCACATCTGTGGGCTGTTGGCTGTCTTCCCTCCAAATTTCAGGAAAAAAGCAGGGTGCCAAAGGATTCCTGTAATGTGTCGGGCGCCGTAATGTTATCCTATGGGAAAAAATGTCAACTTTGGAGTGCTGTAACTTTGCCGCCATGTAATATTTTTTAAACACAACACTGAAAGCCACATCTCTGAGATGTCAGCTGCGTCCCTCCAAATTTCAGCCCAAAACTCCCAACCGTTCTTTTGCAGCACAGTGCCAAAGAACTGCTGTCATTTCCCCCACAGCCTAGAAAACTACTGTCACAATTTGCAAAAGCTTTTGCAAAAATGTTCGACACTTTTGTGAGCATGAAAGTAATTTCTGAAAGTGCTTTTTCCAGAAATTTGAAAAACATATTTCTGGGGTGTTTTACCCCCAAAATAAAGACATGACTAGCATCCTCAGGGTCCAAGTAGGTGAATACAAAAATAATTAGGTTGCTAGAGGGTCCCAAATTTAAATGCCAACCATTTTTCTGATCACCAACTGAAAACAAAATGGCAGATTTTCGAAAGTAACAGGGCCATTTGTGAAAGTAAAAATGCATTTGTGACACTGTAGAACTTTTTGTTAACTTTCCCATTGACTTATAATGGGAAATTGTTTTTTGAATAACTTTTGAACCGTTTAATATTTTTTCACCAAATCTTCAAAAGGCACATCGGGGAATCTGGCTGCATGTTCCCTGAAGATTTTGGGCCAGTCGCACAAACTGTACGACCTGTAGGTGCGACAGTAGAATTCCAGAAAAGGCGTAAATGCGTGCGCAGATCATGCATAATAACTCCACAGCCATATATCTGACTGGTACAAAGCTTGGCAGATCCCAAGGCCTATGGTTCTTGATCATGTATTCCAAATTTCAGGCAAATCCATCAAACTGTTGCAAAGTTATTAAGGTGCTAAATATTGGGGTTTAACATAGAAATGGCTCCTCAACCCTAACTATGGCAGCACTACCATGCTACCATAATAATATAATATAATATAATATAATATAATATAATATAATATAATATAATATAATATAATATAATATAATATAATTTAATGTAATGTAATGTAATATAATATAATATATTATAACATAATATAATTAATATAATATAATCTTGTGGTGCTATAATAACTATTAATTATGTGTTAATTTATTTCTGTGACTGTGTGGCACTAATAAATGTGCTAAATTATTTCAAACATGGGTGAAAGTGTCTCTCTTGTGTGGTTCTAAACAATGAGTTAAAAGCTGTCTGTCAAAGTGCTGCACTTAACTGTGAAATATAATATAATATAATATAATAATATATAATTAATATAATATATTATAATATGATGTGATATGCTGTAACATGACATTATATGTAATGTGATGTGATGTCAGATATAATGTAATAATATAATATGATATGCTATAATATAATATCATATCATATAGTATAATATTGTATAATGTTACAATATAACATAATATAATATTTGTAAAATAGTAGTGTGGAGAAATCAAATGTGATGTGATGTGATATGCCACAATGTGACATAACATGGCCTGAAATGACATGTGATGTGATATAATGTGATCAGATATAATATGGTATGATATGATATAATATATTTTGACATAACAAGAGATGTGATGTGATGTGACATGCCTTGACATGATATAACATCACATCACATCACATATCATCACATAATATGACATAATATATTGGGGTGGTGTTATAATATTATAACTATTAAATTAATTATGTGTTAATTTATCTCAGTGATGGTGTTGTGCTAAATATCTATTAAATCATCTCAAGCTTGGGTTATATTATCCCTCATGTAGTGTGATTCAAAACAATGACTTCAGTTTTCTCTGTTACCGTGTGAATTTATCCTTGTCACGGAGTGGTGATTAATATGCTATAATATACTATAATGTAATATAATATAATATAATGTAATATAATGAAATGTGATTTAATATGTTATGATACAATACAATACAATATAATATAATATGATATTATGTAATATAATACTATAATATAATGGTGTGGAGTTATAACTGTTTAATTAACTATGTGTTAATTTATTTCTGTGACAGTGTATTGTTAAACTTACTGTAAAAATATTTCTACGATAGTGTGGTGCTGAACTATGTGTTAAATTATCTCTGTAACAGTGTGGTGATTAAATGTGTTACAAAATCTTGGTGGCAGTGTGGTGCTAATCTAGTTTTAAATTGTCTAAAACATGGGTTAAATTGTTTCTTTTGCAGTGTGGTTCTAAACAATGAGTTCAATGATGTCTGTTACAATGCTGTGCTTAAATGTTTGAAATTGTACCTGTTACAAAGTGGTGATTAACATAATCTAATCCAATATACTAGAATAGAATAGAATAGAATAGAATAGAATAGAACATGATATAATATAATATGATATCATATGATATGATATATTTTGACATGACACATGACAAGTGATGTGATGTGATCTAGCATGACATGACAACGTCGCATAACATAACATAATATAATAAAATATAATATCATATAATGGTGTGGTGTTATAATATTAAAACTATTAAATTAATTATGTGTTAATTCATCTCTGTGATAGTGTGGTGCTGAGCTATGTATTAAAATATCTCTGCATTAGTGTGGTGCTGAACTATGTGTTACATGATCTCAAACAAAGGTTAATTTGTATCTCTTATAGTGAGGGTCTAAACAATGAGTTTAATGCTCTTACAGTGCTGTACTTAGCTGTGTGAAATTATCCCTGTTATTGGATTTTGATTACATCATCATGAGATGATAAGATGTGAAGAAGTGATATATACGATTCGATATGACTTCATATAAAATGATATCATAGAATATGATATAATACAATATAATATAATATAATATAATATAATATAATATAATATAATAGAATGGTGTATTGTTATAATATAACCATTTAATTCACTTTGTGTTACATTATATATGTAACAGTGTGGCACTAATAAATGTGCTAAATTTTCTAAAATGTGGGATAAATTGTCTCTCTTGTAGTGTGGTTCCAGACAATGAGTTCAAAGCTCTCTGTTGCAATGTTTTGCTTAACTATGTGAAATTATTCATTGCTGATTAGAGAGTAATATCATATAGTATAATATACTATAACATAATATATTATAATATCATATCAGTTGATATGTGATGATGTGATGTGCTATATGATATGATATGATATATGATATGATATAATGGTGTGGTGTTATAATATTATAACAGTTAAATTAATTATCAGTGTGTGAAAATATCACTGGGATAGAGTGGTGCTGAACTATGTGTTAAATTAACTCAAACATGGGATAAATTATATCTCTTGTAGTGAGCATCTAAACAAGGAGATAAATGCTCTCTGTTACAGTATTGTGCTTATCTCTGTTATAGAGTGTGATTAATATAATATAATACAATATGATATGATATATATGACATGACATGACATAACACGATACGATATGCTATGATATAATATATATCACAATAAAATATAATATAAACTAGCTTAATATAATGTAATATAATATAAAATAATATGATATAATATCATAAGATATGAAATTATATATTATGATATGAGATGATAAGATGTGATGAGATGTGATGTGATATGTTTTAATAAGTTATGATATGATATGTGATGTGATGTGATGTGATATGATATCAATGATATGAATTGATATGAAATGGGTATAAGATAGAATAGAATAGAATATAACAGAACAGAATAGAATAGAATAGAATAGAATAGAATAGAATAGAATAGAATAGAATGGTGAAGGGTAATATAACTATTTAATAAACTACATGTCAATGTATCTCTGTGACAGTGTGGTGTTAAAATATGTGTAACAGTGTGGGGCTTAAATGTGTTACATTATCTCTGAGACTGTGTGGAATTAAATAATGTGTCAAATTTTCTCAAACATGGTTTAAATTGTTTTTCTTGTAGTACGGTTCCAGTCAACAAGTTCAATGCTCTCTTTTACAATGCTGTGCTTAACAGTGTGAAATTATCCATTACGGTGTCGAGATTAATATAATATAATATAATATAATATAATATAATATAATATATAATATAATATAATATAATATAATATAATATCAGATGATATATGATAAAATGAGATGCGATGTGTTATAATATATGATATAATATGATAAGATATGAAATAATATAATGTAATTTAGCATAATATAATGTAATGTAATGTAATGCAATATAATATAATATAAGTAATAGATATACCACTCTGAGGTGTGCGGTCACGCTCTGATATACGCAGGCCATGGCATGCGTTGTACAGCACAATGGTCTCTGTTACAGTGTTGTGCTTAAACTGTGTGAAATTATCCCTGTTATGGAGTGCTGAGTAATATGATAAGATATGATATGTTTTGATATGATATTATATGATAGAATACAAATCAAAACAATACAATACAATTCAATACAATACAACACAATATAATATAGTGTAATATAATATAATGGTGTGGAGTTATAATATTATAGCTATTACATTAATGATGTGTAGCTGTATCTCTGTGATAGCGTGGTGCTAAACTATGTGTTAAATTATCACTGCAATCGTGTGGGTGCTCTACTATGTGTTAAATTGTCTCTGTAACAGTGTGGTGCTAATTTATGTTTTAAACTATTGTAACCATGGGTAAAATTTTCTCTGTTGCAGTGTGATTCTAAACACTGAGTTAAATTATCTCTGTTACAGTGCTGTGCTAAACTGTGTGAAATTATCCATGTTACAGAGTGGTGATTAATAGCATAGAATAGAAAACAATACAATATAATATAATATAATATAATATAATATAATATAATATAATATAATATAATATAATATAATATAATATAATATAATATAATACAATGGTGTTGGGTTATAATATAATTGTTAAATTAATTAACAATATGAAAATATCTGTGATAGTGTGGTGCTGTACTATGTGTTAAATTACCTCTGTAACAGTGTGTTGCTTAAACATGTTAAATTATCATTGTGAAAGTGCGATGATAAACTATCTTAAATTGTCTCTTTTACAGTGTGGTGCTAAACTGTGTTAAAGTAACTTACACATAGTTTTTACACATAGTTTAGCACCACACTTTGAGATAAATTAACACATATTTAAGTCATTTAATAGTTATTTTATAACACCACATCATTATATTATTTTATTTTATGTTACATTATGTGATGTTATGTTTGCTATAGTATGTTATATTATACTAATTACCACACTGTAACATAATATATTTCATACAGTTAAGCACAACAGTGAAATAGAGACCATTAAACTGATTGTTTAGAACAACTCTGCAGCAGAAACAATGTAACCCATGTTTGAGATTATTTAACACACAAATAAGCACCATACTGTCACAGAGTTAATGTAACACATTTAAGCACCACACTGTTGTAGAGATAATTTTACACAAACTTTAGAACCACGCTGTAATAGAGATAAAGTAAAATAGATGTCACAGTGATAATTTAACACATAGTTTAGCATCTTCACGTCACTGAGAAATTTATATGCACAGATTTGCAACACACTGTAAAAGAAACAATTATGACAGTTTAGTATCGCACTCTCACAGCGATAATTTAACACAAAGCACACACAGTTTGACTGAAATATATTAACACATGGTTATAACAACGTACCATTATATATTAAGTTATTTTATGTTATGTTATGTTATGTTACGTTATGTGATTTTATGTTATGATATATTATGTTATATTATATTAATCACCACAGTGTAATAGAGATAATTTAACCCATATTTGATTGAATTTAACACATGCACTAGCACAACTGTCACAGAGATACTAAAGATACTTTAGAACAATGTGATAGAGATAATTTTAACCATAGTTCAGCACCACACTGTCACAGAGATGATTCAACAAATAGTTTATCACCACACTGTCTTGCGATTTAAAAAACCCATAAATCTTATAGAAATAATTTAACACATAATTTAGAGCCACACTGTGATATAGATAGTTTAAACCATAGTTCAGCACCACCTTTTCACACTTTAAAACAAACAATTTAAAACAGTTTAGCAGAGCACTCTCACAGTGATAACATAACACATAGTTTAGCACTGCAATGTGGCAGAGATAATGTAGCACAGTTTAGAAGTACACTGTCACAGAGATGATCTTAAACAAAGTTCAGCACATTTTGACTGATATAAGTTAACACATAGTTAATTAATTTAATAGTTATAATATTATAACACCACAACATTATATTATGCTATGTTATGTTATGTTATGTTATGTTATGCTATGCTGTTACATTACATTTATCACCATAACAAAGATAATGTCACACAGATAAGCACAAGACTGAAACTGAGAGCATTTAACATTGATGAGAACCACACTGTAGCAGATACTATTTAACCCATGTCTGAGATAATTTAACACATAAATTAGCAATACACTGCCACAGGGATAATGTAACACATATAAGCACCACACTGTTACAGAGATAATTTAACACGTATTTTAGAACCACACTGTGATAGAGATAAGTTAAACAATATTTCAGCTTTACACTGTCACAGAGATAATTTTACACAGTTTTAGTATTGCAATGTCACAGAGATAATTAAAAACATAGTTTAGTACCAAACTCTCAGAGTAAAGGAGACTGTAAAACTGTAAAAGAGACGATTTATGACAGTTTAGCATTGCACTCTCACAATGATAATTTAAGACATAGTTTGAGTGCTGCACGTCACAGAAATAATTAAATACCTAGTTTAAAACCACACTCCCTGAGTTAATTTAACACACAGTAAAGGCACCACATGGTAAAATGAACCATTTAAGACACCTTATCATTACTGTCACAGAATCATCATTTAACACATAGTTAATTAGTTTAGTAGTTATATTTTAACCCCACACCATTGTATTCTATTCTATTCTATTCTATTCATCACCACTCTGTAACATGAATAAATTCACACAGTTTAGCCCACCAACTGTAATGGAGCTCATTTAACTTGTTCAGAACCTCACTGCAACAGACACAATTTAACCCACTGTTGTGATAATTTAACACATAAATTAGCACTATACCCTCACAGTTAACACATAGTACAGCACCACACTGTCACAGAGATAAATCAACACATACATCATTAATTTAATAATTATAATATTTTAACACCACAACATTATATTATATTATATTATATTATATTATATTATATTATATTATATTATATTATATTATATTATATTATATAATATCACATTATATTATATTAATCACCACTCTGTAATGGGCATAATTTCACACAGTTAAGCACAACACTGTAAGACAGATCTCATTGTTTTAAAACATGCTACAATAGAGGCAATTTAACACATGTTTGAAATGATTGAATACATATTTTTGCACCACACTGTCTTGCAAGATAAGTTAACCCATAGATGTCAGAGAAATAATAGAACACATAGTTTAGCACCACCATGTCACAGATATATTTTAACACATAATTTAGCACCAAACTGTAAAGTAAACAATTTAAGACAGTTTAGCATAGTAATCCCACTGTGATAATTTAACACATAGCTTAGCACTACAGTGTGGCAGAGCTTATCACTACACTGTCACAGAGATAATTTATCACATAATTTAGCACCACACTATCAGAGTTAATACAAGATATAGTTTAGCACCAAAATTTGACTGAGATAAGTTAACACATAGTTAATTAATGTAATAGTTATAATATTATAACACCACACCACTATATTATATTATATTATATTATATTATATTATATTATATTATATTATATTATATTATATTATATTATATTATATTATATGATGTTACATTTTATTATATGTTTTCATATCATATCATATCATATCATATCATATCATATCATATCATATCATATCATATCACATGCCATAACATGACAGCATATCACATCACAACATATAACATATCAAGTCATATATTATTACATATATTATATTACAATATATTATATTAGTCATCAGTGTGTAACAAGGAAAATTTCACACAGTTAAGCACAACACTGTAACAGAAAGCTTTGAACTCATTGTTTTTGAGCCACACTGCAACAGAGACAATTTATCACAGTTTATCTAATAGTTATAATATTATAACACAACACCATTATATTCTATTATATCATATCATATAGAATATCATGTGACAGCACATCACATCACATTATATTATATTATACTATATTAACACATAGTTCATATTATATCATATCACATCACATCGTATCATATATGATATCATAGCATCTCACACCACATCACATCACATCTTACCATAGCATATCATATTATATTAAATTACAGTATATTTTAATATCTTAATCACCACTCCGTAAAAAGGATACTTTCACACAGTTAAGCACAACCCTGTAACAGAGAGTATTGAACTGATTGTTTTGAACCACCCTACAAAACAGATAACTTAACCCATGCTTGAGACAATGTTGCACATAAATTAGCACCAAACTGTCACAGAGACAAATTAACACATGGTTGATTAATTTAACAGTTATAACATTATAACACAGCACCATTAGATTATATTACATTTTTATATTATATTATATTATATTATATTATATTATATTATATTATATTATCACATCACATCACATATCATACATCACATGAAATCATCTGACATAACATGACAGCACATCACATATTACATTATATTATATTATATTATATTACACATAGTTCATTTGATATCATATCATATCATAGCATACTTTATTATATTATATCCTACTATATTATATTGTATTATAAAATATATCACATTACATCACATCTTATCATTTCATAGCATATCATATCATATATCATATCACATGACATGGCAAAACATCCCATGACATCACATTCTAGTCCACTCGTATTGTATTGTATTGTATTGTATTCTATTCTATTCTATTATACTATATTAATACATAGGGTCATATCATATTACGTGACATATAACATCACATCACAGTATATTATATTATAGTGTACTATATTAACACATAGTTCATATCATATCATATCGTATCGTATCGTATCATATCATATCATATTATTGCTATATGATATCATGCTATATTATAGTATATTATATTATATTATATTATGTTATGTTATGTTATATTCTGTTATATTACATTATATTATATTATATTATATTATATTATATTATATTATATTATATTATATTATATTAATCTCCACTCTGTAGCAGACAATTTCAAACACTTAAGCACAACATTGTAACAGAGAGAACTGAACTCATTGTCTGGAACCACACTACAAGAAAAACAATTTAACCGATGTTTGAGAAAATTTTAACTCATTAATTAGTGCCACAGTGTCACAGAGATAATGTTAATCATTGTTCATCACCACAATATCACAAAGATATTTTAACATATTGTTTATCACTACACTGTCACTGGGAAACATTAACATATAGTTAATTAAATAGTTATCTTATAACACTACACCATTCTATTACATTATACTATATTATATTATTATTATACTATATGATATCATGTCATATCAAGTCATATCATATAATATCACATTACAGCACATGTCATCCTATCATAATCATATTATATTTTATTTTATCATACCATATTATATTATATTATATTATATTATATTATATTATATTATATTATATTATATTATATTATATTAATCAGCACCCAATAACAGGGATAATTTCACACAGTTAAGCACAACATTGTTAGAGAGAGCATTTAACTCATTGTTTAGACACTGACTATAAGAGATATAAGTTAACCCATGTTTGAGATAATTTAACACATAGTTCACCACCACACTATTGCAGAGATAATGTAACATGCAGTTTAGCACCACACTGTCACAGAGATAAATTAACACATAGTTAATGAATTTAATAGTTATAACATCATAACACCACACCATTATATGATAATATATTATGTTACATTACATTATATTTTATTATGTGATATAATAAAATATAATATAATACAATATATTATGATATAGCATAAAATAATATGATATAATAATATAATATAATGTAATACGATATGATATAATATAAAATAATATAATATAATGTAATATAATATAATACAATATAATATAATGGTGTGGTGTTATAATATTATACATTTTAAATTAAGTAACTATGTGTTAATTTATCTCAGGGACCGTGTGATGCTAAACTATGTGTAAAATCACCTCAATCATTTGTTATATTTTCTGTATTGTAGTGTGGTTCTACATAATGAGTTAAATGCTCTCTGTTACAGTGTTGTGCTTAACTTTGTGAAATTATCTCTGTGATAGTGTGGTGTTAAACCTTCTGTTAACATTTTTCTGCGATAGTGTGATGCTGAATTTTGTGTAAAATTATCTCTGTAACAGTGTGGTGCTGAACTCTGTGTTAAATGATCTCAAACATGGGTTAAAGTGTCTCTCTTGTTTGGTTTAAACAATGCATTAAAAGCTCTCTTTTATAGTTTTGTGCTTAACTGTGTGAAATTATCTCTGTTACTGTGTGCTAATGTAATATAATATAATGAAATATAACATGATATGATATGATATATGATATGAGATATGATATGATAGGATAGAATATAATACAATATAATAAAGTACAATAGAATACAATAATAATATAAAATAATATAATATAATTTAATATATGATAATTCAATGGTGTAGGGTTTTAATCTAACTAGTAAATGAATTATCAAAGTGTTAATATATCTCTGTGACAGTGTGGTGCATAAATCTGTAAAATTATCTCTGTGACAGTGTGGTGCTAATTTAGTTGTTACATTATCTCAAATATGGGTTAAATTGTCTCTGTTGCAATATATTTAAAACAATGAGATATATGCTCTGTCTCTTACACTGTTGTGTTTAACTGTGTGAAACTATCTCTGTTACGGAGTGCTGATTAATATGATATAATATGATATGATATGATATGATATGATATACAATAAAATATGATAAAATATAATACAGTATAATAAAATACAATGCAATACAATACAATATAATTAATATAATATAATAGAATTTAATATAATAAAATACATTTTGATGGGTTATAATGTAACTATTAAATTAATTAACTTATCTCTGTGCCAGAGTGGTGCTAAACTATGTGTAAAAATATCTCTGTGATAGTGTGGCGCAGAAATATGTGTGACATTATCTCTGCAACCATGTGGTGCTTAAATATGTTAAATTATTGTTTTGAGAGTGCGATGATAAACTGTCATAAATTGTCTCTTTTACAGTGTGGTGCTAAACTGTGGGTTTAATTATCTGTGACAGTGCAACTATGTATAAAATTATATCTGTGACAGTGTAGTGCTAAATTGTGTTACTTTATCTCTGTATGTGTATATTTATCATTGTGAGAGTGCAATGCTAAACTGTCATAAATTGTCCATTTTAGAGTGTGGTGTTAAACTGTGTGTAAAATTAACCCTGAGAGTGTGGTACTTATTATGTTTTTAATTATCTCTGCAACAGTGCAGTACTTAAAACAGTGCAAAATTATTTCTGTGACAGTGTAAAGTTGAAATATGGTTCGAATGATCACTATCACAGTGTGGTTCTAAATTATGTGTTAAATTGTCTCTGTAACAGTGTAGTGCTAATTTATGTGTTACTTTATCTCAAACATGGGTTGCAGTGTGGTTTTCATCGATGAGTTAAATGCTTTCTGTTTCAGTCTTGTTCTTATCTGTGTGAAATTATCTCTGTTACCTTATGGTTATCAATATAACATAACATAACATAACATAACATAACATAACATAAGATAACATAACATAACATAACATAACATAACATAACATAACATAACATAACATAACATAACATAACATAACATAACGTAATGTTTTGGTGTTCTAATATTATAACTATTAAATGAATTAACTATGTATTAACTTATCTCAGTCAACATACGGTGCTGAACTGTGTATATAATTATCTCTGTGACAAAGTGCAGTGCTAAACTCTGCTACATTATCTCTGCCACATTGCAGTGCTAAACTATGTGTTATGTTATCACTGTGAGAATGCGATGCTAATCTGTCTCAAATTGTTTATTTTACAGTGTGGTGCTAAACCGTGTGTTAAAGTATTTCTGTGACATGGTGGTGATAAACTATTTGCTAAATTATCTCTGTTACAGGTTGGTGCTGAACTATGTGATACAATATTCCTGTTATAGCGTGGTGCTGAATGATGTTTTAAATTACCTCTATCACAGTGTGGTTTTAAAGTATATGTTAAATTATCTCAGTAACAGTGTGGTGTGTAAATGTGTGACATAACCTATGTGACAGTTTGGTCCTAATTTATGTGTGGCATTATCTCAAACATGGGTTAAATTGTCTCTGTTGCAGTGTGGTTCTAAACAATGAGTTGAATGCTCTCTGTTTCGATGTTGTGGATAACTGAAATTATGTCTGTTATGGTGTGATGATTAACATAACATAACGTAACGTAATATAACATGATGTAATGTAACATAACATAACATAAAATATAATGGTGTGGTTATATCTCTTAAATTAATTAACTATGTGTTAATTTATCTCAGTGAAACTGTGGTGCTATGTGTTAAATTATCACTGTGAGACAGTGATGATAAACTGTCTTATATTGTTTCTTTTACCGGATGGTGCTAAACTATGTGTTTAAATTAACTCTGAGAGTGTTGTGCTAAACTATGTGTTTATCTCTGTGACAGTGCAGAACTAAAACAATATGTTAAATTATCACTGTGAGAGTGCGATGCTAAACTGTCTTAATTGTTTCTTTTGCAGTGTGATGCTAAACTGTGTGTAGAAATATCTCTGTGACATGGAGGTGCTAAACTATAGGTCAAATTATATGTGTGACATCTATGGGGTACTTTATCTAGTAGATAGTGTGGTGGTAAACAATTTGTTAAATTATGTCTGTGACAGTGTGGTGCTAAGCTATGTGTTAAATTACATCAAACATGAGTTAAATTGTCCCTGTTGCAATGTGGTTCAAAACAAGAAGATAGCACCATACTTTGAGATAAATTAACACATTAATAGTTGTACAATAACACCACACCATTATATTATTTTATGTTGTTTTATTATGTTTTATTATGCTATGTTATGTGATGTTATGTTATGCTATATTATATTCTACTAATCACCACACTTTAGCATATTATATTTCACACAGTTACGCACAACACTGTAACATAGAGCATTGAACTCAAGGTTTAGAACCACACTGCAGCAGAAACAATTTGACCCATGTTTGAGATAATATAACACATACTTTAGAACCACTCTGTGATAGAGATAATTTAAACCAAAGTTCAGCACCACACTGTCACAGAATTCAACAAATAGTGCATCACCACACTGTCTTGTGAGATAAAGAAACCCAAAGATGCCAAAGAGATAATTTAATACATAACTTAGCACCACACTGTTTCAGAGATATTTTAACACACAGTTTAGAACCACCATGTCACAGAGATAATTTTACACACAGTATAGCATCACACTGTTAAACAATTTAAGACAGTTTAGCATCACATTCTCACAGTGATAATTTAACACATTTAAGCACCACATTGTAATTTAACCCAGAGTCCAGCACCACACTATCGCAGAGATATCGTTACACATAGTTTAGCACCACACTTTCACAGAGATAAATTAACACATAGTTAATTAATTTAACAGTTATATTATAAACCCACACCATTGTATTCTATTCTAGTCTATTAATCACTTCTCTGTAACATGGACATTTCACACAGTTTAGCACAACACTGTAACAGAGATAATTTAACTCATTGTTTAGAACCACACTGCAACAGAGACAATTTAACCCATGATTGCTATAATTTAACACATCAATTAGCACCATACTGTCACAGAGATACTGTAACACATTTAAACACCACACTATTACTGAGATGATTTAAAACATAGTACAGCACCACACAATCGCAGTTATAATTTAACACATAGTTTAGCACTACACTGTCACATAGATAAATCAACACTTACATCATTAATTTAATAGCTGTAATATTATAACACCACACAATTATATTACATTATATTGTACTATATTATATTCTATTTATTCTATTTTATCATATAATATCAAATCATATCATATCATATCATAGCATATCAAATCACAACATATCATATCATATCATATCATATTAATCGCCACACAGTAACAAAGATAATGTCACACAGGTAAGCACAACACTGTAACAGAGAGCATTTAACTCATTCTTTAGAACAGGACTGCAAAAGAGAGAATTTACACATGTTTTAGACAACACACATCACAGTGATAATATAATACATTTAAGTAACATGCTGTTACAGAGATAATTCTACACATAGTTCTGCACCACACTGTCACAGAAATAAATTAACATATGAGTTAGTTACTCTAATAGTGATAATATTATAACACCACACCACTCTATTATATTATATTATATTATGTTATGTTATGTTATGTTATGTTATGTTATGTTATAAGTTATATTATACTATATTATATTATATTATATTATGTTATATTATATTATATTATATTATATTATATTATATTATATTATATCATATCACTGCAAGAGAGACAATTTTACCCATGTTTGAGAAAATTTAACACATTAATTAGTGCCACACTGTCGAAGAGATAATGTAAGACATTTTAGCACCACTGTTACAGAGATAATTTAACACATAGTTAATTAATTTAATAGATATAGTATAACACCACACTATCATATCATATAATATCATATCATATCATCATATAGTATCATTTCATATCACATAACATCACGTAATGTCATGTCATATCATGTTATATCATATCGTATCCTATCATACTGTATTTTGTATATTATATTATATTATAGTATATTAATCACCACACCGTAACGGATATCTTCCCACAGTTAAGCACAACATTCTAAGAGAGATCATTTAAATCACTGTTTAGAACCACACCACAAGAGAGACAATTTAACCCATGTTTGAGAAACTTTAACTACTTAATTAGCACCACACTGTCAGAAATCTTTCTGAAAGTAAGACATTTAAGCAGTACACTGTTACAGAGATAACTTAACACATAGTAATAATATAACATAATATAATCGTGTTATAATTATAATTATAACTATTAAATTAATTAACTATGTGTTAATTTATCTCTATGACAGTGTGATGCTAAACCATGTGTCAAAATATCTCTGTGATAGTGTGGCACTAATTAATGTGTTAAATTTTCTCAAACATGGGAAAAGTTGTCTCTTTTGCAATGTGGTTATAAACA
This sequence comes from Neoceratodus forsteri, assembly GCA_016271365.2. Lineage (NCBI taxonomy): Eukaryota > Metazoa > Chordata > Ceratodontiformes > Ceratodontidae > Neoceratodus > Neoceratodus forsteri. The sequence continues at coordinate 163,769,381 of CM028138.1, forward strand.
ATGAGTTAAATGCTCTCTTTTATAGTGTGCTTAACGCTGTGAAATTATCTCTGTTAAATTAATTAATGTAACATAATATAACATGATGATATGATATGATAGGATATGATATGATAAGATAAGATATCGTAGATATGATACAATATAATGGTGTGGTATTATAACTATTAAATGAATTAACTGTGTTAATTTATCTCTGTGACAATTATCTAACTGCTCTCTTTTATAGTGCTGTGCTGAACTGTGTGAAATTATACTGGTTACGAAGTGGTGATTAATATAATATAATATAATATAATATAATATAATTTAATATAATATACTATACTATACTATACTGTAATATAGTATAATATAATATAATATAATGGTGCTATAAGTAATAAATTAAGTAACTACTTGTATATCTCTGTCACAGTGTGATGCTAAACTCAGTGTTAAATCATCTCAAACATGGGTTAATTTGTCGCTATTGTAGTGTGGTTCTAAACAATGAATTAAATACTCTCTGTTACAGTGCTGTGCTTACCTATGTGAAATGATACCTGTTACGAGGTGGTGATTAATATAATATAATATAATATAATATAATATAATATAATATAATATAATATGATATGTTTAGTTGTTTAACTAGGATTAGCACACTAAGCTGAAAGCATTTTTGCAGGCTTGATCTGGGAGCACTGTGAAGTTAAGTGTTTTGCTCAGGGTCACAAAGTGGAAGCTGTTGGATTCAAACCCAGGTCTGGTCTGTTGGATGTCACCAGATTTGCAGCTCAGAGCCTTAAACCACTGCACTATACTGCCTCCCAAATGTAATATAATATAATATAATATAATATAATATAATATAATATAATATAATATAATATAATCTTGTAGTTTTATACTATTATAACTATTAAATTAACTATGTGTTAATTTATCTTTGTGACAGTGTGGTGCTAAACTATGTGTTAAAATATCTCTGAAACAGTGTACTGATTAAATGTGTTACATTAGCTCTGTTACAGTGTTGTGCATAACTGTGTGAAAATATCCTTGTAACAGAGTGGTGATTAATATAATATGATATAATGTAATATATTATAATACAATACAATATAATATAATGGTGTTATGATGTTATAACTGTTATATTACTTAACTTTGTGTTACTTTATCTCTGTGACATTGTGTTGCTAAACTATGTGTGAAAATATCTCTGCGATAGTGTAGCACTACACTATCTCAAAGATATTTTCACACATAGTTATCAGCTCTCCTTTACAGGGATAATTTGACACAGTTTAGCACAACAGTGTAACAGAGATAATGTAGCACATTTAATCACCATGCTGTTACAGAGTTAAATTAACACATAGTTCAGCACTGAACTATGTGTTAATTTAACTCTGTAACAACATGGTGATTAAATGTGCTACATTATCTCTGTTACACTGTTGTGCTAAACTGTGTCAAATTATCCCTGTAAAGGAAAGGTGATTAATGTAATATAATATAATATAACAGCATAATATAATATAATGGTGTGGTGCTATAACTATTAAATTAATTAACTGTGTTAATTTATCTCTGTGACAGTGTAGTGCTAAACTATGTGTCAAAATATTTCTGCGACAGTGTGGCACTAATTAATCTGTAAAATTTTCTCAAACATGGGATAAATTGTCTCATTTGCAATATGGTTATACACAATGAGTTAAATGCTCTCTGTTACAGTGTTGTGCTTACCTCTCTGAAATTATCTCTGTTACGATGTGGTAATTAATATAACATTACATGATATGGTATGATAAGATATGGTAGATATGATATGATATGTTACAATATAATGGTGTGGCACTGTAATATAACTATTAAATTAATTAACTGTATTACTTTATCTCTGTAGCAATTATCTAACTGATCTCTTTTACAGTGCTGTGCTGAACTGTGTGAAATTATACCTGTTATGAAGTGGTGATTAATATAATATAATATAATATAATATAATATAATATAATATAATATAATATAATATAATATAATATAATGTAATGTAATCTAATATAGTATGATATGATCTGCTATGATATGAAATGACATGACATGCTATGATATGATAAGATGTGATGTGATGTGATGTGAAGTGATGTGATGTGAAATTATATGATATGATAGGATAGGATATGATATGATATTTGATATGATATGAAACAATATGATATGATGTAATTTTATATTTTATAATGGTGTGCTGTTATAACATTATAATGATTAAATTAACTATGTGTTAATGTGTCTCTTTGACACTGTGGTCCTAAACGATGTGTTAAAATATCTGTGGGATACTGTGGTGCTGAACTATGTGTTATGTTATCTCTGTAACAGTGTGCTGCTTAAATGTGTTACATTATCTTTCTGACAGTGTGGTGTTAATTAAGTAGTTACATTTTCTCAAACATGGGTTAAATTGTCTCCCTTGTGGTGTGGTTCTAAACAGTGATTTAAATTAGCTGTTTCAGAATGTTGTGCTTAACTGTGCGAAGATATCCATTACAGTGTGGTGATTAATATAATATAATATAATATAATATAATATAATATAATATAATATAATATATCATGATAGGATATAATATGATATGTTATGACATGATATGATATGATATGATATGTCATGACATGACAAGACATATGGGCCCAGATATTCAAAAGGGTTGTGCCATGCACAATAAGGTTGCGCCAGCACAAGTCCAAAAATGCACCATTCTGTGATATTCAGTGGGAGGCAGATGCACCCTCAAATCACACTGCACAAGAGTGCAATGATAATGAATGCATGTGCAACTGAAGGGGAGGAATCATGTATAAACGGTGCAGTGCGATATTCAACAACATGCACCATGCGCAATAGGGGATCAAGCGGAAGTTGTGCTATAGCGGAAATGAGACAAAATAAAAAGGAACAAGAGAGAGGCAAAAGAACACTACAGGGAAGGCACATGTTGTTGAACCATAGCCAGCTGCAAAGGCAACACACATACACAGGGCAGGACAGAGACAGAGGACCTGGAGTCCCCAGGAACAGGGAAGGTGTGGGGAGCCACAGCCACAGTGCAGTGCAGAAGGGGGAAGTGCCACACACCACATGAAGGTGTTCCTGGTGCAGGGGAAGTAGCAGCCAGGACAGCGGGGGGAACACAGAAACAGCTGCCGGGGGGGAACACATGCCAGGGACATGGCCAGTGCCACCATCCAGATGGAGGCAGTTATGAGGGGCATGAGAAGGCAGGCAGCACGGGGGTGCATCTGTGGAAGGGCCCGTCAGCAGTATGCCCCCAAAAGGCAGTACCGAGCCTGCACCAGCTTCGAGTTGCACACCGATACCGAGATCGTGGGCCGGTACCGCCTGAACTGGACAATTCTGAGGTGGCTCTGTGAGCTGTGCAGTGATGTGATGCAGGCACCCACACGATAGAGCCATGCTCTGTCAGTGGAGACAAAAGTGACAGCTTGCATGTGCCTGCTCACCATGGGTACCTTCCAGAGACCAACAGGGGACACGACAGGCATAACCCAGTCAGCCACATCATGCCACCTCACCCAATTCCTCAGCGCACTGCTGCCACATGCTGTGGAGTACATCCAATTCCACCAGAATACCAACAGAGTGCACAGCAAACATACAAGAGTTCCACAGTGTAGCACATATACCTGGTGTGCTAGGGGCAATATACTGCACCCATGTGGCCATCCACATACCACCTGGCCCTGAAGGGGCTGCATACATTAATCAGAAGGGGTATGCAAGAATCAACTGCCAGGTGGTGTGTGATGCCAGGGGGTGCATAATCAATGTCTGTGCCACGCACCCTGGGGGAGCACATGATGCCTTCATCTGGCACCAGTCAGCACTGTGCCACAGATTCAAGAGTGGGGACATCCCCACTTGCCACTTAGTGGGTGAGTATGCAAATCACGTGGAAAGACATGGAGCATAGCCAGGGAGGGGCATAGTCAGAGGTGACATGGGTATTGGCCTAGATGGCCCAAGGCAGGGCGACGCTGATCACCAAACTAACTTCCACCCTCTACATACAGGTGACAGTGGATACCCACTCCGTCCCTGGCTGCTCACACCATACCGGTGGCCCGAGACTGCATCGCAACAATGCTACAATGAGGCACATGCCACCATGTGCAATGTCATCGAGCGGGTGTTCAGGATGCTGAAGGCACATTTCTGTTGCCTGGACAGGTCTGGGGGTGCCCTACAGTACAGCCCCTCAAAGGCCTGTGGGCTATTCCTGGCCTTTTGCATCCTGCACAACATGGCCAATGACTGTAGGATAGCCGTACAGGTCAAAGAGGGGGACAGCGATGGGGATGATGAGGACGCTGGTGAAGATGGTGATGGCAGCCCCTCCTTGGGCAAAGGGACCCCGACTGATCTGGCTGGCACAGCTGCACTGGGACACCATCACAGAGGAGAACTTCAGCCAACCCAGGTAAGTCGTGGGGCCATGTGACAAAGGCACAACCCACAAACACACATGGACAAACACCAGGGGTGCATGTCATCAAGGGAAGTGGCCGAGCATGTAACTGCATACGCCGCCAGGGATGGGAAAGGTCTAACGTGGCTCACGGTCACACACACACACACCTCACAAGACATGCACAAAGGGTAGGAGGCACGCCGACCCCGACAGCCAACCCTAGCCACACACATGTCCACAGACCACCACACCCAGTGCCTGTCATTGTGCATGTGTCAGACACTGGGCACCATTGCACAGTGGCAGACAGTGCAACACAGGCATCATCATGCACATGCCGCAGTGGACAGCAGCCGGGAGGGTGTGCAGATGGAATGTGTGCATGTGTGCAGGGCTGAGTACCCCACCCGTGCATTGCACACTGAACAACACAATGCACACAGGGCAGCATCAGACAGTAGCCATGCTGGAAGACAGGTCAGTCACGTGCCACAGTGCCACAGCTGCAATGGATGCGTGGGTGGCCCTGCCAGGCAGTGACAGGCTGACCAATGGCCTCATGGGGTGGTACCAACAGTCCCCCAGGGGTTCCACTGCATGAACATGACTGTGCTCGCACAGGGGTCTGCAGCACACAGAACATGCCTGTGCCAGGCATGCTTGGGATGCCCACAGCTCAACCCGGTGTCGACAAGGAGGGTGTCACATGACACCGGTAACGGGGGGTGGACATTGCACTGCACGGTGTCTGCGATGCATGGGCAAATAACTGTGTGCCCATTGTGGCCATGACAGCTGTGATTGCCTGTGTCTGCCTGTCAATGGCAGTGGTCACATCGTCCCGCAACTGGTCCATCCCTGCCAGGAGCAGAGTGGTGTCTCTGCTGCACCACTCCTCTGCCTGGTGCAGAGTTGCACTGAGTGCATCCACTGCCATCACAAGCTGCACCTGCTGATTGACTGATGCTTGGAGTATGCGGGTGTGCTCATCTAAGAGGTCATCTTCCTGATGGGCATGCTGTCCCTCATGATGTTGACAGCCCTGATGGTCAGCACCCCTTGAGGGTGGGTGATGCACACCAGGGCCAGGCCTGGGCATGTCCACAGGTGGTGCACTGATGCCACCCCTGACACTGTACCCCCATGGCCATTGGTCAACTGCTGATACTGCCTTTACAGCTGCCACTCTCCAGGGCTCAACGGTGCTGCAGCAGTGGCCACAATAGCCCCACTGTCCTGGACACACACCAGTGCTGCCCCACTGGTGTAGACAGGCATAGGCTGGGACTGTGATGTCACGCAGGCCTCCGTGGTGGCACCACCCATGGCGATGCCAGTGAAGTCACCTGCTGTGTGGCCATCCTGTTGCCCACACATATCATTGCCCATGACGTTAGCTCCATCATCATCAGTGATGGATCCAGCACCAGCCTGAGTCTCAGCAGGCTGGCATCCATGGACGCTGGCATGCTGGGACACGGGCAGGGCCTCCTCCACACCTGCTCCACCAACATCAGTCTGGACGTCCAGGCAGGCCCACTGTCACCCTGACCCTCGTATGCCTGTGGAGGTGGATGGGCCCTCCTCTATCTCCCTGCTACCGCCCTCAGCGGAGAAGCCCACCATCTCTGACCCATGTAGACACTCAGGAGCTGTAAAGGAAAAACAGTAGCATTAATGTATGTGACCTACCCTGCCCCCCCCATTGTCAGACCAGGACCTACCATGCAGTGACAGGCTACCACCCATCTGGAATCCACCACCCGGAACACCCTCGATGGCAAACGCTGCATGCTGCCAGCAACCCACTCTTCTTATGGGGTCAGGTGTTGCACCTCTGGCTGTTCCCCACTGGTCGCAGACCATGCTGCCCTGATGGCAGCCACCTTCTCCTTAATCCTCCACCTGTCCATGCCCATCTTCTTTTTGCACTCCTGCACAGACCACTGGTGGCTGCCATGCAAGTTGACAGCATGTGCCACCTCTTCCCATGCAGGAGCATGGGCCTGTGGTGTTCCCTGGCATCCACTGAGCAGCAGCTCCTGGTCAAGATAGGCCTCAAACAGGGCATCTGTTTCTGCCATGGTGAAGTTAGGCCTCCTCCTCCTCCTCCTCCCATGTCTCTGTTCCTCTTCCTCCACCTCATGATCGGTCATTATTCCTCCTGTGAGAATGACAGGTGTTACCTGTGACTGTGCAGTCCCATGCATGTCCCAAACACCACAGTCCACACTCCCAAACAACATGCAACTCACCACAATAGACTGCAGTAACTATGTCCAGTGCAACCCAATGTCGCAGTTTTATAGTGCAACACATGCAAACGAGGTGTGGCGCATTTTTAAGTGGAAGCAAATGCAGTATCTGTGCCATTGAATGGCTGATTAGCTGATTTGCATATTCTAGCTGAATATCATGCTGCTGCACTTTGTGCAATTGTGTTGAACGTGCTCAGCCAAGGGTGCAGTTCTGTGACATGTACAGTACACACCTAACTGCGCATGCCGGGGTGGTGATACAGGTGCCTGCCGCGCCTGCTGACATGCTGTGCATGAGAGTAAAGAACATGGCCAGGTTTGCCAGTGGGGCTACTAGTGCTGTTCACATATATGGCACTGTGGCACTGGGGCACCATTGGTGCACTGAGCCACAGCGCTGTAAGCTGCTACAGAGGTGGCACACAGGCACCCAACCGCGCTACATGCATTGGGTTCCAATTACACTGTGGCTGTCCGTGCGTGAGAGACCCTGGACCCTGTGCCTGACCTTTGCCCCAAGGTGCCATAAGTCAGGCTTGGGTGCACCACTATCGCACTGTTCGGTGGCAGCGTGATAGGGAATGGCAGCACTGTACCATGCAGCATCTGCATGTGGCAGGACTGCATTGTTGAGTGCCATTTTGAATCGAATTATTTGCTAAGATGGTGTGAAGGGCAGTGATGTGGAGCAAGGTGGAGCTTGCAAACCTGGTGGCCATTGTAAAGCCCCATGCTGGGGCTCTATATGGTGATGTACCCTGGGACAGGGTCAGGAGTGCAGTTTGGCAGGTGGTGGCTGATGTGCTGGAGGAGGCTATTGGTATCGGGTGCATGGCGGCGCAGTGTCGCCACTGGTACGGGGACCTCAAGCACAGGGAACCTGCCCTGCTTGCCCACCTGCGGGCATGTGCCAGGAGGGGCACGGTGCCATGGCCAGGTAGGTGCCCCATCCATACACTCTTATCATCCATATGGGTATCACGGTTGCATGTGTCTGGCACATGGGGAGGCTGTCCAATATAGGCCGTGGTGGTGGTATCGGGGTGTGGGGTGGATGGGTATGGCTGTGTGGGATTGCACACACATGGGGATGGGGGGCTTTGCTACCAGATTGCACTGATGTTCCTCTCTCCATGTTTGCTCTTTAGGCCCAGAAGAGTGCAGGCTGGCTAGAGAGAGGAGATGCTGCCTGGAAGACCAGCAGGCCTGGAGGGGTGAAGGTCTACAGAGGTGCAGGGACCAGCCTGATGATGGTGCGTGCCTTACATCCATGATTACTATTGCATGCTGTATAACTGGGTGGGCAGTGGGGCATGGCCACCACCCATTGACACCACTGCCATGCACGCAACTTGTTACAGTCAGCACTCTCCAGTGGCACTGCATATCTGGGAGTGTGTCAATGGTGGCCCATGCATGCACTGGGCACATGGCTGTGCCACTGCCTTCACACTGCATAACCAAGTCACTGTACGGCCACGGTGGTGTGCAGAACTTGGGCGGTGGGTGTGTGCAGTGGTTCACATGGCTGTGGCTGCCTGGGTAGGCAGGTCTTGTGGACACGGTCACTGTGGGTGGTCGTACACCATCACAGGGGTGTGGCACATGGCTGTGTGCCATGCACAATGGGTGGGCTGCAGGGGGCTGGACGGTCACACTTATTGACTCTGCTCCCTCGTCCTAGGTGGACGGTGACTCCAGGCACTGGAACAGGGACTGCAGGAGCTGCTACAGGTGGTGAGGGCAACCCTGGAGCTCCTCCAATGCATGGGCCACCATTGGGTGAGGAGGCAGAGGAGACATCATCGCCACATGGAGGAAGACCAGGGCAGATGCTATACCATCTGTGCCCCTAATTACACCTTCCCCCCTGGACCCACCCTCACACCCCTTCTTCCCTCTCCCATATGTTCACCCCTACCCCTTACCTGCCCCCACCTGGTCTGTGGCCTTTCCCCCCATTGTACATAGTTGTATACATTGTATAGTTGTACATAGTTTTTGTATTACCTGTTTTAAATACATTTATTTTGTTATGACAACTGTGGTGGTCTCTGATTTGCAGCAGACTACAGGTGCTCAGCTGCAGTGGTGTGCATGGCATCAGGGGTGGTGCATGCATGGGCATGTGTGTGTGTCTAGAAGGGAGCCACCTATGGTGTGGGCAGGGGGATCAGTCCCTGTCTGTGGTTTGTGTGTTGTTTTCTGTGCATGGTCTGCTGGCATATCAGTGGTGGCTGTCCATGCTGGATAACAACTGTACCTGGAACAATGCCAGGTTGCCTGCCATCACCTGTATGGTGCACATCTGCCTCCAGTGGCACTGTGGCCTCAACTGTTGTTGTCCCCCCATGCTGTCACTTGTGTCTGTTGCAGGGGATGTGCTCCAGTGTCTGTCACTTGTACTCCGGCAGCATGCTGGTGGCATACAGCTTCATGGTGCCTGCGCATGGTGGCTGGCACACCTGTGCAATGTAGGGGTGCTAGCCATGTGTACATGTCAGCCATGGCCACATGCCAGTGGCTTGGTTGACCCGCTACTGTATCCCTGTGTTGGTGTGCCTTTGGGTATGGGTGGCTGGTTGTCCATGCACTGTGTTGCATCCTGTGTGGCACATGCTTCCATGCAACACTGTGTGTGTCTGTGCTGGCTGTTGTGGACAATGCTGGGACAGGATGTGCCCTTGGGAGGGTGTGCAGGGTGCTGTACCGCTGGTGGTGGGGTCCAGGGCACACCCTGTCGCATGTGGGTTACCTCGTGTGGTGACGCATGGTCAGTCTCTCAGCTGTACCTTGGGGGGATGTGCAGGGTGGTACTGTGTATGCTGTTGTTGCATAGCTGTCTGCTTCTGCCCACAGCAGGGTGCACATGGTGGGGCTGCCTTGCATGGCTCCATGGTGCACAGGGTTGCATTGTCACTGTGGGGGTGGTGGCATGTATGGGGTGTCCTGCACTGTTGGGCATTACTCCTGGGAAGGGTGTATGGTGATCGTGGTGTAGTGTGTGCTCTGCATTGGTGGGAAGTGGTGGCATGGGGTGGTCAGCCCTCCTTGTGTGCCAGTCACAGCTTGCCAGGGGGTGTGCTGAGGCACCGTGGCCCAGCTGTGGGTTTGTTGCTGGTAACCATGGGCTGGTGGTTATTCCAGCTCTCTCCCAGTTGTGCAGTGCATGGGGTTTGGGGGACGATGTCTGTTCTGCTGTGTGCTCCTCTGCCTATCTGTGGCATGGGTGGCCCCTGCATCCATGGTTGTGCTGTTGCATTGCTGCCCTGCTCCACAGGGTGTCCCTGATTGCACTATGGCACATCTGGACTGCTCCACTGAGCATTCCTCGTTGCGCTATGGTGCATCAGATATGTGCAACAGCACATCCCTGGTTGCACTATGGCGCAGGTGGTGTCATATTCAGTCATGTGTTGTAGGCGCATCTTGGCCTGCACAGTCTTTGAATATCATGCTTCTTGCACATGGGCACAGTGGACTTGCACTTGCTCCTGCTGTTGTGCACTTTTGGGTGCAGTTTGAATATCTGGGCCATGATGTGATGTTATGTGATATGAAATGATATGATGTGATATAATGGTGTGGTGTTATAATATAGCTATTAAATTAATGAACTATGTGTTAAATTATCTCTGTAGCAGTGTGGTGCTAAAATATCTTACATTATCTCTTCAACAGTGTGGCACTAATTAATGTGTTAAATTTTCTCAAATGGGTGAACTTGTCTCTGTTGCAGTGGGGTTCTAAACAATGAGTAAAATGCTCTATTTTACAGTGTTGTGCTTAACTGTGTGAAATTATCTCTGTTACAGTGAGGTTATATAATATAACACAATATAATATAATATAACATAACATAACATAACATAACATAACATAACATAACAACATAACATAACATAACATAACAGAATGGTGTGGTGTTATAATATCACTATTAAAGTAATTAACTATATGTTAATTTATCTCTGTGACAGTGTGGTGCAGAACTATGTGTAGAATTATCTCTGCAAAAGCATGTAACTTAAATGTGTTACATTATCACTGTGACAGTGTTGTGCTAATGTGTGTGTTGTAGTATCTCAAACATGAGTTAAATTCTCTCTGTTGCAATCCTGTTCTAAAGAATGAGTTAAATGCTCTCTGTTACAGTGCTGTGCTTACCTGTGTCAAATTATCTCTGTTACTGTGTGGTGATTAATATAATATGATGTGATATGATATGGTATGATATGCTATGATATGATTTGATATTATATGATAAATAGAATAACTACAATACAATATAATGTAATATAATGGCGTGGTGTTATAATATTACAGCTATTAAATGAATGAAGTAAGCGTTGATTTATCTCTGTGACAGTGTAGTGCTAAACTATGTGTTAAATTTTCACTGCAATAGTGTGGTACTGTACTATGTGCTAAATCATCTCTGTAATAGTGTGGTGCTTAAATGTGTTACATTATCTCTGTGACAGTATGGTGCTAATTGATGTGTTAAATTATAGCAACCATGGGTTAAATTGTCTCTGTTGCAGTGTGGTTCTAAACAATGAGTTAAATTATCTCTGTTACAGTGTTGTGCTAAACTGTGCGAAATTTCCATGTTACAGAGAGGTGATTAATAGAATAGAATAGAATAGAATAGAATAGAATGGTGTGGGGTTATAATATAACTGTTAAATTAATTAACAATGTGTTAATTTATCTCTGTGAAAGTGAGGTGCTAAACTATGGCCCAGATATTTAAAAAGGTTGTGCATGGCACAACAGTGTTGAGCCATGCGCAACTCACTGATGCGCCCCGGCGCGATATTCAAAAGGGAAAAGTGCACAGCCCAAATTCCAATGCGCCGGAGTGCATCAGTAATGTATGCAGGTGCAGGTGGGGGGGGGTGAGCCCATGCATACCCTGCACAGCCCGATATTCAGCCCGGGATGTGCAGAGCCATGCATGCGCAACCCCTACCTGCACCAGCACAAAAAGTGATCCCCCCAAAAAAGGAACAACTGATGGCTGCCCACAGGTGAGCTGCCGCATTGCAGGGCCACCCGAGCTACAGCTGCACCCCCACCCGATCGGGGCATTTGTAAAAAAGATGAAATGTCAGTATCCTGGTGGTCAGTGGACCACTGTCTGCCCGATCCTGGGCATTTGTAATTAAAAATAAAAATATGTCCAATATCCTGGTGGTCTAGCAGTACCCCTCCCACCGCCCACTGAGCCCCACCTCCCGCTGTCCCCAGTCAGCTGGTGGGAGGCAGCACCACCTGCCTGCGCCTCCACCCATCGACTAACCGTCGCGAGAGCCGTCGCTGGTCCACAGCATGAGCCAATGGGCATGCAGCCTATTCTGTACTACACATTCATATCTGAATGTGTAGTACGGTATACGCATGCCCACTGTTCATGCTGTGACCAATGGGCGACAGTCCCACCGATGGTGTCATTCAGTGGGTGGTGAGGTGGCAGGCCAGTGGGGTACCGCCACCCACCGCTGACTGGGGGCTGGGGAGAGGGGTGGGGCTAGTGGACGGGTGGGGGGGGGTACCGCTAGAACTCCAGGGAGATTGGACATATTTTTAGTTTTAATTACAAATGCCTGTGATCGGGCAGACAGCGGTCCACTGGACCACCAGGGATATTGGACAATGTCTACATTTATTTACAAATGCCCGTGATCGGGCATACAGTGGTCCACTGGACCAGCAGGGATATTGGACATATTTTTATTGTAATTACAAATGCCTGCAATCGGGCACACAGGGGTCCACTGGAACACCAGGGATATTTTTTTTAACACATGCCCACGATCAGGCAGACAGCGGTCCACTGGACCACCAAGGATTTATGCTTTTCCATTGTTTTTATTGCAGCCTGCGATCAGCCTGTGCTGAACATTGCCAGCTGCAGCGGGCGTCGGTTCCCAATGGCTGCTGCCTGGCAGGGCGCCAGGTGCAAGTCATCAGGGATCGGTACACCTGCATGCAAATGGGGCCATAATGACATGCAAATGGCCCATTTGCACCTTGCATACATTATGGCCCCATTTGCATGTTAAGTTTTGAATATCGCGGTTGCTGTGCATAGCACAATGGAACTTGTGCTAGCGCATCCCCATGCTCAACTCTGGCCACTTGCACTGGCACAGTGCCACTGCACTATGCAGTCTGCGGGTGGCCAGGGTGCGATATTCAACGATGCTGTGCCATGGTGCAGCTCAGTTGAATATCGCCCAGTCCACACCCCTGCACAGCCAAGTTCAGCTGCGCCCAAGCTTACGATACAGCCTGGTGCAGTTTGAATATCTGGGCCTATGTGTAAAAATATCTCTGCGATAGTGTGGTGCTGAACTCTGGGTTAAATTATCTCTGTAACAATGTGGTGCTTAAATGTGTTAAATTATCACTGTGAGAGTACGATGCTAAACTGTCTTAAATTGTTTAACAGTGTGATGTTATACTGTGTGTCAAATTATCTCTGTGACATGGTAGTGCTGAGCTATGTGTTAAAATATCTCTGACACAGTGTAATGCTAAGTTACATGTTAAATTATCTCTTTGACATCTATGGGTTACTTTTTCTCACAAGACAGTGTGGTGATAAACTATTTAGTGAATTCTCTCTGTGACAGTGTGGTGCTGAACTTTGGTTTAAATTATCTCTATCACAGTGTGGTTCTAAAGTATGTGTTAAATTGTCTCTGTTACAGTGTGGTGCTTAAATGTGTTACATTATCTCTGTGACAGTATGGTGCTAATGTATGTGTTATATTATCTCAAATGTGGGTTAAATTGTTTCTGCTGCAGTGTGGTTCTAAACATTGAGTTCAATGCTCTCTGTTACAGTGTTGTGCGTAATTGTGTGAAATATATTATGTTAAAGTGTGGTGATCAGTATAATATAATATAGCATAACATCACATCACAAAACATGACATAATAAAACAACATAAAATAATATAATGGTGTGGTGTTATAATACAACTATTAAGTGACTTAACTATGTGTTAATTTATCTCAAAGTGTGGTGCTTAACTATGTGTTAAATTATCTCCTTGTTTTGAACCACACTGCAACAGAGACAATTTAACTCATGTTTGATGTAATTTAACACATAGCACCACACTGTCACAGACATAATTTAACAAATTGTTTATCACCATACTGTCTATGAGATAAAGTAACCCATAGATGTCACACATATAATTTGACATATAGTTTAGCACCTCCATGTCACAGAGATATTTCTTCACACAGTTTAGCACCACACTGCAAAAGAAACAAGACAGTTTAGCATCGCACTCTCACAGTGATAATTTAACACATCGGCCCAGATATTCAAAAGGGTTGTGCCATGCGTAACAGAGATGCGCCAGCGTTAGTCTGAAAATGCATCATTGTGCAATATTCAGCAGGAGGCAGCTGCACCACCAAATCGCAATGTGCAAGAGTGCTATGGTAATGAATGCATGCGCAACTGAAGGGGGAGGAACTAAGAATAAATGGCACAGTGTGATATTCAACAGCATGCGCAATGCGCAATAGGGGAGCAAGCAGAAGTTGCACGATACCAGAAATGATCCAAAATAAAAAGGAACAAGAGAGAGGTGCAAGAATGCTACAGGGAAGCCAGAGGTGGGAGCGAGGTGACAGCAACAAGGCAGAGGGAAGCAGTAAGCAGGACTGGGCAGGACCAGGACAGAGCACACCTGGAAACTACCAGGAACAAGACAGGAGTGGGGAGCCTGTGACACTGTGCAGGAGTCAACGGTAAGTGCCACAGTGGACTGAGGGAAGTGGCAGTGGGCAGGACAGCCAAATATTGGAGGTGTTCCCGGTGCAGGGGGAGTAGCATAAAGGGCAGTGGGGGGAACGGGATTACAGCTGCCAGGGGGTTAACATAAGCCAGAGACATGGCCAGTGCCACCATTCAGATGGAGGCAGTAATGAGGGGTGTGAGAAGGCAGGCAGCAGGGGGGCACAGCCATGGAAGGGACCATCAGCGGTATGCCCCCAACAGGTGGTACCGAGCCCGCACCAGCTTCAAGCACTACAGTGACACCGAGATAGTGGGCCAGTACCACCTGAACCAGGTGATCCTGAGGTGGCTCTGTGAGCTGTGCAGTGATGAGATGCAGGCACCCACACAGTGGAGCCATGCTCTGTCAGTGGAGTCAAAGGTGACAGCTGTCACGAGCCTGCTCACCACGGGCACCTGCCAGAGACCAACAGGGGACACTACAGGCATAACCCAGTCGGCAGCATCATGCCTACTCCCAATTCCTCAGTGCACTGCTGCCACATGCTGTGGAGTACATCCATTTCCCCAGCACACAGGTGGAGTGCACACCAAACATACAAGAGTTCCACAGGGTAGCACGTATGCCTGGCATGCTCGGGGCCATTGGCTGCACCCATGTGGCCATCTGCATGCCACCTGGCCCAGAAGGTGCTGCATACATTAATCAGAAGGGTATGCAAGCATCAACTGCCAGGTGGTGTGCGATGCTAGGGGGTGCATAACCAATGTTTGTGCCATGCACCTTGGGGGAGCACATGATGTCTTCATCTAGCACCAGTCTGCGCTGTGCCACAGGTTCGAGAGTGGGGACATCCCCACTGGCCACCTAGTGGGTGAGTATGCAAATCACACAGAAAGACATGGATCTTGGGAGGGGCATAGTCAGTGGTGACATGGGTACTGGCCTAGATGGCCCATGGCAGGGCGACGCTGATCACCAAACTAATGTCCACCCTCTACACACAAGTGACAGTGGATACCCACTCCATCCCTGGCTGCTCACACCATACCGGTGGCCCACGACCCCATCGCAGCAACGGTACAATGAGGCACATTCCACCACATGCAATGTCATAGAGTTGGTGTTCTGGATGCTGAAGGCACATTTCTATTGCCTGGACATGTCTGGCAGTGCCCTTCAGTACAGCCCCTCAAAGGCCCGTGGGCTATTCCTGGTCTGTTGCATCCTGCTCAACATGGCCAACAACTGTGGGATAGCAGTACAGGTCGAAGAGGGTGACAGCAATGGGGACAATGAGGATGCTGGTGCAAATGGTGATGGGCAGCTCCCCTTGGTCAAAGAGACCCCCGACTGATCCAGATGGCACAGCTGCACTGGGACACCATCACAGAGGAGCACTTCAACCAACCCAGGTAAGTCATGGGCCATGTACAACCACCAATGGCAAGTGCACAACCCACAAACATGCATGGACAAACCTCAGGGGTGCATGTCATAAAGGGAATTGGCTGAGCATGGAACCACACATGCCATCAGGGATGGGCAAGGCCTAACATGGGATGCGGTCACACACACACACACACACACACACACACACCCCACAAGACATGCACAAAGGGTAGGAGGCACGCTGACCCCAACCACCATCCCTAGCCACACACACGTCCACAGACCACCACGCCCAGTGCCTGTCATTGTGCGTGTCTCAGATGCTGGGCACCATTGCACAGTGGTGGACAGCACAATGCAGGCATCATCATGCACACACCATAGTGGCCAGCAGCCAGGAGGTTGTGCACATGGAACATGTGTGTGTGTGCAGGGCCAGGTACCCCACCCATGCATTGCATGTTGAACAACACACTGCACACAGGGCCATGGTGGGAGACAGGTCAGTCACGCGGCACAGTGCCACAGCCACCATGGATGCATGGGTGGCCCTGTTGAGACCCACCAGCAGTGACAGGCTGACCAATGTCCTCATGGGGTGGCACCGATGGTCCCCCATGGGTGCCGCTGCGGGAATGCAACTGTTCTCGAGCTGGGGTCTGCAGCTCACTGAACATGCCTGCGCCAGGTGTGCTCGGGATGCCCAGAGCTGAACCCAGTGTCGACAAGGAGGGTGTTGCATGATGCCAGGAATGGGGGTGTGGACATGGCACTGCGCGGTGTCTGCAGCACATGGGCAAATAACTATGTACCCATTGTGGCCATGACAGCTGTGAATGCCTGTGTATGCCTGTCAATGACGGTGGTCACATCCTCCTGCAGCCGGTCCATCCCTGCCAGGAGCAGACCAGTGTCCCTGCTGTGCTGCTCTTCTGCCTGGTGCAGGACCACACTGAGTGCATCCACCACCATCACAAGCCTAACTGCTGATCCACTGATTCATGGAGTATGCGGGTGTGCTCATCTAAGAGGTCATCCACCTGATCAGCATGCTGTCCATCATGGTGTTCGCTGCTGTGCTGGGCAGCACCCCTTGAGATTGGGCGCTGCACACCAGGGCCATGCCTGGGCATGTCCACAGGTGGTGCACTGACGCCACCCCCAACACTGTTCCCCCATCTCCATTGGCCAACTGCAGACACATACCCCTCCAGCCACCGCTCTCCAGGGCTCAATGGTGCTGCCGCAGTGGCTGCAACAGCCCCACTGTTCTGGACATGCACCAGTGCTGCCCCACTGGTGCAGACAGGCACAGGCTGGGACTGTGATGTCACGCAGGCCTCCACAGTGGCACCACTCACAGCTATGCCTGTGCTGTAACCTACTGTGTGGCCATCCTGTGGTCCACACGTATCACTGCCCATGATGTGAGCTCCATCATCATCAATGATGGATTTGGCATCAGTCTGAATCTCAGCATGCTGGCATCCATGGATGCTGTCACACTGGGATACAGGCAGGGCCTCCTCTGCACCTGCTCCACCATCAGGCCGGACAGCCAGGTGGGCCCACTGTCGTTCTGACCCTCGGACCCCTGTGGAGGTGGATGGGCCCTCCTCTGTGTCCAGGGTAAGCCCTCAGTGGATGAGCCCACCTCTGCTGACCCACGTAGATGCTCAGTGGCATTGCCCCCCCACAGTGACAGATCAGGACCTACCATACCACCTGTCTGGAAGCCACCACCTGAAACACCCCTGATGGCACAACACTACATGCTGCCAGCAACCCGCTCTTCCTGTGGTGTCAGACATTGCACAGCTGGCTGTCCTCCACCAGTTGGAGCCCATGCTGCCCTGATGGCAGCCACCTTATCTTTAATCCTCCTCCTGTCCATGCCCACCTTCTTCTTGCACTCCTGCGTGGACCACTGGTGGCTGCCATGCTGGTTGATGGCATGCGTCACCTCTCCCCATGCCACAGTAGGGGCCTGTGGTGTTCCCCGCTGTCTGCTAAGCAGTGGTTCCTGGTCAAGGTAGGCCTCAAACAGGGCATCTGATTCTGCCTTGGTAAAGTTTGGCCTCCTCTGTCTCCCACGTCTCTGTTCCTCCTCCTCTACCTCACGTTCGCTCATCATTGATCCTGTGGGAATGACAGGTGTTACCTCTGACTGTGCAGTCCCATGTATCTCCCACACACCACAGTCCACAATCCCAAACAGCATGCAACTCACCACAATAGACTGAAATACCAGACTATGGCCTCTGCAGCCCCATGTCACATTTATATAGAGCAATGCATGCAAATGAGGTGAGGCTCAATTTTAAGTGGATGCTAATGCAGTAGCTGCACCATTGAATCACTGATGAGCTGATTTGCATATGCCAGCTGTTGTGCCTTGCGCAATTGTGTTGAATGTGCTCAGGCAAGGGCACAGCTCTGTGACGTGCACAGTAGACACCGAATGGCGCATGCCTGGGGTGCTGACTTCGATGCCTGCCATGCTGTTGATGTGCTGTGCACGGGAGGCAGTGCAGGGCATGGTCACCACTGTGCCAGTGGCGCTAGTGTGCTGATGACATGTATGGCACTCTTGCACTGTGGCTCCACAGGTGCCATGGAGCCAACGCGTGGTAGGCCACTACAGGGCATCTCACACGGGCACTCAACTGCGCTACACACAGGGAGTACCAATCACGCTGTGTTGGTCCATGCGCGAGCGACCCATGACCCTGTGCCCGACCTTTGCCCTTATGTGCCATGCATCTGCATGGGTGCACCCCATCACACTGTTCGGTGACAGCACAATGGGGAATGGCACCGCTGTACTGTGCAGCATCTGCACATGGTGGAAGTGCACAACAGAGTGCCATTTTGTCTCCAAACTGATACAGAGATGGCAAGATGGAGGGCTGCTGTGTGGAAACAAATGGAGCTGGCCAATTTGGTGGCCATCGTGGAGCCCCATGCTGGGGCCCTTTTTGGCAATGCACCCCTGGACAGTGCCATCTGGGAGGAGGTGGCAGTGGCACTGGGGGAGGCCACAGGACTCGCCCGGACGTCAGAGCAGTATTGCCACTGATATGGGGACCTGCAGTGGAGGGACCCAGGCAGGCTTGCCCACCTGCGGGTATGTGCCAGGTGAGATGCATTGCCATGACCAGGTAGGTGCCCTATCCATACACTGGTTGTGTCTGTATGGGTATCACAGTGGGCATGTGTCCACCACATGGTGGGGCAGTCCAGTGTGGGTGGTGGTGGTGGTGGTGGTGGTGGTGGGGTTGCGGCATGGCTGGGCTGTGCGGGATCACACACACCCAAGGGAGCTTTTGGTACTGGTTTGTACTGATGTTCCCCTCTCCATGTTTGC
Source organism: Neoceratodus forsteri (assembly GCA_016271365.2). Classification (NCBI taxonomy): domain Eukaryota; kingdom Metazoa; phylum Chordata; order Ceratodontiformes; family Ceratodontidae; genus Neoceratodus; species Neoceratodus forsteri. The sequence goes on from CM028138.1 coordinate 163,788,654, forward strand.
ACCCTAGGCCCTGAGGAGCAGCAATGAGCCAGGGAGGCACAGCAACGCTGGGAGGCAGGCAATGCAGGGCAACAGCCATGGGATGCCAGGCCCATCCAGCAACAGTGCCCCAGATCCAGACAATGCAGGTGAGTGCCTTTCTTCCAGGATATTCTGTGCATGCTCTGTTGTGGGGTAGGTGGCAGGGCATGGCCACCATCCATTGACACCACTGATGTGCACACCACACGGTACACTCAGCACTGTCATATGGCATTGCATGTGTGGGTGTGCATCACTGGTGGTCCATGCGTGCACTGGGTACATGGCTGCCACTGCCTTTGCACCGCATGGCCATGTCACTGTACAGCCACGGTGCTGCTGTGTGGGACTTGGGCAGTGGGTGTGTGCAGCGGTCTGCATGGCTGTGTGTGCATGGGCAGGCAGGTCTTGTGGACAAGATCACTGTGGGTGTTCGCACACCATCACAGGGGTGTGGCCCATGGCAGTATGCCATGCATAATGGGTGTGCTGCAGAGGGATCGACAATCATACATATTGAATCTGCTTCCTTTTCCTAGGTGGATGGCAGCTGATGTGGCTAGAGAAGGCCATGCAGGAGCCCCTGCACATAGCGAGGGCGTCTTTGGAGTTACTCCAGGGATTGGAGTGGCATAGTGTCTGGAGGCAGAGGACAAGGAGGAACCACAGAAGTGGGGAACTGGGCAGCCGCTAAGTACTCCATGCCCCCGGATTCACACCACCCCCCTGGACCCACCCTCACACCCCTTCTTCTCTCTCCCATTTTTTCACCCCTGCCCCTTACCCACCTCCACCTGGTATGTGGCCCTCATCCCCCCTTATGTAAATATTTGTATATAGTTATTTTGACCTTTATATAATACATTTGTTTTGTTATGCCTACTGTGGTGGTCTCTGATTTGCAGTGGGCTACAGGTGCTCAGCTGCAGTGGTGTGCATGGTGTCAGGGGTGGTGCAGGCATGGGTGTGTGTGTCTGTCTGGAGGGGAACCACCTATGGTGTGGGTGTAAGTATCAGTCACTGTCTGTGGTTTGAGTGTTGTTCCCTGTGCACTGGATGACTGTGTGCAGTGGTCCATGGTGCATGCACTGTGTCCATGGTGCACCTGTTAGACCATCAATAGCCTGTGCAGCTGACACCCTTGCATGTCTGTGATCAGTACAGTCTGCTGGCAAGTCTGTGGTGGCTGTCCATGCTGGACAACCACTGTACCCAGCACAATGCTGGGTTGCCTCCTGTCACCAGTATGGTGCACATCTGCCTTGGGTGGCACTGTGGCCTCCACTGTTGTTGTCCCCCCTCCATGCTGTCACTTGTGTCTGTTGCAGGGGATGTGCTCCACTGTCTGTCACTTGTGCTCTGACCGCATGCTGGTGGTGTACGGCTTCATGGTGCCTGCTCAGGGTGGCTGGCACACCTGTGCCATTGAGGGGTGCTGGCTGTGTGTACACGGCTGCCATGGCCACACACCAGTGGCTTTATTGACCCACTACTGTGTCCCTGTGTTGGTGTGCCCTTGGGTATAGGTGGGTGTTTCTCCATGCACTGTGTTACATCCTGTGTGGTGCATGCTTCCATGCAACACTGTAAGTATCTGTGCTGGCTGTTGTGGCCATTGCTGGGATGGGGTGTGTCCTTGGGAAGGTGTGCAGGGTGCTGTGCCACTGGTGGTGGGCTCCAGGGCATGCCCTGTCATGTGTGGGGTACCTTGTGTGCCGACGCATGGTCAGTCTCTCAGCTATACCTCAGAGGGGACATGCAGGGTGGCACTGTGTAGGCCGTTGTTGCATTGCTGTCTGCTGCCACCCACTGCAGAGTGCTCACAGTGAGGCTGCCTTGCATGGCTCCATGGTGCACAGGGTTGCATTGTCACAGTGGGGGTGGTGTCATGCATGGGGTGTCCTGCACTGTTGGGTGCTACTCCTGGGCAGGGTGTCTGGGGATCAGGTGTGCTCTGCATTGGTGGGATGGTGTGGCATGGGGTGGCTGGACATCCTTGTGGGCCGGTCACAGCTTGCCAGGGGGTTGGCTTAGGCACCATGCCCTGGCTGTGGGTTTGTTGCTGGTGTCCATGGGCTGGTGGTTCTTCCAGCTCTCCTCAGGTTGTGCGGTGCATGGGGTGTGGGGGCAATGTCTGTTCTGCTGTGTCCTCCTCTGCCCATATCTACCAAGGGTGGTGGACCCCTGCATCCTGTCCCTACGCATCCCTGGTTGTGCTGATGTGCTGCTACCCTGCTCCACTGCGCATCCCTGGTTGTGCTATTGTGCATCAGACCTGTGCCACTGCACATCCCTGGTTGTGCCATGGCACAGTTGGCTTGATATTCAGTTGTGTGGCGCAGGTGCATCTTGACCTGTGCAGTGTTTGAATATCGTGCGTGTTGCGCATGGGCGCACTGGATTTGTGCCTGCTCCTGCTGTTGCACACTTTTGTGGTGCATTTTGAATATCTGGGCCATCGTTTTAGTTCTGCCCTGTCCCAGAGATAATTAAACACATAGTTTAGCACAACACTCTCAGAGTTAATTTAAACACATAGGGTGAGATATTCAAAAGGGTTGCGCCATGTGCAATAGGGTTGCGCCTGCGCAAGACCAAAAGTGCGCCATTCTGTGATATTCAGCAGGAGGCAGTTGCGCCCCCGAAAACATGCTGAGAAACAGTGCAATGCAAAGGAAGGCATGCGCAACCGACGTGGGTGGAGCCATGCATAAAGAGCGCAATGCGAAATTGAAAGACTTGCGCAGTGCGCAAGAGCGGAACTGCCGGAAATTGCGCATTAGCGGAAATGAGCCAAAATAAAAAGGCTCAAGGAAGCGGTGCAAGAAAGCTACAAGGATGCCAAGTGGGGTAGAGAGAGAGAGAGAGAGAGAGAGACAGACAGACAGACAGACAGTGACAGGCTAGGGCAGGCAAGGCAAGCATTGTGGGCCATAGGCTGCAGAGGCCAGCGGGGGGTGCCCGGTGCAGTGGAAGTAGCAGTCAGGACAGCGGGGGTAACACAGCAACACCAGCTGGGGGGGCAGAAGCCAGGGAGATGGACAGTGCCTGCTTCCACATGGAAGCTGTAATGAGGGGTGAGAATGCAAGCTGCAGGGGGATGAGGCCATGGAAGAGCCCGTCGGCGGTACGCCCCCAACAGGTAGTACCGTGCCCGCATCAGCTATGAGCTGTATACAGATGTAGAGATCATGGGCCGGTACCACCTGAACAGGGCAATACTGAGGCGGCTTTGTGAGCTGTGCAGTGATGTGATGCAGGCACCCTCACGACGGAGTCATGCTCTGTCAGTGGAGACCAAGGTGACAGCCTGCATGTGCCTGCTCACCATGGGCACCTTCCAGAGGCCAACAGGGGACACCACAGGCATCACACAGTCGGCCACATCACGCATCCTCACCCAATTCCCCAGCGCACTGCTGCCACATGCTGCGGAGCACATCCATTTCCCCAGCACCGCAGCAGAGCGTACAGCAAACATGCGGGAGTTCCACAGGGTAGCAGGTATGCCTGGCATGCTAGAGGCCATAGACTGCACCCATGTGGCCATTCGCATGCCACCTGGCCCTGATGGGGCAGTGTATAGGAACCGAAAGGGCTACTCCAGTGTCAACTGCCAGGTGGTGTGTGATGCCACTGGGCGAATAATCAATGTCTGTGCCACACACCCTGGCAGAGCACATGATGCCTTCATATGGCATCAGTCCGCACTGTGCCATTGATTTGAGAGTGGGGACATCCCCACAGGCCATCTAGTTGGTGAGTACACATGTATGGAATGCAAACTTGGGGCAAGGGTGGGAATGCCACAGGTGCCATGGTAGTGGCACACAGGGATATGGGCAAAATGGACCTGAACATGACACTGATCTCCACTATCTCCACACAGGTGACAGCGGGTACCCACTCCGTCCCTGGCTGCTCACACCGTACCGGCGCCCCATGACCCCATCGCAGCAACACTATAATGAGGCATATGCTGCCACATGCAACATCATAGAGCAGGTGTTTGGGATGCTCAAGGCACGCTTCCGATGCCTAGACACCTCCGGTGGTGCCCTACAGTACAGACCCCCAAAGGCCTGTGGGATATTCCTGGCCTGTTGCATCCTGCACAACATGGCCAAGGACTGTGGGATAGCCATACAGGTTGAAGAGGGGACAGCGATGGGGACGCCAGTGGCACCGTGTTGATGTTGATGAGCAGCCCCCTAGGACGGGGACCCCTGACTGATCCGGCAGGCCCAGCTGCACCGGGACACCATCACAGAGGAGCACTATGCACAACACAGGTAAGTCAAGGGACATGTGCAACCAACACTGTCCATGTGCAAACCACAGGCACACAGGGTAACACACCAGGGGTGCATGATGGCCAGGGGAGTGGAAGGGTCCAGGCATACAAACACACCATCAGGGAGGGGTGAGCACTCATATGAACACACACACACCAGGCACAGAGCGTACATGGGCAGATGCACAGCACATCAGAACTGACATTGCTAACACACAGCACCACCAACCACCCCCACCACCTGTACTGTCCAAGTACGTGTATCAGATGCTGGGCACCCTTGCACCTTGGTGTACAGTACAATGCAGGCATCATCATGCACACGCACCTGTGGGCAACAGTTGGGAGGGTGTGCAGGTGGTCCGTGTGTCGGCGTGTTGAGCAGAGCACTGCCCACCATGACACACATTGCACACAGGACAGCACCAGACAGGGCCCGCACTGGGAGACAGGTCAGTCATGTAGCACTGTCCCATGGCCACCGCAGATGCATGGGCGGCCCCACCATGACCCAACAGCACTGGCAGGCTGAGCAGGGGCCACATGGGGTGGCACTGTTGGACCACCAGGGGTCCCACTGCGTGAACGCAACCTTGCCCGCACAGGGGTCTGCAGCATGCCGAACACACCTGCACCAGGGGTGCTCAGGATGCCCACAGCAGAACCCAGCATCGACAGGCCTGGTGTCGCATAACGCCAGGAACGGGGAGTGGAGCATGAACTGTGTGGGGTGTGTGGTACAGGGTAACCTGACTGTGTGCCCAATGCATCCACGACAGAGACCGCTGCCTGGGTCAACCTGTCAATGGCGGCGGTCACATCCATCCGCATGTGGACCATCTCTGCATGGTCCAGAGCACACTCCCTGCTGTGCCGCTCCACAGCCACACACAGTGCCTCCACGGACATTGCAACCCGCCTCTGCTGCTGTACTGATTCCCACAGCAGGTGGGTGCGCTCGTCCAATGGGTACTCTGCCACAACGGCAGCCTGTCCCCCAGGGTGTTGAAGGTCCTGATGCACAACACCCCTTGAGGGTGGGCGCTGTTCGCCAGGACCAGGAATGGGCATATCACAGGGCGGCGGGCATGTGCCACCGCTGGACACTGTACCCCCATACTTGGTGGGTGACTGCTGCTCCTGCCCCTCCAACTGCTGTGCCACAGGAGTCCACTTGTTCCACCGCTGTAGCGCAACAGTGCCAGACACCTGCACAGCCACCGGTGCTGCCCCACCGGTGCTGACAGGCACAGTCTGGGACTGTACCGACATGCTGGCGCACAAGTTGGAACCAGCAAGGCCCAGGGGCACGTGATGGCCTGCTGTGTGTCTGTCATGGGACACACACATGTCACTGCCCATTGCAGTCCTTGCATCATCAATGGTGCAGGTACGTGCTACAGCCACAGTCACAGTCACAGCGTGATGGCATGCTTGCATGCCAGACTGCTGAGACACAGGCTGTACACCCCCACACCTGAATCACCGACATCAGAGTTGACAGCCCTGCGTGCATGCTGGTGCAGTGCATGCTGGCTGGTGACAGAGGTGGATGGACCCTCCTCCATGTCCAGCAGGTCATCCTCACTGCCTGGTCCCACCACCACCATCTTCTGGAGATGAACAGGATCTGCAACAGAAAGAGAGGACATGTGAGTGCATGTGACCAACCTTCCTCCCCCCCAACACCACCACCATGTCATACCATGCAGTGATGGGCTTCCACCTGTCTGGAATCCACCTCCTGGTACACCCTCAATAGCACGGCACTGCATAGCTGCAGCCAGTTGGTCCTCAGCCGGGGTCAGCTCCACCACCGCTGGCTGGCCCCCGCCAGTGCCAGCGCATGCCACCCTGAGGGCCGCCACCTTCTCCTTCACCCTCCTGCGGTCTGTCCCAATCTTTTTCTTGCATTCCTGCATGGAGTGCTGGTGGCTTCTGTGCAGGTTCACTGCCCAGGCTACCCCCTCCCATGCAGCCGCACAGGCCTGAGGGGTGCGCCGGCTTCCACGCAGTAGTGCCTCATCCTCCAGGTAGGCCTGGAAGAGGGCCTCAGTCTCTGCCGTGGTGAAGTTGAGCCTCCTCCTTCGCCCACCATCCTCACCCTCACCTTGTCTCTGCTCAGTCATGGCGATCTGTATGGGTGTAAGTGGACACCTGTCACTGTGCAGTCTACAGCATTATCCCATGCCCATTGTCCAGAACATCCCACAGCATGCAACTCACCTCTCACCTGCAGTAACCGACTCTGTCCAGCACAGCCCACTGTCGCACTTTTATAGCTCAATGCATGCAAATTAGGAGAGGAGCAACTGTAATGAGATGCAAATCGTGCCACTGTGCCTTTGAATGGCTGATCAGATGATTTGCATGTGTCAGCTGAATATCGTGCCATTGCGCTTTTCACAAGACGGTTGATCCGGCTGAGCCAATAGCGCAGATCTGTGACTGTGCAGTACACTGCATTGCGCATGCCCAGGTAGCTTACGCAGGTGTCTGCCGCGCTGATGACGTGCTGTGCATGATCGGCAATTCAGGCCATGGCCACCATTGTGCCAGTGGTGCTACAGCACTGGGCACTATATGGCGCTGTGGCACTACTGTGCAATAGTCCACTGTGGCACTGGTACGCAGGTGGTCAGTCGCGCAGGATGCGTATACGACAGATGGTGCTGTGCGTGGCCTTGCGTCATAGACCCCTGACCTGGTGTCCGACCTTTGCCCCCTGGCGCTGTTCAGCTGCCATGTGTAGGGCCTATTGCGCTGTCTGGTGACAGCGCTCATGTGATAGATGGCGCCTGTTCGAACAGCGCGATTGGAACCTATGGTGGTCTATTGTGCAACATCTACACGTAGTCGGGCAGCGGGTGCCATATTGCCTGCTGTAAAATTGGTAGCATGGCACGCAGGAGGGCAGTGCAATGAAACCCCGTGGAGGTGGCCAACTTGGTGGCCCTGGTGGAGCCCCACTATGGGGCACTGTATGGTGAGGTGCCCCTCACCATGACAAGGACCCAGGTCTGGCAGCAAGTGGCCAGTGACCTGGTGGGGGGTCACTGGGCAGCGCCGGTCTGCTAAGCAGTGCCAGCACAGATACAGTGACCTCTGCAGGAGGGAGCCTGAGCTGCATGAGTGGCTACGTTCACGTGCCAGGAGGGGCGTGGTGCCTAGGCCAGGTGGGTGTACCGTCTATGCACCTGTATTCTCTGTAGGGGCTTGAGTGTGTTTTGGTGGATATGCATAGGTGATGGCTCTGACATGGTTGGCTGTGTCAGTGTGTGCAGGTGTGAGATGCATGGGGCTGGATGTGTGGGCAGGCACTCTCACTGGGGCAGGGGGCAGTCAGCTTTGGAGTCACACTGATGTTTTTCTCAACATATGTCTCCCACAGGCCAGGATGTGAAGATGCAGGCACATGCTGAGGAGGGCCATGACAGGGCCCCGGTGCCAGTCGGTGGTGCAGCAGGAGGTGGGCCACAACAACAGCGGCAGCAGCAGCAGCAGCAGACACACCTTCTTGCGGAATGTGAGTATCATTACATCATGGATGCTATTGCATGCTGGAGGGGGTGGGCATGACCACCAGCCATGCACAACACAGCCATGCACGACACAGGTGACATTCATCACTGTCCAGTGTCACTGCACATCTGTGTGTGCATCACTGGTGGTCCATGCATGCACTGGGCACATGGCTGTGTAACTGGCATTGCACCACATTGCCACGTCACTTGACAGCCTTGTTTGTGCTGTGATGGACATGGGCAGTGTGTGTGTGCAGTGGTGCACATAGCTGGTGCTGCCTGTTTGTGATGGCCATGTGCATGTTCACTGTGGGTGGGTGCATTCCATCACAGGTGCGGGACATTGGGCTATATGGCTTGCAGGTTGGGTGGTGTTCAGGGTTGTGGTCAGTCACAGCCATTGACTGTGTTCCCATTTTCCTAGGCCTCAGTGTTCTCAGGAGGATACAGCGGGAACTGCATTGGCTGATGCAAGTGTCCTTGGACAACCAGGCCATCCTCAGGGACATCCAGCGACATGGCCTGCAGAGGAGGCATCGCCAGGCACAGTGGGGCAGAGAAGGACCAGCCTGCTGGGCCTTAGGCCAGATTCCCCTTCCCACTTCACCCATCCCTTCCACCCTGCCTTCCCTCTCCAAGTTGTTCATCCCTACCCCTTGCCCACCCCTACCTTGTACTCCTACCCCCCCTTGTAAATAGTTATGGTGTTGATTGTTTTGTGATTTACATTTTTATAATACATTTATATTTTGTTATGAATACTGTGTTGGTCTCTGATTTGCAGCTGGCTATGGTTGCTCAGTTGCAGTGGTGTGCATGCCATCTGGGGTGGTATGGTCCGGGGTATGTGTGTGTGTGTGTGTGTGTGCATGGGGAGGTATCTCCAGCATGGCAGTGACTTTCTGTTGGTCTTGCCATCTGCTGCCACCCACTGCTGGGTGCACAGGGTGGGTCTGGCTTGTATGCTTCTCTGCTGCACGGGGTTGATGTGTGCCGGGGGGGATGCATGGTGTTTCCTGCAGTGCCAGTCACTGCACATGGGTGGTGTCTTGGGGTCACAGTGCAGGGTGTGCTGTGCGTACGGGGGGCTGATGTGCACTGTGCTTGTCAACCCCCTGTGTGTGGCACTCTCAGCCTGCCAGTGGTTGTGCTGGGGCATCATGGCTCTGCTGTGCTTTGTTGGCTTGTCCCCATGGGCCAGTAGATCATCCGTCCCACCCCCAGTGATGCTGTGCTTGGAGTGTGCAGGTGTCTTGTTGGTTCTGCAGTGTGTTCCTGTGCCCATGTGTGGCATGGCTGGCAGTGGGCCCCAGCCTGTCTCCCTGGTTGTGCACTTCCATTGCTCTGCTGGGGGCACTGTGCTTGCGCTATGGCACCTCTGGACTGCTCAGCTGGGCTGGCCTTGTTGCGTTATGGTGCAACCTTACTGCTCAGCTTCCCCTTCCTGGTTGCGCTATGGCGCAGTTAGTGCGATATTCAGACGTTGGCTGCTTGTGCAATTTGTTCTGCTCCATGTTTGAATATCGCGTCTGTTGCACATATGCGCAATTGATTTGAGCTTGCTCCTGCTGTTGCGCACATTTTGAGCGCAGTTTGAATATCTGGCCCATAGTTTAGAACCACGTGGTAAAAGAAACAATATAAGACAGTTTATCATCACACTCTCACAGTGATAATTTAACACATAGTTAATTAATTTAATAGATATAATATTATAACAACACACCATTATATTTTATGTTGTTATATTCTGTTATGTTACGTTACGTTACGTTATGTTATGTTAATCATCACACCATAACAAACATAGTTTCACACAGTTATCCACAACATTGAAACAGAGAGCATTCAGCTCATTGTTTAGAACCACACTGCAACAGAGACAATTTAACCCATGTTTGAGATAATGCCACACATAAATTCGGACCACACTGTCACAAAGGTTATGACACACATTTAAGCACCACACTGTTACCGAGATAATTTAACGCATACTTTAAAACCACACTGTGATAGAGATAATTTAAAACATAGTTCAGCACCACGCTATAACAGGGATATTTTAACACATAGTTCAGCACCAAGCTGTAACAGAGATAATTTAGCAAATTGTTTATCACCACACTGTCTGCGAGATAACGTAACCCATATATGTCAGAGAGATAATTTAAAACATAGTTTAGCACCACCATGTCACAGAAATATTTTAACACATGGTTTAGCACCACACTGTAATAGAAACAATTTAAGACAGTTTAGCATCGCATTCTCACAATGATAACACAACACATAGTTCAGCACTGCAGCGTGTCAGAGATAATGTAGCAGAGTTTAGCACTACACTGTCACAGAGATAATTGTATACATTGTTCAGCACCACACTTTGACTGAGATAAGTTAACGCATATTTAATTAAATAGTTATAATATTATAACACCAAAACATTATATTATGTTATGTCGTGTTATGTTATGTTATGTTATGTTATGTTATGTTATGTTATGTTATGTTATGTTGATCACCATAATGTAACAGAGATAATTTCGCACAGATAAGAACAAGACTGAAACAGACAGTATTTAACTCATTGATGAGAACCACACTGCAACCCATGTTTGAGATAAAGTAACACATTAATAAGCACTACACTGTTACATAGAGATAATTTAAACCATATTTCAACTTTGCAGAGTCACAGAAATAATTTTACACTGTTTTAAGTACTGCACTGTCACAGATATAATTAAAAACATAGTTTAGTACCACGCTCTCAGAGTTAATTTTACACACAGTTTAGCACCACACTGTAAAACAGACAATTTATGACAGTTTAGCATAGCACTCTCACAGTGATAATTATACACTTAGTTTGGCAGAGATAAAGTAACACAGTTTAGCACTACACTGTCACAGATATAATTTTATACATAGTTGTAGTGCTGCACTGTCACAGATAATAAAACACATAGTTTAGCACCACACTCTCAGAGTTAATTTACCACACAATTTAGCACCACACTGTAAAAGAGACAATTTATGACAGTTTATTATTGCACTCTCAAAGCAATAATTTAACATATTTAAGCACCACACTGTTACAGAGATAATGTCACACATAGTTCTGCACCACACTGTCACAGAGATATTTTTACACATAGTTTAGCACCACTCTGGCACAGAGATAAATAAACACATAGTTAATTAATTTAATAGTTACATTATAACCCCTTACCATTGTATTATATTCAATTATATTATATTATATTATATAATTTTATGTTATATTATATTATATTGTATTGCATTGTATTTTATTGTACTGTATTGTATTTTATCATATCATATCATATCATATCATATCATATCATATCATATCATATCATATCATATTAATCAGCACTCCGTAACAGAGATATTTTCACACAGCTAAGCACAACAGTGTAAGAGAGAGCATATAACTCATCCACTCAGATATTCAAATGGCGCCAGGATGTGGCGCAAGCTTGAGCGCAGCTCAACTTGGCTGCATAGGGGTGTGGACCGGGCAATATTCAATGGAGCTGCACCATGGCTCAGCAGCTTTGAATATTGCAACCTGACCACCCCCCAGTGTGCATGGTACAGTGGCACTGCACCAGTGCAAGTGGCCAGAGTGGAGCATGGAGATGCTGTAGCGCAAGTTCCATTGTGCCATACACAGCAACTGCAATGTTCAAAAGTTGGCATGCAAATTGAGCCATAATGTATGCAAGGTGCACATGGGGCCATTTGCATGTAATTATGGCCCCATTTTCATGCAGGTGCACCAATCCCCGATGACTTGTGCCTGGCACCCTGCCAGGCAGCAGCCGTCGGGGACCGACGCCCCCCTGCAGCCCGATCATAGGCATTTGTTTAAAAAAAGATCCCCTTCCAATACCCTGGTGGTCCAGTGGACCTCTATCTGCCCAATTGTGGGCATTTGTATAAAATAGAATCGTTTGTCCAATATCCCTGGTGGTCCAGTGAACTGCTCTCTGCCTGATCATGGGCATCTGTGAAAAAAAAGTCCTATATCCCTGGTGGTCCAGTGGACCACTCTCTGCCTGATCATGAGCATTTGTAAAAAAGGCCCTATGTCCCTTGTGGTCTGGTGCCCCCTCCCACCCGCCCACTGGCCCCACCACCCTGCTCCCCCAGTCAGCCAGCGGGTGGCAGCACCCACCACCTGTTGCCCCACCACCGCTGACTGACAACTCAGTAGGGCTGCATGCCATTGGTTCACAGCATGAGCCAATGGGCGTGCAGCCTACTATACTACACATTCAGATATGTGAATGAATCATTCTCATATCTGGAATGTGTAATATAATGAGAGCTGCATGCCCATTGGTTCATGCTGTGAACCAATGGGCGTGCAGCCCTACCGAGGTGTCAGTTGGCGGGTGGTGGGGCAGCAGGTGGGTGGGGTGCTGCTGCCCACCGGCTGTCCAGGGGGAGTGGGGCAGTGGGGCTCAGTTGTCTGGGGGGAGGGGGGCACCCTAGACTGCCAGGGATATAGGACTTTTTTTTTACAGATGCCCGCGATCGGGCAGAGAACGGTCCACTGGACCACCAGGGATATTGGACTTTTTTTTTTTACAGATGCCCGTGATCCTGCAGAGAGCATTCCACTGGACCACCAGGGATTTAGGACTTTTTTTTTACAGATGCCTGTGATCGGGCAGAGAGCAGTCCACTGGACCACCATGGATATTGGAAGTCTTTTGTTTTTACAAATGCCCATGATCAGGCAGAAAACAGTCCACTGGACCACCATGGATATTGGAAGTCTTTCATTTTTACAAATGCCCATGATCGGGCAGATAGCGGTCCACTGGACCACCAGGGATATAGGACATTAATCTTTTTTGTTTATACAAATGCCCACAATTGGGCATGGAGGGGCACCCCAGGTGCAGCCGGAACTTAGGTGACCACCCACAGGTGGCAGCTGCCGTGTTGCACCCTGCAATGCAGCAGCTCACCTGTGGGTGGGCATCAGTTGTTCCTTTTTTTTTGGCTTAACTTTGTGCTGGCGCAGGTAGGGGTTGTGCATGCATGGCTCTTCACATCCCTGGCTGAATATCAGGCTGTGCAGGTTATCCATGGGCACTCCCCCCTACCTGTGCCTGCAAACATTACTGATGTGCTCCGGCGCATCGGGATTTGTGCCACACACGTTTCCCTTTTGAATATCACACCGGGGCATATCAGTGGGTTGTGCATGGCACAACACTGCTGCGCCATGCGCAACCCTTTTGAATATCTGGGCCATTGTTTAGAAATATACTGCAACAGAGACAATTTAATCCATATTTGAGATAATTTAACAAATAAATTAGCACCACAGTGTCACAGAGATAATTTAACAGATTTAAGCACCACACTGTCACAGAGATATATTAACACTTTGATAATTCATTTAATAGTTACATTATAACCGCACACCATTGAATTATAGTATATTAAATTATAGTATATTATTTTATATTATTATTGTATTGTATTTTATTATACTGTATTGTATTCTATCATATCATATCATGCTATATTTCATTATATTATATTACATTATATTATATTAGCACACAGTAACTGAGATAATTTCACACAGTTAAGCATAACGCTCTAAAAGAGAGCATTTAACGCATTGTTTAAACGAAACAAGAGAGACACTTTAACCCATGTTTGAGACAATTTAACACAGAGTTCAGCACCACACTGTCACAGAGATAATGTAACATATTTAATCACTATACTGTTACAGAGACAACTTTACACACAATTCAGCATCATGCTATCAGAGAGATATTTTAACACAAGGTTTAACACCACAGTGTCACAGAGATAATTTCACAAAGTTAAGCACAACACTGTAACAGAGTGCATTTAACTCATTGTTTAGAACCACACTACAAAAGAGACAATATAACAAATGATTGAGGTGATTTTACAGATATTTTAGCATTACACTGTCACAGAGATAAATTAACACGTAGTTACTTTTTAGTTTAGTTATTTAACCAGGTGAGACTTAATTTGATACTTATAATATTATAGCACCACACCATTATATTGTATTGTATTATATTATATTATACTATATACTATTGTATTACATTATATTATATTATTATATCATATTATATTATGTTATATTATATTGTATTATATAATATGTTATTACATCATATAATATAACATAACATAAGGTAACATAACATAACATAACAGAATATATTATCATATAATGGTGTGGTGTTATGATGTTATAAGTAATAAATTAATTAACTGTGTCAATTTATCTCTGTGTCAGTGTAGTGCTAAACTGTGTGTTAAAATATTTCTGCAATAGTGTGGTGCTGAACTATGTGTTAAATTATCTCAATCATGGGTTAACTTGTATCTCTTACAGTGAAGGTCTAAACAATGAGTTAAATGCTCTCTCTTACAGTGTTGTGCTTAACTGTGTGAAGTTATCCCTGTTGTTGGGTGGTGTTTAATATAATATAGTATAATATAATATTATATGATTATGATATGATATGATAACATGTGATGTGATGTGATGTGACGTGATGTGATGTGATGTGATGTGATGTGATGTGATGTGATGTGATGTGATATGATATGATATGACTTGATATGAAATTATATCATATGATATAATATAGTATAATATAATATACTATAATATAATATACTATGATATAATATAGCATAATATAATAGAATGGTGTAGAGTTATAAGATAACTATTTAATTAACTATGTGTTAATCTATCTCAGTGACAGTGTTGTGCTAAACTATATGTTAAAATATCTGTGCGATACTGTGGTGGTGAACTATGTGTTAAATTATCTGTGTAACAGTGTGGTGCTTAAATGATTAACATTATCTCTGTGACACTGTGGTGCTAATTAATGAGTTAAGATTTTCTCAATCGTGGGTTAAATTGTCTCTTTTGTAGTGTGGTTCCAGACAGTGAGTTCAATTCTCTCTGTTACGGTGTTTTGCTTAAGTGTGTAAAATTATCTGTTACAGAGTGGAGATTAATATAATATAATATAATATAATATAATATAATATAATATAATATAATATAAGATAATATAAGATAACATAATATAATATAATATAATATAATATAATATAATATAATATAATATAATATAATATAATATAATATAATATAGTATGATATGGTATGCTATGATGTGATATGATATGATATGATATGATATGATATGATATGATATGATATGATATGAACTATGTGTTAATATAGTACAATATAATATAATATGATATAATGTGAGGTGATGTGATATGCTGTCATGTTATGTCACGTGATATGATATGATGTGACCTATGTGTTAAAATAATATAATATAGTAAAATACAATAGAATAGAACAGAATGGACTAGAATGTGATGTCATTGGATGTTTTGTCATGCTATTTCATGTGATATGATATGATATATGATATGATATGATATAATATGATATAATATCATATGATATGAGATGATATATAAGATGTGATGTGATGTGATATACTATATGATATGATATGATATTTTATAATACAATATAATGTAATATAATATGATATAATATGATAAAGTATGCTATGATATGATATGGTATGAAATTAACTATGTGTAATATAATATAATATCATATAATATTATATGTGATGTGATGTGCTGTCATGTTATGTCAGGAGATTTGATGTGATATGATAAAATACAATATAATGAAATATAATATAAAAAATATAATATAATCTAATGGTGTCATGTTGTAATATTATTTGGGCCTCTGCTTGCTAACCTTGCCCTGACCCAGCTCATCCAGGAACCAACTAGGCAGACAGCAAATGGATCCTCCAGCACCTCACTGGACTGGATCATGTCTAACTGTCCTGACAGGATCTCATCAGTGGGTACATTATCTAACTCCATCTCTGACCACTCACTGGTTTTCTGTGTCTGGAAAATTCCCACCCCCAAAATTCCACACAAAATTATGCATGTCAGAAACTACTCTAGATTCAATACTGAGGAGTTCCTGGAGGACCTAAGAGTTACTGACTGGTCTGGGGTGTATGGTGCCATTGACCCCTCAGCAGCAACCTCTTACTTCATCTCCACCTTTGGGGCCTTGCAAGACAAGCATGCTCCCAAGGTCACCAATAGGGTGAGGGGGTCTGCTACCCTCTGGTTAAATAGGAATCTCATAGCCCAGATGCGGGAGAGAGATAAGTGTTGGGCTCATTCCAAAGGTACCTGTGATCCCATGATTATTCAAAGGTACAGACGCCTCAGGAACAAGTGCAAAAAGGCCATCAGGACAGCAAAGAGTGACTTTTGCAAGTCCGCCCTACTAAGCTCTGCCAGTAATCCCAGGAGGTTCTGGAGAGATATTAAATTCCTTGTCAGTGGATCCTCCCATCCGGGGGTTATGGGCATGGTCATAAATGGAGTCTCCTGCAATAATCCCCATACTATTGCCAACTCCCTAAATAATCACTTCTCTGACCTCTCTGCCTTCACAACCCTCTTCTCACCTGATGAGGCTCTGTCCCACCCCCTTTCCTCCACTCTGCTGGAGGGTCACCCTCCTTGTCAATGTTTCACCTCAGGGCTGTATCAGTTCAGGACTTGCAGAAACACCTAGCTGGCCTCTCCAGTCTCCAGTACTCCAGTCCTGGCCTAGATAACCTGGAACCTAAACTCCTTAAGCTTGGTGCTGCACACATTGCCTCACCAGTAGCCTTTATCTTCAACCTATTCCTTGGTCTGGGGACCATCCCAGATATCTGGAAAGAGGTGAGGATAGTCCCTGTACTGAAACAAGGAAATCACAAACTGCCTGACAATTATCGACCGATTGCCATTCTCCCAACCCTTAGCAAGCTCCTTGAAAAGGTAGTGGCTGAGCAGCTTTCAGAATATATCCACTCTCATGAACTTCTGTCCTCAGCCCAGCATGTCTTTCATAAGGGACACAGCACCACCACAGCCTTAATCTTGGTTACATCAAGTATCCGGACAGCCATGGATGAGGGCAAACTCTCTGGTGCAATATTTATCAACCTGTCCAAAGCCTTTGACCTTGTTGACCACAAACTGCTTGGTGCACAGTTATGGTCACTTGGCCTCTTCCCCCCATGCCATGAAATGGCTAATGGGTTATCTACATGGCAGAAAGCAGTCTATCTGCTTCAATAAAGTCCTCTCTGAGCCCATCTGGAGCACCTCAAGGCTCAGTATTGGATCCCCACCTCTTCTCCCTCTTCATCAATCAACTACCCATGGTTACTACCAGCTGTAGCACCACCATGTATGCAGATGATCTGGTAATCCTGGCTCACTCCCAGAATGCCACTACCCTAAACCAGAACCTGACTGATGACTTTAACAGGGTATTGTCATTGGTTACTAGTCACAAGCTGGTCATGAACCTGGAAAAGACACAGGCTATGCTCTTTGGCTCAATGGCTAAAATCAAAGCCTCATCGGCCTGCTTACACATCACCAGCACAGATGGATCCTCACTACCCATAGTGAGCTCCATCAAATATCTGGGGGTAACATCTGACCCTCAACTTGACATGGATAATCATATCCTTAACATCTGCAGGGTGGCAAACTGCAAACTGGGTCTGGCCTATAGGGCCAAGTATAACCTTACACCGGCAACAAGGCTTGCCCTAGCGAAGGGTGTGCTCCTTCCCTCCCTCAGCTATGGGCTGCACCTATTTGCTCACTCTCCAAAGACACATCTCACCTGGTGGTACACTGCTTACAATAACATTTGTAATTTTGACTTGGCTGCCCCCTGACTCACCCACCATTGTGAGCTATATGAGAAACTCTGCTGGCTCTCACCAGCTAGATACCTTGATTTTGGTTTGGGATGCCTCTCTGGGAAAGTGATCAGAACTAGCACCCCCCAGGGGCTGACCCAGCTTCTGCCTAATCTGAATCCCATCCCCTACCAACTTAGGTCTCTCACATCAGGGATGCTCAAAGTCCCTCCTACCTGGACCCTCATGGTGGATCGGGACTTTGACGTAAGTGTGCCCAGACTCTGGAATTCGCTGCTTGTAGATATCCAAGCTGCTCCCTCCTATCTGAGTTTTCGAAATTCCCTGTGGGGTTTCCTAAAACTAGCATCAGAGTGTGACTGCCCCAAACCTCCCTAGAGTAAAGTGTCGAATTGTTTTGTCTGAACCTCCCCAGGGTGTCTCCTTTGAATTCCTGGAGATATTTTCCCCACTGTATCAATGACTTCTGACTACACCTGCCTAAAAAGCCTTGGGTATTTTTACACCCATTATTGCTCCACGGTCATAGGCTAACCATGACATATTGCACCTTAGTCACTTGGTAGAAACTTGTACTACCAAATGTTTTTGGTTCTGTCTAACATGTGCATATTTAGAAAAATGTGATGAGCTGTATATACCTGTCCACGATCCAACTAGCCTAGGGGGTGTATACGACAATGTTATAAGTTATATTATGACCAATACAGTCCTTGAGCTATGCTCCACTCCTATGTATGATGACCTGTATATATCTGTCAGTTGAACTAGCTAGTCTAGAGTGTATAATCTGAAATGTGCTTACTACTATATGTTTCCCCAGCATCAAATGATGTATTTCCCACATGTTTGTTTACTGTGACAAAAAACTGTACTGCCTTTGCCATGTCTCCCTGACTGTAGTTCCTTATGTTGTATTCTCCCAGGTCGTTCCTGAAAATAGGCATAGTACTTGTCTAGTGTACTTACCCGGTAAACAAAAGCGAAATAAATAAATAACTATTAAATTAATTAACCATGTGTTAATTTGTTTCTGTGACAGTTTGGTGCTAATTTATGTGCAACATTATCTCAAGCATGGGTTAAGTTGTCTGTTTTGTAGGGTGGTTCAAAACAAACAGTTCAATGCTCTCTGTTACAGGGTTGTGCTTAACTGTATGAAATTATCCTGTTTACAGAGTGGTGATTAATATATTATAATATAATATAATTTAATATAACATTATGTAATATGATACGTTAAGATGTAATGTGATATGATATGATATATGATATGATGTGAAGTGATATGATATGATATGATATGAACTATGTGTTAACATAGTATAACATTATATAGTATAATATAATATAATATAATATAATATAATATAATATAATATAATAAAATATAATATAATATAATATAATATAGGGTGATGCGATGTGCTGTCACATTATGTCACATGCTATGATATATGATATGACATGATATGATATGATAGAATATAATATAATGGTGTCGTGTTATAATATTATAACAATTAGATTAATTGACTGTGATAATTTGTCTTTGTAACAGTGTGGTGCTAATTTACATGCTAAATTTTCTCAAGCATGGGTTAAATTGTCTCTGTTGCAGTGTGGCTCAAAAACAATGAGTTCAAAGTTCTCTGTTACAGTGTTGTGCTTAGCTGTGTGAAATTGTCTGTCACGCAGTGATGACTAATATAATATAATATAATATAATATAATATAATATAATATAATATAATATAATATAAGTGATAATATATGACTTGATATGATATATGTTGTGATGTGCTATGCTGTCATTTTATGGCACTTGATATGATATGATATGATATATGATATGAAATGATATGATATGAGACAATACAATATAATATAATATAATATAATATAATTTTTATACTAAAATTTAGTATTAAATGATATGATATGTAATATATTATGATACGATTTATTATGATATGATATGATAACATATAACATAACATAAAAAAATAACATAACATAACATAATATTATATTGTATAATATAGTGGTGTGGTGTTATGATATTATAGCTATTAAATTAATTAACTATGTGTTAACTTATCTCAGTCAAATTTTGGTGCTAAGCTATGTCTTAAACTAACTCTGATAGTGTGGTGCTAAATTATGTGATAAATTATCTCTGTGACAGTGTAGTGATAAGCTCTTTTACATTATATCTGCCACACTGCAGTGTTATACTATGTGTTAAATTATCACAGTGGTATTACAGTGTTAAACTGTCTTAAATTGTTTACTTTACAGTGTGGTGCTAAACTCTGTGTTAAAATATCTCTGTGACATGGTGGTGCTAAACTATGTGTCCTGTTATTTCTCTGACATCTATGGGTTGCCTTATCTTGCAAGGCAGTGTGGTGCAAAACTATTTATTCAATCATTTCAAAAATGTGTTAAATTGCCTCTGTTGTAGTATTTTTCAAAACAATGAGATAAATGCTCTATCTTACAGTGTTGTGCTTAACTGTGTGAAATTATAACTGTTACACAGTGGTGAGTAATATAATATAATATATTATAATATAATATAATATAATATAATATAATATAATATAATATAATGTAATATAATATGATATGATATAATACAATATAATATAATACACTATAATATAATAAAATATGATAAGATATGACATGATACCATATGAACTATGTGATAATATATCATATGATATATGATAAGATGTGAAGTGATGTGATGTAATGCAATATAATATATATGATATGATAAGATATAATATAATATAATATAACATAATATAATATAATACAATACAATATAATGGTGTGGTGTTATAATATAACTTAAATTAATTAACTACGTGCAAGGCCACTGTTTTTTGTTTTTTAACGGAAAATCTGGTAAAATTCCGGAATTAGGGCTGCCTGAAGACCGGTTAAAACAAAGATTTCATGGAATCTGGCATTTTATATCAGATCAGTAGATCTACAAAACTTGTGTTTTTCTTTTAATTCCTTCCTGTACTATTTCCAATTTGCTCTATTTAATGCTCTATATATTAAGCCTTCTTTAATTCTGATTACTTATGCACATACTAAAAGAATGATATCAGAATTCCGGTAAAATCCGGAAATTAGAGTAACAATCACCGGTGTAATTCCGGAATCTGAAGTCTTGAAAACGGAATTTCATTATTTTAATCACCATAAATCAGTGGCCTTGACTATGTGTTAATGCATCTCTATGAGAGTCTGGTGCTAAACTATGTGTTAATATATCTGTGGGATACTGTGGTGCTGAACTATGTTAAATTATGTCTCCAACAGTTTGTTGATTAAATGTGTTCCATTATCTCTGTAACAGTGTGGTGCTAATCTCTGTGTTATATTCTCTTAAACAAGGGTTTAATTGTCTTTCTGGCAGGGCAGTGTAGTTCTAAACAATGAGTAAAATGCTTTCTATTACAATATTGTGCTTAACTTTCTGAAATTATCCATTATGCAGTGGTGATTAATATAATATAATATGATATAAGATAATATAATATAATACAATATGTTGTGATGTGATGTGCTGTCATTTTATGTCACGTGATATGATATGATATACATAACATGATATAATATAATATAAGCTATGACATATGATATCATATGATATATATGTGATGTGATATAATGTGATATGATATGATATGATATGATGCGATATAATATAATATAACATAACAGTGTAGCGTTATAATATTATAACTCTTAAATTAATTATGTGTTAATGTATCGCTATGACAGTGTGGTGTTAAAGTATGTGTGAAAATATCTTTGCGATACTGCAGTGCTGAACTATGTCTTAAATTATCTTTGTAACAGTGTGTTACTTAAATGTGTTGCATTATCTCTTTGCCAATGTGGTGCTAACTAATTTCTGTATTAAATTCTCTCAAACAGTCATTAGAATGTATCTCTTGTAGTGTTGGCCTAAACAATGAGTTAAATGCTCTCTGTTACAATGTTGTGCTTAACCGTGTGTAATTTTCCATTACGGAGTGGTGATTAATATAATATAATATAATATAATATAATATAATATAATATAATATAATATAATATAATATAATATAACATAACATGATATGATAAGATATGATATATTATAATATATTCTGAAATGATATGATATGATAAGATATAATATAATATAAAATTACTTATAAAATGGGTCAAAAAATGCTGCAAACTGATTGGCTGAAAGGACCTTCCAACCATGTCCTTATCAGCTGATATCTATGCCAACCAGCACTTTTCTTCTCTGGGCGACCTCACAACAAGAAATGTCAATAACCTCCCTCATGTTTAAACTGCTGTTACAGACAAGCACACACCAGTGCCCATTGAGCATGCCATTCCTCAAAGCAATGTCCGTTACTTGTGCCACCATTTACAGTGCACAACACCACAAGAAAACAATTTCTTTTAATTGGTTTGCTTTCCCTGCTAAAAAAAAAAAAAACACTGACCCCAGCAACAAGACAAGTTCATCTGGTAAGCGTTGCGAGTCCCACATGGCATGGCTTTCAAATTGTCATACTTGCTCCTCCAGAACTCACCAGACCCAAAGCTGTACTGCTCCTCTACCATATCTCACGAAACTGTTAGTTATTTACTAATCTATCTAAATCTCCCAGTTCAGACTGAGCTGGTGAAACACGGAAACCAGAAGCACTATCACAGCAGTCCTAAGTATGGCGAGTAGCGAGGGACATGCTCGCTCCCAGTCTCATCATACTAAAATCACTCTGCAATGCATCATTCCTTTACAAACACGCACATACATGAAAAAGGAAAACCCTAGTTTGTAGTATCTTGTGAGTCTCTGTTTTCTGGGGGAGCACAGACTATCACAGAACTGCTTATGCACCAGCTGCCGAGAAACATCACATGCTCCCTATAACCTGAAACTGACTGGGCAATCGTTCACTCCA
Source organism: Neoceratodus forsteri (assembly GCA_016271365.2). NCBI lineage: Eukaryota > Metazoa > Chordata > Ceratodontiformes > Ceratodontidae > Neoceratodus > Neoceratodus forsteri. The sequence goes on from CM028138.1 coordinate 163,811,350, forward strand.
TAGAAATCTAGAAAAAGAAAAAAATGTTAATAAAAAACTAAATTAACCCTGCTATACAAGATCTTCAGTGCATGGCTATACAGTATACTGACAGAGAAGCACAAAATCCCTGTACTGCCTTTTAATGAAATAGCTATATTCCAATACAATAAGGAGTAGTTTTTCCTTTTCTACTAATATGCTCACCTGTTTTTTACTCTACTTATGCACTCTTTTTCTGTGTATTTTTAATTGGTTTCTTTACTATGAAACTCATTTTATAAGCACAATAACACACTCTGAGGTGTGGTTTATCACCTGATAAGAGCATGCCCAGTGGCATAAGGCACTCAGCGCAAACACCTCGTGCCTTAATACACCCCTGGGCATGCTCTTATCAGGCAATAAACCACACCTCATCATGTGTTATTGCTTGCATAACATAACATAACATAACATAACATAACATAACATAACATAACATAACATAACATAACATAACATAACATAACATAGTGGTGTGGTGTTATAATATTATAACTATTAAATTAATTAACTATGTGTTAACTTTTCTCAGTCAAATTTTGGTGCTAAACTATGTCTTTTATAGTTTGGTGCTAAACTATGTGATAAATTATCTCTGTGACAGTGTAGTGATAAGCTCGTTTACATTATATCTGCCACACTGCAGTGCTAAACTATGTGTTAAATTATCACTGTGAGATTACAGTGCTAAACTGTCTTAAATTGTTTACATTACAGTGTAGTGCTAAAGCTGTGTTAAAATATCTCTGTAACATGGTGGTGCTAAACTATGTCTTCAGTTATCTCTCTGACATCAATGGGTTACCTTACCTTGCAAGATAATGTGGTGCTAAACCATGTATTCAATCATTTCAAACATGGGTTAAATTGTCTCTGTTGTAGTATGTTTCAAAACAAAGAGATAAACGCTCTCTGTTACCAGGTTGTGCTTAGTTGTGTGAAATTATACCGGTTACAGATTGGTGATATAATATAATATAATATAATATAATATAATATAATATAATATAATATAATGTAATGTAATGTAATGAAATGTAATATAATATAATACAATACAACACAACACAATACAATACAATACAATACAATACAATACAATACAATACAATATAATATAATATAATATAATATAATATAATATAATATAATATAATAATGTAATATTATATAATATGATATGATATAATTGATATGATATATGATGTGATGTAAAGTGAGGTGATGTGATGTGATATGATATGATAACATATAATTTTGTGGTAGCATAATATAACTATTAAATTAATTAATTGCATGAATTTATCTCAGTGACAGCGAACTATGGGTAAAATTGTCTCTGCGATAGTGTGGTGCTGAACTTTGTGTTAAATTATCTCTGTGACAGTGTGATGATTAAATGTGTTATATTATCTCTGTGACAGTGTGGTGCTAATCTCGTTCTTAAATAATCTCAAACAAGGGTTAAATTGTCTCTCTTATAAAGTGGTTCCAGACAATGGGTGAGATATTCAGAAGGGTTGTGCATAGAGCAACACAGTTAAGCCATGCACTACCCACTGATGTGCCCTGGCACAATATTCAAAAGACCAATATGCGTGGCAGAAATCTCGATGTGTCAGAGCGCATCAGTAATGTATGCGGCACAAGTAGGGGGGCATACCCATGCATGCCCCGCACATCCTGATATTCAGCCCAGGATGTACTGAGCAGATGCAGGTGCAACCCATACCTGCGCCACAAACAGGTGAGTGAAAAATTAAAGAGCAACAGCTGGTACCCACAGGTGAGCTGCCATATTTCAGGGCACAATACAGGGCTGCCAGATGTGGGTGGCCACCTGAGCTCCAGTGGCACCTTTGTGGTAGTGCCCCCCATGCCCGATCACGGGCATTAGTAATGTATTAATGGTCCAATAACCCTGGTGGTCCAGTGGACCACTCGCAGCCTGATCGCGGGCAGAAGTATAATTAAATATGCCTCCTATATACCTGGTGTTCCAGTGGAACGCTTGCAGCCCAATCGCAGGCAGAAGTATGATTTAATATTCTTCCTATATTGCTAGTGGTCCAGTGGACTGCTCGCAGCCTGATCATGGGCTGAAGTTTAATTAATTATGCCTCCTATAACCCTGGTGGTCTAGTGGACTGCTCATAGCAAGATCACCAGCAGAAGTATAATTAAGTATGCCTCTTATATCCCTGGTGGTCCAGTGGACCACTCTCAGCCTGATCATGGGCAGAAATATAATTAAAATGCCTACTATATACCTGGTGGTCCAGTGGACTGCTCTCAGCCTGATCGCAAGCATCAGCTATAATATATTAAAAACAATCTATCCCTGGTGTTCCAGTGGTACCTCCCCACCCACCCACTGGGCCCACCATCCCGCTCCCACAGTCAGTGGCAAGTGGCAGCTCCCTACCCACATGCCACCCTGCTGCCTGATGACTGACTCCATACAGCAGGGCTGTACACCCATTGTTCCACAGTGTGGGCCAATGTGCATCCAGCTTGTACCGTACTACATAGTCGAGAAATGTGAACTGATCTATTCACAATTCTGGACTGTGTAGTATGGTAGGGGCTGCATGCCCATTGGTCCATGCTGTGGACCAATGGGTGTACAGCCCTACTGTACAGAGTGAGTCAGTGGGTGGTGGGGCAGCATGCGGGTGGGGAGAAGTCACCCACCATTGACTGGGGGAGTGGGGTGGTGGGGCTCATGGCGGGTAAGGAGAGGGTACCGCTGGAACACCAGAGATGGATTGACTGTAAATATTTTATAACTGATGCCCGCGATCAGGCTGTGAGCAGTCCACTGGACCACCAGGGATATTGGAGGCAATTTAATTATACTTCTGCCCATGATTGGGCTGCTAGCAGTCCACTGGACCACCAGGAATATAAGACATTTTATATCTAGTACATGTGCTTTTGATCAGGCAGTGGGGCACTTTGCTGCTTGTGCAGGGGGCGTCAGTCCCCAACAGCTGCAGCCTGGCAAGGTGCCGGGTGCAAGTCACTGGGGATGGGTGCACCTGCATGCAAATGGGGCCATAATGACATGCAAATGGCCCCATTTGTGCCTTGCCTGCATTATGACCCCATTTGCATGTGCACTTTTGAATATCATGGGTGATGCATCTAGTGCAATGACAATTGCACAAGTGCATCCCCTGCCCCTCTCTGGCCACTTGTGCATGTGCAGTGCCACTGTGCCATGCACATTGTGGCTGGCTGTAGTGCAATATTCAACAGTGTGCAGCACCATTGAATATCACCTTGTCAGTGCCCTGGTGCATCCCAGTTGCACTGCACCTAGACTTGTGAAACAGCCTGGTGCCGTCTGAATATCCCGCACAATGAGTTAAATGCTCTCTGTTACAATGTTGTCCTTAACTGTGTGAAGTTATCCATTACAATGTGGAGATTATAATAATGTAATATGATATAATATAATATAATATAATATAATATAATATAATATAATATAATATATTATATTATATTATGTCATATAATATCATATGATATGAAATGATATGATATAATATAACATATTATATTATAATATAATCTAGTATAATATAATATAATATAATATCAAATTAAATATTATTATACAATACAATACAATAATACAATACAATACAATATAATATAATATAATATAATATAATATAATATAATATAATGGTGTGGTGTTATAACTTTAATTAACTATGTGTTAATGTATCTCTATGAGAGTCTGGTGCTAAACAAAGTGTTAAAATATCTGTGCGATATTGTAGTGCTGAACTATGTATTAAATTATATCTGTAACAATTTGGTGATTAAATGTTTTACATTATCTCTGTGACAGTGTGGTGCTAATCTCTGTGTTAAATTCTCTCAAACAAGGGTTAAATTATCCCTCTTGTAGTGTGGTTCTAAACAATGAGTAAAATGTTCTCTAGTACAATGTGCTTAACTGTGTGAAAGTATCAATTATGGAGTGGTGATATATAATATAATATAATATAACATAATATATTATAATATAATATGATATAAAATGACATACTATACTATGATATGATATAATATAATATAATATAAGATAATATATTATGATGTCATGTTATGTCATGTGATATTATATGACATGTTATGAAATGACATGAAATTATGTGATATGAGGTAATATAATTGTGTGGTGTTATAATATTATGATTATTAATTAATTATGTGTTAATTTATCTCTGTGACAGTGTGGTGTTAAACTGACTGTTAAACTATCTCTGCGATAGTGTAGGGCTGAACTATGTGTTAATTTATTTCTATAACAGTGTGGTTATTAAATGTGTTACATTACCTCTGTGACAATGTGGTGCTAGTCTATGTCTTACATTATCTCAATCATGGGTTAAATTGTCTCTGTTGCAGTATGGTTCTAAATAATGAGTTCAATGCTCTCTTTCACACTGTTGTGCTTAACTGTGTGAAATTACCAAATTACAGAGTGGGGATTAATATAATGTAAAGTAATATAATATAATACAATTTATTATAATATAGTATATCATCATATAATATGACATAATAATATAACATAATAATATAATATAATTGAGTGGTGTTATAATATTATAAATATTAAATTAATTTATCTCTGTGACAGTGTGATGCAAATGTATGTGTAAAATTATCTCAAGCACGGGTTAAATTCTCTTTCTGGCAGTGTGTTTCAAAACAACGACTTCAGTGCTCTCTGTTACAGTGTTGTGCATAACAGTGTGAAATTCTCCCTGTTACGGTATGTTGATTAATATAATATAATATAATGCAATGCAATATAATATAACACAATATAACATAGTATATCATAATACAATATAATATAATATATTACAATACAATATAATACATTATGATATATAATATAACAAAATATAATATAATACTATACAATATAGTATAGAATAATACAATATATTATACTATAATATAATGTTGTAGTGTTATAATATAACAATTAAATTAATTAACCATGTGTTAATTTAGCTCTGTGACCACATGGTGCTATACTATCTATTAAATTATCTCTGTAACAGTCTGTTTTTTAACTCTTTGTTAGTGTGGCAATAATAAATGTGTTACATTTTCTCAAGCATGGGTTAAATTGTCTCTGTTGCAGTGTAGTTCTAAATAATGAGTTATATGCTCTCTGTTACTGTGCTGTGATTACCTGTGTGAAATGATCTCTGTTGCAGTGATGTGACCAATATAATATAATATAAAATAATATAATATAATATAATATGATATGATAAGATATAACATAACATAACATAACATAACATAATACAATACAATAAAATATATATGACTATGATATAATATAGTGGTGTGGTGTTATAGTATTATAACTTTTAAATTAAATAACTATGTGTTAATTTATCTCTGTGACAGTGTGGTGCTAAATTATGTATTCAATCATACACAAACATAGGTTAAATTGTCTCTGTTGTAGTATGTTTCTAAACATTGAGATACATTCTCTCTATTACAGTGTTGTGCTTAACTGTGTGAAATTATACCTGTTAGGGTAATATTTAATATACCTTAATAGGGATTAAGGTAATAAAATACAATAACATGATAAATATCATATACTATAGTATAATATAATATATGATATGATATGATATATTATGAGATGATATGATGTGATGTGATGTGATGTGATGTGATGTGATGTGATATGATATGATACCATATAATGGTGTGGTATTATAATATAACTATTAAATTAATTAATTGTGTTAATGTTTCTCAGTGACAGAGTGGTGTTGAACTATGTGTTAATATGTCTCTGTAACACTGTGATGATTAAATGTGTTATATAATCTCTGTGACAGTGTGGGGCTGAAATGATAGGATATGATATGATATAATATGATGGTGTGGTGTTATAATATTATGACTATTTAATTAACTATGAGTTAATTTATCTCTGTGACAGTGTGGTGTTAAACTGACTTAAAATATATCTGCAATAGTGTGGTTGAACTATGTGTTAAATTGTCTCTATAACAGTGGGGTAATTGTATGGGCTACAGTATCTCTGTTACAGTGTTGTGCTTAACTGCACATAATTATTCCTGTAACAGAGTGTTGTTTAATATAATATAATATGATACAATATAATATAATATAATATCACATAATATGATATAATATAATATGACATAACATAATATAATATAATATAATATAATATAATATAATATAATATAATATAATATAATATAATGGTGTGGTTTTATAATATTATAACTTTTAACTTAATTAACAATCTGTTAATTTATTTCTCTGACAGTGTGATGTTAATATTTCAAAATATGTCCTCAACAGTGTGGTGCTTAACTATGTGTTAAATTATCTCTGTCACAGTGTGGTGATTAAATGTGTTACATTATCTCTGTAACAGTGTGGTGCTAATCTATTTTTTAAATTATTTCAAGCATGGGTTAAATTGTCTCCGTTGCAGTGTGGTTCTAAACATTGAGTTCAATGCTCTCTTTTACAGTGTTTTGCTTAACTGTGTGAAATCCCCCTATTACAGAGTGGCAATTAACATAATATAATATAATATAATATAATATAATATAATATAATATAATATAATATAATATAATATAATATGATATGATATAGGGGCGTGGTGTTATAATATAACTATTATATCAAGTAAAGATGTGCTAATTTATCTCTGTGACAGGGTGGTGCTAAGCTATGTGATAAATCATCTCAAACATGGGTTAAATTGTCTCTGTTGTAGTGTGATTCTAAACAATGAGTGTAATGCTCTCTGTTACCATGTTGTGCTTAACTGTGTGAAATTATCCCTGTAACAGAGTGATGATATAATATAATATAATATAATATAATACAATATAACATAACATAACATAGCATAGAATAGTATAATATAATATAATATAATATAATATATAATATAATATAATATAATATAATATGTCATATGATACAATTCGGAATGATAAGATTTGATGTGAAGTGATGTGATGTAATATGAAATGATATCATGTGATGTGATGTGATTTTATATGAAATTACATGATATAATATGAGATAACATAACATAATATATTAAAATATGATATAGTATAATATCATATACTAATATAATATATTATAATTTAATATTATATAATATATAATATACTATAATATAATACAATGGTATGGTGTTATACTATTATAACTGTTATATTAATTAGTTATGTGTTACTTTATCTCTGTGACAGTGTGGTGCTAAACTATGTGTTAAAATATCTTTGTGATAGTGTGGTGCTGAACAATGTGTTAAATGATCTCAGTCATGAGTTAAATTGCATCTCTTGTAGTGAGGTTCTAAACAATGAGTTAAATGCTCTTTGTTACAGTGTTGTGCTTAACTGTGTGAAATTATCCTTGTTATGGACTGGTGATTAATATAATATAATGTAATTTGAGATGATATGATATAATATGACATGACATGACATCACATGTCATGATATGATATTATATGTTATGATATGATATATAATATGAAATGATAAGATGTGATGTGATGAAAATGATATATGTGTGATGTGATATGAAATGACATGATATACCATGATATGATATGATACAATACGATATGATATGATATGATCTATTATGTTATGATATGATATGATATAATGTGATGTGATTTGATGTGATGTTATGTGATGTGATGTGATGTGATGTGATATGATACCATATAATGGTGTTGTATTATAATATAACTATTAAATTATTTAACTGTGTTAATCTTTCTCTGTGACAGAGTAGTGTTGAACTATGTGTTAAAATATCTCTGCAACAGTGTGGTGCTGAACTGTGTGTTAAATTATGTCTGTAATAGTGTGATGATTTAATATGCTATTATAATCTATGTGACAGTGTGGTGCTGAAATTATAGAAAATGATGTGATATGATATAATATGATGGTTTGGTGTTTTAATATTATGACTATTAAATTAATTAACTATGTGTTAATTTATCTTTGTGACAGTGTGGTATTAAACTGACTGTTAAAATATCTCTGTGATAGTGTAGTGCTGAACTATGTGTTAAACTGTTTCTGTAACAGTGGGTTGATTATCTGTGTTAACAGTATCTCTGTTACAGTGTTGTGCTTAACAGTGTGTAATTATTCCTATAACAGAGTGTTGTTTAATATAATATAATATAATATAATATAATATAATATAATATAATATAATATAATATAATTTATAAAATGGGCAAAAAAAACGAAGCCACTGATTGGCTGTTTCACCCTCATAGCCGTGTCCTTAATCCCTGGTATTGTACCAACCGGCACTACCCTCCACTCCCAAGCCCCACAATTGCACAGAATCAGTGCGCTATGCCAGCTGAAAACAGAAACACAGGCTGGCACAGCTTACAGCGTGACTATCGTTGTGACCGAGCTCAAATCGCAGCTTCCGCTCACTACAAGTAACTGCAAGTGTGTTGCCACAGCAACCCCTGTCCGCGCTCTGCTCCACCCGTCCCTCCTCCTTGACAGCACACAACCTCGGTATGTCATTTTACCTTGTTCCTATTTTCTTCAACAAAGTTGCCGATACCAGAACGTCCTCAACTCGCGAGCTTCAGGCATGCAAGGTACGCCGCCAAACGCCACCACCACTCACGCACCAACTTCTGTCAACCGCGAATCCCTCATACTGGCCTCGGTCCCATCTTCTCAGTAAAGTCACTGATCACTTGCCGAGACACGGAAAAACACACACAAAGAAAAAGCATATTCTTCGGGTTTGTGTTTTTGTGTGTGTGTGGAAGCGGAGGGTGTTAACTGACATAACCGCGATGATCGCAATCGGAAAGTGCTATCCCAAGAGCACAAAATGCACTGGCTGACGAGACACGCTACGTCCAATCCTCTAGCTGAAACTCATTAAGCACTTACTGGGTCACACACACAACAGAAGAAAAGCATATTTTTGAGGAGTGTGTGTGGGGAACAGACTGACACCTCACAACACCCTAGTTAATGTTAAAAAATATTCTACAGGTGTGGGGGGGTGAGCAGGGTGGGATACTAACATCAGCACTATGTGTTTGAATGGAAAAGAACCCTCTACTGGTCAGCTAGCCAGTCTGAAATACAGCACAGTACAGTAATAGGGGACTATTTTTCCTATAAGTTGTATTAAAACACTCTTTTTTAAAAACATTTTGGACATTTTCTTTCCTCCTTTTTTTTTTTTTTTTTTACTTACTGTAGGATACCCATTTTATAAGCGCAATAACACACTCCGAGGTGTGGTTTATCGCCTGATAAGAGCACGCCCAGTGGCATAAGGCACTCGGCGCAAGCGCCTCGTGCCTTAGTACACCCCTGGGCGTGCTCTTATCAGGCGATAAACCACACCTCGTCGTGTGTTATTGCTTGCATAATATCACATAATAGGATATACTATGATATGATATGATATGATATAATATAATGGTGTGGTTTTATAATATTATAACTTTTAAATTAATTAACTATGTGTTAATTTATTTCTCTGACAGTGTGGTGTTAAAAAGTCAAAATATCTCTGCTGTAGTGCGGTGCTTAACTATGTGTACCTCTGTTTTTTTTGTGGGATTCAAACCTAGGACTATGAGGTCTTTTGGCTTATATCTAAATGCTCTAACCTCTGTGCTACATTGCAGACCTTACCACACAGCCAATATTATTTTTTTAAGTAATCATAAGGGTTTAAGTATAAACAGTAAAGGAAGAAGTAAAGGTGGCAAAGGGTAATGTTGAAAATCAGGTAGTAAAATATGAAAAATTGTAGGTTACGTGCGTGTGTAGAAACTGTGCAACGCATGCTCATAGTGAGCAGATTTTTCAGAATCTTTTGATCAAATGTTCAACATGAGCTTTCTGGGAAAACCTCTCATCAAAGCTGGTACTGTGAGCTTGTTAATAGATCCTGAAAGTTGATTTTGCACTGCTATGCACCATTCTGTGGCAGAGGTGTGAAAACACATTTCTGGCAGGATATGAGAAACAACAGTTCTACTGTTCATGAGGAGGTATGAAAAAATGGCAATGCTGAAAATCTGGAGTGAAATATTAAAAATTGGCGGAGTTACAAGCCTGTGTAGAAGCTGTGCAATGCACACTTGTAAGACAGCCATTTTGGGGGTATTTTGCGCCACATTTTCAATTCTGGCTTTTGCATCCTGCACTCATGAAGACTGGGACTGCTGCTTTATTAATCAGTCCTGAAAGCTGATTTTATGTCTGAAAAGGTGATTATGACCAGTGACAGTGAACTCACCTCTCTGGACCAAGTAACGAGATGACAGTCACATTGTTGGAGATGGGACTTATTTGAGGTCATAATGGAGGTGGGGCCTACATGGGGTGATATTGGAGGCAGGGCTTACATGGGATGATAATGGAGGTTGGTAATTTATGCAGTGATATTAGAGCTGGGGTTTACATGGGATGATATTGAAGGTGGGGCTTATATGGGGTGAGATTAGAGGTGGGGCTTTCATGCTGACTATGAGGCAAAATCAGATACTCTGACTTGTGAGTAGCTGGTTCAAGGGCATTGTACATCTGTTATTTGTGGGATTCAAATCTAGGTCTATAAAAGTCCCACCTCCAATATCAACCCATGTAAGCCCCATCCCCAATATCACCCTATGCAAACCCCATCTCTAATTTCACCCCATATAAGCCCCCACCTCCAATATCACCCCATGTAAGCCCTGTCTCCAATATCACCCCATGTAAGTCCCACCTTGAATATTACCAGATATAAACCCCACCTCCTTTATAACCTGCCCTGTATATGCCCTGTAGGGCTGCTGTGTGGTGCTGTAGTTATGTTCAATTGGGAGGGCACATCCCAGAGGTCCAGCACTCCCACACATGCATATCATTACTGAGGAATGTGCAGATTGGTGGGAGCGTGGGGACCACCAACAAATGCTATTTGCTAGTTAAATTTCACTTTTTCATAAAGTGAGGCAATTCATTGAAAAAAATCATTATTAATGCATCAGTTAGGGTTAAACTGACAAAAGTTGGGAAATGAGATGTTAGAGTAGAGCCCCTAACCCCCAACCACCGCATCTTCTCCTTCTCCACTGACCAACAGACACTGGGGTGTGCCATGGGGTCAAGAGGCCAAACACTCAGCCCATTGTCCTTTACTGTAGCATGTAAACCTGTTTATACTTGGAATGGGGTGAGAGTTGGGCCTCGCCACCCAATGGCACACTCCGGAGTCTCTCGCTGTGTGGAGGATGGTGGTGGTGGGTTAGGGGCTCTACCCTGATGTCTCATTTCTCCACTTTTGTCAGTATAACCATAACTGATGCATTACCAAGTTTTTTGCAGTGCATTTCAATTATATATAGAAGGTAAAGATGGGACACCCTCAAGTGTGTGGTGCCAACAAACTGCAGATGGGAAAGTGGGCTGATAAAAAAAAGGAATGCAGGCAATTAAGGTGACTCCAATAACATTAATACGCATCTCTTGTGGAACCAGGAGAAACAGAAGAGGAATAAAAAAATTAGTGCATTAGCTAGGATTTGAATCCAGGCTTCCCAGAATTATGTTCAACTAATAATTGAGCAATATTCAAATGTTGCGACATGGATAAGCTCGTGCTTTTAATAGCCAGCAGCCCCTTCCCTTGCTATATGCATATATTACAAAGCTACATGCTCTTAAAGATGAGACCAGAAATTTCAGCAAGCTCTTCAGGTGGTACACTGGTTGTGTCTTGGCTGTACCAGAAAAAAGTCAGAGGTTTGAACCTAGATGAGGGCAATGGTATACTGCCTTATCAAGAATACTCAGGAATTATGCAGTCCCTGTTATCATGGTTTCACCATGCTCTTCCTTTACTGTTCATACTTAAACCACTATGATTACTTAAAAAAAAAGAAATAATAATAATATTGGCTGTGTGGCAAGAGCTGCAATGTAGCGCAGAGGTTAGAGCATTGATATATAAGCAAAAAGACCTCATAGTCCTAGGTAAGAATCCCACAAATACCATATGAACTAGGCACTGCACAAGTCTTAGCATCTGATTTTGCCTCATAGTCAGCATGCAAGCCCCACCTCTAATATCACCCTATATAAAACCCATCTCCAGTATCACCCCATGCAAGCACCACCTCTAATTTCATCCCATTTAAGCTCTGCCTCCAATATCGCCCCATATAAGCCCTGCCTCCAATATCACCCCATGTACGCCCCAGTTCCAATATCACCCCATCTAAGTCCCACCTCCAATATCACCCCACATATGCCCCACCTTCAATATCACCCCATCTAAGTCCCGGCTCCAATATCACCCCATATAAGTGCCACCTCCAATATTACCCGATGTAAGCTCTGCCCCAATATCACCCCACGTATGCCCCACCTTCAATATCACCCCATGAAAGCCCCACCTCCATTATAACCTCATATAAGCCCCACCTCCAACAATGTCACTGTCATCTAGTTACTTGGTCCAGAAAGGTGAGTCCATTATCGCTGCTCATAATCACCTTTTCGGATGTAAAATCAGCTTTCAGGACCGATTAATAAAATGGCAGTCCCAGTCTTCATGAGCACAGGACACAAAAGCCAATTTTGAAAATGTGGTGGAAAATACCCCCAAAATGGCTGTCTTACAAGCGTGCATTGAGCAGTTTCTACACAGGCTCGTAACTTCACCAATTTTTAATATTTTCACTCCTGATTTTCAACGTTACCTTTATTTCACACCTTCTCATGAACAGTACAACTGTCGTTTCTCACATCTTGCCGGAAATGTGTTTTCACACTTCTGTGGCAGAATTTCATGTCACGTTGCGAAATCAACTTTCAGGATGGATTAACAAACTCACAGTGCCATCTTTGATGAGAAGATTTCCCAGAAAGCTCATGTTGAACATTTGATTAAAAAATTTTGAAAAACGTGCTCATTACGAGCGTAGGTTTTACAGTTTCTACGCACGCTTGTAACTGCCAGTTTTTCATATTTCCCACCTAATTTTCAACATTACCCTTTTCCACATCTCCTCATGAACAGTATTCAGCCATCATTTTTCATAACCTGCCCAAAACATGATTTTGCACCTCTGGCACAGAATTTCGGACTCGCTGTGCAAACTCAACTTTCAAGACATAGTAATGAAATGACAGTGACATTGTTCATGAGGTTTGGTCCCTTAATTGCCATGTTAAAAAGTGAGTGGAAAAAAAATCCTAAAAATGCCTGAGTTATGTGTGTCCATTGAACTGTGGCACCCATGACACCTGTAACTTGAAAATGATGTGAGATACAGATTTTGTCGACTTAATCCCCCGAGAAGGTCTCACTGCCATGATTACAATGAAGTTTGAATTGTTTTCATAGCTGCTATGGTTGCTGAGATATTGACAAATTAGTGTTAAAAATGTGGCTTGCCCTGTAGGGCTGCTGTGTGGTGCCATAGTTATAGTTAAGTGGGAGACAGAGCCCGGAGTGCCTGCACTCTCACACATGCATATCGCTTCTCAGGAATGGGCAGATTTGTGGGAGCACGGTGCCCATCAACACATGCTATTTGCTAGTTATATTACACTTTTTCAAAAAGTGAGGCAATTCATTGCAAAAAAACTGTTGTTAATGCATCGGTTAGGGTTAAACTGACAAGTCAGAAAATTAGATGTTAGGGTAGAGCCCTAACCCCCAACCACCCCACCTCCCCATCCTCCACAGAACGATGGACACTGGGGTGTACCATGGGGTCTTGAGGCCAAACTCTCAGCCCATTCTCCTTTACTGTAACATGTCAACCTGTTTATACTTGGAATGGGGTGAGAGTTGGGCCTCTCTAGCCAATGGCACACTCCAGTGTCTCTTGCTGTGTGGAGGATGGTGGTGGTGGTGGGTTAGGGGCTCTACCCTGATGTCTCATTTAACCACTTTTGTCGGTATAACCATAACTGATGCATTAATAAAGTTTTTTGCAGTGCATATCAATTATATATAGAAGGTGAAGATGGGGCACCCTCAAGTGTGTGGTCCCGACAAACTGCAGATGGGAAAGAGGGCTGATAAAAAAAAGAATGCAGGCAATTAAGGTAACTCTGATTACATTAATATGCATCTCTAGTGGAACCAGGAGAAACAGGAAGAGAGAAAAAAAATTAGTGCATTAGCTAGGATTTGAACCCATGCTACCCAGAATTCTGTTCAATGAATAAATGAGCAATATTCAAATGTTGTGACTTGGATATACTCATGCTTTTAACTGCCAGCAGCCCCTTCCTTTTCTATATGCTGTCACAATCCAGCCATAGCAGCTCTATGGTGTAAGAAGCCTGATCCACCTACCCCCATAGAGATAGATTAGGTGCCACTTGCCCTGATGGGCAGTGATCATGATTTAGCCATAGCACCTCTATGGTGCAAGAAGCCTGATCAGCCTACCCCCAAAGAGCTAGATAGGTGCCACTTGCCCCCACGGGCAATGGTCACAATCCAGCCATAGCACCTCTATGGTGCAAGAAGCCTGATCCACCTACCCACCAAAGAAATAGATAAGGTACGATGCTTGAAAAATTGCCACGATTTCTCTGGGCTCTGTGAATGCTGAACCGGATCAGCACTTGCAATTTGCTGTTTTCAATTTCAGTGCCATCTCAGTGCAGCGCTATTGGCTCCACACCTGTGTTGAGCTCCCCGATTGGCTGGTCTCACTCACCTGAGACAGGAGCATCCGAGACGTGTGGCTGAATGTAAGTCCGCATCCCTGTACTCGGCTTCTAATTTATATATTTTAATTTAGCCTGTTCTGCTCGGCCTGTGTAAAGTAACTTACCATTCCCCCCTGCTGCAGTTTCTCTCCATCTGTATGTGCACTGATTCAGTGCTAGCTCAGCAAACTTCCCCTTGATTTTTTATCCCACCCCACTCCCCCTCCCAGGCCTCCTTTAAATGCACACAATCTCCACCCACTCCTTTCTGATGTTTCTATTTATTGGTTACTTACTGTCAACAACTGCAATTCCTCCCATCCCCTTTTTGAAATGAAGCCTTCTAGCAGCTTTATTGCATTCTGTCTTGCTGAGGCATACCATTTTGGTACTTTAGGTTTCCTTATTGCTGACTAGCATATCCTGTCTTGATGACTAGCATATCCTGTCTTGTTAAGGCACTGTTTTACTTGAAAATTGTACTACAAATTATTGAACTGTGACTGATTTGCCAAAAAACAGTGTTTATTGTCTAAAAATGTTCCCAGCAACCAAGTGATACAGCCCATTCGTGACTTTGTAGCTCTCTCCCGACTTCAAAGCACCAAGGAAATCGCTGGCTTTTCAGTTGCTAATTGAGCAGTTTTCACTCCAACTGCTAGTCTTTGTGTTGCCCCACACTTAATTTGAGCTACTCTCTCCTTTCTCTAGCCGAGAACCCACTAGGGATCCCAGTTGAGATGCCCTCCACGTGGACTGCTTCCGAATCCGCTGCCCAAGACCTCCTCATTGGACTTAACTGCTTGAGAGGTACGACAAAGTCACAATTTTTCACCTAACCTCCCATCCCCCTTCCTGCGTGCTATTATATAGACCAGTTAGCACTGCCCACTCCCATCCCTGATGACTCTCCTGCATTCTCTTTCTTACTAAAACAATTTGTTACTGCCAGGGGAATCCTGCAACCAGCAGCCAGCGAGCTACCCTTGTTATCAAAATTCCCTCATTTACCCAACAACTGCAATTATGGCAGTCTTGTGGCAATTCCTCCTCCTGACTGCACTGTGTATCATACCCCTTACTGGCTTATTATCTGAAAAATTGGAGACTGGGAGTACACCACATCCTCATCCTGAAGACTGCTCACCCAATCTGACTCTACACATCACATGTTATGCCAAGACTCCTTGTCAACTGATCCAGGTGGAATACCTTCCTTGAAGAGCAACTATTGCAGGTTTGTCTACACCTCCTTCCTTATCTCTAATTAACTTGAGTTATTCCCACTGGCATTACACAGTCAGAGTATTAGCCTCAGTGTCCTTAGGCATGCATAAATTAAAAAAACAAGCTTGGCACCCCGGTTCCTCCTCCATGCCAAGCTGGAAAAAGCCTCGAGCTCATTACCTTTCACTTGAATCTCTGAAAAAATGGATACTTCTCCTCTTACTCTGCTCTGGCAATGTTGAGCTTAATCCAGGGCCCATAAATAAACTTACCTCCCTTTCTTAGACACTATCTCTTAAAGGTATTAGTTTTATGCACATTAACGTGTGCAGCCTGCTGAAAAAATTCACTCTTATCCAGGCTTGGACCTCCCATACAATGCCAGATGTGCTTGTTATCTCAGAATCCTGGCTACAGCCCTCTATGCCAAATATCATGATTAATATACCTAACTACCAGATCTTTAGATGTGATAGGCAATGCACAGGAGGTGGGGTCACCATCTACATCAAAGATAGATCTGTGGCATCAACACTTAATTCTAACTCACTGGTAGTGTGATTTGAGTGCCTGGACTTTAAAATCAACCTATCCCCATTGTTAGCACTCCCAGTTATAGGATGCTATAGACCACCACCATCTGCTGGTACTCAGCTATTGTCCTGTCTTACAACTATCTTGGGCACTAGCCCCCTGGAAACAGTTATCCTCAGGGATCTAAACTACAATTGGCTGTTGGAAGCTGGTCACCCACTTAAATCTTTCTGTGACTCCCTTGGTTTTACCCTACTCAACAAAGAGTCCACCCATATCAACAAAAAGAATACAGACAAAAGTACCCTTCTGGATGTCCTGCTTGTGAATAAACCACATTCCTTCTCCCACATTGGAACCTTTGATGCAGATATTAGGGACCATTGCTTAATAGCTGGAGTTTGGGCAGTCAACAAAGTGCCAACTACAACCAAATTCTCCATGAAAAGGTCAACCAGGTCATTCGACCCAAAGACATATCTACCTGACCTAAAAAACTTCCCCATGTGGCAGAATTTTTACCTTGCTAAAACAGTGGAAACTGCGTATTCTATACTACATGAAATCATTACCTACGCCATGAATCTACATGCGCCTCTGTTAAAAATACGCATGAAGGCTAGGAAATACCATTGGTTCACTCAGGATCTCAAGGCTGCACTACTGTCCAGGGATAAACTCTGGAAAACTGCCCACAAATCCCCAAAAGAGGAAGATTTATGCCTCTTTAGAACAGCCAGAAATCACTGCACCAAACTGATTAGGGAAGCTAAAGCCTCCTATTACCAAGCAGAACTAGATGCTGCAGCCAATTGTCCCTGCAAATTCTGGGCCACAATCAAAGGACTGGTGGGAGCCACGTCACAAAATATGTTCCCTACAAAAATTACCTCTGACAATACAGTAATCAATGACAAAAAAGAGATACTACAGGCATTCAACACGCACAACAGCAGGCTTAGCCTTGGATAACTCACCTGCATGTAGCCTGCGCACCCAACTTGGCATGACCCCACCAAACGTTGGCTCCGTTATTCAACATTTCTCATTCTCATCGGTTTCCCTCAAGGAAGTGGAAGACTTGATTCTCCACCTGGATACTAAGAAAAGTGCCAGCACAGATGCACTTGAACCATACTTCCTAAAGATAGCATACCACGTATTGGCAGTGCCTATTACTCATTTATTCAACCTGTCCCTAACACAAGGTACCTTCCCTCAAATATGAAAGATCGCACATGTTATCCCTCTATTTAAATCTGGAGACCCTTGTGACCTTAATAACTATAGGCCAATTTCTCTCCTACCCACACTCTTGAAGATACTGGAAAAAATAGTAAATGGCCAACTAAGATCCTTCATCGACAGAGAAAAATTACTAAACCCCCTTCAATCTGGATTCAGAGCCAACCACAGTACAGTCTCGGCATTAGCTAAAGTAACCAACAACTGGCAACTGGAGTTGGAGCATAAAAAGTCAGTATGTGCTGTGTTTCTTGACCTCAGCAAATCATTTGACACAGTCGACCACAACCTGCTCCTCAACTCACTAAAAACACTAGGACTGGATGCTACTTCTCTAAACTGGTTCTCTGAATATCTGACAGACAGATACCAGCAGGTGAAAGTGGATGGGGTACTATCTGCCCCAAAACTCTTACAAAGAGGTGTCCCTCAGGGATCCATATTGGTTCCTCTCCTCTTCGCAGTGTATATCAACAACATTGATGAGGGAATGAAGGATGCAAGTATTCACTTATTCGAGGATGACACAGTGCTGTACCTGAGTCGTCCCACACCAAAAGAAGATTGTAAGGACCTACCAAAAGATTTCAACCTCCTGCAACTCCAACTAATCAATAAAAAACTGCTATTAAATGCTAAGAAAACTAAAGCCATGTTATTTTCCCCCGCAAACTACACAAGCGCTAGTGACTCCCTCCCCCAAATAATCACAAGGCTGGGAGAGTGCTTAGAGTACATTCTGAAATTCAGATTTCTTGGGGTCTGGATCAACTGTAAACTGTCCTTCACTGACCACCTGGAAGACTTGCTGAAAAAATTAAGGCAAAGACTTGGCCTTTTTTTCAGGATAAGAAGACTTCTTACAGCAGATGCAAAGAAAAGACTAGTCCAAGCCATGTTCCTGTCCTTAATTGACTACGCAGACTTCATATACAGTAGCTGTGTGGCATCCTGTCTTTGAAAATTGGATACGCTCTACCACAGAGCTATATGCTTCATCACTGACCTCCCCTTCTCTACCCATCATTGCGCACTATAAGCCACCACGGGCTGAACCTCACTTCACTATAGGCGCAACTTTAATGCAACACTCTGGGCACTTAGAGCTCTCAGTGACAAACTCCCTCAATACATCATCGACTGTCTGTCTCTGATTGTGCCCAGGAATTATTCCCTTAGAAGCTGTTGACAACTCCTGCTAAATATACCCAGGGCACTCACACGAGTCAGGAGAGCCGCCTTTGGATTCTCACTCCCATCAATATGGAATAAAACCCAAAAAAATGCTTAAGCTGAAAACCCCAGTAAGTACCCTTTTGTTCAAAAGGCTTTACCGTGATGGCATTACGGAAATTTGCAACTGCTTTACTAGACACTAACTAACCTCCCTCCCTAAAATGGCTGCCACAAAAGGTGGCCCCCCCCAGCTGAAATGTGTGCCTCTGCCTCTAGCATGTCCACCAACAGATCCACAGGATTTATTGCAGAACTCCCACATCTTATTCTTTGATGCTCTGAACAGCTGCAGCCTGATTCTAGCACATGCTACTGCACTTGGGGATAATTGCAGATATACTGGTGCTTTTAACAGCCAGCAGCCCCTTCCTTTGCTATATGCACGTATTACAAAGCTACATGCTCTTGAAGATGAGACCAGAAATTTCAGCATGCTCTTCAGGTGGTACACTGGTTGTGTCTTGTCTGTACCAGAAAAAAGTCAGAGGTTTGAACCTAGATGAGGGCAATGGTATACTGCCTTATCAAGAACACTAGGGAATTATGCAGTCTCTGCTGTCATGGTTTCACAATGTCCTTCCTGTTTTTACTTCCTTTACTGTTCATACTTAAACCCCCATGATTACTTAGAAAAGAAATAATATTAGCTTCGTGGTAATGTCTGCAATGTAGTGCAGAGGTTAGAGCATTGAGTTATAAGCCAAAAGACCTCATTGTCCTATGTTTGAATCTCACAAATACCAGGGCCCAGATATTCAAACTGCACCAGGCTGTGGCACAAGCTTGGGCGCAGCTCAACTTAGCTGCGCAGGGGTGTGGACTGGACGATATTCAACGGAGCTGCACCATGGCTCAGCAGCATTGAATATTGCACCCTGGCCACCCCCAGTGTGCATGGAGCAGTGGCACTGTGCCAGCGCAAGTGGCCAGAGTGAAGCATGGGCATGCGCTAGCACAAGTTCCATTGCGCCATGCACAGCAACCACAATATTCAAAAGATGACATGCAAATGGGGCCATAATGTATGCAAGGCACACATGGGGCCATTTGCATGTCATTATGGCCCCATTTACACGCAGGTGCTCCAATCCCCGATGACTTGTGCCTGGCGCCCTGCCATGCAGCAGCCGTCGGGGACCGACACCCCCTGCAGCCTGATCATGGGCATTTGTAGTAGCAAAAAAAAACTATTATGTCCTATATCCCTGGTGGTCCAGTGGACCGCTATCTGCCCGATCACAGGCATCTGTATAAAGAAAGAGAAATCCATCCTATATCCCTGGTGGTCCAGTGGACTGCTATCTGCCCAATCACAGGCATCAGTATAAAGAAAGAAAAATCTATCCTATATCCCTGGTGGTACAGTGGACCACTATCTACTCAATAGCAGGCATCTGTATAAAGAAACAGAAATCTGTCCTATATCCCTGGTGGTCCAGTGGACCGCTATCAGCCCGATTGTGGGCATCTGTATAAAGAAAGAAAAATCCATCCTATATCCCTGGTGGTCCAGTGGACTGCTATCTGCCTGATCATGGGCATCTGTATAAAGAAAGAGAAATCCGTCCTATATCCCTGGTGGTCCAGTGGACCGCTATCTGCCTGATCGCGGGCAGATAGAATCATTCACATATCTGGAATGTGTAGTATGGTATGGACTGCACGCCCATTGGCTCATGATGTGAACCAACGGGTATGCAGCCCTACCGAGGTGTCAGTCGGCTGGTGGAGGGGCGACAGGTGGGGGGGGTGCTGCCGCCCACCAGCTGACTGGGGGTGAACGGGACGGTGGGGCTTAGTGGACTGGTGGGGGGGTACCACTAGACCACCAGGGATATTGGAATTATTTTTTTTTACAAATGTCTGCGATCAGGCAGATAGCGGTCCACTGGACCACCAGGGATATAGGATGAAGTCTTTCTTTATACAGATGCCTGTGATCGGGTAGATAGGGGTCCACTGGACCACCAGGGATATAGGACAGATTCTTCTTTTATTTATACAAATGTCTGTGATTGGGCATGGGGGAGTGCCACCAGATGCAGCTGGAACTCAAGTGGCCACCCACAGGTAGCAGCTGCCATGTTGCACCCTGCAGTGCGGCAGCTCACCAGTGGGTGGCCATCAGTTGTTCCTTTTTTTTTTGGATCAACTTTGTGCTGGCACAGATAGGGGTTGTGCATGCATGGCTCTGCACATCCCAGGCTGAATATCGGGCTGTGCAGGGTATGCACGGGCACAGCTGCCTGCACCTGCATCGTACAGTGCACTCTGGTGCATCAGGATTTATGCCACACTTTCCCTTTTGAATATCGCGCAGGCGCATCAGTGAGTTACGATGAGCCGCATCTGTTGCATCATGTGCAACCTTTTTGAATATCTGGGCCTTGAGGTACATTGCCCCTGAACGAGCCACTGCACAAGTCAGAGCACCTGATTTTACCTCATAGTCAGCATGCAAGTCCCACCTTTCATCTCACCCCATATAAGTCCCCCTCCAATTTCAACCCATGCAAGCCCCACTTCTAATTTAACCTCATATAAGCCACTCCTCCAATATCACCCCATGTAAGCCCTGCCTCCAATATCACCCCATGTAAGCCCTGGCTCCAATATCACCCCATATAAGTCCCACCTCCAATATCACCCCATATAAACCCTGCCTCCAATATCACCCCATGTAAGCCCCACCTCCATTATAACCTCATATAAGTCCTGTCTCCAACAATGTCACTGTCATCTCATTATTTGGTCTAGAAAGGTGAGTTCGCAGTCACTGCTCATAATCACTTTTTTCTGACATAAAATCAGCTTTTGGGAGTGATTAATAAAACAGCAATCCCAGTCTTCATGAGCGCAGGACGCAAAAGCCAATTTTTAAAGTGTGGTGCAAAATACTTCGAAAATGGCCGTCTTACAAGTGTGCATTGTGCAGTTTCTACGCAGGCCCATAACTTAGCCAATTTTTTATATTTTCACTCCAGATTTTCAGTGTTGCCATTTTATCACACCTCCTGATGAACAGTACAACTGTCATTTCTCATATCTTTCTGGAAATGTGTTTTCACACCTCTGCCACAGAATGGCACGTCACAGTGCAAAATCAACTTTCAGAATGGATTAACAAACTCACAGTGCCAGCATTGATGAGGGGATTTCCCAGAAAGCTCATGTTGAACATTTGATTAAAAAATTCTGAAAAATGTGCTCATTACGAGCATGCTTTGTGCAGATTCTACGCATGCTCTTAACTGACAATTTTTCATATTTTCCATCCTGATTTTCAACATTACCCTTTTCCACATCTCCTCATGAGCAGTATACAGCTGTCATTTTTTACAGCCTGCCCAAATCATGATTTTGCACCTCTGGCACAGAATGGTGTATACGCTGTGTGAATTCAACTTTTGAGACAGAGTAATGAAATGACAGTGACATTGTTCATTAGGTTTGGTCCCTGAATTGAAAAGTAGGTGGAAAAAATCATTTAAATGCCTGAGTTATGTGTGTCCATTGAACTGTTACACTCACAGCACCTGTAACTTGGAAACGATGTGAGCTACAAATTTGGACGACCTTGTCCCCCGAGAAGATCTCGCTGTCATGATTGCAATGACATTTGAATTGTTTTCATAGCTGCTACAATTGCTGAGATATTGGCAAATTAGTGTTACATTGGCAGTGTGGTAAGGTCTGCAATGTAGCACACAGGTTGGAGCATTGAGTTATAAACCAAAAGACCTCATAGTCCTAGGTTTGACTCCAACTGATACCAGATGTACAATGCCCCTGAACCAGACACTGCACAAGTCAAAGCATCGGATTTTGCCTCATAGTCAGCATGCAAGCACCACTTCTAATATCACCCCATGCAAGCCCCACCTCCAATTTCACCCCATATAAGCCCCACCTCCAATATCACCCCATGCAAGTCCCACCTCCAATTTCACCCCATACAAGCCCCACCTCCAATATCACCCAATGTAAGCCCTGCCTCCAATATCACCCCATGTAAGATCCGGATCCAATATCACCCCATATAAGTCCACCTCCAATGTCACCCCATGTAAGTCCCACCTCCAATATCACCGCATATAAGCCCTGCCTCCAATTTTACCCAGTGTAAGCCCCGCCTCCAATATGACCCCATATAAACCCCGTCTCCAATATCACCCCATGTAAGCCCCACCTCCATTATAACCTCATGTAAGCCCCGCCTCCAACAATGTCACTTTCATCTCGTTACTTGGTCCAGAAAGGTGAGTTCGCTCTCACTGCTCATGATCACCTTTACGGATGTAAAATCAACTTTTGGGAGTGATTAATAAAACAGCAGTTCCAGTCTTCATGAGCACAGGACGCAAAAGTTAATTTTGAAAATGTGGCAGAAAATACACCCAAAATGGCCGTCTTACAAGCATGCATTGCGCAGTTTCTTCACAAGATCGTAACTTCACCAATTTTGTATATTTTCACTCCAGGTTTTCAGTGTTGCTATTTTTTCACACCTCGTCATGAACCGTACAGCTGTCATTTCTCACATCCTGCTGGAAATGTGTTTTCACACCTCTGCCACAGAATGGCACTTCGCAGTTCAAAATTAACTTTTCTGATGGATTAACAAACTCACAGTGCCAGCTTTGATGAGGGGATTTCCCAGAAATCTCATGTTGAACATTTGATTAAAAAATTCTGCAACATGTGCTCACTACTAGCTTGCATTGTGCAGTTTCTATGCATGCTCATAGCTGTCAATTTTTCATATTTTCCCTCCTGATTTTCAACATTACCCTTTTCCACATCTCCTTATGAACAATATACAGCCATCATTTTTCACAGCCTGCCCAACACTTGATTATGTACCTCTGGTGCAGAATGGTGCATTCGCTGTGCAAACTCAACTGGACAGAGTAACGAAATGACAGTGACATTGTTCATGAGATTTGGTCCCTGAATTGCCATGTTGTAAAGTAGGTTGAAAAAATCCTAAAAATACCTGAGTTACGTGCGTCTGTTGAACTGTGGCACCCGCGGCACCTGTAACTTGAAAACGATGTGAGATACAGATATCGTCGACTTTGTACCCCGAGAAGATCTCACTATCATTATTGCAATGACATTTGAATTGTTTTCATAGCTGCTACAATTGCTGAGATACTGGTAGATTAGTGTTACAAGTGTTGCTTGCCCTGTAGGGCTGCTGTGTAGTTCCGTAGTTATGTTCATGTGGGAGGGCAGAGCCCAGAGACCCTGCACTCCCACACATGCATATCTTTACTCAGGAATGGGAAGCTTGGCGGGAGCGCAGGGCCCACCAACATAGGCTGTTTGCTAGTTATATTACACTTTTTCAAAAAGTGAGGCAATTCATTGCAAAAAATGTTGTCAATGCATATGTTAGGGTTAAACTGACAAAAGTCGGAAAATGAGAAGTTAGAGTAGAGCCCCTAACCACCCCACCTCCCCATCCTCCACAGACTGATGGATGCTGTGGCATGCCATGGGGTCATGAGGCCAAGCTCTCAGCCCATTCTCCTTTACTGTAGCATGTCAACCTGTTTATACTTGGAATGGGGTGAGAGTTGGGCCTTGCTATCCAATGGCACACTCCAGTGTCTCTCGCTGTGTGGAGGATGGTGGTGCTGATGAGTTAGGGGCTCTTTGCTGATGACTCATTTCCCCAATTTTGTCAGTTTAACCCTAACTGATCCATTAACAAAGGTTTTGGCAGTGCATATTGATTATATATAGAAGGTGAAAATTGGGCACCCTCAAGTGTGTGGTGCCAAAAAACTGCAGATAGGAAAGCGGGCTGATAAAAAAAAGAATGCAGACAATTAAGGTGACTTCGATAAAATTAATAGGCAACTTTAGAGGAACCAGAAGAAACAGAAGAGAGAAAAAAACTCAGTGCATTAGCTAGGATTTGAACCCAGGCTACGCAGAAGTCTGTTCAACTAATAAATGAGCAATATTCAAATGTTGTGATATGGATATACTTGTGCTTTTAACAGCCAGCAGCCCTTTCCATTGCTATAGGCATGAACTACAAAACTACATGCTCTTAATGACAAGACCAGCAATTTCACCATGCTCTTCAGGTGGTACAGTGGATGTGTCTTTACTTTACAAGCAAAAAGTCAGAGATTTGAACTTAAATAAGGGTACTTTTATACTGCCTTATCAAGGACATGTAGCAGGGTTGGGATAGTCAGAATAACAAATCAAGCAGGCCCACAAACTTAGTGCATAAAATGAGCTGGACAGGCACTTATTTTATTTTTGTCAGGAAACACTGACTTCAGGATTTACAGAAATCAGGAAAATAAAGTTAGTTCACACATTTTCAAAGTCTCAACAAAATATGAACAGATGAGCTACACTCAGGATGAGCCACTGGTCTGCACAGCAGTGCCACCAGGCTATCTCCTTGCAAACGTATATACTTCAGAGGTCCACCACCTCTGGCAGTCAGCCCCAACTGACATCCTCTATCTTAACTCCCTAGTGGTAATCTTTTATACATTTCTGGGGAGTGACATTATAATTAGATGATCCTTCCCCTTTTTGAAAAATCAAAATAACATACTACAGGTTCCCTTTTTTACTATACATTTTCATTCCTAAACATCAGGTATATAAGTGTATAACAGTATTTGTACTAAATAATCCCACAGCCTTACTTTGATGTCCTAAAGCAATGTTCATAGAGTTAATTAGTCTCAATAAGGCTAAGCCCATCCCTTGATAGTGACATCACTCATTACAACTTCTATAAAAGCAAACAGACTGTGGGCTGCCAGCCCTATAGACCACCCATGCAGCCCAACAGGTAAGACAAACAAGAACATATTGCTCACTTTAAATTTACTTCTTTGCCAAAGCGCACACCGTGCAATATTTAGGGACTCCCTGGTCTCATTTCCTACATGGGTTTTGTTAGTGCAATTTCTTTACTCATTTAGAAGCTAGCATACTTCCACACTTTAAAAAAAAACACTGTGTTTTAGTTTATTGAAATGCTCAATACAGAGAGCTCTGTTTCAGAGGGGTTGCTAACAACAAAGGTTATCTTAGTTTTGATTTTATTCAGGTTCTCTCCATTCTCTGCAACTATTAATTTGAAAAGTATAACTCTTTTCTTTCGGCTCATTAGCGGCATGAACCGAGCTGCAAATGAAAATCTTTTCTTAAGGTTTTCTATGTCCTTAGGTAATAACAAACCATCTGGAACACAGACAGTTTAGCAAGTTCATGCTTGCTTTTCACAGAGCAGCACCTTATTTTGAGGAAAGACTGCGAATACAGTCTAATAATGAAACAAATGAAATAAAGACAGCTTCAGAGGGATTTGTCGAGCCATCTGCTATAAGTTACAACTCGGCAGCTGACCCTTTCCTGGGAGGTTTTTCTTAAGTAAAAATAAGGGGTTTTCTCCTAACTCAGCAGCTACAATTGCAAACGAATTAGCTCAAGGGGCTCAGTCTCCTACATAGAGACAAAATGTATTTAAAAAGAAATACGGAAGCGCTCGAGCCACATGAGGGTGCGCACAATCGCAAGGAGCTGCACGATCGTGCGAACAGTCATGCTAACAAAAACAAAGCTTTTGCATACTACAATACTACTGTTTGGGGAAGGGGGGATTTCAAAAACTGCAGAATTCCTGCCTGAACCAAACAATTATTTCCTCTTCTACTAAAATAAAGTAGAGCAGATTGGTAATTCCTTCTTCTATTAACTAAACCAATGCTCCCAAAAATGCAGCATAAGGTAATGAAATGAAAAGGGGAAGGGAATGCTAATAATTTTGCTTGTTCATTATATTTCTGTATAACAGGCTATCTGCTCAACTAAATCTAACCGATAATGCTAGAAAAACTTAGGACCTAACAGGCTATTTTAAAAGGGTCCTGCAAAGCTGTGAAACAGACAACTCTTAAAACATATTGTGTCTGTCCCACTGGGCACTTAAGGTACTTCCACTTTTATGGAAGCAATATCCCTTTAATATATCTATGTGTATATATTATATGTTTCTACATTTCACATAAATGCCTTCACTATTCAGCATCTGGTACTTTATGCCTAAGCACGTTATCTCTTTGGGGGGTTACTTGGAAGAATATTAGGGCCTGTACTCATCACAGGGAGCACCCTGTGACATTCCTCCCCACCTTAGAGGGCAACCATTTTACTGGTTGTCCAAAGATCCATACCTTTTTCAGTACAGGGAAAGGTGGAGATCTGGCCCAACCTCACCTTAGAGCTCCACCCCAGGGTCCCATATGCCTGTTAAACATAACATTAGCTATCATTCCAAGCAGTTGTGATACAATATGCTATACATAACTTTTCCCTGGGGTAACATATTACTGAGTTATGAGCCTAAAAAAAATAATATGCCTATAACACTGGGAACCAGTATTGTCTGGGTAATAACTCTCAGCCTTTTCTGACATGATACCCAGCACATATTCCAATGTGTGCACATTCTGCTATTATCACTATGGTTAACCTTTGTAATGTTGTTAACCCTAATACTCTTGGACCATTGAGAAGGAAAAACAGATCAGCAGAACAAGGAAAGATTGTCTGTAGGTGGCCAGAAAATCAAACTAGAAAAATGAAAACAGATAAGAACAGGACAGCAAGACTGTCATGACAGAAGTTTCTAGAAGATCTAGAGAAGAAATGGTCCATACCAATCAGGCAGCATAGCTCCACCTTCCTTTCCCTGGAAGGGGATGGAGTTAGGCCATTTTTGATTCAGGGTATACACCCAGTAGTGACCATTACCTTAACCATTAAACATACTATATATTGCAGTATTTTAGTCTTCCACCATTACCTGGAATACCCAAAATCTATTCCCAGGTAA
Organism: Neoceratodus forsteri; assembly: GCA_016271365.2. Lineage (NCBI taxonomy): Eukaryota > Metazoa > Chordata > Ceratodontiformes > Ceratodontidae > Neoceratodus > Neoceratodus forsteri. Next base: position 163,839,304 of record CM028138.1, read on the forward strand.
GTACAGTCCTCAACAGGTATATCTGTGAAATACCCAGCCTATTCTCTTACAGACAACCTTTGGGATTATGTACTACTCAACATGGTCTAAAATCTCAATCAGTAATGTACCAGTCTACCACCTCCCTTCGAGTGGCCTACATGGGAGTCTCCCTTGCCTCCAAGAGTGCCACTTCATGGTGGTCCCTCCCCTTTGGTACCTTTTCTTTACAGTACCTGTGTTAGTATTTCTGCTAACCTGATACCGTCTATTAGCAGCAGTAGCAGGAACCTCTGTCTGGATGCACTCATGGCACTTCTTTAGATAAACCACTACTTGCTTATACATACCTGGCCAAAAATTGAATGGAGTGAGTCTAGCCAACACCCCACCATGGCTCAGGTGCCCACAGGGACTGAAGTGTGCAGCTTCTATTGCATTTTGCCTATAGGCCACAGGTACCACAACCTGTGCATCTATACTTTTTATGCCGGGGTTGGGCTGCATGTGGTAAAGGACACCCTCCTTCTGTTCATACCACCACCCTGGCTTTGACCCCACATTACCATTCACATGGCTACCTTCTTTCTCTATAATGTTTTGCTTTAACATGGCTACCACTGGATACTCAGCCTGCAATTTACCCCAGTCATTATTATGCATGCTATTAAACATTTCATGGGTATTAGAACAAGACAGTGTCCCTACAGCCTCAATGGCTTCTTCAGTCTTGCTTGTAGACTTCTCCCCCAGTTCACAATGTCCGGATATAGTCTTACCTGGGGTCTCACTGACTTCATTATCATCTTCCACCAAGTAACAGCCTGGAAATATTGGTAACTCTGGAAGCAATAAATCCCCAGCATGCCACAATAAATCCAACAGAGGGTCCACCTCCTCCAGTACCCTTGAGTCCTGATCCTCCATCGCTTTTATCACATCTTCTTTTGCTTCTTGCCATCGAGACTCCTCCATTAGTACTCTGCAGTGGTACTCTGCCTCACTCCTGTGCTGGTCAGCCTCTCTTCAGTGCTGGCTTGCCTCCAGCCATTCACCACTAATCCAGTGTACCAGCCTCACCAACTCTTCCATCCGATCTCCTTCCATCTTCGGTGGAGCTTCTCCCAGGTCACTAGCTCCCTCAGACACTCCGATTTCTGGCACATACACTTGTCTGCTATTATCCTGCGATGCCAGGACTGGCACCCCAGACTGAACTCCCCCACTATACCATGGATATTCAGCCGGTATCCCACTCTGACACCAACTGTAGCAGGGTTGGGATAGTCAGGATAACAAATCAAGCAGACCCACAAAGTTAGTGCATAAAATGTGCTGGAAAGGCACTTATCATTTTATTTTTGTCAGGAAACACTGACTTCAGGATTCACAGAAATAAGGAAAATAAAGTTAGTTCAGTCATTTTCAAAGTCTCAACAAAATAATGAACAGATGAGCTACACTCAGGATGAGCCACTGGTCTTCCCAGCAGTGCCACCAGGCTATCTCTTTGCAAACGTATATACGTCAGAGGTCCACCACCTCGGGCAGTCAGCTCCAACTGACATCCTCTATCTTAACTCCCTAGTGGTAATCTTTTATACATTTCTGGGGAGTGGCATCATAATCAGATGATCCTCCCCCTTTTTGAAAAATCAAAATAACATACTATAGGTTCCCTTTTTACTGTACATTTTCATTCCAAAACATCAGGTATATAAGTGTATAACAGTATTTGTACTAAATAATCCCACAACCTTACTTTGATGTCCTAAAGCAATGTTCATAGAGTTAATTAGTCTCAATAAGGCTAAGCCCCTCCCTTGATAGTGACATCACTCATTACAACTACTATAAAAGCAGACAGACTGTGGGTTGCCAGCCCTATAGAACACCAATGCAGCCCAAAAGATAAGACAAACAAGAACACATTGTTCACTTTAAATTTACTTCTTTGCCAAAGAGCACACCATGCAATATTTAGGGACTCCCTGGTCTCATTTTCTACATGGGTTTTGTTAGTGCAACTTCTTTATTCATTTAGAAGCTAGCATACTTCCACACTTTGAAAAAACACTGTGTTTTAGTTTATTGAAATGCTCAATACTGAGAGCTCTGTTTCAGAAGGGTTGCTAATAACAAAGGTTATCTTAGTTTTGATTTTATTCAGGTTCTCTCCATTCTCTGCAACTACTAATTTGAAAAGCATAACTCTTTTCTTTCGGCTCATTAGCGGCATGAACCGACCTGCAAATGAAAATCTTATCTTAAGGTTTTCTATGTCCTTAGATAATAACAAGCCGTCTGGAACACAGACAGTTTAGCAAGTTCGTGCTTGCTTTTCACAGAGCAGCACCGTATTTCGGGGAAAGTCTGCGAATACAGTCTAATAATGAAACAAACAAAATAAAGACAGCTTCAGGGGAATTTGTCAAGCAGTTGGCTATAAGTTACAACTCGGCAGCTGACCCTTTCCTAGGAGGGTTTTCTTAAGTAAAAATAAGGGTTTTGCCTAACTCAGCAGCTATAATTGCAAACAAATTAACTCAAGGGCTCAGTCTCCTACAAAGAGACAAAATGTATTTAAACAGAAATACTGAAGCGCTTTCGAGAGCACCAGGGTGCCTGATATCGAGAGCTGCTGACGATCGTGCTAACAGTCATGCTAACAAAAGCAAAGCTTTTGCATACTACAATACTACTGTTCTGGGAAGGGGGATTTCGAAAACTGCAGAATTCCTGCATGAACCAAACAATAGTTTCCCCTTCTACTAAAATAAAGTAGAGCAGATTGGTAATTCCTTCTTCTATTAACTAAACCAATGCTCCCAAAAATGCAGCATAAGGTAATGAAATGAAAAGGGGAAGGGAATGCTAATAATTTTGCTTGTTCATTATATTTCTGTATAACAGGCTATCTGCTCAACTAAATCTAACAGATAATGCTAGAAAAACTTAGGACCTAACAGGCTATTTTAAAAGGGTCCTGCAAACCTGTGCAACAGACAACTCTTAAAACATATTGTGTCTGCCCCACTGGGCACTTAAGGTACTTTCACTTTTATGGAAGCAATATCCCTTTAATATATCTATGTGTATATATTATATTTTTCTACATTTCACATAAATGCCTTCACTATTCAGCATCTGGTACTTTATGCCTAAGCACGTTATCTCTTTGTGGGGTTACTTGGAAGAATATTAGGGCCTGTACTCATCACAGGTAGCACCCTGTGACATTCCTCCCCACCTTAGAGGGCAACCATTTTACTGGTTGTCCAAAGATCCATACGTTTTTCAATATAGGGAAAGGTGGAGCTCTGGCCCAACCTCACCTTAGAGCTCCACCCCAGGGTCCCATATGCCTGCTAAACATAACATTAGCTATCATTCCAAGCAGTTGTGATACAATATGCTATACATAACTTTTCCCTGGGGTAACATATTACTGAGTTATGTGCCTAAAAAAAATAATATGCCTATAACACTGGGAACCAGTATTGTCTGGGTAATAACTCTCAGCCTTTTCTGACATGATACCCAGCACATATTCCAATGTGTGCACATTCTGCTATTATCACTATGGTTAACCTTTGTAATGTTGTTAACCTTAATACTCTTGGACCATTGAGAAGGAAAAACAGATCAGCAGAACAAGGAAAGATTGTCTGTAGGTCTCCAGCCTATCAAACTAGAAAAAATGAAAACAGATAAGCACAGGACAGCAAGACTGTCATGACAGAAGTTTCTAGAAGATCTAGAGAAGAAATGGTCCATACCAATCAGGCAGCATAGCTCCACCTTCCTTTCCCTGGAAGTTGATGGAGTTAGGCCATTTTTGCTTCACGGTATACACCCAGTAGTGACCGTTACCTTAACCATTAAACATACTATATATTGCAGTATTTTAGTCTTCCACCATTACCTGGAATACCCAAAATCTATTCCCAGGCAAATACAGTCCCCAACAGGTATATCTGTGAAATACCCAGCCTATTCTCTTACAGACAACCTTTGGGATTATGTACTACTCAACATGGTCTAAAATCTCAATCAGTAATGTACCAGTCTACCACCTCCCTTCGAGTGGCCTACATGGGAGTCTCCCTTGCCTCCAAGAGTGCCACTTCATGGTGGTCCCTCCCCTTTGGTACCTTTTCTTTACAGTACCTGTGTTAGTATTTCTGCTAACCTGATACCGTCTATTCCCAGCAGTAGCAGGAACCTCTGTCTGGTTGCACTCATGGCACTTCTTTAGATAAACCACCACTTGCTTATACATACCTGGCCAATAATAGAATGGAGTGAGTCTGGCCAACACCGCACCGTGGCTCAGGTGCCCACAAGGACTGAAGTGTGCAACTTCTAGTGCATATTGCCTATAGGCCACAGGCACCACAACCTGTGCATCTATACTTTTTGTGCGGGGATTGGGCTGCATGTGGTAAAGGACACCCTCCTTCTGTTCATACCACCACCCTGGCTTTGACCCCACATTACCATTCACATGGCTACCTTCTTTCTCTATAATGTTTTGCTTTAACATGGCTACCACTGGATACTCAGCCTGCAATTTACCCCAGTCAGTATTATACATGCAATTAAATATTTCATGGGTATTAGAACAAGACAGTGTCCCTTCAGCCTCAATGACTTCTTCAGTCTTGCTTGTAGACTTCTCCCCCAGTTCACAATGTCCGGATACAGTCTTACCTGGGGTCTCACTGACTTCATCATCATCTTCCACCAAGTAACATCCTGGAAATATTGGTAACTCTGGAAGCAATAAATCCCCAGCATGCCACAATAAATCCAACAGAGGGTCCACCTCCTCCAGTACCCTTGAGTACTGATCCTCCATTGCTTTTATCACATCTTCTTTAGCTTCTTGCAGTCGGGACTCCTCCATTAGTACTCTGCAGTGGTACTCTGCCTCACTCCTGTGCTGGTCAGCCCCTCTTCAGTGCTGGTTTGCCTCCAGCCATTCACCACTAATCCAATGTACCAGCCTCACCAACTCTTCCATCCAATCTCCTTCCATCTTCGGTGGAGCTTCTCCCAGGTCACTAGCTCCCTCAGACACTCCGATTTCTGGCACCATGCACTTGTCTGCTATTATCCTGCAATGCCAGGACTGGCACCCTGGACTGAACTCCCCCACTATACCATGGACATTCAGCTAGTATCCCACTCTGACTCCAACTGTAGCGGGGTTGGGATAGTCAGGATAACAAATCAAGCAGACCCACAAACTTAGTGCATAAAATGTGCTGGAAAGGCACTTATCATTTTATTTTTGTCAGGAAATGCTGACTTCAGGATTCACAGAAATCAGGAAAATAAAGTTAGTTCAGTCATTTTCAAAGTCTCAACAAAATAATGAACAGATGAGCTACACTCAGGATGAGCCACTGGTCTGCCCAGCAGTGCCATCAGGCTATCTCCTTGCAAACGTATATACGTCAGAGGTCCACCACCTCTGGCAGGCAGCTCCAACTAACATCCTCTATCTTAGCTCCCTAGTGGTAATCTTTTATACATTTCTGGGGAGTGGCATCATAATCAGATGATCCTCCCCCTTTTTGAAAAATCAAAATAACATACTACCGGTTCCCTTTTTTACTGTACATTTTCATTCCAAAACATCAGGTATATAAGTGTATAACAGTATTTGTACTAAATAATCCCACAACCTTACTTTGATGTCCTAAAGCAATGTTCATAGAGTTAATTAGTCTCAATAAGGCTAAGCCCCTCCCTTGATAGTGACATCACTCATTACAACTTCTATAAAAGCAAACAGACTGTGGGCTGCCAGCCCTATAGAACACCAATGCAACCCAAAAGGTAAGACAAATAAGAACATATTGCTCACTTTAAATTTACTTCTTTGCCAAAGGGCACACCATGCAATATTTAGGGACTCCCTGGTCTCATTTTCTACATGGGTTTTGTTAGTGCAACTTCTTTATTCATTTAGAAGCTAGCATACTTCCACACTTTGAAAAAACACTGTGTTTTAGTTTATTGAAATGCTCGATACAGAGAGCTCTGTTTCAGAGGGGTTGCTAACAACAAAGGTTATCTTAGTTTTGATTTTATTCAGGTTCTCTCCCTTCTCTGCAACTATTAATTTGAAAAGCATAACTCTTTTCTTTCTGCTCATTAGCAGCATGAACCGAGCTGCAAATGAAAATCTTATCTTAAGGTTTTCTATGTCCTTAGATAATAACAAGCCGTCTGGAACACAGACAGTTTAGCAAGTTCATGCTTGCTTTTCACAGAGCAGCACCTTATTTCGAGGAAAGACTGCGAATACAGTCTAATAATGAAACAAATGAAACAAAGACAGCTTCAGAGGGATTTGTCAAGCCGTTGGCTATAAGTTACAACTCGGCAGCTGACCCTTTCCTGGGAGGTTTTTCTTAAGTAAAAATAAGGGGTTTTCTCCTAACTCAGCAGCTATAATTGCAAACAAATTAACTCAAGGGGTTCAGTCTCCTACAAAGAGACAAAATGTATTTAAAAAGAAATACGGAAGCGCTCGAGCCACGTGAGGGTGCACATGATCACAAGGAGCTGCATAATCGTGAGAACAGTCATGCTAACAAAAGCAAAGCTTTTGCATAATACAATACTACTGTTTGGGGAAGGGGGATTTCGAAAACTGCAGAATTCCTGCCTGAATGAAACAATAGTTTCCCCTTCTACTAAAATAAAGTAGAGCAGATTGATAATTCCTTCTTCTATTAACTAAACCAATGCTCCCAAAAATGCAGCATAAGGTAACTAAATGAAAAGGAGAAGGGAATGCTAATAATTTTGCTTGTTCATTATGTTTCTGTATAACAGGCTATCTGCTCAACTAAATCTAACACATAATGCTAGAAAAACTAAGGACCTAACATGCTGTTTTAAAAGGGTCCTACAAAGCTGTGAAACAGACAACTCTTAAAACATATTATGTCTGCCCCACTGGGCACTTAAGGTACTTCCACTTTTATGGAAGCAATACCCCTTTAATATATCCATGTGTATATAGTATATGTTTCTACATGTTACGTAAATGCCTTCACTATTCAGCATTTGGTACTTTATGTCTAAGCACGTTATCTCTTTGGGGGGGGTACTTGGAAGAATATTAGGACCTGTACTCATCACAGGGAGCACCCTGTGACAGGACACTCAAGAATTATGTAGTCACTGTTATCATGGTTTCTGCATGCTCTTCCTGTTTTTAATTCCTTAACTGTTCATACTTAAACCCCTTTGATTACTTATAATAACATTGGCTGCATGTTAAGATCTGCAATGTAGCACAGAGGTTAGAATATCGAGTTACAAACCAAAAAACCTCATAGTCCTAGGTTTGAATCCCACAAATACCAGATGTACTGTACAATGCACCTGAACCAGCCACTGCACAAGTCAGAGCATCTCATTTTGCCTCATAGTCAGCATGCAAGCCCCACCTCTAATCTCATCCCATATAAGTCCCACCTCCAGTATCACCACATGCAAGCCCCACCTCTAATTTCACCTAATATAAGCCCCACCTCTAATATCATCCCATATAAGACCTGCCTCCAATATCACCCAATATAAGCCCCAACTCCAATATCACCCCATATAAGCCCAGCCTCCAACAGCACCCCATATAAGCCCGGCCTCCAATATTACCCCATGTATGTCCAGCCTCCAATATCACCCCATGTAAGCTCCACCTCCATTATAACCTCATATAAGCCCCACCTGCAACAATGTCACTGTCATCTCGATACTTGGTCCAGAAAGGTGAGTTTGCTATCGCTGCTAATAATCACCTTTTCGGATGTAAAATCAGCTTTCAGGACTGATTAATAAAACAGTGGTCCCAGTCATCATGAGCGCAGGATGCAAAAGCCAATTTTGAAAATGTGGCACAAAATACCTCCAAAATGGCCATCTTACAAGCGTGCATGCGCAGTTTCTATGCAATCTCGTAACTTCACCAATTTTTAATATTTTCACTCCAGATTTTCAGCGTTGCCATTTTTCCACAGCTCCTCATGAACGGTACAGCTGTCATTTCTCACATCTTGACAGAAATGTGTTTTCACACCTCTGCCACAGAATCACGCGTCGCAGTGAGAAATCAACTTTCAGGATACATTAACAAACTCACAGGGCCAGCTTTGATGAGGAGATTTCCCAGAAATCTCATGTTGAACATTTGATTAAAAAATTCTGAAAAATGTGCTCATTATGAGCATGCGTTGTGAAGTTTCTACGCATGCTCATAACTGCCAGTTTTTCATATTTTTCCTCCTGATTTTCAACATTACTCTTTTTCCACATCTCCTCATGAACAGTATACAGCCATCATTTTTCACAGCCTGCCCAAAACTTGATTTTGTACCTCTGGCACAGAATGGGACATTGGCTGTGCAAACAACTTTCAGGACAAAGTAATGCAAAGACAGTGACATTGTTCATTAGTTTCAGTCCCTGAATTGCCATGTTGTAAAGTGGGTGGAAAAATCCTAAAAATGCCTGAGATATGTCTGTCCATTGAACTGTGGCACCCGCGGCACCTGTAACTTGAAAACGATGTGAGATACAGATTTTGTCGAATGTGTCCCCCGAAAAGGTCTCACTATCATAATTGCAATGAAATTTGAATTGTTTTCATAGCTGCTACCGTTGCTGAGATATTAGCAAATTAGTGTTACAAGTGTTGCTTGCCCTGTGGGGCTGCTGTGTAGTGCTGTAGTTATGTTCAAGTGCGAGGGCAGAGCCCAGAGAGCCTGCACTCCCACACATGCATATCATTTGGCAGGGCCCACCAACACATGCTATTTGCTAATTATATTACTCTTTTTCAAAAAGTGAGGCAATTCATTGCAAATAAATGTTGTTAATTCATTGGTTAGGGTTAAACTGAAAAAAGTTGGAAAATGAGATGTTAGGGTAGAGCCCCTAACCCCCAACCACCCCACCTCCCCATCCTCCACAGACCTACAGATGCTGGGGTGTGCCATGGTGTAATGAGGCCAAACTCAATTGTACACCCTGGTGTCTCTTGTTGAGTGGACAATGGTGTTGGTGACGGTTCAGGGGCTCTTCCCTGATGTCTCATTTCCCCACTTTTGCTGATTTAGCCCTAACTGATGCATTAATAAAGGTTTTCGGAGTGCATATCAATTATATATAGAAGGTGACGATGGGGCACCCTTAAGTGTATGGTGCCAACAAACTGCAGATGGGAAAGTGGGCTGATAAAAAAAAAAAAGAATGCAGGCAATTAAGGTGACTCCGATAACATTAATACACATCTCTAGTGGAATCAGGAGAAACAGAAGAGAGAAAAAAATTAGTGCATTAGCTAGGATTTCAACCCAGGCTGCCCAGAATTCTGATCAACTATTAAATGAGCAATATTCAAATGTTGTGAAGTGGATATTCTTGAGCTTTTAACAGCCAGCAGCACCTTTCTTTGCTATATGCATTTATTACAAAGCTATATGCTCGTAAAGACGAGACCAGCAATTCCGACAAGCTCCTCAGGTGGTACCCTGGAAATTTTTTGGCTTTACAAGCAAAAAGTCAGAGGTCTGAGCCTAGATGAGGGCACTGCTATACTGAATTATTAAGGACACTCTGGAATTATGCAGTCCCTGTTATCATGGTTTCACTTTGCCCTTCCTGTTTTTACTTCCTTTAGTGTTCATACTTAAACCCCTACGATTACTAAAAAAAAAAAATATATATATTGGCTGCGTGTTAAGGTCTGCAACATAGCGCAGAGGTTAGAACATTAAATTATTAGCCAAAAGTCCTCATAGACCTAGGTTTGAATCTCACAAATACCAGATAAACAATGCACCTGAAATAGCCACTGTTCAAGTCAGCACATCTCATTTTGCCTCATAGTCAGCATGCAAACCCCACATCTAATCTCACCATATATAAGCCCCACCTCCAATATCACCCCATATAAGCCCTGCCTCCAATATCACCCATTGTAAGCCCCATCTCCAATATCACCCTATATAAGCCCTGCCTCAAATATCACACCATGTATGCCCTGGCTCCGATATCACCCCTTAAAAGTCCCACCTCCAATATCAAGCCATGTAAGCCCCTCGTATAATATCACCCCATATAAGTCCCACCTCCAATATCAGCCCATATAAGCCCTGTCTCAAGCATTACACCTTGTAGGCCCCTTCCCCAATATCACCTCATATAAACCCCACCTCCAATATCACCCCATGTAAGCCCCACCTTCATTATAACCTCATAAAAGCCTCGCCTCCAACAAAGTCACTGTCATCTTGTTACTTGGTCCAGAAAGGTGAGTTCACTGTCGCTGCTCATAATCACCTTTACAGATGTAAAATCAGCTTTCGGGACTGATTAATAAAACAGCAGTCCCAGCCTTCATGAGTCCAGGATGCAAAAGCCAATTCTGAAAATATGGCGCAATATACCCACGAAATGGCCGTCTTACAAGCGTGCATTTCACAGTTTTTACACAGGCTCGTAACTTCAACAATTTTTAATATTTTCAGTCCAGATTTTCAGGGTTGCCATTTTTCACACCTCCTCATGAGCAGTACAACTGTCATCTCTCATATCCTGCTGGAAATGTGTTTTCACACCTCTGCCTCAGAATGGCACATCACAGTCCGAAATCAACTTTCAGGATGGATTAACAAACTCACAGTGCCAGCTTTGATGAGGGGATTTTCCAGAAAGCTCATGATGAATATTTGATTAAAAAATTCTGAAAAATGTGCTCATTATGAGCGTGCGTTGTGCAGTCTCTACGCACTCTTGTAACCGCTAATTTTTCATATTTTACCTCCTGGTTTTCAGCATTACCCTTTTCCACATCTCTTCATGAACAGTATACAGCCATCATTTTTTACAGCCTGCCCAAAGCAAGATTTTGCACCACTGATGCAGAATGGCACACTAATGTCTCATTTTCCGACTATTGTTAGTTTAACCCTAACCAATGCATTAACAACAGTTTTTTCTAACGAAATGCCTTAGTTTTTGAAAAAGTGTAATATTACTAGCAAATAGCATGTGTTGGTGGGCCCGTACTCGCACTAAGCTGCCCATTCCTGAGTAATGATATGCATGTGTTGGAGTGCAGGACTTCCAGGCTCTGACCTCCCACCTGAACATAACTACGGTACCACACTGCACAACAGGACAAGCAACACTTGTAACACTAATTTGCTAATATCTCAGCAACCGTAGCAGCTATGAAAACAATTCAAATGTCATTGCAATCATGACAGTGAGACCTTCTATGGGGACATGGTCGACAAAATCTGTATCTCACATCGTTTTCAAGTTACAGGTGCCACGGGTGCCACAGTTCAACAGACGCACGTAACTAGGGCATTTTTAGGATTTTTTCCACCCACTTTACCACATGGCAATTCAGGGGCCAAACCTCATGAACAATGTCGCTGTCGTTTCATTACTTTATCTCAAAAGTTGAGTTCACACAGCGAATGCGCCAACTGCACCAGAGGTGCAAAATCAACTTTTGGGCAGGCTGTGAAAAATGATGGTTGTATACTGTTCATGAGGAGCTGTGGAAAAGGGTAATGTTGAAAATCAGGAAGGAAAATATGAAAAATTGGCGGTTACGAGCGTGCAGAGCACAACCTGCGCTCAAAATGAGCACATTTTTTAGAATTTTTTTAATCAAACATTCAACATGAGCTTTCTGGCAAATCCCCTCATCAAAGCTGGAACTGTGAGTTTGTTAATCCATCTGGAAAGTTGATTTCGCACCGTGATGCACCATTCTGTTGCAGAGGTTTGAAATTATATTTCCAGAAGGATGTGAGAAATGACAGTTGTACTGTTCATGAGGAGGTGTGAAAAATGGCAACTCTGAAAATCTGGAGTGAAAATAGTACAAATTGGTGAAGTTACAAGCCTGTGTAGAAACTGTGCAACACACGCTTGTAAAATGGCCATTTTGGGGTATTTTGCACAACATTTTCAAAATTGGCTTTTGCATCCTGCACTCATGAAGACTGGGACTGTTGTTTTATTAATCAGTCCGAAAAGCTGATTTTAAGTCAGAAAAGGTGATTATGAGCAGCGATAGCGAACTCACCTTTCTGGACCAAGTAACGAGATGACATTGACATTGCTGGAGGCGGGGCTTATAAGAGGTTATACTGGAAGTGGGGCTTACATGGGGTGATATCGAAGGCGGGGTTTATATGGGGTGATATCGGAGGTGGGGCTTACATGGGGTAAAATTGGAGGCGGAGCTTATATGTGGTGATATTGGAGGCGGGGCTTACATGGGGTGATATTGGAGGTGGGGCTTATATGTGGTGAAATTAAAGGTGGAATTTGTATGGGGTGATATTGGAGGTGGGGCTTATATATGGTGGGGCTTCTATGCTGACTGTGAGGCAAAATGAGATGCTCTGACTTGGGCAGTGATTGATTCAGGTGTATTGTTCATCTGGTATTTGTGAGATTTAAACCTAGGACTATGAGGGCTTTTGGTTAATATCTCAATGTTCTAACCTCTGCGCTACATTGCAGACCATAAGACGCATTCAATATATATATATTTTTTTTTAAGCAATCATAGGGGTTTATGTATGAACTCTAAAGGAAGTAAAAACAGGAAGGGCAAGATGAATCCATGATAACAGGGCCTGCATAATTCCTGAGTACCCTTGATAAGGCAGTATACCAGTGCCCTCATCTAGGTTCAGACCTCTGACTTTTTGCTTGGAAAGCCAAGAGACATCCACTGTACCACCTGAGGAGCATGTCAAAATCACTGGTCTCGTCTTTAAGAGCATGTAGCTTTGTAATACATGCAAATAGCTATGGAAGCGGCTGCTGGCTGTTAAAAGCATGAGTATATCCACATGACAACCTTTGAATATTGCTCGTTTATTAGTTGAACAGAATTCTGGGCAGCCTGGGTTCAAATCCTTTATAATGCACTAATTTTTTTTCTCTCTTCTGTTTCTCCTGGTTCCACTAGAGATGTGTATTAATGTTATCAGAGTCACCTTAATTGCCTGCATAATTTTTTTTTTATTTGCCCCCTTTCCCATCTGCAGTTTGTCGGCATCACACACTTGAGGGTGCCCCATCTTCACCTTCTATATATGATTGATATGCACTGCCAAAATCTTTGGTAATGCATCAGTTAGGGTTAAACTGACAAAAGTGTGGAAATGAGATGCCAGGGAAGAGCCCCTAACCCATCACCACCACCATTCTCCATAAAGCGACACCAGAGTGTGCCATTGAGTAGCGAGGCCCTAGTCTCACCCCATTCCAAGTATAAACAGGTTGACATGCTACAGTAAAGGAGAATGGGCAGAGGATTTGGTCTCATTACCCCATGATGCACCCCAGTGTCCATCGGTCTGTGGAGAATGGGGAGGTGGTGTGGTGTGGTTAGGGGTTACGGGCTCTACACTAACGTCTCATTTTTGGACTTTTGTCAGTTTAACCCTAACCAATGATTTAACAACACCTTTTTCCAATAAAATGCCTCACTTTTTGAAAAAGTGTAATATAACTAGCAAATAGCATGTGTTGGTGAGCACCACAATCCCACTAAGCTGCCCATTCCTGAGTAATGACATGCATGTGTGGGAGTGCAGGCCCTCCGGGCTCTCACCTCCCACTTGAACAAAACTACGGCACCACACTGCAGCCCCACAGGGCAAGCAACACTTGTAACACCAATTTGCTAATATCTCAGCAAACATAGAAGCTATGAAAACAATTCAAATGTCATTGCGATCATGATAATGAGACCTTCTCGGGGACAAGGTCAACAAAATCTGTATCTCACATTGTTTTCAAGTTACAGGTGCCGCAGGTGCCACAGTTCAATGGACGCACGTAACTCAGGCATTTTTAGAATTTTTTTCCACTCACTTTACAACATGGCAATTCAGGGATCAAACCTCATGAGCAATGTCAGTCATTTCATTACTCTGTCCCAAAAGTTGAGTTCTCACAGCAAACGAGCCATTCTGTGCCAGAGGTGCAAAATCAAGTTTTGGGAAGGCTTGGAAAAAATGATGGCTGTATACTGTTCATGGGGAGCTGTGGAAAAGGGTAATGTTGAAAATCAGGAGGGAAAATATGAAAAATTGGCGGTTACTAGCATGCATAGAAACTGCACAATGCACACTCGTAATGGGCAAATTTTTCAGAATTTTTTAATAAAATTTTCTACATGAGCTTTCTGGGAAATTCCCTCATCAAAGCTGGAACTATGAGTTTGTTAATCCATCTGGAAAGTTGATTTCACACTGTGACACACCATTCTGTTGCAGAGGTTTGAAAACACATTTCTGGCAGGATGTGAGAAATGGCAGTTGTACCGTTTATGAGGAGGTGAGAAAAAATGGCAACACTGAAAATCTGGAGTGAAAATAGAACAAATTGGTGAAGGTATGAGCCTGCATAGAAACTGCACAACATACGCTTGTAAGATGGCCATTTTGGAGTATTTTGCGCCACATTTTCAAAATTGACTTTTGCATCCTGTACTCATGAAGACTGGGCCTGCTGTTTTATTAATCAGTCCCAAAAGGTGATTTTAAGTCCGAAAAGATGATTATGAGCAGCGATAGCGAACTCAACTTTCTGGACCAAGGTACGAGATGACAGTGACATTATTGGAGGCGGGGCTTATATGAGGTTATAATGGAAGTGGGGCTTACATGTGGTGATATTGGAGGCAGGGTTTATATGGGATGATATTGGAGGTGGGGCTTATATGTGGTGGGGCTTGCATGCTGACTATGAGGCAAAATGAGATGCTCTGACTTGGGCAGTGGTTGATTCAGGTGTATTGTTAACCTGGTATTTGGGAGATTCAAACTTAGGACTATAAGGGCTTTTGGCTAATAAGTCAATGTTCTAACCTCTGCGCTACATTGCAGACCATAACACGCATTCAGTATTTATTTATTTTTTTTAAGTAATCGTAGGGGTATATGTATGAACTCTAAAGGAAGTAAAAACAGGAAGGGCAAGATAAAACCATGATAACAGGGACTGCATAATTCCTGAGTACCCTTAATAAGGCAGTATACCAGTGCCCTCATCTAGGTTCAACCATTTGACTTTTTGCTTGGAAAGCCAAAAGACATCCAGTGTACCACCTGAGGAGCTTGTCAAAATCGCTGGTCTTGTCTTTAAGAGCATGTAGCTTTGTAATACATGCATATAGCAATGAAAGGGGCTGCTGGCAGTTAAAATCACAAGTATATCCACATGGCAACATTTGAATATTGCTGATTTATTAGTTGAACAAAATTCTGGGCAGCCGGGTTCAAATCCTAGCTAATGCACTAATTTTTGTTCTCTCTTCTGTTTCTCCTGGTTCCAGTAGAGATGCATATTAATGTTATCGCTGTCACCTTAATTGCCTGCATTTTTTTTTTTATCAGCCCACTTTCCCATCTGCAGTTTGTCGGCACCACACACTTGAGGTTGCTCTTATCTGTCCCCCTATCTTCACCTTCTATATATGATTGATATGCACTGTCAAAACTTTTGGTAATGAATCAGTTGGGGTTAAACTGACAAAAGTGTGGAAATAAGATGCCAGGGAAAATCCCCTAACCCATCACCACCACCACCATTCTCCATAAAGCGAGAGACACTGGAGTGTGCCATTGGGAAGCGAGGCTCAACTCTCACCCCATTCCAAGTATAAACAGGTTGACATGCTACAGTAAAGGAGAATGGGCCAAGGGTTTTGTCTCATTACCCCATGATGCACCCCAGCGTCCATCAGTCTGTGGAGAATGGGGAGGTGGTGTGGTTAGGGGTTACCGGCTCTACCCTAAAGTCTCATTTTCCAACTTTTGTCAGTTTAACCCTAACCAATGATTTAACAACAGCTTTTTCCAATGAAATGCCTTACTTTTTGAAAAAGTGTAATATAACTTGTAAATAGCATGTGATGGTGGGACCCACATTCCCACTAAGCTGCCCATTCCTGAGTAACGATATGCATGTGTGGGAGTGCAGGTCCTCCAGCCTCTCATCTCTCACTTGAACAAAGCTATGGCACCACACTGCAGCCCTACAGGGCAAGCAACACTTGTAACACTAATTTGCTAATATCTCAGCAACCGTAGCAGCTGTGAAAACAATTTAAATGTCATTGCAATCATGATAGTGAGACCTTCTTGGGGGACAAGGTCTACGAAATCACTATCTTACATCATTTTCAAGTTACAGGTGCCACAGTTCAACAGACGCATGTAACTCAGGCATTTTTAGGATTTTTTCCACCCACTTTACAACATAACAATTCAGGGACCAAACCTCATGAACAATGTCACTGTCATTTCATTACTCTGTGCCAAAAGTTGAGTTTGCACAGTGAATGCGCCATTCTGTGCCAGAGGTACAAAATCAAGTTTTGGGCAGGCTGTGAAAAATGACGGCTGTATATTATTCATGAGGAGATGTGGAAATGCGTACTGTTGAAAATCAGGAGGGAAAATATGAAAAATTGGCGGTTACGAGTGTGCATTGAAACTGCACAATGCATGCTCGTAATGAGCACATTTTTCAGAACCTTTTAATCAAATGTTCAGCGTGAGATTTCTGAGAAAACCCCTCATCAAAGCTAGCCCTGTGAGTTTGATAATTTATCCTGAAAGATGATTTCGCACTGCAATGTTCCATTCTGTGGCAGAGGTGTGAAAACACATTTCCGGCAGGATGTGAGAAACGACAGCTGTACCGTTCATGAGGAGGTGTGAAAAAATGGAAATGCTGAAAATCTGGAGAGAAAATATAAAAAATTGTTGAAGTTAGGAGCCTGCATACAATCTCTGCAACGCACGCTTGTAAGACTGCCATTTTTGGGGTATTTTGTGCCACATTTTCAAAATTGGCTTTTGTGTCCTGCGCTCATGAAAACTGGGACTGCTATTTTATTAATCAGTCCTGAAAGCTGGCTTTAAGTCCAAAAAGGTAATTATGAGCAGCGATATCGAACTCACCTTTCTGGACCAAGTAACAAGATGACAGTGACATTGTTGGAGGTGGGGCTTATATGAGGTTAGAATGGAGGTGGGGATTACATGGAGTGATATTGGAGGTGAGGTTTATATGGAGTGATATTGGAGGTGGGGTTAACATGGGGTAATATTGGAGGTGGGGCTTATATGGGGTGATATTGGAGGCTGGGCTTACATGGGGTGTTATTGGAGGTAGGGCTTATATGCGGTGATATTGGAGGCAGGGTTATATGGGGTGAAATTAGAGGTGGGGCTTGCATGGGCTGATATTGGAGGCGGGGCTTATATATGGTGAGATTAGAGGTGGGGCTTGCATGCTGACTATGAGGCAAAATGAGATGCTGTGACGCGGGCAGTGGCTTATTCAGGTGCGTTGTTCATCTGGTATTTGTGAGATTCAAACCTAGGACTATGAGGGCTTTTGGCTTATAACTCAATGTTTTAACCTCTGAGCTACATTGCAGACCTTACCGTACAGAAAATATTATTTTTTTTTTTTTTTAAGCAATCGTAGGGGTTTAAGTACGAACAATATAGGAAGTAAAAACAGGAAGGGCATGATGAAACCGTGGTAACAGGGACTGCATAGTTTCTGAGTGTCCTTGATAAGGTAGTCTACCAATATCCTCATCAAGGTTCAAACATCTGACTTTTTGCTTGTAAATCCAAAACACATCCACTGTGCCACCTGAGAGCTTGGTAAAATTGCTGGTCTAGTCTTTAAGAGCATGTAGCTTTGTAATAGGTGCATTTAGCAAAGGAAGGGGCTGCTGGCTGTTAATTGCATGAGTATATCCACGTCACAACATTTGAATATTGCTTATTTATTAGCAGAATGGAATGCTGGGTAGCCCGGGTTCAAATCCTAGCTAATGCACTAATTTGTTTTCTGACTTTTTGTTTGTAAATGAAAGACACATCCAGTGCACCACCTGAGGAGCTTGGTGAAATCACTGGTCTTGTCTTTAAGAGCATGTAACTTTGTAATACATGCATATAGCAAAGTAAGGGGCTGCTGGCTGTTAATAGCATGAGTATATCCACGTCACAACATTTGAATATTGCTCATTTATTAGTTGAACAGGATTCTAGGAAGTCTGGGTTCAAATCCTTGCTAATGCACTAAATTTTTTTCTCTCTTCTGTTTCTCCTGGTTCCACTAAAGATGTGTATTAATGTTATTAGAGCCACCTTAATTGCTTGCATTCTTTTTTTTTATCAGCCCACTTTCCCATATGCAGTTTGTTGGCACCACACACATGAGGATGCCCCATCTTCACCTTCTACTTATAATTGATATGCATTGCAAAAAACTTTGTTAATGCATTAGTTAGGGTTAAACCGACTAAAGTGGGGAAATGAGACGTCAGGGTAGAGCCCCTACCCCACCACCACTGCCATCCTCCACACAGCGAGAGGCCCCAGAGTGTGCCATTAGGTAGTGAAGCCTAGCTCTCACCCCATTCCAAGTATAAACAGGTTGACATGCTACAGTAAAGGAGAATGGGCTGAGAGTTTGACCTCACGACCCCAGGTCATACCCCAGAATCCCACAGTCAGTGGCAATGAGGAGGTGGGTTGGTTGGGGGTTAGGGGCTCTACCCTAATGTCTCATTTCCTGACTTTTGTCAGTTTAACCCTAACTGATGCATTAACCTTTTTTTGCAATGAATTGTCACACTTTTTAAAAAAGTGTAACATAACTAGCAAATAGCATGTGTTGGTGGGCACTGCGCTCCCTCCAAGCTGCCCATTCCTGAGTAACGATATGCATGTGTGGGAGAGCAGGCCCTCCAAGCTCTCCCCTCCCACTTGAACATAACTATGCACCACACAGCAGCCCTACAGGGCAAGCAACACTTGTAACACTCATTTGCCAATATCTCAGCAACCGCAGCAGCTATGAAAACAATTCAAATGTCATTGCAATCATAACAGTGAGACCTTCTCGAGGGAGAAGGGCGATGAAATCTGTGTCTCACATTGTTTTCAAGTTACTGGTGCTGCAAGTGCACAGTTCAACAGACGCATGTAACTCAAGCATTTTTAGGATTGTTTCCACCCACTTTTCAACATAGCAATTCTGGGACCAAACTTCATTAACAATGTCACTTTCATTTCATTAGTCTGTCCTGAAAGTTGAGTTCACACAGCGAATTCGCCATTCTGTTCCAGAGGTACAAAATCATGTTTCAGGCAGACTGTGAAAAATGATGGCTGTGTACTGTTCATGAGGAGATGTGGAAAAGGGTAATGTTGAAAATCAGGAGGGAAAATATTAAAAATTGGTGGTTACGAGCAAGCGTAGAAACTGCACAATGCATGCTCGTAACAAGCGCATATTTCAGAATTTTTTAATCAAATGTTCAACATGAGCTTTCTGGGAATTCCCCTCATCAAAGCTGGCACTGTGAGTTTCTTAATCCATCCTGAAAGTTGATTTCGCACTGCGATGCACCATTCTGTTGCAGAGGTGTGAAAACACATTTTCGGCAGGATGTGAGAAATGACAGTTGTACTGTTCATGAGGATGTGTGAAGAAATGGCAACACTGAACATCTGGAGTGAAAAGATTAAAAATTGGTGAAGTTATGAGTCTGCGTAGAAACTGTGCAATGCACGCTAGTAGAACAGCCATTTTGGGGTATTTTGCTGCACATTTTCAAAATGGCTTTTGCATCCTGTGCTTAAGAAGACTGGGACTGCTATTTTAATAATCAGTCCCGAAAGCTGATTTTACATCCAAAAAGATGATTATGAGCAGTGACAGTGAACTCACCTTTCTGGACCAAGTAACAAAATGACAGTGACATTGTTGGAGGTCAGCCTATAATGGAGGTGGGGCTTACATGGGGTGATATTGGAGGCAGGGCTTATATGAGATGATATTGGAGGTAGGGATTATATGTCATGAAATTAGAGGTGGGTCTTATATGGGGTGATATTGGAGGTAGGGTTTATATGGGGTGATATTGGAGGTGGGGCTTATATGGGGTGATATTAGAGGTGGGGCTTGCATGGTGACTATTAAGCAAAATCAGATGCTCTGACTTGTGCAGTGGCTGGTTCAGGGGCATTGTACATCTGGTATTTGTGTTATTTACTCTTAGGACTATGAGATCTTTTGGCTTATATCTCAATGCTCTAACTTCTGCACTACAGTGCAGACCTTACCACACAGCCAATATTATTATTATTGTTTTTTTAATTTTTTGGTACTCGTAGGGGTTTAAGTATGAAGAGTATAGGATCAAAAAACAGGAACAGCGTGGTGAAACCATGATAACAGGGACTGCATAATTCCTTAGTGTCCTTGATAATGGAGCATACCAGTGCCTTCTTTTAGGTTTAAAACTGACTTTTTGCTTGTAAAGCCAAGACACGTACAGTGTATCACCTGAGTAGCTTGATGAAATAGCTGGTCTCGTCTTTAAGAGCATATAGCTTTGTAATACATGCATATAGCAAAGGAAGGAGCTGCTGGCTGTTAATTACACAAGTATATCCATGTCACAACATTTGAATATTGCTGATTTATTAGTTGAACAGAATTCTGGGTAGCCTGGGTTCAAATTCTAGCTAATGCTCTAATTTTTTTTCTCTCTTCTGTTTCTCCTGATTCCACTAGAGATGCATATTAATGTTATTGGAGTCACCTTAATTGCCTGCATTCTTCTCTTTTTTTATCAGCCCACTTTCCCATCTGCAGCTTGTCGGCACCACACACTTGGGTGCCCCATCTTCACCTTCTATATATAATTGATATGCAATGCAAAAAACTTTGTTAATGCATCAGTTAGGGTTAAACTGACAAAGGTGGGGAAATGAGACATCAGGGAAGAGCCCCTAACCCACCACCACCACCATCCTCTACACAGCAAGAGACCCCAGAGTGTGCCATTGGGTAGCGAGGCCCAACTCTCACCCCATTCCAAGTATAAACAGGTTGAAATGCTCATAACTTCAACAATTTTTAATATTTTCACTCCAGATTTTCAGCGTTGTCATTTCTTCACACCTCCTCATGAATAGTACAATTGTCGTTTCTCACATCCTGCAGGAAATGTGTTTTCACACCTCTGAAACAGAATGGTGCGTCGCAGTGTGAAATCAACTTTCAGGATGGATTAACAAACTCACAATGCCAGTGTTGATGAGGGGATTTCCAAGAAAGCTCATGTTGAACATTTGATTAAAAAATTCTGAGAAATGTGCTCGTTACGAGTGTTCATTGTGCAGTTTCTGCGCAGGCTCATAACTGCCAATTTTTCGTATTTTACCTCCTGGTTTTCAACATCACCCTTTTCCCCATCTCTTCATGAACAGTATATGGCCATCATTTTTCACAGCCTTCCCAAAACATGATTTTGCACCTCTGGCACAGAATGGTGCCTTTGCTGTACGACCTCATCTCCATCCTGAAAGTTGATTTCACTGTGTGAACTCAACTTTCAGGACAAAGTAATGAAATGGCAGTGACATTGTTCATGAGGTTTGGTCCCTGAATTGCCATGTTGAAAAGTGGGTGTGAAAAATCCTAAAAATGCATGAGTTACGTGCGTCTGTTGAACTGTGGCTCAAATCCTAGCTAGTGGTCTAATTTTTTTCTCTCTTCTGTTTCTCCTGGTTCCACTAGAGATGCATACCTGTAAGTTGAAAATGATGTGAGACACAGATTTCATTGACCTTGTCCTCCGAGAAGGTCTCACTGTCATGACTGCAATGACATTTGTATTGTTTTCATAACAGCTGTGGTTGCTGAGATATTGGCAAATTAGTATTGCAAGTGTTGCTTGCCCTGTAGAGCTGCTGTGTTGTGCCATAGTTATGTTCAAGTGGGAAGGCAGAGCCCAGAGGGCCTGCACTCCACACATGTATATCGTTACTCAGGAATGGGCAGCTTGGTGGGAGTGCAGGGCCCACCAACACATGCTATTTGTTAGTTAAATTACACTTTTCAAAAGGTGAGGCAATTCATTGCAAAAAAAGTTATTAATGTATTGGTAAGGGTTAAACTGATGAAAGTCAGGAAATTAGATGTTACAGTAGAGCATCTAACCCCCTACCACCCCACTTCCCAATCCTCCACAGACTGACAGATGCTGGGGTGTGCCATGGGGTCAAGAGGCCAAATTCTCAGTCCATTCTTTTTCACTGTAGCATGTCAACTTGTTTATACTTGGAATGGGGTGAGAGTTGGGCCTTGCTACCCACTGGCACACTCTGGTGTCTCTCGCTGTGTGGAGGATGATGGCGGTGGTGGATTAGGGGCTCTACCCTGACATCTCATTTCCCCACTTTTGTCGGTTTAACCCTAACTGATGCATTAACAACGTTTTTGCAGTGCATATCAATTATATATAGAAGGTGAAGATGGAGCACCCTCAAGTGGGTGGTGCTGACAAACTGCAGATGGGAAAGCGGGCTGACAAAATAAAAAAAAGAATGCAGGCAATTAAGGTGACTCCAATAACATTAATACGCATCTCTAGTGGAACCAGGAGAAACAGAAGAGAGAAAAAAAATTAGTGCATTGGCTAGGATTTGAACCCATGCTACCCAGAATTCTGTTCAACTGATAAATGAGCAATATTCAAAGATTGTAACGTGGATATACTCATGGTTTTAACAGTCAGCAGCCCCTTCCTTTGCTATATGCATGTATTACAAAGCTACATGCTTTTAAAAACAAGACCAGCATTTGCATAAAGCTTCTCGGGTGGTACACTGGATGCGTCTTGGCTTTACAAGCAAAAAGTCAGCGGTTTGAACCTAGATGAGGGCACTGGTATACTGCCTTATTAAAGACACTCAGGAATTATGCAGTCCCTGTGTTCATGGTTTCACCTTGCCCTTCCTGTTTATACTTCCTTTAGTGTTCATTCTTAAACCCCTATGATTACTTAAATAAACAAAAAAATATTGGCTGCATGTTAAGGACTGCAATGTAGCGCAGAGGTTAGAACATTGAGTTATAAACCAAAAGCCCTCATAATCCTATGTTTGAATCTCACAAACACCAGATGAACAATGCACCTGAATCAGCCACTGCCCAAGAGGTTTGAACCTATATGTGGGTACTGGTATTGTTCCTTCTCAAGGACATTCAGAAATTATGCAGTCTCTGTAAACATCATTTCACCATGCTCTTCCTGTTTTTAGTTCCTTTAGTGTTCATACTTAAACCCCTACGATTACTTAAAAAAAAATAAGAAAAATAATACTATTGGCTGCATGGTAAGGTTTGCAATGTAGTGCAGAGGTTAGATCATTGAGTTAAGTGAAAAGACCTCATAGTCCTAGGTTTGAATAACACAAATACCAGATGTACAATGCCCCTGAACCAGCCACTGCACAAGTCAGAGCATCTGATTTTGCCTCATAGTCATCGTGCAAGCCCCACCTGTAATCTAACCCCATATAAGCCCCGCCTCAAATATCACCCGATATAATTCCCATCTCCAATATCATCCCATACAAGCCTCGCCTCCAATATCACCCCATGTAAACCCCACATCCATTATAACCTCATTGAAGCCCCACCTACAACAATGTCACTGTCGTCTCGTTAATTGGTCCAGAAAGGTGAGTTCGCTGTCGCTGCTCATAATCACCTTTTCGAATGTAAAATCAGCTTTCCAGAGTGATTAATAAAACAGCAGTCTCAATCTTCATGAGTGAAGGATGCAAAAGCCAATTTTGAAAAGGTGGCACAAGATACCTCCAAAATGGCCGTCTTACAAGCGTATGTTGTGCAGTTTCCATGCAGGCTCGTAACTTCCGCAATTTTTTTAATTTTTCACTCCAGATTTTCAGCTTTGCCATTTTTTTACACCACCACATGAGCAGTACAAATGTCATTTCTCACAACCCATCCAGAAATGTGTTTTAACACCTCTGCCACAGAATGGTGCATCACAGTGTGAAGTCAACTTTCCAGATGGATTAAGAAACTCACAATGCCAACTTTGATGAGGGGATTTCCCAGAAAGCTCATGTTTAATATTTGGTTAAAAAATTCAGAAAACTGTGCTCGTTACAAGTGTGCATTGTGCAGTTTCTACGCACGCTCCTAACCACCAATTTTTCATATTTTCCCTCCTGATTTTCAACATTACCCTTTTCCACATCTCCTCACGAACAGTATACAGCCATCATTTTTCACAGCCTGAAAAAAACATGATTTTGCACCTCTTTCGTGGAATGGCACATTCGCTATGTGAACTCAACTTTCGGGACAGAGGAATGAGATGACAGTGACATTGTTCATGAGGTTTGGTCCCTGAATTGCTATGTTGAAAAGTGAGTAGAAAAAATCCTAAAAATACCTGAGTTACATGCGTCTGTTGAACTGTGGCATCCCTGGCACCTGTAACTCGAAAAAGATGTGAGATACAGATTTTGTCGTCCTTGTCCCCCGAGAAGGTTTCACTGCCATGATTGCAATGACATTTGAATTATTGCCATAGCTTCTGCCTTCCCAGTCCCGGATATTCTCACTGCACTGTTTTCTGCTTCCAGAACCCTTCCCCTGTACCTGTCTCACCCCCTCTTGAACCTCTCCACTGTTTCTGCCTCCTCCATCCCCCTGGCCAGTGCATTCCATGGCTTCACCACCCTCTCAGTGAAGTAGCACCTCCTCCTTTTTCCCCTGAATCTCCCCCCTCCAGCTTCCACCCATGCCCTCTAGTTGTCCACCCTCCTTCCTTTGGAGCACCCTTACTGCTCCTCCCCTATTTACACCCTTCATGTACCTGAAGACCTCTATCATGTCCCCCTGGTCTCTTCTCTCTTCCAATGTGTACATATTTAGCTCCTCGAGCCTCTCCCCATAGGTCCTGTCTCCCAAGCCCCTAATCATTTTGGTTGTCCTCCTCTGGACCCTCTCCAGGAGTTTAATGGCCCTTTTTAAATGTGGCCTCCAAAACTGCATGCAGTACTCAAGGTGTGTGCTCACCAAGCAGTTATACAGTGGGAGTATCACTTCCCTTCTTCTGAAGGTGAGCCCCCTAGCGATGCATCCAAGCATCCTGTTGGCCTTTGCTGCTGCCCTCCTATAAATCTCCAAGTTGTTCATCTTGATGTCCACCACCACCCCCCTAGGTCCCTCTCACCCAGGGTGTACGCTTGGCCCAGGTTTCTGGCTCCCAGGTGCAGTACCTTGCATTTTCCTGCATCTCAGCTTCCACTTTGTAGGCCACCTCGCCAGAGCCTCCAGGTCCCCCTGTAGGGTCACCCTCTCCTCCTCCCTAACCACCACCACCCCCAGTTTTGAGTCATCCACATAGAGGCTCATCTCACTCCTGATACCCTTCCTTATGTCAGAGATGTAGGCATTGAAAAGAAGGGGCCCAAGGATCGATCCCTGAGGGATTCCACTGATGACCCTCCTTGAGGATGAGACTATCCCTCCAACCATGACCCTCTAGAGCCAATTTACTATCCATCTGATCATCTGCTTCCCCACTCCCGTTTCTCCCAGATTATCCAACAGGACTCTGTGAAGAACAGAGTGAAACACCTTGCTGAAGTCAAGAAAGAGGATGTCCACTGGTCTACTCAGTTCCAAGGCACTCGTCACCCAGTCATAGAACTCCATAAGGTTTGTCTGACACAATTTCCCTGAGATGAATCCATGCTGTCTATCATCCAGGCACCACAACTTTTCCAGGTCCCCCCAATCTCTCCTTGACAATGCCCTCCATCACCTTGCCCACCACTGATGTCAGGCTGATGGGCCTGTGGTTCCCTACCACCTCCCTTGATACCCCCTTGTAGACAGGCACTATTTGCACCACCTTCCAGTCCTGGGGCACCCACACTGTCCTCAGAGAGATGCTGAAGAGCTCCGCCAGGGATTTCACCAGGACATCCACCAGTTCCTTCAGCACTCTGGGATGTAATTTACCCTGCCCTGGTGCTTTCTCCATCTTAAGGGACCTGAGGGCTTCCCTCACTCTCTCTGCCATGATTTCCACCTCCGCTACCTCACCCCCCTGCTTTGCCTTCCCCCACCTGCCAGTGATGCCCCCCTCCCCAGACCCGCCAATCGGTAAGGGTCCCCCCTCCTCAGTTTCACCATATCCTGCCATGTATGATGCAGTCCCCCCAATTTCATTGGTTAAAAACTGAGGCAAAGTACTCATTTAGTAACTCAGCCTGCTCCCCCGAGTCTTGTGCCCATCTCTTCCCTGTTTTAATCCTGCTAATCTGCCCCTTCACCCTTTGTTTTTCCCCAATGTATCAAAAGAACCCCTTGTTCCCTCTCCTAATTTCCCTGGCCAGGTTCAGCTCCTTCCTTGCCTTAGCTGCCCTCACCACCCTAGTGGCCCTTCTGGCCATCATCTCATACTCCCCTCTGTCCCTTTCACTCCTTGAGCACTTGAATTCCCTATAGGCCACCTTCTTTCCCCTCATCACCTCCTGAACCTCCCTGGTCCACCAGCAGGGTTTTTGGGCTCTACCACATTTTTGTCTTACTCTTGAGCAGGTGCTGGTATCATCCTGCACCCCCTCCTGATGATTTCCCTCCTACTGTCAGCTTCCATGTCTGGCCCAATCTCATCCAAGTGCTCCTTAAGGATCCTTCCCATTTCCTTGAAATCCACCCCCCTGAAGTCAGTTACCTCCGCCTTTGTGCAGTCTTCTACCCCTCCTATGTTCAGGCAGAACCAGACCGTGGTATGGTCGCTCCCCGCCAATGGGTCCCTTACCTCCAAGTCCCCAATCTGGTTACTGTCTGCCAGGACCACATCCAGTATCCACTCCTCCCTGGTTGGTTCCCCCACCTGCTGAGTTAGGAACGTGTCCTGAAAGACATCCAACAACCTCTGTTCCCTGGCCACTGAGGATGTCATAGTCTCCCAGTCTGTTCCTGGCATGCTTAAGTCCCCCACCAGCACCACCCTTTCCTTTCCCAATCTGCAGTGTCTCCCAACCTCTGCCACCAGACTCTCCTCCAGCTCCTCCGCCAGCACAGGGAGTCTACACACCACTCCTATTTTTACTCTCTTGCCCCCCCTTGTTATCAAGGTGACCCAAATCGCCTCCACAGTTCCCTCCGCCTCCTCCACTCCTCCTATGGCAATGCAGTTTTTGACCATTATTGCTACCCCTCCTCTCATTCTCTCCCCCCGTCCTTCCTGAACATGGTGTAACCCTCCAGGTTCAAGTCCCAGTCGTGCCTTGTGGCAGCCCAGGTCTCAGTGACCGCTCCCACATCCACCTCTCCCTCAGTTAGCATCACCTGGAGCTCAGACATTTTATTGCCCAAGCTCCTGACATTTAGCAGGACTAACTTTCACCCTTTCCCTATACTTCCATTTCCCCAGCTCGTGTTCCTGTGGGGATTCTGTCTTCCCCTGGTCCGCACCTTATCAGTCGGCCTTTTCCTGCATTCCTCCAGCTCCCCAGAGGGGTGGAGACAGAGTCCCTCCTTTATTGAACCCCCCTTGACAGCCTTTTCTCCCATCCCTCCTCCCTTCACAAGTTTAAATCCCACCTTTCACTAATGAACCCCTGTATTTTAAACTTAAGGATTTCCTTCCCCTCTGAATTGAGATGGAGCCTATCTCTAGCATACAGCCCCTTATCCTCCCAGGTCTCCTCCAATCCCTCATCAACCCATACCCACTGGCCCCACACCACTCCCTGAGCCACTGGTTTATCACCCTAATCTTCCTCTTGTGTTCCCACTAGCCCTAGACACCGGCAGGATTTCTGAGAAGGTAGGGCATCCTATTTCATGACAGACCCTGGCAGGCTCCCTGAACCTTGCCTGTATCTCTAGCTCATTATTTCCCTCGATGTGATTGGTACCCAGGTGGACCAGTATGTCCGGGGAACCTCCACAGTCCTTTGTCAGCTGATATACCTCATGCTTGGCCCAATGCACTATTAGTCCAGGGAAGCATTTTGTTCTAACCAGGCAGGCTTCTCCCTCCCTATCCCATATGATCCCCCGATCATAGAATCACTCAACAGGAGCACTCTGGCAGCCCCTTTTCCTCCATTTCCCCCCTTCCATGTCCCTTATACTTTCTACCAGCTCCTCCCCCAGCTGGCTCCTTGCTCCTCCCCCTATCTGGGTGCCACCTGCCATGTCCTCCTTATTTAATCTGGCCACCCCCTCCCTCTGATCCTATGCCCCTTATCCTCCTGAGTATCCATCTGTACCTCGCTACCCCCACTGTTACTGCTCATGACTGGTCCTTCCTCCATCTGCTAAACTAGCCTGGCTTGTCCTCCCTTTCTTCCCATCTCTGTCCAGCCCCTCCTAGCTTGTCATGCTCCCCTGGCCTAAACTCTCAGCTCCCTTTATTATATCCTCCTTGTAATTCTGGTCCTTCTCCTTGCCCTTTCCTCCCAACTGGTCCCTTTCCTTGTGCTTCCCTCCTTCTACCCCTTCATCCTCCTGCTCTGATGCCCTGCTTCCCCTGTTTTCCCACATTCCAATTTCCCCCTTGTTCCTGCCACTATCTAACCCCCACTTCCTGTCCCCTACTCCCTTTCCATCTTTAACCGCTCCTGTCATGGCTACATCACCCCCCTCATCCTCAAGCAGAAAAAGAGAATTGAAGCTGCTACTGAGCGTAAGGTCCGATCCTCCTCCCCATTTCTTCCTTCTGCCCAGCCCCAGCCATCTGCCTACTTCCCTGAGAATGTCCTCCCTTTGGCCCCCATCTGTAAGGGTCCCCAGTTACCTGCCAACTTCCTTCTTAGTATCCTCCTTTTGGGCCACATCTGCCAGGATACCTATGTGACTCCAGAGTACTCTCCTGCACTCCTCTCCCTATGCCCCTGCCTCTAGTGTTTGGTGCAGCCCTGTGGGAGAGCACCTACCCTATTCCCCAACCATACCTCCCCCATTCCCCCAGCTGTCTCCTAAGCCCCTCAACCTCCTCCCTAAGCTGTGCCAGATGGTAGCACACTGGGCAACCACTGAACTTCCAATCCCAGTCCAGTATGATGGCAGCCCCACACCCTGTGTGCCCCACCACCCTCGCAAAGATGCTGGCATTAATGACATGTGGTCCCATCCCCTCCAAGAAGGTTTCCTTGGGTGAGCCACCAAGTTCCATTTACAAGTTAGAATTGCCTGCATTCTTCTTTTGTTTTATCAGCCCGCTTTCCCATCTGCAGTTTGTCGGCACCACACACTTGAGGGTGCCCCATCTTCACCTTCTATATATAATTGATATGCACTACAAAAAACTTTGTTAATGCATCAGTTAGGGTTAAATCAACTAAAGTGGGGAACTGAGACACCAGGATAGAGCCTCTAACCCACCACCACCACCATCCTCCACACAGTGAGAGACTCCGAAGTGTACCATTGGGTAACGAGGCCCAGCTCTCACTCCATTCCAAGTTGGCATGCTACAGTAAAGGAGAATGGGCTGAAAGTATGGCCTCCTTACCCCATGGCACACCGCAGCATCCGTCGGTCTGTGGAGGATGGGGAGGTGGGTTGTTTGGGGTTAGGAGCTCTACCCTAATGTCTCATTTCCCAGCTTTTGTCAGTTTAACCCTAACTGATGCATTAACAATGTTTTTTTACAATGAAGTGCCTCATTTTTTTAAAAAGTTTAATATAACTAGCAAATAGCATGTGTTGTTGGGCCCTGTGCTCCCATGAAGCTGTCCATTCCTGAGTAACTATATGCATGTGTTGAAGTGCAAGCCCTCTGGGCTCTAACCTCCCACTTGAACATAACTATGGCACCATACCGCAGCCCTATAAGGCAAGCAACACTTGTAACACAAATTTGACAATATCTCAGAAACCATAGCAGCTATGAAAACATTTCAAATGTAATTGCAATCATGACAGTGAGACCTTCTCGGGGGACAAAGTCGACGAAATCTGTATCTTACATCGTTTTTAAGTTACAGGTGCCACAGGTGCACAGTTCAATGGATGCGCATAACTCAGTGATTTTTAGGATTTTTTACACCCACTTTTCAACATGGCAATTCAGGGACCAAACCTCATGGACAATGTCACTGTCATTTCATTACTCTGTCCTGAAAGTTGAGTTCACACAGCGAATGCGCCAGTCTGAGCCAGAGGTGCAAAATCATGTTTTGGGCAGACTGTGAAAAATGACGGCTGTGTATTGTTCATGAGGAGCTGTGGAAAAGGGTAATGTTGAAAATCAGGAGGGAAAATATGAAAAATTGGCGATTACGAGCGCGCGTAGAAAGTGCACAATGCATGCTCATAACAAGCACATTATTAAGAATTTTTTAATCAAATGTTCAGCATGAGCTTTCTAGGAAATCCCATCATCAAAGCTGGCACTCTGAGATTGTTAATCCATCCTGAAAGTTGATTTCGCACTGTGAAATGCCATTCTGTGGCAGAGGTGTAAAAACACATTTCCGGCAGGATGTGAGAAATGACAGCTGTACTGTTCATGAGGTGATGTGAAAAAATGGCAACGCTGAAAATAAGGAGTGAAAATATTAAAAATTGGTGAAGTTACGAACCTGCATAGAAACTGCGCAATGCACGCTTGTAAGAAGGCCATTTGGGGGGTATTATGTGCCACATTTTCAAAACTGACTTTTGCATCCTGTGCTCATGAAGACTGGGACTGCTGTTTTATTAATCAGTCCCAAAAGCTGATTTTACCTCTGTAAAGGTGATTATGAGCAGCGACAGTGAACTCACCTTTCTGGCCAAGTAACGAGAAGACAGTGACATTGTTGGAGGCGGGGCTTATATGAAGTTATAATGGAGGTGGGGCTTACATGGGGTGATTTTGGAGGCGGAGTTTATATGGGGTGATATTGGTGGTGGGGTTTACATGGGGTGATATTGGAAGCTGGACTAATATGGGGGTGATATTGGAGCCGGGGCTTACATGTAGTGATATTGGAGGCAGGGTTTATATGGGGTGAAATTAGAGGTGGGGCTTGCATGCTGACTATGAGGCAAAATCAGATGCTCTGACTTGTGCAGTGGCTGGTTCGGGGCCATTGTACATCTAGTATTTGTGGGATTCAAACCTAAGACTATCAGGTCTTTTGGTTTATAACTCAATGCTTTAACTTCTGTGCTACATTGCAGACCTTACCACACAGCCACTATTATTATTATTATTATTTTTTATGTAATCGTAGGGGTTAAAGTATGAACAGTAAAGGAAGTAAAAACAAGAAGGGCTTGGTGAAACCATTATAACAGGGACTGCATAATTCTGGAGAGTCCTTGATAAGGCAGTATACCAGTACTTCATCTAGGTTCAAACCTCTGACTTCTTGCTTGAAAAGCCAAGACACACCCAGTGTAGCACCTGAGGAGGTTGGTGAAATCACTGGTCTCGTCTTTAAGAGCATGTAGCTTTGTAATACATGCATATAGCAAAGGAAGGGGCTGCTGGCTGTTAAAAGCATGAGTATATCCACATCACAGCATTTGAATATTGCTCATTTATTAGTTGAACAGAATTCTGGGTAGCCTGGGTTCAAATCATAGAAAATGCACTAACTTTTTTTCTCTCTTCCTGTTTCTCCTGGTTCCACTAGAGATGCATATTAATGTTATCGGAGTTACCTTAATTGCCTGCATTCTTTTTTTTTATCAGCCCGCTTTCCCATCTGCAGTTTGTCAGTGCCACACATTTGAAGGTGCCCCATCTTCACCTTCTATATATAATTAATATGCACTGCAAAAAACTTTGTTAATGCATCAGTTAGGGTTATAATGACAAAAGTGGTTAAATGAGACATCAGGGTAAAGCCCCTAACCCACCACCACCACCATCCTCCACACAGCGAGAGACACCAGAGTGTGCCATTGGGTAGTGAGGCTCAACTCTCACCCCATTCCAAATCATCCAGGATTGATTGTGGCTAATCCTTGCTGGGGTGGTGAGGGAGACCTCATTGCAAGAGGGCCCTGCCCTTTCCTGAACATACACAGTGTGTGGAGCAGAAGCTCTGACTCTGAATAGTCGGGCCGGGCAGACGTCCCACGCTCACACAAGACTCTACCTCCCCTGCACCAGAGCTGGTCGACAACCTAATCATCTGACTTTTGTTTTTTATTCTGTTTACTTCCTGGGCTTATCCTCTTCTGTGGTGTAGCATCCTTACCCTGGAGCCGACACCACCTAAGGTCTGTAAGCAGTGGGAAATGAGTTGGCAGTGCCCTCCAGTTGCTACTGCACCAGCAGCATAGCAATGAAGAGAACAAATTGGGCACCAGATTTGAAAGTAAGCAAAAGTGCCTGACTGGACCCCCACCCACAGTGACACACCACCTCAGACCACTCTTAAAAGCCTGATCGGAGCCTCACGGAGCACAAGCCAGGACTTATTATAACTAATCCTTGCTGGGGTGGTGAGGGAGACCTTGCTGCAAGAGGGCCTCCCATCCTGAACATACGTGGTGTGTGGAGCAGAGGTCCTGACTCTGAATAGTCGAGCGGATGGACCTCCCATGCTCTCACAAGACTCTAACTCCCTGCACTGCAGCAGGTGGACAACCTACTCTGTTGACTTTTGTTTTCTCCCGCCCACCCTCCTGTTCCTCCTTCCATTAAATGCTTGATTGCCACACCCACTTGGACTGCTGAGCCACTCACCTGAGGGCAAGGCTGGGAACGCTTGGTACCATAAACCCACCCTCTTATGTTCTGGACCTGACCACTGCATCAAACTTGTATGCAGGCAAAGAGCTTTGGTCCTCTGCACTGTAATCCACTTGTGCCCCTCCTGTATGTGGTCTGTACCAATATTCCTATGCTAATGCACCACAAGCTGTGTAATTTTATTTCTCTTCTTTTAAATGCTCCTGATTTATTATCAATGTACACATGAATGATATACTAACTACTTGAAAGTAACCTTATAATCTGCTGCTAAACTGTGCCTCCTCTGAAAGTGTGTTTATCTTGCCAGTGCTAAGGAATAGCTAGCTGTTTCTAAAGATATCTTAAACTGTACACTAGCTAGGGCAAACCTTTGACTTAAGCTAAAACTACTGCATCTATGGGTTAGGGGTTGCAACTGCTACAGCTAAACATAACTAGCCCAGGGCAAGAGTAGCAAGTTTATTTCCCCCAGAGTATCTTGCCCAATGTCTAGCCAAGTAGTCAAAATTCTATAACAGGTGAGTCAGTGGCTCTTTACTATAGAAAATTTACTATAATTGCTACTAAAAGCTCTACTAGAGCCAGGGACTGCTCCTCTACAGACAAAGCTAGGCCAAAAGGGGAGAGCTGACCCTTGCTAAACCCAAAACCAACTAGACTTGGTGGTACCCTTCTACAGCTGACCCGATCATGAGCATACAATTATGCCTTACCAAACACTTGCCCCAGCCCTAGCACCCCAAGGTGCATGAGACCTAAGCACCCCTCTCCCAAACAGGGGGTTACTTCTTGCAATAATCTACTCACTGTCCCTACTTTGGGTGGAAAGGCTCATCGACTCAGGTCATCCTGAAACATGGGGTCATCAGCATAATGACCCCTCCATGATTTCCACAATGGAATGCCCATTTCAAGCATGCTTGCTCTCTCATCAGCTCATGAGATGGTAAGAAAGACTATATGTTATGACCTGTTCTACTTTGCAGGCAGGATGCATCGACTAAACCCAGTCACCTCATCCAGCCCTAAGCTTCTCTGCCTGCTGGCTGTGCTGCTACTCCTGGCAGGAGATAGTCAACCCAACCCCAGCCCTAATATCACCAATATCTCAGTGACATCCCCTCAGAACCCTCGCTGGGTGTCTGCAAAGTGTCTGAAGATAGCACATATGAATGCATGTAGCATCAGCCCTAAAATACATGAAGTTCAAGCCTGGCTTGTCCTCTACAAGCCCGATGTCCTAGCCATCTCAGAAACCTGGCTAAAAGCCCACATCCTCGATTATGAGATATAGCCACTGGGCTATAGTACCTACCGTAAGGACACAGAGTCCAAAAAAGGGGGCAATGTGCTTATCTATACCATGGAAGACCTCACTGTGTCACTTCTAAGCCTACAGCAAAGCACCCCCCTCTGACGGAGAAGCTGTATTCTTCTGTATTACCCTTAGATGTACCAAGCAATGTACTATAGGATATGTCTACCATCCTCCAAAGTCAGCTCTCCAATCCCTCGAGGCCATCACAAATTCCTTGGTCCAAGAAGTCTCAACTGAGTTCCTCATTTTGAGAGACTTCAACCTCAACTCAGCCCAGAACCCTGGCCATGCCTTGATGTCACTGACCCAAGAGGCAGGTCTGGTTCAGGTTATCTCGGAACCGACCAGACTGAATTACTAAACTAGGAATCACACCACCCTCAACTGGGCTCTGGTGTCCAACCCTGCCAACATCCAGATTGCTGGAACAATGGCAGACTCCTTGAGTGACCATTCTCCGATATTCTGTATCTGGAAGAACAGGACACCAAAGATACAACCCAGAATCCTCACCGCTTGTGACTACACCAACTTCTTGGATGGGCAATTCAATGACTACCAAAGCAGCCGGGACTGGAGCCCAATAACATTCCTCATTACTCTGACTGAGGCCTTGGAATACTTCCAGGACTTACTATGTACAGCGGCCAACCTCTTCGCTCCTCCGAAAAGACTGAGAGCTAAGGGCAGCTGCTACAAATGGATCTCTCCATCCCTTAAATCTCTCATGATTAGTCGGAACAAGGCCTGGAAGAAGTTCAAGCTCTCCTCCCTTCCGGCAGACCTTGTGGCATACAAAGCCCTGAGAAACAAAACCAAGAGTGCCATTAAACTTGCAAAAAGGGAGTATGTCACACACCTCCAGAAAACCAGTTTTGGCAACCCTAAGCAATTCTGGAATCATGTCAATGACCTGATAAAGGGCAACAAAAAGACTGAACCTTGCCCCATTGAGGTCAATGGTCAGTTTGTTAGTGACTCCTCACAAATAGCGGCCGCCTTTAACAACCACTTCACAGATCTTGAGGCCTACAAGGCTGTACAGTCCCCCCAGACTTTGGCTCCTAACGTAGGTGAACCAACACACTATGAATGTCCCTCTTTCCACCTGAGACTGGTAAAGTGAAAAGAGGTCCTAACCCTCCTAAAGGCACTGAAAGTGAAAGGCTCAGGGGGACCAGATGGGATAAACCCTTGGCTACTCAAGGCAGGAGCCACCTCCTTATCCAGGTTCTTAAATAGATCACTACAGAAAGGAATCATTCCTAACCAGTGTAAACAGGCCAACATGGTCCCAATCCACAAAAGTGGCCCCAGGGAAAACCTAACCAATTACCGGCCTATCTCCCTGCTCTGCAAACTTGCTAAGCTACAAGAAAGGCTAGTCTACGTCCAGCTCCGTGATTACCTGGAGGCTAATCAGCTCCTTGCTCCCTCTCAGCATGGATTTGGAGCTAACCACGGGACAGATACTGCCCTTATTAACTTCTCGGATGGAGTACTCAGAGCAATGGGCAAAGGGATACCCACAGGTGCTGTCTTTATAGACCTGTACAAGGCATGTGACCTTGTTTACCACAATCTTCTGCTACAGAAGCTGAAAAGTGTGGGCTTAGACCCCCCCATACTCTCAAGTGGTTTGAGAGCTACTTATCAGGCCGGATACAGAGGGTCTCCTGGAAGGGAGCCATGTCAGGTCCACTACCTCTAAAACAGGGTGCACTGCAGGGCTCAGTCCTTCGCCCCCTCCTTTTCTCCATATTCACCAATGACCTAAGTACCTACTGTGGGGAAGGCTCAGTCATTCAGTATGCTGATGACACAGTCATCTACAGATCCTTGGATGATGTGGCTGGTCTTGGTCCTCTCCTCCAAAAGGGCCTCTCATCTCTTGAGGCATGGCTGAGTGAGAACAGAATGGTGCTAAATGCAGACAAAACCTAGGCAGTGCTATTCGGGCCCAGATCTTTGGGCCATGACAGGACTACATCCCTGCAACTTACCACACTCTCTGGAAAAAGCATCAATGTAGTGCCCTCCCTTAAATACTTAGGCCTGACTCTGGACCAATCTATTACCTTCAAGGACCACATGGACCAGTTCACCAAGACCCTACATTGTAAACTTGGAACCTTGTACCAACTCAAGGACCAGCTCATCCCCAAAGCCAGGCTTTCCATTGCCACAAGTGTCCTGTTCCCTACCTTGACCTATGCAGCACCAAGTGTACAGGGCATGGTTAAACAAGAGGTCTCCAGGATGCAAATCCTGTACAACACGGTAGCTCGGTTTGCTACCCAGGACCACCCGTGACATCACCACTGTGATACACTGGCCCAGCTATGGTGGACCTCATTGACCACTTGCCTACAATACCCCTTGCTTGTCCAGGCCTTCAAGCTACTCAAACTGCCCACTCCACCTAGCATAGTAGGAACCATAGCAATTAAATATAACCCCAGGAGACTATGGATGTCAGAACGAATGTTACTAAAAGTCACCAAATTAAGGATTAATGCTGGTGGCAGATCTTTCTCCTGCCTAGCCCCAAACCTGTGGAACAAGCTCCCTCCTCTACTGTAGGAGGTCTCTTCACTTAGGAACTTCTGCGCTAAACTTAAGGTCATATGATTGACATAAGCACATGTCTCTGCCATGGCTCATAACTTGCCTTCCTCTCACACATCAACCCTCCCAAAAGACAGCTGAACCAGGTACCCCTCCCAATATCTAGGGCACCTTGGTCCCATTATCCTATATATAATCTCTTGCAATGGAGGTTGCTCTCTTTCCGAAAACTGCATATCAATTTGTCATGCATAATACTATGCCATGTAGCACCTAGGTAAAACTGTGTCATGATGATAACCATGTATGTAACTGCCAGGTAAGCCTGTATAATCTTGTAACAAAATGTTTTTTCACTGTATCAAATATGTATTGTTATCCCGGGTCGCCCCTGAAAAAGGGACCTACAGGGCTCAGGGGACCTACCCGGTCACTAAAATTTAATAAATAAATAAATAAAATAAACAGGTTGACATGATACAGTAAAGGATAATGGGCAGAGAGTTTGGTCTTAGGACCCCATGGCACACCCCTGGGTCTGTCGGTCTGTGGAGGATGGGGAGGTGGGCCGGGTGGGGGTTAGAGGCTCTACCCTAATGTCTCATTTCCCAACTTTTGTCAGTTTAACACTAACTGATGCATTAACAATTTTTTTGCAATGAATTGCCTCACTTTTTGAAAAAGTGTAATATAACTAGCAAATAACATGTGTTGGTGGGCCCCACGCTCCCACCAAGCTGCCCATTCCAAGTAAGGATATGCATGTCTGGGAGTGCAGGCATTCTGGGCTCTGCCCTCCCACTTGAAGATAACTACAGCACCACACAGCAGCCCTATAGGGCAAGCAACTTTTGTAACACTAATTTGCCAATATCTCAGCAACCGTAGTAGCCATGAAAACAATTAAAATGTCATTGCAATCATGACAGTGAGACCTTCTTGGGGGACAGGTCAACAAAATCTGCATCTCACATTGTTTTCAAGTTACAGGTGCCACAGTTCAACGGATGCATGTAACTCAGGCATTTTTAGAATTTTTTCCACCCACTTTTCAATTCAGGGACCAAACCTCATGAACAATGTCACTGTCATTTCATTACTCTGTCCAGAAAGTTGAGTTATCACAGAGAATGCGCCAGTCTGTGCCAGAGGTGCAAAATCATGTTTTGGGCAGGCAGTGAAAAATGACATCTGTATACTGTTCATGAGGATATGTGGAAATGGATAATATTGAAAATCAGGAAGGAAAATATGAAAAATTGGCAGTTATGATCCTGCATAGAAACTGCACAACGCACGCTCATAATGAGCAAATTTTTCAGAATTTTTTAATCAAATGTTCAACATGAACTTTCTGGGAAATCCCCTCATCAAAGCTGGCACTCTGAGTTGTTAATCCATCCTGAAAGTTGATTTTGCACTGCAACGTGCCATTCTGTGGCAGAGGTGTGAAAAAACATTTCTGGCAGGATGCGAGAAGCGACAGTTGTACTGTTCATGAGGAGGTGTGCAAAAATGGCAACGCTGAAAATCTGGAGTGAAAATATTTAAAATTGGTGAAGTTACAAGCCTGCATAGAAATTGCGCAACGCACGCTCATAAGATGGCCATTTTGGGGTATTTTGTACCAGATTTTCAAAATTGGCTTTTGCATCCCACACTGATGAAAACTGGGACTTCTGTTTTATTAATCAGTCCCAAAAGCTGATTTTACATCTGAAAAGGTGATTATGAGCAGCGATAGCGAACTCACCTTTCTGGACAAAGTAACGATATGACAGTGACATTGTTGGAGAAGGGGCTTAAATGAGGTTATAATGGAGGCAGGGCTTACATGGGGTAATATTGGAGGTTGGGCTTATATGGCATGATATTGGAGGTGAGACTTATATGAGGTGATATTGGAAGTAGGATTTACATGGGGTGATATTGGAGGTGGAACTAATATGGGGTGATATTGGAGCTAGGGCTTACATGGGGTGATATTGGAGGCTTATAAGGGGTGATATTGGAGGTGGGGCTTATATGGGGTGAAACTAGAGGTGGGGCTTGGATGGGGTGATATTTTAGGTGGGGCTTATATGGGCTGAGATTAGAGGTGGGGCTTGCATGCTGACTATGAGGCAAAATCAGATGCTCTGAC
The DNA here is from genome assembly GCA_016271365.2 of Neoceratodus forsteri. Lineage (NCBI taxonomy): Eukaryota > Metazoa > Chordata > Ceratodontiformes > Ceratodontidae > Neoceratodus > Neoceratodus forsteri. Next base: position 163,877,968 of record CM028138.1, read on the forward strand.
TTGTGCAGGGGCTGGTTAAGGGGCATTGTACATTTGGTATTTGTGGGATTCAAACCAGGACTATGAGGTCTTTTGGCTTATAACTCAATGCTCTAACTACTGCACTACATTGAACCTGTATATTATTGTTATTTTTTTTTAAGTAATCGTAGGGGTTTAAATATGAACAGTAAAGGAAGTAAAAACCATGGTGAAACCATGATAACAGGGACTGCATAATTCCTGAGAGTCCTTGAAAATGCAGTATACCAGTGCCTCATCTACGTTCAAACCTCTGACTTCTTGCTTGAAATGCCATGACACATCCAGTGTACCACCTGAGGAGCTTGGTGAAATTGCTAGTCTCGTCTTTAAGAGCTTTGTAATCAATAAATCAATCAATCAATATCTTTATTTATCCAGGTGGGCAACATTGAGCAAGCCCATTTACAAGGTGGACCTGCAGTCCTACAGTAATAATACAGAAAGACAAGTTGCATTAGTACAAAGAGTAAAAATAGCTGCTATTATAGCAAAAATGTACACTTACAGGTAATATACATTGAACATAGAACTGCTAGGAGTCATGGACAATGAACTTGTGCTGGATCCAACCCTAAAAACTGTGCATTTTGTAGTGGGAAATGTTAGGGAGAGGGTAGGCATACCTGATAGAAAATATCAAGCGCATAATGTAGGGATATGTGGGAAATAGGGGCACAAGTGAAGAGGACCCAAATGTTAGAGCAGAGTAAGGGATCTGGAGGGTGGAGTACTGTACAAAAGGTGACGATGTGATTTTTGCCCCAAAATGCGTGCTCCCACCAAGCTGCCCATTCCTGAGTAACGATATCCATGTGTGGTAGTGCAGGCCCTCTGAGCTCTCCCTCCCACTTGAACATGACTAAAGCACCACACAGCAGCCCTACAAGGCAAGCAACACTTGTAAAACTAATTTGCCAATATCTCAGCAACCATAGCAGCTATGAAAACAATTCAAATGTCATTGTAATCATGTCAGTGAGACCTGCTCGGGGGACAAAGTTGACAAAATCTGTATCTCACATCGTTTTCAAGTTACAGGGTGCTACAGCTCAATGGGCACACATAACTCAGGCATTTTTAAGATTTTTTTCCACCCACTTTTTAACATGACAATTTAGGGACCAAACCTCATGAGCAATGTCACTGTCATTTCATTACTCTGTCCCGAAAGTTGAGTTCACAGAGCAAATGCACTTGAGGTACAAAATCATGTTTTGGGCAGGCAGTGAAAAATGATGGCTGTATACTGTTCATGAGGAGATGTGGAAAATTGTAATGTTGAAAATCAGGAGGGAAAATATGAAAAATTGGCGGTTATGAGCGTGCGTAGCAACTGCACAACGTAGGCTCGTAACGAGCACATTTTTCAGAATGTTTTAATCAAATGTTCAACATGAGTTTACTGGGAAATCCCCTCATCAATGCTGGCATTGTGAGTTTCTTAATCAATCCTTAAAGTTGATTTCACACTGCGACACACCATTCTGTGGCAGAGGTGGAAAAACACATTTCCGGCAGGATGTGAGAAACGACTGTTGTACTCTTCATGGGGAGGTGTGAAAAAATGGCAACACTGAAAATCTGGAGTGAAAATATTAAAAATTGGTGAAGTTATGAGCCTGCTTAGAAACTGCACAGCACATGCTTCTAAGACGGCCATTTTGGGGGTATTTTGAGCCACATTTTCAAAATTGGCTTTTGCATCCTGCGCTCATGAAGACTGGGACTGCTGTTTTATTAATCAGTCCTGAAAGCTGATTTTACATCCAAAAAGGTGATTATGAGCAGCCACAGCGAACTGACCTTTCTGGACCAAGTAACGAAATGACAGTGACATTATTGGAAGCGGGGCTTGTATGAGGTTATAATGGAAGTAGGGCTTACAATGGGTGATATTGGAGGCGGAGTTTATATGGGGTGATATTGGAGGCAGGGCTTACATGGGGTATTATTGGAGGTGGGGCTTATATGGGGTGATATTGGAGGTGGGGCTTATATGGGGTGATATTGGAGGTGGGGCTTACAATGGGTGATATTGTAGGTGGGACTTATATGGGGTGATATTGGAGCCATGGCTTACATGGGGTGATATTGGAAGCAATGCTTATATGAGGTGATATTGGAAGTGGGGCTTATATGGGATGAAATTAGAGGTGGGGCATGCATGGGGTGATATTGGAGGCAGGGCTTATATGGGGTGAAATATAGGTGGGGCTTCCATGCTGACTATGAGGCAAAATTAGATGCTCTGACTTGTGCAGTGGCTGATTCAGGCGCATTGTTCATCTGATATTTGTGGGATTCAAACCTAGGACTATGAGGTCTTTTAGCTTATAACTCAATGCTCTAACTTTTGCGCTACATTGCAGACCTTACCACTCTGCCAATACTATTATTGATTTTTTTTTTACGTAATCATGGGGCATAAGTATGAACAGTAAAGGAAGTAAAAACAGGAAAAGCATGATCAAACCATAATAACAGGGACTGCATAATTCCTAAGTTTTCTTGGTAAGTCAGTATGCCAGTGTCCTCATCTAGGTTCAAACCTTTGACTTTTTGATTATAAAGACAAAACACATCCAGTGTACCACCTGAGGAGCATGGTAAAATCGCTGGTCTCATCTTTAAGAGCAAGTAGCTTTGTAATACATGCATATAGCAAAGGAAGGGGCTGCTGGCTGTTAAATGCATGAGTATATCCACGTCACAACATTTGAATATTGCTCATTTATTAGTTGAACAGAATTCTGGGTAGCCTGGGTTCAAATTCAAGCTAATGCACTCATTTTTTATCTCTCTTCTGTTTCTCCTGGTTCCACTAGAGATGCATATGAATGTTATCAGACTCACCTTAATTGCCAGCATTCTGTTTTTTTTTATTAGCTTGCTTTCCCTTCTGCAGTTTGTCAGCACTACACACTTGAGGGTGCCCCATCTTCATGTTCTATATATAATTGATATGTACTGCAAAAACTTTGTTAATGCATCAGTTAGTGTTAAACCGACAAAAGTGGAGAAATGAGACATCAGGTTAGAGCCCCTAACCCACCACCACCACCCTCCTCACAGTAAGAGACACCAGAATGTGCAATTGGGTAGCGAGGCCCAACTCTCATCCCATTCCAAGTATAAACAGTTTGACATGCTAGAGTAAAGGAGAATGGGTTGAGAGTTTGGCCTCATGTCCCCATGGCACACTCCAGCATCCGTTGGTCTGTGGAGGATGGGGTGATGGGGAAGTTCGGGTTTAGAGGCTCTACCCTAACCTCTAATTTCTGGACTTTTGTTAGTTTAACCCTAACCGATGCATTAACAGCCTTTTTTACAATGAATTGCCTCACTTTCTGAAAAAGTGTAATTTAAATAGCAAATAGCATGTGTTGGTCAGCCCCGCACTCCCACCAAGCTGCCCATTCCTGAGTAACGATATGCATGTGTGGGAGTGCAGGCCCTCCGGGCTCTCCCTCCCACTTGAACATAACTATGGCACCACACAGCAGCCCTACAGGGCAAGCAACATTTGTAACACTAATTTGTCAATATCTCAGCAACCGTAGCAGCTATGAAACAATTCAAATGTCATTGCGATCATGACAGTGAGACCTTCTCAGTGGACAAAGTCAACAAAATCTGTATCTCACATTGTTTTCAAGTTACTGGTGCTGTGGTTGCCACAGTTCAACAGACGCACGTAACTCTGGCATTTTTTGGATTTTTTTCCACCCACTTTTCAACATGGCAATTCACCACACCCCCTATATTCCCAATCACCCTGTCCCTATGAAATATCCAGTACTCTGGTATGGACAGGTCCCAGTATTGGGTCTCCCATGTTTCTGTGATGGCTGCAATGTCCACCTCTCCCTCTGCCATAAGCACCTGTAACTCTGCAGTTTTCCTCCCAAGGCTCCTAGCATTAAGGATAACCACCTTCCACCCTTCAACCTCATCCTGTCCTCCTTTACTAGCATCACCAATAGTACTTGCCATTTGTCCTTTGTTACTGTTATGAGGGTAAGCTCATATGGTTTCCCAATCTGTGGTCTCTGCATATCTCTTGCCCAATTTCCACCCCCCACTCCTAGTTTAAATTCTCAACTTCCTCTATGTATTACTCCATCCTCTGTTTCAACACTTTCTTTCCCTCCTCACTCAAGTGTAGTCTGTTCTTGGCATAGAGACTACTGTCCTCCCAGGTCCTCCCACCCCCAACAGCCCATACCATTTACTGTAGCACAACACCATGTTCTTAGCCAGCCATTACATTTCTCATTCTCAGCTTTCTTGTTGTGCTTGCCTTGGGCACTGGAAGTATCATTGAAAAAGTTACTGATCTTCTGGCCCCCTCACATATTTGTGCTACTTCCTCAAACCTCTTCTGGACTATACCTACTGTCTTGTCAGTCAGGTCGTTCATCCCAAGATGTATAATTAAATGAGGCTTGTCCCTACCCCTTCTAGCATATTTCAGAACAGATTGTCCCACCCTTTCTGCTGTCATTGCTGGCATGGTCTCCACCCAAACGCAACTATGCCTCTCCCCCTTGCTAGCCCACTTGACTCCTTTTAGTATTGAGTCCCCCAGCACTATGATTCCACCACTCTTACTCCTGCTTTCTTCCATTCATCACCCACTCTCATTTCCAGCTCCTCTTCTTCCTCATGCACATTATTTCCCCCTTTTGCCCCTGTTGCAATTCTCCCAGCAGAACTTCCCCCGCTCTGGTTTGGTACAGGCATTTATCAATTACTCCTCTAATTTCATCATTTCCCTTCTCCACATTCTTCCTCTCTAGCAGTGCAAAACTATTTTCTGAAGACCCTTCACAAATGCCCGCTCCCTCTCTCTTCATAGTAATCTGTTCTCTCCTTTCCACTCCATGACTTTTGCCACTTTTTCACCTCCCCTCACAAGTCCCTATCTCCTCCTTCCATTTGTCTTTTGTCTCCTGACCTGGTTTCTCTGGCAATCGTTCTTCCTGGCCTGGGCCACTTTGTCTCTGCTTCCCTTCTTCTGACCCTCTCCTCTCAACTGTTGGCTTAAATCGCCCTCCCTCATCTCCCCTTTTTCCTCCCTCCCTCCAGTATTGGGCTAAACCCACCCCCAATCTGCCTTGCCTGTCTTAGTTCCTCCTGCAGACCCCCAATCTCCTTTCTAAGTTTCTCTGTGTGGTTACACATTAAACATCCTCCCACACTCCAGGCAAGTTTTAGAAAGATTGGTGCACTGTAGTTGTTGCAGCCTACCACCCTACCTATTGCTGTCGTTGCCCACCAGCAACCCCCCACCCTTCCAGATGCAGGATACCAAACAGTTCCCAAAGTCTCCCCTCTCTCCCTCTATCAGTGCAAAACATTCTTTTCTTAATTTCCCTTACCCCCTTTGTTGTACACATTTAGATAGATTGAGCAACTGCTTTTTATATTCCTATCCTTCCTATTCACACTCAAAAAGAGACTTTAAGTAGCTATTGCACAACCTTCTTCAAACTACTACTCCTCTTTTCCACATTGCAATAGCAATGCAAAGAAGTAACAATGAAAGCTCCTAGATTTGCAGTTACTTCTCTTCCACTGAGATAGCAGTCACCTCTTCGCTTGCTGCTTTTCCTCTCCTGGATGTCTGCTTCTGCTATGACAGGTGCATATCCTTTGCCCATTTGAGGAAGTGATGTCAGAACCCCTGGTATAAAGGAAATAATGGACTGGTGTTGGTGGGAGAGGGGTTGGGGGTGGGACCAGCCCAGTCTTCCAGAAACAAGCAGGTAGCTGAAGCCCCTGGTCAGACCATTAGCACCCTTACCCCACCATGCACTAAACTTTGCAGCTAGTGAAGCCAGAAAAAAATGAATCACAGTTCTACTTAAAGCCCCTAAAATAGGTTTTCTACCAAAAGAAACAGGACTCCAATTCAAACAGCTCCACCAACAACACATCAAAATAGGCTTGAAATGAGAAGATATAGGTCTCCAATTCAAAGAAACAGCCCCAGTTAAATCACACCCAGTAGGTTCTAAATCAGAAGAAATAGGCCTCTACAAATGAAGCCTGCTACACAGTGAAACATCAAACAAATGAGCCCACTTATAGCTACCAAAACAGGTTTCAAAATTCCAACAGCCCCAAACAATACCCTGCTAGGCCTTTAGAAGTAGTAAGAAAGAAAAGAAATAACCTTCTACAAGTGACATCGTTGGAGGCGGGGCTTGTATGAGGTTATAATGGAGGTGGGGCTTACATGGGGTATTATTGGAGGTGTGTCTTATATGGGGTGATATTGGAGGTGGGGCTTACAGGGGGTGATACTGGAGCTGGGTTTACATGGGGTGATATTGGAGGCAGGGCTTATGTGGAGAGAGATTAGAGGTGGGGCTTGCATGCTGACTATGAGGCAAAATCAGATGCTCTGGCTTGTTCAGTGGCTGGTTCAGGGGCTTTGTACATCTGGCATTTGTGGAATTCAGACCTAGAATTATGATGTCTTTTGGCTTATAACTCAATCCTCTAGCCTCTGCGCTACATTGCAGACCTTACTACACAGCCAATATTATTATAATTTTTTTTAAGTAATCGTACGAGTTTAAGTATGAACAGTAAAGGAAGAAAAAAACAGGAAGGGTATGGTGAAACCACGATAACAAGGACTACATTATTCCTCAGTGTCCTTGATAAAGCAGTATACCAGTGCCCTCATCTAGGTTCAGACCTCTGACTTTTGCTTGTAAAGCCAAGACACATCCAGAGTACCACCTGAGGAGCTTGGTGAAATCGTTGGTCTTGTCTTTAAGAGCATGTAGCTTTGTAATACATGCATATAGCAATGAAAGGGGCTGCTGGCTGTTAAAAGCATGAGTATATCAACATTACAGCATTTGAATATTGCTCATTTATTAGTTGAACAGAATTCTGCGTAGCCTGGGTTCAAATCCTAGTTAATGCACTAATTTTTTTCTCTCTCTTCTGTTTCTCCTGGTTCCACTAGAGATGCATATTAATGTTATCAGAGTCACCTTAATTGCCTGCATTCTTTTTTTTTAATCAGCCTTCTTGCCCATCTGCAGTTTGTTGGCATCACACACTTGAGGGTGTCCCATCTTCACCTTCTATATATAATTTATATGCACTGCAAAAAACTTTGTTAATGCATCAGTTAGGGTTAAACCAGAAAAAAGTGGGGAAATGAGATGTCAGGGTAGAGCCCTGAACCCACCACCAACACCATCCTCCACACAGTGAGAGACACCGAAGTGTGCCATTGGGCAACGAGGCCCAACACTCTCCTCATTCCAAGTATAAACAGGTTGACATGCTACAGTAAAGGAGAATGGGCTGAGAGTTTGGCCTCATGACCTCATGGCAAACCCCTGCATCTCTCAGCCTGTGGAGGATGGGGAAGTCTGGTAGTTGGGTGTTAGGGGCTCCACTCTAATGTCTAATTTCCTGACCTTTGTCAGTTTAACCCTAACCGAGGCATTATCAACTCTTTTTGCAATTAATTGCCTCACTTTTTGAAAAAGTGTAATATACCTAGCAAATAACATGTGTTGGTGGGTTCCATGCTCCCAACAAGCCGCCCATTCCTGAGTAACGATATGCATGTGTGGGAGTGCAGGCCCTCTGGGCTCTGGCCTCCCACTTGAACATAACTACAACACCACACAGCAGCCCTACAGGGCAAGCAACACTTGTAACACTAATTTGCCAATATCTCAGCAACCATAGCAGCTATGAAAACAATTCAAATGTCATTGCAATCATGACAGTAAGACCTTCTTGAGGCATAAGTCCAATAAATTCTGTATCTCACATCATTTTCAAGTTACAGGTGCCACAGTTCAATGGACACACATAACTCAAGCATTTTTAGGACTTTTTCCACCAACTTTTCAACATGGCAATTCTGGGACCAAACCTCATGAACAATGTCACTGTTATTTCATTGTTCTGTCACGAAAGTTGAGTTTGCACAGCGAATGTGTCATTCTGCACAAGAGGTGCAAAATTATGAATTGGGCAGCCTTTGGAAAATGATGGCTGTATACTGTTCATGAGGAGATGTAGAAGACGGTAATGTTGAAAATCAGGAGGGAAAATATGAAAAATTGTCGGTTAACAGCGTGCGTAGAAACTGCATAATGCACGCTCATAATGAGCCATTTTTCAGAATGTTTTAATCAAATGTTCAACATGAGCTTTCTGGGAAATCCCCCTCATCAAAGCTGGCACTGTGAGTTTGTTAATCCATCCTGAAAGTTGATTTTGCACTGCCACATGCCATTCTGTGGCAGAGGTGTGAAAACACATTTCCGGCAGGATGTGAGAAACGACAGTTGTACTGTTCATGAGGAGGTGTGATAAAATGGCAATGCTGAAAATCTGGAGTGAAAATAATAAAAATTGGCTAAGTTATGAGCCTGCATAGAAACTGCGTAATGCACGCTTAGAAAATGGCCATTTTCAGGGTATTTTGCAGAACATTTTCAAAATTGGCTTTTGCTTCCTGCGCTCTTGAAGACTGGGACTGCTGTTTTATTAATCATTCCCAAAACTGATTTTACGTCCATAAAGGTGATTATGAGCAGTGAGAGGGTACTCACCTTTCTGGACTAAGTAATGAGATGAAAGTGACATTATTGGAGGTGGGGCTTATTTGAGCTTACAGTGGAGGTGGGGCTTTCATGGGGTGATGTTGGAGACGGGGTTTATATGGGGTCATATTGGAGGTGGGGCTTACACTGGGTAAAATTGAAGGTGGGGCCTATATGGGGTGATATTGGAGGTGGGGCTTATATGGGGTGATATGGGGGCTTACATCGGGTGATATTCAAGGTGGACTTATATGGTTTGATATTGGATCCTTGGCTTACATGGGGTGATATTGGAGGAAGGGCTTTCATGGGGTGATATTGGAGCCGGGGCTTGTATGGGGCGAGATTAGAGGTGGGGCTTGCTTGCTGACTATGGGGCAAAATCAAATGCTCTGACTTGTGCAGTGGCTGGTTCAGGGACATTGTACATCTGGTATTGGTTTGATTCAAACCTAGGACTTTGAGGTCTTTAGGCTTATAACTCAATGCTCGAACCTCTGTGCTACATTGCAGACCTTACCATACTGCCAATATTATTATTAGTATTTTTTTAGTAATCGTTGGCGTTTAAGTATGTGCAGTAAAGGAAGTAATAACAGGAGGAGCATGGTGAAACTATGATAACAGGAACTGCATAATTCCTGAGTGTACTTGATAAGGCAGTATACCAGTGCACTCATCTAGATTCAAACCTCTGACTTTTTCTTGCAAAGCCAAAACACATCCAATGTACCACCTGAGGAGCTTATGAAATCGCTGGTCTCGTCTTTAAGAGCATGTGGCTTTGTAATACATGCATATAGCAAAGGAAGGGGCTACAGGCTGTTAAAAGCATGAGTATATCCATGTCACAACATCTGAATATTTCTCATTTATTACTTGAACAGAATACTGGGAAGCCTGGGTTCAAATCCTAGCTAATGCAGTAATTTTTTATCTCTCTTCAGTTTGTCCTGGTTGCACTAAAGATTAGTGTTAATGTTATCGGAGTCACCTCAATCGACTGCATTCTTTTTTTTCTTATCAGCCCGCTTTCCCATCTGTAGTTTATCGGCACCACACACTTGAGAGTGTGCCATCTTCACCTTCTATATATAAGTTATATGCACTGCAAAAAACTTTGTTAATGCATCAGTTAGGGTTAAACCGACAAAAGTGGGGAAATGCGATGTAAGGGTAGAACTCCTAACTCACCACCACCACCATCCTCCACACAGCGAGAGACAACAGAGTGCACCATTGGGTAGCGAGGCCCAACTCTCACCCCATTCGAAGCATAAACAGGTTGACATGCTACAGTAAAGGAGAATGGGCTGAACGTTTGGCCTCATGACCCCATGGCACATCCAAGTGTCCATCAGTCTTTGGAGAAGGGGGAGGTGGGGTGGTTGGGGCTCTAGCCTAACATCTCATTTCTTGACTTTTGCCAGTTTAACCCTAACTGATGCAACAGCAATTTTTTTTGCAATAAATTGCCTCACTTTTTGAAAAAGTGTAATATAACTAGCAAATAGCATGTGTTGGTGGGGTTCGAGCTCCCACCAAACTGCCCATTCCTGAGTAACGATATGCATTTGTGGGAATGCAGACCGTTCAGGCTCTGCCCTCGCACTTGAACATAACTATGGCACTACAGCGCAGTCTACAGGGCAAGCAACACTTGCAACACTAAGTTGTCAATATCTCAGCAACTGTAGCAGTTATGAAAGCAATTCAAATGTCATTGCAATCATGACAGTGAGACCTTCTCGGGGGCCAAGGTCAATGAAATCTTAATCTCACATTGTTTTCAAGTTACAGGTGTCACAGTTCAATGGACACACGTAACTCAGGCATTTTTAGGATTTTTTCCACCCACTTTTCAACATGGCAATTCAGAGACCAATCCTCATGAACAATGTCACTGATATTTCATTACTCTGTCCCGAAAGTTGATTTCACCCAGCGAATGTGCCATTCTACGCCATTGGTGCAAAATCATGTTTTGGGCAGGCTGTGAAAAATGACGGCTGTGTACTGTTCAAGAGAACATGTGGAAAAGTGTAATGCTGAAAATCAGGAGAAAAAATATAAAAAATTGGGGTTACAAGCATGTGTAGAAACAGCAAAACACATGCTCATAATGGCAAATTTTTCAGAATTTTTTTATCAGATGCTCAACATGAGCTTTCTGGGAAATCCCCTCATCAAAGTTGGCACTGTGAGTTTGTTAATCCATCCTGAAAGTTGATTTCACCCTGCAACATGAAATTCTGTGGCAGAGGTGTGAGGATAGCATAGGATATTATATGATATTATATTTTACTATATCATCTCATGTCATTTCATATCACATCACATCTCATCACATCACATCACATCACATACTAATCACCACTCCGTTACAAGGATAATTTCACACTTAAGCACAACACGGTAACAGAAAGCATTTAATTCATTGTTTAGAACCACACGACAACAGAGACAATTTAACCCATGTTTGAGATGATTTGACACTCAGTTTAGCACCACATTGTCACAGAGATAAATTGACACATCGTAATTAATTTAAAAGTTATAATATTATAACATATAGTTTAGCACCACACTATCACAGAGATAATGTAACACATTTAATCACCACACTGTTACAGAGATAATTTAACACATAGTTAAGTACCACACTATCACATAGTTATTTTAACATTTTAACACCACACTGTCAGAGAAATAAATTAACACATAATTAATTAAAATTTATAATATTATAAAACCACACCATTTTATTATATTATATCATATAATATCATAGTATATCCTATTATGTGACATTATATTATAGTATATTATGTTATATTAAACAACACTCCATTAGAGGAATAATTACAAACAGTTAAACAAAACACTGTAACAGAGATGATGTAACACATTTAATCACCTCACTGTTGCAGAGACAATTTAACACATAGTTCAGCACCACACTATCACAGATATATTTTACCAGTCAGTTTAACACCACTTTGTCACAGAGATAAATTAACACATAGTTAATTAATTTAATAGTCATAATATTATAACATCACACCATCATATTATATCATATCATATCATTTCCTATCATGTCAGCACCAAACTGTCACAGAGCATATATAACACATTTAATCATCACACTATTACAGAGATAATTTAACGCATACTTCAGCACCACACTGTCGCAGAGACATTTTAACAGATAGTTCAACACTACTCTGTCACAGAGAAACATTAATGCAGTTAATTAATTTAATAGTTACATTATGATACCACACCATTATATAGTATCATATATCACATCACATTATATCATACCATACGATAATATAGCATATTATATCACATCATATCATATCACATGATATAACATGACAGCACATCACTTCACATCACATCATATTATATTATAATATATTATATTATTATAATATATATTATATTATATCACATCATATCATATCATATCAAATCATATATGTTATGTTATTTTATATTATATATTAATATATTATATTACATTATTATATTATATTTAATTATATTTTATTTTATTTTATTAATTTAATAAATTTAACTTAATTAATTTTATTATTTTATTAATCACCACTCCATAACAGGTACAATTTCACACAGTTAAACACAGCACTGTAACAGAGATAATGTATCTCATTGTTTAGAAACGTACTACAACAGAGACAATTTAACCAATGTTTGTGATGATTGAATACACAATTAAGCACCACACTGTCACAGAGATAAATTAACACATAGTTATTTAATTTAATAGTAATATTATAACACCACACCACTATATTATATCATATTATATTATTTTGTATTGAACTGTATTTTATTGAATTGTATTATATTATATTGTTATGTTATGTTGTGTTGTGTTATGCCATGTTATATCTTATCATATCATATTATACTATATTTATTATATTATATCAGTCACCTCACTTCAACAGAAATAATTTCACACAGGTAATCACAACACTGTAACAGAGAGCATATAACTCATTATTTAGAATTACGCTGCAACAGAGAAAATGTAACCCATGCTTGAAAAAATTTAACACATTGATTAGTGCCACTCTATTAAAGAGATAAACAACAGACTGTTACAGAGATAAGTTAATAGATCATATAGCACCACACTGTCACATAGGTAAGTTAACACATAATTAGTTATATTACAACACCACAAAATTATATTATATTATAATATATTGTGTTATATTATACTATGCTATATTATACTATATTGAACTGTATTATATTATTTTTTATTATATTATATCATATCATATCAAAACACATTGTACTGTCATATATTATAATACATTACATTATATTATGTTGCATTATGTTATGTTATATTATATTATGTTATATTAATCACCACACCGTAACAGGGAGACTTTCACACAGTTAAGCACAACACTGTAACAGACAGCAGTGAACTCATTGATTTGAAACACGCTGCAACAAAGAGAATTTAACCCATGTTTGAGATAATTTTACATATACATTTACATCACACTATCACAGAAATAAACACATAGTTAATTAATTTAATATTTATAATATTATAAAATCACACCATTATATTATATTATATAAGATCATATCGTATTGTATCTATCATATCATATCGTATTATATTATATTATATTAATCACCACTTCATAACAGGTATAATGTCACACAGTTAAGCACAACCCTGTAACATAGAGCATTCAACTCATTGCCTAGAGCCACACAACAACAGAGACAACTTAACCTATGTTTGAGATGACTTGACACATAGTTTAGCATCACACTGTTACAGAGATAAATTAACACATAGTTAATTAATTTAATAGTTGTACTATTATAACACCACACCACTATATTATATTATATTAAATTATATTACATTGTATTATATTAATCACCATGCTGTAACAGGGATAATTTCAGAGAGTTAAGTGCAACACTGTAACAGAGAGCATTGAAATCAATGTTTTGAAACATACTACGACAATGATAATTTAATGCATGTTTGAGATGATTTTACATATAGGTTAGCATAACACTGCCACAGAGGTAAATGACAACATAGTAAATTAATTTAATAATTATAATTTTATTACACCACACCATTATATTATATTATATTATATTATCTTATATTATATTATATTATATTATATTATATTGTATTGTATTATATTGTTTTATGTTATATTTAATTGTATTATATAATATATGATAACATAACATATTATATTACATTGTATTGTATTGTATTATATTGTATTGTACTGTATTATATTATATTATATTATATTATATTATATTATATTATATTATATTATATTATATTATATTATATTATATTATATAACCACTCTGGTACAGAGATATTTTCACCCAGTTAAGCACAACACTATAAAAGTGTGCATTGAACTCAATATTTAGAACCACATTGCAACACAGACAATTTAACCCATGTTTGAAATAATTTAACATATAGATTAGCACCTCTCACAGATATAATGTAACACATTTAATTAACACACTCTTACGGAGACAATTTAACACATAGTTAAGCACCACACCTATCACAGAGATATTTTAACACTAAGTTTAACACCACACTGTCAGATATAAATTAACAAATCGTTAGTTAATTTAATAGTTATATTATTATAAAAACCACATCATTTTATTATATTATATTATATTATATTATATTATATTATATTATATTATATTATATTATAGTATAGTATATTATATTATAACAACACTCTGTGGCAGGAATATTTACACACAGTTAAGCACAACACTGTAACAGAGATACTGTAACACATTTAATCACTCCGCTGTTATAGAAACAATTTCACACATAGTTCAGAACCACACCACCCTATCACAGATATATTTTAACTTTCAGTCTAAGACCACACTGTCACAGAGATAAAGTAACACATATTTAATCAATTTAATAGTCATACTATTATAACATCACATCACATAACATCATGTCCTATCACATCACATCATATATCATATCATAGCACATTATATCATATCATATCATATCACATGACATAACATGAGAGCACATCACATCATATTATATTATAATATATTATATTATATCATATCATATCTTACATTATATTTTATTAATCACCACACTGTAACAGAGATAATTTCACATAGTTAAGCACAACACTGTAACAAAGAGAATGTCTCTCATTGTTTAGAAACATACGACAAAAGACACAATTTAATCCATGTTTGTGATGATTAAATACTTAGTTTAGCACCACACTGTCACAGAGATACATTAACACATAGTTAAATAATTTAATAGTGTTAATATTATAACACCACACCACTATATTATATCATATTATATTATATTGCATTGTGTTGTATTGTATTGTATGGCAATGTATTGTATAATGCTATGTTATGTTATATCTTATCATATCATAATATACTATATTAAAATATATTATATTATATTATATTATATTATATTATATTATATTATATTATATTATATTATATTAGTCACCTCACTGGAACAGAGACAATTTCACGCAGGTAATCACAACACTGTAACACAGAGCATAAAACTCATTGTTTAGAACTACACTGCAGCAGAGACCATTTAACCCATATTAGTGATAATTTAACACATAGATGGGCACCACACTGTCACAGATATAATGTAACACATTTAATCACCACACAGTCACAGAGATAAATGAACATATAGTTAATTAATAGTTTAAATATTATAACACCACACCACTATATTATATTATATTATATTATATTATATTATATTATATATATATACTATATTATGTTATTTTATATCTTATCATATCATAATATATTATATTGTATTACATTATATTACATTATCTTATATAATATTAGTCACCTCACTGCAAAAGAGAAAATTTCACACAGGTAATCACAACACTGTAACACAAAGCATATAACTGATTGTTTAGAACTACGCTGCAAGAGAGACACTTTAACTGATATTTGAGAAAATTTAACACACTAATTAGTGCCACACTATCAAAGAGATAATGTTACACATTTAAACAACACACTGTTACAGAGATAATTTAGTAGATTGTTTATCACAGCACTGTCACAGAGATAAATGAACACATAGTTAATTAATTTAATAGTTATAGTATTATAAAACCACACCGTTATGTTATGTTATGTTATGTTATGTTATGTTATGTTATGTTATGTTATGTTATGTTATGTTATACAATGGCAAGAAGAATATTGGACTGTGATTGGTCAGTTTGAGGGCTGGACCCCTGGCATTATCCCAGTATAACGCCACAGGTCTAGTGCCATGATTATTGATCCTCTCTATTTTTGCATCTCCTCTTAAGAAACAAAAGTATTTTTCCACACTAATAAAAACATTCTTTAAAATTATTTTTTTATTTTATATATAACAACAAACCACTTTATAATAGGATGTGTGTTGTATGGAATAACACCACACCTGGGGCATTGGAAGCACTCAGCTTGCGGCCCCATTCCCAGCCCCCACTGGCATCCAGTTATCCCTTCACAACACACACCCTGTCATGCGTTATTCCTTTATTATATTATATCAGTTCATATCATATCATAACACAGCATCATATATGGTATTATATTATATTATATTATATTATATTATATTATATTATATTATATTATATTATATTATATTATACAATGGCAAGAAAGAATCCTGGACTGTGATTGGTTAGTTTGGGGCTGAACCCATGACATTATCCCAGCATAATGCCATAGGCTTAGTGCCATGATTATTGATCCTTTCTTTTTTGCATCTCCTCTTAAGAAACAAAAATATTTTTCCATGCTAATAAAAACATTCTTTACAATTATTTTTTTTATTTTATATATAACAACAAGCTATTGTATAATAGAAATAATGGACTTCAGGGTGTGTGTCATATGGAATAACACCAGGCCTGGGGCATTGGACACACCATATCCTATCATATTATATTATATTATATTATATTATATTATATTATATTATATTATATTATATTATATTATATTATACTATATTATATTAATCACCACTCTGTTAAAGGGATAATTTCACACGGTTAAGCACAATACTGTAAAAGAGATAATGTAACACATTTAATCACCACACTGTTACAGAGATAATTTAACACATAGTTCAGCACCACACAATCGCAGAGATATTTTAACAGTTAGTTTAACACCTCACTGTCACAGAGATAAACTAACACATAGTTAATTAATTTAATAGTTATAATATTATAACACCACACCATTATATTATATCACATCATATTATTCCATATCATATCATATATTATATGATATTCTATTATATGATATTATATTAATCACCACACCATAACTCACTTAATTTCAAACAGGTTAGCACAACACTGTAAGAGAGAGCATTTAACTCCCTGTTATGATTCATACTGGAACAGAGACAATTTAACCCATGTTTGAGATGATTTAAAACATAGTTTAGCACCACACTGTCACAGAGATACATTAACACCAAGTTTATTAATTTAATAGTTATAATTTTAAAATTATGTTATAATTTTATATTATATTACATTATATTATATTATGTTAACCACCACTCCATAATGGATAATTTCACAAAGTTAAGCACATTGTAAAATAAAGCATTTAAGTCATTTTTTAGAATTACACTAAAAGAGAGACAATTACACTCTTGTTCGAGATAATTTAACACACTGATTAGTGCCACACTGTCACAGAGATAATGCTACACATTTAATCACTACACTGTTACAGAGATAATTTAACACAGTTTAACACCATTGTCTCACAGAGATAGATTAACAGAGTTATATTATAATAGCACACCACTATATTGTATCATATCATCTCAATCATATCATAATATATCATAATATATTATATTATATTATATTATATTATATTATATTATATTATATTATATTATATTATATTATATTATATTATATTATATATCACCATTTCGCAACAGGGATAATTTCACACAGTTAAGCACAACTCTGTAACAAAGTATTTAACTCATTGTTTAGACAATCAATACAAGATATACAATAAAACCCATCTTTGAGATAACTTAACACATAGTTCAGCATCACACTATCGCAATGATATTTTTAAACACAGTTTAGCGCCACACTGTAACAGTAACTGTAACAGTGATAAATTAAAATACAGTTAATTAATATAACAGTTTTGACATTATAACGCAACATTATATTATATTGTTATATTATATTATGTTATTTTATATCATATTCTAGCATATCATTTTATCATATCATATCATATCATGTCATGTCATGTCATATCATATCATAGCACATCACATCACTTTGCACCATACCATATCATGTCATGTCATATCATATCAAAATATATCATATATTATATTATATTATATTATATTATATTATATTATATTATATTATATTACAGTAATCACCACTCTAACAGGGATAATTTCACACTGTTAAGCACAACATTGTAACAGAGACTATTTATCTCATTGTTTGGAGCCTCACTATCAGACATACAATTTAACAAATGTTTGAGATTAAATTGAATATAGTTATACTGTATGAATTTACCTCTGTGACAATGAGTTAACTATTATAATATAATATAACATAATATAAGTAATATATTATGATATGATATATTATGATATGATATGATATGACATGATATGTCATGATATGATATGATATGATGTAATGTGAAGAAATGTAAGGTGATATGATAAGATATGAATGGCGGTAATTAAGGAGTTACATTTTCTCAAACATGGGCTAAATTGTCCCTGTTATAGTGTGGTTCTAAGCAATAATTTAAGTGATCTCTGTTACAATGTTGTGTTTAACTGTGTGAAATTATTCAATATGGAGTGGTGATTAATATAATACAATATAATATAATATAATATAATATAATATAATATAATATAATATAATATAATATAATATAATATAATATAATATAATATAATATAACATATGATATATTATGATAAGATGTGGTATGATGTGATGTGATATGAAATTATATGATATGAAATATAATGTAATGTAATATAATATAATACAATGGTGTGGTGTTATAATATTATAACTCTTAAATTAATTTCCTATTTCATAATTTTTCTCTGTGACAGCGTGTAAACTACGTATTCAATAATCTCAAACATCGTTTAAACTGTCTCTGTTCTAGTGTGTTTCTAAATAAAGAGAAAAATGCTGTCTATTACAGTGTTGTGCTTAACTCTCTGAGAATATACCTGTTACAGAGTGGTGATTAATACAACATAATATAATATTGTAATATAATATAATATTATAACCTAGTTTAATATAATATGATATATGATATAATGTGCTGTGATATGATGTCATGTTATGTCATGTGATATGATATGCTATGATGTGGAATCATATGATATGTTATAATATAATGTGACAGTTTGGTGTTTAATTATACTGTATGGTAAATGCATATTAACCACCATAATCAGCAGTCACACAGCTTTGTTATGCACTGTTTAGAATTTTAAAAGTTATTAACCACACTTCCGAGCTTCCAAACAGTGGCATAACAAAATAGAATGCACCAGAGTTCCATAATTCTCACACATAGACTGCAAACAGTGTTTTCTGACCATACACTATAAAAGATGATGGCTGGGGATTGAGTGACAACCACACTGAAATCACCTCTTGTGGTTGCTAGTGCTACAGTAAACTTCTCGAACTCCGCTCTTGAGGTTTACCATGTTGCCCTAGCAACCACTAGAGGTGATTACAGCATGGTTATCAACTGATCCCCAGTCATTATCCTCTATATTAAATTATCTCTGCTATAGTGTGGTCCTGAACTATGTGTTAAATTATCTTTCTAACAGTGTAGTGATTAAATGTGTTACATTATTTCTGTCACAGTGTTTGAAATTATCCATGTAATGAAGTGGTGATGAATATAATATAATACAATATAATATAATATAATACAATATGATATAATAAAATATAATATAATGTAATGTTGTAGTGTTATAATGTTATACCTGTTACATTAGTTAACTATGTATTAATGTATCTCTGTAACAGCATGGTGATAAAATGTGTTACATTATCTCTGTTATGGTGTTGTGCTAAACTGTGTCAAATTATCCCTGTTACTGAGTGGCGATTAATATAATATAATATAATATAATATAATATAATATAATATAATATAATATAATATAATATAATATAATATAATATAATATAATATAATATAATATAATATAGTGGAGTGGTGTTATAATATAATAACTATTAAATTAATTACCTATGTGTTAATTTCTCTCTGCAATACTGTGGTGCCGAACTATGTGTGAAATTAACTTTGTAACAGTGTGGTGAATTCCATTGTCTTTCTGACAGTGTAGTGCTAATCTATGTGTTAAATTATCAAAAACATTGGTTAAATTGCCTCTCTTGTGGTGTGGTGTGTTTCAAAACAATGAGTTAAATGCTCTCTGTTACAGTGCTGTTCTTTATTGTGTGAAATTATCCCTGTTATGGGGTGGTGATTAATACAATATAATATAATATGATATGATAACATATGATATTATTTTATATGATATACTATTATAAAATATAATGCAATATAATATAATATGACATTATATAATATAATATAATATAATATAATGCTGTGGTGTTATAATATTATAACTATTAAATTAATTAACTACGTGTTAATTGTTGTCTGTGACAGTGTTGTACTAATTTATGTGTTAAATTACCTCAAACATGGGTTCAATTCTCTCTGTTGCAGTGTGGTTCAAAACAATGAGTTCAGAGCTCTCTCTTACAGTGTTGTGGAAACTGTGTGAAATTATCCCTTGTATGGAGTGGTGATTACATATAATATAATATAATATAATATAATATAATATAATATAATATAATATAATTAGTAGTGTGGTGTTATAATAGTAAAACTATTAAATTAATTAACTATGTGTCAATTTATCTCTGTGATAGTGAGGTGTTAAACTAAGTGTTAAAATATCTCTGCGATAGTGTGGCGTTGAACTATGTGTTAAGTTATCTCTAAAAGTGTGGTGATTAAATGTGTTACATTATCTCTGTGACAGTGTGGTGCTAATCTATGTGAAAAATTATCTCAAACATGGGTAGAATTGTCTCTTTTGTAGTGTGGTTCTAAACAATGAGTTAAATGCTCTCTGTTACAATGTTTTGCTTAACTGTGTGAAATTATTCATTATGGAGTGGTGATTAGCTATGTTATGATATGATATGATATGATATGAAAATATAATATAATATAGTATTATATGATATAATATAATGTAATGTAGTCATGCAGTGCTATAATATTATAACTTTGAGAGAGTGGTGCTAAACTATGTGTTAAATCATCTCAAATATGGATTATCTAGTCTCTGTTGTAGTGTGGTTCTGAACAATGAGTGAAATTCTCTCTCTTAAAGTGTTGTGCTTAATTGTGTGAAATTCTCCCTATTACAGAGTGCTGATTAATATAATATAATATAACACAATACAATATGATGGGATGAGATGTGATGTGATATGATATGATATGATATAATATGACACGATACAATACGATATGATACAATACAATACAATATAATATAATATAATATAAAATTTATTATGATATATGATATGATATACTATAATATAATATAATATAATATAATATAATATAATATAATATAATATAATATAATATAATATAATATAATGGTGTGGTGTTATAATATATATATAAAATTAATTAACTATGTGTTAATTTATCTTTGTTACAGTGTCGTGCTTAACTTTGTGTAAAAATATATCTGTGATAGTGTGGCGCTAATTAATGTGTTAAATTTTCTAAAATATGGGTTAAATTGTTTCTGTTTCAGTGTTGTTCTAAGCAATGCTCTCTGTTACAGTGTTGTGCTTTCCTGTATGAAATTATCTATGTTATGGTGTGGTGATTAACATAATATTATTATTGTGCTGATCTATGTGTTAAATTATCTCTGTGTGTCGTGATTAAATGTGTTACACTGTCTCTGTGACAGTGTGGTACTCATCTATATGTTAAATTGCCTCAAACATGAGTTAAATTGTCTCTGTTGTTGTGAGGTTTTAAAAAATAAGTTAAATGCTCTCTGTTACAGTGTTGTGCTTAACTGTGTGAAATTATCCCTGTCACGCAGTTTTGATTAATATAATATAATATAATATAATATGATATGATGTTATGTGATGTGATATATGATATGATATGATACGATTATGATACAATATGATATGATTTAATATAATATAATATAAAATTATATAATTTATTATGATATGATATGATGTGGCATCATATACTGTATTATAATATAATATAATATAATAAAATATAATGGTGTGGTGATATAATATTATAACTATTAAAATAATTAACTATGCATTACATTATCTCTGTGACAGTCTTGCGCTAATGTCTTAAATTTTCTCAAACATGGGTTAAATTGTCTGTGTTGCAGTGTGGTTCTAAACTATGAGTTAAATGCTCTCTGTTACAGTGTTGTGCTTAACTGTATGAAATTATTCCTTTTATGGAATGGTGATTAATATTACCTTATACAATATAATTAATATAATATAATATAATGATGTGGTGTTATTATAATATTATATCGGTGTGTTAACTTATCTCAGTCAAAGTGTGGTGCTAAACTGTGTGCTAAATTATCACTATGAAAGTGCAATGAAAAACTGTTTCATATTGTCCCTTTTACAGTGAGGTGCTAAACTGTGTGGTAAATGTACTCTGAGAGTGTGATGCTAAACTGAGGGATAAATTATATTTGTGAGAGTGTAGTACTAAACTGTGTTACATTATGTCTGCCACACTGCAGTGCTAAACTATCTGTTAAATGATCAAAGTGAGAGTGTTTTACTGAACTGTGGTTTAAATTAGCTCTGTCATAGTGTGGTACTAAAGTATGTCTTACATTATCTCTGTAACAGTGTGGCTTTTAAATGTGTTACATTAAGTGCTGTGTGCTAAGGTCTGCAATGTAGTGCAGAGCTTAGAGCATTGAGTTATGAGCTGAAATACCTCATAGTCCTTGGTTTGAATCCCACAATCACCAGATGTTCTTTGCCCCTGAACCAGCCACTGCACAAGTCAGAGCATCTAATTTTGTCTCATAGTCAGCATGCAAGCCACACCTCTAATCTCAGCCCATATAAAACCCATCTCCAATATCACCCCATGCAAGCCCCACCTTTAATCTCACCCCATATAAGCCCCATATCCAATATCACCCCATTTAAGCTACACCTCCAATATACCCCATATAAACCACCACCTCCAATATCACCCCATAAGCCCCGCCTTCAATATCACCCTATGCAAGCCTCACCTTTAATCTCATACCATGTAAGCTCTGCCTCCAATATCACCCCATTTAAACCCCACCTCCAATATCACCCCATATAAGCCTTGCCTCCAAAATCGCCCCATGTTAGTCCCACCTCCAATATCACCCCATGTAAGATCTGCCTCTAATCTCACCTCATATAAGCTCCACCTCCAATATCGCCCTGTGGAAGCCACACCTTTAAACTCAATCCATATAAACGCTGCCTCCAATATCACCCCATATAAGAACCGCCTCCAATATCACCCCATGTAAGCATCACCTCCAATATCACCCCATGTAAGGCGCACATCAAATTTCACCTGATATAAGCCCCACTTCCAGTATCACCCCATACAATCCCACCTCCAATATCATCCCATGCAAGCCCCACCTCTAATCTCACCCCATTATATGCTCCACCTTCAATATCACCCCATGGAACCCCACCTCTAATCTCAGCTCATATAAGTCCAGCCTTCAATATCACCCCATGCAAGCTCCACCTCTAATCTCACCCCATATAAGCCCTACCTCCAATATCACCCCATATAAGCCCCTTCCATTATCACCCCAAGTAAGCCCCGCCTCCAATATCACCCTATATAAGACCCACCTCCAATATCTTCCCATATATGCCCCACCTCAAATATCACCCCATGTAAGCCTCACCTCCAATATCACTACATGTATGCCCCACCTCTTATCTCACCCCATAGAAGCTCCACCTCCAATATCACCCCATGGAAGCCCAACCTTTAGTCTCTCCCCATATAAGCTCTGTCTCCAATATCACCCTATATAAGACCCGCTCCAATATCACCCCATGTAAGCATTGCCTCCAATATTACCCCTGTAACCATCACCTCCAATATCACCCCATGTAAGCCACACCTCCAATATCACCTCATATAAGCCTCACCTCCAACAGTGTCACTGTCATCTTGTTACTTTGTCCAGAAAGGTGAGTTCACTGTCCCTGCTCATAATCACCTTTTTAGATGTGAAATCAGCTTTCAGAACTGATTAACATAACAGCAGTTCCAATCTTCGTGAGTGCAGGACGCAAAAGCTATTTATCAAAATATGGTGCAAAATATCCCCAAAACATCTGTCCTACAAGCGTGCATTGTGCAGTTTCTATGCATGCTTGTAAGTTTGCCAATTTTTTATATTTTCACTCTAGATTTTCAACGTTGCAATTTTTTCACACCTGCTCATTAACAGTACTGCTGTTGTTTCTCACATACTCTGGAAATATGTTTTCACACCTCTGCCACAGAATGGTTCATTGCTGTGCGAAATCATCTTTCAGGATGGATTAACAAACTCACACTGCCAGCTTTCATGAGGGGATTTCCCAGAAAGCTCATGTTGAACATTTGGTTAAAAAATCCTGAAAAATGTGTTCTTTAGGAGCGTGCATTGTGCAGTTTCTGCGCATGCTCATAACCACCAATTTTTCATATTTTCCCTCATGATTTTCAACATTACCCTTTTCAACACCTCCTCTTGAACAGTATATGGCTGTAATTTTTTTCACAGCCTACCCCAAAATTGATTTTGCACCTCTGGTGCAGAATGGTGCATTCACAGTGCAAACTCAACTTTCAGGACAGAGTAATGAAATTATAGTGACATTGTTCATGCAGTTTGGTCCCTGAATTTCCATGTTGAAAAGTGGGTGGAAAAAATCCTAAAAATGCCTGTGTTACATGAGTCCATTAAACTGTGGCTCACACGGCACCTGTAACTCAAAAATAATGTGAGATGCAGATTTCATCGACCATGCCTCACAAGAAGGTCTCACTGTCATGATTAAAACGACATTTGAATTGTTTTCATAGCTGCTACAGTTGCTGAGATATTGGTAAATTAAAGTTACAAGTGTTCCTTGCCCTGTTAGGCTGCTGTGTGGCACTGTAGTTATGTGCAAGTGTGAGGGCAGAGCCCAGAAGGCCTGCCCACCCACACTTGCATATCGTTATTCAGGAATGGGCAACTTGGTGGGAATGCGGTTCCCACTAATACATGCTATTCGCTAGTTATATTACACTTTTTCAAAGGGTAAAGGCAATTCATTGCAAAACAACTTTGTTAATGCATTGGTTAGGGTTAAAATTACAAAACTGAGGTAAGGAGATGTTAGGGTAGAGCCTCTAACCCCGAACCCCATCCTCCACAGACCGATGGATGCCGTGGTATGCCATGGGGTTGTGAGGCCAAACTCTCAGCCCAGTCTCCTTTACTGTAGCATTTCAACCTGTTTTTACTTGGAATGGGGTAAGAGTTGGGCCTCACTACCCTATGGAACACTCCAGTGTCTCTTGGTGTGTGGAGGATGGGAGGTGGTGGTGGGTTAGGTGCTCTACCCTGACATCTCATTTCCCCCTTTTGTCAGTTTAACCCTAACCGACACATTAACAAAGTTTTATGCAGGGCATATCAATTATATATAGAGGGTGAAGATGGGACAACCTCAAGTGTGTGTGCAGAGAAACTTTAGATGGGAAAGAAGGCTGACAAAAAGAAAGAATGCAGGCAATTATGGTGTCTCTAATGTTTTAAGATGCATCTCTAGTGGAAATATGAGAAACAGAGGAGAGAAAAAAATTAGTGCACTGGCTAGTATTTGAACCCATGCTAAGCAGAATTCTGTTCAACTAATAAATGAGCAGTATTCAAATGCTGTGATGTGGATATACTCATGCTTTTAACAGCCAGCAGCCCCTTCCTTTGCTATATGCATGTTTTGTACAGCTACAAGCTCTTAATGATGAGACCAGCTATTTCACCAAGCTCCTCAGGTAGTATATTGGATGTGTTTTGGCTCTTGAAGCAAATAGACAGAGGCTTGATGATGGGGCACTGGTATACTGCCTTATCAAGCACACTAAAAAATTATGCAGTCCCTGTTATGTTTTCACCAAACCCTTCCAGTTTTTACTTCCTTTACTATTTATACGTAAACACCTACAATTACTAAAAAAAAGGGCCAGGTGCTAAGGTCTGCAGTGTAGCACAGAGGTTCAAGCATTGAGTTATGAGCCAAAAGACCTCATAGTCATAAGTCTGCATCCCAGAACCACCAGATGTACTTTGCCCCTAAATCAGCCACTGCACCTGTCAGAGCCCCACCACCAATATCACCCCATGCAAGCCACATTTCTAATCTCACCCCATATAAATCCTACCTCCAATTTCATCCAATGCAAGCCCCACCTCTAATCTCACCCCATATAAGTTCTGCCTCCATTATCATATCATGCAAGCCCCACCTGTAATCTCACCTCATACAAGCCCCACCTCCAATATTACCCCAGGCAAACCCCACCTCTAATCTCACCCCATATAAACCCCACCTCTAATCTCATCCCATATAAACCCCACCTTCAATATCACCCCATAAGCCCTGCCTCTAATATCACCACATGCAAGCCCCACCTCCAATATCACCCATGTAAGCATCACTTCTGCACTGCAACATGCACAATTTAACCAATGTTTGAGATAATTTAACACATAAATTAGCACCACACTGTCACAGAGATAAATTAACACATTGTTAATCATTTTAATAGTTCTAATATTATAACACCACACCATTATATCATATTATATTACATTCTATTAATCACCACACTGTAACAGAGATAATTTCACACAGATAAGCACAACGCTGTAACAGAGAACATTTAACTCATTGTTTAGAACCACACTATAAGAGAAACAATTTAATCCATGCTTGAGATAACTTAACACAAAGTTCAGCACCACACTGTCACAGAGATAAATTAACACATAATTAATTTAACAGTTAAATTATTATAACACCACACCATTATATTATATTATATTATATTACGTTACATTACATTAAATTATATTATATTATACTATATTATATTATATTAATCACCACTACATGACAGGGATAATTCACACAATGAAGCACAACACTGTAACAGAGAGAATTTAACTCACTGTTTGGAACCACACTGCAACCTTACCTCTGTTATGGTGTGGTGATTAATACAATAGAATATAATAATGATATGATATGATATGATATGATATGATATGATATGATATGATATGATATGATGTGATGTGATGTGATATGATGATATATGATATGATATGAAAGGATACAATAGAATGGTGAGATAATATAACTATTAAATTAATTATGTGTTATTTCATCTCTGTGACAGTGTGGTGCTGAACTATTTGTTAAATTATCTCTGTAATAGTGTGGTGCTTAAATGTGTTACATCACCTCTGTGACAGTGTGTTGCTAATTAATGTGTTAAGTTATCTCAAACATGGGTTAAATTGAATCTCTTGTAGTGAGTGTCTAAACAATGAGTTAAAAGATCTCTGTTACAGTGTTGTGCTTAATTATGCAAAATCATCCCTGTCACAAAGTGATTATTAATATAATATAATATAATATATTACAATGTAATGTAATATATGATATGATATGATATGCTATAACATGGCATGATAGGATATGATATGATATGATACATTATATGATATGATATGATATGAAATGAAATAATATGATATGATTTGATATGATATATAATACAATATAATGTACTATAATGTTGTGGTGTTATAATATTATAACTATTAAAATTAATTAACTGTGTTCATTTATCTATCTGACAGTGTGATGCTAAACTAGGTATTAAAATATCTCTGCAATAGTGTGGTGCTGAACTAGGTGTTAAATTATCTCAGTAACAATGTTTAGCTAAAATGTGTTACACTATCTCTGTGACACTGGTAAACGCTGTCTGTTATGGTGTTGTGCTTACCTGTGTGAAATGATTTCTATTACAGTGTGGTGATTAATATAACATATTATGATACAATATACTATGATATGATATACTGTAATATAACATAATAAAATGTAATATAACATAATATAATATAATATAAAGGTGTGGTGTTATAATATTAAACTATTAAATTAATAAACTGTTAATTTATCTCTTTGACAGTGTCTTGCTAAACTATGTGTTAAAATATCTCTGTGATAGTGTGGTGCTGAACTTGGTGTTAAATTAATTCTGTAACAATGTGTTGCTGAAATGTTTTACATTATCTCTGTGACAATGTGTTAAATTTTTCCAAACATGGGTGCAATTTTCTCTGTTGCAGTGTGGTTCTAAATAATTAGTTAAATGCTCTCTGTTTTGGTGTTGTGCTTACCTGTGTGAAATTATCTCTTTTAAGGTGTGGTGATTAATATAATATAATATAATATAATATAATATAATATAATATAATATAATTTAATATATATTATGATATATTATAATATAATATAATATAATGATGTGGTGCTATAATATTATAAGTAAT
The DNA here is from genome assembly GCA_016271365.2 of Neoceratodus forsteri. Taxonomy (NCBI): domain Eukaryota; kingdom Metazoa; phylum Chordata; order Ceratodontiformes; family Ceratodontidae; genus Neoceratodus; species Neoceratodus forsteri. The sequence continues at coordinate 163,906,537 of CM028138.1, forward strand.
GAATTAACTAACTGTTAATTTATCTCTGTGACAGTATGGTGCTGAACTATGTGTTAAACTACCTCTAACATGGGTTATATTGTTTCTCTTGTGGTGTGGTTCTAAACAATGAGTTAAATTCTATCTGTTACAATGTTGTGCTTACCTGTGTGAAATTGTCTCTGTTACAGTGTGGTGATTAACATAACATAACATAACATAACATAACATAACATAACATAACATAACATAACATAACATAACATAACATAACATAACATTATTATGATATAATATAATATAATATAATATAATATAATATAATATAATATAATATAATATAATATAATATAATATAATATAATATAATATAATGGTATGGTATGGTGTGATACAATTACAACTATTAAATTAATTAACTATGTGTTAATTTATCTCTGTGACAGTCTGGTGCCAATTGATGTGTTAAATTATCTCAAACATGGGTTAAATTGTCTCTGTTGCAGTGTCATTCAAAACACTGAGGTAAATGCTCTCTATTACTGTATTATGTTTAACTCTCTGAAATTATATACCTTACAGTGTGGTGATTAATGTAATACAATACAATTTAATATAATGTAATACAATTTGATATATGATATGATATATGATATGATATGATACGATACGATGTGATGTGATGTGATGTGAGGTGATGTGTTATGATATGATATGAAATTATATGAAATGATATGCGTATGATATGATTATGATATCATATGACATGATATGATATGATATATAAAATAATATGATTTGATATAATATAATGGTGTGGAATTATAAAATTATACCTATTAAATTAATTATCTGTGTTGATTTATCTTTGTGACAGTGTGGTGCTGAGCTATGTCTTAGATTATCTCAATGTCTCTATTACATTGTGGTTCTAAACAGTGAGTTAAATTCTCTCTGTTACAGTGTTGTGCTTAACTGTGTGAAATTATCCCTGTTACGGAGTGGTTATTAATATAATATAATATAATATAATATAATATAATATAATATAATATAATATAATATAATATAATATAATACAATACAATATAATATCATATGCTACGATACACTATGATATGATATGATGTGATGTAATGTGCTATGGCATGATATGAAATGGTATGATTTGATATGATATGATATAATATAATATAATATAATATAATATAATATAATATAATATAATATAATATAATATAATATAATATAATATAATATAATATAATATTATACAATATAATATAATACAATATAATATATGTGGTGTGGTAATATTATAGGAACTAGGTGATAAATTATCTCTGTGACAGTGTGACATTATTAATGTGTTACATTTTCCCAAACCTGGGTTAAATTTTCTCTGTTGCAGTGTGTTTCTAAACAGTTAGTTAAATGCTCTCTGTTATGGTGTTGTGCTGACCTGTGTGAAATTATCTCTGTTACAGTGTGGTGATTAGTATAATATAATATAATATAATATAATATAATATAATATAATATAATATAATATAATATAATATAATATAATATAATGTAATATAATATAATATAATATAATATAATATAATATAATATAATATAATATAATATAATATAATATAATATAATATAATGGTGTGGTGTTATAGTATTATAACTATTAATTAATTATGTGTTAATTTATCTCTGTGAAAGTCTGGTGCTAATTTTTGTGTTAAATTATCTCAAACATGGGTTAAATTGTCTCTGTTGCAGTATCATTCAAAACAATGAGTTAAATGCTCTCTTTTACTGTGTTGTGCTTAACTCTGTGAAATTATGTATGTTACAGTGTGGTGATTAATATAATACAATATAATACGATACGATACGATACGATACGATATGATATGATGTGATGTGATGTGGTGTGAAGTCATATGATATGATATGATATGCTTTGATATAATATAATGGTGTGGAATTATAATATTACAACTATTAAATTACTTACCTGTGTTGATTTATCTCTGTGACAGTGTGGTGCTGAACTATGTCCTAAATGATCTCAAACATGTGTTAAATTGTCTCTGTTGCGGTGTATTTCTAAACAGTGAGTTAAATGCTCTCTGTTACAGTGTTGTACTTAGCTGTGTGAAATGATCTGTCCTACAGTGTGGTGATATAATATAATATAATATAATATAATATAATTATAATATAATATAATATAATATAATATAATATAATGTAGTATAGTATAGTATAATATAATATAGTATATTATTAGAAAAGTTGATGTCTGACTTCCTATGGGATTTTTAACTGCCTCAATGGCATAAACATGAGCAAAGAGCACACTGGGCCCAAGTGGGGCTTAATACTCCATGGTATCTTAGCTATCACCTCTCTTGTATTGCCGCTCAAGCAACTAAGTGGTTTGTGCCCCAATTGATGGAACTTCCATTATGGGTCCAATTGGAATCGGATTTGGTGGACACATTACCCCTCTTCACACTATTTACCACACAAGCAAGGCTTCCCAATCACTCCAACCTATGGTGTTATGCACAGCACGGTCATAGAAAAAACTTATGATGCAGTCACATCTCTCTAAACAATCCTGGGACCCTCCCATACAATATGCTCCTTTATGGTGGAATGACCTGATTCAAATTGATGGGGCACCAATTTACTGGCCCTCCTGGTATAAAGCTAGAATTCGGCATATACAAGACCTGGCCTCCACGGGACACACTCCCCTTGCTCTCATTTGCTCAACTACAAAGGCAATTTTGTCTTCCACATAGGGATTTCTGGAGGTAGTTGCAAATTTGACGTGTCATACAGCCTCTTCTGCTGAAATATTGCTCTGCTACCCCCTGGGAGTGGGTAGTAGGCCTACACCATCTCCCTATGATCAGAGGGGGTTATGGGGCACTTCTACAAATCCAGGAGAGACTCACAACCCAATGCCACCACATCCTGTAAAAAGAAATTGGAGGTGTATTCTGGTGCCCCATCACTGATCAGCAGTGGAATTCTTATCTTAAATCTATACATAACTCCTGCAGTGATACTAATAGCCACTTTTTGGAGCTAAAAATGTTGTTATTATGGCATTGCACACCAGTACTCCTCCATGCTCATGGTCTGCTAGGCCATATTAAATGCTGGCACTGTTCCCAGGCAGAAGCACACATTCTCCATATTTTATGGTCTTGGCCTAATTTGACAACATTTTGGAAGATGGTGGCTTTGGATATTTCCATGGTACTTAATCACCCAATTGTCTTGACAGATGCAACATTAATCATGGGTGATACCACCTCTTTGGGACAACTACCTAAACCTCTCAAAGAATGGGCTATGGTTGTAATCTTAGATGCTAAACGCCTTCTTTTTAAGCATTGGTGAACACCAGTTACCCCTATCAATGCTGCCTGGCATGCAGCCTTGGCTAGATTTCAATATACAAAAGATTATCCCATCTACACAAGGGGAACTTATACCCCTATCATCAAAAATAGGATTCGCATCTTTGTTCCCACTTTTGTAAAATTCCACCACCAACTCTCAACCTTCTGAGGTATTGTTCTGGGTATAAATCCTACCATTTAACTCTTCTATCTAGATCAAATTGGATTGTATTTAAATAAATGATGTAAGCACTTATCTTCGTTAACTATGTTACTTATTTCCATTTCTGGTTCTCTTACTTAGAGTACATGCTGTGTTTAAAGTACTAGATTATGGCAATAAAGGTAAAGTAATGTTATAGAATTACTATATGATACAGCATTTACAGTAGTCAGTTCCTGTTATTATATTATATTATATTATATTATATTATATTATATTATATTATACTATATTAAACAACACTCTGTTACAGGGATAATTACACATACTTAAGCACAACACTGTAAGAGAGACAATATAACACTTTTAATCACCCCACTGTTACAGAGACAATTTAACACATAGTTCAGCACCACATTATCACAGAGATATTTTAACAGTTTAACACCTCACTGTCACAGAGATAAATTAACACATAGTTAATTTAATAGTAATATTATAAAACCACACATTATATGATATCATATCATACCATTTCATATCATATATCATATCATATCATATCATATCACATGACATACCATGACAGCACATCATGTCACATCACATATTATATTATATTACATTATTTTATATCATATCATATCACGTGACATACCATGACAGCACATCACATTGTATCATATTATATTATCATCTCATACTATTTCATATCACATCATATCATATCCTATCATATCATCATATATTATAATATAATATATTATATTATATTACATTACGTAATGTTATGTTATATTATATTACATTATACCATATTAGTCTCCACTCCGTAATGGATAATTTCACATTGTTAAGTGCAACATTGTAACAGAGAGCATTTAACTCATTGTCTGGAACCACACTACAAGAGAGAAAATTGAACCTTTGTTTGAGATAATTTAACAAAGAGATTAGCATCACACTGTCACAGAGACAATTTAACACATAGCTCAGAAGCACACTATCGAACAGACATTTTCAAACATAAACACCACTCTGTCACAGAGATGAAGTAACGCAGTTAATTTAATATTATATTATACCACACCATTATATCTTATCATATCATACCATATCACATCACATCACATCACATCACATCACATCACATCACATCACATCACATCACATCACATCACATCATATCTTATCATATTATATTATATTATATTATATTATATTATATTATATTATATTATAGTATATCATATTATATTATATTATATTATATTATATTATATTATATTATATTATATTATATTATATTATATTATATTATATTAATCACCATCCATAACAGGCATCATTTCAGACAGTTAAGCACAGCACTGTAACAAAGAGCATTAATCTCAATGTTTAGTCCCTCACTACAAGAGATGCAATTTATCCCATGTTTGAGATAATATAACACATTGTGCAGCACCAAACATATCACAGAGCTACTTTATCACATAGTTCAGCACCACACTATTGCACATGTATTTTGGCACATATCACCACACTGTCACAGAGATAAATTAACATGTAGATAATTAATAAAAAATGTTTCTTATAACACCACACCATTATATTATATTATATTATATTATATTATATTATATTATACTTTATTATATTATATTATGCAATATTATATTATATTATTGTAACCCCTTTGTTACCTGGGGTTACTAGAATCCCAGTAAGACCTAGTGGTAGGCAGGGAAGGCAGCTTGTGAAACTTCAGTTAAATGGGTTTTACACTGTCTCACTCTGTTCTCAGTCTCAGATGAGACTGAGGGATGACATCTCCAATAGAAGTTTCACAGCTGCATGAGCCACATTGGAATCTGCAGCAAAGGTAGTTAGATAGAATGTTGAGAGTTTTGAAGTGAGTGTCTTCAGTCAGTCTTCAGTGGGTGTGTGAGAAATAGGGAGCTTGCTGCTAAAGCAGCTCAGTGAAGGCACTAGGAGCCTCAGCCCTGACAAAGGGCTACTTTTAGTTTAGAAGAGTGTGTGTCTCCACCTTAAAGAGAGACACAAAAGATAACTGAAATGGTGGAGACCGCTGTTTTTGGGTCTCAGTGCCCCTTCCTTCAGGGAGGGATGAGAAGGATTCCCTGCAGATTCCTGGGGCAACCCTCTAGTTCTGCTTGTGGAGGAAAAGCTGCCTGTTCGTTCCAGTATTTATTTGGGAGAAAAGAAGATATGTGAGTCACCTGTGGGGCACCTGCAATGAAAGGATGAGTGTCTGCTCTGGCTAAAAGGGCCTATGTTTTCAACCTGGAACTTGTATGACAATGTGGGGATTGAACTACTACAATATTGGGAAGCCTAGAGTAATGGGCTAAGCAAGCTAAAAGTAGTTTCAGTTCCAGAGTTTGTTGGGATGCAAATAATATGTAGCGGTGATGTGACAGACGTCTACCCTTAATCTACATTTGAAAGTTCAGTAAAGGAATTGTTCAGTTTTCCAGAGAAATGGCCGGGTATAGGCTGTGGGAGCTGGAGGTGGGTGGCCCCCCAATTTTGGTGACCAGGTCCACCTCTACGGATTTTTTCTGTGGCTTTCTATTTTGCCTCAGGCACTTGGCCAGTGATGGGGGAAGTACCCAGAAGTGGGATTGTCAGGAAAATTCTCTCTAGGAGTCGCTGGCTCTAGTGTGGTTTGGGGTGCCACGATAGGATAATTGGTTCATTCCTCCAATGGACCATGAATGGGATAATTGGTTCATTCTTCCAATGGACTGCAGATCAATTGGCCGGTGGGGGAGCCAAGCCAGTGAGGAAAACCCAAGTGTGTACAAGTCAGGTGTACCCAAAGCTGCATGCAATTCTGGGCTGTGTGCATGGTGGGTTTAGAGCCTGAGGGCTGAAAATAGTGATAAAGTATTCTGTTGTCTCTAATCCACATTACCAGGAAATGTAGCCCCATGGGGGTCCATCTATGCTTTGTTTGTTCAGCTTGAAAGTGAATTAAAGCCACACTGAAGAATCCCATTCCTGGTTCTGGACATTACAGTTATTGCTTCCTGTGTTTGGATTTACTTGGGTGCCCCTTTGCAGAGTAGCCAAACCTAGGTCCCCTGTGCCGAGTAACCTCATCCTCCCCGAACCCAGGTCCTCACCAGGTACTGCTGTCAGCTTCAACAGCATGCCACCTGTCATTTTGCTAAAAAGGCAGGGGTGAGGGGTTACAAAAATGGAGGCACTGCTTTGGATTTTGTTCTGGGAGGAAGGTGCTCAGGCAAGGGGGCTAGTGTTTTGGCTATCTGGCAGTGGGTAGCCCAAAAGTTGAAGCAATCTACTAAGTGTGTTGATGTGTGCTGTGGATCTTGTGCTGTTGTTTAAAATTGCCAACTGTTTACCAAGGAACAGTAAAGCCAAAGAGTGTGTCCTTGTCCTGAATCAAAATTGCTTACAGCATTTTTGCCTGCATTTTAAATGAACTGTGGTAAAGGAAAGTGTGGAAGACTAGGGGTAGCAACAGGAAAATTGTGCCCTGGAAATTTGAAATGCTTTTAAAATAAACTGTGGTAAAGAAAAGTGTGGAAGACAAGGGGTAGCAACAGGAAAATTGTGCCCTGGACATTTGAAATGCTTTTAAAATGAACTGTGGTAAAGAAAAGTGTGGAAGACTAGGGATAGCAACAGGAAAATTGTGCCCTGGACATTGGAAATGCTTTTTGAATTGACTGAGAGACTGCAGTGTAAATGGCTATGTTAAATGGCTGAAATGGGCTCCCGCCGTGGAGTCGGTGAAGAAAAAAGTTTCATTCTGCAGTTTAAATTGGCCTGCTTGATGATCACCATGAGGAGAGGAGCCCTCGTGAGGAAGAAGAGGCTCATTTGCATGGCATCATGTGATTGGTCAGACTGAGATCAGTCCTGCCCCTCAGCCAGCTCTACATAGACTGCCCCAGCTTTCGAGAGGGAGTGTGAGTGGACTGCGTGTACTGGCTAGTGGAGGAGTGTCGCGGAGTGTTAAAATCACTGTAAACTTTCAAAAATTTGACTTTCTTGTTTAAAATCGGGCTCAACCCACTAATCGATAGTCAGAATTGCAAGTTTGGTGGTTGAAAAAATGATCGGTAGGACTGCCAGCCCGTTTCTGTTCTGAGGCCTCCAAGAACTGGCTGCAGGCCATTTTTCCCCATCTCAGCAAACTGCTACTGATAACAGTAAGTAACAGCCTAAAAAAAAATGCTCAAACAGTGATTTTCAGCCCTATGCCATATGAATGTGCATGCGGCAGTGTAGTCGCTTTGCAAGTAATGACTGTGTAAAGTCCTGCCATCAAGTGCAAGTCTGTTAAGCCATTGACTGTGTGCATAGTAATGAATTTAGCCTCAGTTTAAAGTTTGAAGCCAGAGAAAGATTGTGAGTTGTAGCCAAAGTGCAGCACTAGTTATACAGGTAATTCTGTGCTAAAAACCTGAAGCTTTAAGGGACTGTGAATCAAATAAATGTTACCAGCATGTAAAAAGTCCATGGAAAATCCTGTAAATGTGTTTAAAGCAAGAATAGATCAAGTTGTGCAGTTTGAGCAAAAGTTATCAGTAGTTTGTGTAAATCGGGTGCGCAGTGGCTTGACCCAGATTCTGAATGTTGATGCACAGGAGTGCTGCTGCCTCCATTACAGGGTGGGGTAGTAAAGTAAACACGGCAGCAGAGGAGCCATTTTACAACTAAAGAGTGTGTTCAGTAAAGTGGGACTTTCAGTTACAGTGAACTTTTGTTTATTTTTCTGCAGTTATGGCCTCAGGTCTGGCTCGTTACCTGGATCATGCCTGGGTTGCAGTAACAGCAGCAGTAATTAGACTGAGGAATATTGAAAAGTGGTGCTATGGAGGGCAACTGCCTCCTCATGTGGCGATTCCTGGTTTTCCAGTGCATGTATGTCAAATATGCTTAAGAGCTGGAAGGGATGTCTTCATGATTCCTCACTGTGCTGGATGCCTAGAAAAATATAGCTTGAATAAAGCGCCTCAAATTCATTTGGCTGCCACATGGACAAAGGTTCAGAAATCTGCAGTTGGCAGAAAACAGCACCAGGTGGAGCCTGTGGAGGAAGGCCCCTCGGGGGAGTGTGGCACAAAGCTAGAGGGTGCAGAGTTAGAGACTGAACCAGAAGTTGAAGTTTCAGATGCTGGATCCCAGAAAGAAAGTTCAGATAAAGCATCAACAGACCCCTGGGGGGGGGCCTAGCCCAAGTCTCTTAGATGAAGATGAGATGCGGGAGGCCTTTGAGTGGGAGGTGTCGATCTCCATGCCTAGTGATGAGTGGATAGTCTCAGGAGTGAGAACAACTGCTCACTCCTGGGCTCAGATCCTCAGTGAAGAGGAAGATGAGGGGGAACCTATGTGGCCTTGTGAAGAAGGAATGGGTACACAGCCTCAAGATCTTGCCTTGGAGGAATGTATGGAAGAAAGTGGTGATGTCACTGCCCTGGCTTCACAAGAGGAAGAAGTCAGGAATCCATTTCTAATTTCTTTAAGGATGTGAAGCTGGTAGAACCAGGACTGGCCACTCCCAAGCCAGGCCAGCGGTCTCAGATTGACCAAAGCAAGTAAAGAGGAGAGACTGGTTCATAAGAAGGCGAATGAGATCTATGGTATGATCTTTCCTACCTTTCCTCAAAAAGTCTGGGAGGAGATTGAGAACTGCAGGAAATCCTGGATCTGGGACAAAGCAATGAAAAGTGTGCATCCTGGGGCCAACAAGCATGTAAAGAATAGACTGTTCCATGAAAAGTATACCCAGTGGAAGAGAGGCAGGACACTGTTTATAGACAGAGTGAGAATAGTGGACTGAGAGGGACGTGAAATCTCCCACTGTCTGAATTATGTGCACCCAGATGGGGTAATAATTCAAGCTTCTGACCCCCAGTACTATTGGCCTCAGTGCAAGGACCTCCCAGCAAATGTGCCCGTGCCTACTAAATGGAAAGCCGAGCAGTGGTAGTCAATACTGCCACACCAGACTGTGAAGTGCCTTTATTGATCCACCAATATGGACATCCAGGACTCAGGTGCCCCACATTCATCAGTCTACAGTGTACTGGCCTTTCCAGAAACCATCAACTGGCCCACCAGATGACTTCAGATCCAGAGAGGACACCAGCCCAGCTGTATCCTGTTCATCGCCTGGTAATCGGACGATGTCAGAGCAGCTGTTTTCTTTTTGTTCCTGTTCTAAGGTTCCATCTCCAGAGATGACATCAGCCCAGCTGTTCCCAGATGTGCCCTCCTGTGGTTCCAGGAAGATGTCCACCCAGCTGTATTGGAAGAAATGCTGCCAGGGAGAGTCTTCATCAGAGGTGCAGGTCGGTCCCAAAATTTCCATACTACAAGTGGCTGGTAAGTCCGAACTTTTCTATCTTTTTGACATTGCAGTACACACCCTACACTAGCAGACTTCAAAAATGTGTGAACTGTCTGTAAAGACTCTCCCTTTCGGGACTTTGGCCTGTTAGAACTGTGCTTCACTGGGCTCCGGCCCAGGAGAGACTCTTTATTGGACTAGCCTTCGGGCATTGTGGTCACTAGTTGGGACTTTTAGGGCACTCCATCTCCCCCAAATGTGTATTGTAAATAATGTCATTGTTTTCTAATGCTTTTTCTACCTTCTTTTCTAAAAAAAAAATATTTTTGGGATTCTTTAGTGTTTTGATGGTAGGGGTTTTAGGTAGACTGTGTATGCAGATTAGGAGAGTGTGTGTTGTCTTTCTTTTCTTACAGGTGTTCCTGGGAAGACAGAAGAGAAGACAAGAAGAGGAGGGGCTCATCGGAGTTCCTCATCAGTGCTTTAGTGCATTTAGAAATTTAAGGTACTGTGGTGTTATTGTTGTTATTACTGTATTAACCCTTTCCTTCCACAGGTGTGGTTGTGGGGGTAGGGAGGAGGCAGTAATTGGTATTCTAATGGTGTGTGGTTGCAGGTTGCCCAAGGTCAGGGAGGTTCTCGGGTTGTTTTTGTTTTTGGGGGTATTAGGTTAGAGGCAGATAGGTTTTCCATAGAGGGTTAGGGGAGATAGACAGGTTGTGGTCCTGAGTGGCCATTGGGACCACAGTGCTGATCTATCAGGGCTATGCTCTGGATAGTTCTACCAGAGCCACTAAGTGTCCATAGTAAGTGGATAGTGTAGAGGCTGATCTGTCAACTAAAGGCCTCTAGGCCCTTAGTGTTGCCTGCCTGTGCTTGCACATGGTAGGAGGGGGCCTGATCACCCCCCTCCACAGGTAGCACATAGGGTGGGATGGCCTAAAGCCAGGTAAATAATGACTGCGGACAGTCATTTTCCTGGTCAAGGGCAAGTGTAACCCCCTTGTTACCCAGGGTTACTAGAATCCAAGTAAGACCTAGTGGTAGGCAGGGAAGGCAGCTTGTGAAACTCCAGTTAAATGGGTTTCACACTGTCTCACTCTGTTCTCAGTCTTAGCTGAGACTGAGGGATGACATCATCAATAGAACTTTCACAGCTGCATGAGCCACATTGGAATCTGCAGCAAAGGGAGTTAGATTGAACATTGGGAGTTTTTAAGTGAGTGTCTTCAATCAGTCTTCAGTGAGTGTGTGAGAAATAGGGAGCTTGCTGTTAAAGCAGCTCAGTGAAGGCTCTAGGAGCCTCAGCCCTGACAGAGGGCTACTTTTAGTTTAGAAGGGTGTGTGTCTCCACCTTAAAGAGAGACACAAAAGATAACTGAAGTGGTGGAGACTGCTGTTTTCAGGTCTCAGTGCCCCTCCCTTCGGGGGGGATGAGAAGGATTCCCTGCAGATTCCTGGGGCAACCCCCTAGTTCTGCTTGTGAAGGAAAAGCTGCCTGTTCATTCCAGTATTTATTTGGGAGAAAAAAGATATGTGAGTTGCCTGTGGGGCACCTGCAACGAGAGGGTGAGTGTCTGCTCTGGCTAAAAGGGCCTATGTTTTCACCCTGGAACTTGTATGACAATGTGGGGATTGAACTACTACAATATTGGGAAGCCTAGAGTAATGGGCTAAGCAAGCTAAAAGTAGTTTTAGTTCCAGAGTTTGTTGGGATGCAAATAATATGTAGAGGTGATGTGACAGACGTCTACCCTTAATCTACATTTAAAAGTTCAGTAAAGGAATTGTTCAGTTTTCCAGAGAAATGGCTGGGTATGGGCTGTGGGAGCTGGAGGTGTGTGGCCCCCCATTTTTGATGACCAGGTCCACCTCTATGGATTTTTTCTGTGGTTTTCTACTTTGCCTCAGGCACTTGGCCAGTAATGGGGGAACTACCCAGACGTGGGATTGTAAGGAAAATTCTCTCAAGGAGTCGCAGACTCTAGTGTGGTTTGGGGAGCCACGACAGGATAATTGGTTAATTCCTCCAATGGACCATGAACAGGATAATTGGTTCATTCTTCCAATGGACTGTGAATGGGATAATTGGCTCATTCTTCCAATGGACCGTGGATCTAGTGGCCAGTGGGGGAGCCGGGCCAGTGGGGAAAACCCAAGTGTGTACATGTCGGGCTGTGTACCCAAAGCAGCGTGCAAGTCCGGGCTGTGTGCCTGGTGGGTTTAGAGCCTGAGGGCTGTAAATAGTGATAAAGTGTTCTGTTGTCTCTAATCTGCATTACCAGGAAATGTAGCCCCATGGGGGTCCATCTATGCTTTGTTTGTTCAGCTTGGAAGTGAATAAAAGCCACACTGAAGAATCCCATTCCTGGTTCTGGACATTACAGTTTTTGCTTCCTGTGTTTGGATTTACTTGGGTGCCTCTGTGCAGAGTAGCCAAACCTAGGTCCCCTGTGCCAAGTAACGTCATCCTCCCCGAACCCAGGTCCCCACCAGGTACTGCTGTCAGCTTCAACAGCATGCCACCTGTCATTTTGCTAAAAAGGCAGGGGTGAGGGGTTACATTATATTTTGTTTTGTTATGTTATGTTACATTATTTTATATGATATTATATTATATTATATTATATTATATTATATTATATTATATTATTGCATATCATATCATATGTCCTATCATATCATATCTTTACCATATCATATCACATCAGATCACATCGCATTACATCTCATCACATTTTATCACATCAAATCACATCATATCATTAGATATCATATCACATCACATCACATCATGTCATATCATATCACATTTTATTATATTATTATATTATAATAAATGATATATTATATTATGCTATACTATATTATATTATACTAGCTTATATTATATTACATCATTATATTTTATTATATTATATTATACTTTAGTATAGTAATCACCACTTCATAACAGGTATAATTTCACACAGTTAAGCACAACACAGTAACAGTGAGCATTTTACTAATTGTTTAGAACCACACTACAACAGAGACAATTTAACCCATGTTTGAGATGATGTAACACATAGTTTAGCACCACAGTGTCACAAAGCTAAATTAACACATCAAAATTAATTTAAAAGTTATAATATTATACCACACACCTATATTATATTATATTATATTATATTATATTATATTATATTATATTATATTATATTATATTATATTATATTATATTATATTATATTATATATTGTATTGTACTGTATTATATTGTATTGTATTATATTATATTATATTAAATTATATTATGTTATATTTATTGCCACTCTGTAATTAGGTAATTTCACACAGTTAAGCACAACACTATAAAAGAGAGTATTGAACTCAATGTTTAGAACCATACTGCAATGGACACAATTTAACCTATGTTTGAAATAATTTAACACACAAATTAGCACCACACTGTCACAGAGATAACGTAACACATAGCTCAGAACCACACAATCATAGAGATATTTTGACAGTTAGTTTAACACCACACTGTAACAGAAATAAAATAACACATACAAGTAGTTAATTAATTTAATAGTTATAGTATTAAGACACAACAACATTTTATTATATTATATAATATTAAACAACACTCTGTTAGAGGCATAATTACACACAGTTAAGCACAACACTGTAACAGTGATACTGTAACACATTTAATCACCTCAATGTTACAGAGACAATCTAGCACATAGTTCAGCACCACACTATCACAGAGATATTTTAACAGTCAGTTTAACACCATACTGTCACAGAGATAAATTAACACAACATTAATTAATTTAATATTCATAATATTAAAACACCACACCATTATATTATATCATAACATATTTCATATCATAAATCATATCATATATCATGACATAACATGACAGCACATCACATCAATATTATATGATATCATATTATATTATATTATTATATTCAATGATATTAATCACCACTCCTTCACAGGTATAATTTCAGACAGTTAAGTACAACACAGTAACAGAGATAATTCATCTCATTGTTTATAAACATACTATAACAGAGGCAATTTAACCCACGTTTTTGATGACTGAATACATAGTTTAGCACGACACTGTCACAGAGATAAATTAACACATAGTTAATTAATTTAATAGTTATACTATTATAACACCACACCACTATATTGTATCATATTATGTTGTTTTACATTGTATTGTATTGCATTTTATTGTATTGTATTATACTATATTATATTATGTTATGATATGTTATGTTATTTTATGCTATCTTATACCTTACCTTATCATATCATAATATATTATATTATATTATATTATATTATATTATATTATATTATATTATATTATATTAATCCCACTTCATAATGGATAATTTCACACAGTTAAGCACAACATTGTAATAGAGAGCATTGTGCTCATCGTTTAGAACCACACTACAAGAGAGACAATTTAAACCATGTTTGAGATAATTTTACACATAAATTATTACCACAATGTCACAAAGATAATGTAACACATTTAATCCCAAAACTATTACAGAGATAATTTAACACATAGTTCCACACCACAGTATCGCACTTATAGTTTAACACATAGTTTAGCATCAGACTCTCATTGAGATATATTAACACATAGTTAATTAATTTAAGAGTTATAATATTATAACACCACACTATCATATTATATTATATTACATCATATAATTTCATATATCATAATATATTACATCACATTACCTTATATTATGTCATGTCATGTCATGTCATGTCATGTCATATCACATCACATCACATTGTATAATATCATTTTACATCACATCACATATTATCCTTTTATATTATATCATATCATATCATCTCATATCATATGTCATGTCATATTGTATCACATTATATTATATTATATTATATTATATTATATTATATTATATTATATTATATTATATTATTATTATATTATATTATATTAATCACCACTCCATAACTAGGATAATTTCACACAGTTAAGCACAACACTGTAAGAAAGAGTATTTAACTCATTGTTTAGAATCATGCTGCAATAGAGGCAATTTAACCCATGTTTGAGATGATTTAACACATAGTTTAGCATATGATTCAATGCAAAGAAGTGCAAAATATTGCACCTGGGAAACAAATACCCATGGGAAGATTACACAAATGGGGGGAAGGTAGTAACAAAACTAAAAAAAGAAAAGAACCTGGGGGTAATCTTATCAGAAGACCTTATGGTTAGTAAGCAATGTGAGAAGGCAGTAGGGTGAGCTGGGGGTATATATTAGGATGCATAGGGGGTGGCATCATCAGCAGAAAACAGGAAGTTGTTATCCCTCTGTACAGGCAGTTGGTGAGACCCCCATCTAGAGTACTGCATCCAGTTCTGGAGAACCCATCTCTGCAAGGACATAGACTGGATATAGGCATTCCAGAGGAGGGCAAATAGAATGGTACAGGGTCTTCAAAAGAAGCCATATGAGAAGAGACTAAAAGAGCTTAATATGCATACCCTTGAGGGAAGGAGGGAGAGGGGGGGACATGATAGAAATTTTTAAGTATCTCAGTGGAATCAACATGTCCAAGAGGGTAGCATCATTCTGAAAAAGATACATGCAAGAACAAGGGGACACAATTTAAGATAGAGGGGGTGGTTCAAGGGCAATGTGAGGAAGTATTTTTTTACGGAGAGGGTAGTGGATGCATTCAACAGCCTTCCTGAGGAGGTTGTGGGGTCTAAAGCTGTGGGAGAATTCAAGAATACATGGGACAGAGATAAGTCAATTCTAATGGGGTAGAAAGAAATAGGCTGTTGGCTGACTAGGATCTGTGGCTAATCCTGTAGATAGGGCAGACTAGGTGGGCCAAGTGGTCCTTAACTGCCATCAAAGTCTATGTTTCTATGTTTCTATATGTTACAATCTCTGTTACAGTGTTATGCTTAACTGTGTGAAATGATTCGTTATGGAGTGGTGATTAATATAATATAATAATTTAAAATAAGGTCATATAATATAATATAATATAATATAATATAATATAATATAATATAATATATGATATGATATGATATGATATGATATGATATGATATGATATGGTGTGATGTGATGTAAAAAATATGAAACGATACGATAAAATACAATACAGATAATATAATTCAACATACTATAATATAATATAATATAATATAATATAATATAATATAATATAATATAATATAATATAATATAATATAATATAATATAATATAATGGTGTAGTGTTATAATATTACAACTATTAAATTAATTAACTAGGTGTTAATGTATCTCTGTGACAGTGTTAAATCATCTCAAATATGAGTTAAATTGTCTATGTTCCAGCACGAATCAAAACAATGAGTTAAATTATCTCTCCTACAGTGTTTTGCTAACCTGTGTGAATATAATATAATATAATATAATATAATATAATATAATATAATATAATATAATATAATATAATATAATATATCATATCATATCATATTATATCATATCATATAAGTTATGATATGATATGACATGATGTGATGTGCTGTCATGTTACGTCATCTGATATGGTGATATGATAGGATATGAAATTATATAATATAAAAAAGGAATAACACCACAACAGGGTCTGTGTCGTGCTATAATAACTCAATGCCTGGGGGGTTGAGAATGATGACGCAGGCTGAGTGCATCCAATGCCCCAGGCCTGACATTATTCCATATGACTCACACCCTGGAGAGCATTATTCCTATTATAAAGTGGCTTGTTGTTATATATAAACTAAAAAAATAATTTTAAAGAATGTTTTTATTAGTGTGGCAAAATAATTTTGTTTCTTCAGAGAGATGCAAAAAAGAGAGGATCAATAATCATGGCACTAGACCTGTGTCATTATGCTGGGATAACGCCATGAGTCCACCCCCAAACTGACCAATCGCAGTCCAAGTCATTATTGATCCTTTCTTTTTTTGCATCTCCTCTTAAGAAACAAAATTATTTTCCCGCACTAATACAAACATTCTTTAAAATTATCTTTATTTTATACATAACAACAAGCCATTGCATAATAGGAATAATGCACTTAAGGTTGTGTGTCATATGGGATAACACCATGCTTGGGGCATTGGATGCACTCTGTCTGTGGCCTCTTACCCAACCCCCTCCCAGCGTGGTGTTATCCCAGCATAACACACATCCTGTCATGCATTATTCCTTTATTACATCACATTAGATTACATTATATGATTATTTCCTATCCTATCTTATCATATTATATTATATTATATTATATTATATTATATTATATTATATTATATTATATTATATTATATATTATATCAATCACCACTCCGTAACAGGGATAATTTCAGACAGTTAAGCACAACACTGTAACAAAGAGCATTAAACTCAATGTTTAGATGAGATAATTTAACACATAGTTCAGCACTACACTATCACAGACATATTTTAACACGTAGTTTAGCAACACACTGTCACAGAGTTAAATTAACACATTGCTAATTAATTTAACAGTTATATAGTGTATGTTAGAATGTTTTTTTCATTAAAAATCTAGATTTCCCTAGTGTTGTTGTATCATTGATGTGACTTCACAATGTTGTTGTACCATCATGGGTACTTCACATCGATGGTACAACAGAACGGATGACATTTGCCCTTGCACACTCATGTGTTGTAGGCAGTCGTACAATGGATGAAAGCGAATGCACAAGAGAAGATAGTAAGTGCCATTTTTTTTTTAAAATCTTTGCTGGCACTTAGTTACAAATAAATATCACTGTGGACAGTTAATGAGCGGAGTATTTGGACATGGCAGGGCGGGTAGGGGGCAGGTCTCTGACAACATGGCCATGACAAAGGACAAAGGCACAAACTATTCTTGATTTACTTTTGCCCATACACTATAAAAGACAGTGGATGGGCAACAGTAAACAACAATACTGGTTCACTTCTCGAGGTTTTCATGCCAACAGAAAACCTCTCGAGCTTCACTCTCAAGGTTTTCTTGGTTGCCATGACAACCTCTCAAAGTGAACAGCAGTGTTGTTGTTCACTGTTACCCCATCCACTATCCTCTATATTATGACAGCACACCATTATATTATAGAATATTATATTATATTATATAATAAATTATTGTTATTTTATTTCATATCATAGCATATAATTTCATGTCATATCATATCATATCATATCATATCATATCATATCATATCATATCATATCATATTAAACAACACTCCGTTACATGGATAATTACACACAGTTAAGCACAACTCTGTAACAGAGAAAATGTAACACCGCACTGTTGCAGAGACAATTTAACACAGAGTTCAGCACCACACTATTGCAGAGATATTTTAAGTCAGTTTAACACAAATCTGTCACAGAGATAAATTAACACAGTGAATTAATTTAATAGTTATATTATAATACCCTACAATTATATTTTATCATATCATATCTCATATATCATATTACATTACATTCCACCACATCATCATATCATATCATATCATATCATATCATATCATATCATATCATATCATATCATATCATATCATATTTATCATATTATATCATATTAAAATATTGTATTATGTTATATTAGTCACTACTCTGTAGCAGGTATAATCTCACAGAGTTAAGCACGACACTGTAACAGACAGAATTTATCTCATTACTTAGAAACACGCTACAGCATATACAATTTAACCCATGTTTGGGATGATTGAATACAAAGTTTAGCATCACACTGTCACAGAGAAAAATTATCAAATAGTTAATTAATTTAATTGTTATAATAGTATAACACCACACCATTATATTATATTACATTACATTATATTATATTATACTATACTATGCTATGTTATATTATATTATATACATACATATATATATATATTACATTACATTATATTCTATATCATATCATATACTTTTATATCACATCACATCACATCTTATCATAACAAACCTTATGATATATTATATTAATCACCACTCCATTTCGAATGATTTCACATAGTTAAGCACACTGTAACAGAGATCATTTAAATCATTGTTTAGAACCACAGTACAAGAGAGACAATTTAATCCATGTTTGAGAAAATGTAACTCTTTAATTAGCGCAACACTGTCACAGATATGATATAACACATTTAAGTAGCACACTGTTAGAGAGATAATTTAACACATAGTTCAGCACCACAGTATCACACAGATATTTTAACACATAGCTTAGCACCACACTGTCACAGATATACATTTACACATAGTTAATTAATTTAATAGTTATAATACTATAAAACCACACCATTATATTATATGATACTATGTGATATTACATTATATTATATTGTATCATATCATATCTTATCATTTGGATATATCATATCATATCACATCACATCATAGCATATAATTTAATAGCATAACACATTTCATACTATATCATACTATATGATATATTATATTATAGTATATTAATCACCAATCTGTAATGGAAAATTTCACACATTCAAGCACAACATTGTAAAAAAGAGCATTTAGCTCATTTTTTTAGAACCACAATTAAAGAGAGACAATTTAACTGTTGTTTGAGATAATTTAGCACAGAGATTAGCACCACACTGTCAAGACATCATATAACACATTTAACCAACACACTGTTACAGAGATAATTTAACAAATATTTCAGCACCACACTATCACAGAGATATTTTAACACATAGTATAATACCACTCTGTCACATAGATAAATTAATGCAGTTACTTAGTTTAGTATATGATGATATATCACATCACATTACATCACATCATATCATATCATATCATGTCATGTCATAATCGTATCACATCACATCATATATCATATCATGTCATGTCATGTCATGTCATATCACATTACATCATATCATATTACATCATATTATATTACAGTAATCACCACTCCATAACAGGGAAACATTCACACAGTTAAACACAATACTATAAAATAGAGCATTTAACTCCTTGTTTAGAACCACACTGCAACAAAGACAATTATACCATGTTTGAGACAATTTTACACATAGTTCAGCACCACACTATTGCAGAGATATTTTAATATATAGTTTATCACCACACTGTCACAGAGATAAATTAACACATAGTTAATTAATTTAATAGTTACAATATTATAACACCGCATCATTATATTGCATTGCATAATATTATATCACATTACATTATATTATATTATATTATATTATATTATATTATATTATATTATATTATATTATATTAATCGCCACTCCATATAATTTCACACAGTTAAGAACACCATTGTAATAGAGAGCATTATACTCATTGTTTAGAACCACACTACAAAAGAGCCCATTTAACCCTTGTTTGAGGGAATTTAACACAGAGATTAGCACCACACTGTCACAGAGATAGTGTAACACATTTAATCACCAAACTGTTGCAGAGAAAATTTAACTCATAGTTTAGCACCCCAGTATCGCACATATATTGTAACACATAGTTTAGCACCAGACTCTCATAGAGATACAGTATATTAACACATAGTTAATTAATTTGAGTTATATTACACCACACCATTATATTATATTATATTATATTATATTATATTATATTATATTATATTATATTATATTATATTATATTATATTATATCTTCACAAATCCTTATGCCTAGGACAATTCCCCAGTGCCTGGAAAACAGCTGTCATTACCCCATCCATAAAAGTGGTGACAAAGCCTCCCCAAATAACTATCGACCCATCTCCATTCTTCCCCCTCTCTAAAGCATTAGAAAAAGTGGTTGCCACCCAACTTACTGAATACCTAGCCAAGTATGACATTCTATGCCCAGAGCAGCATGACTTCCATTCGGGCCATAGCACCACCACAGCCCTCCTAGAATTCATCAGCTTCCTGCACTCCTCCCTAGACACTGGTAATATTGCAGGAGCTGTGTTCATGGACCTATCCAATGCCTCTGACATGGTCAGCCACCATCTCCTTCTTGACTCCCTCCACCAACTTGGTTTCTCCACAGGCTCCCCTAGCCTGGTGCTCCAGTTACCTATCCACACGGTCCCAATGCATAAAAATTAATGGAACCCTATCCGACCCACTACCCATCCACTCCAGGGTGCCCCAGGGATCTATCATGGGGTCACTTCTTTTCTTCCTCTACCTAAACTCCTTACCAAAGGCCTGCTCCACAAAAATCTTACTATATGCAAATGATGCAGTGCTCTTTGCTTCACATCATAAACCCACCACCCTTCAGGACTCCCTTCAACATGCCTTCTCCCAGGCCAAAATATGGTTTAAGGACCATAGACTGGTCATAAACCTAAAAAAAAGACTAAATCGGTGATCTTCTCTCACCACCAAAACAAAGCAAAAAGTGCACCTCTCTGCATCCTCCCCAGTACTCCCTTGCACAGGTATTCAACTACAAATATCTTGGACTTACCCTGAACTCAGCCCTTACCTTCCATGACCACATAAATACCCTTGCTGCCACAACAAACACCCAGATTAGACTCCTTTACCAACACAGGGAATGCCTCCCCCACACCCTTAGGCTTGCCATCACCTCATCAATACTATCCCTAGTGGAATATGGGCCCCCTGTATACAGGGCAGCAGATAACACCACACTCCAGAAAATATAGGTCTCCCTAAACAAGGCCTGCAGGCTCCTAACTGGCACACATAGGCTCACCCACACCTGCTGCCTCTATACCTCTGCCAATCTTCTCAACCTCAATGAAAGGCTCCACTACCAGACCTGCATACTGTCCAAGATAATACTGCTCGGACTCACCCCATCTCTTCATCCTGCCACCTCCTCTATCTCCACATGCAACTCAGAGAAAGCACCACTGGTTGTGCCCAGGGTAAAAACCTCCCTTGCCCAGACATCTTTCCACTACAGGGCCCCCACATGCACTTCCAAACACCATCACTAGTGCACCCAAGATTGCCCACTTCAAAATCACTCTTCGCAACCACCTCTTCAATATCAGCTCCTGTAACTGCAACTAATATTTCACTCTCTCACCCACTCTGATCCAAATTCTGTGACAAAGTCCATTATGGATTGCAACCTCCATCAATAATGCCAAACCCATGAATAGGACTGACTACTCTGTTTAGATGCTTTCTTAAGCTAATAATGTCTTTCTGCTGTGATGATGTAAATATTATCATCCAAATACTGTAAATAATCTCTGTAACAAATGTCTGTAACACATGCTTAAAGTAATTGTTGTTATACCCTGTCTTTATTAGTGTCTGTCTTACATGTGATGAGGTACCCTTGTAAAGGAGCCTCTGGCGCAAAGGTTGTAAACCGGTATATCAAACAAATAAAAATAAATAAATTAATTATGTGTTCATTTATCTCTGTTACAGTGGTGTGCTAAACTATGTGTTAAATCATCTCAAAGATGGGTAAAATTGTCTTTGATGTAGTTTGGCTCTAAACAAAGAGTTAAATGCTCCATGTTACAGTGTTGTGCTTAACTATGTGAAATTATACCTGTTAGGGAGTGAAGATTAATCCAATCCAATCCAATACAATACAATACAATACAATACAATACAATATACTATAATATAATATAATATAATATAATATAATATAATATAATACAATATAACATTACATAACATAACGTAATATAATATGATTTAGTAAGATATGATATGATAT
Organism: Neoceratodus forsteri; assembly: GCA_016271365.2. Classification (NCBI taxonomy): domain Eukaryota; kingdom Metazoa; phylum Chordata; order Ceratodontiformes; family Ceratodontidae; genus Neoceratodus; species Neoceratodus forsteri. Next base: position 163,929,260 of record CM028138.1, read on the forward strand.
GAAATTAACTCTGTTAATATAATATAATATGTTATGATATGATATGATATGATATGAAATAAACTATCTGATAATATAATATAATATAATATACTATAATATGATGTGATGTGCTGTCATGTTATGTCATGTGATATGATATAATATGATATATGATGTGATGAGATATGATATAATATAATATAATATATATCATAACATTATATAATATAATATGATATATCATATGATATATGATAAGATGTGATTTGATGTGATGTGATATGATAGAACATATATGATATGATACATATTATGATATGATAGAATATATATGATATGATATGCTATAATATAATGTAATATAATATAATATAATGATGTGATGTTATAAATATTATAACTCTTAAATTAACTATGTGTTACTTCATCTTTATGAGAGTCTGGTGTTAAACTACATGTTAAAATGTCTGAGCAATACTGTGGTGCTGAACTTGTGCTAAATTATCTCTGTAACAGTTTGGTGATTGAATGTGTTACATTATCTCTACTTGCTCTCGGCTACAATGTTGTGCTTAACTGTGGAAAATTATCCATTACAGAGTGGAAAATAATATAATATAATATAATATAATATAATATAATATAATATAATATAATATAATATAATATAATATAATGGTGCAGTGCTATAATATTAGAACTATTAAATTAATTAACTATTAATTAATAAAACATTATTTATCTCTGTGACAGTGTGGAGCTGAACTATGAGTTAAATTATCTCAAACAGTGGTTAAATTGTAACACATGCTTAAAGTAATTGTTATTATTGTAGTGAGCTTCTAAATAATGAGTTAAATGTTCTCCGTTACACTGTGCTTAACTGTGTGAAATTATCTCTGTTATGGAGTGGTGATTAATATAATATAAAATTATATGATATGATATGATATGATATGATATGATATGATATGATACGATACGATGTGATGTGATGTGACGTGATGTGGTGTGATGTGATATATCACATGACATGGCATGATATAATATAATATAATATAGTATAATACAATATAATATAATATAATATAATATAATATAATATAATATAATGTAATATAATATAATATAATATAATATAACATGATATAATAGAATGCTGTGGTGTCATAATATAATTATTTAATTAACTATTTATTATTGTATCTCAGTCACAGTGTGGCACTAATTAAAGTGTTAAATGTTCTCAAACATGGGTTATCTTGTATCTGTTGATGCGTGGCTCTAAACAATGACATAATTCTGTCTGTTACAGTGTTGTGGCTACCTGTTTGAACTTTTCTCTGTTATGGCATGGTGATTAATATACTATAACATGATGTAATATATAATACAATATAACATAACATAATATAATATGTTGTGTGGAGTGAGAGTGGAGAGTGATATGATATAATAAAATATAATATAACATAATATAATATAATATAATATGACATAATATAATGTCATGTAATATAATATAATAAGATATCATAGGATATATGATAAGATGTGATGTGATGTGATTTGCTATAATATAATATATGATATGATATGATATGAAATTATATGATATGATACAATATGATATGATATGATATGATATGATATGATATGATATGATATGATATGATATGATATGATATAATGTAATGTCTTGGAATATAATATAATATATAATATAATAGTGTGATGTTATAATATTATAACACTTTAACTATGTGTTAATATATCTATATGAGAGTCGGGTATTAAACTATGTGTTAAAATATCTGTGCAATACTGTCATGCTAAATTATCTCTAACAGTTTGGTGATTAAATGTGTTACATTATCTCTGTGACACTGTGGTGCTAATCTCTGTGTTAAATTCTCTCAAACAAGGGTTAAATTGTCTTTCTTGTAGTGTGGATCTAAACAATGAGTATAATGCTCTCTATTACAATGTTGTGCTTAACTGTGTGAAATTATATGTTATGGAGTGGTGATTAATATAATATAATATAATATAATATAATATAATATAATATAATATAATATAATATAATACAACTTAATATAATATATCAAATGATATGATATAGGATGATATGATATAATATAATATAATATAATATATTTTGACATGTAAGATAACATAACATATAACATAACATAACATAATACAATACAATATAATGTAGTATAATATAATATAATATGATATCATATCATAGCATATAATATGATATAATATAGTGGTGTGGTGTTATAATATTATAACTATTAAATTAATTATGTGTTAATTTATCTTTGTGACAGGTTAGTGCTAAATTATGTATTCAATCATCTCAAACATGGGTTAAATTGTTTCTGTTGTAGTATGTTTCTAAACAGTGAGATTTATCTCTCTGTTACAGTGTTGTACTTAACCGTGTGAAATTATACCTGTTAAAGAGTGGTGATTATTATGATATGATATGATATGATATGATATGATATGATATGATATGATATGATATGATAAGATTAAATAAATTAGATAAATAACATTGCTGAGATCTGAGAAGGTGGTGTTTAGACAGTTTGCTATGGTGAGTGTATCTGTGGAGGCAGTGTGATTTATGATGAGCTGGGAGGGAGGTGGGGAGCATGATTTCCCATTCAGTTCTTTGATATTACTCCAGAAGGTCTTCGCCGACCCCCATGTGGTTGTGAAAATGGATTGATAATGGTCTGCTTTGGCCTTACAGATGGCTCGAGTACATCTATTGCAAGTGGCATTATAGGATTGTCTGTCTGCCAACCTGCAAGATTCTGTGGCTTTGTGCCAGAGATTGTCCTTGTCTCTCAACATTAGGAGTAGGGAGGAGGTTATCCAAAGAGCATATTGCCATTTGGTGCAGAGTTTGATGAGCAGAGCATATGAGAGTTTAGCACCACACTGTCACAGAGATAATTTAACACATAATTTAGAACCGTAGGGCTGGATATTCAATAGGGTTGCGCCAGCGCAAGTCTGAAAATGTGCCATTCTGCGATATTCAGCAGGAGGCAGTTGCACCACCGAAAACATGCTGAGCAACAGCGCAATGATAATGAAAGAATGTGCAACTGAAGGGGAGGAACCATGCATAAAGGGTGCAGTGCGCTGTTCAAAGACTTGCGCAATGCGCAACAGTGGAGCAAGTGGAAGTTGCGCCATAGCGGAAATGAGCCAAAATAAAAAGGAGCAAGGAAGAGGCGCAAGAACGCTACATGGAAGCCACATGAGGCAGGGGGTGAGACGGGCACAGGGAAACTGAGAAACAGGGCAGGCCAGAGAAACCACACTGCAGAAGAGAGGCACAAAGAAGGTGTGTGGTGACACACAAACCAGAGGCCAGTACAGGTAGGTGTACCCATTGCACGGGAGGTAGCAGTCAGGACAGCAGGAGGAACAAAGCAACAGCTGCTGGGGGGAATCCAAGCCAGGGACATGGCCAGTGCCACCTTCCACATGGATGCTGTAATGAGGGGGGTGAGAAGGCATGCAGCAGGGGAACGTGGCTGTGGAAGGGCCCGTCAGTGGTATGCCCCCAACAGGCAGTACCGAGCCCACACCAGCTTTGAGCTGTTTACAGATATTGAGATTGTGGGCTGGTACCACCTGAACAGGGCAATACTGAGGCAGCTCTGTGAGCTGTGCAGTGATGAGATGCAGGCACCCACATGACGGAGTCTTGCCCTGTCAGTGGAGACAAAGGTAACAGCCTGTGTGTGCTTGCTCACCACAGGTACCTTGCAGAGACCAACTGGGGACACCACAGGCATAACACAGTCGGCCACGTCACGCATCCTCACCCAATTCCTCAGCGCACTGCTGCCACATGCTGCAGAGTACATCCACTTCCCCAGCACTGTGGCGGAGTGCACAGCAAACATACAGGAGTTCCACAGGGTAGCACGTATGCCTGGCATGCTAGGGGCAATAGACTGCACCCATGTGGCCATACGCACACCACCTGGCAAGGAGGGGGCCACATGCATGAACCACAAGGGCTATTCCAGTGTCAACTGCCAGGTGGTGTGCGATGCCAGTGGGTGCCATGCAGTGAGCACCATGCACCCTGGGGGAGCACATGATTCATACATCTGGCACCAGTTGGCACTGTGCCACCTCTTCAAGAGTGGGGACATCCCGACAGGACATCTAGTGGGTGAGTATGCAAATGAAATGGACATATCGTGGGCCTGGGGGGGCATGGCCAGAGGTACCATGGGTGTGGCCCACAGGACTTGGGGCAGTCCAAAGCTGAACATGAAACTAACCTCCACTCTCTGCACACAGGTGACAGTGGATACCCACTCTGTCCCTGGCTGCTCGCACCCTACCAGTGGCCCACGACCCCATCGCAGCAACGCTACAATGAGGCACATGCCACCACATGCAGTGTCACTGAGCAGGTGTTCAGGATGTTGAAGACATGTTTCCATTGCCTGGACACCTCTGGCGGTGCCCTAAAGTGCAGCCCCTCAAAGGCATGTGGGATATTCCTGGCCTGTTGCATCCTGCACAACATGGCCAAAGAATGTGGGATAGCCGTACAGGTCAAAGAGGGGGACAGCGATAGGGATGATGGGGATGCCAGTGACAGTGGTGATGGGCTGCCCCCCCTTGGCCGACAGGACCCCCAACTGATCCGGCTGGCACAGCTGCACTGGGACACCATCACAGAGAATCATTACAGCCAACCCAGGTAAGTCATGGTGCCATGCACAACCACCACTGGCTAAGGAACAGCCCACAAACATGCATAGAAACACACCAGGGGTGCATGCTGGCAAGGGATGTGGCAGGGCACAGAAGCACACTCACACAACCAGGGATGGGTGAACAGCAACACACCACATGGATGGACACACAAACATGCACACACACAATGCACCAAATGTGCACAGAGGGCAGGAGGAAAACTGAGTCAGAACACCAACACTAGCAACACACCTGTCCACAGGCCACCACGTCCAATGTCTGTCCATGTGCATGTGTCAGATGCTGGGCACCATCACACTTTGGTGTACAGCACAATGCAGGCATCATCATGCACACATACCTGCGGACAGCAGCCGGGAGGGTGTGCAGGTGGACCGTGCTTCCGTGTGCATGGCTGAGTACCCACCCGTGCACTGCCCACCGAAACACACAATGCACACAGGGAAGCACCAGACAGTGCCCGCACTGGGAGACAGGTCATTCTTGTGGCACAGTGCCACGGCCACCTCGGACATGTGGGTGACCCTGCCAAGACCCGCCAGCACTGGCAGGCTGACCATGGGCCTCATGGGGTGGCACCGATGGTCCCCAAGGGGTTCCACTGTGTGAACGAGACCGTGCCCACTCAGGGGTCTGCAGCACACTGAACATGCCTGCACCAGGAGTGCTTGGGATGCCCACAGCTGAACCCAGCATCAACAGGGTAGGTGTCGCATGATGCTGGGAATGGGGAGTGGATAGCACACTGCGTGGTGTGAGTGACGCATGGGCACCATTGTGGCCCATTGTGGCCATGACAGCAATGGACGCCTGGGCATGCCTGTCAATGGCAGTGGTCACATCCTCCCACAAATGGTCAATCCGTGACAGGATCCTATCGGTGTTCCTGCTGCGACACTCCTCTTCCCACTCCAGAGCCACACACAGTGCCTCCACGGATGTTGCAAGCCGCATCTGCTGCTGGACCGATGCCTGCAGTAGGCGGGTGTGCTCGTCAAAGAGGTCATCTGCCTCCTTGGCATCCTGTCCCTCAGGGTGTGCACGGGTCTGATGTTCAGCACCCCTTGAGGGTGGGTGCTGCACACCAGGACCAGGTATGGGCAAGTCCACAGGCATTGCACAGACGTTGCTGCCAAACCCTGAATCCCCAGTCCTGGTGGGCGACTGCTGCTGCCACCCCTCCGGCCACTGCACCCAAGGGCTCAGTAGTGCTGCCGCTGTGGCCACAATAGTCCCACTGTCCTAACCAGCTCCCAGTGCTGCCCCACTGGTGCTGACCGGCACAGCCTGGGACTGTGCTGACACGCTGGCCCACAAGGCGGCACCAGCCAGAGCCATGGGTGCGAGCTGACCTGCTGTGTGTCCATTCTGTGGCACACATGTATCACTGCCCATGATGGTCGTGTCTTCATCACTGGTGCAGGTCTCTGCTCCAGCCACAGCCACAGCATGCAGGCATCCTTGGACAACAGAATGCTGAGACCCAGGAAGGGCTTCCCCCACACCTGTCTCAACAACATCAGTGTGGACAGCCAGGCAGCACCACTGTCATGCTGATCCACAGAAACCTGTGGAGGTGGATGGTCCAAACTCTGACTCTGTCCGACTGTCCTCAGTGGACAGGCCCACCAACATTGACCCATGCAGACACTCAGGATCTGTAAGGGAAAGCAAAGTCACGTTACTGCATGTAACCTAACCGGCCCCCCAAGGCACACCATGGCTTACCATGCAGAGATGGGCCACCACCCATCTGGAAGCCACTGCCCAGAACTCCCTCTATGGCACAGTGGGGCATGCTTGCAGCAAGCCTGTCCTCTGCTGGTGTGAGCTGCACCACCTCCAGCTGTCCACCGTCTGTTGCAGCATGTGCCACCCTGATGGCAGCCACCTTCTCCTTCACCCTTCTCCTGTCAGTACCCATCTTCTTCTTACACTCCTGCATGGAGAGCTGGTGGCTGCCATGCGGGTTCACAGCATGTGTGACCTCCTTCCATGCAGCAGCACAGGCCGGAGGGGTGCTCCACCGTCCACTGAGCAGTGGTTCCTGATCCAGGTAGGCCTCAAAAAGTGCCTCGGTCTCAGCCTTCATGAAGTTAGGCCTCCTCTTCTGCCCACCATCATTGTCCTCCTCACCCAGAACTTGCTTGGTCATTATTCAGCCTGTAAGGATGGCAGTGGTTACCTGTGACTGTGCAGTCCAAAGCATGTCCCTGAATCCACAGTCCACACTCCCACACAGCATGCAACTCACCAATAAACTGCAGTAACTGAATATGGCCACTGCAGAACATTGTTGCAGTTTTATAGCGCAATCCATGTAAATTAAGTGAGAAGCAACTTTAATTAGATGCAAATCACGGTGCTGTGCCATTGCATGGCTGATCAGATGATTAGCATATGACGGCTGAATATTGCTCTTTTGCACTTTGCGCAATTGTGTTGAATGGGCTGAGCCAATGGCACAGTTCCGTGGCATGCGTAGTACACTTCACTGCGCATGCCCAGGCTGCTGACGCTGGTGTCTGCCACACTGATGACGTGCTGTGCACGATGCTCAATGCAGGGCACGGCCACCATTGTGCCAGTGGCGCTATAGCGAGGATTACTACATGGTGCTGTAGCAATGGGCCTCCATAGGAGCAATGGCATAACTGCGCGATAGTCCGCTGTGGCACTGGCAAACAGGCAACCAATCACGCTATAAGCATTGTCGTCTGATGGCGCTGTGCATGGCCTTGCACCAAAGACCCTTGACCCTGTGCCCGACCTTTGCCCCCTTGGCACCATGCATCCGGCATGGCTGCACCTCTATCGCGCTGTTCGGTAACAGCGTGATAGGGAATGGCGGCGCTGTACCGCGCAGCATTTGCACGAGGGGTACCGAGCTGCAGAGTGCCATATTGCCTACTATAGTGTTTGAGATGGCATGCAGGAGAGCCCCACAGTGGACTGCCATTGAGTTGGCAAACCTTGTGGCCATTGTGGAGCCATACCATAGGCCTCTGTTTGGGGAGGAGCTACTGGACAGGTCCAGGACCCAGGTCTGGCAGGAGGTGGCCACTGACCTTGGGGAGGCCACAGGACAGAGGAGGACCATGGAGTAGTGCAGGCACTGCTATGGGGACCTCAGGAGGAGGGAGCCAGAGCTACTTGCCCATCTGCGGTCACATGCCAGGAGGGGCAAGGTGCCTCGTCCAGGTGGGTGATATGTCTACACACTTGTATTGTCCATATGGGTTACAATGTTTTATGTGTCCAGCACATAGGGGAGGGATAGTCTAGGGTTGGCTGTGGTGGTGTTTACAGGATGTGGGGTGGGTGGGTCTGGCTGGGTGGGTGGGCACACACATTGGGGCAGGGGGACTTGGCTTCAGGATTGTACTGATGTTCCTCTCTCCTTGTTTCCCCCACAGGCATGGATGAGTGGTGACGGCTGAGGGAGGAGCAGATGAGGGAGGAGGAGGACAGAGCACCCAGGAGGGACAGGGACCATCACCGCTGACCTGACTGGCCCGATGAGGGTGAGTGCCATGATGCCATGATTTCTATTGCATGCTGTGCAACAGGGTGGGCAGCAGGGCATGGCGACCATCCATGGACACCACTGCCATGCATACGACTTGTGACAGTCGGCACTGTCCAGTGGCACTGCTTGTCTGGGAGTGTGTCAGTGGTAGTCCATGTGTGCACCGGGCACATGGCTGTGGCACTGCCTGTACACCACATAGCCACATTACTGTACGGCCTTGGTGGTGCTTTGCAGGACATGGGCGGTGGGTGTGTGCAGTGGTCCACATGGCTGTTGCTGCCTGGATGGGCAGGTCTTGTGGACACAGTCACTGTGGGTGGGCGCACACCATCACAGGAGTGTGGCACATGGCTGTATGCCATGCACAATGGGTGGGCTGCAGGGGGATGGACAGTCACACCTATTGACTCTGCTCCCTCATCCTAGGTGACCGGAGGCTCCTGCAATTACTGAGGTCTGCCAATAAGCTGCTCCAGGTGGCCAGGGAGACTCTGCAACTCCTACGGGACATGAACTGGCATGGGGTCAGGAGGAGGAGGAGGGCCAGACAACAGCGCCAGGAGGAGAAAGACCGGGGTGGCTGTTGATGTCCCCATCCCCCGACTACCACCTTCCCCCCTTTGACCCACCCTCACACCCCTTCTTCCCTCTCCCATATGTTCACCCCTGCCCCTTACCCACCCCCACCTTGTTTCTGTCCCTCACCCCCTCTGTATATATGTCTGTATATAGTTGATTTTTGATTGTTACAATACATTTATTTTGATATGAATACTGTGGTGGTCTCTGATTTGCAGCGGGCTATAGGTGCTCAGCTGCAGTGGTGTGCATGGCGTCTGGGGTGGTGCAGTCATGGGTATGTGTGTATGTGCGTGGGGAAGTGACTATGGTGTGGGAGTAGCTATCAGTCAGTGTCTGTGGTGTGTGTTTTGTTCCCTGTACATTGGATTACTGTGTGCAGTGGTCCATTGTGCATGCTCTGTGTCCATGGTGCCCCTGTCAACCCATCCTTGGCCTGTGCAGCTGACACCCTTGCATGTCTGTGACCTGCAAGGTCTGCTGCCATGTCAGTGGTGGCTGTCCATGCAGGTCATCCACTGTAACCGTCACAATGCTGGGTTGCCTCCTGTCACTGGTGTGGTGCATGTTTGCCTCAGGTGACACTGTGGCCTCCACAGTTGTTGTCTCACCTCCATGCTGTAGCTTGTGTGTGTTGCAGGGGCTGTGCCCCACTGTCTGTGATTTGTGCTCCAGGCATATGATGGTGGCATACGGGTACACAGTGCCTGCACAGGGTGGCTGGCACTCCTGTACCATGGAGGACTGCAGGCTGTGTGTGCATGGTTTTCATGGGCCCACACTGGGGACTTGGTTGCCATGCTACTGCATCCCTGTGTTATTGTCCCCTTGGGTATGGGTGTGTGTTTGTCCCTGAACTGTGTTGCATCCAGTGTGATGCATGCTTCCACACACCACTGTGGGTGTCTGTGCTGGCTGTTGTGGCCAGTGGTGGGTCAGGATGTGTCACTTGTCTACTGTGCAGGGTGCTGTATCAATGGTGGTGGTCAGGGGCATGCCCTTTCCCATGTGGGGTACCTCTTGTGCCGATGCATGGTCGGTCTCTCAGCTGTGCCTCAGGGGGATTGTGCATGTTGGCACTGTGTCTGCCATTGTTGCATTGCCATGTGCTGCCACCCACTGCTGGGTGCTCATGGTGGGGCTGGGTTGTATGGTTCTGTGGTACACGAGGTTGCAGTGTGACAGTGGGGGTATGCATGGGATTTCCTGCAGTGGTGGTCACTGCTCATGGGGGGTATCTGGGGGTCACAGTGCAGGGTGTGCTGTGCACTGGGGGGGTGGTGTGGCACGGGGTGGTCCACCCTCCTTGTGTGGCAGTCTCAGCTTGCTAGTGGGTGTGATGGGGCACCATGGCCCAGCTGTGGGTTGTTTGCTTGTCCCCATAGGCCGGTGGTTATTCCAGTCCTCCCCCAGTTGTGCTGAGCTTGGGGTGTGGGGGCACAATGTCAGTTCTGCTGTGTGTTCCTTTGCCAATCTGTGACATGGGTGGTGGGCCCCTACCTCCCTGGTTGTACAGTTACATTGCTCTGCAGCAGGGGGCTTCCTGCTTGCGCTTGCGCTATGGCACCTCTGAACTGCTCAGCTGGACATCCCTTGTTGCACCATAGCACATCATATCTGCTCAGCTTCTACTCCCTAGCTGCACTATGGCACGGGTTGTGCGATATTCAGATGTTAGCTGTAGGCACAATTTGGCTTGCTCCTTGCTTGAATATCGCGTCTATTGAGCATGGGCGCAATGGACTTGTGCTTGCTCCTGCTGTTGTGCACTTTTGGGGCGCAGTTTGAATATCCAGCCCATAGTGTTCAGCATCACATTGTTACAGAGATATTTTTACACATAGTTCAACACCACACTGTAACAGAGATTATTTAACACATAGTTTATCGCCACACTGTATTGCGAGATAAAGTAACCCATATATGTAAGAGAGATAATTTAACAGAGTTTAGCATCACACTGTAAAAGAAACAATTTAAGACAATTTAGCATGACACTCTCACAATGATATATTCACACATAGTTTAGCACCACACTTTGACTGAGATAAATAAACACATAGTTAAGTAATTTAATAGTTAGATTTTAACACAACACCATTATATTGTTTTATGTTATGTTATGTTATGTTATGTTATGTTATGTTATGTTATGTTATGTTATGTCATATTAAACTAATCGCCACACTGTAACATAATATATTTTACACAGTTAAGCAAAATACTGAAACAGAGAACATTTAACTCATTGTTTTGAACCACACTGCAGCAGAGACAATGTAACCCATGTTTGAGATAATTTAACACATAAATTAGCACCATACAATCACAGAGATAGTATAACACATTTAAGCACCACACTGTTACAGCGATACTATAATGCACACTTTCGAACCATACTGTGGTAGAGATAATGTAAATCAATGTTCAGCACCACACTGTCACAGAGATATTTTAACACATAGTTCAGCACCACACTGTACAGACATTATTTAACACATAGTTTATCACCACCCTGTATTGCGAGATAAAGTAACCCATAGATATCAGAGAGATAATGTTACACATAAGTTAGCACCACACTGTCACCGACATATTTTAACACGTAGTTCAGGCACCACACTATCACAGAGGTATTTTAAATTTCAGCACCACAATGTCACAGAGAAAATTTAACAAAAATGTTATCACCACACTGTCTTGTGAGATAAAGTATCCCTTAGATATGAGAGATAATTTAACATACAAAGTTTAGCACCACACTGTTAAATAAACAATTTAAGACAGTTTAGCATCGCACTCTCACAGTGATAACTTTACACGTAGTTTAGCACTACACTGTCACAGAGCTTATTTAACACATAGTACACCACATTGTGACTGAGATAAGTAAACACATAGTTAATAAATGTAATAGTTCTAATATTATAACACCCACACCGTTATATTTATGTTACTTTGTTATGTTATGAAATATTATGTTATATTACATTATATTATTCACCACACCTTAACAGAGATAATTTCACACCATGAAGAATACTGAAACAGACAGATATTCAACTCCTTGTTTAGAACCACACTGCAACAGAGTCGATTTAACCCATATTTGATGTAATTCATCAAACAAAATAGAACCACACTGTTACAGAGATAATTTGCCACATAATTTAGAGCAACCCTGTGAAACAGATAATTTAAACCATAGTTCAGCACCACATTATCACAGAGGTATTTTAACACATAGTTTAGCACCACCCTATGGCAAAGATAATTTAACAAATAGTTTATCAACCACACTATATTGTGAGAAAAAAAAAACAATAGATGTAAGCGAGATAATTTCACACACAGTTTAGCACCACATTGCTAAATAAACAATTTAAGACCATTTAGCATTGCACTCTCAAAGTGATAACTTAACACATAGTTTAGCACCACACTTTGACTGAGATAAATTAACACATAGTTAAGTAATAGTTATATTATAACACCACACCATTGTAGTATGTTATGTTCTGTTATGTTATGTGATGTTATGATATATTATATCATTCTAATCACCACACTGTAACACAATATATGTTAAGCACAACACTGAAATAGAGACCATTTAACTCATTGTTTAGAACCACACTGCAGCAGAGACAATTTAACCCATGTTTGAGATAATTTAACACATAAATTAGCAACATACAGTCACAGAGATAAAGTAACACATTTAAGCACCACACTGTTACAGAGATAATTTAACACATACTTTAGAACCACACTGTAATAGAGAAAAAATAACCCATAGATATTATAGAGATAATTTAACACTTAGTTTAGCATAACCTTGTCAATGAAATATTTTTATACACAGTTTAGCCCAACACTGTCAAAGAAACAATTTAAGACAGTTTAACATCGCACTCTCACAATGATATTTTAACACATAGTTTAGCACCACACTTTGACTGAGATAAAGTAACACATAGTTAAGTAATTTAATAGTTTATTGTAACACCACACTGTTATGCTATGTGATGTTGTTATGATATATTATGTTTTATTAAACTAATCACCACACTGTAACATAATATATTTCACACAGATAAGCACAACACTGAAACAGAGTGCATTCAACACCTTGTTTTGAACCACACTGTAACAGAGTCAACTTAACCCATCTTTGATGTAATTTATCACATAAATTAGACCCACACTGTTACAGAGATAATTTGCCACATAATTTAGAGCCACACTGTGAACAAGATCATTTAAACCATAGTTTAGTACCACATTATCACAGAGGTATTTTAACTCATAGTTTAGCACCAAACTATCACAGAGATAATTTAACAAATAGTTTGTCACCACACTGTGAGATAAAGTAACCCAGAGACGTCCCAGAGATAATTTCATGCAGAATTTAGCAAATCCATGTCACACAGATATTTCTATATACAGTTTAGCACCACACTGTAAAAGAAACAATTTAAGACAGTTTATCATCGCACCCACACAGTGGTAATTTAACACATAGTTTAGCACTGCAGTGTGTCTGAGATAATGTAACTCAGTTTATAACTACACTGTCACAGTGATAATTTAACACATAGTTAAGGATCACACTGTTAAAGAGAAAATTTAAAGCAGCAGTACTACGGGGAAAAAAATTGTGCTTTTTTGACAGTTTATTCCCTGTGTCTTGCTAACGATATACTTGGTACTCTTTCTCGCCGGCATTGAACTATCGCCGAGTAATTTGCTCGGTTATTCTCTGCTTTTGTTTACATGCCTGCCACTAAGCATGTTGCACTGGAACCCCCTCTGCTACCAACTGCACATGTGAATAACTTGCAGGGACATCAGGAATGATCCACAGAAGGACCCTCTGGCTGTTGTCAAAATACCTGATGTGCCCTGTAGAAAAAGCACAGCTGAAAATTAGTCAGCCGCCATATTTGTTGTAGTGCTACAACCATTCAAATAAATTGCAAATACCTAAAAAACTAAAAATGACTGGAAAAAAACATTTATAGGTATGGAAATTGGAACTTTGGCCACATGCTTGCAGCTGAAAAACAGAATTTTGATAACTCACTTCCTGATTTTGTAGTAGTGCTGCTTTAAGGCAGTTTATAATCACACTCTGACAATTATCTGTATCACAGGGTTCCTCTAAACTAACATATAGTTTAGCACCACAGTTTGAATGAAATAACTTACCACACCGTTAAGTAATTTTATAGTTAATTATAAACCTCACCTTTATATTATTTTATGTTATGTATGTGATGTTATGTAAGGATATGATATATTATTTTATAATATATTAATCACCACAATGTGACATAATATATTTCACACTGTTAAGCACAACACTGAAACAGAGAGCATTTAACTCATTGTTTAGAACCACAATGAAAAAGAAACAATTTAACCTTTGAGAAAATTTGACACATAAATTAGCACAACACTCTCACAGAGATAATGTAACACATTTAAGCACCACACTGTTACAGGCATAATAGAACACATACTTTAGAACCACACTGTAATAAAGTAACCCACTGATGTCACAGAGATAATTTCACACTTAGTTGAGCACCAACATGTCACAGAGATATTTTTATAAACAGTTTAGCACCACACTGTAAAAGAAACAATTTAAGACTGTTTAGCATCACACACTCACAGTTATATCTTAACACATAGATTAGCACCACACTTTGACTGAGATAAATTAACACATAGTTAAGTAATTTAATAGTTATACAGTATTATAGCACCACACCATTATGTTATGTTATAATATGTGATGTGATGTTATGTTATGATCTTTTACGTTATATTATACTAATCACCACACTGTAACATTATATATTTCACAAAGTTAAGCACACCTAACAGAGACCTTTTAACTCATTGTTTACAAACACACTGAATCAGAGACAATTTTACCCATGTTTGAGATAATTTAACACACCATACAGTCACAGAGATAATTCCATAGCACCATAGTTCATTATCACAGAACAATTTAAGACAGTTTAACATCGCACTTTCACAATATTTTAACACATTGTTTAGCACTACATTTTGACTGAGATAAACTAACACACAGTTAAGTAATTTATTTTATAACACCACACCGTTGGGTTTGTTACGTGATGTTATGTTGTTATGTTATGGTATACTCTGTTACACTTATATTATATTATATTATATTCCACACCGTAACAGAGATAATATCACTCAGTTAAGCACAACACTGAAACAGAGTGCATTTAACTCCTTGTTTAGAATTACACTGCAACAGAGTCAATTTAACCCATCTTTGATGTACTTTATCACATAACTTAGACCCACACTGTTAAAGAAATAATTTGCCACATAATTTAGAGCAACACTGTGAAATAGATAATTTAAACCATAGTTCAGAACCATATTATCGTAGAGGCATTTTTACACATATAGTTTAGCACCACACTGTCACAGAGGTATTTTAACACAAAGTTCAGCACCACCTTGTCACAGAGAAAATTGAATAACAATTTTATCACCACACTGTCTTGTAAGAGAGAGAATTTAACACACAGTTTAGCAACACACTGTAAAATAAACAATTTAAGACAGTTTAGCATTGCACTCTCTCAATGATATTTTAACACATAGCTTAGCACCACAGTTTGAGTTAAATAAGCACATATTTAAGTAATTTAATAGCTATATGATAACACCACACCATTATGTTATGTTATGTTATGTGATGTTATGTTTTGATTTATTATGTTATATTATACTAATCACCACACTGTAGCATTATATATTTCAGAAAGTTAAGCACCACACCGAAACAGAGACCATTTAACTCATTGTTTAGAAATACACTGCAGCAGAGAAAATTTAACTCATGTTTGAGATAATTTAACACATACATTAGCACGATACAGTCAAAGAGATAATGTAACACATTAAGCACCACACTGTTACCGAGATAAGTTTACACATAGTTAATAAATTTAATAGTTCTAATATTATAATACTACACTGTTATGTTTGTTATGTTTTGTTATTTTGTTATTTTACGAAACTTTATGTTATACTAGAGATAAAGCAACCCATAGATGTCACTGAGATAATTTCACACTTAGTTTAGCACGAACATATCACAGAGATATTTTTATAAACAGATTAGCACCACACTGCAAAAGAAACAATTTAGGACAGTTTAGCATCGCACTCTCACAATGATATTTTGACACATAGTTTAGCACCAAATTTTGAGATAAATTAACACATAGTTAAGTAATTTAATAGTTATGTTATAACACCACGCCATTATGTTATATTAAGTTATGTGATGTTATGTTATGATATATTATGTTACATTATACTAATCACCATAATGTAACATAATATTTTTCACGCTGTTAACCACAACACTTAAACATAGACTATTAAACTCATTGTTTAGACCCACACTGCAGGAGAAACAATTGAATCCATGATTGAGATAATTTAACACATAAATTAGCACCCCACTGTCAGAGAGGAAAATATAACATTTTTAAGCACCACACTGTTACTGAGATAATTTAACACATACTTTAGAACCACACTGTAATGGAGATAAAGGAACCCATATATGTCACAAAGGTAATTTCAAACTTAGTTTTCATGTCACAGAGATATTTTAATGCACAGCTTAGCACCACACTGAAAATGGCAGTTTAAGACAGTTTAGCATCGTACTCACAATGATATTTTAACACAATGTTTAGCACCACAACATGACTGAGATAAATTAACTCATAGTTAAGTAATTTAAGTTATATTATAACACCACACCATTATATTATTTTATGTTATGTTATGTTATATGATGTCATGTTATGATATATTATGTTATATTATACTAATGCCCGCACTGTAATATAATATATTTTCACATAGTTTAGCACCACACTGTAAAAGAGACAATTTGAGACAGTTCATCTTCGCACTCTCACAGTGGTAATTTAACACATAGATAAGCACTGCAGTGTGGCAGAGATAATGTAACTCAGTTTACGTCTACACCGTCACAGAGATAATTTAACACATAGTTAAAACACTGTAAAAGAGACACTTTAAGACAGGTTATCATCACACTCTGACAATTATCTATATCACAGTGTTCCCCTAATCTAACAGATAGTTTAACACCACAGTTTGAATGAGATAATTAACATATAGTTAAGTAATTTAATAGTTATACTATAACACCACAGAATTATATTATTTAATGTTATGTATATGATGTTATGTAAGGATATGATATATCATTTTATAATATATTAATCACCACATTGTAACATAATATATTTCACACTGTTAAGCACAACACTGAAACAGAGAGCATTTAACTCATTGTTTAGAACCACAATGAAAAAGAAACAATTTAACCTTTGAGAAAATTTGAATTTAGAAACATAGAATTTGATGGCAGATAAGGACCACTTGGCCCACCTAGTCTGCCCATTTTCCTACCTAACAGATAAGCTGCATATCCTAGTTGAGAACAAAAGAAAGCAAGAGCACCAGGGATTGTGTGGTGCTGTATATTCAAAACAATCAATATATACAAATAAGCACCCACACAGCTTAAAGAATAGAGGCCAAACGCTGCAAAAATATTTAAGCGTTTAATATCCAAAGTGCAGCAAATGCCAAACGGAGGACAAGCGGACAAATTAATGTTTCACCTAGTCTCTGCTAGGCTTCATCAGAATAAATTAATGCATAAATAACAAACACCAACAAAAGTGTGATTAAAATGTTTCCTTTTATTATTTATATTATTGTTATTTCCCCTCCTGGTATTAAATAGGCAAGTATTATAGCCATTTAATGCTGTGAATTTTTAAGAACAGTGCCTGTAAGTTCATTTTCTATGCCCTTAGCCACTTTGACAAATTTGCTTTTTAAAAAAATAACATGAGATTTATCTTTGCCTAAATAAATATGTAAATATATGAAAAATAAATATTCTACATTTATTTTTGGATTATGACACATATATCGGATTGTGATCATGGCCATTTGGAATAATATGTGATTGTCCATTTGTAAACAAATAAATAAAATATTTACTTAAATAATGATTTAAAATATTAACTGTATATTATAACAATGATTGGGCAATAATGGCTATGGGGTAGATATTTTGAACTTACCGAAACATTTTAATCACACTTTTGTTGGTGTTTGTTATTTAAATATATTTTTAAACATTTTTGCATTTTTGCACATTTACCTTTCAAGTAGAAAGGCCGGTTAAAAATGGGTTAAATGATCTTGATTCTATGTATGATGGTGATTGGCCCATTTTTGTCATATGGTTGCACATCAAATGGTATTTAAATGGTTTAAAACTGTGGCACTAATTTATTCTGATGAAGCCTAGCAGAGACTAGGCGAAACGTTAATTTGTCCGCTTGTCCTCCGTTTGGCATTTGCTGCACTTTGGATATTAAACGCTTAAATATTTTTGTAGCATTTGGCCTCTATTCTTTAAGCTGTGTGGGTGCTTATTTGTATATATTGATATCCTAGTTAACCAACAGCTTACTTCCTCTTACCCACCACTAGGACTGCCTTATGCCTGTCCCATGTATTCTTGAAGTCCCCCACTGTTCTTGACTCCACGACCTCCTCAGGAAGGCTGTTCCACAACCCTCTCAGTGAAAAAATACTTCCTTATATTACCCCTGAGCCGTCCCCCCTCTATCTTCAAATTGTGTCCCCTTCTTCTTGCACATCTCTTTTTCTGGAAGATGCTACCCTCTTGGACTTTGTTAACTCCCTTGAGGTACTTGAACATTTCTATCATGTCCCCTCTCTCCCTTCTTTCCTCAAGAGTATACATATTAAGCTCCATTAGTCTTTCTTCATATGTCTTCTGGTGCAGACCCTGTACCATTTTGGTTGCCCTCCTCTGGACAGCCTCCACTCTGTCTATGTCTTTGCAGAGATGGGGTCTCCAGAACTGCACACAGTACTCCAGATGGGGTCTCACCAACTGTCTGTACAGAGGGATAACAACTTCCTGTTTTCTACTATTGATACCTCTTCCTATGCATCCCAGTATCCCTCCAGCCTTTCTTACTGCCTTCTCACATTGCCTGCCCTCCTTTAGGTCATCTGATATAATTACCCCCAGGCCCCTTTCTATTTTTACTGTTGTCAGTATCTCACCCCCCATTGTGTACACTTCCCCTGGGTTTTTGTTTCCCATGTGCATTACCTTGCACTTCTTTGCATTGAATCTGAGCTGCCATACATTTGACCATTCCTCCAACCTTGCCAAGTCCCTTCTCATCCTTTCCACTCCATCTTGTGTATCAACCCTGTTGCAGATCTTTGTGTCATCTGCAAAGAGACATACTTTTCCTTCCAGTTCCTCTGCAATGTCACTTATAAAGACATTAAAAAGGACCGGTCCCAGTACTGAACCCTGCGGTACCCCACTAGTAACCCTCCTTTCTTCACTGTGTGCTCCATTTACTACTACCCTTTGCGTCCTGTTGTCTAGCCAATTTTTTATCCAGGCTACCACCTTGGGACCCACTCCAAGGCTGGCTATCTTGTGTATTAATCTTTTGTGTGGGACTGTATCAAATGCCTTGTTAAAATCTAGGTAGGCCATGTCCACAGCCCCTCCCTGGTCTACTACTTTGGTCACCCAGTCAAAGAACTCTATTAGATTCGTCTGACATGATCTTCCCATTGTGAATCCATGGTGCCCCACTGGCCTCTAGGTACTCAACAATTCTTTCCTTCAGAAGTGATTCCATCATTTTCCCCTACCACTGAGGTCAAACTAACTGGTCTGTAGTTGAAACATAAAGTAGCACAACACTGTCACAGAGATAATGTAACACATTTAAGCACCACACTGTTACAGACATAATTTAACACAAACTTTAGAACCACACTGTAATAGAGCTAAAGTAACCCATTGATGTCACAGAGATAATTTCACACTTTGTTGAGCACCAACATGTCACAGAGATATTTTTATGAAAAGTTTAGTACCACACTGTAAAAGAAACAATTAGCATTGCACTCACAATGACATTTTAACACATAGATTAGCACCACACTTTGACTGAGATAAATTAACACATAGTTAAGTAATTTAATAGTTATGTTATAACACCACACCATTAAGTTATGTTATGTTATGATATGCTATGTGATGTTATGTTATGATATATTATGTTATATTATACTAATCACCATACTGTAACATAATATATTTCATGCAGTTAACCACAACACCTAAACATAGACTATTAAACTCATTGTTTAGACCCACACTGCAGGAGAAACAATTGAACCCATGTTTGAGATACTTTAACACATAAATTAGCACCCCACTGTCAGAGAGAAAATATAACACTTTTAAGCACCACACTGTTACAGCGATAATTTAACACACACTTTAGAACCATACTGTGGTAAAAATAATTTAAACCAATGTTCAGAACCTCGCTGTCACAGAAATATTTTAACACATAGTTTATCACCACACTGTATTGCCAGATAAAGTAATCCATATATGTCAGAGAGATAATGTTACACATAAGTTAGCACCACACTGTTACAGAGATAATTTACCACCTAATGTAGACCCAGACTGTGATATAGTTTGAACCATAGTTCAACACCACACTATCATTGAGAAAATATAACAAAACTTTTATCACCAAGCTGTCTTGCATGATAAAGTAACCCATATATGTAAGGGAGATAATTTAACACAGTTTAGCACCACACTGCTAAATAAACAATGTAAGACAGTTTAGCATTGCACCCTCACAGTGATAACTTAACACATAGTTTAGCACTACACTGTCACAGTCGTAATTTAACACATAGTTCACTGCAATTTGACTGAGATATGTTAACACATAGTTAATAAATGTAGTAGTTCTACTATTATAACACCACACAGTTATGTTTGTTATGTTATG
Organism: Neoceratodus forsteri; assembly: GCA_016271365.2. Taxonomy (NCBI): domain Eukaryota; kingdom Metazoa; phylum Chordata; order Ceratodontiformes; family Ceratodontidae; genus Neoceratodus; species Neoceratodus forsteri. The sequence goes on from CM028138.1 coordinate 163,950,137, forward strand.
TTAGGTTATTTTGTTATGTTATGAAATAGTGTTATATTATGTTATATTATATTATTAACCACACCTTAACAGAGATAATTTCACACAGTTAAGAACACTGAAACAAAGAGCATTCAACACCTTGTTTAGAACCACCCTGCAATAGACTCAACTTAACCCATCTTTGATGTAATTTATCATGTAAATTAGAGCCACACTGTCACAGAGATAAATTAACACATCATTAATTAATTTAAAAGTTATAATATTACAACACCACACCTTTATATTATACTATATTATATTATATTATATTATATTATATTATATTATACTATACTATACTATGCTATACTATTCTACTCTATGTTATGTTGTATTATAATAGTCACCACTGCATTATAGGGATAATTTCACACAGTTAAGCACAACACAGTAACAGAGAGCATTTAACTCATTGTTTAGAACCACAGTACCACAGAGACAATTTAACCCATGTTTGAGATGATTTAATACATAGGTTAGCACCGCACTGTCACAGAGATAAATTAACACATCATTACCTAATTTAATAGTTATAATATTATAACAAAATACCCTTGTATATTATTATATGACATTGTATTATATTATATTATTTTACATTATATTATATTAATTGCCACTTTTAATAGGGTGATTTCACACAGTTAAACACAACACTGTAAATGAGAGCATTTAACTCAATGTTTAGAACCACAGTGCAAGGGAGACAATTTAACCAGTGTTTGAGGTAATATAACACATTGTGCAGCACCACACTATCGCAGAGATATTTTACACATAGTTTAGCACCACACTATTGCACAGATATTTTAACACATAATTTAGCACCACACTGTCACAGAGATAAATTAACACTTAGATAGTTAATTTCACAATTAAATTATAACACCACACCATTATATTATGTTATATTATATTATTCAATATGATACGCTATGATATGAAATGATACGAAATGATATTATATTATATTATATTATATTAATCACCTCTCCGTGACAGGGATAATTTCATACAGTTAAGCACAACATTGTAATAGAGAGCATTTTACTCACTGTTTAGAACCACACTACAAGACAGACATTTTATCCCATGTTTGAGATAATTTTACACATAAATTAGCACCACACTGTCACAGAGATAATGTAACACGTTTAATCACCAAACTGTTACAGAGATAATTTAACACATAGTTCAGCACCACAGTATCGCACAGATAGTTTAACACATAGTTTAGCACCAGACTCTCTTAGAGATACATTAACACATACTCTTAATGATACTACAGTTAAACCTCGATTATCTGGACCTTGATTATCCGGATAACGCGCTTGTACGGACTTTTCTCTTGGTCCCAACTTTTTAGCATATTTTAGTTCACGGCTCATGGCAGCATTGTTCCGACAGTGCGAGTAGGTGTGTCATTAGATATAACAAAGGAATGTAACACCTAATGACTCACCATCTCACACTAGCTGATTGATTGATTGTTTTACTCACTATTTAAGTGTCTAACCACAGTTACGAGTCTAATTGCATTTCAGATAATGGCAGAATGGCAGAAGAAACATACGAAGTTATGGGTGTCAAACGAAAATGGAAAATTCTTCCTCTTAGCGACAAGCTGGAAATAATACATAAACTGGAGAAAGGGGGAAAAAGCTGTTAGTATAGCAGGGGCATATGGAATTAGCAAACAGCAGGTCTCTGATTTAAAAAAACAGAAAGATCATCTTGTTTCACATGCCACAATTTACAAGATGAGCGAGAACTGAAACGCCATAAAACTCTGAAGCCTGCTTCAGATAACAAACTTGAAAAAGCAACTTACTTATGGTTCGCTCAGCAGCGTAGCAAGGGGGCACCTGTGTTAGGACCAATGTTACAGGAAAAAGCCTTACAATTCAGTCAACAGCTAAAAAAAGGAAATGACATTCCCCTGACAAATGATTTTAAGGCTTCTAGTGGCTGGTTGCAAGGCTTCAAGCAACGACATTCAATCCGGCAGCTTGAAATCCAAGGGGAGAAAATGTCAGCTGATCAAAGTGAAGTGCAGCCATATCGTGAAAAGTTGCACAAAATCATCCAGGACAGGGGGTACACAGCGGAGCAAATATACAATGTGGATGAAACAGGGTTGTACTGGCGTCTGCTGCCTGACAAAACTCTAGCCAGTTCTCAAGAACAGACAGCTGCTGGCTACAAGAAAATAAAGGACAGACTGACAATCCTAGGTTGCTCAAACACTACAGGATCCCATAAGCTGAAGCCCTTTATGATAGGTAAATTTGCCAACCCCCGCTGTTTTAAGAATGTAAACATGGGTGCCCTACCTATCATCTATGAAAACCAGCACAGTGCCTGGATGAGCAGCGATTTGTTCTGTCACTGGTTTCACAAAACCTTTGTCCCTGATGTGAGGAAACATATGAGAAAACATAAATTAACCCCTAAAGCCATTCTCCTTGTTGACAATTGCTCCGCCCACCCAGCTGGATTGAAATCATCCGATGGCAAAATCAGGATGGAATTTTTAACCCCTAACATGACTTCATTACTGCAGCCTTTTGACCACAGGATACTGGAGGGGCTCAAAAAACGATACCGGAAAAAACTCCTGCGTCGCATTCTGTCGGAGGCAGACCCAGATGTTTCAATTGTGGAAACATTAAAAAAACTCACTCTGAAAGATGTTTCCTACATGATTGGGGAATTCTGGGATGAGGCAACAGCTGAAAGCATCACAAAATCATTCTGTTCTACCCTGAAGATTGGGTCAGGGTCTGACAGTGTCGTTGAAATGACAGAGATGCAAGAATATGCCGAAGGCTGCCCAGATGAACTCCTGGATGTCAACGAGGTGCCCGTATATGACTTCGAGTTTTCGGAGATGATCGAGGAGCTCAACGCGCATGATCTGGAGATTCAGACCTCACCTGACCTCTCTGATGGGGACATTGTTAGCCTTGTGAATGAGCAGGGGGTACAGGAACTGGAGGAGGATTGTGATCCCGACGAACAAACCGAGCAAGGGCATGAAGTAACCAATTCACAGGTTGTGGAGCACTTAAAGAGGTGCATGCACTGGTTAGAACGCCAAAAAGATGCAGACCCCATACACTTAATTACACTTAACAGGCTGCTTGCAATAGCATTACGGAAAAAGTTCAGCGGGTCAAAACAAAAGACATTGACAGAATTTTTTTAAATTGAAATGCTGTGAATCTTTAAATTAATTACTTTTGAAATAAAAAGCTTTTCTAAGTAAACTATGAGTGTTTTGAGTTTTTTGAAATTGGAATTTCGATTAACCAGACACCCGATTATCCGGACTGATTTGCTGTCCCGGAAAGGTCCAGATAATCAAGGTTCAACTGTATTAATTTAAGTGTTATCACAGAGATATTTTAACACTTAGTTTAGCACCACACTGTGATAAAGATACATTCATACATAGTTAATTAATTTAATATTCATAATATTATAACACCACACCATTATATTATATCTTGTACAATTTCATATAATTTCATATCATATATAGTATCACATGACATAACATGACAGCAGATCACATCACATCATATTATATGATATTCTATTCTATTCTATTATTTTATTATATTATATTAATCACCACTCCTTAACAAGTATAATTTCACACAGTTAAGCACAACACGATAACAGACATAATTTACCTCATTGTTTAGAAACATACTATAACAGAGGGAATTTAACCCATGTTTCTGATGATTGGATACATAGTTTAGCACCACACAGTCATAGCGATAAATTAACACATAATTAATTTAATAGTTATAATATTATAATGCCACACCACTACATTATATCATATCATATTATATTGTATTATATTATATTATTTTACAATTTATTGTATTATACTATATTATATTGTTATGATATGTTATGTTATTTCATGTTACCTTATACCTTTTCTTATCTTATCATATCATATCATTATATATCATGTTATATTTTATTGCATTGTATTGTATTGTATTATATTATTTTAGACTATATAATATAGATCACCACTCCATAACAGATAATTTTACACAGTTAAGCACAACATTGTAATAGAGAACATTTTACTCACTGTTTAGAACCACACTACAAGACAGACAATTTAACCCATATTTGAGTTAATTTTACACATAAATTAGCACCACACCATCACAGAGATAATGTAACACATTTAGTCACCAAACTATTACCGAGATAATTTAACACATAGTTCAGCACCATAGTATCACACAGATAGTTTAACACATAATTTAGCACAAGACTCTCATACAGATACATTAACACATAGTCAATTAATTTAAGAGTTATAATATTATAACCCCACACTATCTTATATTATATTAAATTACATTATATTATATTACATCATATAATTTCATATATCATATCATATTACATCACATTAAATTATATTATATTATGTCATATCATATCATGTCATTTCACATCACATCACATCACATCTTATTTCTTATTATATCATATCATAACATATAATATATCATATCATGTCATGTCATATCATATCATATCATATCGTATTATATTATATTATACTATATTATATTATATTAAACACCACTCCATAACAGGGGTAATTTCACACAGTTAAGCACAACACTGTAACAAAGAGCATTTAACTCATTGTTTAGACCCTCACTACACTATACCTTTATCCCGTGTTTGAGATAATTTAACACATTGTTCAGCTCCACGCTATTGCAGAGATATTTTAACACAGTTAGCACCACATTATCACAAAGATAAATTAACACATAGTTAATTAATTTAACAGTTATAATATTATAACACCACACCATTATATTATGTTATATTATATTATATGATATTATATTAAATTATAGTATATTATATTATATTAAATTATATTATATTATATTACATCACGTCTTTATAGGTGACATTGCATAGGGTCTGGAAGGAAAGGTATGCCTCTTTGCAGATGACACAAAGATCTGTAACAGAGTTGATACACAAGGGGTAGAAAGGATGAAAAGGGACTTGGCAAGGTTGGAGGAATGGTCAGACATATAGCAACTTAGATTCAATACAAAGAAGTGCAAAGTGTGCACACCATGTGGTCTATTTTGTGTAATATTAGATCCAGAAACTAGGATGTGTTGTTGCCTTTATTTAGATCTTATGTTCGACCACATCTTGAGTATACTTCACAATTATGGTGCCCTTTTAAAAAAATCAGATAACTATTCACTTGAAAGGGTCCAACGAAAATATACTAAAAAAATTTCTGGATTGGAAAGGTTATCATATGAATCTAGGTTGAGTACATTAAAATTAATGCCATTAATTACCAGGCGCATCCGTGGGGGTCTTCTTTTTTTATATGACATTATTAATGATCCTTATATTATGTCTGAATTAGGTTTTTCTTTTAAGAAATCTGTTTATAATACAAGAGGTCATTTTCTTCAATTAAACGGTAAATATTTTAAGCATATCGGAAGAAAGTATTCTTTTACTGTTAGGATCATTGGGCCATGGAATCGGCTCCCTTTGGAGGTTGTTTCTAGTAATAATAAAGTGACTTTTAAACATCGTCTGGATAAATTAATTATGTCCGGGTATGATTTATCCTATTATTCTTTGGTATAGTATAGGAGCATTATGGGCCTCGGCCTACTCATTCCTTCACCCCTACCTTAGTATGAACCTTAGTATGAAAGTAATGCACCTGGGAAATAAAAATCCAGGAGAAGAGAACACAATAGCAGGGGAGGTACTAACAACAACAATAATGGAAAGGGATCTGGGTGTAGTCATATCAGATGACCAAAAGGTGGGTAAGCAATGTGAGAAGTTAGTAAGGAGAGCCAGGGGGCTACTGGGATGCATGGGGGGACATCACAAGTAGAAAAAGGGAAGTGATTATCTCTGTGTTGGTGAGACCCCATCTGGAGTACTGTGTGGAGTTTTGGAGACCTCATCTACACAAGGACAAAGACAGGATGGAAGCAGTCCACAGGGGGGTCACTAAAATGGTGCAGGGTCTACATCAGAAACCATATGAAGAGAGACTGGGAGAGCTTAATATGTATACCCTTGATGAAAGGAGGGATGTGGGACATGATAGAAACTTATAAGTACCTCAAGGGAATCAACAAAGTCCAGGAGGGTAGCACTTTCAGAAAAACAGATGTGTAAGAACTAGGGGGCACAATGTCAAGTTAGAGGGGATGGCTCAGGGGTAATGTGAGGAAATTCTTTTTCATTGAGAGAGTGGTGGACACATGGAACCACCTTCCTGGAGAAGTTGTGGGGTCTGAAACAGTGGGGGAATTCAAACATGCATGTTACAGACATAAGGCAATTATAGTGGGGGGTTGCAGGAAGTAGGCTGTTGGTTAACTAAAATCTGCAGCTTATCCAATAGGTAGGGAAATGGGCAGACTGGGTGGGCCAAGTGGTCCTTATCTGCAGTCAAAGTCTATGTTTCTATGTTTCTATATTATAATACATTTTGTTATATCATATCATATCATATCATATCATATCATATCATATCATGTCATGTCATGTCATGTCATGTCATGTCATGTCATGTCATGTCATGTCATGTCCTGTCCTGTCCTGTCATATCATATCATATCATATCATATCATATCATATCATATCATATCATATCATATCATATCATATCATATTAATCACCACTCCATAGCAGGGGTAAGTTCACACAGTTAAGCACAACACTGTAACAAAGAGCATTTAACTCATTGTTTAGACCCTCACTACAAGAGATACAATTTATCCCGTGTTGAGATAATTTAACACATTGCTCAGCACCACATTATCGCAAAGATATTTTAACACTTAGTTTAGCACCACACTGTCACAAAGATAAATTAACACATAGTTAATTAATTTAACAGTTATATTATTACAACACCACACCATTATATTATATTATATTATATTATATTATATTATATTATATTATATTATATTATATTAAATTAAAATAGATTATATTAGCATATGATATACTATATTATATTATAATATGTTATATTATCTTATATCACATCACATCACATCACATCACATCACATCACATCCCATCACATCCCATCCCATCCCATCACATCATGTGTTATCATATCATATCATATCATATCATATCATATCATATTATATTATTTATTTATTTATGTATTTTTTATTTCTTTGCACATCAGCTCACAACCTTTGAGCCAGAGGCTCATTTCCAAACGTACCTTGTCACAAATAGGACAAATACATTACAACATTTTGTTACAACATTGTGGTTGCAGCTTTGGCAGTCACATGCACTTATTTCTTTGTTACATCATTTAGGTTACAGGTTTGGCATTCACAAGCTTTTACAGTTATTTGGATACAGAGTAACAGATTAAACATACATTGATATAAGCATACACATGGTAGTGTGCAGAGACTGCAGAAAGTAAAAAGTTCAGATGGCTATGGGACGTGGTTGGTGATTGGTTTGGGTGAGGAGCCACTCAGTGAGCTTTATCAGTGCACAGTAAGCTAGATCACCTTAGAGACAAGCACAGCTACGCATGTTAAATAGCTGACTTTGAAGTGAAGTTTTGAAGCAGGAGATCGTGAGGGTATCAGAGATGGAGGTAGAGAGTGTGTTGTACCAGAAGGGAGCTCTGTAACAGAAGGACCTTTGTCCATGTGTGGTCCTGGACCTAGGGACTAGTAGAGTGGCCTTGGAGGAGGTTCGAGTTTGAACTAAGGGTTGTGCTAGGTGGATGGAGGCTGTCAGCCCAGGCGGGGATTATATTATAGTTAAACACAACACTGTAACAAAAGAGCATTAAACTCTATGTTTAGTCCCTCACTACAAGAGATACAATTTAACCAGTGTTTGAGGTAATATAACACATTGTGCAGTACCACACTATCGCAGAGATATTTTACACATAGTTCAGCACCGCACTATTGCACAGATATTTTAACACATAGTTTAGCACCACACTGTCACAGAGATTAATTAACACATAGATAATTAATTTAACAAATACATTATAACACCACACCATTTTATTATGTAATACTATATTACATTATATTATATTATTCACATTATATTATATTATTCAATATGATATGATATGAAATGATATTATATTATATTATATTATATTATATTATATTATAATATAGTATATTAATCACCTCTCCATGACAGGGATAATTTCACACAGTTAAGCACAACACTGTAATAGTGAGAATTTTACTTATTGTTTAGAACCACAGCTATATTATATTATTTTATTATATGATATTAATCATCACTCCTTAACAAGTATAATTTCACACAGTTAAACACAGGATGGTAACAGAGAATGTATCTCATTGTTTAGAAACATACTACGACAGAGGAAATTTAATCCATCTTTCTGATGATTGAATACATAGTTTAGCACCACTCAGTCACAGAGATAAATTAACACATAGTTTATTAATTTAACAGTTATAATATTATTCGATGAGCACAATGGATTGATTCTTGGAAGTGAGCAAAGCTGTAGATTATCGGGATTGTTATTGTTCGACTGAACTGGAGCAGTGCAGGGGCATTGTTGTTGTCCCCCCTTTTCTGCATTGCCTGCTGTTTTTTGGTCTTTGGAACTGTGTGTGGCTACTATTTTTTGCTTAGTCTCGAAATGGTTAGCATTTGAGCGGCTTTTGCCGATGCTCATATTGACTACCTTGCTGCAGTCCATTGGAGCCGTGGATGTGGATGTTCTTCAAGCAAGTCTTTCTTTGCTGGAATCTGTGTGTTTTGGAAATACTCTACTAGGAAGCTGTTTTGTGTCCTTGCTTATTGGGCGTATTGGTCTACCTACCTGGACCCCTTGGCTTTATTGTGGCATTATTTAGCTGATGGCTCATGCAGGGGTTGGGATTGGGGCCTGCTGGAGAGCTGACCCTTTGTCCCATTCCCCTAGACTCTGAGTGGAATCAGTCAAAGGGCTGATCTGGCTGGAGTCGTAGCGGTGGGTCACCACTATTGCCCAGTATTGCCTCTGGGTCAATTGATTTGACGACGTGGCTGATATATTTTCTTCTTTTTGACTTTTGTCTTCACCAGAATTCCTTATATTGGGGGCTTAGTTTGGTATCCTGGCTGTTGGAACATTCTAAGGATGTGGGTCCAGTACTGTTTGACTTTTTGAAGAAGTGCAAAAATGTGGTTGGAAGAAGATTCCACAAGATAAGTGCCTGTGGACTAAATTGTTGCTTTCCTGAATTAAAAAAAAAAAATTAAAAAAAACATTTTCTTAGTGGTTTATAGGACTTTTGGTGGTCCTGGTTAGGGTCCCACACAGTGGGGAAGGGAGGGATTAGCTAGATGGCTGGTCCTTTCCTCTCTCCTCTATTCTCCTGGTGAGGTCGGCCGAAGGACCTTCTCTCCCCTGGTGTAGTAACAGTGGGTCTCTATCCTTTTGGACTGGCTGGTTCTTGTGATCTGTTATTTGTGTTAATTCTGTTTTATTTAGGTGCTGATGTATTGATTTACTGTACTATTTTGTATTTAATTTTTAGGATTTGTGTTATTTTGTTTTTTGTCAGGGAAAATTTCAAGCAGTGAGAGTGTTTGATTTTAATTTATTTTCCACCCTTTCGGTCCTGTGAGAGAGTTCCGGTGGGTGTTTTTTTCATTTTTCCCTGTATATATTTATTGCATTTTATTTATTTTTTTTGTTGTAATTGTTATAGTTGTTTTTACTTTTTGTCTCATGGTTGTGAGGGGACTGTGGGACTTAGAGTAATTTTTTGAGTGTTTAATTGCTTTATTATATTATTGTTTATTTAGTTTTATGGTGGGTGGTTGTGTTTTATATTTGTAGTTTATTTGTTTTATTTGGTTTTAATTTTATAGCAGCTTGATGTGTCTGCCAGTTCCACTTGTTGTCCGCTACTCGGCCTCTGCTCTCCACACCCTCCGCCCCTTTTTCTCCCCCCCTTGCCACCTCAGGTTTATCACCGTTGTTGGGCTTTGGGGATTGTGCGAAGGAGGAGAGTGAGGTGAGGGGGCGTTGGAGGGTGTGGACAATGGAGTGAGCGTTGCTCTCCCATTCGGGTGGTAAGGCCTCGAAGACGCCCTGGGGCGTAATGGGTTCTGGAGTGTGGTAATCCCATTCTAGTTACCATACCCAAGGGCACCTCTTCTTTTAGAGGGCAAGTAGTCGGGACAGCTCGTCACCCTCGCCCAACTTGGGCGCTGTTGTGCAATGCCAGATCTGTCTGCAATAAGACTGCTCTTATAGTGGACTTTGTTGCAAGGGCAGATCTGGCTTGCATTACTGAGACCTGGTTGGATGGGAATGCAGCCCCAGTTTTAGAGGCCGCTGTTCCCACCGGGTTCTCAGTTATACACCGCCTGAGATTGGATCACGGGGGGGGGTAGCGGTCTGTTTCAAGACCGACTTGGGTCTAACTGAAGTTTCAGTTGAGGAGGCCAGATCGTTTGAGTGCACTGTGGTAGCTGGGGTGGGGTGCAGGATTGCTCTCATTTACTGTCCACCCGGGGATGAGAAGCTTTTCCTGAGGAAATGGCAGATTTCGCCGCTGACATGGCCTTGGAATCCCCCAGATTGATGGTGCTGGGTGATTTCAATGTCTGGGTCAACGACGAATCTTCGCCTTTTGGTCAACATTTCCTCAAGGTGATGTCATCTCTTGGCTTCACTCAGGTTGTTTCCACAGCTACTCACAAGGGAGGGCACTCTCTTGATCTGGTCTTCCTCCTGGGGGTCGAGGCTTCCGACTTGGTGGTGGAACCAGTCAGTTGGTCTGACCATTACTCAGTTGGATTCAACTTTGTCGGCCCCCTGGGTAGGTCAGCCCCTGTGGAGATGGTCAAATACCATCCATTGTGGGATGTCATCTCTGAAGACCTGTTGGTGGTTATTGACCTCTAGTTGTGTGATGAATTGTGCTCTGATCCTGAGCAGCTGGTGGTGGCCTATAATGGGGCCATCTCAGATGCCCTGGACCAGATAGCTCCATTCCGTGTTCACCCCCTTCCGCGCCATCCTGCCGCCCCTTGGTTTGATGGGGCATTGAGAGGGCTGTGGAGGTTAGGGCGTAGGTTGGAGCATCGCTGGAGGAAGACTGCCTTGGATGCCGACCATCTTATTTCGCTAGAGCATTACAAGCTCTATCAAACTGAAATTTCCCGTAAGAAGGCAGAATTCCTGTCCAGGGAAATCTCTGTCACTCAGAATCGACTGGCTCAGCTCTTCAGAACTGTTGACAGACTGTGCAACCCAGCCTGTCAGCAGTTCTGTCGAGCTTTTACGCAGGTTGACTGTGAGGAGATCGCTCGATTCTTTGCGAATAGGGTGGAAGGCATTAGGAGGTAGTGTCCCCAGACTCACTCTATGGTTGTTGCAGTTGATTGGGGTGTTGTCCCAGAGCCCGGAGTTTCCTGGAGCTCCTTTGATTTTCCTGACCTTGTGGAGACTGTGAGAATTGTCTCTGAGATGCGCTCAACTTGTTGTAGTTTGGATCCAGGCCCTACTTCCTTGATTTTAGGATGTAGTGAATTTATTGGCCCAGTCCTTGTTCGGATAATTCGGTGTTCTTTGGAAATGGGAGTTTTCCCTAGCTCTCTGAAAGAAGGGGTGGTGACTCCCCTCCTGAAGAAAGCTTCCTTAGACCCGAATGATTTCGTCAACTACCGTCAATCTCTATCCTCCCTTTTTTGGGGAAGGTTATTGAAAAGGTTGTGGCGGCTCAACTTGACAACCATTTGACCATCCATAGTTTATACGAGCCTCTCCAGTCGGGTTTTTGTAAGAGGCATAGCACCGAGACTGCTCTGGTTCGGGTGCTCAATGATCTCCTGATGGCGAGAGATCGGTGACACAGTTCTATCTTGGTTCTCCTTGATCTATCATCAGCTTTTGATACTGTGGACCATGGGGTTTTGCTCGAATGTCTGAGGTCCATCTGTGGGCTCTCAGGTGTTGTCCTCAGATAGTTTTCATCTCACCTCCTGGGGAGAACTCAAAGAGTGGTTTCCAGTTTACATTCATCCGGGGCTGTCTCTCTTTCTTGTGGGGGTACCTCAGGGTTCGGTGCTCTCTCCCATGTTGTTCGAAGCATATATGCTACCCCTCGGGGACATTGTAAGATGGTATGAGCTGAGGTTTCATTGTTATGCTGATGATACCCAGCTCTACCTGTCTTTTGCACCCGACCAGGTTAGTGCTTTCTCGGTGCTGAATAACTGCCTCGCTGATATCCAAGACTGGATGAATATCAGTGGATTAAAGTTGAACCTGGGAAAGACCGAGGTTATGGTGGTGGACCCAGGTCACAGGGCTGAGGGTCAGTGGATAGGGTTCCCCTCTGGATTAGTTCTTGGGGTAGACCAGATCCCCACCTCTGAACGGGTGCGTAACCTGGGTGTGGAGCTTGACACTGGTTTGACCCTCCGTTATCAGGTGTCTGCAGTAGTCAAGACTTCATTTTTCCATCCTAGAAACATCTCCAGGATTAGGCACCTGGTTCCACCAGGCAATTTGCCGGTTTTGGTCCACGCCTTTGTGACATCACATCTTGATTATTGCAACTCCCTATACCTAGGGCTTGCTGGGGTTGAAATCTGCCGCTTGCAGGTAGTGCAGAATGCTGCAGCACGTTTGTTGACTGGGGTGTCTAGAGATCTCACATCACCCTGTGCTGCGCACTCTACACTGGCTGCCTATACAGTGGTGGATCACCTTTAAAGTGGGTCTTTTGACCTACAAAGCCCTACACGGCTTAGGTCCAGACTACCTGAAAGAGCTTCTGGTGCCTTACGCCCCTCTGAGACAGCTCCACTCGGCTGACGAGGGGTTGCTGGAGATTCCGAGGGTGAATTTGAAGTCCTCTGGAGCCTATGCGTTTGGCTTTGTGGCTCTCAACCTTTGGAATTCTCTGCCCCGTCAGCTCCGAGAAAGTACAACTGTGGATGGGTTTAAGAAGGCCTTAAAATCATTTTTATGGATTCAGGCCTTCTCTGTTGTATTTTAAATCATTTTATTTATTTATCTGTTGTATTGTTATTGTTGTCCTTGATTATGATAAATGTCTGAAGACTGTACAGCGCCTTGAAATATTTGAAAGGTGCTTAATCAAATAAATTTTATTATTATTATTATTATTATTATTATAACACTACACCACTACATCATATCATATCATATCATATCATATTATATTATTTTACAATGTATTGTATTGTATTATAATATATTATATTATGTTATGTTATTATATACCTTTCCTTATCTTATCATATTATATTATATTATATTATATTATATTATATTATATTATATTATATTATATTATATTATATTATATTATATTATATTATATTATATTATATTATATTGTATTGTATTATATTATATTATACTATATATTATTGATCACCACTCCATAACAGATAATTTCACACAGTTAAGCACAACATTGTAATAGAGAGCATTTTACTCACTGGGCCGGATATTCAAACTGTGCCCAAAAAGTGTGCAACAGCAGGAGCAAGCCCAAGTCAATTGTGCACAAGCGCAATACATGCACTATTCAAACATGGAGCAAGACAAATTGCGCAACCAGCCAACGTCTGAATATGGCACAACCTGTGCCATAGCGCAACCAGGAAGGGGAAGCTGAGCAGAGATGATGAGCCATAGCGCAACAAAGGCAGCCCAGCTGAGCAGTCCAGAGGCACCATAGCGCAAGCAAAGAGACCCCCAGCAGCAGAGCAATGGAACTGCACAACCAGGGAGGTAGGCAGGGGTCCACCACCCATGCCACAGATGGGCACAGGGACACACTGCAGAACCAACAATGTACCCCCACACCCCAAGCACAGCATAACTGGGGGAGGGATGGAACAGCCACCAGACCATGGGGACAAGCAAAGAAAGCACATCCCGGCCATGTTACTGCAGCACACCCACTGGCAAGCTGAGAGTGCCACACAAAGGGGGCAGACCACCCCAGTGTCCAGCAGCCCCCCCGTGTGCACAGCACACCCAGCACTGTGACCCCAAGACACCACCCATGTGCAGTGACCAGCACTGCAGGAATCTCCAGCCTCCCTGGCACACTGCAACCTCATGAACCACAGAACTATACAAGCCAAACCCACCATGAGCACCCAGCAGTGGGTGGCAGCACTGCAACAATACTGAGTGGAAGCCACACCCCACCAGAGACACCACCCACACACACGCACACACATACCCATGACCATACCACCTCAGATGCCATGCACACCACTGAAACTGAGCACCTATAGCCAGCTGCAAATCAGAGACCACCACAGTATTCATATCAAAATATAAATGTAATGAATAAGAATAAAAAGAACAACAAAGCAACTATGTACATATATACAAAGCAGGGGTGGGGGTATGGGTATAAGGTAGGGGTGGGTAAGGGGCAGGGGTGAACAACCAGGAGAGGGAAGGTGGGATGTGGTGATAGGCAGCTACTGGCCGGCAGCCTGCCCTCCTTTCACCTGGTGCTGTGCCCGGGGCCTCCTCCGGCACCGTATCCCATGCCGCTGCATGTCCAGAAGGATGGCGTGCGAATCCATGGCCACCTGTGTGAGCCTCTGCAGTGCTCGCTCAATGCAACGCAGGATCTGGATACCTAGGACAAGGGATCAGAGTAAATGGCTGTGACTGTCCACATCCCTGAATCCCACCCATCATGCATGGCATACAGCCAAGTGCCCCGCTTCTGTGATGGACTGCACCCACCCACAGTGACCGTGCACAAGACATGCCCAACCAGGCAGCAACAGCCATGTGTACCACTACACTCACACACCGCCCATGTCCATTACAGCACAACCAAGGCTGCCCAGTGATGTGGCTATGTGGTGGGATGCTAGTGCCACAGCCATGTGCCCAGTGCATGCATGGACCACCAGTGATGCACACACACACATGCAGTGCCTCTGGACAGTGATGACTGTCACATGTTGCGTGCATGGTAGTGTAGTCCATGGACAGTGGCCGTGCCCCCCCAGCATGCAGTAGCATCCATGATGTAATGACACTCACCCTCATCAAGCTGCTGCTGCTGATGCTGCTGCGGCTGCGGCTGTGGCTGCTGCTGCTGTGGCTGTGGCACATCACCTCTGCCAGCCACCCTGGCACTGCCATCCCATGCCTCAGCCTGGGCCCACCTCCACTCCTCCACGCCTGTGGGAGACAAATGAAGAGAAACACATCAGTGAGATCCCAAAGCAGACAGCCCCTTGCCCCATTGAGTGTGCCTGCCCACACAACCAGACCCAAACAGCACACACCTGCAAACACCTTCACAGCAAACCATAGCCCAACCCACCCCCTATTACGCAGGTCACATTACACAGTGTCACCCATGCAGACAATACCGGTGCATACACAGCACACCCACCTGGCCTAGGCACAATGCCCCTCCTGGCACAAGACCTGAGGTGCTCCAGCAGAGCACGCTCCCTCCTTTGCAGGTCACTATAGTGGTGCCTGAACTGCTCAGGAGTCCTCCTCCACCCAGTGGCCTTCTCCAGGGCAGTTTCCACCTGCTGCCACACATGGGTGCATGCCATCTGCAGGGGCACTCCCCCAAACAGTGTCCCATGGTGTGGCTCCACCACAACCACCAGGTTTGCCAGCTCCAAGACCCCCCCACTGTCAAGCTCTCCTGCATGCCATTCCACAGTTATACAGTGGCAATATGGCGCGCTCTGCAGCATGGCAACCCTACGTGGAAATGTTGCGCAATACAACTCCATGAGTCCCTATCGCGATGTTCGTACAGCGCCGTTGGTCCACATCATGCTGTCACCGAACAGCACGATAGAGCCATACACATGCCAGACGTACAGCGCCAGGGGGCCAAGGTCGGGCACAAGGCCATGGATCAGTGGCGCAAAGGCCACGCACAGTGCCATCGGACATCTACACATCCTGCATGATTGGTCACCTGCGTGCCAGTGCCACAGTGGACTATTGTGCAGTTGTGCCACAGCGCCATTTGGTGACCAGCGCTGTAGAGCCAATGGCACAATGGTGGCCGTGTCCGGAATTTCTGATCGCGCACAGCATGTCATCAGTGCGGCAGACGCCTGCATAAGCTACCTGGGCATGCACAATGCGGTGTACTACGCAGTCACAGAAAAGCGCCATTGGCTCAGCCGGCTCAACCACATTGCGCACATCGCAAAGGCACGATATTCAGCCGACACATACAAATCATCTCATCAGCCTTTCAAAGGCGCAGTGGCACAATTTGCATCTCATTACAGTTGCTCCACTCCTAATTTGCATGCATTGCACTATAAATATGCGACAGTGGACTGCGCTGGCCAGATTCGGGTACTGCAGGTGAGAGGTGAGTTGCAAGCTGTGTGATGTTCTGGGCAATGGTCATGGGATAGCGCTGTAGACTGCACAGTAACAGGTGTCCACTTCCACCCATACAGACCGACATGACCGAGCAAAGACCAGGTGAGGATGAAGATGGTGGGCAAAAGAGGAGGCCCAACTTCACCAAGTCAGAGACAGAGGCACTCTTCCAGGCCTACCTGGAAGAGGAGCCACTACTGAGTGGATGGTGGGGCACCCCTCAGGCCCGTGCTGCTGCATGGGAGGGGGTAGCCCGTGTGGTAAACCTGCACAGAAGCCACCAGCGCTCCATGCAGGAATGCAAAAAAAAGATAGGGACAGACCGGAGACGGGTCAAAGAGAAGGTGGCAGCCCTCAGGGTGGCACGCATTGCCACAGGCAGTGGCCAGCCAGAGGTGGCAGAGCTGACCCCGATGGAGGACCGTCTGGCTGCATCAATGCAGCATAGTGCTTTAGAGGGCATACCAGGAGGTGGATTCCAGACCAGTGGAAGCCCATCACTGCATGGTATGACATGGTTTTGGGTGTTGGGGGAAGGTTGATCACATGCACTAACATGTTCTCACTTTCTGTTACAGATCCTGTTCATCTGCAGGGGACAGTGGTGGTGGGACCATGCAGTGTGGAAGACCTGCCAGTGTTGGTGGAGGGTCCATCCACCTCTGCTGCCAGCCGGCATGCACTGCACCAGCATGCACGCCTGGCTGCCACCTCTGTTGTCAGTGAGTCAGGTGTAGGGGGGTGCACAGCCTGTGTCTCTGCAGTCTGGCATGCAAGCATGCCAGCACACTGTGACTGTGGCTGTTGCACGAACCTGCACCATTGATGATGCAAGGACTGCAATGGGCAGTGACACATGTGTGTCTCATAACAGACACACAGCAGGCCAGCACGTGCCCTTGGACCTAGCTGGTTCCAACGTGTGTGCCAGCACATCAGCACAGTCCCAGGCTGTGCCTGTCAGCACCGGTGGGGCAGCACCGGTGGCTGTGCAGGTCTCTGGCACTGTTGTGGCCACAGCAGTGGAACGAGTGGTCCCTGGGGCACAGCAGTTGGAGGGGGCAGCAGCAGCAGTCACCCACCAGATCTGGGGGTACAGGGTCCAGCAGTGGCACATGCACACCACATGTTGACTTGCCCATACCTGGACCTGGTGAACAGCGCCCACCCTCAAGGGGTGTTGAGTATCAGGCCCTTCCATACCCTGGGGGACAGAATGCCGATGTGGCACAGGACCCATTGGACAAGCACACCAACCTGCTGCGGGCATCAGTAGAACAGCAGATGTGGGTTGCAACGTGTGTGGAGGCACTGTGCGTGGCTGTGGAAGTGGAACAGCAGGGACAATGCATTGATCCTTACAGAGATGGTCAGACTGTGGATGGATGTGACCGCTGCCATTGACAGGCTGACCCAGGCAGTGGTCTCTGTCGTGGCTGCATTAGGCACACAGTCAGGTGCCCCTGTACCGCACACCCCACACAGTATGCTCTCCACTCCCCATTCCCGGCGTTGTGCAACACCCAGACTATCGACGCCAGGTTCTGCTGTGGGCATCCTGAGCACACCTGGTGCAGGTATGTTCGGCATGCTGCACACCCCTGTGTGGACAAGGTCGTGATTGCGCAGTGGGACCCCTGGTGGTCCATCGGTGCCACTCCATGTGGCCCATGATCAGCCTGCCAGTGCTGCTGGGACACAGCGGGGTCACCCACACATCCAAGGTGGCCGTGGCACAGTGCAACCTGAGTGACCTGTCTCCCAGTGCGGGCCCTGTCTGATGCTGCCCTGTGTGCAATGTGTGTCATGGTGGGCAGTGCACTGGTGGGTGCCCTGCCCAACACACTGACACACGGACCACCTGCACACCCACCCGACTGCTGTCCACAGGTGCGTGTGCATGATGATGCCTGCATTGTACTGCACACCAAGGTGCAAGGGTGCCCAGCATCTGACACACGTACTTTGACAGTACAGGTGGTGGGGGTGGTCCATTGATCCGTGTGTTTCCATGTCTGTTCCTGCTCTGCTATGCACCTGCCCATGTACGCTTTGTGCCTGGTGTGTGTGTGTGTCCATATGACTATTCAACCCTCCCTGATGGTGTGTTTGTGCACCTGGACCCTACCACTCCCCTTGCCATCATGCACCCCTGATGTGTTACCCTGTGTGCCTGTGGGTTGCGCCTAGACAGTGTTGGTTGCACATGGCCCCTTGACTTACCTGTGTCATGCAAAATGCTCCTCCATGATGGTGTCCTGGTGCAGCTGGGCCTGCCGGATCAGTCGGGGGTCCCGCCGTCCAAGGGGGGGCTGCTCATCCCCATCATCACCGGTGTCACTGGCCCCATCGCTGTCCCCCTCCTCGACCTGTACGGCTATCCCACAGTCTTTGGCCATGTTGTACAGGATACAACAGGCCAGGAATATCCCACAGGCCTTTGAGGGGCTGTACTGTAGGGCACTGCCGGAGGTGTCTAGGCATCGGAAGCGTGCCTTAAGCATCCCAAACACCCGCTCAATGATGTTGCGTGTGGCGGCATGTGCCTCATTATAGTGTTGCTGCGATGGGGTCATGGGGCACTGGTAGGGTGTGAGCAGCCAGGGATGCAGTGGGTATCCGCTGTCACCTGTGTGGAGATGGTGGAGATTAGTATCATGTATAGGTCCATATTGCCCATATCCCTGTGTGCCACTACCATGGCACCTGTGGCTTTCCCACCCTTGCCCCAACCTTGCAATTTCTACATGCATACTCACCCACTAGATGTCCTGTGGGGATGTCCCCACTCTCGAATCGATGGCACAGTGCAGATTGGTACCATATGAAGGCATCATGTGCTCTGCCAGGGTGTGTGGCACAGACATTGATGATGCGCCCACTGGCATCACACACCACCTGGCAGTTGACACTCGAGAAACCCTTCCGGTTTTGGTATGCTGCCCCATCAGAGCCAGGTGGCATGCGAATAGCCACATGGGTGCAGTCTATTGCCCCTAGCATGCCAGGCATACGTGCTACCCTGTGGAACTCCTGCATGTTTGCTGTACGCTCTGCTGCAGTGCTGGGGAAATGGATGTACTCCGCAGCATGTGGCAGCAGTGCACTGAGGAATTGGGTGAGGATGCATGATGTGGCCGACTGTGTTATGCCTGTGGTGTCCCCTGTCAGCCTCTGGAAGGTACCCGTGGCAAGCAGGCACATGCAGGCTGTTACCTTTGTGTCCACTGACAGAGCGTGACTCCGTCGTGAGGGTGCCTGCATCACATCACTGCACAGCTCACAGAGCCGCCTCAGTATTGCCCTGTTCAGGCGGTACCAGCCCACAATCTCTACATCCGTGTACAGCTCAAAGCTGATGCGGGCATGGTACTGCCTGTTGAGGGCGTACCACCGACGGGCCCTTCCATGGTCACGTCCCCCTGCAGCATGCCTTCTCACCCCCCTCATTATAGCTTCCATGAGGAAGCTGGCATTGTCCATTTCCCTGGCTTGTGGTCCCCCCCCGGCTGTTGTTGCTCTGTTACCCCCACTGTCCTGACTGCTACCTCCACTGCATTGGGTACACCTACTGGACTCTGCAGTCTGTGGCCCCACACACCCTCCCTTGTCCCTCTTCTCTCCTATGCACTCCCTGGCCTGCACTGTTTGCCACTGTCACCTTGTCTGTCTCCCTGCCTCATGTGGCTTCCCTGTAGTGTTCTTGCACCTCTTCCTTAAGCCTTTTTATTTTGGCTTAATTCCGCTGTGGCGCACCTTCCGGCTGATCTGCTGTTGTGCATTACGCAAGCCTTTCAATATCGCATTGCGCTCTTTATGCATGGATCCACCCCTTCAGTTGCGCATGCCTTCATTTGCATTGCGCTGTTGCTCAGCATGTGTTCGATAGCACAACTGCTTCCCGCTGAATATGGCAGAATGGCGCATTTTGGGACTTGCACAGGCACAACCCTATTGCGCATGGTGCAACTCTTTTGAAAATCCGGCCCACTGTTTAGAACCACACTACAAGACATACATTTTATCCCATGTTCGAGATAATTTTACACATAAATTAGAACCAC
Source organism: Neoceratodus forsteri (assembly GCA_016271365.2). Lineage (NCBI taxonomy): Eukaryota > Metazoa > Chordata > Ceratodontiformes > Ceratodontidae > Neoceratodus > Neoceratodus forsteri. The sequence continues at coordinate 163,970,715 of CM028138.1, forward strand.
ACTGTCACAGAGATAATGTAACATGTTTAATCACCAAACTATTACAGAGATAATTTAGCACATACTTTAGCACCACAGTATCACACAGTTTAACACATAGTTTAGCACCAGACTCTCATAGAGATACATTAACACATAATTAATTTGACTATAAATTAGTCTATCATATTATATTAGATTATATTAAATTATATTATATTACATCATATCATTTCATATAATATCATAACATATTACATCACATGACATTATATTATATTATGTCATATATCATGCCATTTCACATCACATGACATCGCATCACATCACATCATTTTACATCACATCACATCTTATAATTTTTTTATATCATATCATAACATATAATAAATCTTATCATATCATATCATATCATATCATATCATATCATATCATATTATAATATGTTATATTACATTAAACATCACTCCATAACAGGGGTAAGTTCACACAGTTAAGCACAGCACTGTAACAAAGAGCATTTAACTCATTGTTCAGACCCTCACTACAAGAGATGCTTTCATCCCATGTTTGAGATAATTTAAAACATTGTTCAGCACCAAACTATCATAGAGATATTTTAACACATAGTTTAGCACCACATTTTCAGAAAGATAAATTAACACATAGTTAATTAATTTACCAGTTATAATATAACACCACACCATTATATTATGTTATGTTATGTTATATTATGTTATGTTGTATTTTGTTACATTAAATTATAATGTATTATATTATTATATGATATTATACTATATTATATTATGTTATAGTATCTCATATTATATCATATCACATCACATTATATGATTTTATATCACATCACATCTTATCATTTCTTATTATATCTTATCATAACATATATCATGTCATGTCATGTCATATCATATCATATCATATCATATCATATCATATCATATCATATTAATTGCCGCTCCATAACAGGGGTAAGTTCACACAGTTAAGCACAACACTGTAACAAAGAGCATTTAACTCATTGTTTAGACCCTCACTACAAGAGATACAATTTATCCCATGTTGAGATAATTTGACACATTGTTCAGCACCACAATATCGCAGAGATATTTTAACACTTAGTTTAGCACCACACTGTCACAAAGATAAATTAATACATAATTAACAGTTATAATATTATAACACCAACCCATTATATTATATTTATATTATATTCTATATTATATAATATTAAATTATAATATATTATATTAGCATATGATATTTTACTGTATTATAATATATTATGTTATAGTATCTTATATCATATCATATCACTTCATATCATATTACATCACATCACATCACATCATATCATATAATATCATATCACATCACATCACATCTTATTGTTCCAAATCATATGATATGATATGATATGATATTATATTATTTTATATTGCCTAATATTATATTATATTATATTATATTATATTATATTATATTATATTATATTATATTATATTATATTATATTATATTAATCACCATTCCATTACCGGGATAATTTCACACAGTTAAGCACAACACAGTAACATAACATTAAACTCATTGTTTAGAACCACACTACAACATAGACAATTTAAACCATGTTTGAAATGATTTAACACCTTGTTTAGGACCACACTGTCACAGAGATAAATTAACACATCTTTACTTAATTTAATAGTTATAATATTATAACACCACACCACTATATTATATTATATTACTTTGTATTACATTATATTATATTAATCTAACTCTGCAATAGGGTGATTTCACACAGTTAAGTAAAACACCGTAAAAGAGAGCACTGAACTCAATATTTAGAAAAACTCTGCAACAGAGACAATTTAAAATATGTTTGAAATAATTTAACACATAGATTAGCATCACACTGTAACAGAGATAATGAAACACATTTAATCACCACACTGTTACAGAGATAATTTAACACATAGTTAAGTACCACACTATCACAGAGATATGTTGACTTTTTAACTCCACACTGTCAGAGAGAAAAGTTAACACATTGTTAATTAATTTAAAAGTTGTAATATTATAAAACCACACTATTTTATTATATTACATTATGTTATATCATATCGTATCATATCGCATCATATCATAGTATATCCTATTATATCATATGATATAATTTTTTTATTTTATATAAAGTTATATTATATTATATTATATTATATTATATTATATTATATTATATTATATTATATTATATTATATTATATTATATTATATTATATTATATTATATTAAACAACACTCCATTACAGGAATAATCACACACAGTTAAGCACAACACTGTAAGAGAGATACTGTAACAAATTCAATTACACCACTGTTACAGAGACAATTTAACACATAGTTCAGCACCACACTATTGCAGAGATATTTTAACAGTCAGCTTAACAGCACACTGTCATAGAGATAAATTAACACATAGTTAATTAATTTAATAATCATGATATTATAACACCACACCATCATATTAATATTATATCACATCATTTCCTATCATTCCAGCCCCACAATGTCAGAGATTATGTAACACATTTTATCATCACACTATTCCAGAGATAATGTGACACACAATTAAGCACCACAGTGTCACAGAGACATTTTTACACATAGTTCAACACCACTCTGTCACAGAGAAAAATTAACACAGTTAATTAATTTAATAGTTATATTATACCACAGCATTATATGATATCACATCACATCACATCACATCACATCACATCATATCATATCATATCATATCATATCATATCATATCATATCATAATATATCATATATCATATCATAGCACATCATATTATGTCATATCACATGATATAACATGACATCACTTCACATCATATTACATTATAATATATATAATTTCTTATCATATCCTATAGTATCATATCATATTATGTTTTATTATTTTATTTGATATTATATTATATTACATTATTATATTTTATTATATTAATCACCACTCTGTAACAGGTACAATGTAACGCAGTTAAGCACATCACTGTAACAGAGAGAATGTATCTCATTGTTTAGAAACATACTACAAGAGAATCAATTTAATCTACGTTTGTGATGATTGAATGCATAATTTAGCACCACACTCTCATACAGATAAATTAACACATAGTTTTTTAATTTAATAGTTATAATATTATAACACCACACCACTATATTATATAAATATTACATTATATTAATTTATATTGTATTTAATTATATTGCATTGCAGTGTATTGTATTGCATTATACTATATTATGTTATGTTATATCTTATCATCATATATTATATTACATTATATTATATTATTAGTACTCACCTCACTGCAACAGGACTAATTTCACACAGCTAATCACAACACTGTAACAGAGAGCATATAACTCATTATTTAGAACTACGCTGCAACAGAGACAATTTAACCCATGCTTGATAAAATCTAACACATTAATTAGTGCCACACTATAAAAGAGATAAACAACAGACTGTTACAGAGATAATTTAATGGATAGTAAAGATCCACACCATCACAGAGCTATATTAACACATATTTAATTAATTTAATAGTTATATTATAACACCACAACATACTGTATTATAATATAATGTACTATACTATACTGTATTATATTTTATTATATCATATCATATTAAAATGTACTGTATTGTATTGTATTGTATTATATTATATTATTTATATTGTTGTATTATGTTATAATAAATTATACTATATTATATCATATCATATCATATCATATCATATCATATCATATCATGTCATGTTATGTTATGTTATGTTATGTTATGTTATGTTATGTTATGTCATGTCATGTCATATTATATTATATTATATTATGTTATATTATATTATATCACCACACCATAACAGGGAGAATTTCACACAGTTCAGCACAACACTGTAACAGAAAGCACAGAACTCAGTGTTTTAAAACACACTGCAACAAAGAGTATTTAACCCATGTTTGAGATAATTTGACACATTCATTTGCATCACCCTGTCACAGAGATAAATTAACACATAGGTAATGAATTTAGTATTTTAATATTATAACACACACAATATTAATATTATATTATTCTATTCTATTCTATTCATCACCACTTCATAACAGGTATGATGTCACACAGTTAAGCACAACACTGTGACAGAGAGCATTTCACTCATTGTTTAGAGCCACACAACAACAGATGAAGATTTAACCTATGTTTGAGATAATTTAACACATAGTTTAGCATCACACTGTCACAGAGATAAATTAACACATATTTAATTCATTTAATACTTGTACTATTATATCACCACACACCTATATTATTTTATATTAAATTATGTTACATTACATGATATTAGTCACCACTCTATAACAGGGATAACTTCACACTGTTAAGCACAACACTGTAACAGAGAGCATTGAAATCATTGTTTTGAACCATACTGCGACAATGATAATTTAACCCATGGTTGAGATGATTTTACACAAAAATTAGCATCACACTGTCACAGAGATAAATGAACACATTGTAAGTTAATTTAATAATTGTAATTTCAGTACACCAAACCATTATATTATGTTATATTATAATATATTATTTTGTTCTGTATTGTGTTATATTGTATTATATTATATTTTATTGTATTCTATCATGTCGTAACATAACATAGAAACATAGACTTTGATGGCAGATAAGGACTGCTTGGTCCATCTAGTCTGCCCATTTCCCTACCTACAGGATAGGCTGCAGATCCTAGTTAACCAACAGCCTATTTCTTCCTACCCCCCACAAGAATTGCCTTATGTCTGTCCCATGCATTCTTGAATTCTCCCACAGTTTTAGACCCACAACCTCCTCAGGAAGGCTGTTCCATGCATCCACACCCTCTGTGAAATAATACTTCCTCACATTGCCCTGAACCACCCTCCTTCTATCTTTAAATTGTGTCCCTTGTTCTTGCAAGTCTCTTTTTCTGAAAGATGCTACCCTCTTGGATTTTGCTGATTCCACTGAGGTACTTAAAAGTTTCTATCATGTCCCCTCTCTCCCTTCTTTCCTCAAGGGTGTACATATTAAGCTCCTTTAGTCTCTCCTCATATGGCTTCTCTTGCATACCCTGCACCATTTTAATTGCCCTTCTCTGGACTACCTCTATCCTGTCTGTGTCCTTGCAGAGATGGGGTCTCCAGAACTGGACACAGTACTCCAGATGAGGTCTCACCAACTGTCTGTACAGAGGGATAACAACTTCCTGTTTTCTGCTGCTGATGCCTCTCCCTATACATCCCAGTATACCCCCAGCCCTCCCTACTGCCTTCTTACATTGCTTGCTAACCTTAAGGTTGTCTGATATGATTACCCCCAGGTCCCTTTCCTTTTTTGTTGTTGGTACTACCTCCCACCCATTGTGTATTCTTCCCTGGGTTCTTGTTTCCCAGGTGCATTATTTTGCACTTCTTTGCATTGAATCCTAGCTGCCATACTTCTGACCATTCCTCCAACCTTGCCAAGTCCTTTTCATCCTTTCCATGCCTCCTTGTGTATCAACCCTGTTGCAGATCTTTGTGTCATCTGCAAAAAGGCATACTTTTCCTTCCAGTCACTCTGCAATGTCACTGATGAAGACATTAAAAAGGACTGGACCCAATACTGAACCCTGCGGTACCCCACTAGTAACCCCTCTTTCTTCAGAGTGGACTCCATTTACAATTACCTTCTGTGTCCTGTTGTGCAGCCAATGTTTCACCCAGGCTACCACCCTGGGACCAACTCTCAGGCTGGTTAATTTGACTATTAATCTTTTGTGTGGGACTGTGTCAAATGCCTTGCTAAAGTCTAGGTAGGCCATGTCCACAGCCCTTTGGTCACCCAGTCAAAGAAATCTATTAGATTCATCTGACATGACCTTCCCACTGTGAACCCATGCTGCCTTGGGTCCTGTGCTCCACTGGCTTCTAGGTACTCAACTATTCTTTCCTTCAGAAGTGACTCCATCACTTTCCCTACCACAGAGGTCAGACTGACAGGTCTGTAGTTTCCTACTCTGTCTTGGTCCCACTTTTGTGAAGGAGTCACATCCACCTTCCTCCAGTCCTCAGGTACCACACCATCCTCCATGATTTATTAAAAGAGTAGCTAGTGGTTTCACTAGTTTCTCCTTAATTCTTTTAGAATTCTGGGGTGAATTCCATCAGGACCCATTGCTTTGTCCACCTTCAGTTTTAGGAGTTCTTGCAGAACCCTTTCTTCTGTGAAAGGACTGGGATTGACCCCCCTATCAAGAGTGCTTCTGTTAATTGGATTAGGCATTTCCCCTCCTCTTTTGTGAATACTGAGCAGAAATATTCATTCAGTATCCCTGCTTTTCACTGTCCCCTCTGCCCACCACCATTCATTCTATTCAGCCTCACTATCCCTCCCTTTGTCTTTTCGCTCACTGATGTTACCTATAAAAGGTTTTATCCCCCTTCTTAACTGAGTTGGCTATCTTTTCCTCAGTTTGGGCATTTGCTATTCTGACTTCCCTCCTGCTTCCTTCTGCCTTAACTGGTACAGCTCTCTGTCCTGCTCTTTCTGTGTTTCCTTATACTTCGAATGCTATCTTTTCTTCCTGACTTTCACAACCACCTCTTTTGAGAACCATAGTGGCTTTTCTTTCATTTGATTTGTTTTTTGCTTCACACAAGGCTTGTTGCCTCTGTGATGGCAGTTTTCATGATTCCCATTGTTGCTCCACACCTCCTTCTAGCCTGTTTGCTAGTGCTTCTCTGAGGCACTCTCCCATCTTGCCAAAGTCAGCCCTCCTAAGTCCAGTACCCTCACTTTTGTATGGCTTGACTCTGTAGCTGAGTTTACGTGAACCACACTGTTTGATGGTCACTTGTCCCCAGATGGCAACCCACTTCTAGATCTGAGATCCTCTCACTGCCCGTTTGAGAGTATGAGGGTCTAGATTGCTCCTCATCAGTGGGTTCCAAAACTAGCTGTCTAAGGCCTGCCACCTGTAGGGCATCAAGAATGGCCCTGCTCTTGGATGTGGCTGCAGCAAATGTGCTCCAGTTATCATCTGGCATATTCAGGTCTCCCATCAACAGTATCTCCCCTTTCTCTGCCATTCTAAGAATGCCTTCTATCATATCCTTGTCCATTCCCTCCCCCTGACATGGGGGTCTGTACACAACCCCTGTGCGGTTGTGGTGCCCTTTCCAGTCTCAAGGTGACCCACAGTGCCTCCTCTCCTCCCTGTTTACTCTTTTGTTCAGTTGCTTTTATCCCTTCCTTTACATGAGAGCTACTCCTCCCCTCTTCTCCCTGCCTGTCTCTCCTGTAGGTTATGTACCCTGGTATGTTAACATCCCCGTCATGATTCTCTGTGTACCATGTTTCTGTGACTGCTACGATATCCAAGCATCCCTCTTCCATCAAGGCCACCAGCTCAGGGAGCTTGTTGCACAGACTATGGGCATTGGTACTCATTACCCTCCATTTCTTGATGGCCTTACTCCCTTTTGCCCCATCCCTGTCCTTCTTGCCTTTGTCACTTTCTCCATTTACCCCTGCCCTTCTCCTATCGACACCTCTATGTTGGTGTTTGCTGCCTTACTACCGTGTTTATTTGGGGCTAGGATTTCCTGCTCCTTTCAATGCCTCCCCCTTGGCTAGTTTAAAAGCTTGCCAATGAAGCATTTAAACCTATCACCTATGATCCTGGTTCCCCTCCCGGACAGATGCAGCCCATCATGCCAGTATAGGCTTGCATCACTCCAGGTGGACCCCCAGTCCCCAATGAAGCCAAATCCCTGAGCTCCACACCAGTGTTTCAACCACTGATTGAATCCCATGGTGCGGAACACCCTAGTCTCTCCTATGCCATAGATGGGCAGCACCTCCGAGAAGGTTACCGTGCGTGCTACTTGACTAAGGCCCCTCCCCAATTCCACAAACTCTTCCAGCATTTCTCTAATCCCTTTCTTAGCCAGGTCATTTGTCCCTAGGTGTACAATGACATCCAGCTCCCTCCCCTGTGCAGCTACTCTGGCAATCCTGAGGATTCGCTCCCTGTACCTCCAAGCCATGGCACCAGGCAGGCACCTTACCTCCCTCTCACCTTCCTCCCCCAATTCTACCTTCCTAACAATGGAGTCCCCCACCAGGAGTTGTTTCCTTCCCCTGCAGGGTCCCCTGCCACCCTCCTGTGGGTCTTCTTTGTGGAGGTTCCCAGCATCCTCCCTGGTCTCCACTGTGGGTGCCTCCATAGAGGAACCACACTTTGCCAGAATGGCATAGGAATTGTGGAGAGGTACAACTGGAGGGATGCACCTCTGTTCCACCACCCTTACCCTCCCTGAGCCCACTGTGGTCCAACCGCTCCTCTTTCTTGGCAACCTCTGAGGCAACAGTAGTGGCACTGGTGATCCCTGGATGGAAGAGGAGGTCCCACAAATCCTGGCCAACTCAGCCTGGAGATGAGCAACCTCCTCCCTCATCCCAGAGAGGTGCCTGCAGATGGAACAACACCGTATCCTCCAGAACATCTCCTGGAACACTGCTGCTCCACAGCCACTGCACTGCACCACTCCAATCATGTCTTATTTCTGGCCCCTTAACTGTTTGCAATCCTTACTCTTTCCTCTGTTTCTCTCTCTCTCTCTCCTTACTTTCTGCCTGTGTGCCCTTTAAGCTCCTGATTGTCCTGTTCTGAGACAAGAATATCCTATATTTCTCAGTAGACCACTTGCTGGCTCAAGCAGACCTCCAGCAGCTAGAGGGGGCCAGAGAGCTACTCTTGCCCTTCTAGGATGGTGGGTCTTCAGTGGTTCTTGATCACTCACTTCCTGCTCCCAAACAGGAAGTTCCTGTTGTCAGTCAAATCCTGTGCCTATAAAAATAGAACTAGCTTTGGGGGGGGGAAGGAGGGCAATATAGTCCCAGTACAGAAGTTAAGTCACACAGCAGTCCTTTCTCCTGGTGTCTTCTGCCAAGCTCCTATTGTATTATATTGTATTATATTATATTATATTATATTATATTATATTATATTATATTATATTATATTAATCACCACTCTCTTACAGGGTTAATTTCACACAGTTAAGCACAACACAGTTAAAGAGTGAATTGAACTCAATGTTTAGAACCGCACTGCAACATAAACAATTTAACCCATGTTTGAAATAATTTAACACATAGATTAGCATCTGTCACAGAGAAAATGTAAAAGATTTAATCAACACACTGTTACAGAGATAATTTAACACATAGTTAAGCACCACACTACCACAGAGATATTTTCAAACTTAGTTTAACACCACACTGTCACAGAGATAAATTAACAAATATTTGATTTAATAGTTATAATATTATAAATCTACACCATTATATTATATTATATTATATTATATTATATTATATTATATTATATTATATTATATTATATTATATTATATTATATTATATTATATTATATTAAACAACACTCCATTACATGAATATTTACTCACAGTTAAGCACAACACTGTAATAGAGTTACTGTAACACATTTAATCAGGCCACTGTTACAGAGACAATTTCACACATTGTTCAGTACTACACCACACTATTGCAGAGATATTTTAACTGTCAGTTTAACACCAAACTGTCACATATATAAATGAACACATAGTTAATTTGATAGTCATAATATTTTAACATCACATCACATCACATCACATCACATCACATCACATCACATCACATCACATCACATCACATCACATCACATGACATCACATCACCTTACATCATATATCAGATCACAGCACATCATATCAATCATATATTATATCATATCATAATATATATGACCTGACATCACATGACATGACATCACATCATATATCAAATCAAATCATATCATATCATATTATTTGATGTTATATTATATTAGATTATTACATCATGTTATATTATATTATATTATATTATATTATATTATATTATATTATATTATATTATATTATATTATATTATATTATATTAATCACCACTCCATAACAAGTATAAGTTCAAACAGTTAAGCACAATACTGTAACAGAGAGAATGTATCTCATTGTTTAGAAACATACTGCAACAGAAATAATTTAACCCATCTTTGTGATGATTGAATACATAGCTTAGCACTACACAGTCACAGAGATAAATTAACACATAGTTAATTAATTTAATAGTTTTAATATTATAACACCACACCACTATATTATATTATATTATATTATATTATATTATATTATATTATATTATATTATATTATATTATATTATATTATATTATATTGTATTGTATTATAAGTATATTATGTTTGTTATATCTTATCATATCATAATATAATATATTATATTATATAATATTATAATATAATATATTTTATTATATTATATGATATATCATTATATTATATTATATTATATTATATTATATTATATTATATTATATATATTATATTATACTATATGATATGATATTATGTCACCTCGACACAACAGAAACAATTTCACACAAGTAATCACAACACTGTAACACAGAGCATATAACTCATTGTTTAGAACTACGCTGCAACAGAGACAATTTAACCCATGTTTGAGAAAATTTAGCACATTAATTAGTGCCACACTATCAAAGAGATAATGTAACACATTAAAATAACACACTGTTATAGAGATAATTTAATAGATAGTTTAGTACCACACTATCACATAGATTAATTAACACATAATTAATTTAAAAGTTTTACTATTATAGCACCACAACATTATATTAAAATATTTTGTATTATATTATACAATATTATATTATATTATATTATATTATATTATATTATATTATATTATATTATCTCATCTCATATCATAACATAACATATTGTGTTGTATGGTATTGAATTGTGCTGTTATGTTATGTTGTGTTATGTTATAGTAATCACCAGACTGTAACAGATATAATTTCACACAGTGAAGCACAACACTGTAACAGACAGAATGTATCTCATAGTTTAGAAACATACTACAACAGAAACAATGTAACCCATGTTTGTGATGATTAAATACATAGTTTAGCACCACAATGTCACAGAGGAAAAATTAACACATCGTTAACTAATTTAATAGTTTTAATTTTGTAACACCACACCACTATATTATATGATATTATATTGTATTGTATTATACTATATTATGTCAAGTTATGTAATATCTTATCATATAATATCATAATATATTATATTACAATATATCATATTATACTATATTACATTATATTATATTAGTCACCTTACTGCAAGAGAGAAAATTTCACACAAGTAATCACAACACTGTAACACAGAGCATATAACTCATTGTTTAGAACTAGGCTGCAACAGAGGCAATTTAACTGATGTTTGAGAAAATTTAAAACATTAGTTAGTGACACACTATCAAAGAGATAATGTAACATATTTAAACAGCACACTGATACAGAGATCATTTACTTGATAGTTTAGCACCGCACTGTCTCAGAGATAAAGTAACACATAGTTAATTAAATAGTTACACTATTATTACACCACAACATTATATTATATTGTATTATATTATACAACACTGTATTGTATTGTTATATTATATTTTATTATACTATATTATATCATATCATAACATATCATATCACTTTCATGTCATGTCATGTCATATATCATATCATATTGTATTGTATTATTTTGTGTTATATTGTATTGAACTATATTATATTATATTATATTATATTATATTATATTATATTATATTATATTATATTATATTGTATTATATTATTTAATGTTATGTGATATTATATTATATTATGTTATACAATACTGTATTATATTATATTATATTATACTATATTATTTCATATCATGTCATGTCATATTATATATCATATCATACAATATCATATTGTATTGTATTATATTGTGTTGTACTGTATTGAACTGTATTCTATTCTATTATATCATGTTATATTATATTATATTATATTATATTATATTATATTATATTATATTATATTATATTATATTATATTATATTAATCACCACCCCATGACAGGGAGAATTTCACTGTAACAGAGAGCATTGAACTCATTGTTTTGAAACACACTGCAACAAAGAACATTTAGTTCATATTTGAGACGATTTTACACAGATTAGCATCACACTGTCACAGATATAAAGAAACACATAACTAATTAATTTAATAATTATATTATAACACCACACCATTATATCATATTATATTTATTGTATTATATCATATCATATCTTATCATATCTTATCATATCATATCATAACATATATTATATTATATTATATTATATTATATTATATTATATTATATTATATTATATTATATTATGTTATGTTATGTTATGTTAAGTTATATTAATCACCACTTCATAACATGTATAATTTCACAGAGTCATGCACAACACTATAACATAGAGGATTTAACTCATTGTTTAGAACCACATGAAAATAGAGACAATTTAACCCATGGTTGAGATGATTATACACATAGTTCAGCATCACACTGTCACAGAGAAAAATTAATGCATAGTTTATCACCACTCCATTACAAGGATACTTTCACACAGGTAAGCACTACGCTGTAACAGAGATAATGTAACATATTTAATCACCAAACTGTTACAGATGTAATTTAACACAAAGTTTAACACAACACTGTCACAGAGATAAATTAACACATAGTTAATTAATTTAATATTTATAATATTATAACACCACACTATCATATCATATCAATCATATCATATCATGTCACATCGTATCACATCACATCACAACACATTACAAAATATATCACATCAAAATATTTATATTATATTATATTATATTATATTATATTATATTATATTATATTATATCATATTATATTATATAATATTATATCATATTATATTATATGATATCATATACTATTAATCACCACTTCATAACAGGTGTAATTTCACGCAGTTAAGCAAAACACTGTAACAGAGAGAATTTAACTCATTGTTTAGAACCACACAATAAAGACAATTTAACCCATGTTTGGGATGATTTCACACATAGTTTAGTATCACACAGTAACATAGATAAATTAACACATACTTAATGCAATATTTATGGTATTATAACACCACACCTCTATATTATATTGCATTAAATCATTTCTTATCATATTTTAATATAATATATCATATCATACCATACCATATCATATCTTATCATATCATATCATATATTTCATATATGATGTATCATATCATATCATATCATATCATATCATATCATATATTATGTTAATCACCACTCCATAGCAGATTATTTCACAAGTTAAGCACAACATTGTAATAGTGAACATTTAACTCATTGTTTATAATCACTATACAAGAGGGAATTAAACTCTTGTTTGAGATAATTTAACACACATGTTAGTACCACACTGTGACAGAGATAATGTAACACATTTAATCACTACACTGTTACAGACATAATTAAGATAATTTAACTCATAGTTCAGCACTGCACTATCGCAGAAATATTTTAACACAGAGTTTAACACCACACTGTCACAGAGATATGCACATACAAAATTTGCCAGAAGATAAAGGCCTAGAGGTCTATCAAGTCTGCCTGAATTTGCAGCTACCACCCTTATTCTGCTGCTGCCCCTCCCATTTCTGCAGCTGCCCCATAAATTAACACATAGTTAATTAATAACTATAATATAACACCACATTATATTATATTATGTTACATTATATTATATTATATCATATTTTATTAATCACCTCTTCGTAGCAGGTATAATTTCACACAATTAAGCACAACACTGTAACAGAGCATTTAACTCATTGTTTAGAGCCACTCTACAATGCAGGCAATTTAACCCATGTTTGAGATGTATTAAAACACAGTTCAGTATTACACTGTCACAGCGATAAAGTATCACATAGTTACTTAATTTAGTACTTATAATAACACTACAAAATTATGTTATATAGTATTTTATTATAGTATATTATGCTATATTGTATTATATTTGATGCAATTGGTGTGGACTCAGAAGCCATTGAATATCATAGGTCATAAGTATCATAGGTAAATCAGAGCCAAGAAGACCATGGTCCATATTGCTCGACAATTTTGTTTAATTATAACCCTTTATTAATTTGTTACTCAGAAAAGTGTCTAATCAATTTTTGAATAAGTTCATGCTTTCACTGGTCACCACAGAAAGTGGTAGGCCATTCCATATTTTAGATGCTCTGACAGAGAACTAAGAACTTCTCTGTTTAGTTCTACATCGTTCTACTATTAATTGTAATGGGTGAGCCCTGGTTTCGTAAATCACATCTCTGAAAACCAATCCCAAAGTATCCCACAAACTAGTATCATGTAGAGCTCGATACACCAAGCATAAGTCTCCCCTCAGTCTATGATATTCCAGACTGTAAAGTCCAAGTTTTCTAAGTCTGTCATCATATTCTAGACCCTGAACCTCATCCATTCTTTCAGTTGCTGTTTTCTGGATTTGTTCTAGCATTTATAGAACCCCTGTCTCCTAATTGCCCCAAACTGGGTACAATACTCCCTTGGGGCCTGGCGAGGAGTACAGTGGGAGCAAGACCTTACTACTTGTACTTTTTATGTGCTTAGTTATACAATGGCGAGTACCCCCAGCTGTTTTGATAATTTGTTGACAATGTAGGCCAAAGTTTAAATAATTTTTACTCTGATTCCCAAGTCTCGCTCATCTTCAACAACCTGAAGCAGTCTGTTACCCATTTTGTAATTTGCTAATGGATTTTTCTTCCCGAAATGCATTACAACACATTTCTCAATGTTAAACATGAGTTTCTTTGTTAAAGCCCAGTTTTCTAATTCATTTAATGCATATTGTAAGGTAATTACATCTTCAGGTTTGTTAATTTTGTAACCAATACGGGTATCGTCAGCAAATTTGGTCAACCAGGCATCAGTTGAAGAAGATAGTGAGGAGATATAGATATTAGAAAGACAGGGTCCCAGGACAGACCCCCTGAGGGACCCCACTAGTAACCAGTTCATATTCTGAGTGGTAACCCTTTATACAAACTCATTGGGTTATCTCAGACAGCCATGACTCTATCCTTCTGGTAATTTTCCCATCTAATCCCATTTTTATTGTTGCATCTATTAGTTCACCATGTGGCACCTTATCAAAAGCCTTTGAAAAAGTCCAATAGAATCACATCCACAGCCTCACCCTTGTCCAATGCCATACTGACACCACTGTAAAATTCTAGCAGGTTTGTCATACAGGATCTAGATTTTACAAAACCGTGCTGTGCAGTGTCTGGTTGCATAATGGTCCCAATATAATTTTTTACTATACCCTCCATGATCTTACTCAGAACAGATGTTAAACTAATGTGTCTATAGTTTGCAACATTGTGTTTGGATCCTTTTTTAAAAAAAATGGGAATAACTGTGGCCTGTCTCCATACTTCTAAGACTTCTCCTTCTGTAAGTGATTTTGTGAATAGGGCAGCTAATGGACCAGATAGAGGAATTGCCAATTCTTTCAAAATACGGGTGTGAATTCCATCAGGACCAGCAGATTTTTTGGGATCTCATCTCAAAAGTAATTGCTCCATTTCTATTTTCTCAATTTTATATTGTTTGGTTGTGGAATGTATATTATGATTAACAGTAGGATTAGTTTTACTATTAAAAACTGAAGAAAAGTACTTATTACAAACTGTAGCCATTTCTAATTTATCAGTTTGTAGTTCTCCGTTTTGATTTTTTATTGGGCCTATAACAGCACCACCTCTCTTATTATTTATGTAGGTATAAAAAGGTTTATAATTATCTTTAACGTTTACAGCTAAACCTATATTCATAATCGCATTTTGCTTTTCTAATACTCTTTTTTGATATTTTTAAATGATGTTTATAATCTATCCAATTTTTTTGAGAATCACTTAATTTAGCTTTTGTAAATGCCCTGTTTTTAATTTTAATATGCTTCCAAACTGTTGCATTCATCCAAGGTGTTTTAGGTTTGTTGTTTTCTATTTTCTTAATTAGGGGAATATATTTTCTTGTAGTAATGGTCAATTTAGTATTTAGAGACTGCCATATTTCTAAAAGAGTTTTATGCTTAAAATCAGTTTCCCAATCCCAGTGGGCCATTTCGTTTTGAAAGTCACCAACATTTGCCTTATTGAAGTTATATACTGAAATAGTACTGGGGTCGAATTCCTGGTTTATTTTATAAGTAAAATATACCATTGAGTGATCACTGGACCCAAGTGGTGGAATAACCTTCCAATTTGTTATACTGGTACCCAGGTTGTTTAAGACTAAGTCCAAAATATTTCTGCTCCTAGTATTTTCTTTTACTAATTGCTCCATATTGTGCTCCAGAAATAATTCCAAATAATTATTTTCAGTAATGGTATTAGTATATAATGTGTTCCAGTTTATGCCTGGTAAATTTAAATCCCCCATAAGAATAGCATTAGATGATGATGAGAACTCATTTACGAATTCAAGTAATTGGACATCTTCTCTTAGGGAAATAGATGGGAACCTATAGACTACACCTAAATTTATATGTTCACCAATTTTAAGGAGAACTTTAATCCATAAGGCTTCAATACTGGGCCATTGGGTTAGTTCAATATTCACAGTCGCGATGTTAGAAACATAAAAGGCCACCTCCCACCCCTAGCACAGATTCTATCCTTATGAAACAAGGTGTAGTTAGTAATATCCTTTTATCATCACAGCCATTCAATAAATAAAATGTATCCATATAGTAGCTATGTCACAATCACTGTGGAACTGATTTGGAATGTTCGGCCTCAGTAGCAGTACTGCCCATATTCAAATACGAATAACTTTAAAATGAAAAAAAAAGATAGCATGGTACTGTGAGCATGAAAGTTGTTCAGCACAAAATTATCTACAAAATGAGTGGTGTTTCATTTATAGATACCTTATAGATTTTTTATAATTAGCAAGAAATAGCAGAAAATGCAGTTTTTGTTCACTTTTTTGACAAACATATGCAAAAACAAGATGAGCAATCAAAAGCAAATGTTGCTGCACTGAAAGAAAGCATCCCTATTTCATTCCTATTGCATAAATGAAATATACAATGGTGAGCTGTCAGATAAATGATTTATCTACACTTGTGCTGTTTGACCTTGGACACCTCACTCATGGCATATGTCACTCGTGAGGTTACCCGAGGTCAAACAGCACTTGTGTAGATAAATCATTTATCTGACAGCTCTCCATTGTATATCCTATATGTATTATATTATATTATATTTTATCATATCATATCATATCATATATTATAGTTTATTGTATTGTATTATATTATATTATATTATATTATATTATATTATATTATATTATATTATCACATAGTTTAACACCACACTGTTACAGAGAAAAATTAACAGATAATTAAATAGTTATAATACTATAACACCACACCATTATAACATATCATATCATATCATATCATATCATATCATATCATATCATATCATATCATATCATATCATATCATATTGTATTAATTACCACTCTGTAACAGTGATATTTTTACACAGTTAAGCACAGCACTGTAACAGACAGCATTGAAATCATGATTTTGAACCACACTGTGACAAAGATAATTTTATCCATGTTTGAGAAGATTTTACACATAGATTAGGATCACACTGTCACAGAGATAAATTAACACATAATCAATTTCATAGTTATAATATTATGACACCACAAAATTATATGATATGTTATTATTTTATTTTATATAATATTACATTACATTACATTGTATTTTACTGAATTACATTTCTTATCATATCATAATATATTATATCATATCATACCATATCATATCGTATCAAATTATATTATATTACATTTCATCATTTCTTATCATATCATAATATATCATATCATATCATATCATATGATATGATGTATCATATATTATATTATTATATTATATTATATTATAATAATATATTATATTATATTATATTATATTTATATTAATCACCACTCCATAGCAGATTCTTTCAGATTGTTAAGCACAACATTGTAATAGTGAGCATTTAACTCATTGGCCCAGATATTCAAAAGGGTTGCACATGGCGCAACAGTGTTGCACCATGCACAACCCACTGATGTGCCCTGGCATGATATTCAAAAGGGAAAAGTGCGCTGCACAAATCTTGATGTGCCGGAGTGCATCAGTAATGTATGCAGGCACAGGTAGGGGGGGCATGCCCATGCATAACCTACACAGCCTGATATTCAGTCCAGGATGTGCAGAGTCATGCATGCACAACCCTTACCTGTGCCTGCACAAAGTTAAGCCAAAAAAAGGAACAAATGATGGCCACCCACAGGTGAGCTGCCACATTGCAGGGTGCAACACAGCAGCTGCCACCTGTGGGTGGCCACCCGAGTTCCTGCTGCACCTGGCGGTGCCCTCATGCACCATCGTGGGCATCCGTGTAGTGAAATCCCCCCTGTCCAATATCCCTGGTGGTCCAGTGGACCTCTATGTGCCTGATCACGGGCATTTGTCCTGAAAATTAAGCCCCCCAAGTCCAATATCCCTGGTGGTCCAGTGGACCGATTGCTGCCCAATTGCGGGCATCTGTACATCATCAAATACCCTACTACCCTGGTGGTCTGGTGTACCCACCCACCTGCCCATTGAGCCCACCCCCACTCCCCGTCAGCCAGCAGGCAGCAGCACCACCCACCCACCCACCTGCGCCCGCTGCCCACCGACTGAGCAGCTCAGTAGGGCTGCATGCCCATTGGTTCACAGCATGAGCCAATGGGCGTGCAACCCATACCCGTACTACTCACTCCAGATATGTGAATGAGACTATTCACATATCTGAGAGTAATATACTACTGTAAACTGCATGCCATTGGCTCACGCTGTGAACCAGTGATGTGCAACCTACCAACTGTCAGTCAGGTGAGTAATTGAGGTGGCAATAGTGGTGCTGCCGCCACCGGCTGACAGGGAGGAGGGGTGGTGGGGCTCCAGGGCGAGTGGAGTGAGGACACTGAACCACCAGGTGTGAAAAAGTATTTGATGACAGATGCCACAGCCAGGAGCAATCAGTCACCTGGACCACCAGGCTATGAACTTGAGGATTTCAAATGCTGATGCCTGCAATCGGGCTGAGTGGTCACACTGGACCACCGAGCAATGGACTTGGGCAATCTTCAGGACAAATGTCCGCGATCGAGGCACATAGGGTCACTGGATCACCAGGGATATTGGACAGGTTGTTTTTTGTACACAAATGTCGCGATTGGCCTGCAGGGGCATTGGTCTCAATGGCTGCTGCCTGGCAGGGCACCAGGAGCAAGTTCTCGGGGACTGGTGCACCTGCATGCTAATGGCATCCAAATGGGGCCATGATGAGATGCAAATGGTCCCCTGTGCACCTTACATAAATTATGGCCCCATTTGCATGTTCGCTTTTGAATATCGCAGGTACTGTGCATGGCGCAATGGCACTTGCACTAGCGCATCTCCATGCTCCACTCCGGCCACTTGCGCTGGCGCAGTGCCACTGCGCCATGCACAGTGGGGGTGGCCAGGGTGTGATATTCAAAGCTGCTGTGCCATAGTGCAGCTCCGTTGAACATTTCCCAGGCCACACCCCGGCGCAACAAAGTTGAGCTGTGCCCAGGCTTGCACCACAGCCTGGCACAGTTTGAATATCCACGCCATTGTTTATAACCACAATACAAGAGGGAATTAAACTCTTGCTTAAGATAATTTAGCACACAGGTTAGTACCACACTGTCACAGAGATAACATAACACATTTAATCACTACACTGTTACAGAGATAATTTAACACATAGTTCAGCACCGCACTATTACAGAAATATTTTAACACATAGTTTAGCACCACACTGTCACAGTGATATGGACATACGAAATTTGCCAGACGATAACGGCCTAGAGGTCTATCAAGTCTGCTCGAATTTGCAGCTAGCACCCCTTATCCAGCAGCTGCCCCTCCCATTTTTGCAGCTGCCCCATAAATTAACACATAGTTAATTAATTTAATAACTATAATATAACACCACAACATTATATTATATAATGTTACATTATATAATATTATATTATATTAATCAGCACTTCATAACAGGTATAATTTCACACAATTAAGCACAACACTGTAACAGAGAGCATTTAACTCATTGTCCTGGATTCCCCCCTTTTCCCTCACAAAAGACAGAACCCATTGTTTGTTGTTGTGCTCAGATTGGCAATTAATTTATTTATATTCATAAATCCAATATTCCATTTCCATTGCTTTATTATCATATTTCCAGAAATTTAATTTATTTCCATCCACATATCAATCTCTGATCATCCCTCCCCCAGGTGAAAACCTGGGTGCCTTCTGTTTCTCCTTTTCCGCTAGGTAACGGTGAAAACCAAGACCACTTTCTTCTTCCTCTTCTTCCTCTTCTTGTGTTATTCCTTTTTTCTTCCCCTTCCCCTTTTCCCCCCTGCCATCAACCTTTGGCAATCCAAACTGTCCAACTGGACTCGTCTGTCATCCACCTTGACAGACCCACCATACAGTACCCCTTTGACTGTCTTTCCCTCTTGCTCTGTCTAGTAGGATGGGTGGGAGGAATCAAAAACTACAGCAAAAAGTGACTGAGGCCCCCTTGTGCTGTCCCTTATGTATCTCCCTTCGCCCCTTCCTTTCCTGTTACCTGTCCTTTGTTCTGGTCCTTAGCCCCTCCCCTTCTTTCCCCTCTCCCCTCCTGAGCACAACCATTCCATGACAGAGGGAAGGGGTGCACCAGGACAACCTGGTCTGCCCCTTAAAGGGCAAACTCCATTGTCCCAGATTCCCCCCTTTTCCCTCACAAAAGACAGAGACCATTGTTTGTTGTTGTGCTCAGATTGGCAATTAATTTATTTATATTAATAATCCAGTATTCCATTTCCATTTCTTTATTATCATATTTCCAGAAATTTCATTTATTTCCATCCACATATCAATCTCTGATTATCTCTCCCCCAGGTGAAAACCTGGGTGCCTTCTGGTTCTCTTTTTCCGCTAGGTAACGGTGAAAACTGAGACCACTTTCTTCTTCCTCTTCTTGTGTTATTCCTTTTTTCTTCCCCCTCCTCCCTTTTTTCTCCACTAGCCAGTCTCCAGCTTGTGTTGGATGACTGGCTTCCCCCTATACTTAGGGTATCACTCTCCCTTACCTCAGGGGCGATCCTTTCTTCCCCTCTTTTTTTTAATTCACCAGTTTTTGCCTGTTTTCTCAATGCCTCTATGAAACCCATTGTTTCTGTATTGAACATGTCTGTGGCTAGATCTGACAGGTGCTCACCATCTGACCTGTAGAAGACCTCCACCCATTCTTCTACCCCCCACAGTATCACCTGTCCCCCATCTGCCTTATCAATGTCCCCACCCTTTTATTCATCTTTCTTCTGGCCCTCTCCACCACCCTGTGGCTGTGCTCCTGTCTCCATACCCTTCTTGGTATCATATCTGACCAGGCGAGGCACACCTGAGGCCACCACTGTCGTAGTGCCACTAGGTCCCTTTTTATCTGTAAATATGCGTGTACCCATGGTCTGCCCACCTGGTCATTGCCCCCTAGATGTATAATGATTAGGTCTGGACTGGGACGATGTCCTTTGAGTTCCTTCAATGTGGGAAGAAGCTGTGCCCATCTCATCCCACGTATGCCGTGCTATACCAACCTACACTGTCTTACATCCTGGTACAGCTGCTTTCCCCCAGCTTTCTTCTCTGCTCTCTTTCCAGCCCAATAAATATAGGAATGGCCACAGATCCAGACTTCCGTGATCCTCCCACCACCTATGGGGTGCAAGAAAAATTAATTAATTTACACATACTCTTAGTGTAATCACTGTATCCCCCCCACCTGTTTTCTTTCATTGACCCCCCAATTATCCCCCCTTTACCTACGATCCCCTGTAGGAGCACTACCTTCTATACCACACTTTTTTTTTTTTTTTTTTACTTCAGTGCTCTGATGTATCTCTTATAACTGGCTGACTGCCAGCGCTCTTTTTCCAAAATTTCCTTCACGGGTTCCCCCATTGCTGCCCACTGTGAGGCAGCCCCAATCCATAGGGAATGGGATGAGTAATTATCTGGGTCCTCCCCCATAAGTTGCATGCCCTTTTTCAGCACTGTTGGGACTTGATAGCCGGTGACCCTTTTCCCGTCACCATGTACAAATAGCTTTCCCGTCCTGGTCACCTGCTCTGCAGCAAAAGCCCACAGAGCCTGCACTGGGCATAGTGCAACCTCTAATCGCCCTTTCAGTGTTACCATGCAACCTTGCCCTTTTTGGTCCATTTTTGACCTCCTGAGCTTGATCCATATCTCTTTCACCCCCCCAACTTTCATCATCCCATTCTGAACCTCCATCCTTGTCCTCTTTCCCATGGCCTACCACCTCACTCACTCTCATAGCTCCTGCAAACATTATCACATAAATCGTGTGAAATAGCTGGGCCTCAGCCTTTGATCTGCATATTACTGGGAGCACCTCTTTTAGCTTTATTAGCCACTGCTCCCCTATTGGCCTCCTATTATCTCCTGGGCCACATTTCAACCTGCCCCATCCCTGAATCATTCTCCTGATAAACAGTGATTTTGTCAGGTCCTTCCACCCTTTTAGGCTGCAGATAACACTAATCCCTGCCAGATAAACCCCCATTGTGGCATGGGCGGTCCCTTTCTGCCACTGCTCCATGGTGAACATTCCCAACTGTTCCTCTGTGAGTGGCCCACTTACCTCCATCTGGTGCTCAGCCCTGAATGTCTGAAACACCTGCCAGGCCCCATCATAAGCCCTCAGAGTCCAAGGTGCCCATGAGCCATGAAACAACAGTTCTGCTCCTTCTTGCCAATGTCCCAGATGTTCGTTGGTATCGGTGTTTTTTGTTCCTCTGCTGCTGGTGCCAGCCTCCGGAAATGGTCCAGCTGCAGACGGGAAAGGCTGTCAGCCAGGGTATTGTGTACCCCTTCTATATGTTTTGCTCTAAATGACATGTTCAGCTGCAAAGCCCTTAAAACTAAACATCGTAATACCTTCATGACCGTCTCTGACCTGGCTCCCCTGTTGTTTAGTACCTCTACCACTGATCTGTTATCACACCAGAATGTCACTTTCTGATCCCGTAGTTCCTTCCCCCATACCAGGGTGCATGCCCATATGGGCATGATTTCCAGCAAGGTTATATTTCTTATTGTCCCATCCTTTACCCAACTACCAGGCCATGGTTCGGTGAACCACCTGCCCTTCAGGTAACCCCCCATGCCAGCCCCCCTGGCTGAATCTGTGTAGAGATCAAGGTCTGTGTTGTACACCCACTCTTCTTGCCAGAACAAACAGCCATTATATCCCTTCAGGAATTCCTCCGATACCCCAAAATCTTCTCTGATACCTTTTGTCAGGTCCACCCAGTGATGTAGTCTGGTAACTCCTGATGTAGCCATAGCTAACCTCTATGTGAATGCCCTCCCCGGTCCAATGGCCCTGCAGGCAAAGTTCAGGTGCCCCAATGCTTGCTGGACTTGTTTCAGCTGTACCCTTCTGCTGGTGTGTAATTGAATCAATTCTTTCAGTTTCTTTACTTTATTGTCTGGCAGCCTGAATATCTCTTTCAGTGCATCTATCTCAATCCCCAGAAATTCCATCACCCTGCTGGGCCCCTCTGTTTTTTCCGGTGCCAGTGGCACCCTCGCTCCCTACATAATTCCTGAAACTTACCCAGCATAATCTGCTTCTCCCTTTTCTAGGTAGTGAATGACCATTCTATAACCTGTCCTTTCTTGGAAATCCATTGCAAACACGTGCTGAAAGCTTCGAATGTCACGCACGTTATGGAACATCCCATTGGCATGGCTTTGTCAAAATAATCCTGCTCCCCAATTTTAAAGCCCACTAGATCCCAGTCTTCCCTCCTAACTGGTAGTAGTCCAAAGGCGGACTCAATATCCATCTTTGCCATCCATGCATCTTCAGTTGCCCGGATTATCCGCACTGCATCCTCCAGTGTCACGTAAGTCACCCTACTGTGTTCCTCCCCGATGAAGTCATTCATCGAATCCCCTTCTGGATAAGGCAGGTGGTGAATCACCCTGTACTCTCCTTCTTGTTTCTTGGTACCAAGCCCAAAGGCGAGATCCGCATATCTCACAGAGGAGGGGTGTCGAATGGTCCCTCTACCCTCTCTTTCTCTATCTTCTGTCTCAACATTTCTTCTTTTCCTTTAACAGATCCCAAGTTGCCCGCCTCTCTTGCTTGCCTGGGCCCATCACACTGTAGTGAAAACCCCGTCTTAAAACTCTGTATAATGATCCCCCATACTGCTCTGTCTGGATATCTGTCCAAACCAGTTGCCCATGCCTCTATGTTGATGGGGGTTCTGGCTATCCTGAATTGTTCCTTGTCTATCCTCCCTTTTCTGCTCCCTGGCCCCCTCCCATCTTGTGCAGGGTTCTTTTGATCAGTGGTTCTGACCCCCCTGCTCATGTGCCCTCTACCTCTCCCCCCTAATTCCATGTCTGCCCTTCAAACACCTGTCCTTCCTGAAAATGCTGTTGACCTGACCCTTGTCCCCCGTGTCCCTGTGCCATGCCATGGTCCATGCCATCCTGCATCTGCTCACAGGGTGTCCTCCACCACATTGCGAGCAAGCGTGGTGAAAATGACATTGGGGCCATGAGCAAAAAGCCCTGTTGTAGGCCCAACAACATCTCTGGGGTGTCGACCCTTTCTTTCCCCATTCCCCTTCAGGCGTGGACTGATCAGTAACGTAGTCCGTCCACAAATCTAACTGCTTCATGTCCCATCTCACTTCCCTGAATGTTGCCATTCTCTGTCGAAATAATTCATCATAATATAGCCACCCCACCCCTCCTTTTGCCTTTGCCCTCCTTATTATCAAGGAGTACGTGATGAGCGGGATACCCAACTCCGGCTTTTTCTCTAAGACAATGGCTGAGAAAGTGGCAAGCCTACAAACCTTCCATCCCAAGTATTTCCCTTTTTGAACTTGTCCTCCTCCTTTTTCCCCAAAAGCACTATTGCCACTGCCATTTCGCTCTTACCTATGTGCTCGGTTTCTTCGTACTTTGCTGCCGCTTCACGGCTCACCAGGGCGAATATATCTACATACTCCCCTTTCCATATTTTCTCTTTCATGGCCAGTGGGACATGCTCTCCTATCCTCATCCCAGGTGCCCCTATCTCCCTTGTATCTTTTCCTTCTTTTACTGCACTCTCTTCATTACTTTTTGGCCCTTGTTTTTCCCCTTAATCTCCGCCAGGGCCAATTCCATCTGCCCTAAACCTCCTGTCTCCAGCTCCACTACAATTTGCCCTATGTATTCTTTTATACTATCCCCCACTGCGCTGGGTGCATTACCTGTAACCTTGTCCGGGCCATGCGGCCTGGCCTCTTCCTCTTGCTCCCTTTTCTCTCCTTGTGGCTGAGGAGGAGGGTGAGCTCCTATGGTTTGCAGAGGGAGAAACACGTTCTGGGGGTCTGGTCTGGGTTCCCCAGGGAAGATCCCACCTTGATTGGGGGGAGGTACTGGCGTTCCCACATCTATGGGCTGCAGAGGTACTGGATCCACTGCCCTTGGGGGTTCCACCACAAGTGGTGGTACCCTGGTGGGGCTACGTGACCCTTCGGATGGTCGTTTCCCTCTGCCCCCTTTCACCGGGCCCGCTTTTCTTTTCTCCCCAGGTCTCCCTGATTCCTCCCCCTCCACCAGCTCCCACATTCAGTTGGCCTTCTCTGCCAACTCAATTATTGCTTTCTTTTGACAGCTTGCTTTTCTTTGGTGCCATTTCCTTTGGTTTTTCCCCTGTGAAGACAAATATAGGAAGAGAACAAGAGTCATTCCATGCCTGCATTACTATGTATATATTGTATATATATATATTTTTTTTTGCACCCTCGTGCCCATTCAGCTTTTCTTTCTTCCTGCCTGTCTTCCCTCTTTTTTATTCCTTTCACCCCCGCGTCTCTTCCCCTTTTTTTTTGTCATGCTGCATGTGACCTCACTGTATTGGGCCACCTTCTGTTGGCCCACCTTCACCCCTTTTTTTGAAAAAAACCTTCAACTACGCCCTTGTGTCTGTAAAACCCCCCATCTCTATGCCCCCAAGTGCTCCCTCATGGCCTACACCTCCCTTCTCTTTTTTTGGGTCCCTCAGACATTTTTTTGACCTTCTGTCACCCCTGCCCCCCTCATGAGGCCCCATGCTACCAATTGCCATACTTGCTGTTGCCTGTGTCACCCACGGGTCGCTATGGCAAAAAAACTCCTTTTTTTATGTGGGCTTCTCCCTGCTGGCTCTTTCTTAGAAACACTCCCCCCAAAAGCCTTATGTCTACCGAGACCTCGCTCATAATCCCCCCATAAGAGTTTTCTTCATGGCCTACTTGTGGTGTGCTCCTTCGTGCCACGTGGCTGCATGCACAAGTCTCCCACACAAGAAAAAAACCTGTATTTTGATTCCCCCGGCATCTTCTCATCCTGGCCTCTTCCCCCCATGGTTTGAACTGCATTCATTAGTCCCCCATGTCCCATTATCCCAGTGCCTGCCTCAGCTCTCCCCAGCCAGGCACTGGCCTGTTCTCCTCACTTCTGGTCCATTGCAGGCCTCCTCCCATTTGGGCATTTTCCCCCACCTCTCTCGAGAGGCCCCCTGCCATCCAAACCCATCGCTTGCTATCCCCCAGGCCTTCCAGGCCTGTGCTTCTGCTCCCATCTCCCCAATGGCTTCTAGGCCTCCAATCCTGGTCCCATGAAAGGCCCATGCCAGTCACAGACCCCACACCATGCTGCCCCCGCATTTGGTGTGCTATCCCCTGCACCATTCCAGCATTTAAATGCAACGTCCTCCAGTCTCAGCCCTCGCCCTTCCCTCAAGGCCCTCACCAGCCACCCTACCCTCATAGTCCCTTAAATCAGCCTTGCACTGCTCCACCATGCTCATTCTCATGGACTCAGCTCTTCTCTGCTCAGTGCTTGCTGCTCACCGCTTGCTACTGCTGAAGGCCCCTCCTGATACCGCCAGCCATGTGCTGGATGAAGAACGCTCATTTCCTCTCTTTTGACAAACGGCTCTCCCTCTATTACTTCTCGACACTTCTCGACAAACACTCAGTTCTCTACACCGCACTCCACAAGATTACTGACAATGTCCCACCATGTGCTGCAAAACGCTCGTTTTCATCTTTTTTTTTTCGATTCCCTCTGGCAACATCTGCTAACCCAGATCGCTACCTGCTCCCACTCTTGGCCATGTGCCACAACCAACAACGCTCATTCATTTTCTTTTCAAACCAAAACTTGCTTTCCGCAGGAAAGCTACTTCCAGGTCTCTTATTATTTATATATATATATATATATATATATATTTTTTTAAAACCATCCCTCGCCTATCCTGCCCAAACAAGCTCAGGCACCACCTGCTTCACCACTCACTCTGCTCCTGGCCCTGCATCCTAAATGACCTCTTGCCAAGCCATGCAACTCAAACATACAAAAACACCTATACAGATAAATCAGTTCTGTCTTTTTTTTAAACAACTAGCAACCATTGTAAAACTTTTTATTCTCTTTCCAGCATTGTATGAAAAAACTTCTCTTTTTTTAAACACTTCCAACTCATTCTCTTTCTTCAAATTTTAACTGTTTTCCTGGTTCACAAACCTCCAATAGTTCTGCCAATCTGACGTGCTGCAGCTTCCGTAAATCAAAAACTCCAGCAAAAGTGGCTGAGACCCCCTTGTGCTGTCCCTTATGTACCTCCCTTCACCCCTCCCTTTCCTGTTACCTGTCCTTTGTTCTGGTCCTTAGCCCCTCCACTTCTTTCCCTCCTCCCCTCCTGAGCACAACCATTCCATGACAGAGGGAAGGGGTGCACCAGGACAACCTGGTCTGTCCCTTAAAGGGCAAACTCCATTGTTTAGAACCACTTTACAATGCAGACAATTTAACCCATGTTTGAGATGAATTAACACAGAGTTCAGTATCACACTGCCACAGCGATAAAGTGACACATAGTTACTTAATTTAATACTTATAATAACACCACACCATTATATTATATTGTATTTTATTATATTATATTATACTATATTGTATTATATATGATGCAATAGGTGTGGACTCAGAAGCCATTGAATAAATCCATTTATCATCACAGCCATTCAATAAATAAAATTTATCCATATAGTAGCTATGTCACAATCACTGTGGAACTGATTTGGAATGTTCGGCCTCAGTAGCAGTACTGCCCATATTCAAATGCGAATAACTTTAAAATGAAAAAAAGATAGCATGGTACTGTGAGCATGAAAGTTGTTCAGCACACATTTATCTACAAAATGAGTGGTGTTTCATTTATAGATACCTTATAGATTTTTTTATAATTAGCAAGAAAGAGCAGAAAATGCAGTTTTTTGTTCACTTTTTTGACAAACATGCAAAACAAGATGAGCAATCAAAGCAAATGTTGCTGCACTGAAAGAAAGCATCCCTATTTCATTCCTATTGCATAAATGAAATATACAATGGTGAGATGTCAGATAAATTATTTATCTATAC
The DNA here is from genome assembly GCA_016271365.2 of Neoceratodus forsteri. NCBI lineage: Eukaryota > Metazoa > Chordata > Ceratodontiformes > Ceratodontidae > Neoceratodus > Neoceratodus forsteri. Next base: position 163,999,538 of record CM028138.1, read on the forward strand.
TTGTGCTGTTTGACCTTGGACACCTCACTCATGACATACGCCACTCATGAGGTTACCCGAGGTCAAACAGCACTTGTGTAGATAAATCATTTATCTGACTGCTCTCCTTTGTATATCCCATATGTATTATACTATACTATATTTTATTGTATTATATCATATCATATCATATCATCATATCATAACATAACATATATTTTGTATTGTATTGTATTATATTACAATATTTTACAATATATTATATTATATTACATTAAATTATATTATTATCACATAGTTTAACATCACACTGTCGCAGAGAAAAATTAACAGATAATTTAATAGTTATAATGCTATAACACCACACCATTATATCATATCATATCATATCATATCATATCATATCATATCATATATATCATATCATATCCTATCCTATCATATCATATCACATCACATTATATTGTATTACTACTCTGTAACAGTGATATTTTTACACAGTTAAGCACAGCACTGTAACAGAGAGCATTGAAATCATGATTTTGAACCACACTGTGACAAATATATTTTTACCCATGTTTGAGAAGATTTTACACATGGATTAGCATCACACTGTCACAGAGATAAATTAACACATAGTTAATCAAGTTCATGGTTATAATATTATAACACCACAAAATTATATTATATTTTATTATTTTATTTTATATTATATTATATTACATTACATGACATTGTATTACACTATATTACATTTCTTATCGTATCATAATATATCATATCATACCATACCATATCAAGTTATATTATATTATATTACATTACATTACATCATTTCCTTTCATATCATAATATATCATATCATACCATATCATATCTTATCATATCATATCATATCATATCATTTCATATGATATGATGTATCATATCATATCATATCATATCATATCATATCATATCATATCATATCATATCATATCATATATTATATTATGTTAATCACCACTCCATAGCAGATTCTTTCACATAGTGAAACACAACATTGTAATAGTGAGCATTTAACTCATTGTTTATATTCACAATACAAGAGACAGTTAAGCTCTTGTTTGAGATAATTGAACACACAGATTAGTACCACACTGTCACAGAGGTAATGTAAGACATTTAATCACTGCACTTTTACAGAGATAATTTAACACATAGTTGAACAACACACTATCGCAGAGATATTTTAATACAGTTTAACGCCCCTCTATCACAGAGATAAATTAACACAGTTATATTATAATAGCACACAATTATATTGTATTATTTCATATAATTTCATATCATACCATATCATAACATATCATATTATATTATATTATATTATATTATATTACATTCACAACAGGTATCATTTCACACAGTCAAGCACAATACTGTAACAGAGAGCATTTAACTCATTGTTTAGAAACAAACTAAATGGGCAGACTGGGTGGGCCATAGGCCCTTATCTGCCGACACTGTCTATGTATCTATGTATCTAAACTACAATAAGGAAAATTAAATTCATATTTGAGATGACTGAATACATAGTTTAGCACCACACTGTCACAGAGATAAATTAACACAATTAATTCAATCGTTATATTATAACACCACATCACTACATTTTGTTACATTATGTTATATTGTATCATATCATATCATATCATATCATATCATATCATATCATATCATATCAATCACCACACCACATCAAAGAAAATTTCACATAGTTAAGCACAATACTGTAACAGAGAGCATTTAACTCAGTGTTTAGAACCATGCTGCAACAGAGACAATTTAACTCATGTTTGATAAAATTTAACACATTAATTAGTGCCACACTGTCAGACAGATATTGTAACACAATTAACCACCACACTGTTACAGAGATAATTTAACACATAGATCAGCACCACAGTATCACACTAATATTTTAACATTGTTTAGCACAACACTGTCACAGAGATAAATTAACACACAGTTAATTAATTTAACAGTCACAATATTATAACACCACACCATTATACAATCTCATATCATATAATTTCATATCATATCATATCATATCATATCATATCATATCATATCATATTTAAGCAATAAGGCATGACAGGGGGTGTGTTATGGTGGGCTAACAGCCCACCTCAGGTGGGTTGAAGCACAAGGTGTAGCCGAGTGCTTCCACCACCTGAGAAGGTTCATTAGCCCAGCATAACACACCCCCTGAAGTGCCCTATTGCGATTATGAAATGGGTCATTTTTATTACATTTTATGCCTTTTTTAAACATTTTACTTTTAGCTGGCCCATTGTGCTAGGATAATGGTCCAGCTAAAAGCTGCTCTTGGCCAATCAGGAGCCAGCATTCTTTCCACCTATTTCATATATTATATTATATTGTAATATATCATATCATATCATATCATATCATATCATATCATATCATATCATATCATATCATATCATATTATATTATATTATATTATATTATATTATATTATATTATATTATATTATATTATATTATATTATACTAATCACCAGTACATAACAGGGATAATTTCACACAGTTAACTGTAACAGAGAGTTTTGAACTCACTGTTTAGAAACAAGCTGCAAGAGAGATAATTTAACCTATGTTTGAGATAATTTTACAGATAAATTAGTACCACACAGTCACAGAGATAATGTCACATTTAAGAACCACACTGTTACAGATAAAATGTAACATAGTTAATTAACTAGTTTGAATGTTATAACTCCAAACCATTATGTTATATTATATTATATTATATTATATTATATTATATTATATTATAATATATTATGTTGTTATGTTCTGTTATGGTATATTATATTATATTATATTATATTATATTATATTATATTATAGTCCCACACAATAACAGAGAGCATTTAACTTATTGTTTACAACCACACAAGAGAGACACTTTAACCCATGCTTGAGATAATTTAACACATAATTCTGCACCACTCTGTCACAGAGATAATGCATCCATTTAATCACAACACTGTTACAGAGATAATTTAACACATGGTTCAGCAACACACTATCGGAGAGATATTTTAACACATGCTTTAACACCACACTGTCACAGACATAAATTAACACATAATTAATTAATTAATTTAAGAATTGTAATATTATAACACCACACCTTCATATCATATTATATTATATTGCATTACATTGTATTATATGATATTATATTATGTTATCTTATGTTTTGTTATGTTAATTTATATTATATTATATTATATTATATTTTTATGTTATGTTATGTTATATTATATTATATTACCACACTGTCACAGAGATAATGTAACACATTTAATCACCACACTGTTACAGAGATAATTTAACACATAGATAAGCAACCCAGTATCACACATATAATATAATATAATATAATATAATATAATATAATATAATATAATATAATATAATTTAATATAATATAATATAATGTAATGTAATGTAATGTAGTATAATATAATATAATACAATACAATGCAATATATTATGATATGATATGATATAATATAATATAACTATTAAATTAATTAACTATGTGTTAATCTGTCTCTGTGACAGTGTGGTGCTAATTTGTGTGCTAAATTATCTCAAACATTGGAAACATTTTCTCTGTTGCCAGTGTGGTTCAAACAACTGAGTTCAATGCTCTCTCTTACAATGTTGTGCTCAACTGTATGAAATTTTCCATGTTATAGAGTGGTGATTAATATAATATCATATCACCTCACCATTATCTTATATGATATGATATGATATGATATGATATGATATGATATCGTATCATATCGTATCATATCATATCTTATCATATCCTATCATATCATATCACTCACCACTCTGTAACTGGGATAATTCCACACAGTTAAGCACAACACTGTAACTGAGAGCATTGAACTCATTGTTTTGAACCACACTGCAACAGATACAATTTAACTCATGTCTGAGATAATCACATTACATCTTATCAGAACCTGCTTCCAGAGGAGTGGACTCGCAGCACCACAAGGTACAGCTAAAGCTGCAACCAATTAGAACTCGAGCACCTTTTGGGCTCTGTTTTCAATTTGTCCCCAGGACAGCAGCTCATCTTTTGTTTTAAATGTTTCTGAATGTTAGATATGGGCATGTTAGATTGTTGTACTGTTATAAACTATTAATTGGATCAATGCTGGAATTATCTTACCTGTAATTCCATACAAAGGTGCTAGTAATCACAGCCCTTCTGTGTTGCAGTTGTGGTAGACACCTGGCACAAACTAAATCTGTTGCCTTTATTTTCTCTTAACTGGACCCCCTGCTTGAGCTGTTGACCCATTTTCCTACTGCAGGATTAAAATAGTGTCTCTCCCTTTCTCCTCACAGCTGAGGAAGAGCCCAGTAGGGCTCACAGCTCCCAGCCAAGCAGATATCCCAGCCAGCGGGTGGTTGGCACTCTCTTAGCTGTTGCCTGCATCCACAGGAGTGGACTCGCAGCAGCACAAGGTATGGCTAAAGCAGCAACTTTTGCCCACCCACCCTTCCCCCACTCAGATTGTTATTTTATACTCCTCTCCCATGCCCCTTTTCTCAACTATGCCCCTTCATTTTCTATATCCTGTCATTTGACATATCAGCCTCTGCCCTTATCTCTCTGCCCCTCATCTACAGATTCCTAAAAGTGAGCACCTCTTCTCTTGAAGGTGATACCTCACCCTTGTTAATTCTGATTTTAAACTTCTACTGGGAACCATGTGGGCTGTTCAGACTACTTTATTCTGGGTGCGTCTTCTCCTCATCATACCATATGGCAGGGAGCAGGTTCCCCAACAAATGGTGCTTGGAGTCCATGAGTTACTACCATACTGCCCACAGGGTTTCCTATGTATATGTATGTATATGTGTGTGTGTGTGTGTGTGTGTGTGTGTATATATATATATATATATATATATATATATATATATATATATACACATATATATATATATATATATGTATATATATATATACACATATATATATATCCTCCCATTTGTGCAGTATCAATCTTGGTGAGCTGTAGTTGTTGGAACTAGAACTGATTTACCTATGCAATACACAGTACCAGCCCTGCCTAAAGATGATTCTGTAATGACCTTTACTGTCAAACTGTTAATCTATGCTATATTATACCGTAAGAAACCTATATGGGAAGATCTGCCAATCCAAGATACCACCCGACTCAAATGAAGTAAGATCAGAATGCTGAATCTAACACTTGCAGCCATAAAAAGTTATTGCTTCTCTTACTAATATGCTCAGGTAATGTAGAGCTCAATCCTGAACCCCCAAATGCTATTACATCACCTGATGACCTAGCTAACCTCAAAGGTCTTTGCTTTCTGCATGTCAATGTATGCAGCCTATTAAAAAAGATTTCCATGATCCAGGTGTGGGTCCATCTTACCATACCAGATATACTAGTGAGCTCTGAAACCTGGCTTAGACCAATTGCACATGATAGAGAAATCAGTATCCCAAACTACCTACTATTTAGAGCAGACAGGCACTCCAGAGGAGGTGGAGTAGCCATCTACATCAAGGATAAATTCACAACACATTGTCTTGACTCAACAGCAATAGTAAATTAATTTGAATGTCTATCACTCAAGGTTACAATCTCACCCATCTTGTCTCTGTGTATAATAGGTTGCTACAGACCCCCCTCTGCTGGTCTTCAGATATTCTCTCAACACCTTCATGGGCAAGAGCCACTAGAAACAATTATTACTGGAGACCTTAACCTAGACTGGCTACCAAACACCTCTACACCTCTTTCATCCTTTTGTGATGCACATGGATTAGTGCAACTAATTAATGAACCTACGCATTTTAAGAGAAAGAATTCTGACAATAGCTCCTTGCTCTACATCATCCTAATGAATAAACCACATCTCTTCTCCCATGCTGTCATTTTCTTCAGTGACATAAGCGATCACTGCTTCATAGCTGGTGTAATATCATTCAATAAACTTTCACCTTCATCAAAGTTCTCAGCTAACAGATCTAGATGCAATTTTGACTTACCTGCATATATCTACAAACTAAAGCACTCTAGGCATTGGCAAGATTTCTACCTGGCAAAAACAGTACATTCAACATATGACAATTTCAACAAAATCCTCTTGGGGCCTTAAATAAATATGCTCCAATTATTAAAGCTCATTTATCAAACAAAACATGCAGTTGGGTTACCACAGAACTAAAATCAGCCCTATTAGAGAAGGATAGGTTATGGAAAAAAGCACAAAATCTCAGAACCATTTGGATTGGAGCCAGTTTAAAAGGGTAAGAAACCTTTGCACAAAATTGGTCAGAGAAACAAAAGTTGCCTATTACCTCTCTGAATTTGATGCTGCCTCCATGAATCCTACTGAATTCTGGAAAACCTTCAAAAATCTGTCCGGACATATGCCTGGAACCTCTCTTCTGAACAAAATCATCTCTTGCAATGATATCATTAGTGATAGATTGGAAGTATTGGATTCCTTCAACAATTATTTCACGATCTACTATGTCAACAGATTAGCAATAAAGAAATTGAGCCACATGCCACTGATTCGAGATTATCCCTGAATCCTACCTCACTCAAAGAAGTTGAAGATTTGATACTGAAGCTGGATAAAGGAAAAACTGCTGGTGCTGACACGATTGACCCCTATTTCATAAAAGTGGCACTGCACATGTTAGCCGTGCCTATAACGTACCTATTTAACCTGTCCCTGTCCCTAGGGTTTATCCCATCTACATGGAAAATGGCACATGTCATTCCTCTGTTTAAATCAGAGGACCCTAGTGATCTAAACAACTATAGACCAATTTCAATTATTCCAGTACTGGCAAAACTACTGGAAAAAATTGTAAGCAGTCAATTGCTACTATACCTAGAATCTACAGATCTCCTAAATCTAGTCCAATCAGACTTCATAGTGAAACATAATACTATTACAGCACTTGCAAAGGCGACTGATGACTGGCAATGAGATCTGGACAATAAGAACTATCTTTGTGCTGTCTTTCTAGATTTAAGTAAGGCTTTCGACACTGTCAACCATAGACTGATTCTCTCCTCTATGCATGCAATAGGGTTGGACTCACTATCCCTGCAGTGGTTTAATAGCTATCTCTCTGACTGCCTCCAGCAGGTGAAGGCTGAAGGTGAATTCTCAACCCTCAAACCTCTACTGAGAGGGGTAACCCATTATTGTTTGCCATCTACATCAACAGTATTGATGACTGTATAACCAGAGCCAACATCCATCTGTTCGCAGATGATACAGTACTCTACTTAAGCCTCCCAACCCCAGAAGCTGCATGCAGTGACCTACAAGCTGAATTTAACTTACTACAAAACCAGCTCCTAAATAAAAAACCTTTACTTAATGCTAAGAAAAACAAAGCCATGCTTTTCTCTCCACTGGTACATACAATGAACCCGGCTAATGCAGGCTTAATACCGCAAATTTCTACAATTCTCGGCGGAAAATTGGAATTCATCAATAAATTCAAATATCTGGGAGTGTGGCTGGACCAGAGGCTATCCTACATAGACCATGTAGAGGAGCTTCTAAAAACACTATGACAAAGATTGGGTCTTTTCTTTAGGATCAGTCACTTTCTAACAAGTGATGCTAAAGTATGTCTGGTCCAAACAACATTCCTCTCTATAACAGACTATGCAGAGTTCCTGTACAGTCAATGTCATGCCTCTTATCTCATAAAACTGGACACATTGTACCATAGAGCTCTGAGCTTCATCACAGGTCTCCCCTTTTCTAACCACCACTGCTCCCTATATACAGCCGTGGGCTGGTCATCCCTCAAATATAGATGGAACAGAACTGCTGCCCTATGGACAGTGAGAGCAATTTCAAACAAACTTCCACAATACATTGCTGACTGCCTTCCTTTAAACCAAATAGGCAAGTATGCCCAAGTATGCCTTACAGTCATCTCACTGAGAGTTCCCAGAGTCAAGTTTTGCTTTGGTAAAGTGGCTGTAAGTACCATGTTGCCTTCTCTTTGGAACAAACTTCAGAAAACACTGAAGCTAAGTACTGCGGTCAGTGACTCTACCTTCAAAACACTTTAATCTCATCTCATTAAGGTACCCTGCAAATGCTTTCAATTTCTTACCTCCAACACTCCGTAATCTCACTCTTCTCCTCCCTCTGTCCACTTATACATATTCATGGCCATTTGTTATACTGCTCAAAGTACCTATTACCCATCTCAGTCCTCCTTGGCAACCCAATCCTCATCCTAGCTCTTCTACCATTTTCCTACTTCCCTACCCTGACTCCTGAAAAGTAACCTTGGAATCCTAACAAAATACACTTTATTGGATCCTGATCCCCCCAACCAGGATCTTCCCATCCCTGATCAGTACTGTACTGTTCGGCAGCTTCTAAATTTATTCCAAAATTTAAGAGCCAGAACTTTAACTGCATTTGGGGGTTGCAACTCATAAATGGTTCCCTGAAACTTACTGTCATGTGTTTGGACCACAACTTATCCCTTCACAACTGTATATGGTTATCTTGTATTATGTCAGCCAGGTATTCCACCGTATGTCTTCATTGTTGCCTTTGTTTTCAAATGCAATTTGTATATAGTGGGTGGGATATTCAAAAGGGTTGTGCCATGCGCAATAGGGTTGCACCAGCGCAAGTCTGAAATTGCACCATTCTGCGATATTCAGCAGGAGGCAGTTGCACCACAGAAAACATGCTGAGCAACAGAGCAATGCTAATGAAGGTATGCGCAACCGAAGGGGGTGGAACCATGCATAAAGTGTGCAATGCAATATTCAAAGGCTTGCACAATGTGCAACAGTGGATCAGGTGGAAGTTGCGCCATAGTGGAAATGAGCCAAAATAAAAAGGCTCAAGGAAGAGGTGCAAGAACGCTACAGGGAAGCCACATGAGGCAGGGAGACAGAGAAGGCCAGAGTGACAAACAGTGCAGGCCAGGGAGTGCACAGGACAGAAGCGGGGCAAGGGAAGGTGTGTGGGGCCACAGAGTGCAGAGGCCAGTAGGTATACCCAGTGCAGTGGAGGTAGCAGTCAGGACAGCGGGGGTAACAGAGCAACAACAGCCGGGGGGGAACACAAGGCAGGGACATGGACAGTGCCAGTTTTCACATGGAAGCTGTAATGAGGGGGGTGAGAAGGCATGCTGCAGGGGACGTGGTCATGGAAGGGCTCAGCAGCGGTACACCCCCAACAGGCAGTACCGAGCCAGCATCAGCTTTGAGCTATATTCAGATGTAGAGATTGTGAGCTGGTACCACCTGAACAGGGCAATACTGAGGTGGCTCTGTGAGCTGTGCAGTGATGTGATGCAGGCACCCTCATGACAGAGTCACGCTCTGTCAGTGGAGACAAAGGTAGCAGTCTGCATGTGCTTGCTCACCACGGGTACCTTCCAGAGACCAATGGGGACACCACAGGCATAACACAGTCAGCCACATCATGCAACCTCACCCAATTCCTCAGTGCACTGCTGCCACATGCTGCAGAGTACATCCATTTCCCCAGCACCATGGTGGAGCATACAGAAAACATACAGGAGTTCCACAGGGCAGCATGTATGCCTGGCATGCTAGGGGTGATAGACTGCACCCATGTGGCCATTCACATGCCACCTGGCCCTGATGGGGCTGCCTATCAGAATCAGAAGGGATTTTCCAGTGTCAACTGCCAGGTGGTGTGTGATGCCAGTGGGTGCATCAACAATGCCTGTGCCACGCACTCTGGTGGAGCACACGATTCATTCATATGGTACCAATCAGCACTGTGCCATCGATTTGAGAGTGGGGACATCCCCACAGGACATCTAGTGGGTGAGTATGCATGTAGGATTGGCAAATCGGGGGCAAGGGTGGGTAAGCCACAGGTGCCTGGGTGTGGCACACAGGGTTAGGGGCAATATGAGCCTGAACAAGACACTAACCTCCACTATCTCCACACAGGTGACAGTGGATACCCACTCCATCCATGGCTGCTCACACCCTACCGGTGGCCCAAGACCCCATCGCAGCAACGCTTCAATGAGGCACATGCTGCCACACGCAACATCATTGAGTGGGTGTTTGGGATGCTAAAGGCACGCTTCTGATGCCTAGACACCTCCGGCGGTGCCCTACAGTATAGCCCCTCAAAGGCCTGTGGGATATTCCTGGCCTGTTGTATCCTGCACAACATGGCCAAAGACTGTGGGATAGCCATACAGGTCGAGGAGGGGGACAGCGATGGGGACGCTGGTGATGCCGGTGATGATGGGGATGAGCAGTCCCCCGGATGGCGTGACCCCCGACTGATCCAGCTGGCCCAGCTGCACCGGGACACCATCACAGAGGAGAACTTCACCCAACACAGGTAAGTCATGGGGCCATGTGCAACCAACAGTGGCTAGGGCACAACTCACATACACACAGGGAAACACACCAGGGGTGCATGATGGCAAGGGAAGTGGCAGGGCACAGAAGCACACACATACAACCAGGGAGGGGTGAACAGTAACACACCACATGGACAGACACACACACACACACACACACACACACACAACAGGCACAAAGTGCACAGGGGTCAGGTGCACAACAGAGCAGTAACACAGACACTAAAAACACACACATCCACAGGCCACCTCCACCACCTTTACTGTCCATGTATGTGTGTCAGATGCTGGGCACCTTTGCACTTTGGTGTACAGTGCAATGCAGGCATCATCATGCACACGCATCTGTGGACAGCAGTCGGGAGGGTGTGCAGGTGGTCCATGTGTCTGCGTGTAGGGCAGGGCACCCACTGGTGCATTGCCCACCAAAGCACACATTGCACACAGGGCAGCACCAGACAGGGCCCGCACTGGGAGACAGCTCAGTCATGCGGCACAGTGCCACCTTGGATGCAGCGACCTTGGATGCATGGGCGGCCCCGGCGAGACCCAGCAGCACTGGCAGGCTGAGCACGGGCCACATGGGGTGGCACCGATGGACCACCAGGGGTCCCAGTGTGCAAACGCGACCTTGCCTGCACAGGGGTCTGCAGCATACCGAACATACCTGCACCGGGGTGCTGGGGATGCCCACAGCTGAACCTGGCATCAACAGGGTGGGTGTCACATGATGCCAGGAATGGGAAGTGGATAGTGTACTGTGTGGTGTCAGCAGCACAGGGGCACCTGACTGTGTGCCTAATGTGGCCACGACACCAACCACTGCCTGTGTCAGCCTGTCGATGGCGGTGGTCACATCCACCCGCAAATGGTCAATCTGGGACAGGATCCTCTCGGTGTCCCTGCTGTGCTGCTGCAGAGCACCACACAGTGCCTCCACAGATGTTGCAACCCACATCTGCTGCTGTACTGATGCCTGCAGCAGGCGGGTGTGCTCATCAAAGAGGTCGTCTGCCACATCGGCAACCTGTCCCTCAGGGTATGGAAGGGCCTGATGTACAGCACCCCTTGAGGGTGGGCGCTGCTCACCAGGACCATATATGGGCATGTCCACAGGTGGTGCACCTACATCACCGCTGAGCCCTGTACCCCCAGTCCCAGTGGGTGACTGCTGCTGCTGCCCCTCTGCCTGCTGTGCCCACGGGATCAGTGGTTCCACTGCTGTGACCACAACAGTGCCAGTGACCTGCACAGCCACTGGTGCTGCCCCACCAGTGCTGACAGGCACAGCCTGGGATTGTGCTGACATGCTGGCACACATGTCAGAACCAGCTAGGTCCATGGGCATGAGCTGTCCTGCTGTGTGTCCATTCTGTGACACACACATGTCAATGTCCATAGTGGTCAGTGCATCATCAATGGTGCAGGTCTGTGCCACAGCCACAGCATGCTGGCATGCTTGCATGCCAGACCACTGAGACACAGGAAGGGCACTCCCCACACCTGTCTCAACATCAGTGAAGGTAGCCAGGTGTGCACACTGGTGCAGTGCACACCTGCAATCTGCGGAGGTGGATGGTCCCTCCTCCAACTCTGGATAGCTGTCTGCAGTGGACAGGCCCTCCATTGCTGACCCCTGCAGATGCACAGGATCTGTAACAGAAAGGAAGGACACATTAGTGCATGTGAACTACCTTCCCCCGACCATGACATACCATGCAGTGATGGGCTACCACCTGTCTGGAAGCCACTTCCAGAAACACTCTCAATGGCACTGCGCTGCATGCTTGCAGTGAGCATGTGAGCATGTCCTCTGCCGGAGTCAGCTGCACCACCTCCGGCTGTCCCTGGCCTGTTGCAGCACATGCCGCCCTGATGGCTGCAACCTTCTCCTTCACCTTCCTCCTGTAGGTCCCCATCTTCTTTTTACACTCCTGCACAGAGTGCTGGTGGCTGCCATGCAGGTTGATGGCACGTGCCACCCTCTCCCATGCAGCAGCATGGGCCTGAGGGGTGCCCCGCCATCCACTGAGAAGTGGCTCCTCATCCAGGTAGGCCTCAAACAGTGCATCTTTCTCAGCCTTCATAAAGTTGGGCCTCCTCTTCTGCCCACCATCATCCTCCTCACCCAGTCCTTGTTCGGTCATTTCACAGCCTGTATGGGTGAGAGTGGTCACCTGTGACTGTGCAGTACACAGCAATTCTCTGAGGCCATGGTCCAGAAGAGCACAATGCATGCAACTCACCTATCAACTGCAGTAACTGAATATGGCCACTGCAGAACAGTGTTGCATATTTATAGCACAATGCATGCAAATTAGGACTGGAGCAACTTTAATGAGATGCACATCGCACCGCTGTGCCATTGAATGGCTGATCGGATGATTTGCATATGACGGCTGAATATTGCGCTGTTGTGCTTTGCGCAATACGGTTGAATCGGCTGAGCCAATGGCGCAGTTCTGTGACTGCATAGTACACCGCACTGTGCATGCCCAGGTAGCTTGCGCAGGCGTCTGCCACACTGATGATGTGCTGTGCACGATAGGCAATTCAGGACACGGCCACCATTGTGCCAGTGGTGCTATAGCGACGGTCACTACATGGCGCTGTGGCACAACTGTGCAATAGTCCACTGTGGCAATGGCACACAGGTGACCAATTGTGCTGGATGCATAGACGTCCAATGGCACTGTGGGTGGCCTTGCGCCAGAGACCCATGACCCTGTGCCCGACCTTTGCCCTCTTGGTGATGTATGTATGGCATGTCTGCAGCTCTATCACGCTGTTCAGTAACAGCACAATAGGGACTGGCGGCGCTATACCAACAGCGTGATAGGGAATAGAGGAGTTGTATTGCACAACAATTCCAAGTGGGGTTGCCGTGCTGCAGAGTGCCATATTGCCTACTATACATGCAGGGATGGCATGCAGGAGAGCCCCCCAATGGAGTTCACTCAAACTCACAAACCTGGTGGCCATAGTGGAGCCTTACCATGGCCCACTATTTGGGGATGAACCCCTCAACATGGCCAGGACCCATGTGTGGCAGCAGGTGACCACTGCCCTTGAGGAGGCCACTGGCTGGTGGAGGTCAGCAGAGCAGTGCAGGCACCGGTACGGGGACCTGTGGAGGAGTGAGCCGGCACTACTGGCACGTCTTCGGTCATGTGCCAGGAGGGGCGTGGTGCCTCGGCCAGGTGGGTGAGCCTTCTATGCACCTGTATGGTCTGTATGGGTAACACTGTCTATTGTGTCCAGCACATGGGGGAAGGTTGGTCTATGGTTGGCTGTGGTGGTGTTTACAGGATATGTGATGTATGGGTCTGGCTGGGTGGGGTGGGCACACTCATTGGGGCAGGGGGATGTCTGCTTTGGGATTTCACTGATGTGTTTCTCACCTTTTGTTTCCCACAGGCATGGCGGAGCAGAGGAGGGCCTGGGCTGAGGTGCAGCAAGAGGTGGCAGTGGTGGCTGTGCGTGGTGTTGTTGGTGGTGGTGGTGATGAACCACAACAGCAGCAGCAGCATGATGAGGGTGAGTGACATGACATCATGAATGCTATTGTATGCTGTGTGGGGGGGGCAGGGCACAGCCACCATCCATGGACAACACTGCCATGCACGGGACATGTGACAGTCAGCACTGTCCAGTGGCACTGCATGTCTGGGAGTGCATCAATGGTGGTCCATGCGTGCACTGGGCACATGGCTGTGGCACTGTCTTCCCACCGCATAGCCACATCACTGTATAGCCTTGGTTGTGCTGTGCTGGACATGGGCGGTGTGTGTGTGCAGTGGCACACATGGCTGTTGCTGCCTGGTTGGGCATGTCTTGTGCACAGTCATTGTGGGTGGGTGCAGTCCATCACAGGAGCGGGGCACTTGGCTGTATGCCATGCATGATGGGTGGGCTACAGAGATATGGACAGTCACAGCCATTGACTCTGATCCCTTGTCCTAGGTGTCTGGATCCTGCAGTGAATTGAGAGATCAGTTCAGCAGCTCATACAGGTGGCCATGGATTCCCTCGCCATCCTGCGGGACCTGCATCAACATGGCATTAGGCGCAGGAGGAGGCCCCGGGACCAGAACCAGGTGGATGAAGAGTGGGCTGGCAGGCAATAGCTGCCCATCACCTCCCCCCTTTACCTATCCCTCACACCCTGCCTTCCCTCTCCCAGTTGTTCACCCCTGCCCCTTACCCACCCCTACCTTGTACCCGTACCCCCACCCCTGTATTGTATATTTGTATATAGTTATGGTTGTTCCTATTGTTATTGTTGTTATATTAATTAGAAATATATATTTTGAGATGAATACTGTGGTGGTCTCTGATTTGCAGCTGGCTATAGGTGCTCAGTTGCAGTGGTGTGCATGGCATCTGGGGTGGTATTGTCATGGGTATGTGTGTGTGTGTGTGCGTGGTGAGGTGTCTCTGGTGTGGGAGTGGCTTTCAGTCGGTCTTGCCATGTGCTTCCACCCACTGCTGGGTGCTCATGGTGGGTCTGGCTTGTATGGTTCTGTGGTACATGAGGTTGCGGTGTGATGGGGGATGCATGGGGATTCCTGCAGTGATGGTCACTGCTCATGGGTGGTGTCTTGGGGTCACAGTGCAGGGTGTGCTGTGCACATGGGGGGGCAGATGTGCACTGGGGTGGTCCACCCCTTTGTGTGGCAGTCTCAGCTTGCCAGTGGGTGTGCTGGGGCAACATGGCCCGGCCGTGCTTTGTTGGCTTGTCCCCATGGGCCGGTGGATATTCTGTCCCTCCCCCACTTATGCTGTGCTTGGGGTGTGGGGGTGCATTGTTAGTTCTGCAGTGTGTTCCTGTGCCCATCTGTGGCAAGGGTAGTGGGCCCCTGCCTACCTCCCTGGTTGTGCAGTTCCATTGCTCTGCTGCTGGGGGGCTCCCTGCTTGTGCTATGGTGCCTCTGGACTGCTTAGCTGGGCTGCCCTTGTTGCGCTATAGCGCATCATATCTGCTCAGCTTCCCCTTCCTGGTTGTGCTATGGTGCAGGTTGTGCGATATTCAGATGTTGGCTGGTTGCGCAATTTGCCTTGCTCCATGTTTTAATATCATGTCTATTGCACATGTGCGCAATGGACTTGCACTTGCTCCTGCTATTGCGCACATTTTGGGCGCAGTTTGAATATCCAGCCCAGTGCATATATAATTGTGTATGTGTGTACTTATATTTTCATACGTAATGTATTTCCTTGTGTACCTGAGCCTGTATCTGGTTCTCTTGTATTATGTAAGCCAGGCATCCTACCGAATGTCTTCATTGTTGCCTTTGTTCTCAAATGTAAATTGTATATAGTGCATATATAATTCTCAATGTGGGTACTTATATTTTCATATGTAATGTATTTCTTTGTGTACCTGACCCTGTTATCCCCAGGTCCATCTTGCAAATGAGCCTTGCTCAGTGATGACCGCCTGGATAAATAAAGATTTTAATTGATTGATTAATTGATAACATATCATATGATATATAATATTATAATATATTATCTTATATTAATCACCATTCCATATCAGATAATTTCACACAGTTAAGCACAACATTGTAACAGAGATCATTTAAATCATTGTTTAGAACCACACTAAAAGACAGACAATTTAACCCATGTTTGAGAAAATTTAACTCCTTAATTAGCACCACACCATCACAGAGATAATATAACACATTTAAGCAGCACACTGTTACAGAGATAATTTAACACATAGTTCAGCACCACAGTATCGCACAGATATTTTAACACATAGTTTATCACCACACTGTCACAGATATACATTAACAAGTACTTAATTAATTTAATAGTTATACTATTATAACACCGCAACATTAAATTATATTGTATTGTATTGTATTTTATTGTATTGCATTACATTGCATTGTATTGTATCATATCATATCTTATAATTGCATATCATAGCATATCAAATCATATCACATACCATCATATCACATAATATCATATCATATCATATCATAGCATACTACATCATACAATATCATATGATATCATATTATATTATATTATATTATATTATATTATATTATATTATATTATATTATATTATATTATATTATATTATACCATATTATGTTAATCATCACTCCGTAATGGATAATTTCACAACAGTTAAGCACAACATTGTAACAAAGAGCATTTAACTTGTTGTTTAGAGCCACACTACAATAGAGACAATGCAACTGTTGTTTGAGATAATTTAGCACAGAGATTTGCATCACACTGTCAAAGACATAATGTAACACATTTAATCACCACACTGTTAACAGAGATAATTTAACACATAGTTTAAAACCACTCTGTCAAAGAGATAAATTAACACAGTTAATTAATTTAATAGTTAGAATATAAGACCATACAACAATATAATATAATATAATATAATATAATATAATATAATATAATATAATATAATATAATATAATATAATATTAATGTAATGTACTAAAATGTAATATAATAAAATATATGACATGATATGATATGATACGATATGATATAATATGATACAATATAATAGTGTGCTATTATAGTATAACTACGTTAATTTATCTCTGTGACAGAGTGGTGTTAAACTGTGTTAAAATATATCTGCAATAGTGTGGTGCTGAATTATGTGTTAAACTATCTCTGTAACAGTGTAGTGATTAGAAGAAGAAGAAGAATCAGCATTTATATAGTGCTTTTCATACACCGTATCCCAAAGCACTTTACAAGCAATGCTAGACTGGTAGTGAAGTGACTGAATGTGTAGTGGTGGCCATATCACACGTCATCACCCACACACAGCCTGGATAATTGCATGAACCAGTTTATGGAAAGGGGAATGTTGGCCAGGACACCGGGAATGTTCCCTGCTCTTTGTGAGGAGTGCCCTGGGTTCTTTTACTTCTACCTGGACACTAACCAGGACAACACCAGGATGGGCAGAAGGGACCTCAGTTTAACATCTCATCTAAAGGATGGCACACCCCAGCAGTACAGCACCCCCCAATACTGCACTCAGATGCCAGCGATTTTTAGGTGCAAGTCCAATCCCAGTGTGGGACGAGAACCCATGACCTTTTGGTCCAGAGGCGGATGTGCTACCAACTGAGCCACGCTGACACCTTAAATGTGTTACATTATCTCTGTGATAATGTGGTACTAATATGTGTGTTAAATTATCTCAAACAAGAGTTTAATTGTCTCTCTTGTAGTGTGGTTCTAAACAATGAGTTAAATGCTCTATTTTACAATCTTGTGCTTAACTGTGTAAATTATTCATTATGGAATGGTGATTAACATGATATGATATGATATGATATGATATGATATGATACTAACATAATAATTGCCAGCAGATTAGGCCTTATAGTCTATCGAGTCTGCTCGAACCTCAGATCCTTAGTTGGGTGCCGAGGCCCTCCCTCCTGTGTTCCAGAAATCCTTGTCATCCATCCCCACCCCCCTGGGCCAGGCCACCATCTGATACTTCCACTTTCTGTGTCTGTCCCACCCTCTCTTGAAGCCCTCCACTGTGGATCTCTGAACCAGCTCACCAGACAGTGCATTCCAAGGGTCCGTCACCCTCTCAGTGAAAAACCTCCTCCTCTTTCCCCCTCACCCTTCCACCTTCCAACTTCAAACCATGCCCTCTGGTGATACCTCCCTGCTTTAGTCTAAATATCCCCTCCATGTTTACCCTAATTATTCCCTTGAAGACCTCAATCATGTCCCCCCTGTCTCTTCTCTCCTCCGATGAAAACAAGCAGAGCTCAGCAACTCTGTCCTCATATGTCAAATCCCCTAGTCTTTGTATCATCTTAGTTGCCCTCATCTGTACCCTCTCCAGGAGCTGTATGTCCCTCTTCAAGTGTGGTCTCCAGTACTGTACACAGTACTCAAGATGTGGTCTAACCAGTCCATTCTACAGCGGCAGAATCACTTCCCTGCTCCTAGAGGTGATTCCCCTTACGATGCATCCCAACATCCTATTTGCCTTGCTAGCTGCTCATCTGCACTGCTCAGAGTTATTCATACATGCATCCACCATGACCCCTAGGTCTTTTTCCCCTGTTGAGGCCTCTAGAGCCTCCCCTCCCAGGGTGTACCTATGTTTAGGGTTTCCCCTCCCACCTTGCACTTGGTGATATTGAAATTTAATTTCCATGTGTGAGCCCAGCTTTTCGGGGTGTCCAGGTCCCCTTGCAGGGCCAACCTCCCCCTTCCCCCTCAACTACTGCTCCCATCTTGGAGTCATCAGTGAAGAGACTCATTTCACATCCTATACCATCCCTGATGTCCGATATGTATGCATTAAACAGGATCAGACCCAGAACTGAGCCCTGCGGTAGCCCACTATCGACCTCTCTAGGGTTTGAGAGCTCCCCACTGACCACTACTCTCTGGGTGCATCCAGCTAGCCATTTTTTAATCCATCTGACTATCAAAGGGCCTACTCCCAACCCCATCAGTTTCTCCACCAGACCATTGTGGGGGACAGAGTCAAACGCCTTGCTGAAGTCCAAGAATAATACATCCACAGGCTTTCCCATCCAGTTCTGATGTTACCCATTTGTAGAACTCCACAAGATTGGTTTGACATGATCTACCTGGCACAAACTCATGTTGCTGACTATCCAGACCTCCCACCTCCTCTAAGAACACCCCAATCGTTCCTTTAGTATACTCTCCATTAATTTTCCCACCACCGAGTTCAAACTAATGGGTCTATAGATACCTGGTACTTCTCTCAACCCCCTTTATGGACTGGCACCACATATTCCCCTTGCCAATCCCTAGGTACCCTCCCTGTCTCAACCAACCTGTTGAAGAGCTCCTCCAGGGATGCAGCCAGTATGCCCTCCAATTCCCATAGTACTCTCAGATGAATGCCATCTGGCCCAGGAGATTTGTCTTTCTTTAGGGCCTTGAGGGCTAACCACACCCTTTTGGTGGAGATAGCATCATCCATCCCCTCCACCTTACTGGCCATTTTATCCTTATCCTGATGTGACACCACTGGGGTACCTCTCCCTCCTTCTTGCTCCATTTCTGTTGCTTCCCTGATCCCATTCACTGCTGCTTCTATCCCCATTGTGCCTTGCTTTGTAGATATCCCATCCACCTGCCTAGTGAACACAGTGGTGAAGTACTCATTTAATACCTCTGCCTGGTCCCTCGCCTCTTCCACCCACCCTCCTTCTGATCTCAATCTGCTGAGATGGCCCTTAGTTTTTCTCTGCTCCCCAATGTACTGGAAGAACCCCTTTTCCCCTCCATGTATCCCCTGTGCCAGCCACTGCTCTTTACTGGACTTTGCCCCCTCACCATCCGGGTGACGTTTCTTGATGCAAGATGTTACATTTCCTTATCCCTATCCCCTCTTGTTGTTTTATATTTTTTGTAGGCCACCTTCTTTTCTCTGACTGCTACCTGAACCTCACTGGACCACCAGCATGGTTTATGTGACTTTGCTCCCTTATGTTTTGCCTTAGCGCAGGTCCTGACTGCATCATGAAGTCCCTGTTTTATGACCTCCCATCTCTTTTCCACATTTGTCATTGATGTAATCCCCTTCAAGTGATCCTTGAGAATATTTCCCATGCCCACAATGTCTGCCCCCCTGAAGCCCACTTCCAGTGTGCTAGATCTCATCCCCCCTCCCCCATGCTTATTTGAAACCAGACAGTATTGTGGTCACTCCCAGTCATGGGATCCTCTACAACCAGATCCCTTACCAGATCCCCATCTGCCAGAACCACATCCAGGACATGCCCCTCCCTTGTGGGCTCCATCACATGCTGTGTTAAGAACACATCCTGGAAGCCATCCATCAGCCTCTGCTTCTTGGCCACCTTAGAGGATATGGTTCCCCAGTTTGTACCTTGCATATTAAGGTCCCCCATCAACACCACTCCTTTCCCTTTTGGGGACCTTTTGATCCATATGATATGATATGACATGATACGATATGATACGATATGAAATGAAATGATATGATATGATATGATATAATATATTATGAAATGATGTAATATAATATAATATAATGTAATGTAATATAATATATAAAGTATAATATAATGGTGTGGTGTTATAATATTAAAACTATTAAATTAATTATGTGTTAATTTATCTCTGTGACAGTGTGATGCACATCTGTGTAAAATCATCTCAAACATGGGTTAAATTATCTTTGTTGCAGTGTGGTTCAAAAGAATGATTTCAATGCTCTCTGTTACAGTGTTGTGCTTAACTGTGTGAAAATCTCCCTGCTATAGAGTGGTAATTAATATAATATAATATAACATAATATAATATAATATAATATAATATAATATAATGTAATATAATATAATATAATCAAATATAGTGATGTGGTGTTATAATAGTATAACTATTAAATTAATTAACTATGTGTTAATTTATCTCTGTGACAGTGTGACGCTAAACTATGTTAAATCATCTCAAACATGGGTTAAATTGTCTCTATTGTGCAGTTCTAAACAATGATTTAAATGCTATAATATAGTATAATTTTATGTAATGTAATGTAATATAATATAATATATTGTATATTATGATATGATATGTTGTAATGTGATATGATATATAATGGTGCGGTGTTATAGTATTATAACGATTAAATTAAATAACTATGTGTTAATTTGTCTCTGTGACAGTGTAATGCAAATGTATGTGTAAAATTATCTCAAACATGGATTAAATTCTCTTTCTTGCAGTCTGTTTCAAAACAATGAGTTTAATGTTCTTTGTTACAGTGTTGTGCTTTACTGTGTGAAATTCTCCCTGTTACGGAGTTGTGATTAATATAATATAATATAATGTAATATAATATAACACAATACAATACAACACATTACAATACAATATGATATGATAGAATATAATACAATATAGTGTAATATAATACAATATAATATCATATATAATATAATAGTGTGGTGTTATAATATTCTAAGTATTAAATTAAGTAACTACATGTTAATTTATCTCTGTGACAGTGTGGTGCTAATTTATGTGTTAAATTATCTCAGACTTGAGTTAAATTGTCTCTGTTGAACTGAGGTTTGAAACAATGAGTCCAATGCTCTCTGTTACAGTGTTGTACTTAACTGTGTGAAATTATCCCTGTTACCAAGTGGTGATTAATATAATGTAATATAATATCATATATTATAATATAATGTTGTGGCGTTACAATACTATAACTATTAAATTAATTAACACAATACAGTGTGGTGATAAACTTTGTTAATTTATCACTGTGACAATATGGTGCAAAACTATGTGTTAAAATATCTCTGTGATAGTGTGGTGCTGAACTATCTGTTAAATTGTCTCTGTAACAGTGTGTTGTTTAAATGTGCAAATTGTCTCTTTGACAGTGTGTCACTAATTCATGTGTTAAATTTTCTCAAACATGGGTTAAATTGTCTCTGTTGCAGTGTAGTTCTAAACAATGAGTTACATGCTCTCTGTTACAGTGTTGTGATTACCTGTGTGAACTTAGCTCTGTTGAGGTGAGGTGATTAATATAATATAATATAATATAATATAATATAATATAATATAATATAATATAATATAATGTAATGTAATGTAATGTAATGTAATGTAATATCATATCATATCATATCATATCATATCATATCATATCATATGATGTCATGTGATGTGGTGGGATTTGATGTGATATGATATGACACAATATAATTGTGTGATATTATAATATAACTGCTAAATTAATTGTGTTGCTTTGTCTCTGTGACAGAGTAGTGTTAAACTATGTGTTAAAATATCTCTGCGATAGTGTGGTGCTGAACTATGTGTTACATTATCTCTGTAACAGTGTGGTGATTAAATGTGTTACATTATCTATTTGACAGTGTGGTACTAATCTACGTGTTAAATTATCTCAAAAATGGTGTGGCTCTAAAAAATGAGTTAAATGCTCTTTGTTACAATGTTTTGCTTAACTGTGTGAAAATATCCATTATGGAGGGGTGATTAATATAATATAATATAATATAATATAATATAATATAATATAATATAATATAATATGATAAGATATGCTAGGATATGGAATGATATGCTATGATATAATATAATGGTGTGATGTTACAATAGTATAACTATTACATTAATTAACAATGTGTTAAAGTAGCTCTGTTACAGTCTGGATCTAAACTATGTGATGGGATTTGTTGTGATATGATATGATATGAAATGATATGATATGATATGGTATGATACAATATAATTGTGTGATAATATAATATAACTACTGTGTTGTGCTTACCTGTGTGAAATTATCTGACTTAAGATGTGATGATTAATATAATCTATTGTAATATAATATAATATAATATAATATAATATAATATAATATAATATACTGTAATGTATGTAATATAATATAGTATCATATAAGGTAATGTCAATGTGAGGTGTTAGAATATTATAACTATTAAATTAATTAACTATGTGTTAATTTATCTCTGTAATAGTGTGATGATAAACTATGTATTCAATCATCTCAAACATGGGATAAATTGTCTCTGTTGTAGTGTGTTTCTAAACAATGAGTTAAATCATCTCTGTCACAGTGTTGTGCTTAACTGTGTGAGATTATACCTGCTATGGAGTGGTGATAAATATAATATAGTATAATATAATATAATATAATATAATATAATATAATATAATATAATATAATATAATATTATATGACGTGCTGTTATGTGCAGTCATGTTATGCCATGTGATATGATATGATATGATATAAGATAATGTTATATGGAAGGATATGATATAATGTAATGGTGTGGTTTTATAATATTATAACTATTAAATTAATTAATTCTGTGTTAAATTTCTCTCTGCGAGAGTGTAGTGCTAACTTACGTGCTACATTATTTCATGCATGGGATAAATTTTCTCTGTTGCAGGGTGGTTCAAAACAATGAGTTCAATGCTCTCTGTTACAATGTTGTACATAACTGTCTGAAATGATCCCTGTTGTGGAGTGGTGATTAATATAATATAATATGATATGATATGATATGATATGATATGATATGATATGATATGATAAGATGTGATGTGATAAGATGTAATATAATATAATGGTGTGGTGTTATAATATTATAACTATTAAATTAATTAGCTAGGTGTTGTATCTCTGTGACAGTGTGGTCCTAAACTATGTGTTAAAATATCTGTGTGATACTGTGGTGCTGAACTATGTGTGAAATTATCTCTGTAACTGTGTTGTGTTTAAATGTGTTACATTACAGTGTGTCGCTAATTAATGTTCTAAATTTTCTCAAACATTGGTTAAATTGTCTCTCTTGCAATGTGGTTCTAAACAATGAGTTAAATGATATCTTTACATGGTTGTGCTTAATTTTGTGAAATTATCAGTTACGGAGTGGTGATTAATATAATATATTATGATACGATATGTTATGATAAGATGTGATGTGATGTGATATGATATTATTTGATATAATATGAAATGATATATGATGTGATATGATATGATATAATATAATATAATATAATATAATGGTGTGGTGTTATGCTATTATAAATATTATATTAAATAACTATGTGTTAGTGTATCTCTCTGACAGTGTGGTGTTGAACTATGGGTAAAATTATCTCTGTAATGGTGTGGTGCTTCAATGTGTTACAATATTTCTATGACAGTGTGGTGCTAATTAATGTGTTACATTTTCTCAAACATTGGTCAAATTGTCTCCACTGCAGCTTGGTTTTACACAATGAGTTAAATGATCTCTGTTACAGTGTTGTGCTTACCTGTGTGAAATTATCTCTGTTACGGTGGGGTGATTAATATAATATAAAATAATATAATATATTATAATATAGTATAATAAAATACTATATGATATGATGTGATGTGATCTGATGTGATGTGATATCATGTTACGTCATATGATACAAAATGATATAAAATGATATGGTATGGTATGATATGATATGATATGATATAACGGTTTGATGTTATAATATTTGAACTATTAAATTAATTAACTATGTGTTAATTTATCTCTGTGATAGTGTGTGGTGTTAAACTAACTGTTAAAATATCTCTGTGATAGTGTGGTGCTAACCTATGTGTTAAATTATCTCTGCAATAGTGTGGTGATTAAATGTGCTGCATTATCTCTGTTACAGTGTTGTGCTTAACTGTGTGAAATTATCCCTGTAATGGAGTGGTGATTAATATAATATAATATAATATAATATAATTTAATTAATATAATATAATACAGTGTAGTATAATATAGTATAATATAATATATTATAACATGATATAATATATTATAGTATAGCACAGTATAGCAAAATATAATAAACTATAGTACAGTATAATGCAATATAATACAATATAATATAATGTGGTGTTATAATATTATAACTATTAAATTAATGAACTTTTGTGTTAACTTTTCTCTGTGACATTAAGATGATAATGTATGTCTTAATTATCTTAAACATGGGTTAAATTTTCTCTGTTGCATTGTTGTTCAAAATAATGAGTTCAATGCTCTCTGTTACAGCGTTGTGTTTAACTGTGTGAAGTTATTCCTGTTACTGAGTGGTGATTAATATAATATAATGTAATATAATATAATATAATAAAATATAATACAATTCAACCTAACCTAACATAACATAACATAACATAACATAACATAACGTAACGTAAAGTAACGTAACGTAACGTAACGTAACGTAACGTAATGTAACGTAAAGTAACGTAACATAACATAACACAAGACAATACAATTATATATAATATAGTATAATATAATATAATATAATATAATATAATATAATATAATATAATATAATATAATATAATATGGTATGATATGATATGATAAGATGTGATGTGATGTGATGTGATGCGATATGATATGATATGGTTTGTTATGAAATATGATATGATGTAATATAATGGAATATAATATATGATGTGATATGACATAACATAACATAACATAACATAACATAACATAATGGTGTGGTGTTATAATATTATAAATATTATATTAATCATGTGTTAATGTATCTCAGTGACAGTATGTTGCTAAACTATATGTTAAAATATCTGTGTAATACTGTGGTGCTGAACTATGGGTAAAATTAACTCTGTAACAATATGGTGCTTAAATGTGTTACAGTATTTCTGTGACAGTGTGGTATTAATTAACGTGTTAAATTTTCTCAAACATAAGTAAATTTGTCTCCGCTGCAGCTTAATTTTTAACAAGGAGTTAAATGATCCCGGTTACAGTGTTGTGCTTACCTGTGTGAAATGTTCTCTGTTACCGTGTGCTGATTAATATAATATAATATAATATAATATAATATAATAAAATATAATATAATATAATATAATATAACTTAACATAACATAAAATAACATAACATATAAGATAGATAAGATATCATACTATCTTATAATATAATAAAATATAACATAACATAACATAAAATAATATAATATAATATAATATAATATAATATAATATAATACTATATGATATGATATGATGTGATGGTGATGTGCTATCATGTTAAGCCATATGATACTTCATGATATAAAATGATATGGTATGATATGATATGGAATGCTATGATATGATATGATATGATATGATGGTGTGGTGTTATAGTAGTTTAAATGTTAAATTAACTATCTATTAATTTATCTCTGTGACAGTGTGGTGTTAAACTAACTGTTAAAATATTTCTGCAATAGTGTGGTGCTGACCTATGTGTTAAATTATCTCTGTAATAGTGTGGTGATTACATGTGTTACATTATCTCTGTTACAGTGTTGTGCTTATCTGTGTGAGATTATCCCTGTAATGGAGTGCTGATTAATATAATATATGAACATATGAACATACGAAATTTGCCAGCAGATAAAGGCCTAGAGGTCTATCAAGTCTGCTTAAATGTGCAGCTAGCACCCGTTATTCTGCAGCTGCCCCTCCCTTCCACCCTTCCCCTTCATTAACCCTCCCCCTTGTCCTGTCCCATCCCCTTTTGAAGCAGTCCACTGTTCTACTGGATACCAATTTTGCAGGTAACGCATTCCACCCAGCCACCACCCTCTCTGTAAAAAAGTGTCTCCTCATCTCCCTCCTGAACCTTCCTCCCTCCAATCTCATATCATGGCCCCTGGTGTCCCTCCCCTCCCTTACTTTGAACAGCCCCTCTGTACCCATCTTGTTTATTCCTTTCATGTATTTAAAGGTTTCAGTTATGTCACCCCTGTCCCTCCTCTCCTCCAGTGAGTACATGTTCAACTCCTTCAACCTCCTCTCATATGATAAGTCCCCCAGACCCTTGATCATCTTTGTCACCCTGCGCTGCATCCCCTCCAGTAACTTAATGTCTCTCTTCAGATATAGGTGCCAGTACTGCATGCAGTACTCCAGGTGTGGTCTAACTAATGACCTATACAGTGGCAAAATCACTTCCTCCCTCCTCGAGGATATACCCCTTGCAATACAACCCAGCATTTTGTTGGCCTTTGCAGCTGCCTTCCTACATTGTGCTGAGTTGTTCATTGACCCTGTAATTAGCACACCCAGATCCTTCTTCTCCTCTGTCTGGGCTAGCTGCACTCCCCCCAGCTGGTAACTCCTCCTTTGGTTCTTCATCCCAAAATGCAGCACCTTGCACTTTTTGGCATTAAACCCCAGTTGCCAGGTGTCTGATCAGGTTTCAAGCTTTGCCAGATCATCCTGCAACCCCTGCCATCTCCCTAGGTCATCCATCACCGCACCTACCTTGGTATCATCAGCAAACAGACTGATCTTGCTCTTGATGTCCCATGATATGTCTGCAATGAATATCCCAAACAACACTGGTCCCAACACCGAGCCCTGTGGAACACCACTCATCACTGCCTTTGGGTGTGAGAGCTCCCCACCCACCACCACCCTCTGTTGCCTTCCCTGAAGCCAGTTTCCTACCCATCTCACCAGCTTTGCACCCGTCTCTGTGCCTACTAACTTCCTTCCCAGCCTTCCATGCAGCACAGAGTTGAATGCCTTACTGAAGTCCAGATACAGGACATCCATTGCATGGCCCCTGTCCAGTTGCCTAGTTACCCAGTCATAGAACTCCACCAGGTTGGTTTGGCAGGATCTGCCATGTATGAAGCTATGCTGTCTGCTGTCCTGTAGTCATTTGGCCTCTAGGAGGGCCACCAGCCTCTTCTTCAGGATAGTCTCCATTAGCTTACCCACAATGGATGTGAGGCTCACTGATCTGTAGTTTCCCAGTTCATCCTTGGGGCCACTCTTGTGGAGGGGCACCACATGAGCCATCCTCCAGGCCTGAGGTACACACCCCAAATGTAGTGAGGCATTAAATAGGTCTGACAAAGGTCCTGCAAGGACCTCTGCCAGCTCCTTCAGTACCCTGGGGTGGATGCCATCTGAGCCTGGTGCCTTATCCACCCTCAGTGCCTTCAAACCCTCTTGAACTCTGCCCTCCATGATTTCCCCATCTGTCACCCCTACCCCCCCATTTCTGCCATTTCTCCCACCTTGGGTGTCACCGACCTCTTCTCTTTAGTAAATACTGAGCAGAAGTACTCATTTAGTGCTTCTGCCTTATCGCACCCTGCTTCCACCCAACCCTCCTCCTTCCTAATCCTTACTATGGGGTCCTTACATCTCCTTTTCTCCCTGATGTACTTAAAGAAGTCCTTCTGCCCCTTCTTAATGCCTTGTGCCAGCCTGAGTTCCGTAGATGCTTTGGCTCCCCTTACTGCCCTTGTCACCTCCTTTGATTCTGTCAAGTACTCCTCCCTGTCCTCCCCCTCCCTGTTTTCTTGTACTTCCTAAAGGCAGCTCTTTTCTTCCTTACCTGTTCCATGACCTCCTTGCTCAACCAGCTCAGTTTCTTAGCCCTATCCTTCTTGCTCTGGGCTTTGCAGCAGGTTTTGGTTGCCACCCCTATCCCCAGCTTTATGAGCTCCCACCTCTGGTTAGTGTCCATACTAGATTGAATTCTGGCCAGGTACCATTTTACCACTTCCCCCATCCACCCAAAGTCGGCCCTCCTGAAGTCCAGCACTCCTGTGCCAGATTCCATTTCTTCCTTGCCCATATCCAATGTGAGCCATACTGAGTGGTGGTCACTCCCTGACAGCGGTTCCTCCACTATAAGTTCTCTCACAAAGTCCCCATTTGCCAGAACAAGGTCATGGGTATTCCCTAACCTGGTTGGTTCACTGACCATTTGCAGCATAATGTAATATAATGTAATATAAAATATAACATAGTACAGTGTTGTATAATATACTATAATATAATATAATATAATATAATGTAATATATTATAATATAATATAATATAGTATAGTATAGTTCAGTATAATATAATAGAATATAGTACATATATAATATAATATAATATAATATAATATAATATAATATAATATAATATAATATAATATAATATCATGTTGTGGTGTTATAATATTATAACTATTAAATTAATTAACTTTGTGTTAATTTTTCTCTGTGACAGTGTCATGGTAATGTATGTCCTAATTATCTTAAATATGGGTTAAATTTTCTCTGTTGCATTGTTGTTCAAAACAATGAGTTCAATGCTCTCTCTTACAGTGTTGTGCTTAACTGTGTGAAATTATCCCTGTTACTGAGTGGTGATTAATACAAACATAACATAACATAACATAACATAACATAACATAACATAACATAACATAACATAACACAATACAATACAATACAATACAATACAATACAATATAATATAATATAATATAATATAATATAATATAATATAATATGATATGATAAGATGTGATGTGATGTGATATGATATGGTATGGTTTGATATGAAATATGAGATGATTTAATATTATGAAATATAATATGATATAATATGATATGATATGATATGATATGATATGATATGATATGATATGATATAATATAATATATAATGGTGTGGTGTTACAATATTATAAATATTATATTAATTAACTATGTGTTAACGTATCTCTGTGACAGTGTGGTGCTAAACTATGTGTTAAAATATCTGTGTGATACTGTGGTGCTGAACTGTGGTTAAAATTATCTCTGTAACAGTGTGGTGCTTAAATGTGTTACATTATTTCTGCGACAGTGTGGTGCTAATTAATGTGTTAAATTTTCTCAAACATTGGTTAATTTGTCTCCGCTGCAGCTTGGTTTTAAACAATGAGTTAAATGATCCCTGTTACAGTGTTGTGTTTACCTGTGTGAACATTTCTCTTTTACCGTGTGCTGATTAATATAATATAATATAATATAATATTATATAATATAATATAATATAATATAATATAATATAATATAATATAATATAATATAATATAATATAATATAACTTAACATAACATAACATAAAAAATAACATAACATAAGATAACATAACATAACATAATATAATATAATTTAAAATAATATAATATAACATAATATAATGGTGTGGTGTTATAATATTATAGCTATTAAATTGATTAACTATGTGTTCATTTATCTCTGTGACAGTGTGATGCTAAACTATGTATTCAATCATGTCAAACATGAGTTAAATTGTCTCTGTTGAAGTGTGTTTCTAAACAATGAGTTGAAAGCTCTCTGTTACAGTGTTGTGCTTAACTGTGTGTTATACCTGTTTCATAGTGGTGATTAATATAATATAATATAATGTAATATAATATAATATAATATGATATGATATGCTGTCATGTTATGTCATGTGATGTGATATGATACGTATGGTATGATATGGATTGATATGATATAATGGTGTGGTGTTATAATATTTTAACTATTAAATCAATTAATCATGTGTTACTTTATCTCTGTGACAGTGTGGTGTTAAACTAACTGTTAAAATATATCTGCAATCATGTGGTGCTGACCTATGTTTTAAATTATCTCTAATAGTGTAGTGATTAAATGTGTTACATTATCTCTGTTACAGTGTTGTGCGTAACTGTGTGAAATTATCCCTGTAATGGAATGGTGATTAACATAACATAACATAACATAACATAACATAACATAACATAACATAACATAACATAACATAACATAACATAACATAACATAACATAACATAACATAACATATTATGATATGATAAGATGTGATGTGCTGTGATGTGATGTGATATGATATGATGTGATTTGATTTGATACGATATGAAATTATATGATATGATATGATTTGATATAATATAATGAAATATAAAATATAATATAATATAATTACTGGCAACCCCCTTTATCAAACTGTTTTCAAGCATCTTAAAAATGCCGTAATTACTCAAAAACGAGTTATTACGGCATTTGCAAAACCACCTGTCTCCTTTGTGTGTCACTCATCTGTATTCTGCCTTTTCATTGGTTTGCGCTCTGTGAGTGGGCGGGCTGAATAGCTTTAAAAAAATGGCAGCTCGTTTTCTCGCTTGCCGACGAGCCGTTTTTATTTACCACCCTCCCCATCTCTATTTGATTTTTTAAATGTTTTATCTGGTTGATCCCACCTTCCAAATAGAAAAGGACTATCTGGTTGATCCCGGCGTGTCTCCGGATCGGGAGATGCCGTCGCCAAAAAAAAGGTCAGTCTGAAAGAGAAATGGAGAAAGAGAAACTGTGTGTGTGTGAGAGAAAGACAGTGTGTGTGTGTGTGAAAGGGAGAGACAGACAGTGTGTGTGTGTGTGTGAGAGAGTGTGTGTGTGTGTTTGTAAATAGCATTTTTAAGATGCTTGAAAACAGTTTGATAAAGGGGGTTGCCAGTAATTATTAGCAGATACTGAGACAGTGTAAACTCTGCATTTTTAAGATGCTTGAAAACAGTTTAATAAAGGGGGTTACCAGTAATTATAAAAAATAAAAAATAAGCAACTGTGTGTATGTGGATTTTTTTTAACACACCCTCGGTGTGTGATTATCTCATAAACCTCTCGAGCTTCGCTCTCGAGGTTTATGGGTTTTCACACACCTTGGGTGCGTAAAAAAAATCCATAACACACAGTTGCCTATCTATTATTCTCTATATAATATAGTGGTGTGGAGTTATAATATTATAAGTATTAAATTAATTAACTATGTGTTAATGTATCTCCGTGACAGAGTGGTGCTAAGCTATGTGTTAAAATATCTATGTGATACAGTGGTTCTGAACTATGTGTTAAATGATTCATGTAAAGGTGCAATGCTTAAATATGTTACATTATCTCTGTGACCATGTGGCACTAATTAATGTGTTAAATTTTCTCAAATGTGGGATAAATTGTCTCTGTTGCAGCATGGCTCTACACAATGAATTAAATTCTGTCTGTTACAGTGTTAAGCTTACCTGTGTGAAATTTTCTCTGTTAAGGTGTGGTGATTAATTTAATATAATTTAATTTAATTTAATATAATATTATAATAGAAAATAATATAATTTGATATGCTATGATATGATATGATGTGATGTAATGTGATGTAATGTGATAGGATATGGTGTGATACCATATAATGGAGTGGTATTATTATATAACTATTACATTAATTAGCTGTGTTAATTTATCTCTTTGACAGAGTTGTATTGAACTGTGTTAAAGTGTCTGTGTGATAGTGTGGTGCTGAACTATGTGTTAAATCATCTCTGTAACAGTGTAGTGATTAAATGTGTTACATTATCTCAGGACAGTGTGGTGCTAATCTCTGTGTTAAATTATCTGAAATAAGGGTTATATTGTCTCTCTTGTAGTGTGGTTCCACGAAATAAGTTCAGTGCTCTTTGTTACAATGTTGTGCTTAACTGTGTGAAATTATCCATTATAGAGTGGAGATTAATATAATATAATATAATATAATATAATATAATATAATATAATATAATATAATATAATATTAGTATAGTATAATATAATATAATATAATATAATATAATATAATATAATATAATATAATATAATATAATATACAATATAATATGATATGACAATGTTGTGGTGTTATAATATAACAATTAATTATGTGTTAATTTATTTCTGTAACACTGTGGTTCAAAACAATGGGTTAAAATATCTCTGCAATAGTTTGATGTTGAACTATGTGTTAAATTATCTCAAAGATGAGTTAAAGTGTCTCTTTTGTGTGGTTCTAAACAATGAGTTAAATGCTGTCTGTAAAGGTGTTCTCCTTAACTGTGTGAAATTATGTAATATAACATAATATGATATAATATGATATCCCATGACATGACGTGACATGGCATGTGATGTGATATGATATAATATGATATGATATAATATAATATAATATAATATAATATAATATAATATAATATAATATAATATAGAAACATAGAAACATAGACTTTGATGCCAGATCAGGACCGCTTGGCCCACCTAGTCTGCCCATTCCCTACCTAGAGGATAAGCTGCAGATCCTATTTAACCAACAGCCTATTTCTTCCTACCCCCCACAAAAATTGCCTTATGTCTGTCCCATGCATTCTTGAATTCTCCCACATTTTAGACTCCACAACCTCCTCAGGAATGCTGTTCCATGCATCCACCTCCCTCTCTGTGAACAAATACTTCCTCACATTGCCCCGAGCTGTCCACCCTCTATCTTCAAATTGTGTCCCCTTGTTCTTGCCCATCTCTTTTTCTGAAAGATGCTACCCTCTTGGACTTTATTAATTCCACTGAGGTACTGAAGCATTTCTATCATGTCCCCCCTCTCCCTCCTTTCCTCAAGGGTATACATATTAAGCTCCTTTAGCCTCTCCTCGTATGGCTTCTCTTGCAGACCCTGAACCATTTTAGTTTCCCTCCTCTGAACTGCCTCCATCCGGTCTATGACCTTGTGGAGATGGGGTCTCCAGAACTGGACACATTACTCCAGATGGGGTCTCACCAACTGTCTGT
This sequence comes from Neoceratodus forsteri, assembly GCA_016271365.2. Lineage (NCBI taxonomy): Eukaryota > Metazoa > Chordata > Ceratodontiformes > Ceratodontidae > Neoceratodus > Neoceratodus forsteri. The sequence continues at coordinate 164,033,076 of CM028138.1, forward strand.
ACAGAGGGATAACAACTTCCTGTTTTCTGCTGGTGATGCCTCTCCCTATACATCCCAGTATCCCCCTGGCCCTTCCTACCACCTTCTCACATTGCTTACCCACCTTAAGGTCATCTGATATGATTACCCCTGGTCCCTTTCCATTTTTGTTGTTGTTACTACCTCCCCCCATTGTGTAATCTTCCCCTGGGTTTTTGTTTCCCAGGTGCATTACTTTGCACTTCTTTGCATTAAATCCAAGCTGCCATACTTCTGACCATTCCTCCAACCTTGCCAAGTCCCTTCTCATCCTTTCCACGCCTCCTTGTGTATTAACCCCTTTGCAGATCTTTGTGTCTTCTGCAAAGAGGCTTACTTTTCCTTCCAGTCCCTCTGTAATGTCACTTAAAAAGACATTAAAAAGGACTGGACCCAGTACTGAACCCTGCGGTACCCCATTAGTAACCCCTCTTTCTTCAGAGTGGACTCCATTTACAACTACCTTCTGTGTCCTGTTGTTCAGCCAATGTTTTACCCAGGCTACCACCCTGGGACCCACTCCAAGGCTGGTTAATTTGACTACTAATCTGTTGTGTGGGACTGTGTCAAATGCCTTGCTAAAGTCTAGGTAAGCCATTTCCACAGCCCCTCCCTGGTCTACTACTTTGGTCACCCAGTCAAAGAAATCAATTAGATTCATCTGACATGACCTTCCCACTGTGAACCCATGCTGCCTCGGGTCCTGTGCCCCACTGGCCTCTAGGTACTCAACAGTTCTTTCCTTCAGAAGTGATTCCATTACATTCCTTACCGCAGAGGTCAAACTGACATGTCTATAGTTTCCTGCCTCTGTCTTGCTCCCACTTTTGTGAAGGGAAATCACATCAGCCTTCTTCCAGTCCTCAGTTACTACACCATCCTCCCATGATCTGTTATAAAGGGTAGTCAATGGTGCCACTAGTTCTCTGCTTAATTCTTTTAGAAATCTGGGGTGAATTCCATCCGGTCCCATTGCTTTGTCCACTTTCAGTTTTAGGAGTTCTTTCAGAACCCTTTCTTTTGTGAAAGGAGTGGGATCGACCCCCTCTCCAGAGTGCTTCTGTTAATTGGATTAGGCATCTCCCCCACTTCCTCTTTTGTGAATACTGAACAGAAGTATTCATTCAGTATCCCTGCTTTTTCACTGTCACTCTCTGCCCACCCACCATCCATTCTATTCAGCCTCACTATCCCTCCCTTTGTCTTTCTATGCTCCCTGATATAGGTATAAAAGGTTTTATCCCCCTTCTTAACTGAGTTGGCTATCTTTTCCTCAGGTTGTGCCTTTGCTATTCTGGCTACCCTCACTGCTTCCTTCTGCCTTAACTGGTACAGTTATCTGTTCTGCTCCTTCTATGGTTCCTTATACTTCCTAAATGCTATCTTTTTCTCCCTAACCTTCACCACCACTTCTTTTGAGAACCATAGTGACTTTTTCTTTCATTTTGATTTATTTGCTTCATACAAAGGCTTGTTGCCTCTGTGATGGCAGTTTTGATAATTCTCCATTGTTGCTCCACCCCTACTTCCTATTAATTTAATATATATAATATTATAGCACCACACCATTATATTATGTTATGTTATGTTATGTTATGTTATAATATATTAATCACCACACTGCAACTTAATATGTATTTCACACAGCTAGGCACAACACTGAAAGCGAGAGCATGTAACTCATTGTTTAGAATCACACTGCAACAGATACAATTTATCCCTTGTTTGAGATAATTTAACACATAAATTAGCACCACACTGTCACAGAGATAATGTTACACATTTAAGGATCGCACTGTTACAGATAATTTAAACCTTAGCAACACACTATTACAGAGGTAATTTAACAAATTGTTTATCACCACTCTGTCTACGAGATATAGTAACCCACAGATGTCACAGAGATAATTTAAAACATAGTTTAGCACCTTCATTTCACAGAGACATTTATACACACAGTTTAGTAACACACTATAAAAGAAACAATTAAGACAGTTTAGTATTGCACTTTCACAGTGATAAATTAACACATAGTTTAGCACCACAGTTTGACTGAAATACATTAACACGTAGTTAATTAATTTAATAGTTATAATATTATAACAGCCTACTATTATATATTAAGTTATGTCATGTTATGTTAGGTTATGTGATTTTATGTTATGTTATGATATATTATATTATATTAAGCGCCACAGTGTAACAGAGATTATTTCACACAATTAAGCACTACACTGAAACAGAGAGCATTTAACTCATTGTTTAGAACCACACTGCAACAGAAACAATTTAACCCATGTTTGAGATAATTTAACAGATACATTAGCACCACACTGTCACAGAGGTAATGTAAGACATACTTTAAAACAACATTGTGATAGAGATAATTTTAACCATAGTTTATCACCACACTACAGTATCACAGAGATGATTTAACAAATAGTTTATCACCACACTGTCTTGCGAGTTAAAAAGCCTATAGATGTCAGGTAGATAATTTAACACATAAATTAGCACCAATCTGTTTCAGAGATAATTTACCACATAATTTAAAGCCACACTGTTAAATAGATAGTTTAAACCGTAGTTCAGCACCACACTATCACAGAGGTACAGTATTTTAACACATAGTTCAGCACCACCATGTCCCAGATATAATTCAACAAATAGTTAATCACCACAATGTCTTGTGAAATAAAGTAACTCATAGATGTCAGTGAGATAATTTTACAGTATGCATAGTTTAGCACCACCATGTTACAGAGATATTTTAACACATAGTTTAGCACCACACTGTAAAAGAAACAATTTAAGACAGTTCAGCATTGCATTCTCACAGTGATAACATAACACATAGCACTGCAGTGTGGTAGAGATAATGTAGCACAGACAGCAGTACACTGTCACAGAGAGAATTTAACATATAGTTCAGCAAAACACTTTGACTGAGATAAGTTAACAGATATTTAATTAATATAATAGTTATAACACCACAATATATTATGTTATGTTGTGTTATGTTATGTTACATTATATTTACCACCATAACATAACAGAGATAATTTTACAGATAAGAACAAAACTGAAACATAGAGCATTTATCTCATTGATGAGAACCACACTGCAACAGAGACTATTTAACCCATGTTTGAGATAATTTAACTCACAAATTAGCACCACACTGTCACAGGGATAATGTAACACATTTAAGCACCACACTGTTACAGAGATAATTTTACGCATACTTTAGAACCACACCGTAATAGAGATCATTGAAATCGTATTTCAGCTTTACACTGTCACAGAGATAATTTTACACAGTTTTAGTACTGTACTGTCACAGAGATAATTAAAAAAATAGTTTAGCACCACACTCTCAGAGTTAATTTACCACAGTTTAGCATGCCACTGTAAAAGAGACAATTTAAGACAGTTTATCATTGCACTCTCACAGTGATAATTTAACACACTTTAGCACCACACTGTTATAGAGATAATTTAACACATAGTTCAACACCACACCATTGCAGATATATCTTTACACATAGTTTAGCAAAACACTGTCACAGAGATAAATTAATACATAGTTAATAAATTTAACAGTTATATTATAACCCCACACCATTGTAAAATATTCTATTCTATTCTATTCTATTCTATTCTATTCTATTCTATTCATCACCTCTCTGTAACATGGATAATTTCACACAGTTTAGCACAACTCTGAAACAGAGATCATTTAACTCATTGTTTAGAACCAAACTGCAACAGAGACAATTTAACACATGGTTGCGATAATGTAACACATACTGTAAATCACCACCATACTGTCACAGAGATAAGGTAACACATTTAAGCACCACGCTATTACAGAGATAATTTTACACATAGTACAGCACCACACTCTCACAGTGCCAATTTAACACATAATTTTGCACTACACTGTCACAGAGATAAATCAACACATACTTCATTAAATAGCTGTAATATTAAAGCACCACACCATTATATTATATTATATTGTATTGTATTGTATTGTATTGTATTCTATTCTGTTCTATTCTATTCTACCATATCAAATCATATCATATCTTATCATCATATCATATCATATCACATCATTTCATATTATATTAATCACCAAACCATAACAGAGATAATTTCACAAAGGTAAGCTCAACACTGTAACAGAGAGCATTTAACTCATTGGCCTGCATATTCAAACTGTGCCAGACTGTGGCGCAAGCCCAGGCACAGCTCAATTTGGCTGCGCAGGGGTGTGGACTGGGTGATATTCAATGGAGCTGCACCATGGCTCAGCAGCATTGAATATCTCACCCTGGCCACCTGCAGTGCGCATGGTGCAGTGGCACTACACCAGTGCCAGTGGCCAGAGTAGAGCATGGAGATGCGCTAGTGCAAGTTCCATTGCACAAGGGTCAGCAACCTCGATATTCAAAAGTAGACATGCAAATGGGGCCATAATGTATGCAAGGCACACATGGGGCCATTTGCATGTCATTATGGCCCCAATTGCATGAAGGTGCGCCGATCCCCGACGACTTGTGCCTGGCATCCTGCCAGGCAGCAGCCATCAGGGACTGATGCCCCCTGTAGCACGGCAATGTGCTCCACAGCCCGATCGCGGGCTGCAGTAAAAAAAGAAAAATCATAAATCCTTGGTGGTCCAGTGGACTGCTGCCCGCCTGAGCGCTGGCTAAGTAAATAAATAAAATTCTCAATATCCCTGGTGGTCCAGTGGACCTGCCCACCTGATCATGGGCTAAGTGAATAAATACAATTCTCAATATTCCTGGTGGTCCAGTGGACTGCTGCTCGCCCGATTGCTGGCTAAGTAAATACATTAAATTCTCAATATCCTTGGTGGTCCAGTGAACCTGCCCGCCCAATCTCGGGCTAAGTGAATAAATAAAATTCTCAATATCCCTGGTGGTCCAGTGGACTTGCCGCCCCGATCATGGGCTAAGTAAATAAATAAAATCATCAATATCCCTGGTGGTCCAGTGGACCCCACCCCACCCACCCACTGAATCCCACTGCCCTGCTCCCCAGTCAGTGGCGGGTGACAGCACCCCACCTGCCAGCAGCTCTGCTGCCTGCTGACTGATACCGTTGGTAGGGCTGTACTCCCATTGGTCCACAGTGTGAACCAATGGGTGTACAGCCCATACCATACTACACATTCCAGACTTTTTGAAAAAGTGTAACATAACCAGCAAATAGCATGTGTTGGTGGGCCACATGCTCCCACCAAGCTGCCCATTCCTGAGTAACGATATGCATGTGTCAGAGTGCAGGCCCTCCAGGCTCTGACCTCCCACTTGAACATAACTATGGCATGCCAGCAAACTAGCCCAGCCCACACAGTTCCCCTCCTGGATTGGGACCTACACGGGTGCCGAAAGAGGTAATAAACTACCTCAAGAAGCAGCACCCTTGTGAGGGGGGGTTAGCCCGTCAGGTGCCACCGACCTGGTGGGCTAATAAAACTCAAACAGTTCCTCACCCAGATTAATTGGTCCCCCATTCATCATGCACCTGACATAGACACTGCCCTCACCTTTTTCTCCCTAACCTTTAACAAGGCCTGTGACCTCTTTGCACCCCTCACAAGAATTAGATCCAAAAAACGTAATGCACCCTGGGTTACCCCTGCCCTACTACAAATGCTCAGAAATATGGATAACCTCTGGCACCTTGCCACTGAAACAGGCCAGATGGCTAATAGACAGGCCTACAATTCTGCAGGTGCACATGGGCCATCCGTAAAGCCAAGGCCGACCATTACCAGGCCACTCTCACCTCCTCCTGGGGGTGTGCCCAGACTTTCTGGAACAATGTTAAACAAATAATTGGGAAATCAAGTGCCCCTCCCCATCCCAGCTCACTATTGATGGCTTTACCGACACCGACCTAGCCTGCATTGCTAACTGCCTTAACACCTCCTTTACTGACCTTAGCTCTGTCCTCCCCAGTAATTTCTTTGACCGTCCCCCCACCCTACCTTCCCCTGTCCTCCAATGCCCCAGTTTACACCTATGTAAGGTATCTGCCCAGGAAGCCAGACCCCTCCTAATTACAGCATAAAATAGCAATAGTCCCAGCAGTGACTCCCAGGACTCCAGTATTCTCTGGCTGGTGCTGGATGAAGTCCTTGCCCCACTCACCAGCCTATTTAAGAAGAAGAAGAAGAAGAAGAATCTGCATTTATATAGTGCTTTTTCTTACATCCAAAGCACTTTACAAGCAATGCTAGACTGGTAGTGAAGTGACGGAATGTGTGGTGGCAGCCATATCACACATCATCACCCACACACAGCCTGGATAATTGCATGAACCGGCTTATGGGAAGGGGAATGTTGGCCAGGACACCGGGAATGTTCCCTACTCTTTGCGAAGAGTGCCCTGGGTTCTTTTACTGGTACTTTTACTTGTTCTATTTAACAGAGCCCTCTGCTTGGGGCAATTCCCCACTGCATGGAAAACAGCCATAGTCACACCCATTCATAAAGGGGGTGACAGGTCCTCCGCTGGGAACTACCAACCAATCTCCATCCCCCCCAAAGCCCTAGAAAAAATGGTGGCCATTCAAATCACTGAATATCTGACTAAGCATAACATCTTATGCCCAGAGCAGCACAGCTTCCATGCTGGTCACTGTACCGGCACTGCCCTAGTTGAGTTCTACAATTTCCTACACTCCTCCCTGGATGCCAGATCCCTAGCTGATGCAGTGTCCATTGACCTCTCAAAGCCTTTGACACTGTCTCCCACCCTCTTCTGCTGGATGCCCTCTGCCACACTAGTTTCTCTGCTGGCCCTCTCGCCTGGTGCACAAGATATCTATCCACTCACTCCCAATGTGTAAAAATCAATGGGATACTCTCTGAAACTAGTCCCATCTGCTCAGGGGTACCCCAGAGCTCCATCCTGGGCCCCCTACTCTTTTTACTGTATCTAAACACCCTGCTCAGTGCATGCTCTGGCAAAATTCTTATGTATGCAGATGATGCTGTCATTTTTGCCACCCACTGTAATTCCATCTCCCTCCAGGACACCCTACAACAATTCTACAATGATGTCGAAGCCTGGTTTAAAGAGCACGGACTCGTCATTAATCTAAAAAAAAAAATGCTTATTGCCCACACCCAAAACAAAGCCTGCAACTTCCCACTCCCTATCCTCCCTAGTACCAAACAACCACTTGAACAAGTCTGCTCCTACAAATACCTTGGGGTTACTTTCAATTCAGCCCTCACCTACCACACCCACATTGATGCCTTTGCATCCATCACTAATACACGGCTTGGCATCCTCTACTGCTATAAAAACTGCCTCCCCCGATGCTTTCTGACTTGCGGTTACGTCTTCAGTACTGTCCCATGTTGACTTTGGCCTGCCAGTCTATGGTACTGCTGACACTACTGCCCTCAACAAAATTTGCCTTACCCTAAATAAGGCCTGCAGGCTGATTACTTGGGTCCCCAGGCTCACACATACTTGTCAGCTCTATGAAGAGGCAAAACTACTTAACCTAGGTGAATGGCTATGCTATCAAACCTGCCTCCTCACAAAAAAAACTCTACTCAGGGTATCACCTCCCGGGGTGACAGCCTCCATCCACCACACCCAACCCACTATCACAACCCGAACCTCCAACAAGACCACTCTGCTGGTCCCCAAATCCAGGACCACCCATGGTCAGAGGTCCTTCTGCTACAGAGATCCATTCTGGTTTAACTCTCTCCGTGCTCCCAACTCCAATGCCCCCACAATCTCCAAATTCAAAACCGCCCTTCAGAGCCACCTGTTTAACACTCGCAGCTGCTCCTGTCTCTAAATGTGGCCTCAGTCTCTCCACACTTGACAAGACCCACTGGGCGGCACCCCACCTCACCCCCCCACTTCTCCCCATTGCATCGTGCCTCTGTTACTTATCAGCATGTGCTCAGCTGTATCATTGTAATTGCTACTAAATTGTTTAAATGTATGAAACCACTCTGTGTTACTGTAAGTCAGTGACCTATATGCTGTAACCTAAAGTTGTTCTGTCTGTTCTCAATGTGATGAGGTACCTTAGGAAATGAGTCTCTGGCTCAAAGGTTGTAAACTGATGCACAAATAAATAAATAAAATAAACCACACAGCAGCCCTACAGGGCAAGCAACACTTGTAACACTAATTTTCCAATATCTCAGCAACCGTAGCAGCTATGAAAACAATTCAAATGTCATTGCAATCATGACAGTGAGACCTTCTCGGGGAACAAGGGCGACAAAATCTGTATCTCACATCATTTTTAAGTTACAGGTGCCATGGGTGCAATGATAACAGGTATTGCATAATTACTAAGTGTCCTTGATAAGGCAGTATACCAGTGCCCTCATCTATGTTCTGTCCTCTGACTTTTTGCCTGTAAAGTCAAGACTCATACAGTGTACCACCTGAGGGGCTTGGTGAAATCACTGATCTCGTCTTTAAGAAAATGTAGCTTTGTAATACATACATATAGCAAAGGTAGGGGCTGCTGGCTGTTAAAAGCACGAGTTTATCCACATCACAACATTTATTAGTTGAACAGAATTCTGGGTAGCCTGGGTTCAAATCCTAGCTAATGCACTATTTTTTTTCTCTCTTCTGTTTCTCCTGGTTCCACTAGAGATGTGTATTAATGTTATTAGAGTCACCTTAATTGCCTACATTCTGTTTTTTTTCTATCAGCTCACTTTCCCATCTGCAGTTTATCAGAACCACACACTTGAGGGTGCCCCATCTTCACCTTCTATATATAATTGATATGCACTGCAAAATAGTTTGTTTGTGCATTGGTTAGGTTTAAACCAACAAAAGTGGGAAATGAGATGTTAGGGTAGAGCCCCAACCCACCACCATCACCATCCTTCACACAACGAGAGACACCGGAGTGTGCCATTGAGTAGCGAGGCCCAACTCTCACCCCATTCCAAGTGTAATCAGGTTGACATACTACAGTAAAGGAGAATTGTCTGAGAGTTTGGCCTCATGACCCCATGGCACAACCCAGCGTCTGTCGGTCTGTGTAGGATGGGGAGGTGGGGTGGTTGGGGGTTAGGGGCTCCACCCCATGTCTCATTTTCCAACTTTTGTCAGTTATGTTATGTTACATTATTTTATGTTAATCACCACACTATAACAGACATCATTTCTCACAGTTATCCACAACATTGAAAAAGAGAACATTTAACTCATTGTTTAGAACCAAAGTTTAGCACCACACTGTAAAAGAAACAATTAAGACAGTTTAGCATTGCACTCTCACAGTGATAATTTAACACAGAGTTTAGCACTACAGTGTCACAGAGATAACTTAACATCTAGTTTAGCACCACACTCTTTGAGTTAATTTAACAGATATTTTAGCACCACACTTTGACTGAGATAAATTAACACATAGTTAAGTAATTTAATAGTTATATTACAACACCACATCATTTTATTATTTTTTGTTATGTTATGTTATGTGATGTTATGTTATGATATATTGGGCCAGATATTCAGAAAATTGCTCCATGGCCATGGTAGCACTGTCCAGCGTGCAAACATATCCCGGAACAAAATGCTAGCAATATTCAAAGGAAAAACGCAGTGCAAAACCAGGTGAATATAGCAAGCAAAGGAAACCAGGCAAACAGGGCCAGGAGTGCAGGGCAAAAACAGCCTGGGAATAAGACAGCACTGCATATAGCACACAAGACAGCACTGAATATAGCCCCAGGCAGGCAGTGCAAACACACAATGGAACACAGTGCAGAGGTGAGACAGCCTGACCCTGGGACACATGCAAGGAAACACATGCTGGAATGAGGTATCAGGAGCACACCACAGTGCACATCCCGGAGGATGCTACACATGCACGGGAATGTCTAGCAACAACCCAGACCCATGTGGAGAACACAAGTAACAGTACAAAGAATGCATAACCCCAGCACCCAAGAATGACACAGGACACAGTAAAATGTAGTAAATGCACTGTAATGGCAAACATGCAAAAGGAAAGGCAACGGAAACATTACAGTGATGTAAACCCATACAAAACCAAAGAACAAAACAAACAGAACCAAAAATGCCCCACCCACCACTGGACGACCCTCCCCACAACAAAGAAACATAACAGAACCATTCCCACCAAGCAACATGCCAAGACCCCCCCAACACACAACCCATGCAACAAAAAGCCCACTATGGGAACAACAAAAGGAATGCACTATAGGCAAAACAAGGATTCCAAAGGAAAACATATGTGAAGATAATAACTGGATGGACAGGAAGGTACAGGAGAAGGGTGCAAAGGGGAAGAGGATGCACACAGGGACAGAGGAATACAGTCCAGGAAGGGATAAACAAATCCAGTGAGGGGGCTCTGGGAAGGAAACACAGCATGGGAAGTAGGGCATATCTAGCTGCCCGCTGGATCTGGAAGCCGAGCCTCTAACACATTTTCCACTCTCCTTGTCTTTGTTATGAGTATGGCTTGCTGCTCAAACAGAGTCCTTTGCTGTCTGATGATGCAGCGCAGCAGGTCCTCAGTCCCCTCAGACTCCTCTGGCCTGGTCGCCCACAGCGATGCCTGGCGACTTACAAGAGGAAGGGTGAGACCATGAGGATGATACACCACACAGGAGGCAGACAGCAGCCAAAGGTGGCCACACAGGGATGGACAGCATGTCCCAATGGGCAATCCTGGGTCGAGGTGAGTGCCACACTGGTAGGCCAACATGGAAGGTTCCCACAAAGCAGCACAGGGTGACACAGGCAGCAACACAAAACCCAACACACATGATGACAACAATCCCGATAGCACCAGGGTACATGTGACACCGCCCTCCCTGATACAGCACACAGTGAGACACGGCAGATACACAGCCGGATCCCCGGAGAGTTGAGTGCAAGGGCCATGCCACAACATGCACAAGGGCATCCATACATTGGGACATGCTGCCCACCAAAAGATGGAAATGTACCGTAATGCAGAGCACAGCACCAACAGCAATGACAGGCATGCAGGAGCATCAATGAACCATGACAGTGGCCTGCCAATGACCGACCCAGGCCAGGGGATAACAGTCAGCCAGGGCACAGATGCTGTCAGTGAAGGGCCGACACATGCCACCAGGCAAGGCCACTGAAAGCATACCACCCAACTGTGACATGGTGCAAGGAAGAGTCCCTGACCCAAGTGTCAGGAGCCCCCTGTCCCACCCTGTGAGGACAAGTTCCACAGCCAAGAACAACATTGTCAGGCAACAATGCACATAATGTAATTGCACAGTGATAACAGTACCCTGTAACTAAACTGCAACACAGTAACATCACCATGAGATACCCAGGTAAGGACTACACAATGCATATGACACAGTGCCAGGATGTAGCACAGTTTGACAGGCAATGTACCACAGCTGGTGGACAGAAGGATGAGAGGTATGCCCATAAGGCATGGTGCGTGTTGTCCCGCATGCACAACAAGGCACTGCCACCAGTGCAAATGTGGATGCCCTGTGGGGGGGGTTAAGGATGGACCCCAGAGGTGGGCATGGCAGCTGACAGTATGTGGTCCCCACGGAACACTCGCCACCTGAGCAACCACCACCATCAGTCAACTGCACAGCAATGCAAGCTGACAGTACCCCACTCCCACCCGGGCCAGACTGACAACACCCAACTGTGGTGTGCAACACAGGTGTGCTGCACAGCACAGTACCACACCTCCACTGGCCCACTGCCCATTGCAGACATGCCACCAGACCAGTCAGTGGCAGGACACCCAGGTGTGACACACAGCCTAGTGAAAGGGCACAGATCACAGAGCACTGAAACAGGTATTCACGCAACATGTCACCGCTCTCAGGGCTGCTCTCCTGCACCCACTGTGGCATGGATGGCACCCTTGGGCTGCCTCTCCTCTGCTCCTGAGTCCTGCCTTGTCTCCCTCCAGCCATGGGCTGCTCGATCTGCTCTACAGTGGACAGGTGAGAAAGTAGTGTTAGAGCATGACACAGCATACACCACATGCAGCACAGCAAGATGCACATGCAATCCTAACAGCAATGCACACACAGGGAGTGAACATGGAGGACACCCACACAGATGGTCACAGAGCCCATGGCACATTCACCAGGCACACATGGCAGTAATCAATGGTGCTGCAGATCTGCGATGGTGCCTGTTGCAGCTCTCCTGTGAACATCCACATACCCGTGTGTGTATGTCGACAGTCCCCCAGGAGTGGGATCCCTGCACTATGGTGTTGCTGTCTGCAGGCTGGTGATGCACCAGGACATGCCAAACAGTATGACCCAACCTGCCTCCCACACCAATGACAGTACTGTGCCCATAGGAGGCCAAACTGTGCCACCCCACCTGTTCCACATGTGCCACAGCACCATGCAGTGTGTCACACACATGGGCACACACACACCCACACCCACACACACACACACACACATATGCATCCCAACATGATGGTGCTATCAACATGCAACACCACATACCTGGCACAGGCACAGTGCCCTCATGCACCATGCGCTTGTAGGGCTCCAGCTGTTGATGCTGCCTACTTTGTAGGTCTGTATACCTGTGCCTGCACTTTTCAGCATTATGGGGTATCCCAGTGTGGGCAGTTAGCTTGTGTGCGACCATGTCCCACACCTGCATACGTGGGATGTCCCCCTTCCTGACCTCCCCAAAGAGCTTCCAGTGCCTCTTCTGCACCAGCTCCACCAGGTTTGCTGTCTCAGCCTCCCCCCAGTGCCTGTCCCTGTGCACCACTGCATGCTGTCTTGCACATCCTGGCATTGCCCACACAGCCCGTATTCCTCAACACCTCTCAGATAGGAAGTGGTTGGCACACCCATGATTCTCCTGCAACAACAACTGTAGCACTGCACTATCACATGATGTAGAGCGGTGCTGCCCGTAAGTGTTCACAGTGCACATGCATGACCCCTGGCATGACCCTGAGGTTGTATACCATGCATGCACATAGTGCCACGCTGTGTTGGCTAGTGTGGTGCTACAATGCGCTATGCCAGGATGAGAGCGCAGACATGGGGGCCTCACAAGCATGCGTGTTGGTCGCGCTATAGCACAGAGCACTGCGCTAATGGGATAGCACAGCGCTGTCCCCTCAATAGCCCTGCACTGACATTTGCACAGCACAGGTGATAGCCTGGTGCTACTCAGGGACATATTCAACAGGAATATGCAAATGGGGATACTTGTGTATGCATGGGGCAAACTGTGTGATTAGTATATCATTATGCACTGATTTGCATGCATAACAGGCTTGCTTGCCTGGATGGGCTATAAAAGAGCAAGCAGTGCACCACCAGTGTTGTGTTGTGGTAATGCAGCATACTACAGATACTGCAAAACTACAAGGGACAGGTGGAGAAATGCAACGGGGATGAGCAGTGAGAGGCAGGTATGTACAACTGCTGTTGGACTCTCGGAAAGGCAAGAGCTCAGAAAAGGGTCAGCACAGACTGCAGCACACAGACATACCTGCTGGTGAATGGTCAGACACATGTTGTACCACAGGCAAGCACTGTGCTGTGTGATGGTGCACAGCTATATATGTACGCCTGGGCAGCATACCGTCCAGTGCACTCTGCACATTCCCCTGCAGTGCACTGTGCCTTTTAGCACTGCCTGCACACTGTGGGCACCAGACAGGGGCCCTAGTGCATTACAAGGTGTGTCCTGCAACACCGGCTCACTGACATGACTCCTGGATGTGGGGCGTGGCAGGCTGTGGCCACCCTGCAGGGAGTACATAGGGTCCCAGCACTGTGCCATTCCATGCACCGTGTGGCCTGTGCCTGGTGTCCTGACATTGTCTACATGCTAGTACACTTGTCCATGCACTCAGTGTAGTGATCACGTAGGGCACAGTACAGTGCCAGGTGGTGGGCGTATGGGTGGCCCCATTCATGGGTGCACATGCCAGCCATGGGCGACAGCAGTGCACATGTGGGTACAGGGCTTGCTGCCCAGACACAGGGCGGCCAGTGACTATGTGGCCATGTGCACCGTACATGCACCTGATGCACAGTGATATGTTCATTTGGCCTGTGTCATTCTAGGGGGTGGCATGGTGATGTCTATGCATAATGCAATGCAGTCCTGACATGGCTGATGACACATGTCCCCTTTTGACTGTCCAATAGGTAGTGCATCATAACAAGAGCGCATACGTGCACATAAGTTCTCACAGGATGAGCTGACAACACTGGTGCATGCTGTGAAGGAGAGGGATCATGTGCTCTGCATGCATGGGGCCATGGATGCGGTGGTGTGCCAAGTCTGGGAGGAGGTGACAGCTGTGGTCAATGCTGTCAGCGGATGTGGCAGGACGACCGAGGGGGTACAAAAGTGCTGGAATTACCTGCTGCACTGTGCCAAGGAAGAGGAGGCACAGCGACTGTGGGAATGGATGTGGACCAGTGGAGGACCACAAGACCAACAGCAGCAGGTGGAGGAGCCACTCATGGCAGTGGTGGCATCAACACTGAGGACAGTGGCAGTCACAGGTGTGCCAGATGGTGGATGGGAGACACCTCTCGCACTGCCCAGGACAGGTCTGTATTCGCATGTGTATACCCTGCATGTTGTGATGGCATGGGTGCATAGACCTGTTGTTGGTGTCCTGCACAGGGTGCACTGTGGGCTGCTGAACAGCTGCATGGCAACGGCATGTGCCCTGTGGGTTGGGTGGGTGCATGTGGTCACTGGCTGGTGTGAAGGAGGTACGTGTCCTGGGGTCTGCATGGTGTGGTGGTGGTGGTGGTGTTAGGGCACAGTGTCCATGTACAGGTGACTGACCCTGTCCCTATTTTCTCCACAGTGGTGTCTGCAAGGCCTGTGGAACAACAGGAGCAGTACAAGATGTATGACCATGGTCTAGAGGTTGTGGAGGATGATGGTGAACAGCCATCAACATCTGGTCTGTGTGCCAGTCATGGACTCACAGAGACACTGCACGAATGGTAATCCAATAGACAGGGGCTGCATCTGCCTGGGGAGGGGGGACACACATCAGTAGGGGAGGTGGGATCCACTGAGTACCTGGAGGATGCACAAATGGAGGATATGGATGTTGGGCAGGTACTCCTAGTGACTGTGACCAGTGGCGATGACACTGATGTGTCAGAGGGTTCCCACTACCTGGACGTGCCTGTGGAGGGGGATGCAGGGGTGGGGCTGGTAGCATGCCATGGAACAGGCACCAGTGGTGTGTTTGGCATTGCTGGTGTGGCAGTCCCTGTGCATCTGGTGGTGGGCAGTATGGGGAACATTTCTGCACCACTGGACGTGCGGTGTCCCATACATATTGTGGTCCTGGGCCATCCAGTGCAACAGACCACCACCAGTGGTCTGCAGCAGCAGGCCATGCTAGACGTGTGACAGCGTCCCGTTCCTCCTGTGCAGCAGGCACCTGTGCCAGCTGCAAATGAGGGGTCTGTGCCCCGGGGGCAGGATGCCCATGGTTCCTGCCCACTCCTGCAGGCTGCTGTCACTTCCCAGCAGGAGTCTCGGATGGACTTGCATGGACCACGGAGGGAGTTGAGGCATGAGCTGGCACTGATGAGGGAGTCCACTTCAGTGGGCTTTGCCCATGCCGAACAGCGGGCGGAGGACAGGTTGAGCTACATGGTGGATGCGATCAATCGTGGCTTTGCTGGCCTGATGGCTGCAGTGGTTGACATCGCTAATATACTTCATGGGGGTGCATGGGGGTCACTAGCATGAGCTGGTTGGTCAGGGTGCAGAAGGTACAGGGGCACACAGGCGGGCAACCAGTGGCCGCAGGGCTGGCACTGGGTCCAGCTCCACTGTGTCATGCACCACATCAGGAACACAGCACCGCCGTGGCCGTCCACCCACCCTGTCATGCTCCACCATTCAACGGGGCACAGGAGGGCAACCCTGCCTGCCTCACTATTTTTATCAGCATTGTCCTTGGCCCAGAGCACACCAGGGTATATGACCTACAGTATTGGTGCACGTCATGTGTGGGGTGGTAGTCAGCGGTGATGGTCACGGTCATACTGCATCACTGCGCAGTCATCTCCCCCCTTTTCATCATTGGCACACCCACATGCATGTGCACACATGCACACACACACACACACACACACACTAACAAACAGCCTCACACTCCATCACATGCACACTCACACTTCCACTGCCATGGTTGCCCTCCTTACACTCAGAGCACACATCATGCTTCCCCAGTGACAGTACACTGTGGCTATGTGTCCCCCTGTGTGTCCTGCACCCCCCAACATCACACCACATGCACACATGTTGTCTGTTCCACTCTGTTGTGTTACTGTTGTGATTGTTGGTGTCACTGTTCTGTTTCTTTGTGCACATTAAATAGATTCATCATTGTACTGTTTCAAGTTGTTATGCAGTCTGTACTTACCCTCTTGTCTGTGACAATGTTCTAATGATGTTGTCCCTGTGCTCTATGGGTCTGTGTGTCATGTGAGGGTCCCTCCTCTCGAGTTGCTACACTATCCCCCTGACCGCTGGCTCTGGCTCACTGTTGGACTGTCCCTCAGGTTCAGGTGCCTGTATCCCACTGTTCATTGCCATGTTGTGCAGCATACTACAGGCTAGAACAATATGGCATACCTTCTGAGGTGTATACTGTAGGGCACTGCCTGATTTGTCTAGGCATCTGAATCGCATCTTCAGAATGCCAAACACCCTCTCTATGATGTTCCTTGTGTTGGCATGTGCCTCGTTGTACATCTCCTCATCCACTGTGGCTGGTTGGAGTACCGGTGTCAGCAGCCAGGGTTGCAGGGGATAGGCGCTGTCCCCTGTCAAGAGATGTGTACCTGTTAGTGCCATACTGCAGTCTGTCTGTTGCTGTCCTGCACCTCTGTGTAGCCCTCCCACTCCCCTTCCCTGGCCTGCAATGCCTGCCCTGATCCATGCTGTCATGTGTATGCCTTGTATGCTGCTACTCACTGACTAGTTGCCCACTAGGTATCCTGCCCTCCTCAAAGCCTGGCACAGCTAGGACTGGTGCCAGATGAAGGTGTCGTGGGCACTGCCGGGGGTACTGTGCATAGACATTGCTGATGCACCCAGTCGCATCGCACACCACCTGGCAGTTGATGGAGTGGTACCCCTTCCTGTTTATGTACATAGCACTGCCATCACCAGGTGGTGCATGGATGGAGACATGGGTGCAGTCAATGGCACCCAGTACAGATGGTAGGTGCTCAACTCGATGGAACTGCTGCATTGTTTCTCTGCGCTTTGCTGCCGTACTGGGGAATACTATGAACTCCCCAGCATGTGGCAGGAAAGCCTCTAGGAACTGGGTCAGGAGGCGTGAGGTGGCAGACTGCATTACCCCGATGGTGTCCCCCATTGGTCATTGGAACGTCCCTGTGGCAAGAAAGCACATTGCTGCTGTCACCTTCTCCTCCACTGTCATGGCATGGCTGCGTCTGGTGTTTGGGTGCAGCTGCTCATGCAGGAGTTCACAGAGCCACCTCAATATTCCCCTGTTCATCCTGTACCGGCCAGTGATGTGGTCATCAGGCAGGGTCTCGAAGGAGACCCTGGGCTGGTACCACCTGTTTGCAGCATATCATCTCCTTGGCCTGCGTTTTGGCCAATGTTGTGCCTGCTCCCTCTCCTCCTCCTCCTCCTCCACTACAGCTGCCATCAGTGGCAGCATCACTGCTACTGGCACTGCACACATTCCCACTTCCTGTTGTGGCCCCTCCTCCTAGGTGTTTTGCCCTGGGTTAAGACCAGCCTTTTATAGGCTGTAACTAGAGCAGTGCTAGGTGTCATGCTATTTGTCCTAGCACAGTGCTGGGGCTTTGAATATCCCTTTGTGTGTGTGTCTGCTGACCACTCCCCTCAATTTGCCCCTTGCATACATTATTGGTTTGCCCCGCGCTACTGCTGTTAGCGTCCACTAACTGGTCCTTTGAATATGGCTGCTCCTATTCCTGTGCTATTCCAACACTATTGGTTTGTGTGCTGCACTATGCTTTGAATATCTGGCCCAATGCTCTCTGTTACAGTTTTGTACTTAACTGTGTGAAATTATGCCTGTTACTGAGTGGTGATTAACATAATATAATATAATATAATATAATATAATATAATATAATATAATATAATATAATATAATATAATATAATGGTGTGGTGTTATAATGTTAAAACTATTAAATTAAGTATGTGTTAATTTATCTCTGTGACAGTGTGGTGCTAAACTCTGTGTTAAATCATCTCAAACATTAATTAAATTGTCTCTGTTGTAGTCTTGTTATAAATAAAGAGGGTTGCCCAATTTAAAAGGGGCAGGACCCATTGTCCCATGGCCCAGGCCAAAAATGTGAGGCTCAGTGAGGCAAGAGGAGGGGTGAGAAAGAGGGTGTGGGGTTAGGAAGAGGGAGGCACAGTGACCTCACAAAGGGGCAGGTGATAGGACAAATGGGCAATGAGGTGGCAACAGAGAATTGGGCAAGGGAGAAAAGGGGTGTGGAAAGGGAGCAGCTAAAAGGGGCTGCACACCAAGGGGAGCACACAAGTTTTGCTCCATAAGGAATTTCCTGTGGAAACACATCAGTCTATGGTATGAGCCATTGGGCATTTGATTTTGGAAGTTAATATCTGTGGAAATGAAAAAAATAAAAGAAATTAAAAAAAGAAGAAAGAGAAGGAGGAAGGAGTATTGGGAGCAACAAAGAAGGGGCTGAAACAGTGAAGGGACAACAAGAGGACTGGAGGTAAGGGATATCAAGACAGGCTGAGAGCCCTTGCAAAAAAAAAAAGATCATTTAGTTTGGGGTCAGGAGGTCATTTTAATTGTTACAGTTCCAGATGCACTGTTTAGAGGCTGCGGAGAGCAATGGCACATGTGGTTTGGAAAGAAACTAAGGGTGACTGGACAGGAAGGGAGGTTTTTTGTTCCATGGTGCATTTGAACAGGGGATGGATTTGTAAGGAGAGAGGGAGGCAGTGTGGCTGTGGTGATGGCAGCCTGCAAAGTTGCGAGTGAATGGGGTAGGGTGGTATGAAAATGAGTAGGTGGAAAAAGGTAGGGAGCGATGCAGGGCAGCGTGGCAGTCACCGGACCAGTATTAAGGGAATAGAGTTGGCAGTCGGGAGAAAGAAGAGAGGTAAAACAGATGGGATACAAGGCACAGTTAGCAGGGGGCCGTAATGCCTGGAGAACAGCGTGGACAGTGTGGCAGAATTATGCCGAGGCCAAGCAGAAAACCCACGGGCATTTGTAGCAAAAAGCCCTTCTGAGTTAGTGTGCTAGGGCGCAGGGTGCCAAACCGACAGAGAATAGGCTAAACGAGGTGGCTACATGGAGAAAAGCATGCGAGTCAGAGGCACAGTGGGCTGAGAGGAGCGGTCATGGCAGTGAAATTAAGGAAGATCCTAAGGAGGGGCAGAGGAGCCTCAGCAGTGGAGCATTTGCCAGGAGTAGGGAATCAATTAGGGAGGCAGTATAGTGCAGTGGTCTAAGGCTCTGAGCTGCAAATCTGGAGACCAGGGTTTGAATCCCACAGCCCCTACTTGCATACTGTATGACTCTGAGCAAGTCACAACTTCCCTGTGCTCCTAGGTTGCACCTGTAAACAAGCTTTCAGCTTAGTGTCTCTCCTGGTTAAGCAATTGGAAAGGAATCAGGGAGGAAAAGGGTTTTTGCGGCAGGAAGACCATGCAGGGGTGCTTGTGGTGGCGTTGATCTTTGACAAAAGGGTTGGTCAGAGGATCAGAGTGCGACGAAGAAAGAAAAGGGCTGAAACACTCAGTAGTGCCAGAAGGGCATTAGTTTTGGAGGTTTTTCTTTGCAAAAGGGGAGCGAAGAATGGGCGATTGAGACCGCAGGGTCCCGACTGCATGGTGATGGCGTGTGATGTCATCACCACATGGGGTCAGCAGGAAAACAGGACTCAAGGGCGGAGGACGCCTAAACGGGGGAAGAACAAATCAAAAGGGGAGAGTGGCAAGCTAGAAGAAGGAACAGGGGCCATATTATGAAAGCAGGGAGGGTTTCCAAATTCAGATGGGCAAGGGCATGGTCGCAAGGGCCGTGCTCAGCACTATGGTAGGGGTTCGGAAATATTAGGGCTATATAAAAGAAAAACAAGTGAGTGGGGATTACATAAGGGATGAAGCTCGCAGTGGTAGGGGAGGCGGGGGAAGGGGCTGACAATGTGGGTCGGTCAGGGAGAGGGGCCGGCTGAAAAAGCAGGAAAAGGCCCCCAAGAAGGCCAAGAAGAGAGGATGGGGGGAAAAACTAGTAAAAAGTGGCCCTATGACATGATTGGGTAGTGCAAGGCAGTTCTAAGCAAACGATTGCAAGTCCACCCAACAGCAGTTTCAATACAAAAAGTACACAACACAAAAAAAAAATATATATATATTATGGTAGCACGCGTAGTGCTACCAGTAGTTAGGGTTGAGGAGCCATTTCCATGTTAAACCTAAAGTTTTGCATTTGAATAACTTTGCAACCGTTTGATGGATTTGCCTGAAATTTAGAATGTGCGATCAAAACCCATAGGCCTTGGGATCTGCCAAGTTCCGTACTGATCGGATATACTGTTGTGGAGTTATTTGTTGATCTGTGTAGCGTTACACGCTTTTCTGAATTTATGGTCGCGCTGGTAGGTCGTATCGGTTTGAGGACCGCCCGAATCTTCAGGGAATGTGCAGGCGGGCCCCATGTGCCTTTCAAGATTTGGTGAAATAATATTAAACGGTTCGTAAGTTATTCAAAAACAGTTTCCCACTATAAGTCAATGGAAAAGAATAAAAGTTCGACAGTGTCGCAAATGCATTTTTAATTTTGCAAATGGGCCTGTTACTTTTGCAACCGCCATTTTGTTTTCTAGTTAGTGATCAGAAAAATGGTTGGCATTTAAAATTTGAGACCCCCTAGCAACGTAATTTTTTTTGTATTTAGCTATTCGGGCCCTGAGGATGCTTGCCATGTCTCTTTTTTGTGGTAAAACACCCCAGAAATATGTTTTTCAAATTTCTGGAAAAAGTACTTTCGGATATTACTTTCGTGCTCACGAAAGTGTCGCAAATTTCGACAGTAATTTTCTAGTCTGTGGGAAAATGACAGCAATTGTTTGGCACTGCACTGCAAAATAACCGTTGGGAGTTTTGGGCTGAAATTTGGAAGGATCACAGCCGACATCTCACAGATGTGCCTTTAAGTGTTGTATTTAAAAAATTTTACACGGCGGCAAAGTTATGGCACTCCAAAGTTGACCATTTTTCCCATAGGATAACATTACGGCACCCGAAGCATTACAGGAATCCTTTGGCACCCTGCTGCAAAATAAAGGTTTGGTCTTTTTTCCTGAAATCTGGAGGGAAGACAGCCAACAGTACACAGATGTGCCTTTCAGTAGTTTGTTGAAAAAATATCACATGGCGGAAAAGTTATGGCACTCCAAAATTGACGTTTTTTCCCATAGGATAACATTACGGCGCCCGACAATTAACAGAAATCATTTGGAGCCCTGCTGCAAAATAACGGTTTGGTCTTTTTTCCTGAAATTTGGAAGGAAGACAGCCAACAGCCCACAGATGTCCCTTTCAGTAGTTTGATGGAAAAACATTACAGGGAGGCAAAGTTATGGTGCTCCGAACTTTTCTATTTTTCCCATAGGATAACATTACGGCGTTCGCCGCGCCTTTCAGGCCCCGTATCTCGGAAACGGTGTGAGATACAGACTTTTCATCGGAAAACTTCTTAGCCCCATACCGGGGCTAAGATTCATATTAGCCAGGACAGTTGTAAGTAATATTACTTTTAAATTTTTTTTCCACGTCGTACGGTTCCTGAGATATAATGTATTTAGTATTCCAAGATCTCATTTTCTGCGCCAATACTCATTATTTTGCATACATTATTTGTACTCACTGTTCTTTCTCAATGCAGGTTTTGGGAAACCAGCCTCAGCGCTACATTAATGTTACTGTTGCCCTTTCCGCTTATGATCGAGACCATTTCACTTTACCATTGATGTGCACCACCATATAGCGTTATCCTCTTGCGCTTTATTTGCGCTTATGCTTGTTATTTTTACCATTTCTGTCTGACAGTACTGTTTATCTTACTGTTTCACTTTACATCACCATGCCCATTGACATTTCTGTTTGCAGGCACCATGTTATTATGTGACAACACATCACGCGGCAGACCATTCCCGCTTCACGCCATGTATGCTACTCCCTGTCTGTTCTCATCTCTGTTTTGTGTTACCATGTGTGCCACTGTTAGCATTTCGCTCATGCTGCTGTCCCTGTTAGTATGCCACAACACATTATGGCGACGGGGCCCAAAGGGCCCGCGCTCCCCGCCAACGCATTATGCAGGGAACGCGGTCCGGCGGGTCCTGCTCGCCTGCTGCATTACATTCACTATTTCGTTATCATTCTCAAAAGAGAGTAATTAGAGGTACAAATCCGATACGTATTAGTTAATGACATCGACAGTGAGGAATTGCTGTTAGGTTGAAACCTTTGATTTTCGCCTCCCCCTTAATTGGCATTGGTACTCACTAGATCATCAGCCCTAACTCACCCCATGACATGTAAAGCAGCAGAAGCATAGGAGAATGGGTGAGAGTTAGACCCACTATCCCAATGCACACCCCAATGCTGGTTGGGGGTGGGCGGGTCCAAGGGGTTTTCAACCCTAACAGCGAATTCCTCACTTTTGTCGCTGTGAACAACCCTAACTAATGCATTAAACAGAGTTTTTTGCCTCTATATATATATATATATATATATATATATATATATAGATAGCAACAATATGAAAGGAGGATATGGAAGGCAGTGATTTGTTGGTTAACAGATGTTCGTCATTATAGATGGAGGATGGCACCAAGAAAAACAAAGCCCAACAAGGAGGAGCGCTTCAAGGCTGTGATGGAGTTGGTGGAGAAGGCAAATCGGTTGCTGAAGGTGGCGGAGCCAGAGGGCATGGAGAAGGGTACAAAAAGAAAAGGGAAGATGGGGAAGGGTAAGGAGGCTAACAAAAGGGTACCACCGTGGGTCACCTCTAGGGAGCTCAGTGCGGTGATACCAGTGGTGGAACCATGGGCACCTTCCCCAGTGAGCCCAGTACCTGAGCCATGCCCAGACAGCACCCCAGGGCCAGAGATAAGAGCAGACCCACCAGTACTGATTTGCCAACCCACCCTACCAATACCAGTTTTAGTGCCAACACCACCTCAATCCAGCTGTCCCCAAGTACCAGGAATACTGATGCTGGGGCTCGGTCCTTCACAGACACCTGTACCAGGTAATCAAGGGGTGACAGTGGAGAGCAGTATAAAAGAACATATAGCGCAAATATTGAAAAGTATGGGGGACAATGGGATTGGCCAGCTAGAAAAGGCATTGGACAAGTTAAAAGGGGGTATGGATGATGGGGGGGCGATGGTGGGTAATCAGGGGGTACGAAAGGAGGCAGGGTCTCCTGGAGTACAGCTAGCAGACCATGTTCCCACAGCAGTGAAAGAGAAGATATGGAAAGAGGAATATGTCAACATCTTTGCATTGGAAAATGTAGATAGCATGGAGAAATATGAGGAGAAAGATAGCTTTGAGAAAAAAGACATGGCAGAGGCATTATTGCTGCTCAGAAAGGAAGATGAGGACAAAACATGGAAAGGAAAAATGTGGGACAACTGGTATACGGGTTTTACATACTTCACGGCCATAGTGATAGAGAAGCGGGCTGAATTAGCTATCCCCCTTCTCACCTGCTCCCTCATCATAAAAAATGCATACAAAAAGGGAGGGCATAGTTGGTTATGGTATGATGAAAAATTTAGGAAGAGAATGGCAAATTTCCGGGATGTACAATGGGATGCTGGACAAATAGATTTGTGGTTGGAGATTTACACAGGTCCTTCAGACAAAGAAACAGACGGTGAAAAAAGGGTGTTGGCAGCAACAAAGGCATGTTGGGGATACAATGAGGCAGCCTGTTCCTGGCTGAACTGCCATTTTCAGCATGTGTGCTCCAAGTGTGGTGAGCATCACCCAGTGGCAAAATGCAGGTACAGTTTGGAAAAGGGACAAGCAATCAGGACAGCACCCCTCAGGCATCTTTTCAGAATGGGCAGAGTCCCTTTCGGGGGCATCAGTGAGGGAGGGGGGACAGGGGTAGGGGAGCAGGGGAAAATGGCAAGGCTATCAACCTCAACATCAGGACACATAGGGGGATAATGGGGGGTGGTTTCCAGCTGGTGCAGACCCCCATAAACATAGGAAGGATGGAAAAATGGTTGGGGGGATATCCGGACAAGGTGGCGGCAAAAATATTAAGAAAGGGTTTTAAATATGGTTTTAGCTTGCAGTTCAAAGGGTCCAGGAAAATGATGGTGGCAAAAAACTTAAATTCAGTACAGGGGAAGGAGGGGGTGTTGACTTGGAAGATTAAGGAGGAGGTAGGGGCAGGGAGGGTCGAAGGCCCCTTCACGACCCTGCCACTAACCAGCCTGAGGGTTTTGCCTCTGGGTCTGGTCCCCAAGAAACAAGAGGGTGATTATAGGGTAATACACCATCTGTCTTAACCAGAGGGAGATTCAGTCAATGATTCCATAGGGAAGAAGGACAGCAGAGTCAGTTATTCCACACTGGAAGATGCAGTAAAACTGATTAGAATGAAACAGGAAGCATGGATGGCAAAAACAGACATACAATCAGCTTTTCGTCTCTTACTGGTTAGGCCAGAAGACTGGGACTTACTGGGTTTCTGGGTGGAAGAAAAGTATTATTTCAATAAAGCCATGCCAATGGGGTGTTCAATAGCTTGTGCGACATTTGAGATGTTTAGCACTTGGCTCCAATGGGTTTTTCAGAACAGGTTCGGGTACCGGGCAGTGGTGCACTACCTGGATGATTTCCTGTTCATTGGGGAAGGAAAGGTAGAGACCCAGGACATGCTTAGGAATTTCCAGAGATTATGCCAGGAGGTGGGGGTTCCGCTAGCCGAAGACAAGATGGAAGGACTGAGTCGCATAATTGAGTTTTTGGGTTTAGAACTGGACACAACAAAGGAAGTGTTCTGTCTGCCCCAGCAGAAGGTAAAGAAGCTTAAGGAACTATTGAAGGCAGTAAGAAAACACAGGAGGGTGAGGCTGCAGCAGCTGCAGTGGTTACTGGGTCACTTGATGTAGACTGATCATATCAGGTTGTACGTTTACATGGCATTTAGCCTGGGCTACAAGAGGGGCCACAAGGCCCCACCACTGGGTAGACCTTAATAAAATGATTAGGGAGGACATAGCAGCATGGGAGCAATTTCTACAAGAATATAATGGGTGCACATTCTGGCAGGCTGATTGGGTCTATAACATGGACTTACAGTTATATACAGATGCTGCAGGGGTTATAGGGATGGGAGGGTACCTCCAGGGAAAATGGTTCACAGAACCATGACCATTGGTTTTGAAATGGGGGTCTGACAAAAGACATCACCTTTTTGGAAATATTTCCCATATGGGTAGCGATGGTAATATGGGGGGAGGACCTCAGGATCAGGCAAGTCACATTCTGGAGTGATAATAAAGCAGTCGTGGAAGTACTGACAAAAAAAGGACAAAGTCAGAGAGAGTTATGAGGGCATTGAGCAGAATGGTGTGGGCGGGTTTGTCCTTGAATATGTCTTTCAGGGCAAAACACGTCAATGGAGTGGACAACGTGATAGCTGATTGCCTCTCCCGATTGCAGATGGAAAAATTCAGGACCTTTGCACCTGGAGCAGAGACAAAACAGACTGCCATTCTGGATCACGTATGGGAGATTGGATTGGGGGAGCTGAGGCATTGTTCCACAACTCCTGGGCTCCTGGGACCCTGAGAGTACATGAAACCTCCTGGAGGGCCTTTCAAACATTTCGAGATGAGTACTGTGGGCAGGTAAGTGGTCCAGCAACAGGGGAGCAAGCGGCACAATTTATAGTCAAGGGTTGGAACCAGAGCATAGCACACTCAATCATGGGGGTGCACTTGGCAGCCATAGGTCAAATCTGCACATTAAGGGGCTGGGAGGACCCCACAAAAATTAACCTTATTAGGAGGATGATGCAGGGCTGGATGAGGGGGACAGGGAGGAGACAAGATAACAGAAAGCTGATATCAGAAGGACTGATGGTAAGGCTAATGGGGGCCTTACAGCATATCTGCATGTTTGTGAGGGAGGCGGTGTTATTTCAGGCATTTATACACCACCATGTACAGTGGGGCTTTCAGGTTGAGTGAAATAGTGGGCCACAACAGGAAGACGGAAGGCGGTTGTTTACGTTGGGAAGACATGGAGTGCTGGAATGATGCTACAACAGTCAAGTTACGGGAGTCCAAAACTGATCAGAAAAAACAGGGTATGAAGGTGTGGTTGTTGGCACACCAAAATAAAGTTATTTGCCCGGTGACGGTGCTGCACATGTATGTGGCAGACTGAAAAGACCAGGGTAATGGAAGGGTATTTTTACACGGGGATGGCAGGCCAGTCTCGGGGTACCAGGTGACTGTGGTATTGAACAAGGTACTCAGGTTTATCAGGGAGTCAGTGGAAGGATATTCCTTGCATTCATTTAGAATTGGGGCAGCGTCAACAATGTCTGCACAGGGCAAGGGAGCCGAGGAGATTAAAGAGAGAGGAAGATGGTCATCAGGATGTTATAAAAATACTGTACATATGAAAATTACAATACTAAAATGTTTGTTTTTCTCTCCCATAGCAGGTGCATAAAGAAGAGGGGGGGGAGAGGGAAGGACATGGACAGATATTTCATTCTTTTGTTTTGATCAACCAGGTGCAACCAAGAAGCTTGAGGTGTAGATTTGTGGGCACTCTTTTGTGCACTGGGTGGAAAGATGGGCAGCCCAGAGACAAGGGGGAAAACAACTGTACCTGGAGATTGACACAATGAGGCTGGTGTGGAAAGGCCAACGGGGCATGAAAAGGGCACAGCTGTTGCCAGAGCTGAGGGAAATCAAGAAGAACCATAAGCAACCAGACCTGATTATGGTACATCTCGAGGGCAACAATTTGTGAACAAGGCCTTGGTTTTACATTTTTTATCAGATAGAACATGATGTTAAAATAATCAAAACATGGTGGCCAGAGGTTACATTGGCATGGTCAGATATCACTCCTCGCAGGGTATGGAGGCAGGCAGAGAACCACAAGAGCATAGACAGGGCCAGAAAATGCATGAATGTGAGAGTAGGGAGATTATTCCAGAGTATTGGGGGAATGGTAATTAAACACGGGATCATGGAGGGGGTAGACGAGTATTACAGAGGGGATGGAGTGCATTTGTCAGGTCTTGGCCTGGCCATGTTCAACACTGAGATGTCAAATGCAATAGAAGCATGGCTGGTATGGCAATAAGGGTAAAAAAAAAGGGGGAAGGGAGAAGAAGAAAAGGAGGGGAAGTTCACCGTCCATTGCAAGTGGGAGGTGGACTAGTGGAAATAAAAAGCAGGGGCACAGTGTATATGCCCATGTCCCCGGTGCAGGACATAAGAATAAGAGGCCAGGATACCCCCCCAATGCTGTACGTCAGGTGGGCAGCAGAGTGAGAGAGCTGGCTATTTAATTAAGAGAACAATAAGAAAATGATATAATGTATGCACCAAATGGAAATGTATGTTTTAGTACAGATGGTGGGGAACATGAAGAAAAATGTACCAAAGTGAACAAGTAGTGAATTATCAAAATTATATAAAAATCAGTAAAATTATTGCCAAGTCTGAGCAACCTCACACTACTAGTCTGTGTCTTTATTTATTGGCTGGGTTCTGGGGACAAAGAGGGTTGCCCAATTTAAAAGGGGCAGGACCCATTGTCCCATGGCCCAAGCCAAAAATGTGAGGCTCAGTGAGGGAAGAGGAGGGGTGAGAAAGGGGGGGTGGGGTTAGGAAGAGGGAGGCACAGTGACCTCACAAAGGGGGCAGGTGATATGACAAAGGGGCAATGAGGTGGCAACATTGGATTGGGCAAGGGAGAAAAGGGGTGTGGAAAGGGAGTGGCTAAAAGGGGCTGCACACCAAGGGAGCTCAAGTTTTACTCCATAAGGAATTTCCCACCTCCCACCCAGAAAGCAGGAGAGCATGGCACTGTGGAAGGTGGAGCACAGCAACACTGGGAAAGGTGGATCTCAGTGACTGACTATGGAGTTATTGACAAAGGTGGACAGCAAGAGAAAATTGGGGGAGAAGAGAAATAAGAAGCAGGGGCATGGTGTGTACGTCCGTGTCCCTGGTGCAGGACATAAGAATAAGAGGCCAGGATACCCCCCATGATGTACATCAGGGGGCAGCAGAGTGAGAGAGCTGGCTATTTAATTAAGAGAACAATAAGAAAATGATATAATGTATGTACCAAATGAAAATGTAATTTTATGTACAGATGGTGGGGAACATGAAGAAAAATGTACCAAAGTGAACAAGTGGTGAATTATCAAAAGTATATCAAAATCAGTAAAATTATTGCCAAGACTGAGTAACCTCATGCTACTAGTCTGTGTCTTTATTTATTGGCTGGGTTCTGGGGACAATGAGTTAAATGCTGTCTGTTACAGTGCTATGCTTACCTCTGTGAAATTCACTCTGTTACAGTGTGGAGATTAATCAAATATAATATAATAAAATATAATATAATATAATATAATATAATATAATATAATATAATGTTGTGGAGTTATAATATTATAACTACTAAATTAATTAAATATGTTTTAATTTATCTCTGTAACAGTGTGGTGCTGAACTATGTGTTAAATTATATCAAACATGGGTTAAAGTGTCTCGCTTGTGTGGTTCTAAACAATGAGTTAAATTCTGTCTGTTAAAGTGTTGTGCTTAACTGTGGGAAATTATATAATGTAATATAAAATATAATATATAATAATATAAAATGATATAATATCATATGATATACGATACATGATACAATGTGATGTGATGTGCTATGATATAGTATATGATGTAATATAATATAATATAGTATAATAAAATATAATATAATATGATGTAATGTGATGTGCTATCATATTATGTCATGTGATATGAAATGATATGATATGATATGATATGATATATGATATGATAAGATATGTTGTGATATAATATAATATAATATAATATAATATAGTACAATATAAAATATAATACATTATAATATGATATAATATCATATGATATCATATGCTATACAATAAGATGTGATGTGATATAAAATATATGATTTGATATAATAGTACAATATAATATAATATAAAGAAATATAATATACTATGATGTAATGTGCTATCATACTATGTCATGTGATATAATATGATATGATATGGTACAATATATAATATAATATAATATAATATAATATAAGATAATATAATATAATATAATATAATATAATATGAAATTATGTGATATGATATAATATATTATGATATGAAAGGATATAATATAATATCATATGTGATGTGATGTGATATGATATAATATATGTATATTATATGATATGAAATATGATATAGTATAATATCATGTGATATACGATAAGATGTGATGTGATGTGATATGATATAATTAAGCAATAAGGCAAGACAGGGTGTGTGTTATTGTGTAATAACGTCACTCCTGGGGTGAGTCGAAGCACGAGGTGAAGCTGAGTGCTTCCACCACCCCAGCAGTGAAGTTATTACACAATAACACACACCCTGGAGTATCTTATTGCTATTATACAATGGCTCATTTTAAAATAATATAAAAAAGTAAAAAAAATTGTTGTTATATTTGTATTGCTTTTTGCATGAGAGGCATATTTTAGAAATGAAAGAAAAAGTTGTCCAGTAGGTGGTGCTGTTGGTAGTATCTGCGTTTCTTGTGCATGGTGATCCCCCCCCATCCCACACAGAGACACTCACTCATCTTGTATCTTTGGGTGAATAATATGTTATCAGTGTGCTCCCGCTGCTAGTCCTGGGAGCAGTTGATTTTTTTTTCTGAGCCCTGTGAGGAACATGTGGAGAGCGTAAAATAAAACACCGAAGCCGAGCGGTTACTTCTGGTTTCCCACTTCGCTCTGTAACTGGACATGAGTCATAACCTGTAAGTTACAAGCCTTTTTTATTTTGTTAAAATGCTTTTTGAGGAAGTCTGTTTGCTGAGAAGGTGGTGAACGTTTCAAATGTAATTGGGAGCATTTGTGGGTTTGTGTTTAAATGGCCGAGTGAGCACAGTTTCACAGTCACAGACAGCTACTGTGAACTTAAAGATGGACAGCTGCTGTTTTTTTTAAATATTTTAGCTTTTATGTACTTGTGTGAAGGATTGAGGCAGTTAGGTAGGGAATGTATGTTTGTTTGTGGGCGGAGGGTGGAGAGGTGGCAAGCTAGGCTAAGGTGTGACCAATTTAGCGACTGTCGGCTTCCCGGTGGCATGTGTGGGGAAGGAGGGAGGGATTTGTCTTGCTGCTCTGTGGTCGTTTATGTGCCTGAACTCAATACAGTGATGTTATTGTTCAATAACATCACTGCCCCAGGCACACACTGACCAATCAGAGTCCAGGAAATTTTCTTGCCATTGTATAATATATGATATTATATGATATGAAATTATATGATATAATATAATATAGCATACCATAATATAATGTTGTGGTATTATACTATTATAACTCTTAAATTAATAAACTATGGCCCAGATATTCAAACTGCGCCAGGCAGTGGCGCAAGCTTGGGCGCAGCTCAACTTGGCTGCTTAGGGGTGTGGACTAGATGATATTCAATGGAGCTGTGCCATGGCTCAGCAGCATTGAATATCACACCATGGCCACCCCCAGTGTGCATGGTGCAGTGGCACTGCACCAGTGCAAGTGGCCAGAGTATAGCATGGGGATGCTCTAGCACATGCTGCATTGCACCATGCACAGCAACCATGATATTCAAAAGTTGACATGCAAATGGGGCCATAATGTATGCAAGGCACACATGGGGCCATTTGCATGTCATTATGGCCCCATTTACATGCAGGTGCACTGATCCCTGATGACTTGCACCTGGTGCCCTGCCAGGCAGCAGCCATTGGGGACCGACTCCCCCTGCAGCCCGATCATGGCCATTTGTTTTAAAAAAAGATACCCCTCCAATATCCCTGGTGGTCCAGTGGACCAGCTATCTGCCGGACCGCGGGCATTTGTTTAAAAAAAGAGATCCCCTTCCAATATCCCTGGTGGTTCAGTGGACCAGCTATGCCCTGTCAGGCATCTGTATGTAAAATAGGCATAAGTCCAATATCCCTGGTGGTCAGTGGACTGCTATCTATGAATCATGGGCATCTGTATGTAAAAATAGGCATAAGTCCAATATCCCTGGTGGTCTAGGTGCCCCCTCCCCCACCCTAGCGCCACTGCCCACTCCCCCAAGCCCATACCGTACTACATTCCAGATATGTGAATGATTCATTCACTTATCTGGAATGTGATCACTATGGTGCAAGCCCATTGACTACTCTGTGAACCAATGGGTGTACAGCCCCACCGATGGTGCCAGTTGGCAGACGGTGGGGGCGGCAGGGTGGTGGAGCTGCC
The DNA here is from genome assembly GCA_016271365.2 of Neoceratodus forsteri. Taxonomy (NCBI): domain Eukaryota; kingdom Metazoa; phylum Chordata; order Ceratodontiformes; family Ceratodontidae; genus Neoceratodus; species Neoceratodus forsteri. The sequence continues at coordinate 164,064,782 of CM028138.1, forward strand.
ACCCACCAGCTGATGGGGAGCGGGCAGTGGGGCCCAGTGGTGGGTGGGGGGTACCTGAGACCACCAGGGATATTGGACTTATGCCTATTTTTACATACAGATGCCCACGATCGGGCAGATAGCTGGTTCACTGGACCACCAGGGATATTGAAGGGGATCTTTTTTTAAACAAATGCCCACAATCAGGCAGATAGCTGGTCCACTAGACCACCAGAGATATTGGAAGTGATCTTTTTTTTAACAAATGCCCACGATTGGGCAGATACCTGGTCCACTGGACCACCAGGGATATTGAAGGGGATCTTTTTTTTAAAAAAAATGACCACAATCAGACTGATAACTGGTCCACTGGACCAGCAGGGATATTGGAAGTGATCTTTTTTTAAACAAATGCCCATGATCAGGCAGATAGTTGGTCTACTGGACCACCAAGGATATTGGATGCGATCTTTTTTTAAACAAATGCCTGTGATCGGGCAGATAGCTGGTCCACTGGACCACCAGGGATACTGGAAGTGATCTTTTTTAAACAAATGCCCGTGATCGGACAGATAGCTGGTCCACTGGACCACCAGGGATATTGGAAGCGATCTTTGTTTTAAACAAATGCCTGTAATTGGGCAGAGAGCTGGTCCACTGGACCACCAGGGATATAGGAAGCGATCTTTGTTTTAAACAAATGCCCACAATCAGGCAGATAGAGATCCACTGGACCACCAGGGATATTGGACGAATTATTCTATTTTTTTACAAATGCCCGCAGTCGGGCAGATAGAGGTCCACTGGACCACCAGGGATATTGGACAAATTATTCAATTTTTTTACAAATGCCCGTGATTGGGCATGGGGGGGCACCTCCAGGTGCAGCCGTAACTTGGGTGGAGACCCACAGGTGGCAGCTGCCGTGTTGTGCCCTGCAATGCGGAAGCTCACTTGTAGGTGGCCATCAGTTGTTCCTTTTTTTTTGGCATAACTTTGTGCTGGCACAGGTAGCGGTTGCACATGCATGTCTCTGCACATTCCAGGCTGAATATCGGGCTGTGCAGGTTATGCATGGGCACGACCCCACTACCTGTGCCTGCATACATTACTGATGCACTCTGGTGCATCAGGATTTTACATGACTTTTCCTTTTAAATATTGCGCTTGGGATCGCAGATCAGTGAGCTGTGCATGTATACAACACTGTTGCACCATGTACAACCCTTTTGAATATCTGGGCCTATGTGTTAATGTAGCTCTATATGATATTATATTATATTACTCACCACTCCATGACATGGATAATTTCACACAGTTAAGCACAACACTATAACAGAGAGCATTGAACTCATTGGGCTGGATATTCAAAAGGGTTTCACCATGCGCAATAGGGTTGTGCCTGCGCAAGTCTGAAATTAAGCCATTCTGCCATATTAAGCAGGAGGCAGTTGTGCCCCCCAAGGCAAGCTGAGCAACAGCACAATGCAAATGAATGCATGCTGAACTGGAAGGGGAGGAACTATGTATAAACTGCACAGCCCAATATTCAGCGGGCTGTGCAGAGTTGTGCAGGTGCAACCCCCAACCTGCGCCTGCACAACTTTGAGCAAAAAAAAAAAGGAGTAAGTCGAGGGCCACCCACAGGTGAGCTGCCACATTGCAGGGCGCAACACAGCAGCTGCCACCTGTGGCTAGCCTTCAACCTACTCCCTGTGCCCCCCCTGCAGCCTGATCGTGGGCAACAGTGTAAAAATCCCCCACCCCGACTGGCCCGATCGCGGGCATAAGCTTAAATAAACCCCCACCAGCCCGATCGTGGGCTGCAAATGTTGAATCACCCCCAAGAACTGATTCCTGGTGGTCCAGTGGACAGCTAGCCCAATCACAGGCAGCAAAGTGATGAATCATACCCCCAAGACCAAATCCCTGGTGATCTAGTGTCCCCCCACTCCACCCACCCACGAAGCCCACCACCCCTGCTCCCCGCAGCCGGGCGGGCAACAGCATCCCACCGCCTGCCACCCTGCCACCTGCTGACTGACTGCCCGGTGTCACACCCATTGGTGCAGAGCAAGAGCCAATGGGTGCGATGCTGATTGTGCAGAGCAAGAGCCAATGGCATGCAGCCCATATTGTACATAGCAGTCCAGATATGTGAATGAATGAATTTATTCCATATCTGGACTGCCTTAGTATGTTATGGGCTGCACACCCATTGGCTCTTGCTCTGCACCAATGGAGGTGCAGCCCACCGGCAGTCAGTTGGTGGGTGGTGGGTGGCAGGTGGTGGATGCTGCTGCCCGCCGCCGCCAGGGGAGCGGGTGGTGGGGCTTCATGGGTGGGTGGGGTGAGGGACACTAGTTCACCAGGGATTTGGTCTGCGGGTGATTGTGATTCATCACTTTGCTGCCCGCGATGGCTTAGCGGTCCACTGGACCACCAGGGATTGGTCTTGGGTGTGTGATTCATCACTTTGCGCGTGGATTGGGCTTAGCGGTCCACTGGACCACCAGGGATCAGTTCTTGGGGGTGGATTTGCAGCCCGAGATCGGGCTGGTGGGGCGGACATTTACCAATTATGCCCGCGATTGGGCTGGGGGTTTATTTAACCTAATGCCCATGATTGGGCCAGTTGGGGAGGGGAATTTCACACTTTTGCCCATGATCGGGCTGCAGGGGGTGTCAGTCCCTGATGGCTGCTGCCTAGCAGGGCGCCAGGTGCAAGTCCTCGGGGATCGGTGCACCTGCATGCTAATGGCATGCAAATGGGGCCATAAATAGATGCAAATGGCCCCCTTGCACCTTGCATGAATTATGGCCCCATTTGCATGTCACCTTTTGAATATCAGAAATTTGCGCATGGCACAATGGTACTTGCACCACCGCAACTTGAATGCTCCACTCTGACCACTTGCGGTGGCACAAGTTCCACTGCACCATGCACAGTGGCTGTGGCCGGGGGGTGATATTCAAAGGAGTTGCTCAATAGCGCAACTCCTTTGAATATCGTCCCGGCCACACCCCTGCGCAACTATTTTGTGCAGCGCAAGGGCTTGCGCCACAAAATAGTGCAGTTTGAATATCCAGCCCATTGTTTTGAACCACTCTGCAACAGAGACAATTTAACCCATGCTTGAGAAAAATTTGGCACATAAATTAGCACCACACTGTCACAGAGACAAATTAACAAATAGTTAATTTAGTAATTATGTTATGTTATGTTATGTTATGTTATGTTATGTTATATTATATTATATTATATTATATTATATTATATTATATTATATTATATTATATTAATCACAGCTCCGTAACAGGGATATTTTCACCCAGTTAACTACAACACTGTAACAGAGAGCTTTGAACTCATTGGACTGGATATTCAAAAGGGTTGCGCCATGTGCAATAGGGTTCCGCCTGCGCAAGTGCAAAATTGCGCCATTCTGCGATATTCAGCAGGAGGCAGTTGCACCCTCCAAGTCTTGCTGAGCAACAGCGCAATGCTAATGAAGGCATGCTCAACCAGAGGGGGAGGAACCATGCATAAACTGCACAGCCCGATATTCAGCTGGGCTGTGCAGAGTTGTGCAGGCGCAACCCCCTACCTGCGCCTGCACAACTTTGAGCTAAAAAAAAAAAGGATTAAGTCGAGGGTCACCCATAGGTGAGTTGCTGCATTGCAGGGCACAACACAGCAGCTGCCACCTGTGGGTGGCCCTCCACTTGTTCCCTGTACCCCGCGGCCCAATGGTGGGCTGTCGTAACCCCCATGGCCCAATTGCCAGCACAGCACACCTACTGGCCAGATCGCGAGGCATAACATAAATGAACCCCCAACTGGCCCGATCACGGGCATAACTTAAATAAACCCCCGGCTGGCCTGATCATGACATAGCATAAATGAACCCCCCAACTGGCCCGATCAAGGGCATAACATAAATGAACCCCCAACTGGCCGATCACGGGCAGAACGGAGTTCACCCTCCAACTAGCTCGATCGCGGGCAGAACAGAGTTCATCCCTCGACTAGCCCGATCACGGGCAGAATGAGTTCAACCCCCAAAGACTAATATCCCTGGTGGTCCAGTGGACCACGAAGCCCGATGTGGGCATAGAGTCAAATCCACCCCCAAAGTCCAATTTCCCTGGTGGTCCAGTGGCCCCACACCACCCACAGAGCCACCACCCGGCTCCCCTGTCAGCTGGCGGGTGGCGGCACCACCCACCTGCCACCCCGCCGGCCGCGACTGACAGCTCAGTAGGGCTGCACACCCATTGGTTCAGAGCAAGAGCCAATGGGCATGCAGCTCATACTGTCTAAAGCAGTCCAGATATGTGACATATCTGGACTGCCTTATATGATATGGGCTGCACTCCCATTCAATCGTCGTACAATGGACTTGAAGCTCTACTGAACTGTCAGTCGGTGAAGTAACTAGGGGTAGCAGGAGGGTGGGTGACTACCCCGGCTGACAGGGGGCAGGGTGGTGGGCTCCGTGGGTGGGTGGCGTGGGTGGGGCCACTGGACCACCAGGGAAATTGGACTTTGGGGGATGGGTTTGACTCTTATGCCCACGATTGGGCTTCACAGTCCACTGAACCAACAGGGAAATTGGACTTTGGGAAGGGTTTGACTCTTATGCCCGTGATCGGGCTTCCGGTCCACTGGACCACCAGGGATATTGGCTTTTGGGGGGGTTGAACTCCATTCTGCCCATGATCGGGCTAGTCGGGGTTCATTTATAGTATGCCCGTGATTGGGCTAGTCAGGGGTTCCTTTACAGTATGCCCATGATCGGGCCAGTTGGGGGTTCATTTACGCTTCTGCCTGCCAATCGGGCCAGTCGGGGGTTCTTTACATTATGCCCACGATTGGGCCAGTCAGGGGGGGTTTACATCATGCCCATGATCGGGCTTCAGGGGGCGTCGGTCCCCGACGGCTGTTGCCTGGCAGGGCGCTAGGCACAAGTCGTCGGGGATCGTAATTAGATGCAAATGGCCCCCCCATGTGCCTTGCATAAATTATGGCCCCATTTGCATGGCACCTTTTGAATATCGGAAATTTGCGCATGGCGCAATGAAACTTGCGCCACCGCATCTAAATGCTCCACTCTGACCACTTGCGGTGGCACAAGTTCCACTGCACTATGTGCGTTGGCTGTGAGGGGCTCAAAGGAGCGTTCAATAGCTAACCCATTGAATATCACCCCGCCACACCCCCGCGCAACTTTTTGAGCAGTGCAAGGGCTCGCACCACAGAATGGTGCAGTTTGAATATCCAGCCCATTGTTTTGAAATACACCGCAACAAAGAGAATTTAACCCATAATTGAGACACTTTAATACATACATGAGCATGACACAGTAAAAGAGATAAATTAACACATAGTTCATTAATTTAATAGTTATATTATAATACCACATTATATTATATTATATTATATTATATTATATTATATTATATTATATTATATTATATTATATTATATTATATTATATTATATCATATCATATCATAATGTATTATATCATATCATATCACATCCTATCACATCACTTCACATCACATCACTAACAAATCATATCATATTGTATCATATCGTAACGTATCATATCTTATCATATCATATCATATCATATCAGATCACATGACATGACATTACATTATATTATATTATATTATATTATATTATATTATATTATATTATATTATATTATATTATATTATATTATATTAATCACCACTCCATAACAGGGATAATTTCACACTGTTAAGCACAACACTGTAAGAGAGAGTATTATACTCACTGTTTAGACACTCACTACAAGATATACAATTTAACAAATATTTGAAATAATTTAACAGATAGTTCAGCACCACATTATCGCAGAGATATTTTAACACATAGTTTAGCACCACACTGTCACAGAGATAAATTAACACATAGTTAATTTAATAGTTACATTATAATACCACACAATTATAATGTATCATATCAAAAGATATCATAAGATATACTATCACATCCCATCCCATCCCATCACATCACACCATATCGTATGATGTCATATGATATGATATCATATTATATTATTTTAATCTCTACACTGTAACAAAGATAATTATAATATTATACATTACAATACAATACAATATAATCTAATAGGTTATGTTATGATATGATATAATAAAATAAAATATAATATAATATAATACAATATATTACAATATAATATCATAGTATAATATAAGCAAAACACTTTGACTGAGATAAGTTAACAGATAGTTAATTCATTTAATAGTTAAAATGTTATAACACAACATTATGTTATGTTACTGTATGTTATGCTATGTTACATTGTATTTATCACCTTAACATAACAGAGGTAATTTCAGAGATAAGCACAAGACTGAAACCTAGGGCATTTAACTCATTAATGAGAACCACACTGCAACATAAACTATTTAACCCATGTTTAAGATAATTTAACACATAAATTAGCACCACACTGTCACTCGGATAATGTAACATATTTTAGCACCACACTTTTACGGAGATAAATTTACATATATTTTACAACCACACTGTGATAGAGAAAATTTAAACCATATTTCAGCTTTAAATTGTCACAGAGACAATTTAACACAGTTTTAGTAGTGCACTGTCACAGAGATAATTAAAAATACAGTTTGGTAACAGACTCTAAGAGTTAATTTAACATAGATTAGCACCACACTGTAAAAGAGACAATTTATGACAGTTTAGCATTGCCCTCTCAAAGTGATAATTTAGCACATAGTTTAGCACTGCGTTGTGGCAGAGATAATGTAACACAATTTAGCGCTACACTGTCAGATATATAATTTAACACAGAGTTTTAGTGCTGCACTGACACAGAGATAATTAAAAGCATATTTTAGCACCACATTGTCAGAGTTAATTTTACACACAGTTTAGCACCACACTGTAAAAGAGACAATTTAAGACAGTTTATCATCGCACTCTCACAGTGATAATTTAACACATTTAAGCAACACACTGTTACTGAGATAATTTAACACATAGGGCCGGATATTCAAAAGGGTTGCGCAATGTGCAATAGGGTTGCGCCAGCGCAAGTCAGAAAATGCACCATTCTGCGATATTCAGCAGGAGGCAGTTGTGCCACTGAAAACATGCTGAGCAACAGCGCAATGATAATGAAGGCATGCACAACCAAAGGGGGGTGGAAACATGCATAAAGTGCGCAGTGCGATGTTCAAAGACTTGCGCAATGTGCAACAGTGGAGCAGGTGGAAGTTGCACCATAGCGGAAATGAGCCAAAATAAAAAGAAGCAAGGAAGAGGTGCAAGAACGCTACAGGGAAGCCACGTGAGGCAAGGGGGGAGAGAGACAAAGAAATAGGGAGAAAGAGGGCAGGCCAGGGAAACCAAAACACAGAATAGGGGCAAGGGAAGGTGTGTGGGGCCACAGAGTGCTGAGGCCAGTAGGTGTACCTGGTGCAGTGGAGGTAGCAGTCAGGACAGTGGGGGGAACAAAGCAACAACAGCTGGGGGGGAATACAAGCCAGGGACATGGACAGTGCCACCTTCCACATGGAAGCCATAATGAGGGGGTGAGAAGGCATGCTGCAGGGGGACATGGCCATGAAAGGGCCCGTCGGCAGTATGCCCCCCAATAGGCAGTACCCAGCCCGCACCAGCTTTGAGCTGTACACAGATGTCGAGATTGTGGGCTGGTACCACCTGAACAGGGCACTACTGAGGCAGCTCTGTGAGCTGTGCAGTGATGTGATGCAGGCACCCACACGACAGAGTCATGCTCTGTCAGTGGAGACAAAGGTAACAGCCTGCATCTGCTTGCTCGCCATGGGTACCTTCCAGAGACCAGCAGAGGACACCACAGGCATATCACAGTCAGACACGTCACACATCCTCACCCAATTTCTCAGTGCACTGCTGCCACATGCTGTGGAGTACATCCATTTCCCCAGCACCGCGGTGGAGTGCACAGCAAACATACAAGAGTTCCACAGGGTAGCACATATGCCTGGTGTGCTAGGGGTGATAGACTGCACCCATATGGCCATTCACACACCATCTGGCCCCGATGGGGCCACCTACATGAATCAGAAGGGATATGCCAGTGTCAACTGCCAGGTGGTGTGTGATGTCAGTGGGTGCATCATCAATGTCTGTGCCACGCACCCTGGGGGAGCACATGATTTCTTCATCTGGTACCAGTCGGCACTGTGCCATTGATTTGAGAGTGGGGACATCCCCACAGGTCATCTAGTGGGTGAGTATGTATGTAGAACTGACAAATAGTGGGCAAGGGGGGGTTAGCCAGAGGTGCCATGGGTGTGGCCCACAGGGTTTGGGGCAGTCTGAGCCTGAACAAGACTATAACCTCCACTATCTCCACACAGGTGACAGTGGATACCCATTCCGTCCCTGGCTGCTCACACCCTACCGGTGGCCCACGACCCCATCGCAGCAATGCTTCAATGAGGCACATGCCACCACATGCAACATCATTGAGCAGGTGTTTGGGATGCTGAAGGTGTGTTTCCGTTGTCTGGACACCTCTGGCGGTGCCCTACAGTATAGCCCCTCAAAGGCCTGTGGGATATTCCTGGCCTGTTGTATCCTGCACAACATGGCCAAAGACTGTGGGATAGCTGTACAGGTTGAAGAGGGGGACAGCGATGGGGATGCCGGTGATGCCAGTGACGATGGAGATGGGCAGCCCCCTCTTGGCCGACAGGACCCCCGACTGATCCGGCTGGCCCAGCTGCACTGAGACACCATCACATAGGAGCACTTCAGCCAACATAGGTAAGTCATGGGGCCATGTGCAACCACCAGTGGCTAGGGCACAACCCACATACACACATGGAAACACACCAGGGGTGCATGCTGGCAAGTGATGTGGCAGGGCACAGAAGCACACACATACAACCAGGGAGGGGTGAACAGTAACACGTCACATGGATGGACACACACACATGCACACACAATAGGCACAAAGTACACAGGGGTCAGGTGCAAAACAGAGCTGGAACACAAACACTAGCAACACACATGTCCATAGGCCACCACTTCCACTGACTGTCTATACGCATGTGTCAGATGCTGGGCACCATCGCACTTTGGTGTACAGCGCAATGCAGGCATCATCATGCACATGTACCTGTGGACAGCAGTCGGGAGGGTGTGCAGGTGGACTCTGTGTCTGTGTGTACGGCTGGGCACCCACCAGTGCACTGCCCACCAAAACACACAATGTACACAGGGCAGCACCAGACAGTGCCTGCACTGGGAGACAAGTCAGTCTTGCGGTACAGTGCCACGTCCACCTCAGATTCATGGGTGGCCCCACCGAGACCCAGCAGCACTGGCAGACTGACCATGGGCCTCATGGGGTGGCACCGATGGTCCAACAGGGGTTCCACTGCACAAACGCGACCGTGCCCGCACAGGGGTCTGCAGCACACTGAACATACCTGCACCAGGAGTGCTCGGGATGCCCACAGCTGAACCTGGCATCGACAGGGTGGGTATCGCATGATGCCAGGAATGGGGAGTGGATAGCAAACTGTGCAGTGTGAGTGACACTTGGCCACCTGACTGTGTGCCCATTGAGGCCATGACAGTCACCAACGCCTGTGTTTGCCTGTCAATGGCAGCGGTCACATCCTCCTGAAACTGGACAATCTGTGACAGGATCCTATCGGTGTCCCTGCTGTGTTGCTCCTCAACCCACTGCAGAGCCACACACAGTGCCTCCATGGATGTTGCAAGCTGCATCTGCTGCTGTACTGATGCCTGCAGTAGGTGGGTGTGCTTGTCAAAGAGGTCGTCTGCCACCTCAGCATCCTGTCCCTCAGGGTATGGAAGGGCCTGATGTTCACCAGGACCAGGTATGGCCAAGTCTACAGGAGGTGCACAGATGCAACTGCTGAACCCTGAACCCCCAGTCCCGGTGGGCAACTGCTGCTGCTGCCCCTCCACCTGTTGTGCCCAAGGGTTCAGTTGTTCCACCACTGTGGCCACAACAGTGCCACTGACCTGACCAGCCACCAGTGCTGCCCCACTGGTGCTGACAGGCACAGCCTGGGACTGTGCTGACATGCTGGCACACACATCAGAACCAGCCAGATCCATGGGCGTGAGCTGGCCTGCTGTGTGTCCATTCCGTGACACACACATGTCACTGCCCATAACGGTTGTTGCATCATCAATGGTGCAGGTCTGTGCCACAGCCACAGCCACAGTGAGCTGGCATCCTTGGACACCAGACCGCTGAGACAAAGGAAGGGCCTCCCCCACACCTGTCTCAATGACATCAGTGTTGACAGCCAGGTTGCAATGCTTTCTGGCTACCTGCGGAGGTGGATAGTCCCTCCTCCAACTCCAGATGACTGTCTGCAGTGGACAGGCCCTCCACTGCTGACCCTTGCAGATGCACAGGATCTGTAACAGAAAGTAAGGACACGTTAGTGCATGTGATCTACCCTCCCTCCCCGACAGACCATGATGTACCATGCAGTGATGGGCTACCACCTGTCTGGAAGCCGCCTCCTGGAACACTCTCAATGGCACTGCACTGCATGCTTGCAGATAGCATGTCCTCTGCCGGAGTCAGCTGCACCACCTCCGGCTGGCCCCTGCCTGTTGCAGCATGTGCCGCACTGATGGCAGCCACCCTCTCCTTCAACATCCTTCTGTCAGTACCCATCTTCTTCTTACACTCCTGCACAGTGCGCTGGTGGCTGCTGTACAGGTTGATGGCACATGCCAACCCCTCCCATGCAGCAGCACGGGCCTGAGGGGTGCCCTGCCATCCACTGACCAGTGGCTCCTGATCAATGTAGGCCTCAAAGAGTTCCTCCGTCTCAGTCTTGGTGAAATTGGGCCTCCTCTTCCACCCACCATCGTTGTTCTCCTCACCCAGTCCACACTCGGTCATTATTCAGCCTGTATGGATGACAGTGGTTACCTGTGACTGTGCAGTACACAGCAAGTCCCTGTTACCACAGTCCAGAACACCACACAGCATGCAACTCACCAACAAACTGCAGTAACCAAATATGGCTACTGCAGAACAGTGTCGCATTTTTGTAGCACAATCCATGCAAATTAGGTGTGGAGCAACTTTAATGAGATGCAAATCGCACTGCTGTGCCATTGCATGGCTGATTGAATGATTTGCATATGACGGCTGAATATCGCGCTTTTGCGTTTTGCGCAATTGTGTTGAACGTGCTGAGCCAATGGTGCAGTTCTGTGGCCTGCATAGTACACCACACTGCACATGCCCAGGTAGCTTATGCAGGCATCTGCTGCACTGATGATGTGCTGTGCATGGTAGGCAATTCAGGGCACGGTCACCATTGTGCCAGTGGCGCTATGGCGAGGGTCACTACATGGTGCTGTGGCACAACTGCACAATAGTTCGCTGTGGTGATGGCACACAGGCAACCAATCGCACTAGATGCATAGATGTCCAATGGCACTGTGCGTGGCCTTGCACCAGAGACCCATGACCCTGTGCCCGACCTTTGCCCCCTTGGAGCTATACATCTGGCATGGCTGCACCTCTATCGCGCTGTTCAGTGACAGCGTGATAGGGAATGGCAGCACTATACTGACAGAGCGATAGGGAATGGAGGCGCTGTACCGCACAGCACTTCCACGTGGGAGTGCCATGCTGCAGAGTGCCATATTGCCTACTATAGCATTAGAGATGGCATGCAGGAGAGCTCCTCAGTAGAGTGCCCTTGAGCTGGCCAACCAAGTGGCCATTGTGGAGCCACATATTGGCCCACTGTTTGGTGAGGAGTCACTGGACAGGGCCAGGACCCAGGTCTGGCAAGAGGTGGCCACTAACCTGGAGGTGGCCACTTGCTGCAGGAGAATGGCTGAACAGTGCAGGCACCGGTATGTTGACCTTAGATGGAGGGAGCCTGAGCTACTTGCATGTCTGTGGTCACATGCCAGGAGGGGTGTGGTGCCTCATCCAGGTGGGTGATATGTCTACACACTTGTATGGTCCATATGGGTAACACTGTCTTATGTGTCCAGTATAAAGGGGAGGGATAGTCTAGGGTTGACTGTGGCAGTGTTTACAGGGTATGGGGTGGGTGGGTCTGGCTGGGTGGGTGTTCACACAAATTGGAGCAGGGGGAATATGCTTTGGGTTTGTACCGATGTATTTCTCTCCTTTTGTCTCCCACAGGCATGGCCGAGTGGAGGAGGATGTTGGAGTGGCAGCAGAGGGTGGAAGACGCTGCACAGGGGCATGTCAGGGACCAACCCCAATGCCATCAACATCCTGATGAGGGTGAGTGCCATGACACCATGATTGCTACTGCATGCTGTGTGACAGGGTGGGAAGCAGGGCAGGGCCACCATCCATGGACACCACTGCCATGCACGCGACATGTGACAGTCAGCACTGTCCAGTGGCACTGCATGTCTGGGAGTGCACAAAAATTTCCTCAATGGTGGTCCATGCATGCACTGGGCATGGCTGTGGCACTGCCCACCGCCTTGACACGTTACTGTCTCGGCCTTGGTTGTGCTGTGCTGGACATGGGCGGTGGGTGTGCAGTGTACACATGGCTGTTGCTGCCTGGTTGGGCATGTCTTGTGGATATGGTCACTGTGGGTGGGCACACACCATCACAGGAGCATGGCACATGGCAGTATGCCATGCATAATGGGTGGGCTGCAGGGGGATGGACAGTCACACCCATTGACTCTGATCCCTTGTCCTCAGTGTGCGGATACTCCTGTGTATACAGCAGGCCATCCAGGAGCTTCTGTGGGTGGTGCAAGAGTCCCTCTCCATCTTAAGGGAGCAGGAGATGGCCCAGACAACAGCCCCAGACAGCGGAGGACCAGGCTGGACACTGACAGCTGCACAAGCAGCCTGCATCTACCCCCCTTTGTTCAACCCTCACACCCCACCTACCCTCTCCCATATGTTCACCCCTGCCCATTACCCACCCCACCTTGTTCCTGTCCCTCCACCCCATGTTTGTACATAGTTGTATATAGTTGATGTTGATATGTTTTTGAATATAGATATTTTGATATGAATACTGTGGTGGTCTCTGATTTGCAGCTGGCTGTAGGTGCTCAGTTGCACTGGTGTGCATGGCATCTGGGGTGGTTCAGTCATGGGTATGTGTTTGTGTGTGTGGGGAAGTGTCTCTGGTGTGGGAGTGGCTATCAGTCGGTATCTGTGGTGTGTGTGTGTTGTTCCCTGTGCATTGCATTACTGTGTGCAGTGGTCCATGGTGCATGATCTGTGTCCATTGTGCCCCTGTCAACCCGTCCTTGGCCTGTGCAGCTGACACCCTTGCATGTCTGTGGCCTGCGAGGTCTGCTGCCTTGTCAGTGGTGGCTGTCCCTGCAGGTCATCCACTGTGATCATCACAATGCTGGGTTGCCTTCTGTCAATGGTGTGGTGCATGTTTGCCTCGGGTGACACTGTGGCTTCCACAGTTGCTGTCCCATCTCCATGCTGTGGCTTGTGTGTGTTGCAGGGGCTGTGCACCACTGTCTGTGACTTGTACTCCAGGCATATGCTGGTGGCATACAGGGCCACAGTTCATGCACAGGGTGGGTGTCACCCCTGTGCCATGGAGGACTGCAGGCTGTGTGTGAACAGTTTTCATGGGCCCACACTGGAGGCTTGATTTCCACACTACTGCGTCCCTGTGTTAGTGCCTCCATGGGTATGGGTGTGTGTTTTCCCCTGCACTTCATTGCATCCAGTGTGTTGCATGCTTCCATGCACCACTGTGGGTGTCTGTGCTGGCTGCTGTGGCTCATGGTGGGTCAGGCTGTGACACTTGTCTACTATGCAGGGTGCTGTATCAATGGTGGTGGTGTGAGGGGCATACCCTTTCCCATGTGGGGTACCTCTTGTGCCGACACATGTTTGGTCTCTCAGATGTGCCTCAGGGGGATTGTGCATGTTGGCACTGTGTCTGCCGTTGTTGCTGCCACCCTCTGCTGGGTGCTCATGGTGGGTCTGGCTTGTATGGTTCTGTGGTACACGAGGTTGCAGTGTGACAGTGGTGGTGGTGGTATGCATGGGGATTCCTGCAGTAGTGGTCACTGCTCATGGGGGGTGTCTTGGGGTCATGGTGCAGGGTGTGCTGTGCATGGGGGAGCTGCTGTGCCATGGGGTGGTCTGCCCTCCTTGTGTGACAGTCTCAGCTTGCCAGTGGGTGTGATGGGGCACCATGGCCCAGCTGTGCTTTGTTTGCTTATCCCCATGGGCCGGTGGATATTCTAGCCCTCCCCGAGTTGTGCTGTGCTTGGGGTGTGGGGGTGCAATGTCAGTTCTGCAGTGTGTTCCTGTGCCCATCTGTGGCATAGGTGGTGGGCCCCTACCTACCTCCCTGGTTGTGCAGTTACATTGCTCTGCTGCTGGGGGGCCCCCTGCTTGTGCTATGGTGCCTCTGGGCTGCTCAGCTGGGCAGTCCTTGTTGTGCCATAGCGCATAGTATTTGCTCAGCTTCCCCTTCCTAGTTGCGCTATGGCGCAAGTTGTGCGATATTCAGACGTTGGCTGTTTGTGCAATTTGGCTTGCTCCTTTTTTGAATATCGCATCTATTGCGCATGGGCGCAATGGACTTGTGCTTGCTTCTGCTATTGCGCACTTTTTGGGTGCAGTTTGAATATCCAGCCCATAGTTAATTGAGTTAATAGTTATAATATTATAACACCACACCATCATATTATATTATATTGTATTATATTGTATTGCATTGTATTGTATTATATTATATTATATTTTATTATATTATATTATGTATATCATATCTTATCATATCATACTATATCATATCTTATTTTATTATGTTATATTTTATTATATTATATTATATTATATTATATTATATTATATTATATTATATTATATTATATTATATCACCACTCTGTAACAGGGATAATTTCACACAGTTAAGAACAACACTGGAAGAGAGAGTATTAACCTCATTGTTTAGAGCCTCACTCACCAGAAATACAATTTAACAAATGTTTCAGATAATTTAACAGCTATTTCAGCACCACACTATTGCAGAGATATTTTAACACTTAGTTTAGCATCACACTGACACAGAGATAAATTAACACATTTTTAATTAATTTAATTGTTATAATACTATTACACCACAACATTATATTATATTGTATTTTATTATATTGTATTGTATTATATTAAATTACATATATTTATAATGTGTGAATTTATCTCTGTGAGAATGAGTTAACTGCTCTCTGTTACAGTGTTGTGCTCAACTGAGTGAAATTATACCTGTTATGAAGTGGCGATTAATATAATATAATATAATATAATATAATATAATATAATATAATATAATATAATATAATGGTGTGGTGATGTAATGTTATAACTATTAAATTAATTATGTGTTAATTTTTCTCTGTGACAGTGTGGTGCTAAACTCTGTGTTAAGTCATCTCAAACATAGGTTAAATTATCTCTGTTGTACTGTGGTTCTAAACAATGAGTTAAATGCTCTCCTTTACAGTGTTGTGCTTATTTGTGAAATTCTCTCTGTTAAGGTGTGGAGATTAATCAAATATAATATAATATAATATAATATAATATAATATAATATAATATAATATAATATAATATAATATAATATAATGTGATATATTATGTCATGTGATATAATATGATATGATATGGTATGATATATAATGATATATGACTTGATAAGATATGATATGCTATATTATAATATAATATTCTATAATATAATATATGATATACTATCATATAATATGATATCATATAATATATGATATGAAATGATGTGATATGATATAATATATCATGATATAATATATCATATGATATATAAGATGTGATGTGATATTATATAATATATGTATATTATATTATATGACACGAAATGAAATGATATGATATAATATAATATCATGATATATGATAAGATGTGATGTGATATAATATGATACAATATATGACATTATATGAGATGAAATTATATGATATAATATAATATAATATAATATAATATAATATAATATAATATAATATAATATAATATAATATAGCATACTGTAAATATAATGTTGTGGTATTATACTATTATAACTCTTGTAAATTAATAAACGATGTGTTACGGTACCTCTATCTATATTGCATTATATTATTATACTTTGTATTATATTATATTACTCACCACTCCGTGACACAGATAATTTCACACAGTGAAGCACAACACTATAACAGAGAGCATTGAACTTATTGTTTTGAACCACACGGCAACAGAGACAATTTATCCCATGTTTGAGATATGATATATGATATGATATAATATAATCTTCCATGACATGACATTACATGACATGATAAGTGATGTGATGTGATATGATATGATATGATGATATAATACAATATAATATAATATAATACAATGGTGTGGTGCTGTAATATTATACCAATTAAAATAATTAACTATATGTTAAATTATCTCTGTAATAGTGTGGTGCTAAAATGTGTTACACTATCACTGTGACAGTGTGGCATTAATTAATGTCTTTAATTCTCTAACGGGTTAAATTGTCTCTGTTGCAGTGTGGTTCTAAACAATGAGTTAAATGCCCTCTATTACAGCGTTGTGATTAACTGTGTGAAATTATCTCTGTTACAGTGTGATATATAATATAATATAATATAATATAATATAATATAATATAATATAATATAATATAATATAATATAATATAATATAATATAATATAATATAATTTACTATCATTTAATATAACATAACATAATATAATATAATATAATATAATATAATATAATATAATATAATATAATATAATATAATATAATATAATGTTGGGAGGTCTAAACCTCACTTTCAGATTCTTGATGATATTGGGAATGCAAGTAATCACAGACATGTTGCATTAGAGTAATAAACAAGTTTATTACTATCAAAGGGATATATCATAGTTGCCCTAAGCAGTTCTTACCAATATGAACGGGAGCCAGTGCTAAGCGTTCCCTACACCTCAAGGTTTCTCTGTGTCTCTTGGAGTCTCTCAGGTCTCCAAGGTATAAGGCTTGTGCATCACATTATAGACCTATGATAATTAATATGGTTACCAAAAGATAGAAACATTTCTAGTTACAGAGATGAGCCCTATTGGCTAAATTAGAGGTGGCTCCATGGTCCAAGATAACAATATACAATTCTGTAAAGTCATCAGTTTGAGGACAAAAGAGTTCTTATACAGAGTCTTACATAACTCAATGTAGTGGTACAAATCATCAAAAGGTGGTAATGCTGTCTTACATATTATAATTATTCCAAGGACACAGGTGTCTTGGCATCTTACAAGTAAGAAATACACAGAAAATACATGGCAGAATACATGTATTAGCAAGCAAAGTGTATTGCAACAATATGCATTCATATCCTGACATCTACTCTTGTACTGTAGATGCCCTTAGCACTCTATATATTAGTATAACCTATACCTAAATGCTAGCTGTCTATGGTGTACATCTGAGGGTACCAATTAGGGTGCAGGGACCTCATGTAACATTCCCCTCCTTGTTGCCTCCAAGGGCAACACAGGCAGATGTCTAGGGAAAGGACAGGAGCAGTGGTCATTTACAAACCTGATGCACGAGCCTTGTAAAGGAACTTGAGCTGCTCACGGTGTTGGCGCAGTGTGCGTTGTAGGCAGCAGAGCATAATAATCAAAACTGAAAATTAAAAATGCTTGTACAATAACAAAACCTTTAAAAGTAATCTCTAACCAGGTGTTAGATAATGCGTTATTCATATCTCCATCATTAATCAAGGTGAGAACAGCTTCATTGGCTTTGGTCATATTATTGCTGATGTGGATGAGGTGTGTGTCTTTCCTGTCTAAAAGTGATTTCAATGTAAGTGTGAGTGGGTCTATGTGTACATTAAAGTATGGCAAGTATTCTGACAGTGTGAGCAGATAATCAGGGTTACCATCAATAATGTCTGCATCCAGAAGGGGGATGGTGGTTATAACAGTATGTCCAATGACAGTCTTCTGGTGGGGGACAAAACAGAAATTGGGTAATCAATAGCATATGTAACAGATCCATATGTGTAAGATTTATAATTCATGACCATGCAGTACTTGCCATCGGAATTATACCGTGAGTGCACAGTAGGCAGTCTCCACTTTTGCAACTGGACAGGGCAGGTGTAGGTCGTCTTCAAAATCTGTGTTGACAGGCGACGAACCTCCTCATGATAGGATTGGTAGAGCTTATCCAGAGCCAGAGTCGAGTCAAAGGAGTCAGTGCCATTCGCAGTGATGTCATCATCCATAGTGAAAGTCCAATCAATGTTGTCTGGAGAGTAACCACAAACAGGTTGAATAACATCAAATACATCACATCGGCACAAGTAAATATATTGCTTTTTTGCACAGCAGTCTGTGTGCAGAGCCACCCAGGCATCCAGGAAACAATGATAAACCAGTAGAGGCAGTAGATACAGGCTTTCTCTATAGATGTCTTCATCCAAATGCCCAATGGAGTGTACCAGTGCAAGCTTGTCGAACAAAGCTGTAGTGGGATCAAAGCATGGTAAGGGGACAGTGAAAGAAACAAACATAGTATCTGTTATGGAACATTTCTTAGAAGTGAAACAAGGACCAGTATTAGGGTGTCTGGTCACAAACCCCAAATTCCTAGCTGTAGAAAGAGGAAATGTTAAAGTCTGTTGCATACACATGGAAACACAGCTAGTAGTTTTACATTGGGGACAATACCATTTGGAGATGCGTCTATCATGAATAATGTCAGGTTTTCTTCCAGATTCTAGATCATGGAAGAGGTTATTGATGGTAGGATCCATAAGCAGAGCAGAGTATCTCTCTAGCAATGTATTGTTTATCTGCTTCTCTGTTGTTCTGTTGTATGAGTGCGTTAATCTTATCTTTAGATTCAGTGAATGCCTTGGCACCGTGCAATAATGGGGGTAGTATGTTGTTGACCAAACCAGTGGAGAATTTGGCAGAATGACTTTTGATAGCAGCAATGTCTGCTTTGTTCCAGATAGACATAGCCGTACCAAAAAGGCCTGTGACAGTACCTGTTGCACCTGTGACATCAGAACTGTCATCTTCACGTGTTTTACGTTTGTGAGTTAGATCATCAGGAGAGGGCTTCCTCCTGAAGTTGCCTCTATGTTCAGTAGAATGGACCCCGGCAATAGGGTCTTGCGTATGAATCTGAAATGCAGCTAAACTATTGAACAATAATTTACTGTAAAATGCTGATGTGTTGGTATTGTGACACATACCAAATTCTTTCATATTCCAGTAAGTAAGATTAAACAAAACAGGTATACGCATAAACTGTAAATTATTAATCAAGGAACCTGGGAGGGCAGTGGCTGTTAGAACACTCCGGGGACCAGGGGTATGCTTTGGACATTCCAAAAGCTGCTTGTCAGTGGGTGGTAACAAAGAGAGGTACATGGCTGCAGAAGCCATGTGGTGTATAGCACAAAATTTACGAGCAGAATCTTTGGACAAGGAATTACAGAATGAAGACTCAATTAATGCAGTTATGTTGTACAAACCAGAATGTCTTAATGCAGTTTGTAGCAAGGACAGTGAACCATTTGAGGATAATTTAGCATTGGGCCAACCTTGGAAAGTTCCTTTGGAAAGTGTGGCCACAGGGAGAATGTGTCCTTGTGATGTGGTTTGCCACTCCATTTGAAGGGTAGATTTATCAGGAGCAACAACCGAGGCAGTGAGGTAAGCATCGGAACCTTCCTGGACAGTGATCATACAATCTAGTATATTGATGGATACTCCCTCTGGAGGAGGTGCTGGAGGATCGAAGTGTCGTAGGAGGTCCGGTACCGTGCCTTGGATGCAGGGGATAACTCCTGAGAAGAGGAGATAATGGAACAAGATAGCCATCTTGTCAATGTATCTGGAAAGGAAGATCAAAGATTAGTATGTTAGTACTATTCTGCCCAATGGGGTGAGCAAAAGTAATTTTAGCACCTTTATACAGTTTCAGCTGGTTTGCATGTAACCATTTGTCAGTCAACTTGTTGTTGTGGAGGAGTCTAACCTGATAGACTGCTGTACTGAGCTTGTTGACAATGGGGTATGGGCTTCCCACTTGTTGGAGAAGGAGTGGGTGGGATGTGCAAATTGAAGTACCATTACCTGATCTCCAACTTACCAATCCACTTCTTGTGCATGTTTGTCAAACTGTATTTTGGATTGCTGCTGGGCCTTGCCTATGCAGTTGGCAGCATGCAAGTGTGTGTGTACGAGGTCTTTTCTGAGTTTTTCCACATATGGATCCACAGACACACGGTCTGCAGTGAGGGTGTGCAGGTCAAACAGCAAGTGTTCAGGTAATCTCATCTGTCTACCAGTCATCACCTGAAAGGGTGTGGGCTGGGTGGTGGCTGAGGGTGTCCCCCTAATTGCCATAAGGAGTAACGGCAATAGGGAATCCCAGGTTTTGGGATTGCCCTCAATGAATTTGGAAAGCATTTGCTTAATCCGTCTGTTGGCTCTCTCTACTTGACCTGAGGATTGAGGGTGGTAAGGTATGTGGAACTTCTGTTGAACTCCAAGGAGTTCAAGGGATTCTTTCATCTACTCACCTGTAAAACTGATTCCTTTGTCAGAGTATACCCTGAGAGGTAGACCCCACCTAGAGAAAATCTGTTCCACCAGGATTTTGGCAGTAGTTTTCACAGTACATGTCTTACTGGGGAAAGCTTCTACCCACTTAGAGAAAAGGTCAGTTACCACAAGAGCATATTTATTATTTCTGCTGGTGTTGGTCAGAGGGACAATGAAATCAATTTGAATGGCACGCCAAGGGCCAGAATGTCATTGTGGTAAGAGTTTAGCATTTCATTTGGTAGGGATGGGGTTGTTTTGCACACAAATGAGACAGTTGTCTATGTATTGTTTAACATCTTTGGTGATACCAGGCCACTATGCGGTGGTCTTGAGTCGTTGGAGGGTGTTTTCTACTCCCTGGTGTCCACCAGTAGGGGTGTCATGCACTTGGTGCAAAAATTCAGATCTTAAATGTCTGGGGACTACCCACAACTTAGTGTTGGAGTCATCCGGTTGGAACCAGATGAGCTTGTCATCTGATGACAAGCGCAACTTACCTTCATGCCTCCAATAGGGATTGTGTGTGGGAAGTTTCTATTCAGTACCTTTGTCAAGGAATCTGAACACCTCTTTAAGTTCAGTGTCAAACTGCTTGGCTGCAGAGAGGTCCAAGGGGGAAAAAGATTCAGGTTTCTTCCTGAGTGCTGCAATGTGTACAGCTGCATTAGCCTCTGGATGGTCCATCATTCAGACATCCCTGCCTCGGGCCCCTTCCTTAGCAAGGGTATCTGCTGTGTCATTGAAGGTGTGATAGGGGTCATGGAGAGAGTGGGCTTTAACTTTGTGTACATAGAGTTTGTGTGCAAACTTTTGTGCCAGTGAATGTATGTATATTACCAATTCCTTGTACTTCACTGGGCAGCCATCAGAGGAAAGGAAGGAGTTCTTCTGCCAGAAGGGAAGAAATTCTGTAAGAGAATAACACACCCAGTTAGAGTCTGTAAAGATGACAGTATCCTCGGTTCCATGCTGGATGAACTTGAGGGCACAGGCCACCACTGCCATCTTGGCATATTGTGATGATGCTACACTACAGTGCTTAGATATTTTAACAGTGTTCCCATAAGGATAAATTACTAGAATGCCCATCCCTGCAATTTGTTCTCCCTGACAGTAGGATGCCGAACCATCAGTAAAGACGCGACACAAAGAAGTGTTGTCAAGTATTTGTGGTGTGGCAGGAAGGAAAGGACCTGGATTGGGAAGATCAGGTGACTGTAGTGTACAGTCATGGGGTTCTCCCTGGAAAAGGAGGCCATGAGCTAACATAGATGGAACTTTAGTCGGTTGCACCTGTATGTCTCTGTCCTGGAGAAGAAGTGACCAGTGCATCAGTCTGGTGTTAGAGACTGACCCATCCTTCACTCTATCTGAGAGCAGAAAGGTGGTAGGGGTGTGGTTGGTGTTAATGATCAGTGGTGAGTACCCAATGATATACAGGAAGTGCCTGACAGCCCAGTAGGTGGCCAGAAGGTTCCTTTCACAAAGGCCATACTTCTGTTCCACTGGGGTCAAGAGCTGTGAGGCATATGCAATGGGGGGGTCTCGGTGCCATGCACCTTCTGAGCCAGCACTGCTGACATGGCAGTGTCAAAGGTGGCACATTCCAGATGAAATGGTAGTGCTGGATTGGGGTTGACCAGAGCTGGGGTGGAGGCCAAGTCCTGCTTCAGTGACATCACAGCCTGGGTGTGCAGAGGGCCCCAAGTCCAGGGTACATCCTTTTTGAGTAATTCATACAGAGGAGCAGCTTTCTGAGCAAAATCACAAATAAAATCTCTTGAATAGTTCACCATACCTAGAAACCTTAGAAGAGTTTCCACACTGGTAGGTAACGGCAAGTCTTGTAATCCCTGTACTTTCTTCCAGGTAGGGCTTCGACTGTGGTCAGTTATTTTTAGACCCAGAAAGAGTACTTCTTTCTGACACAACTGTGTTTTTGCTTGATTACATTGTAGGCCTGCTTTCTGAATGAGAGTCAATATTTCGTCCAAGAGATCCAAATGTTGTTCCTGTGTGGCTGTTGCCAGCAACAGGTCGTTCACATATTGTAAGAGACATTGGGGAGTAGAGAAACTCTCAAGGGCGTCCATCATGTGGAGATGGAACAGGGATGGACTGTTATGGAATCCTTGTGGCAAGCAGGTTGACGTGTGCTGTCTTTCTTCAAAGGTGAAGGCAAACTTATATTGACTCTTAAGGGCCAATGGTAATGACCAGAAACCATTGGAGATGTCCAGGGCACTGAATCATTTCAAATCAGGGGTCAGAAGTCGTAACACATCTGGTGCTGATGCTACAGTTGGAGAACAACTGGGGGTGACCTGATTCAGTTTCCTGTAGTCAATATTAAGTCTCCAGGTGCCTGTGGGTTTCTTCATGGGCCATACTGGGGAACTGGCAGTGGAAACACAAGTTCTGATTACTTCTTGCTTGAGGAGTGACTTTATCATTTCTCTGAGGGAAGGCAAGGCCTCAGTTGGAAAAGGATATTGCCTTTGCCTCTCATGCGCTGGGCCTGGCACTTCAATGATGGTGTGCATTCTACCACAGTCATGCTTGTTGACTGAAAACACTTCCAAATGTCATTGTAAAATAGGTAGGAGCTTTGGGAAAAGTTCATGATTCTTGAACAAATCTATGACATCATACTCTTTGTCACTGGCAGATATCGTCGCCACAACATGTGAATCAGGAATCAAAATGGTATGATATTGATCCTGAATCTGTATGAGTAGCATGTTAGCTAGGTCCACTACACAGCCGTGCGGTGCAAGGAAGTCAATCCCTATAATACTAGGATGATTATGCAGTACCATTAGTTGGAAAGTGTGTGAGGCCTTTAGATGGCCTAGCTCCACTGGAAAGGGTAGAGAACGGTATGCAGGTAGCCTAGTACCATCAACTTCTGACATGTTCATCCTCCATCCGGTTGACCAAGGGGATGGGTGTTCATCATGTAGCACAGATACAGCTGTGCTACATGATGAACAGCCAAATGCCCTTTGGGGTAACCCTTGCCTCAGTGTTTGCGCACAGAGGTTCTTTGTCTTTTCAATCTTTTTTTATTTTAATGGGTTCACCACAACATAACCAAGACACACTGTCTTAGGGTAGCTGGTTCATTCCACTGGGGTGTCAAACAGATGAGGCATATTAATGAGTCCTGGTAGGACGAAACACGTGTCTATGTCATCTGTTAGCACCCTTTGCAAACTGTGTGAGAGGCCTTTCGGCACCATGCAATTCTGCTTAAAGTTGAACCAGCATAACATTCCGTGGTGATTTGCATATGCAGCCCACGATGCTTTGCATTGTGTGGGCATGTGTGATTTTGTATTTACAGATACAGCTGCACCTGTATCTAACAAAACTACTAGTAGGTGGCCCCTGACCTCAGCCTTGGTGCAGGGCCTTCCATTTGTATCCAAGACTGGGGCCTGTAATTGTCAATCCGTACTGCCAGAAGCATGCAGAGGTTGGGCTTGGCTCACGTGAATCACTTCACAATGTTGCACTGATGTTATATAGGGAGGAGCTTCTGGGTTCAGGCCTGAATGGGCCTGAGGGCCTGCACTGCCAGTGTCCTCATGGCCAGTTGGGGCCTGGGTCACCGGTTGTACTGCCACAAGGGCCTGTGTGGGAACAGCATCTGCCACAGAGTGCTCTTGCCCCCGGAGCTCTCAAAATTTCCAATTCTCTTCAGCTATCTCCCTATATGAAGGACCCGTTCTCTGTTGTTATGGTTTACCTCTACCCCTATGCTTCCTGTTCTTATGCCAATTCTGGTTCCCACCCCACTGTTGTTGTCATGGTTGTTGTTGATGGGCCTGTTGGGGGTGTTGGTTACCAGCTGGAGGGGCTTGCTGATGTTTTGCCTTTTGGCGTTGAGCCTGCCCTTCCACTGTGTAGTGCGTCGTGGCCTCCAGAACAGACTCCACGGCAGCTACCTTTTTGGAACCGGAGCCCAGATCATGGATATAGAGTTGATACACTCTCTCAGTTTTCCAAAGAATGTCAGCAAACCTATCCATATTGGGGTAGGTGGTTGGCTCTACCTTTTCTCTCACTGCAGGAATCATGTTCCTAAGGAACAGGGTCTTATATTCAATCAGATCTACATCCACAGCTTCTTGTGCCAGGTGCTTTCCTGCTCGGTAGGCCATCCAAAGTCTGTGGTGGTAAGTCGCTGGACTTTCTTTTGCATTCTGCTTCACAGGGTATGCAAGCATCACCCCTACTACACCTGGGCTGTGAGCAGAAATTAGCTCAGCTGCAACCTCATCAAAGGTAGCGTTCCCATCCTGGCAAACAGCAGCGGGGAGTTTGGCCCACAAACCAGGATTGATGGTCTGGCGTAGTATTTGGACCTGATATATTCTGCAGCGAGGCTAAGCATCTCGCATTTAGAACGCACCTTCTCCGTGTGACAGCTGAGGTTGTTGGATGGATTCATCTGACCAATGCTGTCAGCAATTTGCTGAACAGAGTAGGCCATTTGTAGGGGATTAGTGGGTCGATCAGGCAAAGGTAGATTGTCTCGAGCACCGTCCAGGGCAGCCTGAGCTGCAGCTTCAGCCACAGTGTGGACAGTCCCCTTCTGAGTGCCAGCCTCTTGCAGAAGCTGCCTAATCTGGGTTTTAATAGCCCATTTACTTCTCTCAGGAAGAGGTACATTGCCTACTGCAGTTTCAATCATGGTTTCTATCTCTTGCCTGTCTTCCACATTAATAATGGCTACCGGAGGTGCTGTCGGGACCAGGCTTGGGCCTGCTCCCCCCATCATGGGGGCCACCATGTTGGTGTCTCCCATGTTGGGCGTCACGATGTTGCCGACATGCGACATGGGGAGTTGGGGTGGGGACCCGCCATGTTGTGGATGGCTGGGTGTGGTCTCTGGGCCATAGTAGGGGTGTGACTGGGCATTGTATTGTGAAATGTCATCATCAGATAACTCCCCTTCTGATGATGACTGAAAGGCAGGGGCTACGCCTCCCATTGCCTTAACATGTCCAGCCAGGACCTCTCGCTGATGGTGGAGTGTTGCCATCTTAGTTCTACATTCATCGTGACTCACACTTGCAACATCCATATCTACCTCATCTTGCTTTTGCTTTTGCAACACTCTGTACGTGGCACTCAATTCACAATTGTCCCTGTAAGCCACTTCTAAATCATTACGTACCTGGTTTATCTCGTCCTGCAGCTCACCCATTTCGTCACTCAACTGAGCATTCGCAGCACTCAGCAAATCATTCATTTGCACTACCTGGCTCTTATCCTGTCTCAAACTTTCACACTCCTGCTTCAACATACATAGTTCCTGTTCTCCAGCTTGAGCTGAATTATGCAATAGTGATTCCTTTTCATTTTGCAGAGTTTGGAGTTCAGATTCCAAGTTCTGCTGCAGTCTAATACATTCTGTTTGCTGCAAACCCATCTGTTGCTTAAGAGATTAAATATGCAGATCAGGGGTTCAAACTCTCACTTTGGAGGCTTCCAAAGCAGCATAGAGAGCCAAGGCCATCAACCCTTTATCATGACGCTTTTTGGTTGATTGTCTCATCTCTGTATACTGGGTTGAAATCGCCAGTATAGGGTTTTTGGATTGACTTGCGCCCTGTGCAAAGTCAGCCCATCCTCCATGGGAGGCAAGGAAGTTCAAGACATTGAGTCTCAGTTCTGCACAGATATCTGATACCATGGCCATTGTGTAGGAGGGAACGAAAATTCAAACTGTGAAAAAGGCACCATGCTGCGTATCGATCCACAGCACGAGTACTTTATACACAGCCAGGCTACTGTATGAGTTGTAGACTTGCAATTCAAAACTGCTATGGAGTGGGTCGAGATGGCATCGACCACACCCGAAAAGTCAGCCAGACTTTGCAAGTTACTACAAACTGGTTTGAAAATGGGAGAGGTGATACTGGAATGTGCACCTACTGTCCCCGTGGGAAAGGGAAAGGTTTTAGTAACAAGTGAAAACTTACAAACACCAAATATCACCTGCACACGGTTGCCAATTTGTTGGGAGGGCTAAACCTCACTTTCAGATTCTTGATGATATTGGGAATGCAAGTAATCACAGACACATTGCATTAGAGTAATAAACAAGTTTATTACTATCAAAGGGATAAATCACAGTTGCCCTAAGCAGTTCTTATCAATACAAACTGGGAGCCAGTGCTAAGCATTCCCTACACTACGAGGTTTCTCTGTGTCTCTTGGGGTCTCTCAGGTCTCCAAGGTATAAGGCTTGTGCATTACATTATATACCTATGATAATTACTATGGTTACCAAAACATAGAAACATTTCTAGTTACAGAGATGAGCCCTATTGGCTAATTTAGAGGTGGCTCCATGGTCCAAGATAACATTATACAATTCTGTAAAGTCATCAGTTTGAGAACAAAAGAGTTCTTATACAGAGTCTTACATAACTCAGTGTAGTGGTACAAATCACCAAAAGGTGGCAATGTCATCTTACATATTATAATTATTCCAAGGACACAGGTGTCTTGGCATCTTACAAGTAAGAAATACACAGAAAATACATGGCAGAATATATGTATCAGCAAGCAAAGTGTATTACAACAATATGCATTCATATCCTGACATCTACTCTTGTACGGTAGATGCCCTTAGCCCTATATGTATTAGTATAACCTATACCTAAATGCTAGCTGTCTATGGTGTACCTCTGAGGGTACCAATTAGGGTGCAGGGACCTCGTGTAACAATAACATAATACTATATAATATAATTTGATATTATACAATGGTGTGGTGTTATAATATTATTATTATATTAATTAACTATATTAATAAATCTCTGTGACAGTGTGATGATAAATCATGTGTTAACATATCTCTCCGGTAATGTGTTGCTAAATAATGTGTTAAATTATCTCTGTAACAGTGTGGTGAGCAAATGGGTTACTTTATCTCTGTGACAGTGTGGTGCTGAACTATGTGTTAAATTATCTCAAAAATGGGTTAAAGTGTCTCTCTTGTGTGGTTCTAAACAATGAGTTAAATGCTGTCTGTTAAAGTGTTGTGCTTAACTGTGTGAAATTATATAAAATAAAATAATACAATATGATATAATAAAATATAATATGATGTAATGTAATGTGCTATCATATTATGTCATATGATATGATATGGTACAATAGGAAATGATATATGATATGATAAGATATGATATAATATAAAGTAATATAATATAACATAATATGATATAATATCACATCATATGATATCATATGATATATGATAAGATGTGATGTGATATGACATGAAATATATGATATGATATGATGCAATATAATGTAGTATCATATATTATATAATATATGACAAGATGTGATCTGATATGATATAATATATGATATATAATCTATGAAATGATATGATATGATAGAATATAACATATGATATTTAAGATGTGATGTGATATATTATATATGATAGTGTATGATATTGTATGATATGATATAATATAATATAATATAATATAATATAATATAATATAATGGTGAGATATTATAATATTATAGCTCTTCAATTAATAAACTATGTGTTAATGTATCTCTATCTATATTATATTATATTATATTATATTATATTATATTATATTATATTATATTATATTATATTATATTATATTATATTATATTAATCTCCACTCCATTACAGGTGTGATTTCACATAGTTAATCACAACACTGTAACAGAGAGCATTTAACTCTTTGTTTAGAACCAAACTACAACAAAGACAATTTAACCCATGTCTGAGATAATTAAGCACATAAATTGGCAACTCTCTGTCACAGAGACAAATTAACATATAGTTAATTAATTTAGCAGTTACAATATAATATAATATAATATAATATAATATAATATAATATATTATATTATGTTTCTTTATATTATATAGTATCATATCAAATCATATCATAGTATAGTATATTGTATTGTATTATACTACATTATATTATATTATATTATATTATATTATATTATATTATATTATATTATATGTGCGATACTGGGTTGCTGATCTATGTGTTAAGTTAGATCTGTAACAGTGTGGTGATTAAACATGTTACATTATCTCTGTGACAGTGAAGTGCTAATCTATGTGTAAAATTACTTCAAACAAGGGTTCAATTGTCATTCTTGTAGTGTAGTTGTAAACAATGAGTTAAATGCTCTCTGTTACAATGCTGTGCTTAACTGTGTGTAATTATCCATTACGGAGTGGTGATTAACATAACATAAAATAATATAATATGCTATGATATGTTATTATATTCAATGACATGACATGACATAGCATATGAAGTGATGTGATGTGATGTGATATGATATGGTGATATAATATAATATAATACAGTGGTGTGGTGTTATAATATTCTGCCGAATAAAATGATTAAATATGTGTTAAATTATGTCCGTAATAGTGTGGTGCTAAAATGTGTTATATTATCTTTGTGACAGCGTAGCACTAAATAATGTCTGAAATTTTCTCAGACATGGCATAATTGTCTTTGTTGCATCTTATCATAGATCATAAATGCTGTCTGTTAAAGTGTTGTGCTTAACTGTGTGAAATAATATATAATATAATATAATATATCAAAATATATTATAAAATAATGTGATGTAATATCATATGATATCACATGATATTAATAAGATGTGATGTGATGTAATATATATGATATGATATGATATATAATATAATATAACATAATATAATATAAAATAATATGATGTAATGTGGTGTGCTATCATATTATGTCATGTGATCTGATATATGATATTATATGAAATGATATAATATATTATAATATAATGTACTAATAATATACTATAATATAATATAACATTATATAATATAATAAGCTATGATATTAATATCATATATATCATATGATATATGATAAGATTTGATGTGATATTACATGACATGATATGAAATGATATGTTATAATATAACACTATATTGTAAAATAATATAGAAGAGAAACATATAATATAATTTAATAATATACTATAACATAATATAATATAATATAATACAATATAACAGAATATAATATAATATAATGGTGTCTTATTATAATATTATGGGCCAGATATTAAAAACTTTGCACTAGGCAAACACTGTTTCTCAAACATGGGTTAAATTTTCTCAGCTGCACTGTGGATCTAAACAATGATTCAAATGCTCTCTTTTACAGTGGTGTGCTTACTGTGTAAAATGATCTCTTTTACTGTGTGATAATATAATATAATATACTATAATATAATATAATATAATATAATATAATATAATATAATATAATATAATATAATATAATATATAATATGATATAATTTAATATAACATAACATAACATAATATAATATAATATGATATAATGGTGTGGTGTTATAATATTATTATTATTAAATTAATTAACTATGTGTTCATTTATCTCTGTGACAGTGTGGTGTTACAGCAAGTGTTAAAATATCTCTCTGATAGTGTGTCACTGAAGAATGTGTTAAATATTCTCTGTAACAGTGTGGTGATTAATTGTGTTACATTATCTTTGTGACAGTGTGGTGCTGAACTATGTGTTAAATTATCCCAAACATGTGTTAAAGTGTC
This sequence comes from Neoceratodus forsteri, assembly GCA_016271365.2. Taxonomy (NCBI): domain Eukaryota; kingdom Metazoa; phylum Chordata; order Ceratodontiformes; family Ceratodontidae; genus Neoceratodus; species Neoceratodus forsteri. The sequence goes on from CM028138.1 coordinate 164,095,180, forward strand.
TGTCTTGTGTAATTCTAAACAATGAATTAAATGTTGTCTGTTAAAGGTGTTGTGCTAAACTGCATGAAATAATATAATACAATATATATAATATAATATCACATATTATTATGTAATATGATATAATATCATATGATATGATATATAAGATGTGATGTGATATGATATATATGATATGATATATTTTGATATGATATGATGTAATACAGTATAGTATGACATAATATAATATAACAATATAATATAATAAAATACAATATAATATGATGCAATGTGATGTGCGGTCATATTATGTCATGTGATATGATATGATATGATAGGATATGATATGAAACGATATGATAACATATGGTATGATAAGATATGTTATAATATAATATGATATAATATAATATAATATAATATAATATAATACAATACTGCATACTATAATATAATGGCGTCTTATTATAATATTATAGGCCAGATATTAAAAGCTTTGCACCAGGCAAACACCGTTTCTCAAACATGGGTTAAATTGTCTCTGCTGCAGTGTGGATCTAAACAATGATTTAAATACTCTCTTTTACAGTGTTGTGCTTAACTGTGTGAAATGATCTCTGTTACTGTGTGGTGATAATAATATAATATAATATAATATAATATAATATAATATAATATAATATAGTATAGTATAATATCATATATAATATGATATAATATAACATAACATAACATAATATAATATCATATCATATGATATAATGATGTGGTGTTATAATATTATTATTAAATTAATTAACAATGTGTTAATTTATCTCTGTGACAGTGTGGTATTACAGCAAGTGTTAAAATATCTCACTGATAATGTGTCACTGAAGAATGTGTTAAATTTTCTCTGTAACAGTGTGGTGATTAAATGGGTTACATTATTTTTGTGACAGTGTGGTGCTGAACTGTGTGTTAAATTATCCCAAACATGTGTTAAAGTGTCTGTCTTGTGTGATTCTAAACAATGAATTAAATGTTGTCTATTAAAGGTGTTGTGCTAAACTGTGTGAAATAATATAATACAATATAATGCAATATAATATAATATAATATATCATAATATAATATAATGTAAAATGATATATGATATGATATGATTAGTATAATATAATATAATAAAATATGATATAATATGATGTAATGTGATGTGCAGCCATATTATGTCATGTGATATGATAAGAAAGCATACGATATGAAACGATATGATATGGTAACATATGATATGATATGATACAATATAATGTAATATAATATATTATAATAAAATATAATATAACATAATACAATATAATATGATATAATATATCATATATGTGATAATATGTTAAGAGAAGTAATGTGATATGATATAATGTATATGATATGATGTGATATGATATAATATATTATGATGTGATATGATATGATATAATATAATATAATACTATTTTAATATAATATACTATAATATAATATACCATTACATGATATGATATGATATGACATGACATTATATGATTTAACATAATATAATCTAATATAACATGATATTACATAATATAATATGCTATGATATCTTATGATATCATATAATATATGGTAAGATGTGATGTGATATTATTTGATATGAAATGATAAGATATGATATAATAAAACATATTATAAGATAATATAATATAGCATACTATAATTTAATGGTGTGGTATTATAACATTATAAGTCCTAAATTAATTAACTATGTGCTAATGTATCTCTATGTTCTATCATATTATATTATAATATATCATTTTATAGTAATCACCACTCTGTAACACAGATAATTTCACACATTTAAGCTCAATGCTGTAACAGAGAGCATTTAACTCAGTGTTTTGAACCACACTGCAACAGAAACAATTTAACCCATGTTTGAGGTAATTTAGCGCATCAATTAGCACCACACTGTCACAGAGACAAAGTAACATGTAGTTAATTAATTTAATGGTTATAGTATTATATCATATCATATTATATTGTATTGTATTATATTTTATTATATTCTAAAATATTACATTACATTACGTTATATTATATTATATTTTGTTATATTATATGTGTGATACTGGGTTGATGATGTATATGTTTAATTATCTCTGTAACAGTGAGGTGATTAAATGTGTTACATTATCTCAGTGACAGTGTGGTGTTAATCTCTGTGTTAAATTATCTCAAAACAAGGGTTAAACTATCTGTCTTGAAGTGTGGTTCTAAAGAATGAGTTAAATGCTCTCTGTTATAATGTTGTGCTTAACTGTGTGAAATTAACCTTTACAGAGTGGTGATTAATATGATATAATATAATATAATATCATATGATGTAATATGATATGATATGATATTTATTGATTTATTTATTTACAAGTTTAACCAGGCAGGCATACTGAGTGGAGAACCACTCGTTTCCAGATGTGACCTGGGGAGAACAGGGGAGGGGACATAGGGGAAGGACAGTAATACACAAAAGTTCTGTACAATTGAGGAGGCACTATATGAGAGACTATACAGTAGATAGCTAGGGCAGACATGTAACTTCTATATAAATCTATAACCAGCACAGTGAAATAACCATTACATAGTACTGAAATGTAACTCAATTATAGATTTACAGAACTAAAGAGGGAGAAAAGAAGGGAGCGAGCACAGTGCGAGCCTTGCCAGTGCTTAAATTGTTATAAAATGTTAGAGTAGACCAACAGGACTTGGGGCCTACTATTGTGTAGGCCTGGAGCAAGAGCAGACCGTGAGGAAATGTTTGAGGAGGTGGGTGTTGAGGTGCCTATGATTGGAGGAGTGGCAGATATCTGCTGGGAGGTCATTCCAGAGTTTTGGTAAATGGTAACTAAGTGCCACCTGACCCATAGAGGTACGCATAAGAGGGATTTGGAAGAACCTAGTATCCGAGTGATGTAGCGAGTAAGCCGATGGGGGTAGAGAAGTTAAGGTAGAAACCAGGTAGGGAGGAAGGGTATGGGACCAGTATTTAGCAGCAACACTAGAGCAGTGGATTAGTTTGTGGGCCAAGAGTGAGGGAAGGGCCAGGGAGCTGTATAGGTCGCAGTGGTGTGTCAGTTTTGGACAATCCAGTATGAAATAGCAGAAGGAGTGAAAGAGTGTGTCCAGGCTGGCCAGAGTTGATGGTGAGGTGGCCCATAGTCAAATATCGGGAGTATCATTTTTTGTATGAGTTCACGCCTGACCGGGGTGTGCACGCAGCCTTTGTTATGATAGAGGGCCCCAAGTTTAGGATGCAGTTTTTTGTGAAGGGATTCTACATGAATTGAGACGTCTAGGTACTGGTCGAGCCAAATGCCTAGATAGTGGAATGAGGTGCAGGATTCTAAGGAAGGAAGGTTCAGGGTTTGGAAAGGGGGGCGATTGGCGAGCCGGGAGAGCCATGGTTGCAAGCCAAAAGTTAGTGAGACTGTCTTTTTTGTGTTTAGGACTAGATGGTTTGATATAAGTCAGTGTTGTACAGTGTTGAAATCCTGCTGAAGTTGGTCATGTACTATTGCCACGGAGGGGCCAGTGTTGTATAACACGGTATCGTCCGTGTACATTTAGATGGCTGAGTGGGAGTGGCTGAGTGGGAGCAGACTAGCAGGAGTTCATTTAGGAATACTGAGAAGAAGATTGGGCCCAAGACTGATCCTTGTGTGACACCCGTAGCGATGGGGAGGGGGGTAGATATGTGGGGGCCAATTTTCACCGCTTGGTGTCTGCCACACAAGTAAGCCCTTAGTGGCATGGTTGGAGAGGCCAGCTGCCTTTAGTTTGTCTATAAGGAGTGTGTGGGAGATGGTATCCAAGGTTTTGGCCAGATCGATAAAAATGGCCGAAGTGATATGTCCTTTATCCATACCTGAGAGGATATCATTTGTTACTCTTAATAGGGAGGTGATGGTGGAATGTGATTTTCGGAAACCTGATTGGTATGGGGTGAAAAAGAAGGAATCGACTAAGTGTTGGCAGAACTGAGCAAGAGCAAATTGTTCTTGTATTTTTGCCAGAGTTGGGAGAAGGGAGATGGGGTGGTAATTCCCTGGAGAGGAGAGGTCACCCCTCTTTGGCAGTGGGATGACGGTTGCCAGCTTCCAAGTGGTGGGTATTGTAGACATTGAGAAGGAGAGGTTGAGCAAGTCAGCTAATGGAGAGGATATCGCAGGGGCTGATAGCTGTAGTAGTCTGGAGTCCATGCCAGAGGGGCAATTGCCCTTGTTAGAGTTTAGGTTGCACAGTGCTTGGTAGACTTTGGCCGGGGAGACAGGACGGATGGAGAAGTAGGGGGGAGGAGGTGTACTGTGAATTAGGTGCAGTAGTTGTCTTGGGTGGGGAAGGGGGGAGACTATGTACCAGGGAAGCTGCACTGTTGGTGAAGAAGATGTTGAAAGCCGTGGCTACTTCATATGGGTCAGTGATGGCCGAGCCGCTGATTGACAGAGCCGGGGTAGGTGGTTGTACAGGCGTGGATAGGAGGGATTTGATGGTTTTCCAGAAATGGGTTGGGTGGTTAAGATTTGCGCAAAGTACCGATGCAAAGTATTTCTGTTTGGCTAGGTGAATCGATTTAGTGCAGGAGTTACGAAGGGCATGATAAATTAGTAGGGCTTGGTGGGAGCTAGTTGATTTGTACTTTTCCCAGTCCAGGTTCCTGGAGTGGCATTGGCTGATGATATTGGCAGATATCCAGGGTAGGTGGGAACCCCTAACTCTGGTTCTTCTTAGCGGTTCATGTTGGTCCCAGACACTCAGGAAGCTATTTTTTAAACTGTCTAGTGCAGCGTCTATCATAGAGGCCTGAGGGATGAAGGATCAGTCGACCATAGCCAGGTCCGATAGGAGTGGTGTTAGAGATAGTGACTTGAAAGACCTGGCTAGCAGGGTCTGGGAGGGGGGTTTGAGGGGTTTATGCACTTTTCTGACTAAGTAAACCATGTGGTGATCACTTAGGGAGTCGGGGAGTAGGCCTGCTCCTATCAACCTATGGGGGTGTGTGGTCAGCGCCCAGTCCAGGAGGGAGTGGTTGTGCATTTTTAGGTTTAGCCTGGTGGGTTGGGAGAGTTATTGTGCGAGGTTCAGGGCGTTTACTTTGAAGCACTGCTTGGCACAGTCAATTGCAAGCCAGTTGTAATTGAAGTCCCCTAGGACATAGAGCTCACCTGTTGCGGCGGAGGATTTTAATTTGGCCAGGTGGTCTAGTATACTAGGTGTTGGGGTGCTAGGGGTGCAGTAGGCTCCAGCTATAAACACCGGGGTGGAGTATGGTAGTGCCATTTTGACAGTTAGGGACTCAATTTGAGGTGAGGGTGTAGGGATGTGTACCAGGTGAACTGGTGCTTAGCAGAAATGAACATGGTGAGGCCACCCCCCCTTTTTCTCCCCATACGGTCTTGCCTAATTAGGGAGTATCCTGGAATGGTAACAGTGGAATCCAGGTGGTGGGGTTTGAGCCATGTCTCAGAAAGTATCAGGATGTCAGGGCGCAGTGTTAGGACTAATAGTTGTAGTTCTGGGGTTTTGTTAAGGATACTGCAAATGTTTAGGTGCAGTATTTTCAGGCCCTTTGGTAGAGCCAGGAGGGTTGGTGTTTTGGGAGGGGTAGGTCTGGGTAGTAACAGGAGCAGTGTAGTAAGATGCAAGAACTTATACCGAGTAGCTCTGGTCTTGCGATGGCAGTTGAGAGAGCAAGGTGCTGTCCTGTGCACGTCAGCCTTGAGACAACACATCACAGATAGTCCAGGGGTTAGAGAGGGGGGACAATGGATACTCTGATTAGCCAGTTAAGGGGGGCTAGTAGGAGCTAAATGTGGGAGTGTGGTAGAGCGTGATAGCTCAGTATTTATGCCCGTGTGGTGGAGATGTGGCAATGGTTGCCATAGAGGGTGAGAGGCTGGGGGGATGGAGGCTATTGGAAAAGCAAGAAGGAACAGAAAGAGGGTGAGGAGCATCATATCTAGACTGTGGCAGTCAGACAGGCAGGCTGTAGTGGCCACTAGTGGAGATAGCAGATAACCTGCTAATGGAAAAGTGGGCTGATTGTTTCCAATGCCCTCCCTATCACGTGACTATACCTATGAAGCTACGAGCCGACCAAGGGTGGTGGGAAGCTGGCGCGAAGTGCCAGTGGGGCCTAGACCATGCACCAACTGATCCAGCAGGCTCACCACACATGCAGTGCACGGTCACGTACCTTCCTATTTCCTTGCTGCTGGGGGGGTCCACGAAGCTCAGTGACCCTCACGACCCAGGCTTTCCTTGCTGGGAGGGCAGGCGTCTCCATGCCCTATCGGATTACCAGCTGTGGAGAAAGGAGAAAGTGTAGGTTAAATAGGGACTGTTGGGGAGGCGTGGCGATGCAGGTAAGTGGAAGGAGTCAGATTGTGCAAAGTTAATTCTGGGGGAGGCTGATAGCAAGTGGGGAAGGTCAGAAATAGGAAAATAGAGCAGTTCAGAGGAAAAATGCAGTAATGTACAGGACTGCTCTTAAAGAACAGAAAAAGAAAAACTGGCTTCAGTAGTACATTGGTAGGAACAAAATAACATCAATGCTTGTAAAAAAGTACATTTGTAGAAATCCCCTTAAAGAAACAGCAGAATTAGGCTTGGGAAACAGTTCAGGCTGCAAAAATGGTAGCTGTAAGTCTATCTGTGCAAGTCCTCTTAAAGTAACAGCAGAATTGGTTTGGCAAACAGTTCGGAGTGCAAAAAATGGTTGTTGAAAAACTATCTGTGCATCTAGGCTGACTTAAAGGCCTCCGCGCTTGGCAGTGTAGACTGTATCCTTTTTCCAAAAAGGCACCAAGTACAAATGAAACACCAGTGCCGGCAGGGCCTAGACCACGTGCCGACTGATCCAGCAGGTTCACCACACAAGCAGTGCATGGTCGCATACCTTCCTATTTCCTTGTGGCTGGGGGGGTCCACGAAGCTCAGCGACCCTCACGACCCAGGCTTTCCTTGCTGGGAGGGCAGGCATCTCCGTGCCCTCTCAGATTACTAGCTTCCTGTTTCCTTGTGGCTGGTGGGTCCGCGAAGCTCAATGACCCTCACGACCTAGGCTTTCCTTGCTTTGAGGGCAGGCATCTCCGTGCCCTCTCGGATTACCAGCTTCCTATTTCCTTGCAGCTGGAGGGGTCCACAAAGCTCAGTGACCCTCACAACCCAGGCTTTCCTTGCTGGGAGGTCAGGCATCTCCATGCCCTCTCGGATTACCATGATATACCATGACATGACATGACTTATGATGTGATTTGATGTTATATGAAGTGATATGATATGATATGATGTAATATAATATAATATAATAGAATGGTGTGATGTTGTAATATACCTATTAAATTAATTAACTAAGTGTTAAATTATCTCTGTAACAGTGTGGTGCTAAAATGTGTTAAATTATCTCTGTGACGGTGCGGCACTAATTAATATGTTAATGTTCTCAAACATATTTTAAATTGTCACTGTTGCAGTGTGGTTCTAAACAATGAGTTAAATGCTCTCTCTTACAGTGTTGTTCTTAACTGTGTGAAATTATCTCTGTTACAATGTGGTGATATAATGTAATATAATATAATATAATACAATATTATATAAATTAACATAAAACATAACAGAACATATACTATAATACAACATAATATAATATGATATAATGGTGTGGTTTTATAATATTACAAATATTAAATTAATTAACTATGTGTTAATTTATCTTTGTGACAGTGTCGTGTTAAAGCATGTGTTAAAATATCTCTCCTACAGTGTGTTGCTGAACTATGTGTTAAATTATCTCTGTTACACTGTGGTGATTAAATGGATTACATTATCTCTGTGACTGTATGGTGCTGATCTATGTGTTAAATTATCTAAAACATGTGTTAAAGTGTCTCTTGTGTGGTTCTAAACAATGAGTTAAATGCTGTCTGTTAAAGTGTTGTGCTTAACTGTTTGAAATCATATAATATAATATGATATCACATGATGTATGATAAGATGTGATATGATGTGATGTAATATATGATATGAGATGATAATATATAGTATGATATAATATATAATATAATATAATATAATATAATATAATATAATATAATATAATATGATGTACTGTGATGTGCTATCATATTGCCATGTGATATGATATAATATGATATAATATAACATTATATAATATAATATGATATATCGTATCATGTGATATCATATGATATATGCTAAGATGTGATGTGATGTGATATGATATAATATATGATATGATATGCTGTGATAGATATAGATTTTGATATGAAATGATGTAATATAATATTATATATATAAGATGTGATGTGATGTGAAACGATATATTTGATATTAGATGATATGAAATGATATGATATGATGTAATATAATGTAATATAATATAATATAATATAATATAATATAATATAATATAATATAATATAATATAATATAATATAATATAATATAATATAATATAATATAATATAGCATATTATAACATACGGGTGTTATTATAATATTGTGGGCCAGATATTCAAAATTTTAGTCCAGGCAAAAAACATTTGCACAGGTTTAGTGCAGGATTAGCATGGGTCGGCTATATTCAAATTGCCAAATAGTGTGGGCAAACTGCACTAGCACTGGGACAACATATAATGTTTGCAAGTGCATACAGACATGAATACAGGTGCAATGCTATATTCAGTGACTAGCGCCGTGCAAAGTGGTTTTGTGCAACTTAGCAAGACACTTAGCATGGTGCACATTACTGCCCAAGAAAAGCTTGTCTTAACCCTGGGCAATCAGCTTTGCATGGCACTTTGGCTTTGCGCGATGTTTGCATGGCTTTTGTGTGGCTTTGAGCAACCCTAACAAATACATATGACACATAGACAAAGTCAAACATATAGGAAACATGCTGCTAACTGATGGCATCACAATGATGCCATCATCTGCCACCAGTCCCAGCCATGCCAGGCAGTAAGTGGTGAGCCTGCTACCAATGGACAGCATGACAGTGTGGCCATACAGCACACACACCTGTGGACCACTCTTCTGTGGACACCAACAGATGCCAGCACACACATGCAGCACTGTGGGCATGGAGGATGTTGAGGGGAGAGTGTATGGGTGGCCAGGCTGTGCCACAGACCAGGTCTGGCCACAAGGCTGGGACACATCATGCAGTGCACATAGGCCAGTATTGGGAATACCCCAACACCAGTGTACCTTTCTGATAATATATGCCCCCCTGGCCACATACCACACAGCTGTACAACTGCCACAGCACACAAAACCAGACATGTATATGTCACTGTGAGCATCCCATGCCAGAGGTGCAGCATCTGTTGGTCACACAACAGTGTAACAGTAATGTCCACTGTCAGTAAACACCTGCAGGTTGGGCCTCTCACTGTGTATAGTGCAGTCATCATTACTGCCCTACACACTATAGGCATTGCTGTGTCCACACACTACTGGCCCCCTTGCTACTGTAGTGTCTGCTGTGCACAGTAGCATTACCTACAGTCTGACAGTTGCATGCAGCACCACCACCATCTGTGCCTATGCCATGTTGTCCCAGTAGAGCTGCAGGCAGCAGCCCATGTGAACGTACAATGTTCAAAACTGTATAATATTCCCCAAACTGTTTGCACAGCGCTAACATGTTTGTGCGGGTTTAGCGCAGGGCTAAACCATTAGCCCAGAGCAAACTACATGCAAATCAGGGAATAATGAGATGCTAATTTGGATGTTTGCCCAGAGATTACCTAAGTATGCACAGTTGCATGTCAGTTTTGAATATGGCAAAGTTTAGCGCTGGGCAAACTTCTTTGCACCAGGGTAAAGGTTTAGCCCTGTGCAAAATATGCACAAATGTGTTAGCAATGTGCAAACAGTTCAGGAATATTTTATAGTTTTGCACACTGTACTTTCACATACGCTGCTGCCTGCAGCGGTACTGGGTCCACACATTTGCTGGCACACACATTGGCCATAAAGTTCACTTCTATCTACCTTCACATCGCTGTGCACTGTGTTGCTGTGGTGGTTTGCACTTCCTGGTTTCCATATTCAGAGTTGACTTATTCCAGGGCTAAGTTTGCCCTGCACTCTGAGCCCAGTTTGCCCAGCCTCATTCCCATGCTATATTCAGAAGCTGTTTGCAATGGGCTATTTCTTTTGATAATGGCTTGCTTTGTGCTCCTGGCTAAGTTTACCTGACGGGCACTGCCAATTTAGCCCTGGGGCAAAGTTTTGAATATCTGGCCCTATAACTCCTAAATTAATTAACTATGTGTTAATGTATTTCTAACTATATTATATTATATTATATTATATTATATTATATTATATTATATTGTATTGTATTGTATTGTATTGCATTGCATTGCATTGCATTGCATTACATTACATTATATTATATTATTTTAATCACCACTCTGTAACATGGATAATTTCACAAAGTTAAGCACAACACTGTAACAGAGAGCATTGAACTCAGTATTTAAAACCACACTGCAACAGAGACAATTTAACCCACGTTTGAGATAATTTAGCAAATAAAATAGCACCACACTGTCACAGAGACAAATTATCACATAGTTAATTAATTTAATAGTTATAATATTATATTATATTATGTTATGTTATGTTATGTTATGTTGTTATATCATATCATATCATATCACATCATATAATATATTGTATTGTATTGCATTGTATTATATAATATTATATTACATTACATTATATTATTTTATATTATATTATGTTATGTTATATTATATGTGCTATACTGAGTTACTGATCTATGTGTTAAATTAGCTCTGTAACATTGTGGTGATTAAATGTGTTACATTATCTCTGTGACAGGGTGGTGCTAATCTCAGAGTTAAATTATCTCAAACAAGGGTTAAATAGTCTCTCTTGTAATGTGGTTCTGAACTATGAGTTAAATGCTCTCTGTTACAATGTTGTGCTTAACTGTGTGAAATTATTCATTACGGAGTGGTGATTAATATAATATAATGTAATATAATATCTTATGATATGGCATGATCTGATATGCCTTGACATGACATGACTTGTGATGTGATGTGATACGATACAATACGATACAATATAATATAATAGAATATAATAGAATAGAATAGAATAGTGTGGTGTTATAATATTATACCTATTAAATTAATTAAATAAGTGTTAAATTATCTCTGTAACAGTGTGTTGTTAAAATGTGTTGCCTTATCTTTGTGACAGTGTGGTGCTAATTAATGTGTTAATTTTCTCAAACATATTTTAAATTCTCTTTGTCTCAGTGTGGTTCTAAACAATGAGATAAATGTTCTCTCTTACAGTGTTGTGATTAACTGTGTGAAATTATCTCAGTCAGTGTGGTGATATAATATTCTATAATATAATATAATATAAATTAACATAAAACATAACATAACATAACATAACATAACATAATATAATATAATATAACATAATATAATATAATGGTGTGGTTTTATAATATTACAAATATTAAATTGTGTTAATTTATCTTTGTGACAGTGTGGTGTTAAACCATGTGTTAAAATATCTCTCCGATAGTGTGTTGCTGAACCATGTGTTAAATTATCTCAAAACATGGATTAAAGTGTCTCTCTTGTGTGGTTGTAAACAATGAGTTAAATGCTCTCTCTTACAGTGTTGTGCTTAACTGTGTGAAATTATCTCTGTTACTGTGTGGGAATATAATATAATATAATACAATATAATATAATATAATCTATTATAATATAATATAATATGATATGATATAATATACTATAATATAATGTAATAGAATAGAATATAATATATTATAAGTTATTGTAACATATCTTCACAGATGTATCTCTGGGTTTGGGGAAGGATGAGGTTACCTGGCACAAGAGACCTAGGTTTGGCTACTCTGCACAGGGACACCCAAGTAAATCCAACTACAGGAAGCAATAACTGTAATGTCCAGAACCAGAATTGGGATTTTTCAGTGTGGCTTTATTTATTAACTCACTGAACATAAACAAAGCACTGCATGGTCCCCCAAAGGGCTACGTTACTGTAATGCAGATTAGAGGTTAAACACGGCGGTCCATTTGAGGAATGAACACATTACTACAATTGTCTGGCTTTGGACCCACCAGGCACTCAGCCCGGACTTTGCATGCACATTGGATACATAGCCTGACTGGTCCAGCTCCCCTGCCAGCCACTTGACTGATGGTCCACTTGGCGAATGAACCCAAACTTTACTTGGAAAGACATCCCATCAAACAAGGAGGCTCCGAAACTGTGGCTCCCCACACCACTTGAAGTCTGCGACTCCTAGAGAGATTTTCAAGTTGCGACCCACATCTGGGTACCCACCCCATCACTGGCCAAGTGCATGAGGCAAGTAGCAAAAACACAGAAGAAATCCATTGAGGTGGACCTGGTTACTAAAGATGGGGGGTTTTCCCACCTCCAGCTCCCACAGCCCATACCCGGCCATTTCTCTGGACATACAGAAAACTTTAGACTTTAAAATGTAGATTGAATGGTGGATGACCTGAAGCACCCCCTCTACAGCAAATTTTAAATCCATTTAAAACTTTAAACAGTTGACTGCTCTATTTGTTTGTCCTAGTTGACATAGTCCTCCCAAATAGCAGTCCCCAATACTTGAAATCCAACTGAAGAAAACAAGATGTTTGCCCCTTCCAATGGAGTCAAACACTCACCCATTCGTTGCAGGTGCCCCACAGGCGAAGTACTGTAACCTTTGCTGTTATACATGAACAGAATGAAATTAAAACAGGCAGCTTTCTTCCCAGGGTGGGAGAAGGGGATTGCCCCTGGAACCCACAAAGAACTTTCCTTCCCCCCTAGAGGGAGGGGGGCATTGAGACCAGGGGAGCGGTCTCCACCACTTTAAAAAGGTAAAATACAGGAACATTTCCTTTTTTCTGAGTGAGAGATCCAACTGCAGACTAATGCTTCCTTCTTGCTTAAGGACAAATGGAAGACTATCTTTGAATTTCCCAAAGTTCTAAACTTCACTCCCTGAGCTGGAGATTCCAAAGTGGCTCATGCAGCTGTGACAGTTCTATAATGATGTCATCTCTCAAGTCTCAGCTGTGACTGAGGACAGAGTGAGACAGTGTGAGACCCATTTAACTGGAGTTTCACAAGCTGCCTTCCCTGCCTACCACTAGGTCTTACTGGGATTCTAGTAACCCCGGGTAACAAAGGGGTTACATTATGATATGATATGATATAATATAATACAATATAACATAACATAACATAACATAATGTAACATAACAGAACATAATATAATATAATATAATACAATATAACATAATATGATATGATATGAAATGATATAATATGTTAGTGTATTTTTATAATATTATAACTATTAAATTAATTAACTGTGTTAATTTATCTCTGTGACAGTGTGGTGCTAAATTCTGTTTTCAATCATCTCAAACATGAGCTAAATTGTCTGTATTGTAGTGTGTTTCTAAACAGTAAGTTCAATGCTCTCTGTTACAGTATTGTGGCTAACTGTGTAAAATTATCTCTGTTACACTGTGATGATTAATATAATATATCATAACATAACATTAAATCACATAGCATAACATAACATAACTTAGTATGTAATAGAATTGTGTTATAATATTATAACTATTAAATTAATAAACTGTGTGTTAATTTATTTCAGTCAAACTGTGGTGCTAAACTATGTGTTAGATTATCACTGTGAGGGTGCAGTACTAAAGTGCCTTAATAGTGTATTTTACAGAGTGCAGTACTAAACTGCCTTAACTGTTTCTTTTACAGTGGGTTGCTAAACTGTGTGTATAAATGTCTCTGTGACAGTTAAGCACAACACAGCAATAGAGAGTATTTAACTCATGGTTTAGAAGCACACTACAATAGAGACAATTTTGCTCATGTCTGAGATGATTGAATACAGAATTTAGCACCACACGGCCACAGAGATAAATTAACACATGGTTAATTTAATGGTTATAACATTATAACTCTACAGTACTATATCATATCATATCATATCATATCATATCATATCATATCATATCTCATATCACTGTGAGAGTGCAATACTAAACTGTCTTAATTGTTTCTTCTGCAGTGGGGCGCTAAACTGTGTGTATAAATGTCTCTGTAACATGAAGATGCTAAACTATGTGTTAAATTATCTCTGTGACATCTTTGGGTTACTTTATTACCTCTGTGACAGTGTGGTGCTGAAACTATGGTTTAAATGATCTCTATTACAGTGTGGTTCTAAAGTATACGTTAAATTATCTCTGTGACAGTGTGGTGCTTAAATGTGTTACATTATCTCTGTGACAGTGTGGAGCTAATTTATGTGTTAAATTATCTCAAACAAGGTTTTATTTGTTTCTTTTGTAGTGTGGTTCTGAACAATGAGTTAAATGCTCTCTGTTTCAGTATTGTGCTTAACTGTGTGAGATATATTATGTTACAGTGTGGTGATTAATATATTATAACATAACATAACATAACATAACATAATATAATTGTGTGGTGTTATCATACTATAACTATTAAATTACTTTGTGTTAATTTATCTCAGTCAAACTGTGGTACTAAACTATGTTTTAAAATATCAGTGTGAGAGTGTGATAATTGTCTCTTTTACAGTGAGGTGCTAAACTGTGTGTAGAAATATCTCTGTGACTTGGAGTTGCTAACCTGTGTGTGAAATTATCTCTGTGACATCTATGGGTTACTTTATCTCACAGACAGTGTGTTGATAAGCTATTTGATAAAGTATCTCTGTGACAGTGTGGTGCTAAACTATGTGTTAAAATACCTCTGTGATAATGTGGTGTGGACTACGTGTTAAATTATTTCTGTAACAGTGTAGCGCTAAACTATGTGTTAAGTTATCACTGCAAGACTGCTATGCTAAACTGTCTTAAACTGTTTATTTAACAGTGTGGTGCTAAACTGTGTGTTAAATTATCTCTCTGACATATATGGGTTACTTTATCTCACAAGACAGTGTAGTGATAAACTATTTGTTAAATTTTCTCTGTGAGAGGGTGGTGCTGAACTTTGTGGCCCAGATATTCAAACTGCACCATAAAAGTGCGCAACAGCAGGAGCAAGCGAAAGTCCACTGTGCCCATGTGCAACACGCGCAATATTCAAACACTGCGCAGGTCAAGATGCACCTATGGCACATGACTGAATATCATGGCAACTGTGCCATAGCGCAACCAGGAATGTGCAGTGGTGCAGGTCAGATGCACAATAGCACAACCAGGGATGCTCAGTGGAGCAGGGCAGCAGTGCAACAGCTCAACCAGGGATGCACAGGGACAGGATGCAGGGGCTCTCCACCCATGGTAGAGATGGGCAGAGGAGCACACAGCCAAACAGACATCGCCCCCCACACCCCATGCACTGCACAACTAGAGGAGAGATGGAATAACAACCAGCCCATAGACACCAGCAACAAACCCACAGGCGGGGCATGGTGCCCCAGCACACCCCCTGGCAAGCTGTGTCCGGCACACAAGGAGGTCAGGCCACCCTGTGCCACACCATCCCACCAATTCAGAGCACACCCTGCACCATGATACCCAGACATCCTGCCCAGGAGCAGCACCCACCAGTGCAGGACACCCCATGCATGCCACCACCCCCACTGACAATGCAACCCTGTGCACCACAGAACCATGCAAGGCAACCTCACCACAAGCACCCTTCAGTGGGTGGCAGCAGACAGTGATGCAATGACTGCATACACAGTGCCACCACACACGTCCCCCCCGAGGTGCAGCTGAGAGACCAACCATGTGTTGGCACACAAGGTACCCCACACATGACAGGGCATGCCCTGGACCCCACCACCAGTGGTACAACACCCTGCACACCCTCCCAAGGACACACCCCATCCCAGCACTGGCCACAACAGCCAGTGCAGATACCCACAGTGGTGCATGGAAGCATGCACCACACAGGATGCAACACAGTGCATGGACAAACACCCACCCATACCCAAGGGCACCCCAACACAGGGACACAGTAGTGGGTCAACCAAGCCCCTGGCATGTGGCCATGGAAACTGTGTACACATGGGTAACACCCCCCTTGGCACAGGAGTGCCAGCCACCCTGCACAGGCACCATGAAGCTGTATGCCACCAGCATGAGCCCAGAGCATGACTGACAGACAGTGGGGCACATCCCCTGCAACAGACACAGGCGACAGCATGAAGGTGGTACAACAACAGCAGAGGCCACAGTGCCACCTGAGGCAGACATGCACCACACCAGTGACAGGAGGCAACCCAGCATTGTGTTGGGTACAGTGGCTGTCCAGCATGGACAGTCACCACTGACATGCCAGTGGACTGTGCAGGTCACAGACATGCAAGGATGTCAGCTGCACAGGCCATGGACAGTCTGACAGGTGCACCATTGACACAGTGCATGCACCGTGGACCACTGCACACAGTCATCCAGTGCACAGAGAACAAAACACAAACCACAGACAGTGACTGATAGCTACACCCACACCATAGTTGCTTCCCCTACAGACACACACACACACGCCCATGACTGGCCCACCCCTGACACCATGCACACCACTGCAGCTGAGCACCTGTAGCCTGCTGCAAATCAGAGACCACCACATTAGGCATAACAAAACAAATGTATTATAAAAGGTAGAAAACAACTATTTACAAATATGTACCCAACAGTTGGGGGTGAGGGCCACAAACCAGGTGGGGTGGGTAAGGGGCCGGGGTGAACAAATAGGAGAGGGAAGGAAGAGTGTGAGGGTGGGTCCAGGGGGGTAGGGTTGAACTCCGGGCAACGATGTTTCAGTGGGTGCCCCACTTCCCACTCCTGTGGCACCTCCTGCTATGATGCCTCCGGACTCCATGCTGGTCCAACCATTGCAGGATCTCCAGAGACACACATGCCACTTGTAGCAGCTCCTTCATGGCCCTCTTCATCTGCAGCATCCTCCGTTCACCTAGGAGAAGGGAGCAGAGTCAATAGTTGTGAATGCCCATCCCCCTGCAGCCCACCCATTGTGCATGGCATACAGCTGTGGGACATGCCCCTGTGATGGTGAGTGACCACCCACAGTGATAATGTCCACATGACCTGCCCACCAAGGTGCATACAGCCATGTGGACCACTGCACACACCCACCGTCCAAATCCCGCATTGCACCACCATGGCTATACAGTGACATGGCTATGTGGTATGAAGGCAGTGGCATAGCCATGTATCCGGTGCATGCATGGACCACCAGTGATGCACACCCACACATGCAGTGCCATTGGACAGTGCTGACTGTACCGTGTGGTGTGCACGGCAGTGGTGTCAATGGATGGTGGCCATGCCCCGCTGCCTGCCCTGCAACACAGCATGCACAGAATATCCTGGAAGAAAGGCACTCACCCTCATCGGCCTGATCCAGGCACTGTACTAAATTGGGACCAGCTGCCTGTGGCTGTTGCCCAGCTTTCCTACCCATGCCTTGGTGTTGGTCTTTGCGGGCTTGGCACTGCTCTTCAGGGCCTAGGATGCAAACATGGACAATCCAGTATCAAAGACCCCTCACCCCTGGGTGTGTGCAATCCCGCACAGCCCAGCCCTGCTGCAGCCCCCCTTAACACCACCTCTACCACCACCACTGCCCACACTGGATGGCCCACCCCCCATGTGGTGGACACATGCCCACCGCGATACCCATATGGATGCAACCAGTGTATAGATGGTGCACCTACCTAGTTGTGGCACTGCATGTGGGCAAGCTTGTTCAGGTCCCTCTGCTGGAGGTCCCCATAAAGGTGTCAACACTGCTCCATGGTACGGGTGAGTCCTGTGGCCTCCTACAGTGCCACCACCACCTCTTCCCATACAGCACTCCTGGCCCTGTCCAGGGGTGCATTGCCAAACAGGGCCTCAACATGGGGCTCCACTATGGCCACCAAATTTGCAAGCTCCACCTGGCTCCAAACAGCAGCCCTCTGTCTTGCCATCACTGAAGCTGGTCAGAGTCAAAATGGCACTCGGCACATGTCCACCACATGTAGATGCAGTGTGGTACAGAGCTGCCATTCCCCATTGTGCTGTCACTGAACAGCATGATAGGGGTGCACCCATGTGGATGCATGGCACCTAGGAGGCAAAGGTCGGGCACAGAGTCAAGGGTCTCTCACGCACAGACCGCCACAGTGCAATTGGTACTCCCTGCATGTAGCGTGGTTGGGTGCCTGTGTGAGATGCCCTGTAGTGGCCTACCGTGCTGTGGCTCCATGGTGCCTAAGACACCCCAGTGCAAGAGTGCCATACATGTGAACAGCACACTGGCGCCACTGGCACAGTGTTGGCCATGCCCTGCACTGCCTCCCATGCACAGCACATCAGCAGTGTGGCAGGCATTGGTGTCAGCACCCCGGGCATGTGCTGTTCGGTGTCCACTGCATACGTCACAGAGCTACGCCCTTGCCTGACCATGTTCAACACAATCGTGCAAGGTGCAACAGCGCGATATTCAGCCGGCATATGAAAATCAGCTTATCAGCGATTGAATGGCACAGATACTGCATTAGCATCCACTTAAAATTGAGCCTCACCTCATTTGCATGCATTGCACTACATGAATGCGACATTGGGCTGCAGAGGCCATAGTCTGGTATTACAGTCTATTGTGGTGAGTTGCATGCTGTTTGGGAGTGTGGACTGTGGTGTGTGGGAGATGCATGTGACTGCACAGTCAGAGGTAACACCTGTCATTCCCACAGGATCAATGATGAGTGAACATGAGGTGGAGGAGGAGGAGGAACAGAAACGTGGGAGATGGAGGAGGCCAGACTTTACCAAAGCAGAAACAGATGCCCTGTTTGAGGCCTACCTTGACCAGGAACTGCTGCTCAGCTGAGAGTGGGGAACACCACAGGCCCATGCTGCAGCATGGGGTGAGGTGGCATGTGCCATCAACCAGCAAGGCAGCCACCAGCAGTCCCTGCAGAAGTGCAAGAAGAAGGTGGGCATGGACAGGAGGAGGATTAAAGATAAGGTGGCTGCCATCAGGGCAGCATGGGCTGCAACTGGTGGGGGACAGCCAGCCGTGCAACACCTGACACCAAAGGAAGAGTGGGTTGCTTGCAGCACGTGGCCATTGTGCCATCAAGGGTGTTCCAGGTGGTGGCTTCTAGACGGGTGGTAGCCCGTCACTGCATGGTATATCCTGATCTGTCACTGTGGGGGGGGGAATGCCACAGGGTAGGGCAGATACATTAATGCTCCTGTGTTCCCTTACAGCTCCTGAGCATCTACTTGGGTCAGCGGTGGTGGGCTCGTCCACTGAGGGTGATACCCTGGACACAGAGGAGGGACCATCCACCTCCACAGGTGTCCGAGGGTCAGGACAACAGTGGGCCTGCCTGGCTGTCCTGACTGATGTTGTTGGAGCAGGTACGGAGGAGGCCTTGCCCATGTCCCAGTATGACAGCGTCCATGGATGCCAGCAAGCTGAGACTCGGACTGTTGCCAGATCCGTCACTGATGATGATGGAGCTCACATCATGGACAGTGATATGTATGGGCCGCAGGATGGCCACACAGTAGGTTACAGCATGGGCATAGCTGTGAGTGGTGCCGCCGTGGAGGCCTGCATGACATCACAGTCCCAGCCTGTGCCTGTCCACACCAGTGGGGAAGCACTGGTGTGCATCCAGGACAGTGGGGCTGTTGCGGCCACTGCGGTGGCACCATTGAGCCTGGGGGAGTGGCGACCAGAGGTGCAGTGTCAGCAGTCAGCCAATGGCGATAGGGGGACAGTGTCGGAGGGCAGCATCAGTGCACAGCCTGTGGACATGCCCAGACATGGCCCTGGTGTGCAGTGCCCAACTTCAAGGGGTGCTGCCCAGCACGGCGACGAACACCATGAGGGACAGCATGCCTATCACCTCTTAGATGAGCACATCCGCATACTCCATGAATCAGTGGATCAGCAACTGCGGCTTGTGACAGCGGTGGATGCACTCAGTGTGGTCCAGCACCAGGTAGAGGAGCGGCACAGCAGGGACACCGGTCTGCTCCTGGCAGGGATCGACTGGCTGTGGGAGGATGTGACTGCCGCTAATGACAGGCAGACACAGGCATTCACAGCTGTCATGGCCACAATGGGCACAAAGTTATTTGCCCATACATCGCAGATACCGCACAGTGCCATGTCCACCCCCCATTCCCGGCATCATGCAACACCCTCCTTGTCAACACCGGGTTCAGCTGTGGGAATCCTGAGCACGCCTGGCACAGGCATGTTCAGTGAGCTGCAGACCCCTGCTCGAGAACGGTTGTGTTTCTGCAGAGGCACCCCGAGGGACCATCAGTGCCACCCCAAGAGGCCAATGGTCAGCCTGTCACAGCTGGTGGGTCTCGGCCGGGCCGCCCACACATCTGTGGCAGCCGTGGAACTGTGCCGCATGCCTGACCTGTCTCCCTCCATGGCTACTGTCTGATGCTGCCCTGTGTGCAGTGTGTTGTTCAATGTGCAATGCATGGGTGGGGTACCCAGCCCTGCACACACACACATGTTCCATGTGCACACCCTCCCAGCTGCTGGCCGCTGTGGTGTGTGCATGATGATGCCTGTGTTGCGCTGTCTGCCACTGTGCAATGGTGCCCCGCATCTGAGACATGCACAATGACAGTCACTGGGTGTGGTGGTCTGTGGATGTGTGTGTGGTTGGGGTGGTGGTTGGGGTCGGCGTGCCTCCTACCCTTTGTGCATGTCTTGTGGTGTGTATGTGTGTGTGTGTGTGACTGCATGCCGTGTTAGGCATTGCCCATCCCTGATGACATGTGCAGTTCCATGCTCAGCCAATTCCCTTTACGACATGCACTCCTGTGGTTTTTCCATGCATGTTTGTGGGTTGTGCACTTGCCATTAGTGGTTGCACATGACCCCATGACTTACCTGGGTTGGTTGAAGTGCTCCTCTGTGATGGTGTCCCAGTGCAGCTGTAACATCCGGATCAGTAGGTGGTCCATTTGACCAAGGGGGGGCTGCCCATCACCATCTGCACCAATGTCCTCATCGTCCCCATCGCTGTCCCCCTCTTTGACCTGTACAGCTATCCCACAGTCCTTGGCCATGTTGTGCAGGATGCAACAGGCCAGGAATAGCCCGCAGGTCTTTGAGGGGCTATACTGTAGGGCACCGCCAGACGTGTCCAGGCAATGGAAACGTGCCTTCAACATCCTGAAAACCCGCTGTATGACATTGCATTAAGTGGCATGTGCCTCATTGTACCATTGCTGTGATGGGGTTGCGGGCCAACGGTATGGTGTGAGCAGCCAGGGACAGAGTGGATATCCACTGTCACCTGTGTGTAGAGGGTGGACATTAGTTTGGTGATCAGCTTCGCCCTGCCATGGGCCATCTAGACCAGTACCCATGTCACCTCTGACTATGCCCCTCCCAAGACCCATGTCTTTCTGCGTGATTTGCATACTCACCCACTAGGTGGCCAGTGGGGATGTCCCCACTCTTGAACCTGTGGCACAGTGCAGACTGGTGACAGATGAAGGCATTATGTGCTCCCCCAGGGTGTGTGGCACAGACATTGGTTATGCACCCCTAGCATCGCACAACACCTGGCAGCTAATGCTTGCATAGCCATTCCGATTAATGTATGCAGCACCTTCTGGGCCAGGTGGCATGCAGATGGCCACATGGGTGCAGTCAATGGCCTGAGCATGCCAGGCATACGCACTACCCTGTGGAACTCTTGTATGTGTGCTGTGTGGAGCACCTGTGTGCTGGGGAAATGGATGTACTCCACAGCATGTGGCAGCAGTGCGCTGAGGAATTGTGTGAGTAGGCATGACTCGGCCAACTGTGTTATGCCTGTTGTGTCCCCCGTAGGTCTCTGGAAGGTACCCATGGTGAGCAGACACATGACAGCTGTCACCTTTGCCTCTACTCACAGAGCATGGCTCCATCGTGTGGGTGCCTCCATCTTATCACTGCACAGCTCACAGAGCCACCTCAGGATCACCTGGTTCAGGTGGTACCAGCCCACTATCTCGGTGTCACTGTAGTGCTCGAAGCTGGTGCGGGCTCGGTACTGCCTGTTGGGGACATACCACTGATGGGCCCTTCACGGCCTGCCCCCCTGCTGCCTGCCTTCTCACACCCCTCATTACTGCCTCCATCTGAATGGTAGCACTGGCCATGTGCCTGGCTTGTGTTCCCCCCCGGCAGCTGTATTCCCGTTCCCCCCACTGTCCTTTATGCTACTCCTCCTGCACCAGGAACACCTCCAAGATTTGGCTGTCCTGCCCACTGTAACTGCCCTCAGTCCACTGTGGCACTTCCCCTTTACTCTTGCACAGTGGCACAGGCTCCCCACCCCTGTCCTGTTCCTGGTAGTTTCCAGGTGTGCTCTGTCCTGCTTCTGCCAGTCCTGCTCACTGCTACCCTCTGCCTAGTTGCTGTCACCTCGCTCCCACCTCTGGCTTCACTGTAGCGTTCTTGCGCCTCTCTCTTGTTCCTTATTATGTTGGATCATTTCTGTTATTGCGCAACTTCCGTTTGCTCCCCTATTGAGCATGGCACGTGCTGTTGAATATTGCACTGTGCCATTTATTCATGGTTCCTCCCCCTTCAGTTGCACATGCATTCATTACCATTGCACTCTTGCACATTGCGATTTGGGGGGCCCAACTGCCTCCCACTGAATATCGCACAATGGTGCATTTTCAGACTTGTGCTGGTGCATCTCTGTTGTGCATGGCGCAACCCTTTTGAATATCCTGGCCTGTGTGTAAAGTACCTCTGTGATAGTGTGGTGCTGAACTATTGTTTAAACTATATCACAGTGTGGTTCTAAATGATGTGGTAAATTATCTCTGTAACAGTGTGGTGCTAATTTATGTGTAACATTTTCTCTCTGACATCTATGGGTTACTTTATCTCGCAAGACATTGTGGTGATGAATTATATGTTAAATTATCTCTTGGACAGGGTGGTGCTGAACTATGTGTTAAAATACCTCTGTGGTAGTGTGGTGCTGAACTTTGGTTTAAATTATCTCTATCACAGTGTGATTCTAAAGTATGTGTTAAATTATCTCTGTAACAATGTGTTGCTTAAATGTGTTACATTATCTCTCTGACAGTATGGTGCTAATGAATGTGTTAAATTATCTCAGACATGGGTTAAATTGTTTCTGCTGCAGTGTGGTTCTAAATAATGAGTTAAATGGTCTCTGTTTCAGTGTTGTGCTTAACTGTGTGAAATATATTATGTTACAGTGTGGTGATTAGTATAATATAATAAAACATAGTAGGACAGATATTCAAAGGTTAGCCCCTGGCAGCAATTAGCACTGCCCAGTGTGCAAACTTAGCCCAGAGTAAAATGCCAGCCATATTCAAAATGAATAGCCAGGGGCAAAACTAGCTGAATATAGCAAGCAAAGGAAGCCGGGCAAACAGGGCCAGGAGTGCAGGGCAAAAACATCCCAGGAATAAGACAGCACTGAATATAGCACCCAAGACAGCACTGAATATAGCCCCAGGCAGGCAGTGCAAACACACAATGGAACACAGTGCAGGGACAGCCTGACCCTGGGACACATGCAAGGGAACACATGCTGGAATGAGGTATCAGGAGCACACCACAGTGCTCACCCAAGAGGACACCACTCATGCACGGGAATGTCCAGCAACAACCCAGACCCATGTGGAGAACACCAGCAACAGTAAAAAGCATGTTGAACCCCAGCACCCAAGAATGACAGAGGACACAGTAAAATGTTGTAAACCAGTGTAATTAATAATAATGAAGAGTAAAGCAAACGGAAACACAACAGCGAATAAAATACAGAACAAAACAATGAACAAACCCCAGATTACAAAATGCCCCACCCACCACTGTACAACCCTCCCCACAACATGGAAATAGAACGAGAACATACCCACCAAGCCCCCAACACACAACCCCAAATGCCCACTACATGAAAAAAAAGTCAAGCACCATCAGCATAAAAAGGCACACAAAGGAAAACATAAGGACGACAACAGATGGAGGGATGGGAAGATACAGGACAAGGGTGCAAAGCGGAGGAGGACGCACACAGAGACAGAGGACAATAGGCAAGGAAGGGATAAATAAGTCCAGTGAGGGGGTGTGGTGAGGGAAGACATCAAAATAACAGGACAGAACTAGTTGCTCACCGGGTCAGGGAGATGAGCGTCCAAGATATTCGCCACCCACTGGGTCTCGGTTATGATAATGGCCTGCTATTCAATCAACGTCTGTTGCTGCCTCACAATTCAGTGCAGCAGATCCTCTGTGCCCTCCAATTCTTTGGGTCTCATCACCCACAGCAATGACTGGAGTGGACCTACAAGAGGAAGGGTGAGACCATGAGGATGGTACACCAGACAGGAGGCAAACAGCAGCCAACCTTTGTCATACAGAGATGGACAGCATGTCCCAGTGGACTATCCCTGGTGGCGCTGAGTTCTGCAGTGGTAGGACAACATGGAAGCTTCCCACAAAGCAGCACAGGGCAACACAGGCACCAACACAAAACCCAACATGGATGATGACAGTGATCCTGACAGCAGCAGGGAATATGTGACACCACCTACCACGATACAGCACACTGCGAGACATGGCAGACACACAGCTGGAAACCCGGAGAGTTGAGTGCAAGGGACACGCCATGACATGCACAAGGGCATCCACAGGTTGGGACATGTTGCCCACCCACACATGGAAATGTACAGTAATGCAGAGCGCAGAACAAACAACAATGACAGGCATGCAGGAGCATCAATGAACCATGGCAATGGCCTGCCAATGACCGACCCAGGCCAGCGGATAACAGTCAGCCAGGACACAGACGCTGTCAGTGAAAGGCCTTCAAATGCCACAGGCAATACCACCAAAAGCATACCACCCAACTGAGACATGGTACATGGAAGTGTCCCCAACCCACATAACAGGACCCCCCTTCCCCACACAGTGATTACCACTTCCACAGCCATGGTCAACATTGGCAGGCAACAATGCACATAATGTAATAGCACAGTGATAATACTACCCTGCAACTAAACTGCAACACAGTAACCTCTCCATGAGATACACATGGAAGGACTCCACAATGCGTACGGCACAGTGTCAGGATGTAGCACAGTGTGACAGGCAGTGCTCCACAGCTGGTGGCCAGAAGGGGGAGAGGTAAGGCCGCAAGGCATGGTGCATGTTGTTCCACATGCACAGCAAGGAACTACCACCTGTGCAAATGTGGATGCTCTGTGGGTGATGGTATGGATGGACCACAGAGGTGGGAAGGTCAGTCGTCAGCATGTTGTCCCCATGGAACTCTCGCCATCTGAGCAACCAACATCAGTCACCTGCACAGCAATGCAAGCTGACACTCCCCCCCCAGGCAAGACTGACAGCACTCAGCTGTGGTGTGAAAAACAGCACACTGCTACACCACACTGGCCCACTGCCCATTGCAGAAATGCCGCCAGACAAGTCAGTGGCTGGACACCCAGCTGTGACGCACAGCCTAGTGAAAGGGCACAGATCACAGAGCAATGAAACAGGTACTCACGCAACACGCCACTGCTTTCAGGGTTGCTCTCCTGCACCCACTGTGGAAGGGATGACACACTCAGGCTGCCCCGTCTCTGCTCCTGTGGCCTGGGCTGACTCCCTCCTGCGGCCATAGGCTGCTCGATTCGCTCTACAGTGGACAGATGAGAAAGTGGTGTTAGAGCATGACACAGCATACACAATGTCAAGTACAGCAAGATGCACATGCAACCCCAACCACAATGCACACATATGGAGTGAACAGGGAGGATCCCCACACAGAGGGTGGCAGTGGCCATAGTGCATTCACCAGGCACACACGTCAGTGATCAATAGCGCCACAGTACTGCGACAGTGGCTGTTGCAGCTCCCATGCAAACATCCGCATACCCATGAGTATACATCGACAGTCCACCATGAGCGTGTTTCCTGCAACATGGTGGTGCTGTCCACAGGACGGTGATGCCCCAGGACTTGCAGAACAGCATGACCCAACCCTCCTCCCACAGCAATGGTCTCGGCATGTACTGTGCCCCTAGGGGGCATACATGTGCCACTCTGCATGTTCACAGTGTGCAACAGCACCATGCAGCATTGCACACACCTGTGCACACACATACCCACACCCAAACCACACCCCCACTACCACCCCCTCTGCACACCCACATCCAAATACCCACTCACCCACACCAAACCCCCCCACACCACCACCCCCTGCACACCCACACCCACACACATGAAGCCTGACATGTTGGTACACTCTACATGCAACACCACTTACCTAGCACAGGCACAGTGCCATCAAGCACCATGCACTTGTAGCGCTCATGCTGCTGCCTCTACCTGTGTCTCAGGTCTGTGTACCTGTGGTGGCACTTTTCAGCATTGGTGGGGTATGCCAGTATGGGCAGTGAGTTTCCTCACCACCGTGTCCCACACTTGCATCCATGGGAGGTTCCCCTCCCTCACCTCCCCAAACAACCTCCTATGTCATTTCATCACAAGCTGCACTAGGTTAGCAGTCTCTACCTCCCCCAGTGCCTGTCTCTGTGCACAACTGCATGCTGTCTTGACCATCTGGACATGGCAATCAAAAGCTGGTAGACCCCTCAACCTGTCTCTGCTAAAACTTGGCTCTCCCAGGACTTCACCTCAACAACCTCTGTAGTGCCACGTTGTCACATGATGTAGCATGGTGCTACCCGGAAGTAACCACACTGCTCATGCGCGAACCCCACCATGACCCTGAGGTTGTGTACCACACATGAATATAGCACATAGCGCTGTGCTACATCATGCTATGACAGGGTGATAGCATGGACATGGGGGCCTCATGAGCATGTGTGTAGGCTGCGCTAAAGCACATAGTGCTGCGCTATTTGGATAGCGCAGTGCTGCCCCTCCAATAGCCCTGCACTGGCTTTTGCACAGTGCTGCTGTGCTAGCATGGTGGTAATCGGGGCCATATTCAACAGGTGCATGCAAATGGGGGTACTTGTGTATGCATAGGGTAAACTGTGTGATTAGTATATCATTCTGCACTCATTTGCATGACTAACAGGCTTGATTGCCTGGATAGGCTATAAAAGGGCAAGCAGTGCACCACCAGTGTTGTGTTGTAGTAATGCAGCATAATAAAGAAAGTGAGCGTCAACAACAGACTGGTGGAGAGATGCAACAGGGGGATGAGCAGCGAAAGGTAGGTATGTATGACTGCCGTAGGACACTCTTGAATGGCAAGATCTCAGAACAGGGTCAGCATGGACTAAAGCACACAGATGTAACCTCTGGTGAATGGTCAGACACATGTTGGACCACAGGCAAGCACTGGGCTGTGTGATGGTGCACAGCCCTAGACATCTGCCTGGGCATCCTACTGTCCAGTGCACTGTGCATGTTCTCCTGCAGGGAACTGTTCCATGTGGCACTGCCTGCACACTGTGTTTGCCAGGCAGGGACACTAGTGCACTACCATGGTGTGTCCTGTAACAGTGGCCCACTGACATGACTCCCTGGATGTGTGGCATGGTAGGCTGTGGCCCCCCTGCAGGACATACACAGTGTCCCGGCGCTGTGCCGTCCCATGCACCATGTGGACTTTGCATGGTGTCCTGACATTGTTAGTGCACTTGTCCACACAACCACTGTAGTGATCAAGAAGGGCACAGTACAGTGCAAGGTGGTTAGTGTAGGGGTGGACCCAGTCATGGGATCACATGGCAGCCACAGGCAACAGCAGTGCACATGTGTGTACAGGGCTCGCTGTCCAGACACGGCACGGACAGTGACTATGGGGCCGTGTGCACCGTTCATGCACATGCAGCAATCTGATATGTCCATGTGGCCTGTGGCACTGTAGGGGGTGGCATCATGATGTCTATGTGTAATGCAATGCAGTACTTACATGGCCGATGACACATGTCCCCTTTCAACTATTCTATAGGTTTGGCAGCACCCCAGGAGCACATCCGTGCCCACAAGTTGTCACAAGAGGAGTTGAACACCCTCATGCATGCTGTTAAGGAGAGGGAGCAGGTGCTATACACACACACAGGGCCACTGATGCAGTGGTGCACCAAGCCTGGAAGGAGGTGACTATGGCTGTAAATGCTGTAGGAGGACATGGCAGGACAACAGAGGCTGTGCGCAAGTGATGGAATGACCTTCTGCGATGTGCAAAGGAGGAGGAGGCACAGCCACTGAGGGACAGAATGAGGACTGGTGGAGGACCACCTGAACATCAGCAGTGGGTGGAAGAGCCACCCATGGCCGTGGTGGCATCGACTCTGAGGACGGGCAGTCGCAGGTGTGCCAGGTGGTGGATGTGAGATGCCTCTCGCACTGCCCAAGGACAGGTCTGTATTCACACATGTATGTTGTGATGGCATGGGTGCATGGTCATGCTGTTGGTGTCCTGCACAGGGTGCACTGTGTGCTGCCAAACAGCTGCCTGGCATGGGCATGGTCACTGTGGGTTGGGTGGGTGCATATGGTCACGGGCTTGTGTGAAGGGGGTATGTGTCCTGGGGTCTGCATGGTGTAGTGGTGGTAGTGGTGGTGGTGTTTGGGCACAGTGTCCATGTACGGGTGACTGACCCTGTCCCTATTGTCTCCACAGTGGTGTCTGCCAGGCCTGCAGAACAACAGGAACTGCCAAGGATGTACTGCCAGGTTCCAGAGGTAGTGGAGGAGGATGATGGAGAACGCCCATCAACATTCAGGCTTTGTGAAACTTATGGCTGCACAGACACTATGCATGTGTGGCAATCACATGGACAGGGGCTGCAACTGCCTGGGGAGGGGGGTTACACCTCAGTAGACGGATTGGAATATACTGGCTACCTGGATGCTGCACAGACTGAGGATGGTGGTGTAGGGGAGGTCCTACTGGTCACTGTTACCAGTGGTGATGACACTGATGTGTCAGAGTTTTCACAACACCTGCCCATTCCTGTGCAAGGGGATGCAGGGGTGGGGATGCTGGCAGGACGTGGGACGGGTGCCAGTGGTGTATTCAGTGTCACCGGTGTGGCTGTACCTGGGCACATGGTGGTGGGCAGTGTGGGGAACATCGCAGAACTGCAGGACATGCAGTGTCCAACACATATTGGGGTCCATGTTCATACCGTGCCACAGACCACCACCAGTAGTCACCAGCAGCAGGACGTGCCTGCAGCTGAGGGTTCTGTGGCCCTGGGGCAGGATGGCCATGGTGCCCGTCCACTCCTGCAGGCTGCTGTCACCTCCCAGCAGGAGGCCCATATGGACCTGCATGGCATACAGAGGGAGCTGTGACATGAGCTGGCACAGATCAGAGAGGCCATCTCAGTGGGCTTTGCCCATGCTGAAAAGCGGGCGGGAGGACAGGTTGGGCCGCCGGGTGGGTGCCATCGACCGTGGATTTTCTGGTCTGACAGCTGCTGTTGACATAGGGAATGTCCTGTGTGGTGTGCATGGGGGTCACCAGCATGGGATGCTTGGTCATGGTGCAGATGGCACAGGGGCACACAGGTGGGCAAACCATGGCCGCAGGGCTGCCAGTGGTTCCAGCTCCACAGCATCACATACTCCATCTGAAACCCAGTGCCCTGTGGCAGTCCACCCACCCTGTCAGGCTCCACCATCCCTCAGGGGCACAGGAGGCCGACTCTGCCTGCCTCACCTTTCTCTTTGGCATTGTCCTCTGCCCAGAGCACACCAGGGTCTGTGTCCCACGGTACTGGTGCATGGCGCATGCATGGAGGTAGGCGTCGGTGATGCCCACAATCACTCTGTGGCACTGCACAGTCATCACCCCCCTTTGCAACACTGGCACACCAACATGCACGTGCAGACATGCACACACACACTTCCACTGCCACAGTTGCACCCCTTACCCTCACAGCACACATCACATTTCCCCACCAACACTACACCATTTCTGTCTGTCCCCCCCATGTGTGCCCTGCACACCCCCGACCTCACACCACATGCACCCATGTTATCTGATCCACTGTGTTGGTTTACTGGTGTGATTGTTGGTGTCACTGTTCTGTTTCTTTGTGCACATTAAATAGATTATTAGTTGTACTCTTTCAAGTTGTTGTGCAGTCTGTACTTACCTTCTTGTCTGCAGCAGAGTCCTGATGATGTTGTCCCTGTGCTGTATGGCCCTACATGCCATGTGAGGGTCCCTCCTCTTGAACTGCTCCACTATCCCCCTGACCACTGGCTCTGGCTCACTGTCAGACTGTCACTCAGGTTCAGGTGCCTGTATCCCATGGTTCATTGCCATGTTGTGCAGCATACAACAAGCAAGGAAGATACGGCATGCCTTCTGAGGTGTATACTGTAGGGCACCGCCTGATGTGTCTAGGCATCTGAATTGCATCTTCAGGATGCCAAACACCCTCTCTATGATGTTCTTTGTGCTGGCATGTGCCTCGTTGTACATCTCCTCGGCCACTGTGGCTGGTCAGAGTACTGGTGTCAGCAGCCAGGGTCGCAGGGGATAGGCACTGTCCCCTGTCAAGAGATGTATACCTGTTAGTGCCGTACTGCAGTCTGTTGGATGCTGTTATGCACCTCTATGTAGCCCTCCCACACCCCTTCCCTGGCCTGCAATGCCTGCTCCCATCCATGCTGTTGTGTGTATGCCTTGTATGCTACTGCTCATCGACTAGTTGCCTACTGGGTATCCTGCCCTCCTCAAAAGCCTGACACAGCTGGGACTGGTGCCAGATGAAGGTGTCGTGGGCACTGCTGGGGTACTGTGCATAGACATTGCTGATGTGCCTAGCCACATTGCACACCACCTGGCAGTTGATGGAGTGGTACCCCTTCCTGTTAACATACACGTCACTGCCATCTC
The DNA here is from genome assembly GCA_016271365.2 of Neoceratodus forsteri. Taxonomy (NCBI): domain Eukaryota; kingdom Metazoa; phylum Chordata; order Ceratodontiformes; family Ceratodontidae; genus Neoceratodus; species Neoceratodus forsteri. The sequence goes on from CM028138.1 coordinate 164,126,235, forward strand.
CAGGTGGTGCATGGATGGAGACATGAGTGCAGTCAATGGCACCCAGTACGGATGGTAGGTACGCAACTCGATGGAACTGCTGCATTGTTTCTCTGTGCTCTGCTGCCATGCTAGGGAATACTATGAACTCCCCAGCATGTGTCAGGAAAGCCTCTAGGAACTGGGTCAGGAGGCGTGAGGTGGCAGACTACATTACCCCAATGGTGTCCCCCGCTGGTCGTTGGAATGTCCTTGTGGCAAGGAAGCACATCGCTCCTGTCACCTTCTCCTCCACTGTCATGGCATGGCTGCATCTGGTGTTTGAGTGCAGCTGCTCATGCAGGAGTTCACAGAGCTGCCTCAACATTCCCCTGTTCATCCTGTACCGGCCAATGATGTGGTCATCAGGCAGGGTCTCAAAGGAGACCCTGGGCCGGTACCACCTGTTTGCAGCATACAATCTCCTTGGTCTGTGTTGTGGCCCATGTTGTGCCTACTCCTCTCTTTCTCCTCCTCCTCCTCCACTACAGCTGCCATCAATGGCAGCATCACTGCTACTGGCACTGCACACATTCCCACTTCCTGTGGTGATCCCTCCTCCTCTGTGTTTTGGCCTGGATTAAGACCAGCCTTTTATAGGCGGTAACTAGCACCACACTACGTGTTGCACTATGTGTCCTAATGCAGTGCTGGGCCTTTGAATATCCTCTTGTGCATCTCTCTTGGCCTCTCCTTCCTTTTGCCCCTTGCATACATTAGTGGTTTGCCCAGAGCTAATGCTGTTAGGGCGTGCTAACTGGTCCTTTGAATATGGCAGCTCAGTGCTATTCCCGCACTATTCCCACACTATTGGTTTGCATGCCACGCTATGCTTTGAATATCTGGCCCAATATATTATAACATAACATAACATAACATAACATAACATAACATAACATAACATAACATAACATAACATAACATAACATAACATAACATAACATAACATAACAGAAAAACTTAAAATAATATACTGTAATGGTGTGGTGTTATAATATAACTATTAAATTCCTGAACTATATGTTAATTTATCTCAAAGTGTGGTGCTAAACTATGTGTTAAATTATCTCCTTGTTTTGAACCACACTGAAACAGAGATAATTTAACCCATGTTAGATGTAATTTAACACATAAATTAGCACCGCACTGTTAAAGAGATAATTTACCACATAATAGAGCCACACTGTGATATAGATAATTTAAACCATAGTTCAACACCACACTAGCACAGAGGCATTTTAACACATAGTTTAGCACCACACTGTCACAGACATACTTTAACAAATTGTTTATCACCACACTCTCTACGAAATACAGTAACCCACTGATGTCACACAGATAACTTGACAGATAGTTTAGCACCTCCATGTCACTGAGATATTTCTACACAAAGTTTAGCAATACACTGTAAAAGAAACAAGACAGTTTAACATCGCACTCTCACAGACATAATTTAACACATCGTTTTAGTTCTGCACTGTCACAGAAATAATTAAACACATAGTTTAGAACAACATCCTGAGGGCCAGATATTCAAACAATTGCACCCAAAGCAAAACCATAGCGCTGGAATAGCATTGGAATAGTGCAAGGCTGCAATATTTAGAAGCCCTAATAGCACCGGTGCTGTGTGATAGCGCCGATGCTAAAAGTAAATGTATGCTGGGGCGGGAGTGAGGGGAGTGGCCATGAATGCCAGCTGCATGGCATATTCAAATGTATAGTGCTGCACTACAGGCATTAGTGTGACCTGTAGTGCGGCGCTAAATACCGCCGACAAAAAGCGGCGCCCCCCAGCGTGATACCCAAGCCCCATAGTCGGAGTATGTAGAGAATTTTCCTGGTTCGAGTGGCCCCCACCCTCCAAGCATGATCCCAGGCTGCAGTATTTATAGAATATCCTGATGTTCTAGTGGCCCCCACCCCAAAGCATGATCCCTGAGCAGCCGGTATTTATAGAGATATCCCTGGTGTTCTAGTGGTCCCCCACTCCCCAAGCATGATCCCTGATGCCTGGTAGTCCTGAAAAGAGAGCAATACCTGGTGGTCTAGTGGTCCCCCCAAGAAGTGCGCCACTCATCCTCCCAGACACAGCCTAGATATGGTGCAGGCGACTGGCTCAGCCCTCTTCTCACCACCACGGCTGGCCACTGACTACGGTATGCATGAACACAACTCTTTTAGTAGCATTCATGCATACCACAGTCAGCGGCTGGCTGTGGTGGTGAGAGAAGGGCTGAGCTGGTTGCCAGTGCCGCATCTAGACTGAGTCCCGGAGGATGGGCGGTGCACTTCTGCGGGGGGGGCACCACTAGACCACCAGGTATTGCTCTCTTTTTGGGACTACCGGGCATCAGGGATCATGCTTGGGGTGGTGGGAGCCACTAGAACACCAGAGAAATTCACTAAATACCATGGCTACTGGGTCGGGGATGGTGCTTGGGGGGGGGGGGCAACACTAGACCACCAGGGACATTCTGTATATACTGTGGCTTTGGGGATCATGCTTGGGGGTGGAGGGCACTAGAACACCAGGGAAATTCACTAAATACTGCAGCTACTGGGTCGGGGATTGTGCTTGGGGGTTGGGGGACCACTTGAACACCAGGAAAAAATTGATGTTTTACATGGACCAGGGCCAGGATTCATGTTTGGGGGGTTGGGGACCACTGGACTACCAGGGAGTGGAGCCAACACAAGTGGGAACAGGGACCATGATGGCTGAGACTGGCTGCCTGGCCCAGCCTGTCTGTCCAGGACCCTATATATTGGATGGCTGTGCTGCACATCCCAGTGACCCTACAGCTGACATCCCCCAACCCCAGCAGGTTTGCCTTATGCCTGCCCCATGCATACTTGTGTCCCCCCACTGTGTTCCACCCACACCTGCTGTGGGCTGGCTCAGTTGGTGTGGTGTGGGGGCATCACCCAGGGCACGTGTGGCCACAGGTAATGTGTGTGTGTGTGTGTGTATACAGCTATCTATCTATATATATGTGTATGTATATACAGTATATATATATATATATATATATATATATATATATATATATATATATATAGAGTAATGCATAGGCAGGTGGTTGATATGGAGTTTTTTTACACACCCAAGATATGTGATAATATAAAAACCTCAAGAGCGTAGCTTGAGAGGTTTTTATATTATCACACATTGAGGGTGTGTAAAAAAACCCCATGTCAACCACCTTTCATATGCTTTATTTTATATAATAACAGGCTATCGTCAATATCAAGTATGTTCAAATGACTGGCTAAAGAAAAGAAAAACCTCTCGCATCACTCCATAAAACAAACAGCTCTCACATCACTCCATATGCAGTGTTTATTATTTCAGTACATATTTTACTAAGAAAGAAGTGAACAGAATGCAATTACATGTAATTGGAACCTTTTTTAATCTTTGTTTCGAGGTTGCATCTACTACGTGTCTCGGGATAGTTTCAATACAAAGGGAAAGGGAAAATTTCATTAGACTGCAAAATATAAATCTATCAGATAAGATCAGCAGGAGACAACTTACTGTTTTTTACAAATTAGTATACCATTATTAGTGAATTACATTTTTTTAACTAAAATAACGTGACTTGTAGAAATCCTAGAGCATTGCTTCCTCAGATCCGAGGTGAAAGGTCGTCCAACCTGGGAATAGAGAACGGGATAGTGATGAAAGTATGTGTTTCGGAGAAATGTTTTCTTGGTTTGTGAATGCATTTTACGATGTTAGCTGTGGATTTTATGCTTTTACATAAGTTTTATTATGCATATCTGTTAGTCAGAATCTGAATCTACCAGCACACATGGACATTTTCTTGGTGGTGCCATGGAGTTGTTGTAGATGTTTATAGATATTCCCTGGTGGAACACGCATTTTTTTCCAAACAAGATCTGCAGGCTTTGTGTACGCTCATTGACGGGGATGCTGGAAGTTGAGGGGACTACTTGCTGGGCATTTCTCTTTGCGACAGGATTTGATTCTTTATGATTTGCAACAACACATGAGATACTTTCTTGGGCTTGGTTAAAAAGATTGAAGATGTGTCTCTGTTTCTTTTCACTTAACACAGAGTAAATATTTATACTGTGTATATTCTTATGCCCTGAAATCTGCTGGACTTCGGTGGGTGGAATGTCAGCATCAATGATTTGCTGAATGCTGGTTGTACATGTGCTGTGGTTGGTGATACGTTTTTCATCAGGGAACCCAGCTGAAAGTTTCATTTTTTGCATCATTTGACGAAATTTACTCATCCCTATTCTCATGCTTCTGTACCAAAGAGATACACCTGGTTTCTGATTTACATTCGGAGCTAAGTAGAATGGGGCATCGTTTGTTTGCATTGTTACAGGTCTATTTGCTTTGTATTTATCATAGGCTAACAGTAGTGGATCTTTGTCTGGGTTGCTGGGGTTTTCGTACAAGTGGGGATTTACTGGCCTGGCATCTCTGGGGTTTTCACCCGTACGTGTTTTGGTTTGACGTTCCCTGTACTCCAGGTACCTGTTGCATTCAGTGTCTCTACTCTCTATGATGTCACCCCATGCTAAATCATATTGCTGTTTGGTACGTAGAGCAAAATGCATGCTGATGTGAAAACATAGGAAATTAAGTAATGAGACTGGGTTGCTTAATGAAATCGTACCTGTGGAATATAGTAGATTTATGTCCTCCTCTGACAGTGGCTGGGCTTTTAGGGGTCTGTTTCCTTTTCCAAGTTTATTTAGGAATTTTGATTTAGCTTTAAGTGTTTGTTTTGTTCTGGAAAGTCAGTTTCTAGGCCTTGGACAATTGAGGCGGTGTATTTGTGACCCTGTAAATGGCGGTCAATGCTTGCTATTATTCCCCTTATACTGCCGGGCTCATACTCCGATCTGTCTGATTTTTTTACACAGAATATAAAATCGGTCAGAATTACATCTAATTCTGCAGGTGGAATGATGTGGACATCTCAACAGTCTTCTCTGTGAGCAAGGTAACTTTTAAATATTCTGAGGTCACTAGCTGTCTTAAGAATTGTATTTTGATTTGCTTGCTCATTTATAAATGTTTCTCTGTCACTAGAACATGCAGTAATGAAATGGTTCTCCATTGTGCTATCTCTTTAGATGGGGAGTCTCCCTGGTTTATTTGTGCTGTTTTTTGATGGACAAACTGCCTTTGTGTTTTTGCCATTATAGAAGTGTCTCGCGCTGCCTGTGAGCTGATTTTTTTATGATTCTGGGCGCGAGGATGTAGAAGTCATATCAACTCACAGGTTGATACGAGTTTTTTCATATCAACCTGCAAGTTGATACGACTTTTGAACCAGCCTGAAAATGGGTTGATATTGACCATAGCCAGTTATTATATATATATATATGTATATATATGTACTGCTTGCCGTGCTGCATAGGTATGTTGTATGCACTGCTAGTACCTGCTAGTACCTGCCAGCACACAGTTCCTGCTGCTTAATGCCTATGATTCCCTTCTGAGGTACAGGGGGTGGTGAGGGCATGCCTTGGCCTGCAGTGTCCAGCCTGTACTGCCATTCCAACCAACAGGTGGAGCTGTGTGCACCATGCAGTAGCACCAGGCAAACTGCATGGTAATGTATGCTAAGCAGCATATAATGAGATGCAAATGTGCCTGTTTGCTCATGGATTACCTAAGTAGGCTCATTTGCATGGGAGCTTTGAATATAGCTCCCGTTTGCCCCGGGCTAACCAGTTTGCACCGGGCTAATGTATTAGCACTGTGCAATCAGGTTAGCTCCAGGCAAACCTCACTTCAGCATAGCACAGTTCTGCAGTGTGTGGCTTACATTGTTGTTTGTAATCATACCTCTCAACTGTCTCTGATTTTCAGGGATGTCCCTGATGTTACCTCAAAGGTATACTCTGTCCCTCCTAAACATTGTGTTTCCATGCCCAAATAGCAGGGGTCGTAAGCATTAAATAATGTTAAACGTTAATGTTACAGATGTATTCTTCCTTAGAAAATGCATGTTACACTAAACCAATTATTTTATGGATATCACCAATTTGTAAGATGTGTCCCTGCTTTTAAAGCTTTGTCCCTGACTATTTTAAGCCTTGTCCCTGATTTATGAGGCAGGCAGTTGAGAGGTGTGTTTGTAGTAGATGTGAGACAGCTCTGTGCAATCACACACAATGTTCTACACCTGCAACACTGGCTTGCTTCAGCATCTAATGAGCTGCAGTTGCAGTTTGCACTTCCCTGTTGCTATATTCAGTGCTGTCTTATTCCTGGGCTATTTTTGCCCTGCACTGCCAGACCAGTTTGCTTGGCTTCCTTAGACTGCGATATTCAGCAGGATTAGCACTGGGCTATTTCCTTTTCAATATAGCTTGCTTTGTGCTCCGGGCTAAGTTTGCCCACCGGACAGTGCTAATTTAGCCCCGGGCAAAGTTTTGAATATCTGACCCTCAGAGTTAATTTAACACACACTTTAGCACCTCACGGTAAAAGAGACAATTTAAAACAGTTTATCATCTCACTCTCACAGTGATAATTTAACACATAGTTTAGCACCACAGTTTGACTGAGAAAAATTAACACATAGTTAATTAATTTAATAGCTGTAATATTATAACACCACACCATTTTAAGTTATGTTATGTTAATCACCACACCATAACAGACATAATTTCTCAGTTATCCACAACACTGAAACAGAGAGCATTTAACTCATTGTTTAGAACTACAGTTTAGCACCACACTGTAAAAGAAACAAGACAGTTTAGCATCACACTCTCACAGTGATAATTTAACACTTAGTTTAGCACTGCAGTGTGGCAGAGATAATGTAACACAGTTTAGCACTACACTGTTACAGAGATAATTTAACACCTAGTTTAGCACCACACTCTCAGAGTTAATTTAACACATAGTTTAGCACCACACTTTGAATGAGATAAATTAACACATATTAAGTAATTTAATAGTTATATTATAACACCACGGGCCAGATATTCAAAACTTTGCCGCGGGGCAAAATTAGCACTGCCCGGTGGGCAAACTGTGCCCAGAGCAAAAACCTAGCTATATTCAAAATGAATAGCCCGGTGCAAAACCAGCTGAATATAGCAAGTGAAGGAAGCTGGGCAAACAGGCCCAGGAGTGCAGTGCAAACATTGCCCAGGATTAAGACAGCACTGAATATAGCAGAGAAGACAGCACTGAATATAGCAATCAGACAGAGGCAGTGCAAACACCCACAGAAACAAAGTGTCAGAGGTGTAAGCAGCTGTCCAGGAACACAGGAAAGCAAAACAGCCCAGCCAGACACAACTGCAGTACTAGTGAAAGGAATGGAATAACCTAGAACCACAAGTGAAATCAGAATACCACAGAACACTGTCAAATCCCAAGTCCACCCCAAAAAGACACAGGACACAGGAATGTCAAGCATAAAAAAGTATAATGCAAAACGTGAACATCTAAGGCACAAAGGCAACATGAATATATATACAGAAAAACAAATCAAAACATAGCAGAACACCGTTCGTAAAAATGGGGTGCAAGAAAAACATAATGAAAGGGAAAAGGGCAGGCATAACAAAGGGATTGAAAACAATGGGGAAAACAACAGTAACAGTGCAAACAGGCAAATGGTAAATATAGCAACAGAACAATGGAGTAAGAATGTGGTTGGGAGAGGGATGTGGAAATAGAAAGCAATGGAGGGGAACAGGATGGCAGAAACAGGGCTAGGGACACTGGGCCAGGGACAGGAAGCAGGCTAATGGAAAAAGTATGCAGGGGGTTGAGTGCGGGCAGGCGCTGGCAGGCGTTCATCCAGGATGGCATAACTGCGCCTTGTCTCAGAAATCAAGACAGCTTGCTGTTCGATTAGGGTATGCTGTTGGCGCACCAGCCTCCTTAACAGCTCCTCCGTGCCTTCACCCTCTTCTGGACGGGTGGCCCACAGTGACGACTGACGTGGACCTACAGGAGAAAGGGGGACCACATCAGGGCATGACAATGACACAAAGGCACCATGTACCACCACACGGTGAACAGCATGCCCCAACAACCATGCCCATGTGCTAGTATGTAACAAACCACAACACACACTAACATGTGCCTGCAGGACAAGGCAGTACATAACAGGCAGCATGCAACACCCCAGTGTACATCGACATGCGTGGATGTATGCTGAGAAACCCAACAATGTGGAGGCCAGCCAGCACAGTGGCATGCAGACTGTAACAGTGCAAACAGACAGCCACCTCCAGAGATATGAACAAGTGGACACTGACTGATATGCACATGGGATGACACATGGTGGGACATGCTGCCCACGGTCACACAGCTATGATACAAAATACAGATGACACCGACTGGAGAAATTGCCACAGCCCCAACCACGTGTGTAACCACACATGCCTGTCATGTACACCCCCAACAGTGGCCCACCCTCACTGCTGCCCTCCACAAGAACTGTAGACACCCAGCCAAACTGCCACCCACGATGCCATAACACAGCAGCTGTACAAATGATGACAGGAAACTCTGAACAGGTGGGTGGGTGACTGACATAAGTGTGCAATAGTGGCAAGTGACACAGATAGAGACTCGACATGGACCACAGAGACCCAATGACCACAGAGGACAATGACACTTGCATCAGAACAGTAGGGACTGCAGGACAGGTAACCAAGCAGTACACAACCAGGGGAAGTGCCAATGCCCAGCCACACCAATTGCTGCAACAGAAGGTTGAGGGGCCCACAGTGGTGTAGAGAATGGCACAGTGCCGTGACACCGCCCATGCAAGAAGACACACACATGTGAAACACAGACACTGGGCATGGTCCACCAGTGGCACTGCAGCGGTAGGCCAAAGGCATGCACAGGACAGTGTCACCCTCGTGGTCAAGGCATGGTGAGGCACACACACACCTGTGGGGGCAGCATCTGCCATAGGGGCTGACAACCGCACACCATGCTACCACAGAACAACTCCTGCAGCACACCTGCATAACATGTGCACAAACACCGTGCACTACAGGGACAGAGGGACAGCACCCTCTTAGGGACAATGGCCCCCACATCAGAGCATGAGCCCACAGGCAGGGGTGTAGCCAGGGAGGCCACAACTGCATACCATGTGGACACACTGACACCCCCTTCCCACCATTAGGGTGGGCTACCCCACCCCGGAGTGTAGCATGAAAACATACCAATGTACACCATGACTGTGCCAGTTGCCACCAGTGGCCTGCAAGATACAATTCATGAAAGCCAAGACCAAAGTGCCGAGTTTTCTGCGATTCCGCGGATGCGGCAAACCACGGAAATATCCACGGAATTTGCCATCACCCGCGGAATTCGGCCGCCATGAACAACGCCCGCTTATTTGCCAACGGGTGCCCAATCCCCGTCGGCTGAACGCCCCAAAGTCATTGTGCCACGCTGGGAGCCCACCCCAGTGTGGCAAACGTACAATTGTTTGTTTTTGCCGACAGGTGCTAATCTCTGCTGGCCAACGCCTAAAGTCAGCAGCACGCTGGGAGCCCACCCCAGCGCAAGCGGTCCCGCGACGCCTTTTTCCCTGTAAAACAAAAACTGTCCCACGGGCGCATCTCCCGAGCCCTCCCACATTCCGCACCCACCCACTGCGCACTCCAGCCTCCCACACTTCCACCCCCATACTTACCTCGGACTCCGCGCGCGATGATCTTCGTGGACCGGGAACACGCCTGCACTCTTCAAAGGCGACCGCGACTGAGGAAATGCCAGTAAGCTGTATAATGGGCTAGATAGGAGGGGTTCAACTTTAGTGCATATCTCAGGCATTTTTGGGAATTTTTGTACCAAATTTTCAACATGGGGTTTTTGGGACCCCTTCTCATGAATGTCATGGCGTTATTCGGGCTCGAAGTGTGATTTCGTGCAGTGACTGTGCAGTGACTGTGAAATCACCCTTTGGGACTGAATACCGCCATGACAGTGACATCATTCATGAGAAGGGGGCTCAAAACCCCCATGTTGAAAATTTGGTGCCAAAATTCCAAAAAATGACTGTTTAACGAGCGTGCGTTGTGCAGTTCCTACGCAGGCTCGTAAGTTCACGAAATTTCAATATTTTCACTCCAGAGTTTCAACATTGCCATTTCACCACACTGTCTTATGAGTAGTACAGCTGTCATTTTTCACATCTCACCCAAAATGTGTTTCCACCCTTGTAGCGCAGAATGGCACAGTCGGTGTGCGAAATCAATGTTCCGGACAGATTAATAAAATCACAGTGATACTGTTCATGAGCAGAGGTCTTAAACTGGCTATGTTGAAAATTTGGTGACAAACACCCATAAAATGACTGTGTTACGAGCGTGCATTGTGTCAGATATGGCAAAAAAAAAAACAAAAAAAGGAAAAAAATTAAGGGTAAAAATGTGCCGCAGAATTGCCGCAGAAATTGGTGTTGAGTGCCGCAGAAGTTCTGCGGCAAATGAGAACCCTGCCGCAGAACTTTGCTCCGATGTGCCGCAGAAAAATCGGGGCCCTGGCCAAGACACCCACATACAAGGCCACAGCCTGTACAGTTGTAATGGCCATGGGGTACACAGACAGTCATAGTGAACAGCCCCCCCAGCGTACACCACAATGAATGAAACACAGAAAGGTACAACATTGCCTTTGTTAGGTGTCAGACATTAAGTAAGCAGTTCAATGGCCATTGGCCAACTCCCCACCAGACATCAAACTGCCCACCATTGAGTGCTTGGAGGATGCCTGCTAACACACATGCCACAACAGGCACACATGCAATGTACAGCCACACAGAGCCATGTGGCACCACAGTCCCAAAGGACCCCCTCCCACACAGCCCCCTGCATGTCCACCACGGAGGTCTGACAGGGACACACTATTACATACCTGTGTCCACGCCACCATGACAGTACACTGCCAGGGAAATGCTTGCACCACATGACACAGTATCCCTCTGCATGCCATGGTCTGCATAGCCCTGGAATGTACTCACAACATGTCCTGCACAGATACTGACATGTTATACGTGGTACTGTAAATGACACATGCCATGAGAGGTGGAGTACACTGTTGCTATGGCAGACAGGCCAACATCAGCAGCAGCAACAGGTGGCACGACAGGCCAACCCCAGTAATCCCCCACCCCAAGGCATGATGACTGTCCCACAGCCATGCAAAGACACGCATCATCCCTCCACAATGGTGGGCATAACAGCAACATGATGCACATGGCAGTACAAGGCTGCTATCAGTACACATAGCAGCAATGGCAACAATACTTAAGACACACAGTGAGCCATGTCTCAGGCCTCACAGCAGCAGGCAAGGCAGTGGAGGAAAGGGGGACAATGGAAATGCACACAGCCATCCCACATGTGGCCTGGATTACCCAGCCAACTGGGCCAAGACACCTGACACAGCACTGTAGTACAGGGGTGTAGCCAGACATTCACATGTTCTACACACAATCCCCAACAGCCACACTCCCCTTATAAATGCTGTACTCAGCAACTCCAAATGGTACACCCCTTCCAAAAGGGTATGATGTCTGTCAGATAATTCCCTACTCTCTAATGAGGTTATACATGTATCAGTCTCCTACACAACAGCATTTCAAACAGGGCCACACCCCAGTGGCCTACAGTGACCCAAAATGTCTGGTGTACCTAGGGGCTGATTGACAGACATGCAGTACACCAAAGTGTACACAAATGTGTACAGTGCGTATGCCTACATACATACTTGCTCAACTGCCTGCCCTGTAAAGCCAGACTCACAGTGGAAAAGCATAACATCACACAGTACTCCATAAAACACCCTGTCACTGTCACTGCTCTCCGCTGTGTGCTGTGGCCATTGAGGCACCCTGCGCCTGTCGGTTGATGGCCCCTGTCCGGCCTGTGTCACATCCCTCCTGTCTGTGGTGTGTCCTCGTCGCTCTGCAGTGAGAAGAGTGTACAGCAGCGTCACTACAATATCAGCCACCAGGGTACGCTAAAGACCACCCTGTACCCCAGTGGTGCAGCACAACACACATAACAGTGGCAGATGGGTGCAGTGCACCACCAAAGCCATGCCAAGCATGACGGGGTCCGTGCACTGTCTACCCTCGTCCCACACAGTACACACGAATGGATTGGTGGACTCCATGAGCAACATGTGTAGCTCAGCAACACCCATGCACATAAGCACACCACGGAACACACTGCCCCACCACCCATGCCAGCAGTGGCGCTACAGTCATCTCTTACCTGGCACAGGCACAGTCCCCTCGTGAACCATGGCCCTGCAGCATTCAAGCAGTGGTCGCTGCCTGCGCCTGATGTCGACGTAACGATGGCGGCACTTTTCACCATCACATGGAATACCTGTGATGGCACTTAGTCAACGGGCAATGGAAGCCCAGACCTGCATACGGGGCAAGTCGCCCTTCCGCACAGGTCAAAATAGGCGGCGATGGTGCCTCTCCATCAACTGCACCAGGTTGGCTGTCTCAGCCTCATCCCACCGCCTGTCATGGCCCACCACTGCCCTTTGCCTACGTCTCACAGACATTGATGCTGTGGAAGGGGGCAAATAATCACAGTAAACAGTTAAACAATGACTGTGCATACACTCTGACACCCCCTAGAACTGAAGTCTAGCACCGCGCTGACGTATGCCATAGAGCCGCGCTAGCAGGAAGTGTTTGCAATGCGCATGCGTGACCCCTACCATGACCCTGGGCTGATATACAGCGCATGCGTGTAGCGCCGCGCTAAAGCTGGTTAGTGCAGCGCTAGACCGCGCTATGACAGCGCGGACAAGGGGAACCATGAGCATGCGTACTGCACATAGCGCGGTGCTGACCCTCAAATAGCGCTGCTGTGCTAGCACGGGGCTATTCAGAGCCATATTCAATGGCTGTATGCAAATGAGGGTACTAGTGTATGCATGGGGCAAACCGTGTGATTAACATATCATTATGTGCTCATTTACATGACTAACAGGCAGGATTGCCTGGCTGGGCAATAAAAGGGCAAGCAGTGCACCACCAGTGTTGTGTTGTGGAACTGCGGTGGGAATACAGCAGTGAACAACATGGAGAGAGACATGCAACAGGGGGCTGGGCAGCGAGAGCCAGGTATGTATCAAGGGTGTAGACAGGCATACTCAGTGTACACATTTGTGTCCAGTTTTGTTGACTGCCTGTCACAAACCATAGGCCACTCAGTTATAATTATCAATCTAATCTGTAGTATTTGGGATAGTGTTGGCCACTGAGGACTGTGTGATGCATGTATGATCTCTTTAGAGTGTAGAGGAATCATCTGACAACTTGTTTGGAAGGGGGTGCCATGTGGATAGGATGTGTACATTTTGTAATGGGGGGACGGTTGGAGACTGTGTACAAAATGGATATATCTGGCTACACTCCTGGTATGTATGACCACCATGGGACCACAAACGTCCACTGCATTGTGCACATACCCCCTGCAGTTAACTGTGCCATGTGCCAATGCATGCACATTGTGTCTGCAAGCCAGGTGCACTGGTGCTGTACCATGACAGTGCACCATCTTGTCTTCCTGGATGTGTGGTGTGATGGCCTCTGCCCCCGGGCATACACAGTGTACCAGCAATGTGTGCTCCCATGCTGAAATGGGCCACAAAACAGTCATGGGGGTTCATGGCACACACAAGCCACAGCAGTGCACATGTGTGTACATCACTCCAGACACAGGACAGACAGTGGCAATGTGGGCATGTGCACCGTATAGGCACATGCAGCAATCTGATATGTCCATGTGGCCTGTAGCACTGTAGGGGATGATATCGTGATGTCCACTGTGTGATGCACTGCAGCACCGACACAGCCACTGACACCTGTCCACTCTTGATTATCTCATAGGTGTGCAGGCCCAACAGGAGCGCATCCGTGCACATAAATTCTCCCAAGATGAGCTGAACACCCTTGCACATGAGGTGAAAGAAAGAGAAGATGTGTTACGCACACACAGGGCCACCGATGCTGTTGTGCGGCAGGCTTGGGAGGAGGTGACTGCAGTGGTGAATGCAGTTGGTGGCCATGGGAGATCAACTGAGGCAGTCCAGAAACATTGGAATGACCTCCTGCAGCGTGCAAAGGAGGAGGAGGCACACCACCACAGAGACAGGACCAGGACTGGTGGTGGTCCGCCGGAACACCAGCAGCGTGTGCAGGAGCCACACATGGCGGTGGTGGCCTCGACACTGCGGATGGTGGCAGTGACAGGTGTGCCAGGTGGTGGTTGCGAGACGACCCTCGCACTTCCAAGGCCAGGTCTGTATTCACATGTGTAACCCCTGTATGTGGTGCAGGCAAGGGTGCATGGTCCTGCTTTTGGTGTCCTGCACAGGGTGCACTGTATCCTGCTGAAATGATGCCTGGCATGGTCAAGGTCACTGTGGGGTGGGTGGGTGCATGTTGTCACAGGCTTGTGTGAGGTGGGTACCTGTCCTGAGGGCTGCATGGTGTGGTGGTGGTGGTAGTGGTGGTATTTTGCCACAGTGTCCATGGATGGGTGACTGACCCTGTCCCTATTCTCTCCATAGCACTCTCGGACAGGCCTGCACCACCACAGCATGATCCACAGATGTCCAGCCAGGTTCCCGAGGTCGCAGAGGAATTTGATGACGATCGGCCATCAACATCTGGACTTTGTCTATCTCAGGGCTGCATGGGCCCAATGCATGTTGGGCATACCCATGGACAGGGCATGCAACTGCCTGGGGAAGGGGGTCACACCTCACTAGGGGTGTTAGGGTACAGTGGGCACCTGGATGTGGCACCAACTGAGAGTGATGGGGTGGGAGAGGTACTGCTGGTCACTGTCACCAGTGCTGTTGACAGTGATGTCTCTGTATATTCACAGCAGCTGGCCATTCCTGTGCCAGGGGATGTAGGGGTGGGGCTTGCTGAAGGCCATGGAACAGGTCAGGTGGTTCTGTAGGTGTCAGCAGTGTGGCTGAACACACGGTGGTGGGTGGTGTGGGTGGTGTTGCAGGACAGCAAGGCGTGCATTGTCGGACACATGCTGGGGTTACAGTCCATATGGTGCCACAGACCACTGCCACTCATAGTCAGCAGATGGATGTAGCAGTTGGTGCATTGCCACAGGCACCACTGCCAGCTGCTGCTGGGGGTCCTGTGCCTCTGGTACACGAAGGCTATGATGCCCAGCCACTCCTGCAGGCTGCTGTCACCTCACAGCAGGAGGCCCGTCTGGACCTGCATGCCATGCGGCGTGAGCTGCGACATGAGCTGGGTCAGATACAGGAGGCAATAACAGTGGGCTTTGCACATGCTGAGCAGCAGGCAGAGGACAGGTTTGGCCACCTGGTGGGTGCCATAGACCGTGGCTTCTCTGGGTTGACTGCTGCAGTGGTGGCAATTGATGATGTCATGCATGGTGTGCCTGTTGGTCGGCAGCATGGGTTTGTTGGCCGTGGTGCAGATGGCAGAGGGGCACACAGGCAGGCACACCATGGGCGCAGGGCTGCCACTGGTACCAGTTCGATCCATCACACACTCCACCTGCAACCCAGCGCGCTGCGGTCTGCCCATCCACCCTGTCTGCCTCCACCAACCCCGGGGCACAGGAGGTCAACCATGCCTGCCTCACCTTCCACTTCAGCTGTGTCCTCTGCACAGAGCACCACAGGGTCCATAACCCCTGGTATGGGTGCACGCCGCATGCGTGGGTGTCATCACCGGTGATGCCCACAGGCTGTCTGCTGTACTCTGCATGCATCCACCTCATGCATGGGCAGATGTGTGCGCATGCGCACACACACACACACACACTCTCCCACCAACACAGTTGCCCCCCTTACCCTCATGACACACATCGCACCTCCCACCATGATTACACCATTTTGTGTATCCCCCCACATATGTGCTGCACAATCATGGACTCACACCACATGCACACACTATTTGTGTATTACACTGGGTTTGTTTGCTGATGTGATTGTGGTTTTCACTGTTATGTTAGTCTGTGCACATTAAATTGGTAATCACTTGTACTCTTTCAGGTTGTTGTGCAGTCTGTACTTACCCTCTGGTCTGTTGCAGTGTCCTGATGATGTTGTCCCGGTGCTGTATGGCCCTGCGTGCCATGCAAGGGTCCCTCCTCTTGAGTTGCTCCACTATCCCCCTGACCACTGGCTCTGGCTCACTGTCAGACTGTCCTCAGGTTCAGGTGCCTGTATCCCATGGTTCATTGCCATGTTGTGCAGCATACAACAGGCTAGGAAGATCATACCTTCTGAGGTGTATATTGTAGGGCACCACCTGATGTGTCCAGGCATCTGAATCACATCTTCAGGATGCCAAACACCCTCTCTATGATGTTCCTTGTTCTGGCATGTGCCTCATTGTACAGCTCCTCAGCCACTGTGGCCGGTCGGAGTACTGGTGTGAGCAGCCAGGGTCGCAGGGGATAGGCACTGTCCCCTGTCAAAACATATATACCTGTTAGTGCTGTACTGCGGTCTGTCATCTGCTGTCCTGCACCTCTCTGTGGCCCTCCCACACCCCTTCCCTGGCCTGCAATGCCTGCCCCATCCATGCTGTTGTGTGTTTGCCTTGTCTGCTACAACTCACCGACTAGTTGTCCACTGGGTATCCTGCCCTCCTCAAAGTCCTGGCACAGCTGAGACTGGTGCCAGATGAAGGCGTCGTGGGCACTGCCAGGGTACTGTGCATAGACATTGCTGATGTGCCCCGCCGCATCGCACACCACCTGGCAGTTGATGGAGTGGTACCCCTTCCTGTTTACATACACATCACTGGCATAGCCAGGTGGTGCACGGATGGGGACATGGGTGCAGTCAATGACACCCAGTACAGATGGTAGGTGCGCAACTCGATGGAACTGCTGCATTGTTTCTCTGCGCTCTGCTGCCATGCTGGGGAATACTATGAATTCCCAAGCATGTGGCAGGAGGGCCTCTAGGAACTGGGTCAGGATGCGTGAGGTGGCAGACTGCGTTACCCCAATGGTGTCCCCTGTTGGTCGTTGGAACGTCCCTGTGGTGAGGAAGCACATCGCTGCTGTCACCTTCTCCTCCACTGTCATGGCATGACTGCATCTGGTGTTTGGCTGCAGCTGCTCATACAGGAGTTCACAGAGCTGCCTCAACATTCCCCTGTTCATCTGGTACCGGCCAATGATGTGGTCATCAGGCAGGGTCTCGAAGGAGACCTAGGGCCAGTACAGCTTGTTTGCAGCATACCGTCTCCTTGGCCTGCATTGTGGCTCATGTTGTGCCTGCTCCCTCTCCTCCTCCTCCTCCACTACAGCTGCCATCAATGGCAGGATCACTGCTACTGGCACTGCACACATTCCCACTTCCTGTGCTGGTCCCTCCTCCTCTGTGTTTTGCCCTGTGTTTAGACCAGCCTTTTATAAGCGGTAACTAGCACCGCTGATGGGGCCGTGCTATGTATATCTCAGCACGGCGCTGGACCTTGAATATCCCCTCACATCTCTCTAGGCCCCCACCCCTTTTTGCCCCTTGCATATTACTGGTTTGCCCAGCGCTAATGCAGTTTGCCCACGCTATTTGGCCTTTTGAATATAGCAGACTCGCGCTAACCCCACACTAAACCTGCGCAAACAGTTTTTGCCCGGCGCAAAGCTTTGAATATCCGGCCCCACACCATTATATTGTTTTATGTTGTTCTGTTATGTTATGTTAATCACCACACCATAACAGATATAATTTCACACAGTTATCCACATCACTGAAACAGAGAGCATTTAATTCATTGTTTAGGACCACACTACAACAGAGACAATTTAACCCATGTTTGAGATAATGCAACACATAAATTATTACCACACTGTCACAGAGATTATGTAATACATTTAAGCACCACAATGTTACCGAGATAATTTAATGCATACTTTAGAACCACACTGTGATAGAGATCATTTAAACCATTGTTCAGCACCACACTATCACAGGGATATTTCTGCACATAGTTCAGCACCACTCTGTAACAGAGACAATTTAACAAATAGTTTATCACCACAATGTCTGTGAGATACAATAACCCATAGATGTCACAGAGATAATTTAACACCTAGTTCAGCACCACACTTTCAGAGTTAATTTAACACATAGTTTAGCACCACACTGTAAAAGAGACAATTTAAGATAGTTTATCTTTGCACTCTCACAATGATATTTTAACACATAGTTTAGCATCACACTTTGACTGAGATAAATTAACACATACTTACGTAATGTAATAGTTATATTATAACACCACACCATTATATTTTGTTATGTTATGTAATGTTATGCTATGTTATGTGATGACATGTTATGTTATATGTTATGTTATATTATATTATATTATATTATATTATATTATATTATATTATATTATATTATATTATATTATATTATATTATATATTATATTAATCACATACCGTAACATAATAACACAGTTAAGCACAACACTGAAACAGAGACAATTTAACTCATTGTTTAGAACCAGAGTTTAGCACCACACTATAAAAAAAATTAAGTCAGTTTAGCATCACACTCTCACAGTGATAATTTAACACATAGTTCAGCACTGCAGTGTGGCAGAAATAATGTAACACAGTTTAGCACTACACTGTCACAGAGATAATTTAACACCTAGTTTAGCACCACACTCTCAGAGTTAATTTTCACACAATTTATCATCACACTGTAAAAGAGACAATTTAAGACAGTTTATCATCACACTCTCACAATGATATTTTAAAACATAGATTAGCACCACACTTTGACTGAGATAAATTAACACATACTTACGTAATGTAATAATTATATAACACCACACCATTATATTATTTTGTTATGTTATGTTATGATATATTATGTTATAGTATACTAAACACCACACTGTAACATAATATATTTCACACAGTTTAGCACAACACTGAAACAGAGAGCATATAACTCATTGTTTAGAACCACACTGCAACAGAGACAATTTAACCCATGTTTGAGATAATTTAACACATACATTAGTACCACACTGGCACAGAGATAATGTAACACATTTAAGCACCACACTGTTACAGAGATAATTTAGCACATAGTTTAAAACAACACTGTGATAGAGGTAATTTTAACCATAGATCAGCACCACACTATCACAGAGATATTTTAACACATAGATCAGCACCACACTGTCACAGAGATAATTTCACAAACAGTTTATCACCACACTGTCTTGTGAGTTAAAAAAAAAACATAGATGTCAGGGAGATAATTTAACACATAAATTAACACCAAACTGTTTTAGAGATAATTTACCACATAATTTAGAGCCACACTGTGATACAGATAGTTTAAACCATAGTTCAGCACCACACTACCACAGAGGTATTTTGACACATAGTTCAGCACCACCCTGTCCCAGAGATAATTTAACATATAATTCATCACCACAATGTCTTGCGAGATAAAGTAACCCATAGATGTCAGTGAGATAATTTAACACATAGGGCCAGACATTCAAAACTTTGCACCAGGCAAAAACTGTTTGAGCAGGTTTAGCACGGGATTAGCACAGGCCTGCTATATTCAAAAGGCCAAATAGCACAGGCAAAATTATAATTTATGCAAGGGGCAAACTGACATGAATACAGGCACAATGCTATATTCAGTGACAAGCACTGCGCTAAGTGGTTTTGCATGACTTAACATGACACTTAGTGCGCTGCACATTACTGCCCAGGAAAAGCTTGTCTTAACCCTGACCAATCAGCTTTATGTGACACTATAGCTTTGCGCAGTGTTCGCGTTGGTTTAGCGTGGGTTTTGCACAACCCTAACAAATAAATATGACACATAGATAAAGCTAAACATAGAGGAAGCATGCTGCTAACTGATGGCATCACAATGATGCCATCATCTTCCACCAGTCCCAGCCATGCCAGGCAGTGAGTGATGACCCTGCCACCAGTGGACAGCATGACAGTGTGGCCATACAGCACACACCTGTGGACCACACTTCTGTGGACACCAACAGATGCCAGCACATACATGCAGCACTGTGGGCATGAAGGATGTTGAGGGGAGCATGCATGGGTGGCGAGGCTGTGCTACAGACCAGGTGTGGCCACAAGGCTCTGACACATCATGCAGTGCATATAGGCCAGTATTGGGAATACCCCAACACCAGTGTGCCTTTTGGATAATATATGCCCCCCCTGGCCACATACTGCACAGCTGTACAACTGCCACAGCACACAAAGCCAGAAATATACATGTCACTGTGAGCATCCCATGCCGGAGGTGCAGCATCTGTGGGTCACACAACAGTGTAACAGTAATTTCCACTGTCAATAAACACCTGCAGGTTGGGCCTCTCACTATGTATAGTGCAGTCATCATCACTGCCCTACACACCATAGGCATTGCTGTGTCCACACACTACTGGCCCCCTTGCTACAGTAGTGTCTGTTGTGCACTGTAGCATGACCTACAGTGTGACAGTTGCATGCAACACCACCACCATCTGTGCCTATGCTGTGTTGTCCCAGTACAGCTGCAGGCAGCAGCAGTGCATGTGGAAGTAGTGTTCAAAACTGTATGATATTCCCCAAGCTGTTTGTGCAGCGCTAACATGTTTGAGTGGGTTTAGCGCAGGGCTAAACAGTTATCACAGTGCAAACTGCATGCAAATCAGGGCATAATGAGATGCTAATCTGCATGTTTTCCCACAGACTACCTCAGTAGGCTCATTTGCATGTCACTTTTGAATACGGCAAAGTTTAGCACCAGGCAAACGTGTTTGCACCGGGCTAACGGTTTAGCCCTGTGCTAAACCCATGCAAATGTGTTAGCGCTGTGCAAACAGTTCAGGGAATATTTTACAGTTTTGCACACTGTACTTTCACAAACACTGTTGCCTGCAGCTGTACTGGGTCGACGCATTTTCTGGCACTCACATTGGCCACATAGTTCATCTCTACCTACCTTCACATTGCTGTGCACTGTGTTGCTGTTGTGGTTTGCACTTCCTGGTTGCCATATTCAGAGCTGTCTTATTCCAGGGCTAAGTTTGCCCTGCACTCCTAGCCCAGTTTGCCCGGCCTCATTCCCATGCTATATTCAGAAGCTGTTTGCCCCAGGCTATTCCTTTTGAATATGGCTTGTTTTGTGCTCCAGGCTAAGTTTGCCTGCCAGGCAGTGCTAATTTAGCCCCCGGGCAAAGTTTAGAATATCTGGCCCATAGTTTAGCAACACCATGTCACAGAGATATTTTAACACACAGTTTAGCACCACACCATAAAATAAACAATTTAAAGAGCTAGTGTATTGAGAAGAGCATTTGCCAGTTGTATTTGTATGTGAAGATCAAATGAGCATCAGTTGTTGTAGCAAAATACTGCAGATTTTTAAATGAAGTATCGAAATAATGTATTTTTCTTTTTTCCCGTAGGAAGCGCTCACCCAATCTGCTGGTCGCCATGTGGCACACGAGTGACCGGAAACATGTAGTGAGAGGATAGAAGCAATGAGTGAACATCTGATGGTTATGTGAAGTGAACGGTCAACTGCGCGTTTTTTTTGTCGTGTCACAATCTGAAAATTTGTACTTGCAGTGCTGTAACCAATCTTGCTGTTTGGGGGTCTGACTTCTAGTGTGTGTCTGTTAGTGTGAATGTTTTTTTCTGTGTGAAGTACTGTGTAGAATGTGTTTGAGTCTCCGTTCTGGCAAGTACTCAGTGTGTGGGAAAGTCTGTGACAAATTGTCTCTCAGTCAGGGATAAGTGTCAAACATCTGTGACTGTTGTTGTGTCTGATTTGTAGTCATTTTTAATTTATTTCTATTGTGACCCTCTGCTTATTTATGTTGTGCTGTCTGGGGTCGTTGTAAATATGCCTAAGCGGTGCAGGGTGTTTGGCTGTAGTAATACTGCATCAGAAAAGATATCACTACATTTTTTCCCCAGTGATGAGAAGTGTTAAGCTAAATGGGCTTCATTTGTAAACAGAACTCGGCGGAATTTTTGTGCTACAAAACACTCTGTGATTTGCAGTGCACATTTTTCTGAGGATGACTACGATAAAAGTTATGAATTGAAAGCTTCATTTGGTCTGCTATCCAGACCAGGGTAAGTGTCAGCAGTGTGGTGTGTATGACATGCAAAGTAATCAGCATCCCCCTCGCAAAAGAAATTGTTGCACCCAAACAAAGTTTTACATCCTCATCTTTGGGGATCCTTGTTAGGGTAGAGTATAACTGAATGATTTATGAAATTGTCGGTATTTTGAATGTAGCAACAGTTTCTCACTGTGATCATAAACATCTGTTGTGGATCCTGAGTTCAGAAAGGGTCTGCAAGCTGCTGTCTTGCCAAGTTTTCACATGTAATACAAGACATATTTATTTTTGTTTGTTTTTGTTGCAACATACCTGTGCACATATTTATATTAGTTAGCTAAGTGTCATAATAACGCAGCAAGGTACATAATACTTGCTAAGGTACATGTCTGCAGAATAGTTGAGAAAAAGGCGTTTCTTATTCGCGATGAGCAGATGCAGTTGTTATTGGAAATGTTATTGTGTTCCTGTAGATCTGCATAGATACGCAAAATAAATTGGCAATATATTTTTTTGGTAGTGATTGATGGCATGCATGTGAGGTATATGATGCAGTGCAACATGTAGTGAAGGTGCACATGGTCACTCATTTGCTAATGGATCCTATGACTTTCTCCTGTTCCCCACACCCCACACACATACACATTCTGACAACGGAGCCTGTCACATTATCTGATGTGAATGAAATATGATGGGGTTAATTTGTTTTTTAAATTGTTTGAAACACTGCCGCGTTGAACTTCCGATTTAGCTAGCGTTTTGCATTTTAGGTTGTCATATGAATTGCAGTGTGTGCTGCCCTGACGGTGTAATACATTTGGTGAAATGTTCTGTGCTGCTCATCATATGTAAAGTATAGTTATGGGGAGTATGTGGTGAAAAGTGATGTTAGTGGCATAGTAGTTTGAATGCATAAGGTAGTTTTTCACAACGGCATTCAACAGTTTCACAGACATAGCTAAGATTGAGAGAGAGAGACAGAGATAGAGTCTGTGTGTGTGTGTGTGTGTGTGTGTGCGCGCGTGGTAATGGAAATTGGCATTTTGTTTGCTAACCCCTATTGTTTCATTTCTAGCAGTATCACGCGGGAGTCGAACCAGCGTCTGAATCCGATTGTACAAGGAATGCAGTCTGGGTCTAAAAAAGGCATCTGTCATCATGAGCGGCCCCTTGTACTGAAATGTGATAAAGGCACAGAGTGTAGTTTATGTGTGTGTAAGCTGCAGTACATCACACTTTGTAGTAGCTATTTAGAAAGGGCAGTGTGGGAGAAATGTTGTTGACAAGTTTTACGGTTGTGAGTAAATCAAGTGTGATTGACGGCTAATCCAAGAAGTTACCCACTCATCAAAGTTATTGTTGCATTCATTCATGCAATTTTGCAGAGCCATATGTTCTGTGCTGCTCATCTTTTTTTGAGCAGAAGTAAATGGTGCAGTAAAGGGAAAGTATTGGAAATGCAGGAACACCACGGAAAAAAGAATTTGAAATATGGTTCTCACCTGATTACCTGGACATGTCTGCCACTGGCTGCACTCTCAAATTTTTTTTTCTCAAAGAAACAGAGCACCTTTTTTTTTACTTATGTATAACTTTTGTTGACTTGGTATGTGCACTGAGACGAGAAGTGCCTCTATTGTGGGGGGGTACAGATGGCAGCCACTTGATATTGAATCAGATGAGACTGGTGGTGGTATTTGTAACTGAATAAGAAGTAGATCACTGCAGAGCCCTGTCAACATTGTCAGGGAAAGGAAGGGGCCATGTAGTACACATGGTGCAGTATGTCTGCAGTGGTGGCAACCCTGTCTTGGATGTTTAATGTACTTCTCACTCTCATGTGTCTTCAGTGAAACATGCTTCTGCCAGAGGTATGAAGAGAGCGTGCTACATTCGGTCTAGGCAACCCTGTTCAATGATATTACTCCCCACACTATCTCTTTCTTATGATGTGCATCAGCATAATATTGCATGCAACAGTAACTTCTCAGTCATGATGCGTGTTGTGGCAGGTGAGGCTTTTTGCATGTATCTCTAGATCAGCATCCTACAGCAATGCTTGTGCTTCTGTGTTTGCACTCATTAGGCTGAGACCAGTTGTAACCAAGGCTTTCCATGTCTAGCTATGTAACTGCTGTTATTGTAATGTTGATATGCCTCACTTCTTTCATGATTTACCAGTACTGTTTTCTGTAACTGCTGTTTCTGTATCTCTCTATCATCTTCATTTGTTTGAATATGATGTAATGGGCTGCCTTGTGCTTTTCTTCCTGATATATTTTTTTTCCTGTTTTTATTTATTTCTAGGTGTGGGCCATTGTAGTGATCCAGTTTGTCTTTGCACTCTGCACACCAACAGAATCTCTGAAACCCTTATGCTTACTTTAATAACTTAAAATGAAGCAAATAAAGTACTCATGTGTGTTTGTGTAGTGCTGCCTGGAGTGATGCAGGCTGACACGCAAGTATTGTGTCTCAACTTCATTTGTACCATGTGTTGACAGTGAAACATATGGATACTGTGGTGTTCTCTGTGTGGAGGAATGGTAGCATTGCAGTTCCACAGTAACATATGTTATTGTCATGTAATGGTGGGAGCATAGGATTGTATGGAATGGCTGTTTGGAAATCAAGAAGCCTAAAGTTACTGACTGTAACATTGTCAAAGTACAACATAATCGTCATGACTCATTAATTTTTACCAGATGAAATCTATGTAGTGGCATTTCTGGAACACTGGTTTTGGACATTCTGATTCTGAACCATTTATGTGTTTGTCGAACAATGTCAATATGAAACACACCCTGCTATGGAGTCCTAACTAAGAGAACGCATGTATGGGGCATGGAGCAGAAATGCAACTAGGTGTACAGAGAACAGAGGAGATATGAGGGGGCAATGGAGCAAGGACCAACAGCAAGTAGCACCACAGAAGAGCCAAGAAACCAGGCACTGATGCAGAGACATGAGCAGGAGGAGCAGAGTGGGAAGAGGAAGTCTCAAGAGGGTTGTGGAGGTGGAAGAGCAGTGCAGAGGAGGCAAGGAACCAGACATTGTCTCAGAGAATTAGACAGGAGGAGGAAGATAAGGGGGGTAGGGGGTCTAAACAAGCTTCATGGGTGAGATATGAAGGGTAAGGGTAAGGATAGGGTAAATTTGGGAAAGGGTGGGAGAAATGCAGCTGCAACAGGTGCCTAGGAGGATGAAGTGGATAGGGTTTAACTAGTCAGGGACCCCATTTGAAAAGGTGTTACAAGGGGGAGAATGGTAGACATAGGGGGTAAAATATGGGTGGAAATGTCTGCCAGTCAAAGCCATGCATTGGACCATAGCACCCTCGTATACTCATATGGGTTGGCTGGATTTGTAAAAAGGAGTCTATCTTTGGGGACCATATCTCATAAAGGATGTGGGGAGGCTGGAGTGAGTTCAGAGGAGAGCAGTGAAGATGGCAATTTGGCTCACCCAGTTATCATTTGCACAAAGGTTGAGAGATTTTAGCATGAACTTGCTGGAACAGAGGAGGGTGAGGGGGACACTATTGAGAACTGTAAGGGTATCAACTGGGTGGAAGTGGAAAGGATTTTCCAGGTGAAGTGAAATCAGAGGATGAGGTGGCATGGTGTGCAGGTGGAAGGAGGGTAGTTCAAGTGTTACATGAGGATGCAGTATTTTATAGAGAGATGGTTGATAAGTGGAATAAGCTCCAAGAGGGGTGGTTGGAGAGGCAACAGTGGAAGGCTACGAAGGCATAGGTCCACCACAGGAGTGTTGAGGATGTGGGTACATGTCATAGCAGATAGATAAACAAAGGGGCAGAGTATGGGCTGGTAGTTGTTTTTCTGGCATCATGTGTCTATGAATTAATGGAGGAATGAATTAGTTGTGGTAATACATTTAGACCTCAGCATATGAAAAGAGGTTGGTTCAATTTTGAATATTAGAGTACTGTGAGACTCACTGTCCTATGTATGTATTGTGCTGAAATATTGGCTTACATGTGACTGTCTGAGTAACTGTGTTCTTGTCTTATGTCTTGTATGGCAGGAAGCGTCTGAAGACTGGAGCAGTTCCAAGCATTCATCTTGATGACGCAGACCACCTCCAAAGAGGATACGGACAGTGGCGGCAAAGTTGGAGAGAAAAAGGGTGCCTGCTTTTGAGTAACACATAGTACTTTGGTTGCCCAATTGCTATTGCATTGTGATAGAAAGTATTCATCGCTATTGTGTGTAGTAGTGGTACTACATATTAATAAAATACCCTCTACGCACCGGTGGTGGTGGGTGGGAGGGAGGTTATTTCCTGCAACTAAGTATTAGACATGGTGTAGGGAGTGTTAAGTGAAATGGAACATGGCAAAAGAAGGGACTCGTAGTGGGACATGTTGAAGGAGAGTGCTTTTAATAGTGTGGAGACAAGGAGGGAGAGATGCATCATGTAATCAATAAGACATGAATGACTATTAGTACAGCTGACATACCTGTATACCAAGGTGCCGAATGCACGCTGTCCGTGGTGTTGTGTATAAGTGCACCTGAAGGTGTGCAGGTATTTTAGTATGAACCACAGACATTCATGACTTAAAGCTTACTTAGTGCTCACACATGTTTTATACATGTTAGTAATCTGTCTCTCTTGTCAGGCAGCATATTCTGTGATTGGTTACAATTGAATATGAGTATTCAAGCTCCACAGTATTCCACTGCTTGATTGCTCCTCCTCTCAACATCTATGGACATGGAATGATAACATGGACTTCATGAATTCCACAGACTCTCTAGTGAGTCAAAGGTTACAAGAGTGTTCACACAGTGTTCTAAGTTGGGGTGTAATGGGTTGAAGGTATATGTCATTGTCATAACAAATGGGTTTCAGGGGAAGGTCAACATATTTTTAGTGAAGTTGCAGAGCTCAGCAGCAGTGTGTTGGGAGCAGGGGTAGTCTGTGTGCAGATGAAGCCAAAATGGGGGGTGGAGGTGGATGAAGAGAATGGATGGAAGCAGTGCAGTGAGACATAACAAAACTACAGTCATGGGCTGAGAAGTGGCTGGAGAGCTACACCATCTGCTCATTTTGCAGTTAAGCAGGTCCAATATACATATCAATGTGGATTTGGTTTTACAATTGACTGAAATATTGCCTGTTGTCTCTTTTCATAGCTGGTACATGAACTATTAACGGAAAAGAGAAACAGAGATCTTGAGGAGCAGCGGTTAAAGGCATTGTCAACTGCAGAAGTTGTGTTGGAAGATTCATTTTTTGTCAGTATGGTTGAAGCACCAGATGAAGTAACCTGTACTTCGGCAAGTGAACAAACATGTTCTTTTGCAGGAGTTCCTCATGCCATGGGCACACAAACAGATACAGATGACTTACAAGACACTGCATGTGTGGGTGGTCAGCCAGTTGGTAATACTATGGATTTTCCTTTGAATGTAAGACCTGAGGTAGCAATGCATGACCATAGTTATGTGAAAGCAGCAGAGACTGGTAATATGAAGAGTAAGAGCACACAGACAGTCAAGACAAGCATAAACAAAGGTTGGTGTAAATGGTAATTTTCAAAAGGGTCTGATAAATTGACCTTTCTGATTTGTTGGAAACATTCTAACAGTATGAGTATAGGATGAGGCTTACAGTTCCTGTATATAAAATTATAAAATGAAAGGGTGATGTTCAGTGATGTAGGCGTGTACAACAACATAATATGAGTGATGGTTCAGAATAAGAATGCTTCTGTTATCAAAATTATGCTTGTTTGCTAATAGGTGAGTAACAGGAAACCAATGCTGATCTGACTGTGCTTGACAATGTAACAGGGTTATTGTAAGGCTGTCAGAATTATTTGAGAGAAATTGCTATCTCCATTTTTACCAGTCTGTTTGTAATGCAAGATGTGTAAAATGCATTGTACTTGTTATAGATTTTGCAATGAAGCTTTACAATATGTATTCATAACCCTGCTTAGGGAGTCAAACTGTAAGAAATATGTGGTCTGTCAGCACTCAAGTCAAACCTAATATGCTCCCAAAGTGTTATGAGACCACTGAAAGATATGAAGACAGTTTGGATGACGATAGTGATAGCAGTGAATGGCACGATGACCCAGATGACATGGACTATGACCCTGCTGTGGATCTGCAGACATCATCACAGTCTAGGTATGGTTAGAGGAAAGCAAGTTTGACAAGTGGTATTTGATGCTAAGTAATTATTTTACTCTATGAAGTATTGTGAGGCTAACCACCTTTCTTTTTAAAAGTTCAACTTCCACAGATGGTCGGGAATTTTTGCAGTAGCTGAGTCCTGTCTCTTGCAACTCTTCACCTTATGCATGTATTGCAGCATGCCAAATACAGTTGCAGTCATAACCCAATTAGTAGGGACAATGGTAATCGTAAAGCATACCTGTAATGCTTGTGGATACGTATGAGTTCGAGCCTCGCTGTATTCTTTTAGAGAACATGGGAAAAGCATTTGGACAAAGTATTAGGGTTCCATGTACATACATATTAGGTGGACACTAGTTCATTTAAGCAGTAAGCCATGAGGGGGTGTGGGTTATCACGTGATTTGCCACGTTTGGAGAGGTGTGTCCAAAAGGTGCAGCTGAGTGGGTAAATCCTCAGCAGACGTGGTAAACCTCCCGATGACCCACATACTTTCATAGGCTTGTTGCGGTTATACCAAGGTTCATGTTTTGAAGTCACTCACCATCATTGTGCATCCCTTTCGTCAAACTCACAAAAAGTTATTACAGCAGCTCCCTGTCCTGCTCTTTCTCCGCTGAGTTGTGGCCTATGCAGCACCCTCATCAGTGCGGCAGATGTGCACAAAAAAAAGTTTCGTTATGTTTTCTTTGGAAGTATTGTAAGAACATCATTGTAGCATCACATGCAACTGCATGTAGTATCATTTGTTCTATGCTTTTGGTACACAGCAAGATAGTACAAGTAATGGTCTGAATTGCAAACATAATGTCCTGACAAATAAGGAAACAGAAAGGGCCAGTCCTTTCTAATGCTGTTATAAATGACATTGCATAGGGACTGGATGGAAAAGTATGCCTCATTGCAGACGATACAAAGATCTGCTCTTGCGGTGATAGGGAATGAGAATCCCTCAGTGGCAGAACACAGTGAATCTGCATAATTGCTCATCCAGTATTTGCTATGTAATACAGTTTGGAAAAAACCTAGGCAAGACTAAACAATGGGTGGGGGAGGGAGTAGTAACAACAACAAAATAGTGAAAGTATATGTATCTTTGTCTGTGCAGAAATTCGGAATGGAAAAAATAAACTTTGTGTAATGTGCCCATAAATACCGTTACATTCACTATTCATTATCCTTTACAGGAAGATTTATAGTTGGCATAGTCAGGACATGGTTGCAGGGATACCCATCTTGAATCTCAGCCTTTCAGCTGCCATATTGTTTTCTGGATCTGTTCCTTCAAATATTTTAAGAGTGTTCCAGTTCTGTAACATAGCATCCATAAAATGCACAACCTTGTTCAAACATCAAAAGATATACTTGCATGCTGCAGTCAGGAATGTATGGCAATCTGAGCAAGATGTACTCAAGAGTTCCGTAGACAGGCAAACTCAAGCAATACTACTGGGAGGGGATGTACGCTGTGACAGCCTTGGATATAGCGCAAAGTATGGATGCTACTCAGTGATGGACATCAGAAATAACAAGATGTTGCATACTGAGCTACTGCAAGTAATGTATACAATTATATATGTTGCATAGGACAGTGTGTTTTGGGGAGAGTGAGATTAACATGTTGCAGTACTTTACATATCTTTCATTTGAGTTTGGATGATGAACTTTAACTCATCACTAATGTAGAACAGGGTATGGTATATAATGAGATAGTGGCACGCTTTGAGTACATTGTGAGACGCGAGGCCGCAGGCAGAGTGTCTCATGCACTCAAGAAGTGACAGTATCCTGTTACATACATCAGACCATGGAGTGCTTTACTACGATTATAAAATGGACTATTGGTGTTTTTACATGGCAGTTTACCGTTTGTGGCCTATCGAATCATACTCATCTGTATTGTTCCCTTCTGCATATCCCATGCTAGTTTGAAGCCCTACATGTTTAGCTGCCCTATCTCCCCTTCTCTGACCTTCTGTCCATCTGCCCCCCCTCTCCCAGACTGACAGGATCTCAGAGAAGGAGATATTGGACTAAATGGATGATAGTTTATCAGCCAGCATACATTGAGATACCGTGAAGCAACCCAGATGTTAAATGTTATGTGCCACAATATGGGACTGTATAACAGTACAGAGAGCCATTTATAGGAAGTAAACATTGTTAGGGATGGTCACTGATATACAGAGTTATATGTGTTTTTAACTGAGATATGAAGCATGCATGTGCTGTTCAGTACGAAAATGCTATATGTTCCTGACAGTTGCAGGACTGTTCCTCAGCGTACTGTACAAATAGTCTTACGGTACATTTTTTTGACTTGTAGAGTAACGAGACTGGTGGAAGTTATCACATGGAACTAGCTGGATTAAAGAAGTGTTTGGAATAC
Source organism: Neoceratodus forsteri (assembly GCA_016271365.2). Taxonomy (NCBI): domain Eukaryota; kingdom Metazoa; phylum Chordata; order Ceratodontiformes; family Ceratodontidae; genus Neoceratodus; species Neoceratodus forsteri. The sequence continues at coordinate 164,156,980 of CM028138.1, forward strand.
ATAACAACATGGGGTTCTATTGAGGCCATAGTCACAGACAGGCACCAGCAGATACAAAAGTATCTGAAGGATAACTGGTCTTCCAAGTTCCCGCATTACTTTGATGTCTGGCACGTGGCCAAAGGTAACATCCATGTATAGCCACATGTAGAATGTGAAACAATGTAGAAATAATCTCTGATGAATGACCCGTAGACAGGGCAAGTGGTGAGAGAAAAGGCACTATACAATATTTCTTTAATGTATGCATGAAAGGGAGTAATGACATGAACTGCTCCACTGTGAGTATTTTTTTACCCAGCAGGACTGCACAGTACCACTGCATAATATGACAACTTTGGTTGATGTGGGGATATAGGCAGAAATTATTTTTTTTCTCAATATGTGAACTCAGTATCGCAGGATGAGTTGCCTAACTCTGCCCCATATGCTGAAAGACGTACAGTGCAGGGTATGTCAGATGCAGACACAGTCCGCACCCATGCACCTGGTACTCCCCCATACCTTACTGTCCAATTCAGACCTCTACAGCCCGTAAGTCCCACCAGTGGAAGCACAGATCCCAGATATTGCATTCATAGTAAACACTGAATAATTGGTTGGGTTTCCAAGTAATGGTTGGCTTGTAACAGGACTGTGTATAGATGTAATACTGATCGGCATTGTACTGATTTTACATCACTAGGAGTTACAAAGGCAATTGAAAAGATATCTTCTGTGTCTGGATGTGAAATTGTAGGAAGATGGAAGCAATCTATTAATAACCACATCTACTGGTTAGCGGGAACCTCCAGTGGAAATGGGGATCTTGCTGAGGCAAAATGGATCAGTTTGGCAAACCATGTCCACAACATTCATACAGGGCATGGAGATTTGTTCAATTCCTGCAATCATGGACTGCTGGATGGGGAAGATGCTAAGAAAAAAGTGGATAACTGCAGGTAGACTTGTTTGGGAGCAAAACACTTGTTAGGAACAGTAAATATATGGATAGAATGGTTGTCAGACTAGCTATAGTATTTCCTGTACCACTTTTGTTAAAATTGCCTGACTTTCTGCTTCTATCGCTGTGACTAATACGTAGACACAGAATATCACAGCCTTTCTTCATAAGGCATCTTGTGCAGTGTCTGAAACATTCTTGAAACTCTTCACAGGCCCATGAACACCCAGTGTTTATCCCACTGAAAGTGTTATCTGTAAAACTGCACCCCCACAGTCCAGAAGTTGCCTGACCACACTTATGTACAGTAGCAGCATTGCCTCAGTCTTCATACTTGTGATGCCACTCACTATACATGTTAACACGTTGCTTGCCTTTACCAGTGTTGTATTTTCTGATCCTGCACTGAGGGCTGCTTTGGGTGTCCCTCCTTCCCTCTTGGCTTATACTGTCCCCAGTCCCAGATGTGCCCCCCCCCATCTTGAAGCTGGTCAGATTTACCCTCCCCATGTTTCTGTCCCATCCTCTCTGAAAACTGACCACAGTCTCCATTTCTACCAGCTCTCTGAGCAGTGAATTCCATGGCTATACCACCCTTTCAGTGACATATCACCTCATTCTCTCCCCTCTGAGCATGTCCCCTTCCAGCTTAAACCACTTCCATCTCATTGGAAATGCGTTGCATTATGCAGATTCCATCATGTTACCTACCACATTTCTGAGGTGCCGTCTTTCGGATGAGACGTTAAACCGAGGTCCCATCTGCCTAGATTGGTGGTAGTTCAGGTGGATGTTAAAGATCCCATGGCACTTATCGAAAAGAGTAGGGGAATTTCCCCGGTGTCCTGGCCAAATTTCCCTCATTCACTAAAAATACCACCAACAGCTTAATCTGGTTCAAGGTCAGTTGGCATTCATCTGTATCCCCCTCCCCCGGGTCGTGCCTGAAAATAGGCAGGATTTGTCTAGTGCACTTACCCGGTCAACAAAAGCTAAATAAATAAAAATTTTTAAAAAAATTTTAATAATGCAATTGTACAGTTATGCATTGAAGTTCCGGATGAAATTTATTTTGAAACACATCAACATAAAATGCAAACTATTCTGCTATCTTACATCGACAGGAACAAAAGCTGCATCGAAGTTGAATAATGTTCTAATGAGAAAGGGATTACTTTCGGATATCAGAAGGCTATCTCCCTATGGACAGACTTCCTGTATCGAGGCCTTCCATGCAGTGATAAATTACTTTGCCCCAAAGCTATATCATTTTTCCTTTCTTGGGATGAAAAGCAGGTATAACTTGAAATAGCACATTATGTAAACCAGGTTTCTTACTTATACATCACAGTGTTACTGGACAATGTGATGGGACTGTATGCTATGGAAACTGTGGGCTTCTGTTATACTATATGAGATTGTGTTGTTAACATAGGATAGCCAACCAGACATCATAGAAATAATAGCAGTAGTTTATGAGATACCGTTTACATACTTTTCTTGTATTGTAACAGAATCACTCTGGCAGCATTGCATTATAATGAAAATGCAGGCCGCAGTCAGTATCAAAATCAGAAAGGTGAAAAATCCTATGCGATTGTTTACCCAAAGTTCAAGCATGGAGGCCACACAGTGAGACGCACACAGCGCGCCAATGCACATATGGTTCGTATAATGTTGTTTACTGCCATCCACACCAAACTTGGAATAAAATTGCTGATTATGGGGTACTGTAGCAATAAACCACAAGACACTGTGGGTTACTGGTGAATTTACCATGGTTGACGTGTGCTCACCACAAGGTGTGGCTCACTGGCAAGCGTCTCCCTAACCACACTCTGGAGTGGGTTATCGTGCTTATACAATGAACCCCAACATTTTTATGGTAACAAAGGGGGCAAAATATTAGTGATGTCACTATTTACTGTTGCTACATTACATAGAAACAGCATATGAAGTATGAAACCTAGCTTTATTTCATTTTGTTTTTGGTTGTATTTTACTGTTTGGTAACCGGGTAAGGGCCACTATGCAGTAGCGACCTGGCAGCATTGGGTTGTTACGTGCCATGCTCAGAACCACACAGTATGCAAGAAGATGTTTTGAGAAGCAAAGTCAGATCTGGAGTGCTATAATTCCCAACATCGCTCACACCTCATTCCTCTACTCTCTAATATATACTGCCATGAAAACTGTGGCCTACTGTTGCACTTTATTACATTATACCATACAGAAAAGTAACATTCCTGTTTTTCATACATTTCAGATTATGTAGACAAACTGTATGATGATGTTTTCTGGTTGGTGCAGTCAAGAGAGGACTTTCAAGAGCAAATTCCCCCTCCATTATGTGGCTACTATGAACGCCCCAACAAACTAGAGGCCATTAATAACATGTATTCAAGATATGCCAAAAAACATGGTAGGTACCGATTCCAATTAAATTCCATATACAGTAACATATCTTACATTCACTCAATTAATATCACACAGACATGATACTGTATATGTGCATCTACAACTGCTACTTTTCCATTGCTTCACCCTTTTTGACTATTTGTTCTGCTGTCACTCTAATGCATAGGTGGATATTTGAAACCAACAAAACTATCATCTTCACTCTGTGGTGGGAAACAGTTGCGTATTTTATTGACTACACAAGATGGCAGTGGCACTCTAATTCATTTCCCTAGAACACCCCAACACCATCGAACAAATCTCCGATAGGTCACATGCCTGTATTTTTTGTGCAGTGGCCCATCATATGAATTGTCATACTGCCTAACGTATTCACTCCATGCTAACTGCAAACTCCATACATCTAGGCATATTGCATAAAATCCAGGGTGTTCTATTATACAGATGCATGCAACTTCTGTTAGCATTGGCTTTATTACACTGACTTCTGCACAGCAGTTACTTTCTGACTCTGTTGGCATTGGAAAACACTCCAGACATATGCACCTATGGGAAATGAAAGAATTACACAATTAACACAAGCATGCCTCAAATGCATCACAAACTGAAGCATCTGATAAAATCATACCAAACAAGGTACCCCATTTCCCACCTGGACTACTGGAAGCACCATCCCCTACACCTATTCCAGCCCTGTTAACATTATCTTTAGTAGTAATGGTCAACAGCTCACTGAGCAGCGCATGCCAGTGCTCCACCACTGTCTCAGTGAGGTGACACTTCCTTGTTTCCATATCAACCTCCCCCATCCTCCTTCATTGCATGTCTCCCTGTTCCTTCCCTCCTCCAACAAGTTCATACTGAGCTCCCCCAGTTGCACCTCATACAGCCTGACCCATATCCCCATTACCATCCTGCTCACTGTCCTCTGCACCTTCTCCAATAATGCAATGTCCTTCTTTAAATAGAGACACCAAGACTCCTCCCCATCCACCATCTCCCATAGCTTCCTGTCACCCGCAAAAAGGAGCATCCCTCTCAGTACAACACTTCTGATGTTACTGATATAGGTATTAAAATAGGAGTGGGATCCACAATTACCCCAACGGAACCCCGCTACTGACTAGCCTGTATGATGAGACAACCCCCACCTTAATGTTCTATACACAGCCATTCAGCCACTATGCTATCCACCTGACCATCTCCACCCCCCTTCTCCACCTTTCCCAGTAGGCTATTATGTCACAGCGAGTCACATGCCCTGCTGAAGTCCAGAAAGGAGATCAGATACTTCACTATATGCATTATTACAAAATAACTATTAGGTGTATTGATGTTTCAGATGTATTTGTACGGTTGCAATGGCTTAGAAGGTAGAAAATATCTAAGTACAACATAGCAAGTGGAAATTCTTTGACACTTGATGGGGACAGCATTGCCATTCTCAATGATGTTACTGGGAGGGATGAAGGACTGAGTCACATGATGGGAAAACAGCAAATAACATTCATAACTTGCCATTCTACATTTCCTCTCCTTACAGACACAGCAACCTCATTATAATTGCCATCATTAGATGGTTCTTCCTCAGAGTCAGAAGCCAAAGGTTCGAATATATATGGACGAATACCAAGAACACTTTCTGGCTGATGTCTGTTCCAAGTGCCATCAGGTGAAGAGTCTGAATATTCAGAAGAACAGTCTTCATCTGAATTGCTTGACAACAACATAACAGTGCTGGATGCAGACATGACTGTTAAAACAATTTGAAATACATAAACTTAGACTGCATTTCAGTATCAGAGATAAACAAATTCATTAAGGATGACTGTCATTTTACTTTCTGTACATAGTTCATAACAAAGACTGCATTCCATATGTTTACAGAGATGGCATTGTACAGAGCTACTGCTTCAGGAATTATATGCTTTTTTTGCTTGCAATATAACATTACAGCCCATAATGTTGGATACACTAGGTCAGCTAACCCATTGCCAAGGCACATCACTACATGACAAATGACACTGAGTATTATCAGTGGATCTGTATGTTACTTGCACAGTCATTTGTTTGTTGTTCTAAAAATTAGTGCATTTATAATTAACAGTAAAATACCAGTTTGGTGCTTCTTCTTACTAAGCCATCCCTGCTTAACTGTAATGCACCCACTTCCACAAAAGATGTGTGACATTACAATAAAGTAATCAACTGCTACCAATCGACTCAGCTGTCAGTGTTGTCTTTTCTTTTTTTTCATTTTTTTCTTTCTTACTAGCTTCCTGGTTGCCACTACTCACCCTGCCATCCTCCTTTGTGGCCAGTCACTGCCTAGCCATTCACCCAGCTTCCTCTTCTGAGTGGCCATCACCTCTTCCCATGTGGATTGCACCCCACAAACCCCTGTTGGGTGGTGGGAAAGCCACCTCTCTCCCACCATGACTGGATAGATTTTGGCTACACCATTCATAGGCCGGGGCACCCTTACGATGGCCATTGAGCCACAACAACCAGGACACCTTTGTCCTGGATCTCAATCCCTGTGAAGCACAGCATGCAATGATGTCAATGACATGTTCATGCACTCTCCTATCCATCCCACCTCTGACATCTGCCAAGCCCCAACCCTGCACATATGGGACTGTGGTGCCAACACCCAGCCTCCGCTTGAAATCATGTGCACAGTGACTGAAGTTTCCCTCCTCCTCAAAACTGGAGAGCAGTCAATTGGATGGTCAATCCATCTTCCCTCTACCAACCCACAATGACACTGACTCACTCCCAAACATGGGTCACCAGCATGGAACAAAGTGTGGTGCCCAGCACCTCACATGTCAGAATCACAGGGATGGCCAGCTGTACATGATTTCTGATGTCTGTGGCTTACTGTTGTAGTAGGTGGCTCATTAATGTGGTGGGTTTGTTCATCCACACATAGGCACATTTTGTCTTTTATAACATCCCAAATGCAATTGATTAAGGCTTTGACCAATACAGGCTACAGCACAGAGCCCTGTGAGGTTTCCTCTCTGGTGCCGGATAGCTATCCTTCCACAACCACCCTCTGGGTTTTGTCAGTCAGCCAGTTTCCCCACAAACTAACCATCTTTTTCTCAGCTCCAATATCCACCATCTACCTGATCAACCTTTTGTGTAGCACAAACTCTAACGCCTTGCTGACATCAACATAGAGGTTGTGTACTGCTTTGTCCCTATCTACTGTCTAACAAACACAGTCAAAGAAGTCAATAAATTTTGTTTGACATCATCTCCCACCCTTAAGCCCATGCTGCCTCTCATCCTGGAGAAAATGTTCGTCTATGTAGCTCACCAACCTTTCCTTTACTATAGTCTCCATGAGCATCCCCACAATGGAGGTCATATTAACTGGTACATACTTCCATAGATCAACTAATGTAAACATTGATCATGTGGGGTTGACTGAACCTTTGTGCATTCTGGAGTAGGTTGACACATGAAGATAATTGTCTACATGCTATTCGTTCAGCACAGGAAATGGGGGGGCTATACATGATGGAGAATATGACAGTTTCAGATTTACATGGCAAGTCTGAATATGCTCAGGAACAATGTGAGGACCTTTTTTGCATGGAGAGGGTGCTGAATACATGGAACGGCCTTCCTGAGGAGGCTGTCTGGTGTAGAACTGTGGCGGAATTCAAGAATGCATGGGACATACATAAAGCAATTACATAGAGGGGTCAGAACACATACGCTGTTGGTTTACTAGGATCTGCATCTTATCCTTTAGATAGGGAAATGGTCAGAGTAGTTAGACCAAGCAGTCCTTATCTGCCATCACAGTCTATGTGTGTATGTTTTTATGAGCAGAGAGGGACAGTGACAAAAAAGGGAGCCTGAATGAATACTTCATCTCAGTATTCACAAAAGATTAGGAGAGGAAGGTACCTAAGCCAATCAATAGAAGCACTGCCTATAAGTGGGGATAATAACAATCCTTACACAGAAGACAGGGTCCACACAGAACTGGTAAAACTGACAGTGCACAAAGTACTGACGCCTGACAGGATTCACATCAAAATTAGAATCAAAAATTAGGGTATCACTACTAACACCAGTGACTAACCTTTCTAACACATCTTCAGAGGATGGTGTAGTGTCTGAGGACTGGAGGAGGGAGCATGTGATTCCACTTCAAAGGATTGGGAGCTATACAGATGCAGGAAATGACACACCTGTCAATTTCACCACAGTGCTAGGGAAAATAATAGGCACACTTTTGAGGTACAGCTAAAGGGGAGACAGTCCAGGAACAAGGTGAGGAAACATGTTTTCACAAACACAGAAATGGATGCAAGCAACAGGCCCCACCTGGAGTACAGTGTACAGTTCTGGAGACCATACCTATGTAAGGACATAGACAGGGTAGAGAAGGTTCAGAGGAGGGCAACAAAGATGGTGCATGGATTGCATCACAAGTCCTATGAAGACAGGTTGAAGGTTGAAGGAACTGAACATGTACTCCCTGGAGGAGAGGAGGGGGAGAGAGGGGATATGATAGAGACATACAAGTATCTTACAGGGAGGAACAGGGTGCAGGAAAACACTATTTTTAAGCAAAAAAGATGTTCCAGGACTAGAGGGCATGGGATGAAGTTGGAGGGAGGACGATTCAGAGGAAACATGAAAAATAATTTCTTCACAGAACGGGTGGTGGACAAGTGGAACACCCTGCCAGAGGAAGTGGTGGGGGCTGAAACAATCACAGGATTTAAGAATGCATGGGATAGACATAAAGGAATTCTGGAGGTCAGGGGTAAAGGGCAACAGACTTCTAGGAAAACAAACTGAACTTACAAGCTCAAATGGGCAGACTGGGTGGGCCATAGGCCCTTATCTGCCGACACTGTCTATGTATCTATGTAACAGCCTTCATAAGGAGGTTATGAGGTCAAAAACAGTGAGGGATTTCAATAATGCATGAGACTGACATATGCCAATTACCGTGGGGGTGGGAAGAAATAGGCAGTTTCTTTCCTAGGATCTGCAGCTTTATCAATATACAGGGGACTGGGCACCCTAAATGGTACAAGACATTCATATCTGTCATCAAAATATATGTTTCCAAGTTTATATGGACAGATTCGATTGTTCTCCCAGTACTTTTCTGTTTCCACATTTTTATAGTACTCTCTGTTAGGCTGGTGCAATGCACATAATAGGATTAGGAATTTATACTAATAACCTCTGTCTATATATCCTAAGTAGTATTTCTGCACTTAGCTATTTTTTGTATGTGTCTATCTGATGACTAACAACCACTCAGACTGTCTATCAACCTTTTACCATTCTTCAATGTCTCACATAGCTCCGTCAAGTTCTACACTGTTTGAATGTATCAATTACTTACTGTTACTATATTTATGATTCCTTGCCACCCAAAAACAAAACAAAATAACATACAAAGATGGACCTTTCTTTCATAAAACTACTATGCTACATGACAGACATGAATTAAAAACAATAAACATGACAACTACCCAGTACAGACAGACTACTGAGAAGTCTGCCAGAGCACTGGAAGCAAGTTTCTCTACTACATTACGAGGAAAACTTCTTATCACTAAAAATATGCCTATATACCACATACTACATGCTAACAAACTAGAAGTAAGTCATAATGCAAAACTGAACCCTAAAGCTCATACAGAGCAAATATAAACTGCTTTTCTGAACAGTATAATATACACTACTGCAGGACACATCTTCAGGAAAACGACAGAAACACCTTCACAGGTTTTGACCTTCCAATTGCCTAATTCCTACATGACGCAGTCATAGCAGCACTCCAACTAGATGACTCTCACACAGTTCATATAAGTACATTATTTAAGGTTGTGGCATACTGAAAATAAATGTTCGCAAACCACTTAGGCAGACCACCTGTAAATGAAAATAATCCCACTATGACCAGATATTACAATTATTAGTGCATCCGCACAGGAAATCCAGTAAAACAAAGAGAAACAATGGATGACACTCATGAAACACATTAGTGTTTCACACAAGAACCAGACAGATATGCATATAAAACAAGTCATAATTTCACCATAACTGATCATGACTAAAACATTCCTCAGCAGTTATCACAGTTTATAACTGTTATGTGACACATTGCATTATACAAATGCCTGGATGCAATACGACTGTTTGTTATCCATGCCCTAGACGTGTCAATTGCATGGCGATGTGCACAAACTAAATACGTACTATCAATACCAATTGTCTGAATGCAATAAGCTTCTAATGAAGGCAATATTTCCACACACACTTTTCCAAGCCTCTGCAGCCTAATATACTTGCACTTGAAACTACCAAACTCCAAGACGCTTCTCCTGTGCATATCACATTATAAACAACCCAATTTGAACAAGTGACTGACAACTGCAGCTGAACACAGAGAATGTCAGGGTTACAATGAAAAACATATTTTGTGCATGGAACAAACATTAGAACATGACTCCTAATACATGTACATGTGTTACACAGTGTCCATGACATACCAAGTGCTGCCAAAGGAATGTGGATTGGGTTATCTTATAAAACAAAACTCAGCTCCAACTCAATCAGAACTACTACTATGGACTGCATTGCTTCCGCACTGTGCACTACTAGTTAAACCAGCTGTTACTACTGTGACAGATCACACTTGTACATAACTCTCCAGATCTTTGGCCAACAAAAATCATCGCACACTCATTGTCAAAAAGAGACAAAATCCATTGACAAACTAATAATTATATGGTCATAACATTGCAATCCTTACTGCCAGGGCTGGATTAAGGGGGGGCAAATGGGGCAAATGCCCCTGGCCCCCACAATAGAGGGACCCCCACCATGAAACCACCATGCATGCACTCACAGAAGACAATTGTTTTTTTTTTTACTAGCAGTGGGTGCACCACGCATGGCATCTGACCCCTGGCCAAGCATCTGTAGCAACAAGCACTGGGGGTTGTTGGCATGTCGAAGACTGGCAGACAGCAGCAGACTGAGACTTGGGGGGTGTCACATGATGCACCACTAACAAGAATCATGTCTTAATACAGTATAGCCAACAACTGAAGTGCGCATGAGCAGAGGAAAAGATGCCTTCAGAGAAGGTGGGAGGAATATCAGAGAGACGTTTTCTCAGCAGTGGAAGGAAACTGTGAAATATCAGCCATTGGGAATAGGCTAGGCAGATAAAAGCAACAAATAAGAAGCGTAACAAATCAATTGTGTGTGCTTAGATGAGCTCCTTACCTTGACCCCTGCCCTGAATTGAGTCTGCAAAAGTCACATGCTGGGCTAGCTGGCTCCTTTTACTATTTTGAGGCTTCATTACAGCCTTCTATTTTAGTGAGGAGCCGCGTTGGTGGTAGAAAACATTGATCACAAGTAACTTGTTTTATCAGTATTTATAAAGTGCAAGCACATGTTTGAAGCTACGTTCTGGGACTCTGTATGCTGGCAATGGGGTACAACCAACTAAATGATACCACCCCCAGTAAAAGCTCATTACACCACATGCAAGTCTGCATGACACACTGTGAACCTGCTTTGCTGTCACCAGTGGTTACACAGACTTGTGACAGACACATCTTCGCTGTCACCATCGGCAGCACAGGTATGCGAGGCAGACTTCAAATATGTGACCCCCCCATATTCCATATTACTCCTACATTGCCACGACATCCTGTAGCTAATTCTTCAGCACAACTTGCATGGAAGCACAACCAGGCAGCACTGTTGACTGATCCCAGGCAACACCCAACACTACCTCAGCAATCGGATTCCACAATCACCCAAGAACATACGATGACTTGCTTTTTCCCCACTGATCAACCTGTGGCACAATACAATACTCGCTACGTGTGCTGACCACAACGTTTACCCACACACCATTATATTGCTCTGCTGACTAAGACAGATCTCATTTCTCGTTTTCTTTCAAACTTTCCGCCCGAAGAAGACAGAGTACCTGCAAGACATTGGGAACAAACAAACAAAAAAAATTCATGACACAGTTTCATTCTCGGCGACACCAACAATTATATTAGATTTTACACTCTTCCTCAAAACGGTACCCTTATTCACATTCACTGACACTGCTGCTCCATTCACTCGACATCAGCCTTCCTCTGAAAACGTCACTTCATCACGGCTCTTCACTCTGCGCGTGGCACACAGTGCCGTACTGAAAACAATGACAAAGTCATAAATAAAGCGCGATAAAAATACATATAACAAAACTACCGCCAAACTCAGTAATTTGAAAGCCAGCCTAACAAATACAATAGGGCACTCCAGAGCTCACAGCATATTAAAATCGGCCCGATACACTAGCTCTTTAAGACAGTTTAGCTTCGCACTCTCAAAGTGATAGCATAACACATAGTTTAGCACGGCAGTGTGGCAGAGATAATGTAGCACAGTTTAGCACTACACTGTCACAGAGATAATTTTACACATAGTTTAGCAAAACACTTTGACTGAGATAAGTTAACAGATATTTAATTAATTTAATAGTTATATTACAACACCACAACATTATATCATATTATATTATGTTATGTTGTGTTATGTTGTGTTATGTTACATTATATTTAACACCATAAGGTAACAGAGAGAATTTCACAGATAAGCACAAGACTGAAACATACAGCATTTAACTCATTGATGAGAACCACACTGCAACAGACTATTTAACCCATGTTTGAGATAATTTAACTCATAAATTAGCACCACACTGTTACAGAGACAATTTTATGCATACTTTAAAACCACACTGTGATAGAGATAATTTAAACCATATTTCAGCTTTACACTGTCAGAGATAATTTTACACAGTTTTAGTACAGTACTGTCACAGAGATAATTAAAAACATAGTTTAGCACCACATTCTCATAATTAATTTAACACAGTTTAGCAACACACTGTAAAAGAGACAATTTAAGACATTTTCTCATCACACTCTCACAGTGATAATTTAACACACTTAAGCACCACACTGTTACAGAGATAATTTTACACATAGTTCAGAACCACACTATCACAGAGATATCTTTACACATAGTTTTGAAACAGCCTGTCAAAGAGATAACTTAACACATAGTTAATTAATTTAACAGTTATATAATAACCCCACACCATTGTAATATATTATATTATTTTATATTATATTATACTATTTTGTATTCTATTCTATTCTATTCTATTAACCACCTCTCTGTAACAAGGATAATTTCACACAGTTTAGCACAACACTGTAACAGAGATCATTGAACTCATTGGGCTAGATATTCAAAAATGGTTGTGCCATGCGCAATAGGGTTATGCCTGAGCAAGTCCAAACTTGCTCCATTCTGCCATATTCAGCAGGAGGCAGTTGTGCCACAGAAAACATGCTGAGCAACAGCGCAATGCAAATGAATGCATGCTGAACTGGAGGGGGAGGAACCATGCATAAACTGCACAGCCTGATATTCAGCCGGGCTGTGCAGAGTTGTGCAGGCGCAACCCCCAACCTGCGCCTGCAGGACTTTGAGCCAAAAAAAAAAGGCTTAAGTCGATGGCCACCCACAGGTGAGCTGCTGTATTGCAGGGCACAACACAGCAGCTGCCACCTGTGGCTGGCCCCCAACCCAGTCCCTGTGCCCCCCTGCAGCCCGATCGCGGGCATAGTGTACCCCCCCACCAGCCCGATCATGGGCATCAATGTGGCCACCCCCTCTCATTCATATCCCTGGTGGTCCAGTGGACCGAAATGCCCGATCGTGGGCGGTATGTATAATAGCTCCCACCCTCCTCCCGTTCACATCCCTGGTGGTCCAGTGGACCGAAATGCCTGATTGTGGGTGGTATGTGTGATAAACCCCCCCGAACATAGCCCTGGTGGCTAGTGTCCCCCAACCTACCCACCCACAAAGCCCCACCACCCCGCTCCCCCCGGCAGCCGGAGGGCGGCAGCATCCCACCTGCCTGCTGCCCCGTCGCCCACCGACTGACAGCCCAGTAGGGTTGCCGCCCATTGGTGCAGAGCAAGAGCCAATGGGCATGCAGCCATGCACGTCATGACAGTCCAGATTTGTGAATCATTCACAAATCTGGACTATCATGTCTGGCTGTAAACTACTCGCCTTATTGGCTTTTGCTCTCGCCAATAAGCGTGCAGTCCTACTGGGCGATCAGTTGATGGCGATGGCGGCAGGCAAGTGAACCTACCACCGAGACCGAGTAATAAGGTAGAGACACTAGCCACCAGGGCTATGTTAAGGAGGTTTATCACACATACCACCCGCGATCAGGCATTTCGGTCCACTGGACCACCGCAGTGTGAGCAGGGAGGAGGGTGGGAGTTATTATACATACCGCCCACGATCAGGCATTTCGGTCCACTGGACCACCAGGGATATGTACGGGAGGAGGGTGGGGAGCCACATTGATGCCCGTGATCGGGCTGGTGGGGGGAGTACACTATGCACGTGATTGGTCTGCAGAGGGCGCCGGTCCCCAACGGCTGCTGCCTGGCAGGGCGCCAGGCACAAGTCCTCGGAGATTGGCGCACCTACATGCTAATGGCATGCAAATGGGGACATAATCACATGCAAATGGCCCCCCCTGCACCTTGCATGAATTATAGCCCCATTTGCATGTCACCTTTTGAATATCATGATTTTGTGCATGGCGCAATGGTACTTGCACCACCGCAAGTTGAATGCTCCACTCTGTCAACGCGGTGGCGCAGAGTTCCGCTGCACCATGCACAGTGGCTGTGGCTGGGGGTGATATTCAAAGGTGTGCTCAATAGCGCAACTCCTTTGAATATCGCCCAGGACACACCCCTCCGCAACTATTTTACACAGCTCAAGGGCTTGCGCCTATGAATGGCGCAGTTTGAATATCCAGCCCATTGTTTATAACCAAACTGCAACAGAGACAATTTAACCCATGGTTACGATAATTTAACACATAAATTAGCACCATACTGTCACAGAGATAAGGTAACACATTTAAGCACTACACTATTACAGATATAATTTAACACATAGTACAGAAACACACTATTGCAGTGCTAATTTAACACAAAATTTAGCACCACACTGTCACAGAGATAAATCAACACATACTTCATTAATTTAATAGCAGTAATATTATAACACCACACCATTATATTATATTACATTATATTATAATGTATTGTATTGTTTTCTATTCTGTTCTATCATATCATATCATATCATATCATATCATATCATATCATATCATATCATATTAATCACCACACTGTAACGGAGATAATTTCACACAGTTAAGCACAACACTGCAACAGAGAGAATTTAATTCATGTTTAACACATACATTAGCACAACACTGTCAGAAAGATAATGTAACACATTTAAGTACTATGCTGTTACAGAGATAATTCAACACATAGTTCAACACCACACTGTCACAGACATAAATTAACATATAGTTAATTAATATAACAGTGATAATATTATAACTCCACACCATTATATATTATATTATATTACATTATATTACTCACCACTTTGTAACAGGTATAATTTCACACAGTTAAGAGCAACACTGTAACAAAGACCATTTCACTCATTGTTTAGAGCCGCACTACAATAGAGAGAAATTAACCCATGTTTGAGATGATTAAAAACATAGTTTAGCATCACACTGCCACAGAGATAAATTAACACATAGTTAATTTAATAGTTACAATATAATAACACCACACCACTATATTATATTATATTATATTATATTATATTATATTATATTATATTATATTATATTATATTATATTATATTATATCACCACTCTGTAATGGATAATTTCACACAGTTAAGCACAGCACTGTAACAGAGAGCACTGAACTCATTGTTTTGAACCACACTGCAACAGAGACAATTTAACTCATGTTTGAGATAATTTAACACATAAATTAGTACCATTCTGATACAGAGATAAAGTAACATGTAGATACTTAATTTAATACTTAAATTATAGCACCACACCATTATATTATATTATATTATATTATATTGGAGCTGGGGCTTACATGGGCTGATATTGGAGGCAGGGCTTATGTGGGGTGATATTGGAGGTGGGGCATATATGGTGTGAGATTTGAGGTGAGGCTTGCATGCTGACTATGAGACAAAATCAGATGCACTGACTTGTGTGGTGGTTGGTTCAGGGGCATTGTATATCTGGTATTTGTGGGATTCAAACTTAGGAGTATGAGGTCTTTTGACTTACAACTTGATGCTCTAACTGCTGCACTACATTGGAGACCTGACCACGCAGCCAATAATATTATTATTTTTAAGTAATCGTAGAGGTTTAAGTATGAACAGTAAAGGAAGTAAAAACAGGAAGGGTGTGGTGAAACCATGATGATGGAGACTGCATAATTCCTGAGTGTCCTTGATAAGACAGCATAGCGGTGCCTTCATCTAGGTTTAAACCTTTGACTTTTTGCTTGTAAAGCCAAGACACATCCACTGTACCACCTCTGGAGCTTGATGAAAGAGCATGTAGCTTTGTAATACATGCATATAGCAAAGGAAGGGACTGTTGGCTGTTAAAAGCACAAGTATATCCATGTCACAACATTTGAATATAGCTCATTTATTAGTTGAACAGAATTCTGGGTAGTCTGGGTTCAAATCCTAGCTAATGTACTAATTTTTTTTCTCTCTTCTGGTTTTCCTGGTTCCACTAGAGATACATATTAATGTTATCGGAGTCACCTTAATTGCATGCATTCTTTTTTTTATCAGCCTGCATTCCCATCTGAAGTTTGTTGGCACCACACTCTTGAGGGTGCCCCATTTTCACCTTCTATATATAATTGATATGCACTGCAAAAACTTTGTTAATGCATCAGTTAGGGTTAAACCGACAAAAGTGGGGAAATGAGACATCAGGGTAGAGCCCCTAACCCACCACCACCACAACCCTCCACAAAGTGAGAGGGTGTGGCATTGGGAAGTGTGGCCCAACTCTCACCCCATTCCCAGTATAAACAGGTTGACATGTTACAGTAAAGGAGAATGGGCTGAGAGTTTGGCCTCATGACCCCATGGCACACCCTAGCATCCGTCGGTCTGTGGAAGATGGGAATGTGGGGTGGTTGGGGGTTAGGGGCTCTAATTTAATGTCTCATTTCCCAATTCTTGTCAGTTTAACCCTAATCAATGCATTAACAACGTTTTTTGCAATGAATTGCCTCACTTTTTGAAAAAGTGTAATATAACTAGTAATCAGCATGTGTTGGTGAGCCCCACACTCCCACCAAGCTGCCCATTCTTGAGTAACGATATGCATGTGAGGGACTGCAGGCCCTCCGGGCTCTGCTCTCCCACTTGAACATAACTATGGCACCATACAGCAGCCCTACAGGGTGAGCAACACTTGTAACTCTAATTTGCCAATATCTCAGCAATCATAGCAGCTATGAAAACAATTCAAATGTCATTGCAATCATGACAGTTAGATCTTCTCTGGGGACAAGGTCGATGAAATCTGTATCTTACATTGTTTTAAGTTACAGGTGCCATGGGTGCCACAGTTCAATGGACGCATGTAACTCAGGCATTTTTAGGATTTTTTTCACCAACTTCTCAACATGGAAATCCAGGGACCAAACCTCATGAACAATATCACTGTCATTTCATTACTCTGTCCCAAAAGTTGAGTTCACGCAGCGAATATGCCATTCTGCGATAGAGGTGCAAAATCATATTTTGGACAGACTGTGAAAAATGATTGCTGTATTATGTTCATGAGGAGATCTGGAAAAGGGTAATGTTGAAAATCAGTAGGGAAAATATTACAAATTTATCAGTTACGAGCGTGCGTAGAAACTGCACAACGCACGCTCGTAACGAGCACATTTTTCAGAATTTTTTAATCAAATGTTCAACATGAGCTTTCTGGGAAATTCCCTCATCAGAGCTGGCACTGTGAGTTTGTTAATACATCCTGAAAGTTGATTTTGCAATGTGATGCTTCATTCTGTGGCAGAGGTGTGAAAAAAAAATGTATGACAATTTGAGAAACAACAGTTATAATGTTCATGAGGAGGTGTGAGAAAATGGAAACGCTGAAAATCTGGAGTGAAAATATTAAAATTTATTGAAGTTATGAGCCAGCGAAGAAACTGGGCAATGCATGCTTGTTAGATGGCCATTTTTTGGGTATTTGCATCCTGTGCTCATGAAGACTGGGACTGCTGTTTTATTGATCAATCCTGAAAGCTGATTTTATATCTGAAAAGGTGATTATGAGCAGCGACAGCAAACTCACCTGTCTAGATCAAGTAACGAGATGACAGTGACATTGTTGGAGGCGGGGCTTATATGAGGTTATAATGGAGGTAGGATTTACATGGGGTGATATTAGATGTGGGGTTTAAATGGGGTGATATTGGAGGTGGGGATTATATGGGGTGATATTGGAGGTGGGGTTTGTATGGGGTGATTTTGGAGGTGGGGCTTACATTGGGTGATATTGGAGGCAGGGCTTATATGGTGTGATATTGGAGGCAGCGCTTATATGGGGTGAAATTAGAGGTAGGGCTTGCATGGGGTAATATTGAGGCAGAGCTCATATGGGGTGATATTGGAGGCAGGGCTTGTATGGGGTGATATTGGAGCCATGGCTTACATGGGGTGATATTGGAGGCAGGGCTTACATGGGGTGAGATGAGAAGTGGGCCTTGCATGCTGACTGTGAGGGAAAATCAGATGGTCTGACTTGTGCAGTGGCTGGTTCAGGGGCATTGTACATCTGGTATTTGTGGGATTCAAACCTAGAAGTATGAGGTCTTTTGACTTATAACTCAATGCTCTAACCTATGTGCTACATTGCAGACCTTATCACGCAGCCAATATATTATTTTTTTATAAGTAATTGTAGGGGTTTAAGGATGAACAGTAAAGGAAGTAAAAACAGGAAGAGCATGGTGAAACCATGATAACAGGGACTGAATAATTCCTGAATGTTATTGATAAGGCAGTATACCAGTGCCCTCATTGAAGTTCAGACCTCTGACTTTTTGCTTGTAAAGCCAAAATACATCCAGTGTACCACCTGAGGAGCTTGATGAAATTGCTTGTCTCGTGTTTATGGGCATGTAGCTTTGTAATACATGCATATAGCAAAGGAAGGGGCTGCTGGCTGTTGAAAGCATGAGTATATCCTCATCACAACATTTGAATATTGCTCATTTATTAGACAAACAGAATTCTGGGTAGCCTGGGTTCAAATCCTAGCTAATGCACTATTTTTTTTTCTCTCTTCTGTTTCTCCTGGTTCCACTAGAGATGTGTATTAATGTTATCAGAGTCACCTTAATTGCATGCATTCTTTTTTTTATCAGACCGCTTTCTCATCTGAAGTTTGTCGGCACCACACTCTTGAGGGTGCCCCATCTTCACTTTCTATATATAATTGATATGCACTGCAAAAAACTTTGTTAATGCATCAGTTAGGGTTAAACTGAAAAAAGTGGGGAAATGAGACATCAGGGTAGAGCCCCTAACCCACCACAACCACCATCCTCCACACAGCGAGAGACACCAGAGTGTGCCGTTGGGTTGTGTGGCCCAACTCTCACCCCATTCCAAGTATAAACAGGTTGACATGCAACAGTACAGTATGGGGTAAGAGTCTGGCCTCAAGACCCCATGGCACACCCCAGCATCTGTCAGTCTGTGGAGGATGGGTAGATGGGGTGGTTTGGGGTTAGGGACTCTAAACTAATGTCTTATTTCCTGACTTTTGTCAGTTTAACCCTAACCGATGCATTAACAACTTTTTTTGCAATGAATTGCCTCACTTTTTGAAAAAGTGTAATATAACGAGCAAATAGCATGTGTTGATGGGCCCCACGCTCCCACCAAGCTGCCCATTCCTGAGTAACAATATGCATGTGAGGGAGGGCAGGCCCTCCAGTCTCTTCCCTCTGACTTGAATATAACTATGGCACCACACAGCAGCCCTACATGGTGAGCAATACTTGTAACACTAATTTGCCAATGTCTCAGCAACTGTAGCAGCTATGAAAACAATTCAAATGTAATTGTTATCATGACAGTGAGACCTTCTTAGGGGACAAAATTGACAGAATCGGTCTCTCACATCATTTTTAAGTAACAGGTGCCACCGGTGCCACAGTTCAATGGATGCACATAACTCAGGCATTTTTAGGATTTTTTTCACCCACTTTTCAACATGGAAATTCATTGACCAAACCTCATGAAAAATGTCTGTCATTTCATTACTCTGTCCCGAAGGTTGAGTTTGCACAGCGAATGCATCATTCTGCGCCAGAAGTGCAAAATCATGTTTTGGGCAGGCTGTGAAAAATGACAGCTGTATACTGTTCATGAGGAGATGTGGAAAAGGGTAATGTTAAAAATCAGTAGGGAAAAGAAGGAAAATTGGTGGTTATGAGCGTGCATAGAAACTGCAGAATGCACACTCATAACGAGCACAATTTTTAAAATATTTTAATCAAATGTTCAATATGAGCTTTCTGGGAAATCCCCTCACCAAAGCTGGCACTGTGAGTTTGTTAATGCATCCTGAAAGTTGATTTCGCACTGTGACATGCCATTCTGTGGCAGAGGTGTGAAAACACATTTCCGGCAGGATGTGAGAAATGACAGTTATACTTTTCATGAGGAGGTGGGAAACAATCACAACACAGAAAATCTGGAGTGAAAATATAAAAACTGGTGAAGTTACGAGCCTGCATCGAAACTGCACATCGCACGATTGTAAGATGACCATTTTGGGGGTATTTTGTGCCACATTTTCAAAATTGCCTTTTGCATCCTGTACTCATGAAGACTGACTGCTGTTTTATTACTCAGTCCTGAGAGCTGATTTTACATCTGAAAAGGTGATTAAGAGCAGCGAAAGAGAACTCACCTTTCTGGAAGAAGTAACAAGATGACAGTGACAAGGATGGAGGCGGGGCTTATAAGAGGTTATAATGGAGTGATATTGGAGGTGGGGCTTACAAGGTGTAATATTGGAAGTGGGGCATAAATGAGGTGATATTGGAGGTGGGGCTTACATGGGGTGATATTGGAGGCAGTTCTTATATGGGGTGATATTGGAGGCGGGGCTTATATGGGGTGATATTGGAGGTGGGGCTTATATGGGGTGATATTGGAGCTGTGGGTAACATGGGGTGATATTGGAGGCGGGGCTTATATGGGGTGATATTGAAGGCAGTTCTTACATGGGGTGATATTGAAGGCAGGGATAATATGTGGTGATATTGGAGGTGGGGTTAAATATATGGGGTGAAATTAGAGGTGGACTTGCATGGGGTGATATAGGAGGTGGGGCTTATATGGGGTGAGATTAGAGGTGGGACTTGCATGCTGACTATGAAGCAAAATCAGATGATCTGACTTGTGCAGTGGCTGGTTCAGGGGCATTTTACATCTGGTAATTGTGGGATTCAGGCCTAGGACTATGAGGTCTTTTGGCTTATAACTTAATGCTCTTAGCTCTGCGCTACATTGCAGACCTTACCATGCAGCCAATATTATTATTATTATTATTTTTTTTTTCAGTAATCGTAGGGGTTTAAATATGAACAGTAAAGGAAGGACATGGAGAAACCATGATAACAGGGACTGCATAAATCCTCAGTTTCCTTGATATGGCAGTATACCAGTGTCCTCATCTAGATTCAAACCTCTGCCTTTTTGCTTGTAAAGCCAAGACATAACCAATGTACCACCTGAGGAGCTTGGTACAATTGCTGGTCTCGTCTTTAAGAGCATGTAGCTTTGTAATACATGCATATAGCAAAGGAAGGGGCTGCTGGCTGTTAAAAGCACGAGTATATCCATGTCACAAGATTTGAATATTGCTCATTTATTAGATGAACAAATACTGGGCAGCCTGGGTTCTAATCCTAGCTAATGCACTATTTTTTTCTCTCTTCTGATTCTTCTGGTTCCTCTAGAGATGCATAATAATGTTATTGGACTCACCTTAATTGCCTGCATTCTTTTTTCTTTTATCAGTCCACTTTCCCATCTGCAGTTTGTCAGCACCACACACTTGAGGGTGCCTCATCTTTACCTTGCATATATAATTGATATGTACTGCAAAAAACTTTGTTAATGCATCAGCTAGGGTTAAACTGACAAACGTGGGGAAATGAGACATCAGGGTAGAGCCCCTAAACAACCACCACCATCCTCCACACAGTGAGAGACACCGGAGTGTGCCTTTTGGGTAGCGAGGCCCAACTGTCACCCCATTCTAAGTATAAACTGGTTGACATACTACAGTAAAGGAGAACAGACTGAGAGTTTGGCCTCATGACCCCATGGCACAACCCAGCGATTGTCAGACTGTGGAGGATGGGGAGGTGGGGTGGTTGGGGGTTAGGGGCTCTACCCTAACATCTCATTTCCTGACTTTTGTCAGTTTAACCCTAACTAATGCATTAACAATATTTTTTTGCAATGAAATGCCTCATTTTTTGAAAAAGTGTAATATAACTAGCAAATAGCATGTGTTGGTGGGCCCCGCACTCCCACTATGCTGCCCATTCCTGAGTAACGATAAGCATGTGTGGGAGTGCAGGCCCTCCGGGCTCTGACCTCCCACTTGTACATAACTACAGCACCACACAGCAGCTCTACAGGATGAGCAACACTTGTAACACTAATTGGCCAATATCTCAGCAACTGTAGCAGCTATGAAAACAGTTCAAATGTCATTGCAACCATGACAGTGAGACCTTCTCAGACGACAAGGTCAACAAAATCTGTATCTCACAACATTTTCAAGTTACAGGTGCCACTGGTGCCACAGTTCAATGGACGCATGTAACTCAGGCATTTTTAGGACATTTTCCACCCACTTTTCAACATGGCAATTCAGGGACCAAACCTCATGAACAATGTCACTTTCATTTCATTACTGTGTCCCAAAAGTTGAGTTCACACAGTGGATGTGCCATTCTGTGCCAGAGGTGCAATATCATGTTTTGGGCAGGCTGTTAAAAATGATGGCTGTATACTGTTCATGAGGAGATGTGGAAAAGGGTAATGTTGAAAATCAGGAGTGAAAATATGAAAAATTGGCAGTTATGAGCATGTGGAAAACTGCACAACGCAGGCTCATAATGAGCATATTTTTCAGAATTTTTTAATGAACTGTTCAACATGAGCTTTCTGGGAAATTCTCTCATCAAAGCTGGCACTGTGAGATTGTTAATCCATCCTGAAAGTTGATTTTGCACTGCGACACATCATTCTGTGGCAGAGGTGTGATAACACTCATCTGGCAACATGTGAGAAGCAACAGTTATATGGTTCATGAGAAGGTGTGAAAAAATGGCAACGCTGAAAATCTGGAGTGGACATATTAAAATTTGACAAAGTTATGAGCCTGAGTAGAAACTGCACAATGCACACTTGTTAGATGGCCATTTTGGGGGTATTTTGCACCAAATTCTCAAAATTGTCTTTTGCATCCTGCGCTCATGAAGTCTGGGTCTGTTGTTTTATTAATCTGCACTGAAAGCTGACTTTACATCCGAAAGGTGATTATGAGCAGGGACAGCAAACTCACCTTTCTGGATGAAGTAACGAGATGACAGTGACATTGTTGGACTTATATGAGGTTATAATGGAGGTAGAGTTTACATGAGGAGATATTGGAGGTGGGGTTTATACGAGGTGATATTGGAGGCGGGGCTTACATGGGGTAATATAGGAGGCAGGGCTTATATGGGTTGATATTTGAGGCGGGGTTATATGGGGTGATATTGGAGGTGGGACTTATATGGGGCGATATTGGAGTCATGGTTTATATGGGATGATATTGGAGGCAGGGCTTACATGGGGTGATATTGGAGGTGTGACTTATATGGGGTGATATTGGAGCCATGGCTTACATGGGGTGATATCGGAGGCAGGGCTTATGTGGGGCGATGTTGGAGGTGGGGCAGCCAATATTATTTTTTTTTTCAGTAATCATAGGGGTTTAAGTATGAACAGTAAAGTGAATAAAAACTAGAAGGGCATGGAGAAACCATGATAACAGAGATTGCATAAATCCCCTGTGTCCTTGATAAGGTAGTATACCAGTGCCCTCATCTTACTTCAAACCTCTGACTTGTTTCTTGTAAAGCCAAGACATATCTAGTGAACCACCTGAGGAGCTTGGTAAAATTTTTGGTCTCATCTTTAAGAGCATGTAGCTTTGTAATAAATGCATATAGCAAAGAAAGGGGCTGCTGGCTGTTAAAAGCACTGGGATATCCATGTCAGAACATTTGAATATTGCTCATTTATTAGATGAACAGAATACTGGGTAGCCGGGGTTCTAATACTAGCTAATGTACTATTTTTATCTCTCATCAGTCTCTCCTGGTTCCACTAGAGAAGTGTATTAATGTTATCAGAGTCATCTTAATTGCCTGCATCCTTTTTTTTGTTTATCAGCCTGCTTTCCCATCTGCAGTTTGTTGGCACCACACACTTGAGGTTGCCCAATCTTCATCTTCTATATATAATTAATATGAACTGTAAAGAACTTGTTAATGCATCAGTTAGGGTTAAACAAACAAAAGTGGGGAAATGAGATGTCAGGGTAGAGCCCCTTACCCTCCACCACCACCATCCTTTACACAACGAGAGACACAGGCTGTGGCATCGGGTAGTGAGGCCCAACTATCACCCCATTCCAAGTATAAACAGGTTGACATGCTTCAGTAAAGGAGAATGGGCTGGAAGTTTGGCCTCATGACCCCATGGCACACCCCAGCTTCTGTCAGTCTGTGGAGGATGGGGAGGTGAGGTGGTTGGGGTTAGGGGCTCTAGCATAACATTTAATTTCCTGACTTTTGTCAGTTCAACACTAACCGATGCATTAGCAACTTTTTTTGCGATGAATTGCCTCACTTTTTGAAAAAGTGTACTATAACTAGCAAATAGCTTGTGTTGGTGGGCCCCGTGCTCCCACCAAGCTGCCCATTCCAAAGTAACGATATGCATATGTGGGAGTGCAGGCCTCCTGGGCTCTGCCCTCCCACTTGAACATAACTACGGCACCACACGGCAGCCCTACATGGCAAGCAACACTTGTAACACTAATTTGCCAATATCTCAACAACTGTAGCATCTATGAAAACAATTCAAATGTCATTGTAATCATGACAGTGAGACCTTCTCAGGGGCAAAGTAGATGAAATCTGTCTCTCACATCATTTTCAAGTTACAGGTGCTGCAGGTGCCACAGTTCAATGAACGCACGTAACTCAGGCATTTTTAGGGTTTTCTTTCCACCCACTTTTCAACATGGCAATTCAGGGAACAATGTCACTGTCATTTCATTACTCTGTCCCGAAAGTTGAGTTTGCACAGCGAATGCGCCATTCTGCACCAGAGGTGCAAAATCATGTTTTGGGTAGGCTGCGAAAAAGGACGGCTGTATACTGTTCATAAGAAGATGTGGAAAAGGGTAATGTTGAAAATCAGTAGGGTAAAAATAAAAAATTGGCGGTTATGAGTGTGTGTAGAAACTGCACAACGTACGTTCGTAACGAGCATAGTTTTCTGAATTTTTTAATCAAATGTTCAAAATTAGCTTTCTGGGAAATCCCTTCATCAAGGCTGGCACTGTGAGTTTTTTAATAAATCCTGAAAGTTGATTTCCCTCTGCGATGTGCCATTCTGTGGCAAAGGTGTGAAAACAAATTTCTGGCAGGATGTGAGAAATGA
Organism: Neoceratodus forsteri; assembly: GCA_016271365.2. NCBI lineage: Eukaryota > Metazoa > Chordata > Ceratodontiformes > Ceratodontidae > Neoceratodus > Neoceratodus forsteri. The sequence continues at coordinate 164,182,152 of CM028138.1, forward strand.
CAGTTGTACCGTTCATGAGGAGGTGTGGAAAAATAACAATGCTGAAAATCTGTTAGTGAAACTATTAAAAATTGGTGAAGTTACGAGCCTGCGTAGAAACTGCACAATGCACTTTTTGTAAGATGGAGATTTTGGGTGTATTTTGTGTCACATTTTCAAAATTTTCTTTTGCATCCTGTGCTCATGAAGACAGGAACTGCTGTTTTATTAATCAGTCCCGAGAGCTGATTTTACATCCAAAAAGGTGATTATGAGCAGCGACAGCGAACTCACGTTTCTGGGCCAAGTAACAAGATGACAGTGACATTGTTGGAGGCAGGGATTATATGAGGTTATAATGGAGGTGGGGCTTACATGAGGTGATATCGGAGGTGAGGTTTATATGGGGTGATATTGGAGGCAAGGCTTACATGGGGTAATATTGGAGGCGGGGATTATATGGGGTGATATTGGACCCTGGGCTTACATGGGGCGATATTGGAGGCAGGGCTTATATGGGGTGATATTGGAGGAGATGATTATATGTAGTGAGATTAGAGGTGGGGTTTGCATGCTGTCTATGAAGCAAAATCAGATGCTCTGAGTTGTGCAATGGCTGGTTCGGGGCATTGTACATCTGGTATTTGTTGGATTCAAAATAGGACTATGAGGTTGTTTGCCTTATAGCTCAATGCTCTAACCTCTGTGCTGCATTGCAGACCTTACCACACATCCAGTATTATTATTATTATTTGTTTTTAAGTAATGGTTGTGGTTTAAGCATGAAGAGTAAAGGAAGTAAAAACAAGAAAGGCATGGTGAAACCATGTTAACAGGGACTACATAATTCCTGAGTGTCCTTGATATGGAAGTATGCCAATGCCCTTGTTCACACCTTTGACCTTTTGCTTGTAATCCTCCAATATCACCCCATGTAAGGCCCACCTCCAATACAACCTCATACAAGCTCCACCTCCAACAATGTCACTGTCATCTCGTTACTTGGTCTAGAAAGGTGAGTTTGCTGTCGCTGCTCATAATCACCTTTTTGGACTTAAAATCAGCTTTCGGGGCTGATTAATAAAACAGCAGTCCCAGTCTTTATGAGCACAGGATGCAAAAACAATGTTTGAAATTATGGTGCAAAATACTCCCAATATGGCCGTCTTACAAGCTTGCATTGTGCAGCTTCTATGCAGACTCGTAACTTCACCACTTTTTAATATTTTCACTCCAAATTTTCAGCATTGTCATTTTTTCAAACCTCCTCATGCACAGTGCAACTGTCATTTGTCACATCCTGTCGGAAATGTATTTTCACACCTCTGCCATAGAATGGCACGTTGCAGTGCGAAATCAACTTTCAGGATGGATTAAGAAACTTACAGTGCCAGCTTTGATAAGGGGACTAACCAGAAAGCTCATGTTGAACATTTGATAAAAAAAATTCGGAAAAATGTGCACATTATGAGCATGCGTTGTGCAGTTTCTACGCTCGCTCATAACCACCAATTTTTCATAATTTCCTTACTGATTTTGAACATTATCCTTTTCCACATCTCCACATGAACAGTATAGAGCCATCATTTTTCACAGACTGCCCAAAACAAGATTTTGCCCCTCTGGAGCAAAATGGCGCCTTCGCTGTGTGAACTCAACTTTTGGGGCAGTGTAATGAAATGACAGTGACATTGTTCGTGAGGTTTCATCCCTGAATTGCCATGTTGAAAAGTGGGTGGAAAAAATTCTAAAAATGCCTGAGTTATGTGCATCCATTGAACTGTGGCACCCGAGGCACCTGTAACTTGAAAAAAATGTTTGATACAGATTTTGAGGACCTTGTCCCCCAAGAAGGTCTCATTGTCATGATTGCAATGACATTTGAATTGTTTTCATAGCTGCTATGGTTTTGAGATATTGGCAGATTGGTGTTACAAGTGTTGCTTGCCCTGTAGGGCTGCTGTGTGGTACCGTAGTTATGCTCAAGTGGGAAGGCAGAGCCTGGAGGGCCTGCACTCCCGCACATGCATATTGTTACTCAGAAATGGACAGCTTGGTGGGAGCACGGGGCCGATGAGCACATGCTATTTGCTACTTAAATTACACTTTTTCAAAACGTGATGCAATTCAGTGCAGAAAAACATTGTTAATGCATCGGTTAGCATTATACTGACAAATGTTGGGAAATGAGACGTTAGGGTAGAGCCCCTAAACTCCAATCACCCCACCTCCCTGTCCTCCACAGACTGAGAGACGCTGGGGTGTGCCATGGAGTCCTGAGGAGAAACTCTCAGCCCATTCACCTTTATTGTAGCATGTCAACCTGTTTATACTTAGAATGGGGTGAGAGTTGGGCCTCGTCACCCAATGGCACACTCCAGTGTCTATCACTGCATGGAGGATGGTGGTGGTGGTGGTAGGTTAGGGGCTCTACCCTGATGTCTCCTTTCCCTACTTTTGTTGATTTAACCCTAACTGATGCATTAACAAAGCTTTTTGCAGTGCATATCAATTATATATAGAAGGTGAAGATGGGGCACCCTCAAGTGTGTGGTGCCAACAAACTGCAGAAGGGAAAGTGGGGAGATAAAAAAAAAGAATGCAGGCAATTATGGTAACTCCGATAACATTTATACGCATCTCTAGTGGAACCAGGAGAAACAGATGAGAGAAAAAAATTAGTGCATTAGCTAGGATTTGAACCCAGGCTAACCAGAATTCTGTTCAACTAGTAAATGAGCAATATTCAAATGTTGTGACGTGGATATACTCATGCTTTAACAATCAGCAGCCCCTGTCTTTGCTATAGTCATGTATTACAAAGCCACATGATCTTAAAAATAAGACCAGTGATTTCCAAAAGCTCCTCAGGAGGTACACTGGATGTGTTTTGGCTTTACAAGCAAAATGTCAGAGGTTTGAATCTAGATGAGGGCACTGGTAGACTGCCTTATCACTGACACGCTGGAATTATGCAGTCCCTGTTATCATGGTTTCACCTTGCCTTTCCAGTTTTTGCTTCCTTTACTGTTCAAACGTAAACCCCTACGATTACTTTATAAAAATTATTATAATAATATTGGCTGTGTGGTGAGGTCTGAAATGTACAGCAGAGGTTAGAGCATTGAGTTATAAGCTATACTATAGTCCTAGTTTTGAATCCCACAAATACCAGATGTACAATGCCCCAGAACCAGTCACTGCACAAGTCAGAGCATCTGATTTTGCCTCATAGTCAGCATGCAAGCCCCACCTCAAATATTACCATATATATAAGCAACTCCTCCAATATCATTCCATGCAAGTCCCACCTCCAATTTCACCCCATATAAGCCCATCCTCCAATATCACCCCATATAAGCCCTGCCTGCAAAATCGCCCCATGTAAGCCCCGGCTCCAATATCACCCCATATACTCCCAACTTCCAATACCACCCCATGTAATCCCCACCTGCACTATAACCTCATTTAATCCCCGCCTTGTACCATGTCACTGTGATCTCATTACTTGGTCTAGAAAGGTGAGTTTGCTGTCACTGCTCATAATCACCTTTTCGGACATAAAATCAACATTCAGGACTGGTTAATAAAACAGCAGTCCCAGTCTTCATGAGCGCAGGATGCAAAAGCCAATTTTGAAAATGTGGCATAAAATGCCCCCGATATGGTATCTTACAAGTGTGCATTGTGCATTGACGAAGATACGAGCCTACATAGAAACTTCTATGCAAGCTCGTAACTTTGTCAATTTTTAATATTTTCACTCCAGATTTTCAGCATTGCCATTTTTTCATACCTCCTCATGAACAGTAGAACTGTCATTTGTCACATCCTGTGGAAAATGTGTTTTCACACCTCTGCCACAGAATGGCGCATCACAGTGCGAAATGAACTTTCGGGATGGATTAACAAACTCACAGTGCCAGCTGTGATGAGGGGATTTCCCAGAAAGCTCATGTTGAATATATGATTAAAAAATTCTGAAAAATGTGCTCGTTACAAGCATGCATTGTGCAGTTTCTATGCACGTTCATAACCGCCAATATTTCAGATTTTCCTTCCTGATTTTCAAGAGTACCCTTTTCCACATATCATGAACAGTATACAACCGTCATTTTTCACAGCCTGCCCAAAACATGATTATGCACCTGTGGAGCAGAATGTCATCTTTGCTGTGCAAACTCAAGTTTCGGGACAGAGTAATGAAATAAGAGTGACATTTTTCATGAGGTTTGCCATATTGAAAAGTGGGTGGAAAAAACCTAAAAATGCCTGAGTTATGTGCATCTGTTGAACTGTGGCACCCGCGGCAAATGTAACTTAAAAAACAATGTGAGTGACAGATTTCATAGAAACTTGTCCCCCGAGAAGGTCTCACTGTTATGATTGCAATGAGATTTGAATTGTTTTCATAGGTGCTACGGTTGCTGAGATGTTGGAAAATTAGTGTTACAAGTGTTCCTTGCCCAGAAGGGCTGCTGTGTGGTGCCATAGTTATGTTCAAGTTGGAGGGCAGAGCCCAGAGGGCATGCACTCCCATACATGCATATCTTTACTCAGGAATGGGCAGCTTGTTGGGAGCACATGGCCCACTAAGACATGTTATTTCCTAGTTATATTACACTTTTTGGAAAAGTGATTCAATTCATTGCAAAAAAACATTGTTAATTCATCGGTTAGGGTTAAACTGACAAAAGTCAGGAAATCAGATTTTAGGGTAGAGCCCTAACCCCCAACTACCCCACCTCCACATCCTCCACAGAATGACAGATGCTGGGGTGTGCCATGGGGTCAAGAGGCCAAACACTCAGCCCATTCTCCTATATTGTAGCACATCAAACTTTTTATACTTGGACTGGGGTGAGAGTTGTACCTTGCTACCTAATGGCACACTCCAGTGTCTATAGCTGTGTGAAGGATGATAGTGGTGGTGTGTTAGGGGCTCTACCCTGACATCTCATTTTCCCACTTTTGTCGGTTTAACCCTAACTAATGCCTTAACAAAGTTTTTTGCAGTGCATATCAATTATATATAGAATGTGAAGATGGGGTACCCCCAAGTGTGTGGTGCCAAAAAAACTGCAGATGGGAAAGTGTCTGATTAAAAAAAAAAGAATGCAGACAATTAAAGTGACTCCCATAACATTTATATGCATCTCTAGTGAAACCAAGAGAAACAGATGAGAGAAAAAATTTATTGCATTTAGCTAGGATTTGAACCCAGGCTAACCAGAATTCTGTTCAACTAATAAATGAGCAATATTCAAATGTTGTGACGTGGATATACTCATACTTTTAACAGCCAGCAGCACCTTCCTTTGCAGTATGCATGTATTACAAAGCTACATGCTCTTAAAAATGAGACCAGCCATTTCCCCAAGCTCCTCAGGTGGTACACTGGATGTGTCTTGGCTTTACAAGCAGAAAGTCAGAGGTTTAAACCGAGATGAGGGCACTGGTATGCTGCCCTATCACAGACACTCAGGAATTATGTAGTCCCTGTTATCATGGTTTCACCATGCCCTTCCTGTTTTTGCTTCCTTTACTGTTCATACGTAAACCCCCATGATTACTTAAAAAAATAAATAAGAATAATACTATTGGCTGCATGGTAAGGTCTGAAATGTAGCATAGAGGTTAGAGCATTGAGTTATAAGCCAAAAGACCTCATAGTCCTAGTTTTGAATCCCACAACTACCAGATGTACAATGCCCCTGAACCAGACACTGCACAAGTCAGAGCATCTGATTTTGCCTCATAGTCAGCATGCAAGCCCCACCTCTAATCTCAGCACATATAAGCAACTCCTCCAATATCACCCCATGCAAGCCTCACCTCTAATTTCACCCCATATAAACCTCACCTCCAATATCACCCTATATACTGTAAGTCCCATCTCCAATATCACCCCATGTAAGCCCCGCCTCCAATATCACCACATATAAGCCCTACCACCAATATTACACCATGTGAGCTGTGCTTCCAATATCATCCAATATAAACCCCGCCTCCAATATCACCCCATGTATGCACCACCTCATATAAGCCCCACCTCCAACAATGTCACTGTCATCTCATTCCTTGGTCTAGAAAGGTGAGTTCGTTGTCACTGCTCATAATCACTTTTTCGGATGTAAAATCAGCTTTCAGGACTGATTAATAAAACATATATTACAAAACTACATGCTCTTAAAAATGAGACCAGCCATTTCCACAAGTTACTCAGGTGGTACACTGGCTGTGTCTTGGCTTTACAAGCGAAAAGTCAGAGGTTTAAACCTAGATGAGGGCACTGGTATACTGCCTTATCAAGAACACTCAAGAATTTTGCAGTCCCTATTGTCATGGTTTCACCATGCCCTTTCTGTTTTTGCTTCCTTTACTGTTCATACTTAAACACCTATGATTACTTACAAAAGAAATATTAATAATATTGGGTGCGTGGTAAGGTCTGAAATGTAGGGTAGAGGTTAGGGCATTGAGTTATAAGCCAAAAGCCCTCATAGTTGTATGTTTGAATCCCACAAATACCAGACGTACAATGCCTCGAACCAGCCACCGCACAAGTCAGAGCATCTGATTTTGCCTCATAGACAGCATGCAAGCCCCACCTCTAATCTCACCACATATAAGCAACTTCTCCAATATCACCCAATGCAAGCCCCACCTTGAATTTCACCCCATATAGGAACTACCTCCAATATTACCCCATATAAGCCCTGCCTCTGTTATCACCCCATGTAAGCCCCTCCTCCAATATCTCCCCATATAAGCCTCACCTTCAATATCACCACATATAAACACCGCCTCCAATATTACCCCTTGTAAGCCCCACCTCCAATATCACCCCATTTAATCTCTGCCTCCTATATCACCCCATGTAAACCCCACCTCCATTATAACCTCATATCAGTCTGTGACTGGTGGAGTACCGTTGTTTAAATTTGCCTCTTTGTCCTCTGTCTTTTGCTGGGTGTTTTTTCTGTGGAGAATTACTGCCCCACAGGGGGCTTGGTGTTGTTACCCAGCTGGGGAGTCGGCTGGGATATCTTGCTCCCTTAGACCCTTGGAGAAGGCTGTAATTGTGGCCTATCTCGGGATCTTTTGGTGTTGGGTTGTTTTTCTCCTGAGAGCTCCTGGCAGTAAGTACAGGTGTTGTTATGAAGGAGTCTTTTACAGCAATTGACAACACTGTATCCCATTTCAGCCTTTGGACTTCTGGTGGTTCCTGGTTTCGGCTGTATTTAATTCTGGGCCTGAATTAAAAGAGACTGCTTAATTCCTCCTTTTTTGTGGATTATTTTGTTTTTCTGCCTGGACGATGGGGTGGTGAGAGGACCCTGCGTCCATGTATTTATTTATTTATTTTTATTTTGTTGAAAGTTATAGTTCCTTTCCTGGTCACTGAAGAAGACTGTAATTTTCCCTCTCTTTGTTTGTGAGAGATCTGGGGGGGGGGTATAGTTTCATTTTTCACTTACTTGGACTGGAATAATTTAGTTTTGTTTTTATTTGTTGTTATATTATTTTAATTTGGTTTAACTGTCTGACAGTGAGAGTGTCTTTCTATCATCTTTCCCCAGTGGTGAGAGGACTGGGTTATTCATAAGTTATTAATTGTTTTTTGTTATATTATGTGTTGGGTTAGGGGTGAGAGTCCCTAAGTTTTGTTTGTTGTCTGTTTGTTTCGTGGGTTACTGTGTACTAAGGGGGGGGGGTTGTTGGGGTCTCTAATTTCAGACTCTGAATTGATGTTAGCTAACCTGGGAGCTGGGTGGGGTATTTAACCCATTTTTTTTTGTTTTGGGGGTATTATTAGTTTGTTAGTTTTGTTTCAGGTTTTGTTTATTGTATCTTTATTCTGCAGTTTAGCTTACAGCATGTGTTGATCTTCAGCCCCCACATTTGTGCGCTACTGATCTTCCTCTCTTCATGCCCTTTACCCTTTTTACTCTCCCCAGCTTCAGTTCAAGATCTACCAGCATTGTAGAGCTCTGGGTATTGGGCGTAGGATGGGGAGAAGGGTGTGGGGTAGCAAACAGGGGAGAATGATTGAGGGGGGGGGTCATCGTATTGGGGTGGGTGGTACCAGAAGCTGCTCTGGGGAAAAATGGAATCCTGATCATGGTTTCCCATGTCTGGTGCCCATACCCAAGGGTGCCATTGATTACGGTGGGCAGATGGCCTGTGCGACCCTCAAGGTTCGTTGAACTCAGGCGGTGTTGTGCAGTGCCAGGTCCATTAAAAACAAGACCGCAATTTTTGCTGTTATTGTTGGTACGGTGGACTTGGCTTGCATTACCAAGTACTAACACATACACACAGCAAAAACAGCTCCTCCGTGTACACAGGTGCTCGAGTAACGACGTGAAAATCCAACAAAAAGCAAAACTCAGCACTCTGGTTGGCGTCGATGTAAGAATACGTCTAATGACATTCAATTCAAAACACCAAGCCTCACAAAAGTCAGGTAGCACAACTAGATAGTGGGATTTACATTACCAAGACCTGGTTGGATGATAACTCTGGCCCCATTTTGGAGGCTATGACTCCAGCCAGGTACTCTGTGTTACGCCACCCAAGATTGGATCGTGGGGGGAAGGGTTGCGGTCTGTTTCAAGACCGAACTCTGCCTCACGGAGGTCCTAGTGGGGAGGTTGAGTCCTTTGAGTGTATAGTTGTAGCAGGTGTAGGCTTTCAAATCACCGTCATTTACCGTCCACCTGGTGATGAGAAGCGATTCCTTCAGGAAGTGTCAGACTTCATCATCGATATGGCATTCGAATTGCCTAGATGGATGGTTCTGGGCGACTTCAATGCTTGGGTCAATGAAGAACTCTTGCAATTTGGTCAAGACTTCCTCCAGTTAATGATAATGCTGGGCCTTACACAGGTGGTTTCCTCTGCTACATATAAATGTGGACACTCTTTGGACCTAATCTTCCTTCTAGGGGTCAAGGCATCTGATGTGAGGGTGGAACTTGTCGGGTGGTCAGATCATTACTCTGTGGGGTTTAGTTTTTCCTCCCCTTCTAGAAGGCCTGCCCCTATGGAGTTGGTTAGGTACCGACCTTTGTGGGATATAGATCCCCAAGGCCTGCAGCAGTGCTTGACCTCTCATCCCCCATGTTGGCAAGCAGTGATCCAGAGACCCTCATGTCGGCCTACAACACAACCATTACAGGGGCTCTGGATTTCATTGCTCCAGTTTGTGTTCGCCCCCTCTCCCTTGCCCCAAGTCCCCTTGGTTTGATGGGACATTGAGGGAGATGTGGAGACAGAGGTGAAGGTTAGAACATTGCTGGCGAAAGTCCGCCCTTGATGCTGACCACCTTAGATTGATGGATCATTATTTGGTCTATCAATCTGCAATCACCCGTAAGAAGGCAGAGTTCCTGTCCAGGGAGATTGCGGTTGCTCGGAATTGACCAGCTCAGCTGTTTTGAACTGTGGACAGACTGTGCAACCCAGCCTGTCTGCAAGTTCAGAAAGTCTTTTCGCAATTGGAGTGCGATGAGCTTGCTTGGTTCTTCGTAAATAAGGTGGCCGGCATTAGGGCCGAACTGCTGCCATCACACTCTGGGGGGGTTGCCATGAACTGGTGTGAGATCACGGTGCCTCGGTTTTCCTGGAGTTCCTTCAGTCTGGAGTTCATTGATGTCATGAGGTTCGTCCAGCATATGTGCCCTACATGCTGTAGTTTGGACCCTGGACAACCTCCCTAATTTTGGGTTGTATTGATATCATTGATCCAGTCCTTATGCAGATAGTCAGGTGTTCTCTGGAATCTGGGGAGTTTCCCAGCACCCTGAAAGAGGCAGTGGTGACACCCCTCTTGAAGAAAGCTACCTTGGACCCTGACTGTCTCAAAAACTACAGACCCATCTCTAATCTTCCCTTTGTAGGGAAGGTGATTGAGAAAGTAGTGGCTGCACAACTGGAAAACCATTTGACCACCCATGATGTCTATGAACCCCTCCAGTTCAGTTTTTGTAAAAGACATAGTACTGAGATAACTCTGGTTCAGGTGCTCAATGATCTCTTGATGGCCAGAGATCAGAAGAGTCATTCCATTTTGGTTCTCCTCGACCTTTCTTCAGCTTTTGACACTGTGGATCACATGGTGTTGATAGAATGTCTGAGGCTGTTTTGTGAAATATCTGGAACTGTCTTAAGATGGCTCACATCATTCCTCACAGGGAGATCACAAAGAGTTGTGTCTGTTTTTTTTTCCTCAGATTCAACAGCTTTGTCATGTGGGGTGCCTCAGGATTCAGTACTGTCACCCATGTTATTTGCGGTGTATATGCTACCCATTGGAGACATTGTAAGGAGGTATGGGCTGAGGTTTCACTGTTACACAGATGATACCCAGCTCTACCTTTCTTTTGCCACTGACCAAGAGGGAGCTCTCTCGGTCTTTAATAGCTGTCTAAAAGAAATCCAGGAGTGGATGAATTCTATCTGGCTGAGGTTGAACTCTGATAAGACTGAGGTACTGGTTGTGGACCTGGGTCGACAGATGGGGGGGTTGGGTGATGGTGCATCTTCCGGAATTTTTCTTGGAGGCATTTCTCTCCTGACCTCTGAATGGGTGCAGAACCTGGGGGTAGCTCTTGACGATGGGCTGACACTGCATTTGCAGGTGTCGGCAGTTATCAAGACTTCCTTTTACCATCTTAGAAATGTTGCCAGGATTCGGCATCTTGTTCTGTCTGCTGACCTGCCAAAGTTAGTCCATACCTAGGTGTCCTTGTGCTTGGATTATTGCAACTCTCTTTATCTAGGGCTTTCTGGGGTTGAAATCCGTCACCTGCAGCTACTGCAGAACATTGCAGCCTGGCTTTTGACAGGTTCTAGTAGATCCTGTCACATTACTCTGGTGCTGCACGAACTGCACTGGCTGCCAATTCGGTGGCAGATCACCTTCAAAGTTGGATTGCTGACTTTCACAGCTGTACACGATCTGGGCCCATTCTATCTGAAAGAATTTCTGGTTCCTTATCGTCCTAATCGATCACTCCACTTGGCCAATGAGTGGTTGCTAGAGGTTCCAAGGGTGAATTTGAAATTTTCGGGCACTCTGGCTTTTGTGTATGTGGCCCCCACCCTTTGAAACTCTCTATCCCATCGGTTGTGGGAGTGCTCTTCTGTGGAGAGCTTCAAAAGAGGTTTGAAGACTTTTTTGTGGGAAACTGCATTTTTAGAATATTGATTGAAATAATTGTTTTGATCCAGCTGTATTTTTTAATGATTTTTATTGTTTTAATCTGTTATTTATGTATGGTGCCTTGGCAATTGAAAGGTGCCTTATAAATAAAATTATTATTATTATTATTATAAGCCCCGCCTCCAACAATGTCACTGTCATCTCCTTACTTGGCCTAGAAAGGTGAGTTCGCTGTCGCTGCTCATAATCACCTTTTTGGACGTAAAATCAGCTTTCGGGACTGATTAATAAAACAGCAGTCCCAGCCTTCATGAGCACAGGACGCCAAAGACAATTTTGAAAATGTGGTGCAAAATACCCCTAATATGGCCGTCTTATAAGTGAGCATTGCGCAGTTTATACGCAGGCTTGTAACTTTGCCAATTTTTAATATTTTCACTCCAGATTTTCAGCGTTGCCATTTTTCACACCTCCTCATGATGAACAGTACAACTATCATTTCTCACATCCTGTCAGAAATGTGTTTTCACAACTCTGCCACAGAATGGCAAGTTGCAATGCGAAATCAACTCTCAGGATGGATTAACAAACTCACAGTGCCAGCTTTGATGAGGGGATTTCCCAGAAAGCTCACGTTGAACATTTGATTAAAACATTCTGAAAAATGTGTTCGTTACAAGCGTGCATTGTGCAGTTTCTACACATGCTCGTAACCTCAAATTTTTCATATTTTCCTTCCTGATTTTCAACATTACCCTTTGCCACATCTCCTCATGAACAGTATACAACCATCATTTTTCAGAGCCTCCCCAAAATATGATTTTGCACCTCTGGATCAGAATGGCACATTCACCGTACGGACTCAATTTTTGGGACAAAGTAATGAAATGAGAGTGACATTGTTCATGAGGTTTGGTCCCTGAATTGCCATGTTGAAAAGTAGGGTGAAAAATCCTAGAAATGCCTGAGTTATATGTGTCTATTGAACTGTGGCACCCGTGGCACCTGTAACTTGAAAAGGATGTGAGATACAGATTTTGTTGACCTTGTCCCCTGAGAAGGTCTCACTGTCATGATTGCAATGACATTTGAATTGTTTTTGTAGCTGCAATGGTTGCTGAGATATTGGCAAATTAGTGTTACAAGTGTTGCTTGCCCTGTAGGGCTGCTGTGTTGTGCTGTAGTTATGTTCAAGTTTGAGGGCAGAGCCTGGAAGGCCTGCACTCCCACACATGCATATCGTTACTCAGGAATGTGCAGCTTGGTGGAAGTGCATTGCCCACCAACACATGCAATTTCCTAGGTATATTACACTTTTTCAAAAAGTGAGGCAATTCATTGCAAAAAACATTGTTAATGCATCGGTTAGGATTAAATTGACAAAAGTTGGGAAATGAGATGTTAGGGTAGAGGTCCTTACTCCCAACCACCCCACCTAACCATCCTCCACAGACTGACAGACACTGAGGTGTGCTATGGGGTCATGAGGACAAGCTCTCATCCCATTCTCCTTTACTGTAGAAGGTCAACCTGTTTATACTTAGAATGGGGTGAGAATTGGGCCTTGTCACCCAATGGTACACTCTGGTGTTTATTGCTGTGTGGAGGATGGTGGTGGTGGTGGGTTAGGGGCTCTACCATGATGTCTCATTTCCCCACTTTTTATGGTTTAACCCTAACTGATGCATTAACAAAGATTTTTGCAGTGCATATCAATTATATATAGAAGTTGAAGATGGGGCACCCTCAAGTGTGTGGTGCTGACAAACTGCAGAAGGGAAAGTGGGCTGATAAAAAAAAAGAATGCAGGCAATTAAGTTATCTCTGATAACATTTATACGCCTCTCTAGTGGAACCAGGAGAAACAGATGAGAGAAAACAATTAGTGCATTAGCTAGGATTTGAACCCAGGCTAACCAGAATTCTGTTCAACTAATAAATGAGCAATATTCAAATGTTGTGACATGGATATACTCATGCTTTTAACAGCCAGCAGCCCCTTCCTTTGCTGTATGTATGTATTACAAAGCATCATGATCTTAAAAACGAGACCAGCTATTTCCAAAAGCTCCTCAGGTTGTACACTGGATGTGTCTTGACTTTACAAGCAAAAAGTCAGAGGTTTAAACCTAGATGAGGGCACTGGTACACTGCCTTATCAAGGGCACTCAGGAATTATGCAGTCCCTGTTGTCATGGTTTCACCATAACCTTCCTTTACTGTACTTACTTAAACATCTATGATTACTTAAAAGAAAAAAAAAATAATAATATTGGCTGCTTGGTGAGGTCTGAAATGTAGTGCAGGGTTTAGAGCATTGAGTTATAATCCTAAACATCTCATAGTTCTAGGTTTAAATCCTGCAAATTCCAGATGTACAAAACCCCAGAACCAGCCACTGCCCACGTCAGAGCATCTGATTTTGCCTCGTAAATCAGCATGCAAGCCCCACCTCTAATCTCACCATGTATAAGCAACTCCTCCAATATCACCCCATGCAAACCCCAGCTCTAATTTCACCCCATATAGGAACTGCCTCTAATATCACCCCATATAAGCCCTGCCTCCAATCTTACCCCATATAAGCGCCTCCTCCAATAACACTCCATGCAAGTCCCACCTCTAATTTCACCCCACATAAGCCCTGCCTCCAATATCACCCCATATAAGTTCCACCTATAATATCACCCCATATAAGCCCTGCCTCAAATATCACCCATATAAGTTCCACCTCCATCACCCAATATAAACCCCGCCTCCAATAGTACCCCGTGTAAGCGCCGCCTCCAATATCACTCCATGCAAGCCCCACCTCTAATTTCACCCCACATAAGCCCCGCCTCCAATATCACCCTATATAAGTTCTGCCTCCAATATCACCCCATATAAGTCCCATCTATATCACCCCATGTAAGCCCTACTTTCAATATCACCCCAAATAAGCCCCACCTCCAATATCACCCCATATAAGTTCCACCTATAATATCACCCCATATATGCCCTACCTCAAATATCACCCCATATAAGCTCCACCTTCAATATCTCTCAATATAAACCCCACCTCCAATAGTACCCCATGTAAGTGCCACCTCCAATATCACTCCATGCAAGCCCCACCTCTTATTTCACGCCACATAAGCCCCGCCTCCAATAACACCTCATATAAGCCCTGCCTCCAATATCACCCCATATAAGTCCCACCTATAATATCACCCCATGTAAGCCCCACCTCCAATATCACCCCATAAGCTCAACCTCCAATATCACACCACTTAAGCCCCGCCTCCAATATTACCCCATGTAAGCCCTACATCCAATATCACCCGATATAAACCCGAACTCCAATATCACCCCATGTAAGCCCCACCTCCATTGCAACCTCTTATAAGCCCCACCTCCAAGAATGTCACTGTTATCTCATTACTTGGTCCAGAAAGGTGAGTTCGCTGTTGCTGCTCATAATCACCTTTTCGGACGTAAAATCAGCTTTCAGGACTGATTTATAAAACAGCAGTCCAAGTCTTTATGAGCGCAGGGTGCAGAAGCCAATTATGAAAATGTGGCACAAAATACTCCCAAAATGGATGTCTTACAAGCGTGCATTGCGCAGTTTCTACGTAGGCTCATAACTTCTCCAATTTTTAATATTTTCACTCCAGATTTTCAGTGTTGCCATTTTTTCACTCCTCCTCATGAAAAGTACAACTGACGTTTCTCACATCCTGCTGGAATGTGTTTTCACACCTCTGCCACAGAATGGCACATCATTGTCCAAAATCAACTTTCAGGATGGATAAAGAAACTCACAGTGCCAGCTTGGATGAGGGGATTTCCCCGAAAGCTCATTTTGAACATTTGATTAAAAAATTCTTAATAATGTGCTCATTTCAAATATGCATTGTGCTGTTTCTACGCACGCTTGTAACCGCCAATTTTTTAAATTTTCCCTCCTGATTTTCAACATTACCCTTTTTCACATCTCCTCATGAACAGTATACAGCCGTCATTTTTCACAGCCTGCCCACAACATGATTTTGCACCTCTGGCACAGAATTGCACATTCGCTGTGCGAATTCAACTTTTGGGACACAGTAATGAAATGACAGTGACATTCTTCCTGAGGTTTGGACCCTGGATTGTCATCTTGAAAAGTGGGGGGGAAAATTTCTAAAAATGCCTGAGTTACATGCATCCTTTGAACAGAGGCACCCATGGCACCTTTAGCTTGGAAACACTGTGACATACAGATTTTGTCGACTTTGTCCCCCGAGAAGGTCTCACTGTCATGATTGCAATGACATTGGAATTGTTTTCATAGCTGCTAAGGTTACTGAGATATTGCCAAATTAGTGTTACAAGTGTTGCTTGACCAGTAGGGCTGCTGTGTGGTGCTGTACGTATGTTCAAGTTGGAGGGCAGAGCCCAGAATCCCTGCACTCCCACACATGCATATCGTTACTCAGGAATGGGCAGCTTGGTGGGAGCACGGGTCCCACCAACACAAGCTATTTGCCAGTTATAATACACTTTTTCCAAAAGTGTGTCAATTCATTGCAAAAAAAATGTTGTTAATGCATCAGTTAGGGTTAAACTGACAAAAGTCAGGAAATGAGATGTTAGAGTAAAGCTCCTAAGCCCCTATCACCCCACCTCCCCATCCTCCACAGACTTGCAGATGCTGGGGTGTGCCATGGGGTGATGAGGCCAAACTCTCAGACCATTCTCCTTTGCTGTAGCATGTCAACCTGTTTATACTTGGAATGGGATGAGAGTTGGGCCTCGCTACCCAATGACACACTCCAGTGTCTCTCGCTGTGTGGAAGATGGTGGTAGTGGTGGTGGGTTAGGGGCTCTACCCTGACATCTCATTTCTCCACTTTTGTCGGTTTAACCATAACTGATGCATTAACAAAGTTTTTTGCAGTGCATATCAATTATATATAGAAGGTGAAGATGGGGCACCCTCAAGTGTGTGGTGCCGACAAACTACGGATGGGAAAGCGGGCTGATAAAAACAAAAAGAATGCAGGCAATTAAGGTGACTCTGATAACATTAATACACATCTCTAGTGGGACCAGGAGAATAGAAGAGAGAAAAAAAATTAGTGCAGTAGCTAGGATTTGAACCCAGGCTACCCAGATTTCTGTTCAACTAATGAATGAGCAATATTCAAATATTGTGACGTGGATATACTCATGCTATTAACAGCCAGCAGCCCCCCTTCCTTTGCTATATTACAAAGCTACATGCTCTTAAAGATGAGACCAGTGATTTTGCTAAGATCCTCAGGTGGCACACTGGCTGTGTCTTCGCTTTACAAGCAAAAAGTCAGAGGTCTGAATCTAGATGAGGGTACTGATATACTGCCTTATCAAGGACACTCAGGAATTACGCAGTCCGTTATCATGGTTTCACCATGCCCTTCCCATTTTTAATTCCTTTACTGTTCATACTTAAATCACTATTATTACTTACAAAAAAAAATAATAGTATTGGCTGCGTGGTAATGTCTGCAATGTAACGCAGAGGTTAAAACATTGCGTTATAAGCAAAAAGACCTCATAGCCTTAGGTTTGAATCCCTCAAATACCAGATGTACAATGCCCCTGAACAAGCCACAGCATCTGATTTTGCCTCATAGTTAGCATGCAAGCCCCACCTCTAATCTCACCCCATATAACCCCCACCTCCAATATCACTCCATGCAAGCCCCACCTCTAATTTCACCAGATATAAGCACCACCTCCAATATCACCCCATATAAGCCCCTGACTCCATTATAGAAACATAGACACATGGACTTTGATGGCAGATAAGGACCGCTTGTCCCATCTAGTCTGCCCATTTCCCTACCTACAGGATAGGCCGCAGATCCTAGTTAACCAACAGCCTATTTCTTCCTACCCCCCACAAGAATAGCCTTATGTCTGTCCCATGCATTCTTGAATTCTACCACAGTTTTAGACCCCACAACCTCCTCAGAATGGCTGTTCCATGCATCCACTACTCACTCTGTGAAATAATACTTCCTCACATTGCCCCTGAACCGCCCCCTTCTATCTTTAAATTGTGTCCCCTTGTTCTTGCAAGTCTCTTTTTCTGAAAGATGCTACCCTCTTGGACTTTGTTGAGTCCACTGAGGTACTTACAAGTTTCTATCATGTCCCCCTCTCCCTTCTTTCCTCAAGGGTATACATATTAAGCTCCTTTAGTCTCTCCTCATCGGCTTCTCTTGCAGACCCTGCACCATTTTGTTGCCTCCTCTGAACTACCTCTATCCTGTCTATGTCCTTGTGGAGATGGGGTCTCCAGAACTGGACACAGTACTCAGATGGGGTCTCACCAACTGTCTGTACAGAAGGATAACAACTTCCTGTTTTCTGCTGCTGATGCCTCTCCTAACATCCCAGTATATCCCCAGCCCTCCCTACTGCCTTCTCACATTGCTTGCTAACCTTAAGGTCATCTGATATGATTTCCCCAGGTCCCTTTCCTTTTGTTGTTGTTACTACCTCCCCACCATTGTGTATTCTTCCCTGGGTTCTTGTTTCCCAGGTGCATTATTTTGCACTTCTTTGCATTGAATCCCAGCTGCCATACTTCTGACCATTCCTCCAACCTTGCCAAGTCCCTTCTCATCCTTTCCACCTCCTTTTTTATCAACCCTGTTGCAGATCTTTGTGTCATCTGCAAAAGGCATAGTTTTCCTTCAGCCCTTCTGCAATGTCACTGATGAAGACATTAAAAGGACTGGACCCAATACTGAACCCTACGGTACCCACTTGTAACCCCTCTTTCTTCAGAGTGGACTCCATTTACAATTACCTTCTGTGTCCTGTTGTGCAGCCAATGTTTTACCCAGGCTACCACCCTGGGACCCACTCCAGACTGGTTAATTTGACTATTAATCTTTTGTGTGGGACTGTGTCAAATGCCTTGCTAAAGTCTAGGTAGGCCATGTCCACAGCACCTCCCTGGTCTACTACTTTGGTCACCCAGTCAAAGAAATCTATTAGATTCATCTGACATGACCTTCCCACTGTGAACCCATACTGCCTTGGGTCCTGTTCTCCACTGGCCTCTAGGTACTCAACTATTCTTCCCTTCAGAAGTGACTCCATCACTTTCCCTACCACAGAGGTCAGACTGACAGGTCTGTAGTTTCCTGCCTCTGTCTTGGTCCCACTTTTGTGAAGGGGAATCACATCCACCTTCCTCCAGTCCTCGGGTACCAAACCATCATCCCATGATTTATTAAAAAGAGTAGCCAGTGGTTTCACTAGTTCCTCCCTTAATTCTTTTAGAATTCTGGGGTGAATTCCATCAGGACCTATTGCTTTGTCCACCTTCAGTTTTAGGAGTTCTTGCAGAACCCTTTCTTCTGTGAAAGAACTGGGATTGACCCCCATCAAGAGTGCTTCTGTTAATTGGATTAGGCACTTCCCCTCCTCTTTTGTGAATACTGAGCAGAAATATTCGTTCAGTATCCCTGCTTTTTCACTGTCCCCCTCTGCCCACCCACCGTTCATTCTATTCAGCCTCACTGTCCCTCCCTTTGTCTTTCTACGCTCACTGATGTACCTATAAAAGGTTTTATCCCCCTTCTTAACTGAGTTGGCTATCTTTTCCTCAGTTTGGGCCTTTGCTATTCTGACTTCCCTCCCTGCTTCCTTCTGCCTTAACTGGTACAGCTCTCTGTCCTGCTCCTTCTGTGTTTTCTTATACTTCTGGAATGCTATCTTTTTCTTCCTGACTTTCACAGCCACCTCTTTTGAGAACCATAGTGGTTTTTTCTTTCATTTTGATTTGTTTATTTGCTTCACACAAAGGCTTGTTGCCTCTGTGATGGCAGTTTTGATGATTCCCCATTGTTGCTCCACACCTCCTTCTAGCCTGTTTGCTAGTGCTTTTCTGAGGCACTCTCCCATCTTGCCAAAGTCAGCCCTCCTAAAGTCCAGTACCCTCACTTTTGTATGGCTTGACTCTGTAGCAGAGTTTAACGTGAACCACGCTGTTTGATGGTCACTTGTCCCCAGATGGTAACCTATTTCTAGATCTGAGATCCTCTCACTGCCCCCATTTGAGAGTATGAGGTCTAAGATTGCTCCCTCATGAGTGGGCTCTGAAACTAGCTGTCTAAGGCCTTCCACCTGCAGGGCGTCAAGAATGGCCCTGCTCTTGGATGTGGCTGCAGCAAATGTGCTCCAGTTAACATCTGGCCTATTCAGGTCTCCCATCAACAGTATCTCCCCTTTCTCTGCCATTCTAAGAATGTCTTCTATCATATCCTTGTCCATTCCCTCCCTCTGACATGGGGGTCTGTACACAACCTGGTGCAGATTGTGGTGCCCTTTCCAGTCTCCAAGGTGACCCACAGTGCATCCTCTCCTCCCTGTTTACTCTTTTGTTCAGTTGCTTTTATCCCTTCCTTTACATAGAGAGCTCCCCCTCTTCTCCACTGCCTGTCTTTCCTGTAGGTTATGTATCCTGGTATGTTAACATCCCAGTCATGGTTCTCTGTGTACTATGTTTCACCCCCATACAAGTCCCACTTACAATATAACCCCATGAAAGCCCCACCTCCAATATCACCCCATATAAGCCCAGCCTCCAATATTACCCTATGTAAGCCCTGCCTCCATTATAACCTCATATAAGGCACACCTTCAACAATGTCACTGTCATTTCATTAATTGGTCCAGAAAGGTGAGTTCACTGTCACTGCTAATAATCACCTTTTTGGATGTAAAATCAGCTTTCAGGAGTGATTAATAAAACAGCAGTCTCAGTCTTCATGAGCGCAGGATGCAAAAGCCAGTTTTGGAAATGTGGCTCAAAATACCCCTAAAATGGCCGTTTTACAAGCGTGCATAGTGCAGTTTCTATGCAGGCTCGTAACTTCGCCAATTTTTTATATTTTCACTTCAGATTTTCAGTGTTGCCATTTTTTCACACCTCCTCATGAACAGCATAACTGTCATTTCTCACATCCTGCAAGAAATGTGTTTTCACACCTCTGTCACAGAATGGCGCATCGCAGTGTGAAATTAACTTTCAGAATGGATTAAGAAACTCACAGTGCCAGCATTGATGAGGGGATTCCCCATGTTGAACATTTGATTAAAAAATTTAGAAAAATGTGCTTGTTAAGCATGCATTGTGCAGTTTCTACACATGCTCATAACCACCAATTTTTCATATTTTCACTCCTGATTTTCAAAATTACCCTTTTCCACATCTCCTCGTGAACAGTATACAGCCGTCATTTTTTACAGCCTGCAAAAACATGATTTTGCACCTGTTTCACAGAATGGCGCATTTGCTGTGCAAACTGAAGTTTCAGGACAGAGTAGTGAAATTACAATGACATTTTTCATGAGGTTTTGTCCCTGAATTGTCATGTTGAAAAGTGGGCGGAAAAATGTTTAAGAATGCATGAGTTACATGTGTCCGTTGAACTGTGGCCCCCGCGGCACCTGTAACTTGAAAATGATGTGAGAGACAGATTTCGTCGACCTTGTCCCGAGAGAAGGTCTCACTGTCATGATTGCAATGACATTTGAACTGTTTTCATAGCTGCTACAGTTGCTGAGATATTGGCAAATTAGCGTTACAAGTGTAGCTTGCCCTGTACGGCTGCTGTGTGGTGCTGTAGTTATGTTCAAGTGGGAGGGCAGTGTCCAGAGGGCCTGCTGTCCCACACATGCATATCTTTACTCAGGAATGGGAAGCTTGGTGGGAGTGCGGGGCCCACCAACACATGCTATTTGCTAGTTATACTACACTTTTTTAAAAAGTGAGGCAATTCATTGCTAAAAAATGTTATTAATGCCTCGGTTAGTTTTAAACTGACAGAAGTCGGGAAATGAGATGTTAGGGTAGAGTCCCTAATCCCCAACAACCCCACCTCCAAATCCTCCACAGACTGAAGGACACTGGGGAGTGCCATGGGGTCATGAGGCCAAACTCTCAGCCAATTCTCCTTTACTGTAGCATGTCAACCTATTTATACTTGGAATGGGGTGAAAGTTGGTCCTCTCTACCCAATGGCACTCTCCGGTGTCTCTCGCTGAGTGGAGGATGGTGGTGGTAGTGGGTTAGGGGCTCTATCCTGACATCTAATTTTCCCACTTTTGTCAGTTTAACCCTAACTGATGCATAAACAAAGATTTTTGCAGTGCATAACAATTGTATATAGAAGGTGAAGATGGGGCACCCTCAAGTGAGTGGTGCCGACAAACTGCAGGTGAGAAAGCAGGCTGACAAAAAAAAAGAATGCAGACAATTAAGGTGACTCCAATAACATTTATTATGCATCTCTAGATGAACCAGGAGAAACAAGAGAGAAAAAAATGAGTGCATTACCTAGGATTTGAACCCAGGCTAGCCAGAATTCTGTTCAACTAATAAATGAGCAAACATTAAAATGTTGTGACATGGATATACTCAAGGTTTTAACAGCCAGAATCCCCTTCCTTTGCTATATGCTTGTATTACAAAGCTGCATGCTCTTAAAGATGAAACCAGCATTTTCCCCAAGCTTCTCAGGTGGTACACTGTATGGGCCGGATATTCAAAAGGGTTGCACCATGCGCAATAGGGTTGCACCTGCGCAAGTCCAAAAGTGCGCCATTCTTCGATATTCAGCAGGAGGCAGTTGCACCACTGAAAACATGCTGAGCAACAGCGCAATGAAAATGACGGCATGCGCAACCGAAGGGGGTGGATCAATGCATAAAGAGCGCAATGCAATATCCAAAGACTTGCGCAATGCGCAACAGCGGAACAGCTGGAAGTTGCGCCCCAGCAGAAATGAGCCAAAATAAAAAGGCTCAAGGAAGAGGCGCAAGAATGCTACAGGGATGCCAAGTGGGGAAAAGAGAGAGAGAAAGACAGACAGTGATAGGCCAGGGCAGGCAAGGGAAGCAGTGTGGGCCATAGGCTGCAGAGGCCAGCAGGGGTGCCCGGTGCAGTGGAAGTAGCAGTCAGGACAGTGGGGTAACAGAGCAACATCAGCCGGGGGGGTCACAAGCCAGGAAGATGGACAGTGGCAGCTTCCACATGGAAGCTGTAATGAGGGGGGTGAGAATGCAAGGTGCAGGGGGATGTGGCCGTGGATGGGCCCATCAGCGGTATGCCCCCAACAGGCAGTACCGTGCCCGCATCAGCTTTGAGCTGTACACAGATGTAGAGATCGTGGGCTGGTACCACCTGAACAGGGCAATACTGAGGCGGCTCTGTGAGCTGTGCAGTGATGTGATGCAGACACCCTCACAACGGAGTCATGCTCTGTCAGTGGAGACCAAGGTGACAGCCTGCATATGTCTGCTCTCCACGGGCACCTTCCAGAGGCCAACAGGGGACACCACAGGCATCACACAGTCAGCCACATCATGCATCCTCACCCAATTCCTCAGCGCACTGCTGCCACATGCTGTGGAGCACATCCATTTCCCCAGCACCACGGCAGAGCATACAGCAAACATGCAGGCATTCCACAGGGTAGCACGTATGCCTGGCGTGCTAGAGGCCATAGACTGCACCCATGTGGCCATTGGCACGCCACCTGGCCCCGATGGGGCTGCATATAGGAATAGAAAGGGCTTCTCCAGTGTCAACTGCCAGGTGGTGTGTGATGCCACTGGGCGTATAATCAATGTCTGTGCCACACACCCTGGTGGAGCACATGATGTCTTAATATGGCATCAGTCTGCACTGTGCCATCGATTCGAGAGTGGGGACATCCCCACAGGCCATCTAGTGGGTGAGTACGCATGGGAAATGCAAACTCGGGGCAAGGGTGGGAATGCCACAGGTGCCATGGTAGTGGCACACAGGGATATGGGCAATATGGACCTGAACATGATACTGATCTCCACTATCTCCACACAGGTGACAGCGGATACCCACTCCGTCCCTGGCTGCTCACACCGTACCGGCACCCCATGACCCCATCGCAGCAACGCTATAATGAGGCACATGCCACCACATGCAACATCATTGAGTGGGTGTTTGGAATGCTCAAGGCACGCTTCCAATGCCTAGACACCTCCTGTGGTGCCCTACAGTACAGCCCCTCAAAGGCCTGTGGGATATTCCTGGCCTGTTGTATCCTGCACAACATGGCCAATGACTGTAGGATAGCTGTACAGGTTGAAGAGGGGGACAGCGATGGGGACACCAGTGGTGCCAGTGTTGATGGTGATGAGCAGCCCCCCCTTGGACGGTGGGACCCCCGACTGATCCGGCAGGCCCAGCTGCACCGGGACACCATCACAGAGGAGCATTATGCACAACACAGGTAAGTCAAGGGGCCATGTGCAAACAACACTGTCCTGGCGCCACCCACAGGCACACAGAGTAACACACCAGGGGTGCATGATGGCAAGGGGGGTGGAAGGGACCAGGCACACAAACACACCATCAGGGAGGGGCGAACAGTCATATGGGCACACACACACACAAACACACCGGGCACAAAGCGTACATGGGTAGGTGCACAGCAGACCAGGAACAGACATGGCAAACACACAGATCCACAGACCACACCCACCACCTGTACTGTCCAAGCACGTGTGTCAGATGCTGGGCACCCTTGCACCTTGGTGTACAGTACAATGCAGGCATCATCATCTGCACGCACCTGTGGACAGCAGTCGGGATGGTGTGCAGGTGGTCCATATGTCGGCGTGATGGTCAGGGCACCCACCAGTGCACTGCCCACCATGACGCACAGTGCACACAGGGCAGCACCAGACAGGGCCTGCACTGGGAGACAGGTCAGTCATGTTGCACCATTCCACAGCCACTGTGGATGCGTGGGCAGCCCCGCCATGACCCAACAGCTCTGGCAGGCTGAGCAGGGGCCACATGGGGTGGCACCGATGGACCACCAGGGTCCCACTCATGAATGACCTTGTCCACAGTGGGGTCTGTAGGATGCCAAACATACCTGCACCAGGGGTGCTTGGGATGCCCACAGTAGAACCCAGTGTCGACAGGCTTGGTGTCATACGACACCGGGAACGGGGAGTGGAGAGTGTACTGTGTGGGGTGTGTGGTACAGGAGCACCTGCTTGTGTGCCCAATGCAGCCACGACAGTGACCAGTGCCTGGGTCTGCCTGTCAATGACGACGGTCACATCCATCTGCATATGGATCATCTCTGCACGGTCCAGAGCACAATCCCTGCTGTGCCGCTCCACAGCCGCACATGGTGCCTCCACAGATGTTGCAACCCGCCTTTGCTGCTGTACTGATTCCCGCAGCAGGTGGGTGTGCTCTTCAAATGGGTACTCTGCCACAATGGCATCCTGTCCCCCAAGGTGTGGAAGGTCCTGATGCTCAACACCCCTTGAGGGTGGGCGCTGTTCACCAGAACCAGGAATGGGCATATCAAAGGGTGGCGGGCATGTGCCACTGCTGGACACTGTACCCCCAGACCTGGTGGGTGACTGCTGCTGCCCCTCCAACCGCTGTGCCCCAGGGACCACTTGTTCCACTGCTGTGGCCGCAACAGTGCCAGACACCTGCACAGCCACCGGTGCTGCCCTACCGGTGCTGACAGGCACAGCCTGGGACTGTGCCAACATGCTGGTACACACGTTGGAACCAGCTAGGCCCAGGGGCATGTGCTGGCCTACTGTGTGTCCGTCATGGGACACACACATGTCACTGCCCATTGCAGTCCTTGCATCATCAATGGTGCAGATACATGCTACAGCCACAGTCACAGCATGCTGGCATGCTTACATGCCAGACTGCTGAGACACAGGCTGTGCACCCCCCACACCTGACTCACCGACACCAGAGTTGGCAGCCCAGCGTGCATGCTGGTGCAGTGCATGCTAGCTGGTGACAGAGGTGGATGGACCCTCCTCCATGTCCAGCAGGTCTTCCTCACTGCTTGGACCCACCACCACCATCCCATGAAGACGAACAGGATCTGTAACAGAAAGAGAGGACATGTGAGTGCATGTGAACAACCTTCCCCCCCAACACCACCACCATGTCATACCGTGCAGTGATGGGCTTCCACCTGTCTGGAATCCACCTCCTGGTACGCCCTCAATAGCACTGCACTGCATTGATGCAGCCAGTCGGTCCTCAGCCGGGGTCAGCTCCACCACCGCTGGCTGGCCCCTGCCAGTGCCAGCATGTGCCACCCTGAGGGCTGCCACCTTCTCCTTCACCCTCCTGCGGTCTGTCCCCATCTTCTTTTTGCATTCTTGCACGGAGCGCTGGTGGCTTCTGTGCAGGTTCACTGTCTGAGCTACCCCCTCCCATGCAGCCGCATGGGCCTGAGGGGTGCCCCGCTGTCCACTCAGTAGTGACTCCTCCTCCAGGTAGGCCTGGAAGAGGCCTCTGTCTCTGCCGTGGTGAAGTTGGGCCTCCTCCTCCTTCGCCCACCATCCTCACCCTCACCTTGGCTCTGCTCCGGTCATGGCAATCTGTATGGGTGGAAGTGGACACCTGTCACTGTGCAGTCTACAGCATTATCCCATGCCCATTGTCCAGAACATCCCACAGCATGCAACCCACCTCTCACCTGCAGTAGCCGAACCTGGCCAGCGCAGCCCAATGTCGCACATTTATAGCGCAATGCATGCAAATTAGGAGTGGAGCAACTGTAATGAGATGCAAATCGCACCACTGCGCCTTTGAATGGCTGATCAGATGATTTGCATGTGTCGGCTGAATATCACGCCATTGCGCTTTGTGCAATACGGTTGAGCCAGCTGAGCCAATGGTGCAGATCTGTGACTGTGTGGTACACTGCATTGCGCATGCCCAGGTAGCTTACGCAGGCATCTACCACACTGATGATGTGCTGTGCATGATCAGCAATTCAGGCCATGGCCACCATTGTGCCAGTGGCGCTACAGCACTGGGCACCATATGGCGCTGTGGCACTACTGCGCAATAGTCTACTGTGGCACTGGCATGCAGGTGGTCGGTCGCGCAGGATGCGTAGACGTCAGATGGCGCTGCATGTGGCCTTGCATCATAGACCCCTGACCTGGTGTCCAACCTTTGGCCCCTGGCACTGTTCAGCTGCCATGTGTATGGCCCTATTGTTCTGTTTGGTGACAGCGCTATGTGAACCGATGGCGCTGTACGAACAGCACGATTGGAACCTATGGTGGTCTATTGCACAACATTTCCACGTTGCAATTTCTATGCAGGCTCGTAACGTCACCAATTTTCTATATTTTCACTTCAGATTTTCAGTGTTGCCATTTTTCACACCTCCTCATGAACAGCTCAACTATTTCTCACATCCTGCTAGAAATGTGTTTTCACACCTCTGCCACAGAATGGTGCATCACAGTGTGAAATGAACTTTCAGGATGGATTAAGAAACTCACAGTGCCAGCTTTGATGAGGGGATTTCCCAGCATGCACCCCAGGGTAATCAAGGAAATGGCAGAATTATTGGCTGGCCCAGTTTCTTGGCTGTTTCAGAAATCTCTGGATACAGGTGAGGTTCCTGAGGTATGGAGACAAGCAATGGTTGCCCCAATTCACAAGAAGGGAGGTCATGAATTATAGGCCCATTAGTCTGACCTCAGTTTTGGGGAAAATTTTGGAGGGTATCATTAAGGATTACATTATAGAATTCTTAACCACATCAGGTAACAAGGATATTACACAACACGGGTTTACCAGTGGGAGGTCATGTCAAACAAACCTTTTGGAAATTTATAGCAAAGTTATCAAATCCATGGATACAGGCAACTCTGTGAATATCGTTTTCTTGGATTTTGCTAAAGCATTTGACAAAGTCCCCCACGAGGAGTTGGTTAAGGCCTTAACTGATTTAGGTTTCCCTGTCAGGGTTTCTCAGTGGGTGGAGGCATGGTTAAATGGAAGAAGCCAGAGGGTTTGTATAAGGGGTGAATATTCTGGCTATGTCAGAGTGACTAGTGGGATACCCCAGGGCTCTGTTTTGGGACCTTGTCTTTTTAACAAATATATTTCATCGATGCAGGTTCAGTCTGGGGTCTGGCTCTCAAAATTTGCAGATGATACTTGACTTGGTTGTCCAATCAATAATGAGGAAGATCAGTTCATCTTATAAACAGCCCTGAGCAACCTGGGATGGCCTTACAGAAAAACATTATTTTTAATATTGAAAAGTGTGTGATCATGCATCTGGGTAATACAAACAATTTAAATATATCCTAGGGGTAGTGCACTCAGAGCTTTTAAAGATGAAACAGATTTAAGCATATGTATCAGTAGTGACCTCAGTTTTAGTATGCAGTGCAGTCAAACTGTCAATAAGGCAAGCAGCATAATGTACTGCATTCAGAAGCATATAAAATGTAGGGATAGAGAGGTCATATCTCCCTTGTACACAGCACTGGTGTGCCCCCATGTGGAGTATTGTGTGCAGTTCTGGGTTCCACATAAAAAAGGGGATACTAAAGCTTTGGAGATGGTCCAGATGAGGGCTACCAAGAAGATTAAGGGTACTTTAGGTCAGAGCTATGAGCAAAGGCTGCAATCTTTGGATATGTATTCCTTGGAGTTCCGTAGACTGAGAGGGGACAAGTGTCGGATTTACAGGGCCTTGACTGACAAACATCTGTGGGATCTATTGGTACTGGTGTTAAGGGATCAACCATATAATACCAGAACATCCCTTTCAGCAGGTTAAAGATAGATTTAGAACCAATAAAAGGAAATAATGGTTTAATATTAGAGTGACTGAGATTTGGAACACCCTGTCTTATGAGATTGTGGAAAGTAACAGTATTTTATAATTTAAGACAAAGGTTGACAAATATCTTATAATCAGGGATATCCATGGATATTCTTTATGTATTAATGGTGAGCTTATGGACAAATGTCTTTAAATGCTCAGTAATATCTATGTAATCTATGTATCTCCATCTTACACACACACACACACGTCCATGGTACTGGCAAGCTTCCCCAGAGACTGTCAGACATGGGTCTGTATCCCACCATTACCTGCAGTACTGGAAGACCACTTGTCAGCTGCTTGATCCCAGTACTACCCTACAAACCCCAAATGCTATTAGCTCATTCACAAAACCAGATCACCAGTGTGGATGAATGTGTGGCATGCAGCCTCTCAAGCCTCACTGCCACTGCTTCAATATAAGTGCCTGATAGCAACTGCACAGCAGTTAAAACACTCAACAGTTGCACATCCTTAGTCAGACAATACACCCGCTTAAAATCAACCATACTCCATCTTCAGTGGACAGTCACATACCAAGAAAAACTTCAGAATAGTAACAGTACACATATTTCAAACCACACCAACACATGTGACAAAAACAAACAGTTTCACTGGAGCAGCCAACCAATATGTCACCCTCCCCCCCAAAGAGGTATAACATCCTGAGTACAAACTGACAACCCAAGTAACTGATTACCATGAATCTAATACCTCCCTGATAGAAATACCACACACTGTATGTTGACCAAACACTCACACTGTAAGCTGTAGACAATGATATGTATAGTGTAACATTTTCTATTTTTTGACCATTTAGACTGGCTCTTAAAAGAGCCATTTTTGTCAGTGCCTATGTCATGTGCTTGAGACGTACAGTTGTACAGGTACACAATCACAGAATTGTAAGGATGATATTTTGAAGGTCCCCAACAAAAATGTTATTACCTGTGCTTGAGAGAGGCACACCATCTTTTAGATACAGCCAATATTTGTCATATAACATAAGTTAATTCTCAACCAGAAAAAAACAAGGCCATGATTTCCACCAGCCACCAAAACATGCATAAACATCTCTAACTGTCCTTAAACACCCACTTAAGTAACCTGCTGGAGCAGGTTGAATCCTTCAAATATCTAGGAATCACCTTAGACTCCCACCTGTCCTAAGCTACCACATAACTAATGTTGCCAAAACTGTGAACTCCAGACTGAGCCTACTCTATCATCTATGGAGACACCTGACTAAAGAGGCCCTCACTGCCACTGTTCAAAGCTCCATCATCTCCCAGATTGACTATGGCCTTTTCATCTATGGCGCTGCCACTGCCACTGCCACGGCACTCAGAAGGGTAACCACCACCCTAAACAAGGCCTGTCGACTCATCATTGGTGCTA
This sequence comes from Neoceratodus forsteri, assembly GCA_016271365.2. Classification (NCBI taxonomy): domain Eukaryota; kingdom Metazoa; phylum Chordata; order Ceratodontiformes; family Ceratodontidae; genus Neoceratodus; species Neoceratodus forsteri. Next base: position 164,211,411 of record CM028138.1, read on the forward strand.
AATGTCTCACGCACACCTGTGACCTCTACACACAAGCAAACTGGCTGCAACTTGAAAATAGAATTAAGTACCAAACCTGTGTGGTTGCAAAGAAAATCCAGTTGGGGATTGCCACCCGCAGAGTCTGTACCCTTCTTCAAACAAAAACCAGCTCTAGAATCACCAGAGGATCAAAGCCACAACTGTTTTGAATCCCTCGCTACTGCACAACCCAAGGCCAATGATCATTCACCTACAGAGCCCCCACCTGGTTTAATGGTCTTGCCAATGATACTATCACCACCACTGGTCTTGGTGCCTTCAAATCCAGGCTCTGTTACACCCTTGTTGCCTCCAGCACCTGTGATTGCCATGGCTAATATTCTGCACCCATCTTCCTGTGCTCACTTATGCCTGGCCTCTTGCCCACCACACTTGCCCTTCCAGGGCCACCATTCTATCTCCCGTAGTTATGCCACTGACAATGCCACCTGGCTGCCTCGCACCCTTCCCTGCCCCCAACCCTATCCTTTCCTCCCTTCTCCTTCTCTGATTGCCTGCTACTGCCCCCTTCTTTTTCTCCTCCTACCCCCTCAACCTATCTCTACCAAATGTTCATTTTTTGCAACCTGTGTTATCCTTTAACCTGTATGTTATCCTTGTAACCTATGACGTGGAACCTTTGTAAAAGAGCATTAGGCTCAAAGGTAAATTGTAATCCTAGACTAAATAAATAAATAAATAAATATGTAATTTGGGGGTGATGAATGGTATGCATTCCCATAGCACAGAGGAATCCAGATGTTTGTTTACCTTCCTGCATGATCTTTCAAGTGCAGGACAGTAATCCTCACCTCTCCAGATCATGCGTTGTGTAATATCTGAATACAGAATTTTACAAGCTGGTAACATACTCATAATATGCTGCAAGTCAAACTGTGCAGCTTTAATTAAATCAATAGCCCTTTTGTTCCACAAATAATTACCTCCGACATGTATAAGGAGTATGTCTAGTTCTGGGTGTGTCTCCAGCAAGTGATATATGGTAGGCATGAGCCGCTCCCACCTAATGCCACCCTTCCCAAACCAAGACACTGAGCAGTCAGGTAGGTGCAAGTCATTGCCAAAATGACTACCTCTACTGAAAACTGCTGCCCTTCTTACCAAACTTGATCCCACTATCCATACACTCAGTCTTGATTTTTCTGCCATGCTGAGTAAGAAACCTCTAAAAACTCAGATGAAGAAATATCAGAATTGTGTCTGTCTGACTACCAAGCACTACCAAGCCTAATCAGCAGGATAAATACAGTCAAAACAATCACAAGGATTATCCTGATCCCAGATTGGCTCATGCAGCCTAAAAGATCCAGTTATGTCTGTAAAGGCTTTTTCTATTGGTATTGTGTTTATTAAACATTCTTTTCGTTTTGGTGGGAGAACACTGGCTGGTCATTGGCCACACTTCATGACTTGCCAACAACACCGATTTCCATTGGACAGATGTAGAAGTCATTATGGTCTGTGAAGCTCAACTCCCTCTTTTTTCAGCTAGCAGCTTGAGTGGTGAGTGGAAGCATAGCTATGTATCTCACAGGCATAGTTTTCAACAGTTTAAAAGTCTACTATCTATTTTCATTATCTTAGTATACTATAATTACAGCTGTGGTTATTCAGTGCTTAGTATGTATTTACAGAGAATTAGTCATATTATGTATGTGAACTACTAATACATTTGAATCTCTCATTAATAACAGTAAAACACTCAGTAGCATCTTAGCCTAGCCAGTACAGAATGTATTTCCCAGGTAACATTGAACATGTGTTAGAAGTAGTACTATTCTTAGATAACAACTAAGCAAGTAGCAAAACTGTATTACAAGTAAAATGCACTAGATCTCCCTTTATGCAGCAAGTGTTAAATGTTGGCAAATGTCTCATCAAAAATGGAAAACTGGTACAAGTAATAGAAAACCTGGGGCAGTATAAGCATCCACTTATAATAATTCTCACATTAACACTCTTAAGATTACTACTATAAACACTCAAAAGAGAATATGAATCCAAATTAAACATTTAATTTCTCACACCAAAACATGACAACAGAATGGCAAAAAACAGCATAAAAATGGCACAGTGCTTCTTATGCTCTTTAAAAGCTTCATAAATGCTTTCCAGGTAACTAAAAACTGAATAAAATTATCTAAAATTAGACTGTGATCATTACTCACTATTTGCCCCGGAGTTGCTGCTTCTTGAAAACTAGTCTCAAAATGGCCCCCACAGTGTTATTCTTTGATTCTATTGTCTCAGAAAAGTCACATGATAAAGTTAGCTGTTTCTTTGTACGCGAGACTGCAAAACTTTGATCGCAAGAATAAAGTGAGACTTCATTGTTAGAGCCTCTGTAGTTGTTAAAAACATTAGAATTTGTATTTGTTTAACACATCGAGCACTCCTGAACCTTTCTACTACTTATCACAAATAAATATGATGGGAATAATCATTTTTACTAAGTTTTGCAAAATCTAATGATATTTTTATGATCTTTGATCACGAGTGTGTAGATTCTTTGATCGCAACTAGGTTTGACTGAGAGGATCTTCACGAGCCTACAAAATCTTTGATCGCAAGAATAACGCAAGACTTCGGTGCTGGAACCTGTCTAGTTAAAAAATAAAATGTTTACATTTTCATTTTTTCAACACACTGAGTAGTACTCAGTGTTTGAACTACTCATCAGACATAAATATCACAAGAATAATCATGTTTACTAAGTTTTCTAAAATTTAACAATATTTTTACGATCTTTGATCAGGATCGTGCAAATTCTTTGATTGCGACTTGGTTTGACCGTGAGGATCGTTTGCGAGCCTGCAAATTCTTTGATCTCGAGGAAAACATGAAATTTGAAGTTTGAAAGTTAATAAAAATAAAATAAACATTTTTATCACCAATTTTCAATTGACTGTGTGGTCATAGCTTGGTCATATCTCTTTTTTTTGTTGTTTAACCAGGAATAACACACTAAGCTGAAAGCTTTTTTACAGGTGCGACCTGTAAATTTTACTTATAATTATTATTATAATTACTTATAAAACTTGCATGTAGTTTAAATAACAATATTTCATCATGTTTCAAACAATAACAGTACTTTTAAATCTTTAATCATGAGCGAGCAAAATCTTTGATCGTCACCTGGATTGATTGTGAGGATCGTTCGTGAGCTCACAATTTCTTTGTTCATGAGAATAATGCGAGATTTCAACTGTTTCAGATGAGCACTTTTAAAAAATTCTGTTTTTTTATACATTCTCACCACACCATATAGACACATGTCTATTTATAGGTTAGAAGATCTGTCTACTGCAGTAACTATGCTAAATAAACGTCTAGTATTATTTTATTCTGTTTTCATGTTCTTTGCTCATGAGTGTGCAAATTCTTTGATCGTGACTGTCTTTGATCATGAGGATCGTTAGTGAGGCATCAACTTCTTTGGTCATGACAAAAATGTCAAATTTGGCATGTAGTCAATATAAATATGTAATTAAATCTACCAACATAGCTAATATTATACCTCCCAGACACTATAAAAAACATACCACTGTGCACTATCTCCATTGAGCAATAGTACCCTGGCTATCCTGTCATTATTACATCCTTATATATCTTATCTTTTTCCAAACGATCACCTTCAAATAATATACCATAACTTCAATTTTTATGATATTTCACTACTTTCTGGCAAACAGAACTACCACCAAACATTATTACAACATATACTCCGCAACCTATTCTGTAAGGGGTATGGTCTTCACACATAACTAGTGCAACATGTGACATGTGTAAAGACAGATCAACCAACAACCATACCTGAGAGGCATGTCACAAGTCACAGCCCCTCCAGCAAGTATAAGGCACCCTTTAAAAGTCTGCAATGCATCTGTGTCCCCAACCTACCAGCCACTCCCTCACTCAGAGTAAACACCAAAAATGACTAATTATTAAATAACCTCAAGATACCTCACAACCTTCTCACCCTTAGCCAGTCATCCATCTCACATCGCATCTATATACCATAGAGTCAGACATTGTTCATTCAGCAGATGACCATCCAGTACAGAGGCTGAATGTGCCACTCACTGGCTACCAATCAGGCATGCACTGACATGTGTGTGCACCATCAGAAGTGCGTAGTGACAACTATTCTAATTAGACTACCAAGCATCACACGGCAATGTTATTATGTATTATTTGTGTCAGTTCATAATAATTAGTAATGTAGATAGAGAAGAAGGGGACCAGCTGCATGGAAAAGTGTGTCCAGTCAGGCTAAGGTAGATTTGGGAGCGGCACTGTATACCATGTCGCAGTAGTCAAAAGAGGGGAGGATCATCTTATGCACTAGCTCACACCTTGCCATGAGAGGAAGGCAGTTGTGGTTCCTGTAAAGGGCTCCGAGCTTGGGGTGCAGTTTTTTTTTTGTGATCTCATCAATGTGGTCGGAGAAGGACAGGTGATGGTCGAGACAAATCCTGAGGTAGCGGAAGGAAGCGACATCCTCCAGTATCGTCCCATCAAGGGTGTGGAAGGTAGGGAGGGAAGGAAGCCTGGTTAGACATCGCCAAGTGCCAACGGTCATGGTGGTAGTTTTGTTCACATTGAGAGAGAGAGCTGGTGAGAGCTAAACCATAACTGTACCTTGTTGAAGTCAACCTGGAGGTTGGCTGTTACCTCTTCTGGAGAGGGGCCCGAGGCAAAAAGGACAGTATCGTCTGCGTACATTTGAATAGACGTGGATGACCACACCAGAGGGAGGTTATTTAAAAAGATGGAGAACAGGATAGGGCCAAGTACTGATCTCTGGGGGACTCCGATGGCTATAGGGAGGGGTGAAGAGGTGACATTGGTGATTCTAACTGACTGAGTTCTGTTAGCAAGGCAGGCTTTGAACCAATTGGTAGCTGAGCCAGCTAGGCCCGCTTCTCAGAGACATTGAAGTAGCAGAGGTGGGAGACCGTATTGAAAGCTTTGGCTAACCGGAGGAGCCCTCCCCACCCTCGAACCGAAACAAGGTACGGCGACTGCATTTCCTGAAGGAGACCTTCTTCTACAGCTGTTGTTATTGAGCCTTTTTAAATTCGAATAGCCTTTTGTGTTGACCCAACAGTGGAGATAGTTTTTTAAGCTGGATTTTATTCTACTTTAGGGATATTATTGCCTTATACATGGTGAACCTTAAGAGGGTTTTTATTTAACTTTAGGGGATATATTTGCCTTTATAACTGGTGCAGCTTACTTGTGATTTACTATTAATTATATTGCATCAGCCTGTATCCTCTGGGGAAGCAACAGCACAATCAGACACTCCATTTTCATTGTTAGGAAATGTGTAAATGCCTTACTCAGTCTGGCTATAAATCCATTCATCTCCTTTCTCCACAGCACAGTTTGTGGATCCGTCAGCTGCAGGGTCCAGGTCACGAGGCCATAACCAGAGGAGCTCTCCCCCCAACCCCGAACTGAAACAACGTACGATGACCACGCATTTCTCTGAAGGAGACCTTCTCTACAGCTGTTAAGCCCCAGTTGCTTCGCCACTGCTCCCCACCCACCCCCAATACCTTCCCACCCTTAGCCAGCTTTTCTTTTATGCAAGAGTGTCTCACAATATTGAAGCGATCATGAGGGTCGTGTTTTTCTATCTCCCTTGTTTTCCACCCGCACTTTATCTTCACTGACCACCAGAGGTCGCACTTAAGTTTGAACTCACCTATTCCTTGTCAGTTCCCTGTCTCTTGTGTCTTTTACTACCACTAGCTCCTTTATACCTCCTTGCCCACTCACCCCCTGCTTATTCCCCCTAATTACTTCTGTTGAATTATGCACACAAAGTTCACTAGCTACTTTACTATCGGTGTATTAATACTTGCAGCAGGGGACATACATTCTAACCCTGGCCCCTCAAACCTACCCATGGTGCATTCAACAGCAGGCCCCTACCCTAACAAAACCCCTAACCCCCACTGGAGATCACCTCCCATGGGGTCTGCGCCTCCTGCACCTAAATATACATAGCTTGCCCCTTAAACTTGACTCCCTCCAGTTACTCACAGCACACTATGCCCCTGATGTCATCGTCCTCTCTGAAACTTGGCTAAACAAACAAGTCCCTGACTCCTCGATTGCTATTCCAGGCTACGCAATTGCCCATCAGGACAGGTCAACTAGAGGCGGTGGTGTGGCTATCTATGTAAACTCTAATCTGCATTTCTCAACTGCCCTAGCCAAAGCTGAACCCGATGCCTATGAAATTCTCTTGCTTCAACTGGCTCTCCCCTTCTCCCTCCCTATCTACATAGCTGGAGTCTATTGTCGGCCTGGCTTCCCAGCTTCATCTGTCACCAATCTCCTAGAACAAACTGCCTCCCAAACCCCTACTGGTGAACTCTATGTCATGGGTGACTTCAATTACAACTGGCTAGCTCCCTCCTTCAACAAAACCCAAACGGACATTGCCTCACTTAACCTCTCACAAACCAACTCTGAGCCCACATGCCTAAACTCCAAAATGGGAAACCACTCACTACTTGACTGGGGCCTCACCAGTCACCCCCACCGGGTTATCACTTCAGGGCTCCTACTTGATTCCCTAAGTGATCACCACATTATTTATCTAGTCCAGAAAATCCACCGACCTTGTTCCCCTCCAAGGTACATACTCCAACATTCCTACAAATCTCTAAACCTCACCTCCGTGCTTGAAGACTTAACTCTTGCTTGCTGGGTATCCTCCACCAAACTCTGCTCTATCGATGATGCCTTCCTTCATTTCCAAAACACATTCCTCCAAGTCTGGGATGCTCATGCCCCACTGTGTCACTCCAGGGTACATGGCTATCACCTGCCCTGGATCACCCAGGAACTGACAGCCTGCCAAATCACCCGGGACAAAGCATGGAGCACCCACAAAACCTCACACCTCCCAAGCGACCTTATCATCTATCGGTCTCCACACAATAAATGCACCAGAGCAACCTGCCTAGCTAAAGTGGAATACTTCAGCTCCTCCCTTCATTCCAACTTAAACTGTCCATCCAAATTCTGGAAGGTTATTCACTCCGTCTTCTCCCCCCAAACTGCCCACCCTCCCTCTCCTCCTCATAAAAAACTCCCTCCTCACTGAGCCGCAGGATGTCGCCACTGCTTTCAATACATATTTCTTCTCCTGTGCCTTGGCCCTCATCTCTTCCCTGCCCACCTCGGTGCCACACAGTCCTCCTCCCATAAGTTTTAATTCCAGTGGGCACCCCACCTTCACCTACAAAGTAATCCTGCCAGTTGACATCCTTGAAGTCCTTCAGGCCCTCAACACAGCAAAAGGTAAATCTCTTGATGGCCTCGACTGCAATCTCCTCCACCTCTCGGCCCCAGCCATTGCAACCCCCCCTCACCACCCTCTTAAACCTCTTCTTTTCCTCTGCCACTGTCCCCCAGGTCTGGAAGCAGGCCATTGTCATCCCCCTCCCTAAAGGAGGTGTCACCACCTCCCCCTCAAATTATCACCCTATCTCCCTCCTCCCTGCACTCGAAAAGCTGCAAGAACACTTAGTGCTCAACCAACTCACCTCCTTCCTCTCTGACACCAACTTCTTCATGCCGTTCCAGTCCAGTTTCAGGAAGGGCCATTCCACAGCCTCCTCCCTGGTTATGTTCATGGATTCCATCCTGTCAGGCATGGACAAAGGGTTGATCATCTCAGCCATTTTCATAGACCTTGCCAAAGCTATCGATACAGTCTCCCACCCTCTGTTACTTCAATGTCTCAAAGAAGTGGGCCTAGCTGGCTCAGCTACCAATTGGTTCAAAGTCTACCTTGCTAACAGAACTCAATCAGTTAGAATTGCCGATGTCACCTCTTCACCCCTCCCTATAGCCACCGGAGTCCCCCAGGGATTAGTACTTGGCCCTATTCTGTTCTCCATCTTTTTAAATAACCTCCCTCTGGTGTGCTCATCCATGTCTGTTCAAATGTACACAGACGATACTGTCCTTTTTGCCTGAGGCTCCTCCCCAGAAGAGGTAACAGCCAACCTCCAGACTGACTTCAACAAGGTACAGTTATGGTTTAGCTCTCACTAGCTCTCTCTCAATGCGAACAAAACTACCACCATGACCTTCAGCACTCGGCAACATCTAACAAGGCTTCCTTCCTTCCCTCCCTACCTTCCACACCCTTGATGGGATGATACTGGAGGACGTCATTTCCTTCCGCTACCTCGGGGTTTGGCTCGACCGTTACCTGTCCTTCTCTGACCACATTGATGCCATCATAAAAAAACTGTGCCCCAAGCTCGGAGTCCTTTACAGGAACTGCAACTGCCTCCCTGTCATGGCCAGGCATAAGCTAGTGCATAAGATGATCCTCCCCTCTTTTGATTACTGTGACATAGTATACAGTGCCACTCCCAAATCTACCTTAGCCAGACTGGACACACTTTTCCATGCCTTCTGTTGCTTTGCCTTCAGTGCCACCCCCACACCCATCACTGCAACCTCTACCATGCCTTCACACTCCCTTCCCTCAAAAACCGTCGCCTGCAGCACTGCACTAAATTTGTAGCCAAATTCTGGCATGACGCCCTGCCCTCATACTTCTCTACCCTACTTACCCCAGCTCCCTCCCCTTCTAATGCCCTCAGATCCCTCGATGACCAGAATCTTCAAATCCTTAGGTGGAAAACCACTATTGGGCAATCTGCCTTCTCCTACTGCTTGCCCAAACTCTGGAATGAACTCCTGCCCCAAATTCACCACTCTTTGTCTTCAGCACTAGCAAACTACCTCTCAGTAAATTGCTCCTGCATTTAAGCCACAAAGGTGTCCCCTTTATCCCCCCTCCTGATTGCCTGACCAGCGGCACCTATCTTACGCTATGGAAGCTGGCTTATCTATACCAACTTCAGCACTTCTAGTACATGGGTTTTAACCTGTCCTAAACACTTCTTGATACTGCCTGATCCTCACATTTTCTCCACTCATTGTCACACCTCATCTATCCAATACTGTCCCATTCTGTAATATAATCTATGCCTGCCTACTGTTGTTGTTGAACTGTACTGTTGTCTCGTCCCTATTCCAACACACAATTGTATCCTGCAACTGCATAACTGAAACTTTCTCTGTAAACCGTACAACTGAATCTGACTACTGTATTGCTGTAATTGTGCTCAGCTATGTTCTACTGTTTTTCCTCACATATGTAACTCTTGATAACCTGCGAGTTATCTCCCACTGTACCCTCACCCCCAGGCTGCACCGGAAGATGAGCATCTTTTTGCTCAGTGTGCCATCCTGGTGAAACAATTTCAATAAATAAATAAATAATAGTAGTATTGTGGAATTACAGCATATCTCTGGACTATCATCAACTGCATTGACACTTTTTGGTATTCTGACAGCTGGGTAGGAAGATACCCCAGCTGCACACATTTGCCATGGTGCATCGCATGTGCTGTCCTGATTCTGGGATGCGTTGTGTAGCACTGACAACACTGTTATTGACAAGGGTGGTGAGGGAATTTAGCACTATGAAAAGCAGGTCACCCAACCCCCCACTCAGAGAACGTATGTAAACTTAAACCACATAAGTAGTGGTTGTTACTTACATTACTGTTCTTCCTCTTTAGCTCCATTCACAATCCTCATATTGTGCATTTTTTTATCTTCTACTGCAATACACTGCAACTCCTCCTGTAAAAAACATCACACTATGTCGCAGCATGTTTAATGACACACCTGCTGTCATAACAACTGGTTGACACAAGTGGCCCACAACATTTTGCAAGTCACATTTAAGAATTCCGCAATTTGTATCTCTGTTGTAAGCAGATACTTGTGCCACTGCACTTGCCGCAGGTGGTCTTTTGACAACCATTACTCTTCTACAATCTGACCCAATATTCAGATAATACTGTAGTGCAGAGAATTATTGAAACTGGTCACGCACTGTGATACAAATTTTTGCATTTAACAAATTACATTTTTTGTAGTGTTGTATGCTGTCAATGGCTTAAGCAGTATGCACTTCTTATAAACCTATAGCACATTGCTCTTACACATTACTTATCAATCAGTAGTACTAATACTTGTTGTTTTCCTTTTTCTTTCTTAGGAGACTACAACAGACAAGAGATTGAACACATATGTGAGGTCTTTCATCATGGTCATTTGTCGTAAAGTAAAAGAACAAAGTAAAAGTGCCAGATGTACTGCTTATTCACCATCATGCCATGTAAACAGTAAAGGCGCAACATGTCAGCAGAAGAAAAATGAAATTTCTTCTGTTATAAGTAGACATATCATAAAGCGTACACATTTAAACAAAGACAACATCTCCTATTGTAAAATTACAACCAGTAGACTTTCTACAGGTACTGTGCAGACACAATGTCTAGCATTGTCATCAACAAAACATAGATATGTGAGACAAGAACAAAATGCTGGATGTGTCAGTTCTGCTACTGCACAACACAGCAAGGCAAATTTTTTCAAATAACTTGGCCATAGAGATAAAATTGACCATGTGATCTCTAGTATAGTGAGACACAAAGGGAACAGACTGTTTAGTAAGGTTGCATTAATGAAACTGAGCTTGAGAGTAAGATGATTTGTTAATGTAGCTCTAGCAATTTGTTCCCAATAATGGGGTGAAATGATGTCAGCTATTGATAAATTAAGTTTAAAGATTGAGGAGATGAGAAACAAACTATTGTCTTTTGAACACTTGAACAGAGAAAATATATATGTGGTGTTTCAAGGAGACTGGCTTCATTCAGAATGCTCAGAAGCATTCTTCTAGGAAGAGACATACCATGCACACAACAGAAATGTCAGTTTGACAATTGATGAACATGGAAAAGTCCAGAATGTCTTAGTTTTTTCTCATGAAAGCCTTGACTTTCACAATGATGCTGAAGTTGAACAGGTAGCAAGTAACCCAAAGTCGTCAGCTAACAAATGTGCATGTGACACAACATGCAATGTTAGGGAAGAATCAATAATGTCAATTGAAACTTTCCTGTCAACATTTCTAACCACAAAGAGATCTGAACAACAAACACTAATTCACACCATTGACAAGTGTGAGATTTGGCCTCACACAGGCCTAATGGGTCATTCCCTTGCATGCTTAAAGAGCATGAACTGTGAGAGTGTATTCCATCACTTTGGCATGCTAGCAGTGCATAACTCTGGCATTCAAAAATTTGTATAAAGATTATATCGAGTGAGATCTGTTGTTCGACACTGGGTGTGGGCTTATCATTGTCAGAAACAACACTAAAAGAAGTAAAGGTTTTTGGCACACTGGGGGTGATCTCACCAGTGTGCTACAGTAATAGAGGGAAAGATAAATCCTGACATGAGGATTGGGTACCCTGATGTCAGCAAATAATAATAAGAATGGGCTGTGGAGGTGAAGGGGGGAATTTGACACTGGGGGTTGGCATCCCAGTGTCAGAAACAACAGAAAGTTTTCAGAAAGTTAATGCTTTCAGTGCACTGGGAGTGGTCTCCACAGTGCACCACAGTATTGGAGGGTTAAAGAAATGCCAACAAGGGGATTGGGACCCCGAAGTCAGGACACAGTAATTACAAAGGGGTATGCCTGGAAAAATGACAGTTCAATGCAGGACTCTGTATTGTAAAATGCCACTTTGATGCAGGATTCTTTATTTGTTTATTTGTTTGCTTATTTAAGAGTTTTATCAGGAAGACATGCTGAGCAGGCTACTGCTCAATTCCAGATGCATCCTGGGGGTAGGGGGTATGGGAAAATACATATAGTGTACAGTATACAATAACAGCTGGTAAGATAAGTCAAGAAACAATATTACAGTACATTCAAGAGACAATATAAGAGCAAAATAGCCATCATCATTCTGAATCTAACACCGCAGTTTGTTGCAAGATTCTGCATCGAACTAGAATCCTATGCTGATGCAGGATTCTGCATCAAGCTAGAATCCTATGCTTCCATGGACATCTACCATATACACTCACTATAAGACACATTTTTACCCCTTTTACATTGCTATATCAGGTACCTTGACATATACACAGGTCAGTCGGCAAAATCTGGTAATCAATCTCACCATAACAGAACTTCAGCTAAGTACTGGTACACCCTCCCCATTGGCACTACTTCACAAATACTAGTACAGCTCCTGCACATTTATCTAGCTACCCAACTAACACAGTGCCATGCATGTAACATGTAAACACACTTTTTTCTCTTTTTAAACAAACTCCTGCCACATGCTAAAGTCTTTGCTCACCCCCCACCTTCCACTTCCTTGAATTATGTTCATCTGGTGGTCTGACCCCCTCCTAATAAGTATTTACAATTCCTGTAAACCAGAACCTGAAACCCTTGAACTAACACATTACCTGTGTAAAAGGTATTTGAAACTGTCTTTCCAGACCAGTGTTCCTCTCCCTCTGCACTGCTGTCTCCAATTGTGTCTTCAGTCACGGCATGCTTCACTACCTCCCCCTCAATGGACCAGATATTGCACTGGTTTGGGAATGGGTTGAGATGGGCTTTTCTGACATCAAGGAGGATGGCTTGAAATTAAAAATAGGACTGCAAGTACTAGCAATGACTTTTTTTATTATAATCATGTTGTGGTTTTCAATCGATGTGCAGTGTTTGAAAAAACTTTTGCAATAAATAAGTTTGTCTCAGCTGATACATGGGTCAGTCATGTTTAGAAAATTACCTGCTTGCATTGGGGAAGGGGCTTATACATGAGTTGGCTTATACACTAGTATATACAGTATTTTCCCCATAGGAAATAATGGGAAAAGGAACATCTCATAACTTTGGAATGGATTAATACTTTTTCTCCAAACCTTCAAAATGCACATTTGTGAGGCCACAGTTTCCTACCCTGAACATTTCAGCCCTATAGCTACAGCCATTTCTGAGATACAGGATGACAAAGAAACAGCAAAATAAACATAAAAATATCTTATTTGTCAACACTTTATATATTGGAAACCACAAAAGGGATTCAAACCAAACTTAGCATATCAATAGAGCTGTCCCTTCTGAAGATGCTTTCAACATGTCAAGCAGATCTGTTAAACCTGCCCAAAGTTATTACCCTGCAAAAATTGGCTTTTAACATTAAATGCTTATGCTAACCCTAACTAAAGCTGCACTACCATGCAGCTATTATATATATATATATATATATATATATATGTGTGTATATATATATGTATGTATGTATACTTTGCAAAAAACTCCATTAATGCAACAGTTAAGGTTGCTTCCACAGTGACAAAAGTGAGGAAATTCATTATTAGGGATTTCAGCCCTAACTCTGAATCCCCCCTCCCACACATACACACTCACATATACAAGCAGGGGACGGTACAAAACAACTCAACCAATCAGAAACAGATACCATAAGGTAACATAAAGAACATACAACTCTGTAAATATACCACAAGAGGCATCCATCATCATGTATCAGCAACTGTATCAGTTCTGCTGCCATCCCAGTGTCTTGGGGGGTACATCCACATGCTGTACAACCATGTATGATGGCGACTGCATGAACTGTATACCTCCATGCAGATAGTACAAGAGTACCCATAAGTCATGGTGGGGCCATATGGTGAGTTGGACCCTGTTCTTCCATCCCTCATTTGACATAGAATAACACTGTACATATGTCACAGTGGGACTGCAGGGTCTTATGTACCTTGTCTTCCCATCTCTACATCAACATAGTACACTATCTATGTGTCATTGTGTACACATGTCACAGTGTGACCTCATGGTTGTTCAGATACTGCACTCCCATCCCTCTATCATGATATAAGTACAAAACAATCTATATGTCACACTATCTGTATGTTACAGTGAGAATACAGGGTGCTTTTATCCTGCATTCCCATTCCTCCATCTACATACTACAATACAATACATAAGTTACACTACCTACAGTATATGTCACATGAGAACAGTGCAACATATGGATAGTGTGACATGTGGATTGTGTTGTACTATTTCAATAGAGGTATGGTATTGCACAGTCCAAAGGACCCTATATTTTAACTGTGACCTATGGACAATATGACATATGGGTAGTGCTGCACTATCTTGATCTAGGACTGGGAGGGCAGTGTCCCACAGTGACATATGAATTGTGTCTTCTATGGATTTTGACATTTTATGTCAATGTATGGATGAGAGTGCATGGTCCAAAAGACTGTGTGCTCCCAGTCCCACATTGACATAATAGAACAGTGTTGATGTGTAATGTTGGGAACAACATTCCTCCATCTAGATACTACAACAGTCTGCATAGATGAGGTTTGGTGTGTGGGGTTATTCACCATTCAGTTACATTGCTACCTGCAGATGGTACAAGAGAATACATACCTAACAGTGGAACCACACATCCTGCACTTACCTCCATCCACACAGAAGAACAGTGTAAATATGTCACAGTCACAGTCATGCTGTAGACTGCTTTAGACCATGTTCCTATCCCTCCACAGATAGGCATATGTAACTAACTGTGTTAATACAGCAGAGTGTGGCTCTTATAATTCAATTCATTAAGTTATGAGCAGGTGCAGCAAAATAGTACAAAAATAGTCATGACCATCCCATACTAAATAAGCTTCATGTGGAATGTTCTACGTAGCCTTCTTAACACCTCACCATATATGTTTGCACAGCATGTGGGTGTACCTCTCCAAGATACTGGGATGGCAGCAGACGTGATACAGTTGCTGAAATGTGATAATGGGTGCCTCTTGTGGTATGTTTACAGAGTTGCATGTTCTTTCTGTTACCTTATGGTGTCTGTTTCTGATTGGTTGTGTTGCCTGCTTGTATGTGTGTGTGTGGGGGGGGGATTTGGAGTTAGGGTTGAAAACCCTAACATCAAATTTCCTCACTTTTGTTGCTGTGGAAACAACCCTAACTGTTGCATTAACTGAATTTTTTGCAAAGAATTTCCTTCCTTTTTGAGATGTAGTAATAGCGTAAATACGTACACAGCTTTTAAAGCACTAATTTTTATAGTTGGAGCATGGGCCCTCTGCACCCTGCACTCCAGGACACCCTGAAAATGTATCATACATTACTGGTAACTAGTGTCAAAACCTTTGTTTTACATATAAAACCATACCTCCTACACATGTATGTGTAGCACCATTTCATTATATTAATTTCTTCTTCATTGGAAAGCTGAAAAACATATGAATCATATACAGTAAACAAGAAGCACAACAGGGACAGAAAATATGTTTAAAAAATATTAATCATTGAAAGTAAATTCTGTTTTAAAGAAGGCCAAATTGCATAACTCACTCTGGACCAGATATTCAAACCTTTGCACCTAGCACAAATCCCTAGTGCTGGAATAGAGCTGGATTTGTGTGAGGCTGCAATATTGGAAAAGCCCTATTAGTGCTGGTGCTGAGTGATAGCGCCGACACTAATAGGTAATGGTATGCAGGGGAGTGGACAGGAAAGCGCCCATGAATGCCAGAAGCACAGCATATTCAAATATATAGCACCACGCTACAGGCATTAGCGCGACCTGTAGCGCAGCACTAGATACTGCCGGGAAAAAGCTGGTGGTAATGAGGTGGTTCCCCCCCCGATTCCCAACCCCCATTCTGCGTAAAATACAAGACCTATCACTGCTAGTCTAGTGGTCCCCCCAACCCCTACATGAATCCTGACCGGTTTCTGTTTAAATTATTTGTTATTTCCTGGTAGTCTAGTAGTCCCCACCCCTGCATGAATCCCGACCAGTTTCTGTTTAAATTATTTGTTATTTCCTGGTAGTCTAGTAGTCCCCACCCCCGGCATGAATCCTGACCCCCGGCCATGGTCAAAGAATAGATATCCCCGGTAGTCTGGTGGTCCCCCACCCAGCTGTACCTCCTGGTATCTCCTGAACATGGCATCCCTCTGGAGCCAATGACCGGCTCAGCCCCTCCTCTCTCCACCACGGCCAGCTGCCGACTGCGGTATTCAGGATACACTCCTGAATACTGCAGTCGGCAGCCGGCCGTAGTGGAGAGAGGAGGGCTGAGCCGGTCACCAGCTCCAGAGGATGCCGTGTTCCGGAGGTACTGGGACGTAGTCCGTGTTAAACATGCACAGGCGTGCATACACTCCACTGTAGTTATAATGTTATATGTTGTCTAACAGCTCCCTACCATAGCATTCAAAATGTTGGCTTCTCCTCCCATGTACAATCAAGGGTCTATCCACAGCCCTGTTTGCATCTGTCACCTGTTGGAGTTTTATGCACCATGTATATTTAAGTGGCACACTGCACCTGTGTAATCTATTTAGCAGATTAGCCTGTGTGCATTATATTATGGAACTAATCGGACCCTCCTCTGTCAGTGCATCCTCAATACTGCAGTTGATGGCCAGCTGTGGTGGACAGAGGAGGGCTGAGCCCGGTTGCCTGCTCCAGAGGGATGCCATGTTCTGAAGGTACTGGGAGGTGCACAGCTGGGTGAGGTGACCACTAGACTACCGATGATATCTATTCTTTGACCACGGCCGGGAGTCGGGATTCATGCAGGGGGGTGGGGGGACCACTAAACTACCAGGGAAATAATCCATAATTTAAAAGGAAATGGGTGGGGATTCATGCAGAGGGGGGCCACTAGACTACCAGGAGCATGAACTTTCTTCTATTGTGAATGGGTCAGGCGCATACCTCTCAACTGTCTCTGATTTTCAGGGATGTCCCCTGAACATGCCTCACAATATAACCCTGTCCCTCTTCACAGTTGTGTTTCTGTGACTAAATGTGGCATTTATAAGCACAACATAATGTCAAGCATTAAAGTTATAGACTTGCTGTTCTTTAGAAAATGCATTTTGCACTAAGCCCCATATTCTACCAGCTTTCTGTGTGGATATCTTTAATCTGTCCCTGATTTTGGTCCTTTGTCTCTGATTTGTTTAAGCCTTGTTCCTGATTTAGGAGGCAAGGTATTGTGAGGTATGTATGCACCAACTGTGCCTGGCAGCACACAGTTCCTGCTGCTTCCAGCCTGTAATTCTATTCTGACCAACAGGGGATGCTGTGGGCATGCCTTGGCCTGCAGCATCCAGCCTGTGCTTCCATTCTGACCAAATGGGGGAGCGTTGTGCTCCATGCAGTAGCACTGGGCAAACTGAATGGTAATGTATGCTAAACAGCACTTAATGAGATGCAAATGTAGCTGTTTGCCCACTGATTACCTAAATAGGCTCATTTGCATGGGAGCTTTGAATATAGCTCCTGTTTGCCCTGGGCTAACCAGTTTGCACCAAGCTAATGTGTTAGCACTGTGCAATCAGGTTAGCCCTGGGAAAACTTCACTTCAGCATAGCACAGTTCTGCAGTGTGTGGCTTACATTGTTGCTTGCAGTCATACCTCTCAGCTGTCCCTGATTTTCCGGAACGTCTCTGATTTTACCTCAGAAGTTTACTCTGTCCCTCCTAATAACTTTGTTTCCATGACCAAACAGTGGGGGTTGTAAGCATAAAATAATGTCATACATTAATGTTACAGACGTGTTCTTCCTTAGAATATGCATTTTACACTACGCATTCTATCAGCTTCCTGAGTTGATATCACCTATTGTTAAGATGTGTCCCTGATTTTAAACCTTTGTCCCTGATGTTTTTAAGCCTTGTCCCTGATTTATGAGGCTGGGGAGTTGAGAGGTGTGTTTGCAGTCGATGTGAGACATCTCTATGCAATCACACACAATGTTTTCTGCCTGCAACACTGGCTTGCTACAGAGTCTAATGAGCTGCAGTTGCAGTTTGCACTTCCCTGTTGCTATATTCAATGCTGTCTTATTCCTGGACTATTTTTGCCCTGCACTCCAAGACAAGTTTGCTCGGCTTCCTTAGACTGCTATATTCAGCAGGATTAGCACAGGGCTATTTCCTTTTCAGTATAGCTTGCTTTGTGCTCCGGGCTAAGTTTGCCCTCTGGGCAGTGCTAATTTAGCCCCGGGGCAAAGTTTTGAATATCTGGCCCTCAGTCTCTTAACATCACTGTGTAATTTGTCACAGAAGTATATATAAAGTTTTAAAAAATAATATGAGACTGAGTAAGTCAATGTTTCTAGGGTGGTCAAAAACCAAATGTGGCAAACAATTAACAAGCTACGTACACGAAAGCAGCATATCCCAAGATTGCTGCTATAGTGCATTACTATGTTGTTATATTTCAATGTTACATGCGTCTGGAAAAATTCCTCACCAGTCCCCTTGATAAAGGAAATCCAAAAAGTCAGGAACATACCTTGAACTGAGATTGAGCAGAGTGTGTGATTTACAATGCTCTTTAATAAGTAACAAATACTGTAGTTACTATCTTATTTCACTGTATATAACAAACCTTGTAAATAAAGATGAATGCAATGACAAAACAAACAATATTATCATTTAGTTGAATATTTGCAAGTAGCAATATGATAATTTAAAATGTTTCCTAAGAATTACTCATAAGAAAATATCAATTATTAAAAGTAACATTTAAAAATGTTTCTAAAAATACTAAATGATTAGTAAATCAACTACATATTCATCCTTCTAAAATAGATCAAAAACCATATCATTTAATCACTGTAGGTATGAAACTTAACAAGCTCTAATGTTAAAACTATGTAACATGCAAAAATAAAACACTGTTACACATGTATTATATAACGGTCACAATCAAATAAAGTTAAATATTACAATTTTTACACTTAGTACAGAGAATTTGCAGAGGTATACATAGTTCAAGCAAATGTTGTAATGTTTTTACACATATAGGGCCAGATATTCAAAACTTAGCACCGCGCGCAAACCATTTGTAGTGGGCTAGCGCCGGGTTAGGGCGGTAGTGCGATATTCAAAAGGGCCATTAGCGCACACAAACCACAGTAGCGCCAGGCAAACTGTTAATATATGCAAGGGGTAAACTGAGGGAGTGGGTCAGTGCAATGTGATATTCAGCACTTAGCACCCACTAGGTGCCATTAGCTTAGCGTGACACATTGTGCAGCAGAAAATACCACCTGGGAAAAGGTGGTCTTAACACGGGGCAAACCAACATTGTGTGACACTGTGGCATTGCGCTGCTTACGAGCCATTAGCATGGCTGTGCACAACCCCTTCCAATACTTAGGACACAACAAGGCAGTTGTGGGGTCACAGATGGAGGATTCAGGATAGCATGGGACAGGCATGAGGCACACCGAGGGTGTGGTAGGAGGACATAAAGTATCGGGACAATGGACTCTGCAGCTGCTCTGATAGGTAGGGACTGGGTAGACTAGGTGGGCCAGGCAGACCCTGGCTGCTGTCTAATGCACTGTCAATTGGCGGACATACTGGCTGCACCCCTGGCGGAGCTTTTCAACAGGTCACTTGAGACAGGGAGGGTACCTAGGGATTGGCGAGAGGCACATGTGGTACCAATCCATAAAGGGGGGTCGAAGGAAGTACCAGGAAACTATAGACCCATCAGTTTAACCTCGGTGGTGGGAAAATTAATGGAGAGTATACTAAAGGAACAATTGGGGGTTTACTTGGAGGTGGGAGGTCTGGATAGTCGGCAGTATGGGTTTGTGCCAGGTAGATCATGTCAAACCAACCTTGTGGAGTTCATGAATGGGTAACATCAGAACTAGACAGAGGTAAGCCTGTGGATGTATTATTCTTGACTTCAGCAAGGCGTTTGACTCTGTCCCCACAATGGTCTGGTGGAGAAACTGATGGGGTTAGAGTAGGCCCTTTGATGGTCAGATGGATTGAAAACTGGATAGCTGGATGCACTCAGAGGTAGTGGTCTGTGGGGAGCTCTCGAACCTACAGAGGTTGGTGATGGGGTACCACAGGGCTCGGTCCTGGGTCCAATCCTG
This sequence comes from Neoceratodus forsteri, assembly GCA_016271365.2. Classification (NCBI taxonomy): domain Eukaryota; kingdom Metazoa; phylum Chordata; order Ceratodontiformes; family Ceratodontidae; genus Neoceratodus; species Neoceratodus forsteri. Next base: position 164,231,359 of record CM028138.1, read on the forward strand.
TTTAATGCATACATATCAGACATCAGGGATGGTATAGGGTGTGAAATGAGTCTCTTCGGATGACTCCAAGATGGGAGCAGTAGTTGAGGGAGAAGAGGGGAGGTTGGCCCTGCAAGGGGACCTGGACACCCTGGAAAGCTGGGCTCACACATGGAAATTAAATTTCAATATCGCCAAGTGCAAGGTGTTGCATCTTGGTCGGGGAAACCCTAAACACAGGTACACCCTGGGAGGGGAGGTGCTGGAAGCCTCAACAGGGGAAAAAGACCTAGGGGTCATGGTGGATACATGTATGAATAACACTGAGCAGTGCAGGAGAGCAGCTAGCAAGGCAAACAGGATGTTGGGATGCGCATGAGGGATCACCTCTAGGAGCAAGGAAGGGATTCTGCCGCTGTACAATGGACTGGTTAGACCACACCTTGAGTACTGTGTACAGTACTGGAGACCACACTTGAAGAGGGACATACAGCTCCTGGAGAGGGTACAGAGGAGGGCAACAAAGATGATCACGAGGGCTAGGGATTTGACTTATGAGGACAGACTTGAGGAGCTCTGCCTGTTTTCATTGGAGGAGAGGAGAGCAGGGGACATGATTGAGGTCTTCAAGTACCTCAAGGGAATAAATAGAGTAAACATGGAGGGATTTTTAGACTAAAGCAGGGAGGCATCACCAGAGGCATGGTTTGAAGTTGGAAGGTGGAAGGGTGAGGGGAAGAGGAGGAGGTTTTTCACTGAGAGGTGGTGGACCTTGGAATGCTCTGCCTGGTGAGCTGGTTCAGAGATCCACAGTGGAGAGCTTTAAGAGAGGGTGGGACAGACACAGAAAGTGGATGTATCAGATGATGGCCTGTCCGGGGTGGGGATGGATGATAGGGGTTTCTGGAGCACAAGGGATGGGAGGGTCTCAGCACCCAACTAAGGATCTAGGTTCGAGCAGACTTGATAGACCATAAGGTCTAATCTGCTGGCAAATAGTATGTTAGTATGTAATTGTGCTGTGTATGTACTGTATGCTGCTTCGTATGGTGCGGCTGCCTGCTGACACCCCTGCCCAGCAAAGCATATATCATTATGAGCATCCGATGCCTGTTGTGCAGCATCTGTGAGTCACACAGCAGCAAAAACAGTGCAGTCCACCATCGGTACACACCAGCATGATGGGACTGTCACTCTATACAGTGCTGCGGGCAATATTGTCCACCATGTCATAGGCAGTGTGGTGTCCCACACCCCACTGGCCCCAATGTCACTGTACCAGCTGCAGTGCACTGTATGGCAGGACCTACAGTTGGACCATTGAATCCATCACCACCACCACCAGAACCTGTGCACTGCAGTCCCCTGGAGCACATTATACCAAGCAGCTCTGAACATGTGTAGCCTGCAGCTCCAACCATGGTCTTCCTGACTGACCTACAGGTGGAACTGTGGGAAGACCCAGCCAGCCCCTATACTTCCAGACTGACCAACAGGTAGAGCTATGCTGGGCAAACTGCATACAAATCAAGACATAATGAGATGCAACTGTGGATGTTTGCCCACTGATTGGATAAGTAGGCTCATTTGCATGTCACTTTTGAATACAGCACATTTTTGCCCTGGGCAAATGTGATAGCACTGGACAAATGGTTTAGCACCCTGCTAGCCCAGTGCAAATGGCTGTGCACCGCACAACTGTCACAGCATAATTTTTCATTTCTGCAAACTGTACATTCACATGCACTGATGCCTGCAGCTCTACTGACTCCACTCTGTTGCTGGCACACACATTGGCCACATATTCCACCTCTACAGTCCTTCTAGTCACTGTGCACCATGTTGCTGTTGTGTTTTACACTTCCTGGTTGCTATGTTCCAGGCTGTCTTATCCCCGGGCTAAGTTTGCCCTGTACTTGCAGCCCAGTTTGCCTGACTTCTTTTGCATGCTATATTCAGCAGCTTTTGCCCCAGGCTATTCCTTTTGAATATAGTAGGCTTTTGGGTACATGCTAAGTTTGCTCTCAGGGCAGGGCTAATTTTGCCCCGGGGCAAAGTTTTGAATATCTGGCCCATAGAATATTAACAGTAACAGTTTATAACAAATCTTCTGTGTAATACGCCTCCATAGCAATGTGCTGTTCTCACAACTACATAAAGTTGACAGCAAAAATGTCACTTCAAGGGGACACTAGACAGGTGTTAGTGAGAGACAACCTGTATATAAAAAATATTAGGTATGTCCTTACTGTAGCTGAAAAAGTCTTGAACAACAATATATGTGCAAACACCTGTAAAGCTGCAGTGGCAGCATTCTAGCACAATCTGCCCCCATGCATCACCAGACAGATGTGAAGCATATTCATAGTGTACACAATGAAAAATAAACATTGCTAACCAACAAACATAGTTATGTTTCTCAATGTATTTACTGTACAATGCATTGACATACAATAGTGTGACAGCAGGCAGACCACATTTTATGTCACATAGTGCAGCAATGCAGAAATGAACACATTAGTACCACAGAACTGCATAGGCATGAAATGTCAATATACAGTTTATATGATTGCTCCACAGCCAAAGCAAGTGTTGTATGTCATGTGACTATGCACACAGCCTACTCTGACTGAGGCCCAATTAGGCTGTATTTTATCAAAAATCACATCAACACCTTCATTAACTGTTGGCATCATAAGTATCTGCATGTGCCTAATCTATTTCTGCTACTGTTCATAAACTGATATGAAAAGAGCTGCACATGTACTGAAAAGGTTTCACAGCACACTGTCATGACTACTAGAGTGTGTCAAAAAGAGTGAATACACATTTCCATTCACTACTCTTCTGATTGGTGAAGGTCATTGTAATTTTTGAGAACCAGGACATAAGCATCTTTTAGGTTCTGAGTTAATCTCTGTTTAAAAGTGCTCATGTTGTCATTGCATTCTGTCGGATCCATGACTGGTGCTCGACAAAAGTTTTGTAGAATGCCCCGTCAATGGCACCAGCAGGCTGACTGCATTCTGCAGTTGTCTGCCAGTTCCCACAGGCTGCCTGTGTTTTCTTCAGGGGGCATTGCCCCCAAACCCCTCATGTGGGGTGCTACACCCCACACATCACCCTCTCTTTAGGATTATCAACTGCAAGTCAGAGCTGATATGGGGGGTGCAGTACCCCCAACAGACAGCACCTGGTGCCAGTGGGTTTCCCACAGTGGCATGGCACTGTAGTCACTGTGGAGGACCTCGCTGGTGAAACGTCACTGTCAGAGGGGTAACTGCATTCCATCCAGCCATTGCTGTACTTCAGCCATGTCACATAATGTCCTGAATGTACAGATGCTCCATGGTGGAATATCACAGCCTGAGTATCAAAGCATGCTCCAATGAATTGTACCCTTCCAGCTACAAAATCAGCGACTGGTGTGTCAACTCATAGTTCATTTGCATCAGATCTCTGCAAGACTAGAAGAAGATATTGAGAAGAGGTCCTAAGTTGTATGGACTGAAGACACTCTTCTCCACACCTGGTACACCTCCAGTCACACTCTGCATTCCTGAGCAATTGCCTGAACTTCACAGAATCTGTCTGCAGAACATACAATGATATCCACAGTATGTTTTCAGTTACTTCTTTGTGTGAATGTCAACAAGACAGGCAAGTGTACTTTGCCACATAGGTGACAGTAAAGTACTGTTGCACTGAAATGTGATCTGATTCCAAGCTGTTAATGATAGCCATCATAAACTCAGTCACATCTTGTTGAATGTTATTGGCAAATGTTTGATGGGCATCATATCCACCCAACACAAGTCATAAGGGTGTCAGAGTCTGTATGCTATTGTCATGCTTGTCACTCATTCATGACCTTTAATGACTTAGAGCTGTGTCATGTGAAGATTTTATAGTAGCAACAAAGTAAGGCATGTGGAGAAACACTTGCATTGCTGAGTTTGCATAGCAGTTTACTCCCGTTCTTTTGTTAAATACTGGGACAACAGTCATACCAAGCACTTTCTTTCTTGGAGGACAGTTAGTCTGTTTTTGGTTTGTGGATTCCTTCTTTGTGCTGTCTGAATTCAATGCTGCTCTATCTGTCTGGTACCTCTTTTTCATGCCAGAAACATGAATGTAGTCTGCTACATGCATGAGTATAAGAGGCAATGTTGGCTGGTACAGAGTATGCAGTCTGTTGTACTCTATGATGCATGGTCTGTCAGCATGGATTTTATGTGATGTTATGCAGATGATATACAAGTCAGACAGAGTCCGTACATGTTAAAGTGCAACATGGCTCATGCCAGTACCTATGTCAACTGTTGCTGAGTCCACACCTAAGCCTTGCAACTTGTGTATGGATACAGCATATGCAACACACAGAGGAAACTTTTTCCTAGTCATGTATATGTCTTTCATAATCTGGAACTTAACAGTCATCCTGGAAATAGGTAATGACTGTTCAATGTTTTCAAACTTGACAAACTAAGGCCTCTATGAATGTCTTCTGTACATTGTACTGGGAGTCAATTATGTGTCCCATTGCACCATTCACCATACCACTCTCTACACCCAGGCTGCTGCGCAGCATGATGTGTGCATTCATACACACAGTCAGAACTGCATCTAATCCAGCTGTGTGAGACACATCAGACTTTAGCACACACAATCATTCAATCAGATTTGCTACCAGATTCTGACTCAAGATTTCACCATCTATGGTGTCAACTGAATGCAGAGTAATGATTTCCTGACTCTATCTCTGCAACATGATACTGTTAAATTCAGCACATTGCTTGAGTCGAGGAATGAGACACACAATCCGAGAAGAGTACACATTACTAAAGACATCATATGCTGCAGTAAGAGAAGTGCACTCATTACTGATAGGGTGTGTGTTCAGCAGAGAAACACTGTGTTGTGACAAAGAACCAATGCAAGCCTAATCCAACAGTACCTTGTAGGCAAGATCACAACTCTGCTGCATGTTTTCATACAGTTCAATGTAAAGGAACAATTCCCAAAGATTGATTCCACCAATGTATCCTATTGTACTCTTTGTTTCCTTTACAGCCAGTGCTATGAATACATGACCTCCATTGTCAGGTGCAATTTGCAGAAGGTCCCCAAACACAACAATACTCTTCCCCCCGAATGGCTCACCATGATCAGTTCCAAGTATATCCTGGTGATGTAGATGGATACATGAAAGCATGACATTTGAGACCATGTTGATATCATCAATGATAAGAAGTTTCATCTTGACAGACATTGGTCACTGCTCAGATGCCACCTCACGGGAACATTTTCAGTACTCTCCTGTTTTCCCATATTCTACAGCGAGCATAAACAACCGGTGTAGAGTCACACTGCCAAGGTTGGGTATGCACCCAGGATGGCAACAGCATTACAGTGAAAATGTCAATGTCAACAACATCAATGTTTTCAGTGTAAGAGACCGCCCAAGGCCGCAGCACACTCTCTCCTGGTCCTGCACCCCTTTCTGATCTAACTCTGACTCAGAGTTTGATTTGTAGAGATGGAGTGGTGTGGGAGCAGAGCCCCCCAAATGGGGTGGTTCAGGGCAAAGCCTCTGATGAAAAAACAGCCAGGGTCTCATGTCTGATTTATGTCTACCGTAAGTTGCGGTTGACATAAATCAGTCGCCGTTATGATGGTTGACAACCTAGCTGTTGAACTGGCATTTTAGAGTCCCAATGTTAGTAGTAGTAAGGAAAAAACTCTATTTTTCAACAGGATTTGATGACACAAATACACCATTAGGACCAAAGTCCCATTTTCAAGGTGCTCCTGAGATTATATGATTTCTTAGAGCATAAGTTACTTAAAATATACAATACACAATTCCCCTACAAGGAATTAATACAAATATTTAATAACATATACCCTAAGGTACAGTATACAGGGAAAAGTATAATTATATCCTATCATGGATATTTCTTTGACATTTCTAATAATTCACTTGTTTCATTCATTTATGAGTTCTAATCAAAACATGTGCATCTCTTTGTTAGTTCCTGTTTAACAGCTGTATTGAATAATTTTTTTACTATCATTTGTATTTTTTCTCTTGCATGTTGTTTTCATTCCAATCTTTTACTGCATAAAATGAGGTCGTCTCATCATATTTGGATTTTGGAGTTTTTATTTGATAAACTCTAAGTAGTTTATCATTTCGTAGATTATGTGTATGGTTTGTCTTTATCAATTTAGCATATGCATAAGTAGGTTTTGTTGTTTTTATTACATTTCTAACTTGATTTATAAAAATAATATTTTGTTTATCTTTAAGTGAATGCCAATTCATCCCCTCATATGGTGAGTTTGACTGTCAACTTTTAACACAGACTTTGCCAGATGATTACATAACACATCCACCTTTTCTAATATTTTACCATTTGCAAACCCATAAATATGTAATCCATAATCTAATACAGGAACTATGATTTGGTTTACTATTAACATTCTTATTTTAATGTCTAAACAATGTCTTGTCCATCTCAGTGCACCTATTTTGCAGCTGACCATGTTAACCAAATCATTTATATGATATTCGAACCTTAACTTACTATCTTCCCACAGTCCCAAGTACTTGTATTCCTCTACCTCTTTTAAATACTCTCCTGTTGTAGTTTTTATTTCCAACTTCCATGGATCCTGAACTAACTTAGCACCATCTGAAAACATCATCATCTTTGATTTTTTACTATTTAGACTCAGATCTGAATTTTCAAACCAATTTTGGACCTGGAGAAAGTCCTGTTGTAGGTTTGCCTGCACCTGGTCTCGCTCAGACCCCATGGTTAATATAACTGTGTCATCTGCATAAAGTCTAATTTTCAACTTTTTTACAGTATCAGTCACTTGATTTGTATAAATTAGGAATAATAGGGGCACTAATATAGATCCCTGTGGGACTCCCTGCTGGACTTCTAAGGTAGCCGAGTAGTCCTCATCCAAGACAGTCTGCTGCTTTCATCCTGTGAGATATGAGTGAAACCAGGTGCATGCTTCTTCTGATAAGCCTATATGTTTTAGACCATCCAATAACCTTTGGTGGTCTCCTGTATTGAGTGCTTTGGACAAGTCCATGAACATTGCGCCCACCATCTCTCCTTTGTCCAGGGAAGATGCCACCAAATCAATTAAGTCAATGAGTGCAGTGTTCATGGAGTGGTCCTTTCTAAATCCTGAATGGTGCATGGACAGCAAGGCATACTTCTCCAAATAGTCGCATAACTGTCCATGCACCAGTCTTTCCAGGATTTTTGATACCTCAGGCAAAAGGGCTATGGGGCACTAGTTTGAAGCTTTTGTTGTGTTTCCTCCTTTAAATATTTGGTCTATTTTTGCCTCTTTCCATAATTTAGGGACCCTTCCTTCCCTCAGGCTCCAAGATCAGGGTTATAACACACTCTGCATCTTTCAAAAATCTTATTTCAATCTTCTTTCCCTGGGGCTTTATTTTTATTTAATGATCATATTCTTTCTCTAACTTGTTTACAAGTAACACATTTAAATTTAAATCTTGGCACAAAGTTTTTTTCATTCTCTATTGCTAGTTCATCTATCTGTTCTTTTTGAGTTTGTAGTTATTTCCCTAGTTTTCCTACCAAATCTGGAAGAGTAGGGAAGTCATTGTTATAGTGGCTGATTTCATACTATCTTATAAAACACCATTCTGTTCCATTTGAATTTTTGGAGCTTCTTTTGAAGGGTTTTTGAGCGAATTTAACAGAGACCAGTATTTTCCTGTACCTCTTGTATCGTCACTCTTATTTCTAAAGTATTGTAACTTTGCTTTCTTTATTTTCACTTTTAAAGTATTTCTTACTTGTTTGTACTTATCCAAATCTACTGAACTCAACATTTTATTGGTCAATTTCCATAACCTATTTTTTAGTCGAATTTCTTTTTTTAATTTTTCAGTTACCCATGGTACGTGTTTGTTTTTTTTGGATATATTTTAACATAAGGAGCTAGTTTATTACAAACCCGTACAAACTCTTTATTAAATTTTGAAACGGCTAGTTCCAAAGATGGAATCAGGAACAATCTTTGCCATTTAACCAGCCTTAATGTTTGTTGAAACAATTCTACACGATAGGATTTAAAACTTCTTCTCCAGACCTGTTGTTCTTTTTTCTCATACCTTCTTTTAGCTGGTAATCTTATCTCACAACTCAATGTATTATAATCATCCAACATTGGTTGCTGTACTTGGGCATATTGTACTTCTTTTTGTTTTGATACAAATACTAAATCTAATATGTTACCTGAACTCTTCAATGAGCTTTTCCTTGTAGAGTGAATTATAACTTGCCTAAGATATAATTGGGCAAAACCAAGTTCTAGTGCTTGACCTCTTAGATTCCCCCAAGCAGAATTAAAATCCCCTATTAATACTAATTATTTCCCTAATGTTTAATTTTGAATTACCCAGGCTAGATTTTCAAATTCTGTAGTCTTGACTTTTGGTGGAGAATATATAACCCCTATTGCTAAGTTATGTTCAATTATATTAATTACTAAATACTCAATTCCCTGAATTTCTCCTGTGAGAAGTACCTCTATTGATCCTATTTCTCACTTAGTATATAACATCACCCCCTCCCCTTTTTTACTTTCTATCCTGTCTGTGAATGTTATAACCATCAATTGCCATTTCATTATTTTGGACCTTCTGATTTAGCCATGTTTCGGTCACTGCCATGCAGCCTGGAGCTTCTGATAGGACCCATGCTCTGAATAAATCCATTTTAATTTTTAAACTTCTTGCATTGTAATAAATCATTTTAAATATAAGATCTTGTTGTGAGCCAGGATTTAGTTCTATAGCTCCACTTAGGACCAATGCTAATAGGATAAATCTATTATTTTCTGTCATGATTTGTCTAATTTTAATGCTATATTTTCCTAATTCAATTTTCACTGCCTGAAATGGGTTTGTTCTTTTCCTCAAATTCCCTGTAACCGATTCTGCTTGTTTAATATTTATCATTCCCCTAAGTTTAATAGCCAATAGTTTCCCTTCTTCTAGTAAACTTTGTTCCAAGCTCTTTTGCTGAACAATTATTTGGGTCACACATGTTATTATGATCAAACTCATTGCCATCCCAGACATCACTACTTTACTTCCCTCCATGGTTATTTAAATACAATTTTATAATAAAAATGACAACTACTCACTAAGAATCTCACAGGAACACTAGCTTTCTACCCAGATCAGTTAAAACTATACACATTAATTTACTAGTATGGATAAAAAGGCTTTTACTTATTACACTTTTAAAAGCTTATCATACAACAATCAATTTCTCCCCAAACAATCTCTAAACCTTTTTTATTTTAATTTTTTTTTCTGTGGAGTCAAAGAGTACAGTCAGTTTAAACAGTTTCAAATTAGAGGCTCTCCAGAATTAATATCAGCCTGAATGGGTGTTTCAGTAATTTAAATTACCAACTCTCCAAGTAAGGATTCAAAAGCTATAAACAGAGTAACAATTCAAACCACTCCAAACAACTCTACAAACTTTCAGTTTACCTGTTACTTCTTGGGCACCACAGGACAATCACTCTCTCCTCTCAGTTTTCTCTACCAAGTGCCACTCATGCTCGCACCTACATGCTCACGCTTGTAGGTGCTGCGTTTCCTTTAAAGTTGGCAGCCCCTCCTCCAACTCTGATGCTCAGCTGCTGGCCTGCCTCCAGGCCCCCATGCCAGCTAAGCAGAATTTTACTCTGGAATACAACTTCAACAGCACATATCACAACAAGTGCAATTACAGACTTTTGGGGCAGATTGTTACAGTCTCTAGACAGCTTACGACTTCAGCAGGTAGTTCGGCAGGAGTCACAGTTTCAGCAGCAGAAGTCAGGAAATGGGTGCAATATCAGGCTTTCTGGAGTAGGGATTTCAGTGCTTTGAGTTGCTTACAGCTGCAGCGGTTGGTATAAAGCTGTTAGATGTCCCCAGCTGACACAACTTTCCTCCATTGTTACTCATTGTACAATGTTGTATGCAGCCAAGCTTGTAGAAGCAGTTACAGCTACAGACATCACCTCTTCTGTAGGTTTCCTTATCTCCGCTGTGATAGCTTTGATAACAAAACTCTTGCCTGTGCCAGCAGACCCACTAACAAACATTAGCAATTTTTCATAGTTTCTGCATGTACATTGTTTCTTCTCATGAAGGATGCCGTATCTGTTTGCTTCTGTGACAGCATCATAAGCAGCAAACTGCTTTGTATTCAACTGGTCTACCAGTTGACTAGAATCCTTTGTTGCATGAGAACCATGTTCCATGGCACTCTTGACTTCACTCATCAGAACCACAGGATCATTCATTGGGACAGGAGCTCCAAATCTTCCCTCTTCCTCAGGATCTACGTTCTCCTGAGAATTCCCTAGGGTATCTTATTCAAACTGTTTCTTATCTTGATCCATCTGCTCCTTCTCAAATTCCAGTCTACGAATGTATGTTGTGGACTGTTCAGTCCTGAAGGCCTTATATGAAAGGTAGAACTGGTCTTCATATGTGTAACAGTCTCCTTTGAGTATGGTCTCATCCCTCCATGGCTTAAAGAGGAACATTAGAGCAAATTCATAATGCTCCTTACTGTCAGTTGTAGAGAGACTGAATTTACAGTGGTCAATCAGCCAGGGTTTTTTCCTTTTTAGCAAGGCATCCATCAAAGCCTCTGACCTTGTAAATCTCTTGTGTTTTGTCAGGTGCTACATCAGTCTTCTAGTCATACCACTTTGCAAAAGGGTACAGGCACATGTCTTCCATCATACTAGCCCAGTGTGGGTAGTACATGTCAATCAGGTTGTTCTTCAAAATGTTCTTGGATGAAGAGGAAGCACGCTGCTCACTGACGGCATCACTATGATGCCATCATCTGCCACCAGTCCAAGCCATGCCAGGCATTAAATGGTGACCTGGCTCCCAGTGGACACCATGGCAGTGTGGCCATACAGCATATATCTGCAGGCCACCCTTCTGTGGATACCAACAGATGGCAACACATTCATGCAGCAGTGTGTGCATGGAGGGTATTGGAGGAGGGTGTACAAGTAGCCAGGCTGCACCACAGACTGGTTGCAGCCACAACACTGGGACACATCACACAGTGCACATGGGCCAGTGTTGGGAATACCACAACACCAATGTGCTTGTCTGATCCTATATGCCCCCTGGCCACATACTGCACATCCGTACAGACACCACAGCACACACAGCCACCATGTATATGTAACTGTGAGTATAACATGCCAGTGGTGCAGCATCTGTGGGTCACACAGCAGCATAACAGTAATGTCCACTGTCAGTAAGCACCTGCAAGTTGGGCCTGTCACTGTATATAGTGCAGTGGTCATCACTGCCCTTCATACCATAGGTATTGCTGTGTCTCTCATACTACTTGCCCCCTTGCTACTGTAGTGCCTGGTACAGTTTGACAGTTGCATGTAGCACTACCACCTGTGCCTCTGCTGTGTAGTCCTCTGGGGCACAATGTGCTAAGCTGTGCCGTATAAATGTAAACTGCAGCTAGAGCCATGCACTCCCAGACTGACCTACAGGTGGAGCTGTGGGCAGACCCAGCCAGCCCCTGTACTTCCAGACAGACCTACAGGTGGAGCCTGTGTTAACACTGGGCAAACTGCATGCAAATCAGGTAATAATAATCTTGATGTTTGCCTAGAGACTATTTGCATGATACTTTTGAATATAGCAAAGTTTAGCCTCGGGTAAACATGATTGCACCAGGCAAATGGCTTAGCTCTGTGCTAAACCTATGCAAATGTTTTAGCACTGCACCAACATTTTGTAAATACTGTACATGTTTGCACAATGTAATTTCACGTGCGCTGCTGCTGCTTGCTGGCTTACTGAGTCCATGCCTTTGCTGGCACACAAACTGGCCACATAGTCCACCTGTACTTTCCTTCAGGTCACTGTGAACTTGACTGCTGTTGTGGTGTGCACTTCCTGGTTGCTATATTCAGACCAGTCTTATAACCAGGCTATGTTTGCACTTCACTTCCAGCCCAGTTTGCCTGACTTCCTTAGCATGCCATATTCAGCATGTTTAGTATCAGGGCTATCCCTTTTGAATATAGCAGTCTACTGGGTCTGGGTCAATATAGCACACTGGGCAGTGCTAATTTAGCCCCGGGGCAGTTTTGAATATCTGGCCCTTAGTCTGCTCTCTCCTGGTTAAACGGCATGCTCTGGGCACTGATCACACATCTCTTTCTATCACTCCCCAGCTACAGAAAGTGCCTTTGAAGTATTTTGCCTCCAGTCAACAGGACCAGTGAAATAACCAAGAAAGATATGCTTGATATGCTCTCTCCAGGGAAAACAGATTGCTATGGGTGCTGATCACACATCTCCTTCTGTCACTCCACAGCTATAGAATGTGTTTTTGAAGTCACTTTCCTCCAGTCAACAGGACCAGTGAAAAAACTGAGGAAGAAACATGCTATTTGATGTACTCTGTCCTGGGAAAACAGTTTCCTTGGGGTGCTAATCACACATCTCTTTCTGTCACTCCTCAGCTGTTGAATGAGTTTTTTAGGTTTCTTGCATTCAGTCAACAGGACTAGTGCAATAAAAGAGGAAGAAAAGTGTTAGTCAATGTTCTCTCTCCTGGAAAAGAGTTTGCTTTGGAAGCTGAACATACATCTCTTTCTGTCACTCCCCAGATACAGAACATGTTTTTGAAGTCTTTTGCCTCCAGTCAACAGGACCAGTGAAATAAGTGAGGAAGAAGAATGCTACTTTATGTGCTCTCTCATGGTAAAACAGTGTGCTCTGGTCGCTGATCACACATCTCTTTCTGTCACTCCCCAGCTATAGAATGTATTTTTGAAGCCTCTTGCAGTCAACAGGACCAGTGAAATAACTGAGGATGAAGAATGCTACTTAGTCTGTTCTCTTCTGGAAAAACACTTTGTTCTGGGCACTGATCACTCCCCAGTTAAAGAATGTGCTTATGAAGTTTCTTGCCTCCAGTCAACAGGAACAAAGAACTAACTGAGGAAGAAGAATTCTACTTGATGTGCTCTCTACTTCGAATACATTTTCCTTTGGTTGCTAATCACACATCTCCTTCTGTCACTCCCCATCTCTAGAATGTATTTTTGAAGTCTCTTGACTCCAGATTAGAGGACAAGTGAAGTAACGAAGGAAGAAGAAGAAAACAACTTAGTCTGCTCTCTTCTTGGAAAACAGTTTGCTCTGGGCACTGATCATACATCTCTTTTTGTCACTTCCTAGCTATATAAAGTGTTTTTGAAGTCTCTTGCCTCCAGTCAACAGGACCTGTGAAATACTGAGGAAGAAGAATGCTACTTTGTTTGCTCTCTCCTGGGAAAATAGTTTGCTCTGTTTGCTGATCACACATCTCCTTCTGTCACTTCCCAGCTACAAAACATGTTTCTGAAGTCTTTTGCCTCCAGTCAATTAAATCAGAGAAAAAACTGAAGAAGAAGATCACTACTTATTTTGCTGTCTCCTGGGAAAACAGTGTGCTCTGAGGTTGATCACAAATCTCATTCTCTGTCTTTGCAGAATGTGTTTTTGAGATGTCTTGCCTCCAGTCAAGATTATCAGAGAGATAACTGAGGAAGAAGAACACGACTTGATGTGCTTTCTCCTGGGTAAACAGTTTGCTCATGGTGCTGATCACACTTCTCTTTCTGTCACTCCTCAGCTATAGAACATGTTTTTGATGTCTCTTTCCTCCAGTCAACAAGACCAGTGAAATAAGTGAGGAAGAAGAATGACACTTGATGTGCTCTCTCATGGTAAAACAGTGTGCTCTGGTCGCTGATCACACATCTCTTTCTGTCACTCCCCAGCTACAGAATGTGCCTTTGAAGTCTTTTGCCTCTAGTCAACAGGACCAGTGAAATAACTGAGGAGGAACAACAATACTTGATGTGCTCTGTCCTGGGAAAACAATTTGCTCTCGGTGCTGATCACACATCTTTTTCTCTCACTTAACAGTTGTAGAACATGTTTTAGAAGTCTCTTGCCTCCAGTCAAGAGGACCAGTGAAATAACTGAGGAAGAAGAATGCCACTTGATGTGCTCTCTCCTGGGAAAACAGTGTGCCCTTGGTACTGATCACATATCTATTTCTGTCACTCACTAACTATAGAATGTGTTTTTGAAGTCTCTTGCCTCCATTTGACAAGACCAGTGAAATAACTGACAAGGAAGAATGCTACTTAGTCTGCTCTCTCCTGGAAAAACACTTTACTTTTGGTGCTGATAGTGGTGGGTGAAGTGGGCAGAATTCACTTCATTGAGAAATCTGTGAAATTCTACCCACTTCGAGTAGCCAAATGCTAGATTTCACTTGGCAGAGTGGAGAAATTTCACCTGGCGGAATGCAAAATTTTGCTTTCTGTGGCAAAATCTCACCTTCCACTGTGACATTTCACCTTCTGTCCATGGATGAAATTTATAATGTAAAGTTAAAACAAGATCCCTGGTGGCTAGCGGTCCCTCCCCTCACTTGTCCCACATGTATAGAAAAATACCTGGTGGCTAGTGGTCCCTCCCCCCACCTGTCCCACATGTAATAATTCTCCATGGTGGCTAGTGCTCCCTCCCCTCCTCCCTGTAATCCACCCACTGCAGAAATATAGAGTAACCCCCCCACCCCCTTCTCTCCATATCTCCTTTTCTGATTCCTGTTAAAAAAAAAAAATCAGTGGTGGTCTAGTGGTTTTGGTAATTAAACTCCCTCCCAATCCCCAGTTCAAAATAAATCCCTGGTGATCCAGTGCCCCCCCACCCAGCCACCCCAGCAGCCAAATGTCCCTGCCACAACCCCGCTCACACCCCAATCCTAAATCTGACTGGCATCGGCAGACCGGCACAGCCCTCCTCTCCCCTTCACGGCTGGCCTGCCGACTGAGCTGTCAATGAATGAGCTTCATTGACAACTCTGTTGATGGGGCCTGCTGTGGAGAGAAGGAAGGCTGTCCCTGCCACTGCTCAAATGGATTTAGGATGGGTGGGTGGGAGCTGGGGTTGTGGCAGGAATATTTGGCTGCTGGAGGGCTGGTGGGGGGGGGGCCATGAATCACCAGGGATTTATTTTGAACTATGGATCGGGAGGGGGTTTAATTGCCAAAACCACTAGACCATCACTGATTTTTTTTAACAGGAATTGGAGAAGGAGAAGGAGATATGGAGGGATGCTAATTACCCACAGTGTGAGAGGAAGACCACTTTCAGCCAAGAGTGCAGATCACTGCACTGCAAAGCCTCACACATTTAAATTAAAGACTTCAGTGTGTTTAATCATTGGGTGCTGTCCTAATTATTCATTCATCCTGCCACACCAGTTTTTTACTGGGATCTGTGGAATTTTAGGCTGCACCGTTTCATGGTGTGAGTCATAAATACTATAGTTCTAGTACTTCTATAGCATGGCTTGCTTTATCAAGAAGTATATAAACAGTATAAAGTGTGGAGTTGTTATGGACCTTGTGTCTTTTTCTGTCCTTACTTTCTTTGTTTCTTGTATGGACTTTGTGCAATCTGTACAATACATGAGTTCAGTGCATCCTTTAATGGAGCAGCAAAACGGAACCAACAGTGAAACACATTTATGGGTACATTGCAGTGCATCCCTCATCTTAGCCTAACTGCAAGATCGAACTAATATGACTAAAACAAATGCAAGGAAGGGCAAATACCAGTAAAGGTATTTCTACATCTGAATTTTAGCTGACACAGGAGCAGATCACTACAGGCTACATACACTATGGCATTCCACCCTATTCTTGATGTTGTTTGACACTGTGTTATGTTGTGTGAATTGAACAAAAAACAGCAGTTGGTGGGAAAAGTGTGACCCAGGCTGTATATCTCGCACTCACTGCATGTACATGGACTGGGGCAGGGGATATTGGCAGAGCTGTGTTTTTGGGACAGCGGCATAGTGAATGAGCAAGCTTACAGATGGCATTAAAGGATCTCTCTCCTATTTTGCAGCAGTCAATGGAGTTAAGTGGACACATCCTGTACAAGAGAGCCCAATCGGGATACAGCTCTGCATCTTGCAGTCACAGTCCACTAGCCACCAGGGATGGCAAATTTTAGCCTTCTAGGGGACAATTTCATGAAGTGCTCCATGATGCAGAATTGACCACTTTGCCAGCACTCTGTGGGAAAAATTTAAATTCATTGCATCACTAGGCTCTGATCACGCATCTCTTTCTGTCACTCCCCAGCTATACAACATGTTTTTCAAGTCTCTTGACTCCAGTCAACAGGACCAGTGACATAACTTGAGGAAGAACAATGCTACTTAGTCTGCTCTCTCCTGATAAACAGTGTGCTCTGGGGCTGATCACACATCTCTTTCTGTGACTCTGCAGCAATAGAATGTGTCTTTGCAGTCTCCTGCCTCCAGTCAAGAGGATCAGAGAAATAACCAAGGAAAAATTACACCCTCCTATGCAACCAACAGCACGGCTTTCACAAGAATCACTCCACCGCCACTGCCCTCACCCTTCTGACTGACCACATCCTCTCTAACATGGATAATGGTAAAGCCACTGGGGCTGTCTTCATTGATCTCTCAAAGGCTTTTGACACGGTTAACCATGCTCTCCTTACCTTCAAGCTTAGCCTCCTTGGTTGTTCTCAGAAAGTCACAAGGTGGTTCACTGACTACCTTACTGATCACTCACAAAATGTGTGTGTTGATCAAACCTGCTCCCCCACCCTGCCTGTCTCTGTAGGGATCCCTCAAGGCTCAATCCTGGGTCCCCTCCTTTTCTCCTTATTTGTTTATGTGCTTCCCTTCAACTTCCTGAACTGTCACTCTCTCCTGCATGCCGATGATATTGTCCTCATTCACAGTGACAAATCCACAGGTGCAATCTCCTCAGTTCTCTCGCACAACTATGCTGTGGCCCACAGCTGGTTCTCAAAAAACCTCCTCTTAGTAAATGCCAAAAAAACTAAATTCATGCTATTCAGATCTAAGCCCTTCCTGGTCAAAACTAAAAACCACGGCCCCTTTCGCATTCTCAACCCAGATGGCCCAGCCCTGGAGGATGGCAATACTTACAAATACTTAGGAGTACTGCTTGACCCCTCCCTCACCTTCACTGAGCATGCAAATTCCCTTGTCAGAAGGTTCCATCAAAAGTTAGGTGCTGCCTACAGATTCATGCAATACCTTACCCCTGAAGCCAGACTAGCAATTGTCCAGGGTAAACTTCTCCATATTCTTGACTACTGCTCCCCTATTTATGCCAGGACATCAGCTATTGCCATGGCTAAACTCTCTGCTGCTTACAACAGCACCTGTTACTTTGCTTTATTGGCCCCATTCTCCAAACACCGCTGTACCCTCTATAATACCCTTGGATGGCTACCACTGCAAAGTCGCTTTGACCTATTCCTCTGCTGCATGGTGGACAATGTCATCCACACAGCTCCAGAATAACCCCTAACTGCCCTTCTGAAAACCCTAAGGGTCCTGTGCAACCTCCGCTCTAATGGTACTCCCTCTCTAGCTCTTCCTAGGGTATCCACCAACATGGGTAGCAGAGCTTGGTCTGTAGCCGCCCCTTTGCAGTGGAACAAACTACCAGCAGGACTCCATTCCATTGACACACACTCCAGTTTCAAGTCCTGCCTTAAAGTCTGGTTCCTGGCAAACTTATCCTGCCGCTGCTTCCAGGAGTCTGACACCAACCTACACTAGTCAACTCCCCAGTCCAGGGGTTACCCACCTACTCACACTAGTCAACTCTCCTGCCTTCAACTGTTATATTGTATCTTTCACAGTAATATTTGAATTCCTTGCCTATACTTATTGTATATACATATTTTTTACTGACTATTCTGTGTATTACTTACTCACTGGATGATGCAGTCATACACTGTACACTGTGCCTATGATTTGTTTGTTTTGTACCACATCTCTTCATGTCCGATATTGAAACCTTGTATTCACTGTTCTCAAATGGACCTATGCATCAAACCTGTATATTGTGCTTACTATTGTTGTTTGTATCAAATCTGTTTCATGTGTTTTACTATGACCTTGTACTCCACTATCATCCTGTGCCATGTGTTATGGCCTGGGTCGTGCCTCAAAAAGGTCCCTGGGATCAGTGCACTCACCCAGTTATCAAAGTCATCAATAAATATATAGAATGCTACTTGATGTGCTCTCTCCTGGGAAAACAGTTTGCTCTGGGTGCTGATCACACATCTTTTTTTGTCAATCCACAGATATAAAATAAGTTTTTGAAGTCTCTTGCTTCCAGTCAACAGGACCAGTGAAATAACTGAGGAAGAAAAACTCTACTTAGTCTGCTTTCTCCTGGGATAACTATTTGCTCTGGGCACTGATCACACATCTCTTTCTGTCACTCCCCAGCTATAGAACATGTTTTTGTAGTCTCTTGTCTCCAGTCAACAGGACCAGAGAAGTAACTGAGGAAAAAGAACACTACTTGATATGCTCTCTCCAGGGAAAACAGTTTAATCTGTGCACTGATCATACATTCTTTCCTGTCACTCCTTAGCTATAGAACATGTTTTTGAAGTCTCTTGCCTCCAGTCAAGAGGACCAGTGGAATAACTGAAGAAGAAGAACTGTATTTAGTCTGCTATCTCCTTGGATAACAGTTTATTCAGGGAACTGATAACACATCTCTTTCTGTCACTCCCCATCTATAGAACATCTTTTTGAAGTCTCTTGCCTCCAGTCAAGAGGATCAGAGGAAATAACAAAGAAGGAAGAATGCTACTTAGTCTGCTCTCTCCTGGGAATACAGTAAGCTCAAGGTGCTGATACCACACCTCTTTCTATAACTCCGAAGCTATAGAACATGTTTTTGAAGTCTGTTGCCTCCAGTCAACAGAATCAGAGAAATATCTGAGGAAGAAGAACACTACTTGATGTGCTCTCTCCTGGTAAAACATTGTGCTCTGGGTGCTGATCACACATCTCTTTCTGTTACTCACCAGCTACAGAACACATTTTTCAAGTTTCTTGCATACAGTCAAAAGGACCACTGAAATAACTGAGTAGGAAGAACGCTACTTGATGTTCTCTCTCCTGGGAAACAGTGTGCTCTGGTGCTGATCACACATCTATTTCTGTCTCTCTGCAGCTATAGAATGAGTTTTTAAAATCTCTTGCCTCCTGTCATGAGGATCAGAGAATAACCAAGAAAGAAGAACTCTATTTGATATGCTGTCTCCAGAGAAAACTGTTTGCTATGGGTGCTGATCACACATCTCTTTCTGCCACTCTCCAGCTGTTGAACATGTTTCTTAGGTTTCTTGCATTCAGTCAATAGGACTAGTGCAAAAAGTGAGGAAGAAGAGCATTAGTCGATGTTCTCTCTCCTGGAAAAGAGTTTGCTTTGGAGGCTGAACACACATATCTGTCTGTCACTCCCCAGATATAGAACATGTGTTTAAAGTCGCTTGTCTGTAGTCAACAAGATCAGTGAAATAACTGAGGAACAAAAACCCTACTTAGTCTGCTCTCTCCTTGGAAAACAGTTTGCTCTGGACACTGATCACACATCTCTTTCTGTCACTCCCTAGCTATAGAACATGTTTTTGAAGTCTCTTGCCTCCAGTCAACAGGACCAGTGAAATAAGAGAGGAAGAATAATGCTACTTGATGTGCTTTCTCATGGTAAAGCAGTGTGCTCTGGTTGCTGATCACACATCTCTTTCTGTCAGATATAGAATGTATTTTTGAAGCCTCTTGCCTCCAGTCAACAGGAGCAGTGAAATAATTGAGGAGGAAGAACGCTACTTAGTCTGCTCTTTGGTGGAAAAATGTTACTTAGTCTGCTCTGTTCTGGAAAAACACTTTGCTCTGGGCACTGATCACTCCCCAGTTAAAGAATGTGTATATGAATTATCTTGCCTCCAGTCAACAGGAACAAAGAATTAACTGAGGAAGAAGAATGCTACTTGATGTGCTGTCTACTTGGAATGCACTTTCCTTTGGTTGCTAATCACACATCTCTGTCTGTCACTCCCCTTCTCTAGAATGTATTTTTGAAGTCTCTTGACTCCAGATTAGAGAACCAGTGAAATAACAGAGGAAGAAGAAGAAGAAAACTACTTAGTCTGCAATCTGCTTGGAAAACAGTTTGCTCTGGGCACTGATCATACATCTCTTTCTGTCACTCCCCAGCTACAGAACTTCTTTTTGAAGTCTCTTTCCTCCAGTCAACAGAACCTTTGAAATAACTGTGGAAGAAGAATGCAACTTTGTTTGCTCTCTCCTGGGAAAATAGTTTGCTCTGGGTGTTGATCAAACATCTCCTTCTGTCCCTCCCCCACTACAAAACATGTTTCTGAAGTCTCTTGCCTCCAGTCAAGTAAATGACAGAAATACCTGAGGAAGGAGATTGCTACTTGATAAGGTCTCTCCTGGGATAACAGTTTGCTTTGGGCACTGATCACACATCTCCTTCTGTCACTCCCAATCTACAGAAAGTCTTTATGAAGTCTTTTGCCTCCAGTCAACAGGACCAGTAACATAACTCAGGAAGAAGAACGCTACTTAGTCTGCTCTCTCCTGGGAAAATAGTTTGCTCTCGGTGCTGATCACACATCTCTTTCTGTCACTCCCCAGCTATAGAAGGTGTTTTAGAAGTCTCTTGCCTCCAGTCAAGAGGATCAGAGAAATAACAGAAAAAGAAGAATGCTACTTAGTCTGCTCTGTCCTGGGAATACAGTTTGCTCTAGGTACTGATACCACATCTCTTTCTATAACTCTGAAGTGATAGAACATGTTTTTGAAGTGTGTTGCCTCCAGTCAACAGGACCAGTGACATAACTTGAGGAAGAACAACACTACTTAGTCCGCTCTTTCCAGATAAACAGTGTGCTCTGGGGCTGATCACATATCACTTTCTGTGACTCTGCAGCAATAGAATGTGTCTTTGTATTCTCCTGCCTCTAGTCAAGATGATCAGAGAAATAACCAAGGAAAAAGAAAGCTAATTGATGTGCTCTCTCCTGGGAAAACAATTTGCTGTGGGCGCTGATCAAGTATCTCTTTCTGTCAGTCCACAGATATAAAATGAGTTTTTGAAGTCTCTTGCTTCCAGTCAACAGGAGAAGTGAAATAACTGAGGAAGAACTCCACTTAGTCTGCTTTCTCCAGGAAAAACTGTTTGCTCTGGACTCTGATCACACATCTCTTTCTGTCACTGCCCAGCTATAGAACATGTTTTTGTAGTCTCTTGTCTCCAGTCAACAGGACCAGAGAAGTAACTGAGGAAGAAAAAAGCTACTTGACGTGTTCTTTCCTGGGAAAACAGTTTAATCTGTGCACTGATCACACATCTTTTCTTGTGACTCCCTAGCTAAAGAATATGTTTTTGAAGTCTCTTGCCTCCAGTCAATAGGACCAGTGGAATAACTGAAGAAGAAGAACTGTACTTAGACTGCTATCTCCTGGGATAACAGTTTGCCCAGGGCACTGATAACATATCTCTTTCTATCACTCCCCAACTATAGAATTTTTTTTGAAGTCTCTTGCCTCAAGTAGAGAGCATCAGAGAAATAACAAAGGAGGAAGAATGCTACTTAGTCTGCTCTCTCCTGGGAATACAGTATGCTCAAGGTGCTGATACCACATCTCTTTCCATAACTCTGCAGCTATAGAACATATTTTTGAAGTCTGTTGCCTAGAGTCAACAGAATCAGAGAAATATCTGAGGAAGAAGAATACTACTTGATGTGCTCTCTCCTGGTGAAACGGTGTGCTCTGAGTGCTGTTCACACATCACTTTCTGTCACTCACCAGCTACAGAAAATGTTTTACAAGTTTCTTGCTTACAGTCAAAAGGACCACTGAAATAACTGAATAGGAAGAACACAACTTGATGTCCTCTCTCCTGGGAAACAGTGTGCTCTGGTGCTGATCACACATTTATTTCTGCCTATCCACAGCTATAGAATGAGTTTTTAAAATCTCTTGCCTCCAGTCAAGAGGATCAGAGACACACCCGGGAAAGAACTCTACTTGATATGCTTTCTCCAGGGAAAACAGTTTGCTATGGGTGCTGATCACACATCACTTTCTGTCACTCCACAGCTATAGAATGTGTTTTTGAAGTCACTTTCCTCCAATCAACAGAAAAAGAGAAAAAACTGAGGAAGAAGCACGCTATTTGATAGCTCTCTCCTGGGAAAACAGTTTCCTTGGGGTGCTGATCACACATCTCTTTCTGTCACTCCCAGCTGTTGAATGAGTTTTTTTTAGGTTTTGTTGCATCCAGTCAACAGGACTAGTGCAATACATGAGGAAGAAGAGCATTAGTTGATGTTCTCTCTCTTGGAAAAAAGTTTGCTTTGGAGGCTGAACACACATCTCTGTCTGTCACTCTCCAGTTATAAAACATGTTTTTGAAATTGCTTGTCTGTAGTCAACAGGATCAGTGAAATAACTGAGGAACAAGAATGCTTCATAGTCTGCTGTCTCCTGGGAAAACACTTTGCTCTAGGAGCAGATCATTCATCTCTTTCTGTCACTTCCCAGCTATAACATGGGTTTTTGAAGTCTTTTGCCTCTTGTCAACAGGACCTGTGAAATAACTGAGGAAGAAGAATGCTACTTTGTCTGCTGTCTCCTGGGAAACAGTTTGCTCTGGGTACTGATCACAAATATCTCTTTTTGTCACTCCCCAGCTACAACATGCATTTTAAAGTCTCTTGCCTCCAGTCATGAAGATCAGAGAAAGAACTAAGAAGAAGTACGCTACCTAGTCTGTTCTCTTCTGGGAAAACAGTGTGTTCTGGGGCTGATCACAAATCTTGTTCTCTGAGTCCACTCCCCATATTTTTGAGGTCTCTTGCCTCCAGTCTAGATTATCAGAGATATAACTGATGAAGAAGAATGATACTTGATGCGTTCTCTCCTTGGAAAACAGTTTGTTCTGGGTGATGATCACACTTCTTTCTGTCACTTCCCAGATATAGAACACGTTTTTGAAGACTCTCTCCTCCAGTCAACAGGACCTATGAAATTAGTGAGGAAGAAGAATGCTGCTTCATGTGCCCTCTCATGGTAAAACAGTGTGTTCTGGTCACTGATCACACATCTCTTTCTGTCACTCCCCAGCTATAGAATGTATTTTTGAAGCCTCTTGCCTCTAGTCAAGAGGACCAATGAAATAACTGAGGAGGAAGAACACTACTTAGTCTGCTCTCTTCTGGAAAAACACTATGCTCTGGGCACTGATCACTCCCCAGTTAAATAATGTGTTTATGAAGTCTCTTGCCTCCAGTCAACAGGAACAAAGAACTAACTGAAGAAGAAGAATGCTACTTGATGTGCTGTCTACTTGGAATACACTTTCCTTTGGTTGCTAATCACACATCTCTTTCTGTCACTCCCAATCCATGGAATGTATTTTTGAAGTCTCTTGACTCCAGATTAGAGGACCAGTGAAATAACGGAGGAAGAAGAAGAAAATTGCTTAGTCTGCTCTTTGCTTAGAAAACAGTTTGCTCTGGGCACTGATCATACATCTCTTTCTGTCACTCCCCAGATATAGAACGTGTTTTTTATGTCTCTTGCCTCCAGTCGACAGGACCTGTGAAATAACTGAGGAAGAAGAATGCCACTTTGTTTGCTCACTCCTGGGAAAACAGTTTGCTCTGGGTGCTGATCACACATCTCCTTCTATCACTTCCCAGCTACAAAATGTGTTTTTGAAGTCTCCTGCCTCCAGTCAAGTAAATCAGAGAAATAACTGAGAAAGAAGATCTCTACTTAGTCTGCTCTCTCCTGGGAAAACAGTGTGTTCTGGGGCTGGGCTGATCACAAATCTCATTCTCTCACTCTGCAGAATGTGTTTTTGAGATCTCTTGCCTCCAGTCAAGATTATTAGAGAGATAACCAAGGAAGAAGAACAATACTTGATGTGCTTTCTCCTGGGTAAACAGTTTGCTCATGGTGCCGATCACACCTCTCTTTCTGTCATTCCTGAGCTATAGAACATGTTTTTGAAGTCTCTTTCCTCCAGTAAACAAGACCAGTGAAATAAGTGAGGAAGAAGAACGATTCTTGATGTGCTCTCTTATGGTAAAACCGTGTGCTCTGGTTGCTGATCACACATGTCTTTCTGTCACTCCCCAGCTATAGAATGGGTTTTTGAAGCCTCTTGCCTCCAGTCAACAGGACCAGAGAAACAACTGAGGAAGAAGAATGCTACTTGATGTGATCTCTGCTTGGAAAACACTTTCCACTAGTTGCTAATCACTCATCACTTTCTGTCACTTGCCATCTGTAGAACATATTTTTGAAGTCTCTTGACTCTAGTTTAGAGGACAAGTGAAATAACTGAGGAAGGAGAAGAAAACTACATAGTCTGCTCTCTCCTAGGAAAACACTTTGCTCTGGGCACTTATCATACATCTCTTACTGTCACTCCCCATCCATAGATTGTGTTTTTGAAGCCTCTTGCCTCCAGTCAAGAGGACCAGTGAAATAACTGAGGAGGAAGAATTCTACTTAGTCTGCTCTCTCCAGGGAAATTAGTTTGCTCTGAATGTTGATCACACATCTCTTACTGTCACTCCCCATCCATAGATTGTGTTTCTGAAGTCTCTTGACTCCAGTCAAGTAGATCAGAGAAATAACTGAGGAAGAAGATAACTACTTTGTCTGCCTTCTCCTGGGAAAACAGTGTGCTCTGGGGCTGATTACAATTCTCATTCTATGACTCTGCAGCTATAAAATGTGTTTTTGAGATCTCTTGCCTCCAGTCTACAGGACCAGTGAAATAAGTGAGGAAGACGAATGTTACTTGGTGTGCTGTCTCATGGTAAAACAGTGTGCTTGGGGTGCTGATCACACATCTCTTTCTGTCACTCCCCAGCTGTTGAATTTTTTTTAAGTTTCTTGCATCCAGTCAACAGGACTAGTTCAATAAGTGAGGAAGAAGAGTGTTAATTGATGTACTCTCTCTTTGGGAAAGAGTTTGCTTTGGTGGCTGATCACACATCTCTATCTGTCACTTCTCAGCTTTTGAACATGTTTTTGAAGTCGCTTGTCTCTAGGCAACAGGACCAGTGAAAAAACTGAGGAAGAAAACCCCTACTTAGTCTGCTTTCTCCTAGGAAAACTGTTTGCGCTGGACGCTGATCACACATCTCTTTCTGTCACTCCCCTGTTATAGAATGTGTATTTGAAGTTGCATGCATCAGGTCAACAGGACCAGAGATATAACTGAAGAAGTAGAATGCTACTTGATGTGCTCCCTCCTGGGAAAACAGTGTGATCTGCGTGCTGATCACTCCTCTCTTTCTGTCACTCCCCAGCCACAGAACATGTTTTTTAAGTCTCTTGGCTCCAGTCAACAGGACCAGTGATATAAGTGAGGAAGAACAACACTACTTGATGTGCTGTCTCATCAGAAAAGAGTTTGCTTTGTGCACTGATCTCACATCTCTTTCTGTCAATCCCCAGCTATAGAATGTGTTTTTGAAGTCTCTTGTCTAAAGTCAACAGGACCAGTGAAGTAACTGAGGAAGAAGAACCCTTCTTAATCTGTTTTCTTCTGGGATAACTGTTTGCTCTGGGCAGGGATCGCACATCTGTATTTTGTCACTTCACAGCTATAGAATGTGTTTTTGAAGTTTCTTGCCCCCACTCAACAGGACCAGAGAAATAACTGAGAAAGAAGAACTCTATTTGATGTGCTCTTTCCTGAGAAAATATATTGCTCTGGGTGCTCATCACAGATCTCTTTCTGTCACTATCCCAATATAGAATGTGTTTTTGAAAACTCATGCCTCCAGTCAACAGGACCTGTGAAATAACTGAGGAGGAAGACCACTACTTGATGTTCTCTCTCTCTTACGAAAAGAGTTTGATTTGGGTGCTGATCTCACATCTCTTTCTGTCACTCCCTGGCATTAGAAAATGTATTTTTCAAGTATCTTGTCTCCGGTCAACAGGACCAGTGGAATAACTGATTAAGAAGATTGCTATTTAGTCTGCTGTCTCATGGAAAACAGTTTGCTCTGGGTTCTGATCACAAATCTCTTTCGATCACTCTCCAGCTTTTGAATATGTTTTTAAATTATCTTGCCACCAGTCAACAGAATCAGAGAAACAAATGAGGAAAAAGAACGTTATGTGACGTGCTCTGTCCTGGAAAAACAGTTTGCTCTAGGCGCTGATCACACATCTCTTTCTATCACATTCCAGCTGTTGAACATGTATTTGAAGCCAGGTCAACAGTACCAGAGAAATCACATAGGAAGAAGAAGAAGAATAACAGAACTTGATGTGCTTTGTCCTGGGAGAACAATCTGCTCTGTGCACTAATCACACATCTCTTTCTGTATCTTCCCAGCTATAGAATGAGTTTTTGAAGTCTCTTGCCTCCAATCAACAGGACCAGTGAAATAACTGAAGAAGAAGAAGAATACTACTTAGTCTGCTGTCTCCTGTGAAACAGTGTGCTCTGGTGCTGATCACACATTTATTTCTGTCTCTCCACAGCTATAGAATGAGTTTTTAAAATCTCTTGCCTCCAGTCAAGAGGATCAGAGAAATACCTGAGAAAGAACTCTACTTGATATGCTCTCTCCAGGGAAAACAGTTTGCTATGGGTGCTGATCACACATCTCATTCTGTCACTCCACAGCTATAGAATATGTTTTTCAAGTCACTTTCCTCCAATCAACAGGAAAAGAGAAAAAACTGAGGAAGAAGCATACTATTTGATATGCTCTCTCCTGGGAAAACAGTTTCCTCGGGGTGCTGATCACACATCTCTTTCCGTCATCCCCCAGATGTTGAATGAGTTTTTTTAGGTTTCCTGCATCCAGTCAACAGGACTAGTGCAATACATGAGGATGAAGAGCATTGGTCCATGTTCTCTCTCCTGGAAAAGAGTTTGCTTTGGAGGCTGAACACACACCTCTGTCTGTCACTTCCCAGCTATAGAACATGTTTTTGAAGTTGCTTGTCTGTAGTCAACAGGATCAGTGAAATAACTGTTGAACAAGAATGCCTCTTAGTCTGCTGTCTCCTGGGAAAACACTTTGCTCTGGGTGCTGATCACTCATCTCTTATTGTCACTTCCCAGCCATAAAATGGGTTTTTGAAGTCTTTTGCCCCTTGTCAACAGGACCTGTGAAATAACTGAGGAAGAAGAATGCTACTTTGTCTGCTGTCTCCTAGGAAACAGTTTGCTCTGGGTAGTGATCACACATATCTCTTTTTGTCACTCCCCAGCTACAACATGCATTTTAAAGTCTCTTGCCTCAAGTCATAAAGATCAGAGAAAGAACTGAGAAAGAAATATGCTACCTAGTATGTTCTCTCCTGGGAAAACAGTGTGCTCTGGGGCTAATCACAAATCTTATCCTCTGACTCCACTCCCCATATTTTTGAGGTCTCTTGCCTCCAGTCTAGATTATCAGAGATATAACTGATGAATAAGAAAGATACTTGATGTGCTCTCTCCTGGGAAAACAGTTTGTTCTGGGTGATGATCACACTTCTTTCTGTCACTCCCCAGATATAGAACATGTTTTTGAAGGCTCTTGCCTCCAGTCAACAGAACCTGTGAAATAAGTGAGGAAGAAGAATGCTACTTGATGTGCTCTCTCATGGTAAAACAGTGTGTTCTGGTCACTGATCACAGATTTTTCTGTCTCTTCCCAGCTATAGAATGTATTTTTGAAGCCTCTTGCCTTCAGTCAACAGGACCAATGAAATAACTGAGGAGGAAGAACGCTACTTAGTCTGCTCCCTTCTGGAAAAACACTTTGATCTGGGCACTGATCATTCCCCAGTTAAAGAATGTGTTTATGAAGTCTCTTGCCTCCAGTCAACAGGAACAAAGAACTAACCGAAGAAGAAGAATGCTACTTGATGTGGTCTCTACTTGGAATACACTTTCCTTTGGTTGCTAATCACACATCTCTTTCTGTCACTCCCAATCTATAGAATGAATTTTTGAAGTCTCTTGACTCCAGATTAGAGGACCAGTGAAATAACGGAGGAAGAAGAAGAAAACTGCTTAGTCAGTTCTTTCTTAGAAAGCAGTTTGCTCTGGGCACTGATCATACATCTCTTTCTGCCACTCCCCAGATATAGAATGTGTTTTTGAAGTCTCTTGGCTCCAGTCAACAGGACCAGTGAAATAAGTGAGGAAGAACAACACTACTTGATGTGCTGTCTCGTCAGAAAAGAGTTTGCTTTGTGCACTGATCTCACATCTCTTTCTGTCAATCCCCAGCTATAGAATGTGTTTTTGAAGTCTCTTGTCTAAAGTCAACAGGACCAGTGAAGTAACTGAGGAAGAAGAACCCTTCATAGTCTGTTTTCTTCTGGGATAACAGTTTTCTCTGGGCACTGATCACACACCTGTATTTTGTCACTCCACAGCTATAGAATGTGTTTTTCAAGTTTCTTGCCTCCACTCAACAGGACCAGAGAAATAACTGAGAATGAAGAACTCTATTTGATGCGCTCTTTCCTGAGAAAATATATTGCTCTGGGGGCTGATCATAGATCTCTTTCTGTCACTACCCTGATATAGAATGTGTTTTTGAAAACTCATGCCTCCAGTCAACAGGACCTGTGAACTAACCAAGGAAGAAGCCCGCTACTTGATGTTCTCTCTCTCCTATGAAAATAGTTAGATTTGGGTGCTGATATCACATCTCTTTCTGTCACTCCCTAGCGTTAGAAAATGTATTTTTCAAGTCTCTTGTCTCCAGTCAACAGGACCAGTGGAATAACCGATTAAGAAGATTGGCATTTAGTCTGGTTTCTGGGAGGAAGCAGTTTGCTCTGGGTTCTGATCACAAATCTCTTTTGATCACTCTCCAGCTTTTGAATATGTTTTTTAAATTATATTGAAACCAGTCAACAGAATCAGAGAAAAAAATGAGGAAAAAGTACGTTATGTGATGTGCTCTCTCCCCTGGAAAAACTGTTTACTCTAGGCATTGATCACACATTTCTTTCTGTCACTTTCCAGCTGTTGAACATGTTTTTGAAGCCAGGTCAACAGTACCAGAGAAATCACATGGGAAGAAGAAGAATAACAGAACTTTGATGTGCTTTGTCCTGGGAGAACAATTTGCTCTGTGCACTAATCACACATCTCTTTCTGTCTCTCCCCAGCTATAGAAAGAGTTTTTGAAGTCTCTTGCCTCCAATCAACAGGACCAGTAAAATAACTGATGAAGAAGAATACTACTTAGTCTGCTCCTTCCTGGGAAAACAGTTTGTTCTGCTTACTGATCACACATCTCTTTTTGTCACTCCCCAGGTATATAATGCGTTTTTGAAGTCTCTTGCCTCCAGTCAACAGGACCAGTCTAATAAGAGAGGGAGAAGAATGCTACTTGATGCACTCTGTCCAGGGAAAAGAATTTGCTTTCGGTGCTGATCACACATCTTCTTCTGTCACTCCATAGGTATAGATCATATTTTTAAGTCTCTTGTCTTCAGTCTACAAGACCAGTGAAATAACTGAGTAAAAAGAACCCTACTTAGTCTTCTCTCTCCTGGGAAACCAGTTTGCTCTGGATGCTGATCACACATCTCTTTCTCTCACTCCCAAGCTTTGAAAAGTGTTTTTGACGTCTCTTGCCTCCAGTCAACAGGACCAGAGAACTAACTGAGGAGGAAGAACCCCACATGATGTGCTCACTCCTGGGAAAACAATGTGCTGTGGGCACTGATCACACATCTCTTTCTGTCGCTCCCTAGCCACCGAATATGTTTTTTGAAGTCTCTTCCCTCCAGTCAACAGGACAAGTGCAATAAGTGAGGAAGAAGAGTGCTACATGATGTGCTCTCTCCTGTGAAAAAGTGTATGCTTTGGAGGCTGATCACACATCACTTTCTGTCACTCCACATCTCTGGAACATATTTTTGAAGTTGCTTGTCTCTAGTCAACAGGACCAATGAAATAACTGCAGAAGAAGAACCCTACTTAGTCTGCTCTCTCCTTTTAAATCAAGTTTGTTCTGGGCACTGATCACACATCTCTTTCTGTCACTCCACAGCTATAGAATGTGTTTTTGAAGTCTCTTGCCTCCAGTCAACAGGTCCTGTGAAATAACTGAGGAAGAAGAATGATACTTAGTCTGCTCTCTCCTTTTAAATCAGTTTGCTGTGGGTGCTGTTCACACATCTCTTTCTCTCACTCCCCATCTATGGAACATGCTTTTGAAGTCTCTTGCCAGCTTGAGTCAACAGGACCAGTGAAATAACGGAGGAAGAATAACGCTACTTAGTCAGCTCTCTCTTAACAAACAGTGTAATCTGGGGCTGATCACACATCTCTTTCTGTGAGTCTGCAGCTGTACAACATTTCTTTGAAGTCTTTTGCCTCCAGTTAAGAGGATCAGGAAATAACCGAGGAAGGAAACATCTACCTGATGTGCTCTCTCTTGGGAAAACATTTTGCTCTGGGCGTTGATCACACATCTCATTCTGTCATTCCCCAGATAGAAAATTAATTTTTGAAGTCTCTTGCTTCCAGTCAAAAGGATCAGTGAAATAACAGAGGAGGAAGAAAACTACTTAGTCTGCTTTCTCCTGGGAAAACTGTTTGCTCTGGGCACTGATCACACATCTCTTTTTGTCACTCCCGTCTATAGAATGAGTTTTTGAGGTCTCTTGTCTCCAGTCAACAGCACTAGAGAAGTAACTGATGAAGAAGAACGCTTCATGATGTGCTCTCTCCTGGGAAAACAGTTTAGTCTGTGCACTGATCACACATCTCTTTCTATCACTCCAAAGCTATAGAATGTGTTTTTGAAGACTCTCACCTCCAGTCAACAGGACCAGTGAAATAACTGAAAAAGAAGAACTGTGCTTAGTCTACTATCTTCTGTGGTAACAGTTTGTTTAGGGCACTGATACCATATTTATTTCTGTCACTCTGCAGCTATGGAATGTGTTTTTGAAGTCTCTTGCCTCCAGTCAACATAACCAGAGAAATATCTGAGGAAGAAGAACACTACTTGATGTGCTCTGTATTGGTAAAACAGTGTGCTCTGGGCGCTGATTACACATCTCTTTCTGTCACTCACTATCTACAGAATGTGTCTTTCAAATTTCTTGCCTCCATTTAAAAGGACCACTGAAATAACTGATTAGTAAGAACGCAACTTGATGTCCTCTCTCCTCAGAAAAGAGTGTGCTCATGGCCCTGATCACACATCTCTTTATGTCGCTCAACAGCAATAGAACGTGTTTTTGAAGTCTGTTATCTCCAGTCAACAGAACCAGTAAAATAACTGAGGAAGAAGAATGCTACTTAGTCTGCCCTCTCCGGGGAAACAGTGTGCTCTGGTGCTGATCACACATCTATTTTTGTCACTCCACAACTATAGAACATATTTTTAAAATCTCTTGCCTCCAGTCAAGACTATCAGAGAAATAACCAAGAAAGAAGAACTCTACTTGATATGCTGTCTCTCCAGGGAAAACAGTTTGCTATGGGTGCTGATCACACATCTCTTTCTGTCACTGCACAGCTATAGAAAGTGTTTTTGAAGTCTCTTGCATCCAGTCAACAGGACTAGTGCAATAAGTGAGGAAGAAGATCGTTAGTTGATGTGCTCTCTCCTGGAAAATAGTTTGCTTTGGAGGCTGATCACACATCTCTTTCTGTAACTCCCTAGCTATAGAACATGTTTTTGAAGTCACCTGTCTCTAGTCAACAGGACCAGTGAAACAACTAAGGAAGGAGAAAGCTACTTAATGTGCTTCCTCCTCAGAAAACATTTTGCTCTTGGTGCTGATCACACATCTCTTTCGATCACTCCCCAGCTTTTGAATATGTTTTTGAAGTATCTTGCCTCCAGTCAACAGGACTAGTGCAATAACTAAGGAAGAAGAGTGCCACTTAATGTGCTCTCTACTGGGGAAAGGAGTCTGCTTTGGAGTCTGACCACACATCTCTTTCTGTCACTCCCCAGCTGTAGAACATATTAGTCTGCTCTCTCCTTGGAAAATTGTTAGCTCAGGACACTGATCACACATCTCTTCTTATCACGCCCCAGCTACAGAATGTGTTTTTGAAGTCTCTCATGCCCAGTCAATGGGACCAGTGAAATAACTGTGGAAGAAGAATGCTACTTAGCCTCCACTCTCCTGTGAAAACACTTTATTCTGGGTGCTGATCACACATCTCTTTTTGTAACTCCCCAGCTATAGTATATGTTTTTGAAGTCTCTTGCCTCTAGTTAACAGGTCCTGTGAAATAACTAAGAACAAAAAAAGAATGCCGCACAGTCTGCTCTCTCCTGGGAAAACAGTTTGCTCTTTCTCTCACTCCCCAGCTATAAAGTATGTTTTTGAAGTCTCAACGCTGATCACACATCTCTTTATGTCATCATCCAGCTGTTGAACATGTTTTTGAAGCCTATTGCCTCAGGTCAACAGTATCAGAGAAATAACAGAAGAAGAAGAACACAACTTGATGTGCTTTATCCTGGGAGAACAGTTTGCTCTGTGCACTAACCACACAGCTTTCCTCTGTTACATAAGTAGTTTTGAAGTCTCTTGCCTCCAGTCAACAGGACCAGTGTAATAAGTGAGGAAGAAGAATGTTACTCGATGTACTCACTCCTGGCAAAAGAATTTGCTTTCAGTGCTGATCACATATCAAATTCTGTCACTTCGCAACTATAGAACATATTTTAAGTCTCTTGTCTCCATTCAACAGGACCAGTGAAATAACTGAGGAGGAAAAACCCTACTTAGTCTGCGGTCTCCTGGGAAATTAGTTTGCTCCGAGTGATGATCACACATCTCTTTCTGTCACTCTCCAGCTATAAAACATGTTTTAGAAGTCTCTTGCCTCCAGTCAACAGGACCAGTGAAATAACTGAGGAGGAAGAATGCCACATGATGTGCTTTCTCCTAGGGAAACCGTGTGATGTGGGCACTGATCACATGTCTCTTTCTGTTACTCCCTAGCTGTTGAACGTTTTTGAAGTCTTTTCCCTCCAGTCAACAGGACTAGAGCAATTAGTGAGGAAGAAGAGTGCCACTTAATGGGCTCTCTCCTGGGGAAAAGAGTTTGCTTTGGAGTCTGATCACACATCTCTTTCTGTCACTCCCCAGTTATAAAACATATTTTAGAAGCCGCTTGCCTCTAGTCAACAGGACCAGTGAAATAACTTCAGGGGAAGAACCCTACTTAGTCTGCTCTCTCCTTGGAAAACTGTTAGCTCAGGATGCTGATCACACATCTCTTCTTGCCACGGCTCAGCTATCGAATGTGCTTTTGAAGTCTCTCATGTCCAGTCAATGGGACCAGTGAAATAACTGAGGAAGAAGAATGTTACTTAGTCTCCACTCTCCTGTGAAAATAGATTGTACTGGACGCTGATCACACATCTCTTTCTGTAACTCCCCAGGTACAGAATGTGTTTTTGAAGTCTCTTGCATCTAGTCAACAGGTCCTGTGAAATAACTAAGGAAGAGAAAAGAATTCTGCTTAGTCTGCTCTGTCCTGGGAAAACAGTTTCCTCTGGGTGCTGCTCACACATCTCGTTCTCTTACTCCCCAGCTACAAAATGTGTTTTTGAAGTCTCTTGCCTCCAGTAAAGAACATCAGAGAAATAACTGAGGATGAAGAACATTACACAATATGCCCTCTCCTAGAAAAACAGTTTACTGTGGGTGCTGATCACAACTCTCTTTCTGTCACTCCCCAGCTATAGAACTTGTTTTTGAAGTCTCTTGCCTCCAATCAACAGGAGCAGTGAAATAACGGAAGAAGAAAAACTATACTTAGTCTGCTATCACCTAAGGTAACAGTTTGCTCAAGGTGCTGATAACATATCTCTTTCTGTCACTCCCCAACAATAGAATGTGTTTTTGAAGTCTCTTGACTCCAGTCAACAGGACAAGAGAAATAAATGAGGAAGAAGAATGCTACTTGATGTCCTCTCTCCTGGGAAACCAGTTTGCTCTGGTTGCTGATCACACATCTCTTTCTGTCACTCCCCAACCATAGAACATGTTTTTGAAGTCTCTTGACTCCAGTCAACAGGACAAGAGAAATAAATGAGGAAGAAGAATGCTACTTGATGTCCTCTCTCCTGGGAAAACAGTTTGCTCTGGGTGCTGATCACACCTCTTTTTCTGTTGCTCCCCAGGTATTGAACATGTTTTTGGAGTCTCTTGCCTCCAGTCAACAGGACCAGTGAAATAACTGAGGAGGAAGAACACTACTTAGTCTGCTCTCTCCTGGAAAAACAGTTTGCTCTGGGTGCTGATCACACAATTCTTTTGATCACTACCCAGCTTTTGAATATGTTTTTGAAGTACCTTGCCTCTAGTCAAGAGAACCAGAGAAAAAACTGAAGAAAAAGAACATTATCTGATGTGCTCTCTTCTGAGAAAACAGTTTGCTCTAGGCACTGATCAGACAACTCTTTATGTCACCGTCCAACTGTTGAACATGTTTTTGAAGCCTATTGCCTCAGGTCAACAGTGCCAGCGAAAAAACATATGAAGAAGAAGAACAGAACTTGATGTGCTTTATCCTGGGAGAACAATTTGCTCTGTGCACTACTCACACATCTCTTTCTGTATTTCCCCTGCGATAGAATGAGTTCTTGAAGACACTTGTCTCCAATCATCAGGACCAGTGAAATAACTGAAGAAAGAGAATGAAACATAGTCTACACTCTTTGGGGAAAAAAGTTTGCTCTGCTCGCTGATCACACGTCTTTTTGTCTCTCCCAAGTTATATAATGTGTTTTTGAAGTCTCTTGCCTCCAGTCAACAGGACCAGTGTAATAAGTGAGGGAGAAGAATGCTACCTGATGCACTTTCTCCTGGGAAAATAATTTGCTTTTGGTGCTGATCATACATTTTCTTCTGTCACTCCACAGCTATAGAACATGTGTATTAAGTCTCTTGTCTCCAGTCAACAGGACCAGTGAAATAACTGTGTAAAAAGAACCCTACTTAGTCTGCTCTCTCCTGGGAAACCAGTTTGCTCTGGTTGTTGATCACACATCTCTTTCTGTCACTCCCCAACAATAGAATGTGTTTTTGAAGTCTCTTGACTCCAGTCAACAGGACAAGAGAAATAAATGAGGACGAAAAATGTTACTTGATGTCCTCTCTCCTGGGAAACCAGTTTGCTCTGGTTGCTGATCACACATCTCTTTCTGTCACTCCCCAACAATAGAACATGTTTTTGAAGTCTCTTGACTCCAGTCAACAGGGCAAGAGAAATAAATGAGGAAGAAGAATGCTACTTGATGTCCGCTCTCCTGGGAAAACAGTTTGCTCTGGGTGCTGATCACTCCTCTTTTTCAGTTGCTCCCCAGGTATTGAATGTGTTTTTGAAGTCTCTTGCCTCCAGTCAACAGGACCAGTGAAATAACTGAGGAGGAAGAACACTTCTTAGTCTGCTCTCTCCTGGAAAAACAGTTTGCTCTGTGTGCTGATTACTCAATTCTTTTGATCACTACCCAGCTTTTGAATATGTTTTTGAAGTACCTTGCCTCTAGTCAAGAGAATCAGAGAAAAAACTGAAGAAAAAGAACATTATCTGATGTGTTCTCTTCTGAGAAAACAGTTTGCTCTAGGCACTGATCAGACAACTCTTTATGCCACCGTCCAACTGTTGAACATGTTTTTGAAGCCTATTGCCTCAGGTCAACAGTGCCAGCGAAAAAAATATATGAAGAAGAAGAACAGAACTTGATGTGCTTTATCCTGGAAGAACAATTTGCTCTGTGCACTACTCACACATCTGTTTCTGTCTTTCCCCTGCTATAGAATGAGTTCTTGAAGACTCTTGTCTCCAATCATCAGGACCAGTGAAATAACTGAAGAAAGAGAATGAAACATAGTCTACTCTCTCTGGGGAAAAGAGTTTGCTCTGCTCGCTGATCACACATCTTTTTGTCTCTCCCAAGTTATATAATGTGTTTTTGAAGCCTCTTGCCTCCAGTCAACAGGACCAGTGCAATAAGTGAGGGAGAAGAATGCTACTTGATGCACTTTCTCCTGAGAAAATAATTTGCTTTTGGTGCTGATCACACATCTTCTTCTGTCACTCCACAGCTATAGAACATGTTTATTAAGTCTCTTGTCTCCAGTCAACAGGACCAGTGAAATAACTGTGTAAAAAGAACCCTACTTAGTCTGCTCTCTCCTGGGAAACCAGTTTGCTCTGGTTGCTGATCACACATCTCTTTCTGTCACTCCCCAGCAATAGAACGTGTTTTTGAAGTCTCTTGACTCCAGTCAACAGGACAAGAGAAATAAATGAGGAAGAAGAATGTTACTTGATGTCCTCTCCTGGGAAAACAGTTTGCTCTGGGTGATGATCACACCTCTTTTTCTGTTGCTCCCCAGGTATTGAATGTGTTTTTGAAGTCTCTTGCCTCCAGTCAACAGGACCAGTGAAATAACTGAGGAGGAAGAACACTACTTAGTCTGCTCTCTCCTGGAAAAACAGTTTGCTGTGTGTGCTGATCACACAATTCTTTTGATCACTACCCAGCTTTTGAATATGTTTTTGAAGTACCTTGCCTCTAGTCAAGAGAACCAGAGAAAAAACTGAAGAAAAAGAACATTATCTGATGTGCTCTCTTCTGAGAAAACAGTTTGCTCTAGGCACTGATCAGACAACTCTTTATGTCACCGTCCAACTGTTGAACATGTTTTTGAAGCCTATTGCCTCAGGTCAACAGTGCCAGCGAAAAAACATACGAAGAAGAAGAACAGAACTTGAAGTGCTTTATCCTGGGAGAACAATTTGCTCTGTGCATTACTCACACATCTCTTTCTGTCTTTCCCCTGCTATAGAATGAGTTCTTGAAGACTCTTGTCTCCAATCATCAGGACCAGTGAAATAACTGAAGAAAGAGAATGAAACATAGTCTACTCTCTCTGGGGAAAAGAGTTTGCTCTGCTCGCTGATCACACGTCTTTTTGTCTCTCCCAAGTTATATAATGTGTTTTTGAAGTTTCTTGCCTCCAGTCAACAGGACCAGTGTAATAAGTGAGGGAGAAGAATGCTACTTGATGCACTTTCTCCTGGGAAAATAATTTGCTTTTGGTGCTGATCACACATCTTCTTCTGTCACTCCACAGCTATAGAACATTTTATTAAGTCTCTTGTCTCCAGTCAACAGGACCAGTGAAATAACTGTGCAAAAAGAACCCTACTTAGTCTGCTCTCTCCTGGGAAACCAGTTTGCTCTGGTTGCTGATCACACATCTCTTTCTGTCACTCCCCACCAATAGAACGTGTTTTTGAAGTCTCTTGACTCCAGTCAACAGGACAAGAGAAATAAATGAGGAAGAAGAATGCTACTTGATGTCCTCTCTCCTGGGAAACCAGTTTGATCTGGTTGCTGATCACACATCTCTTTCTGTCACTCCCCAACAAATAGAACGTGTTTTTGAAGTCTCTTGACTCCAGTCAACAGGACAAGAGAAATAAATGAGGAAGAAGAATGCTACTTGATGTCCTCTCTCCTGGGAAAACAGTTTGCTCTGGGTGCTGATCACACCTCTTTTCTGTTGCTCCCCAGGTATTGAATGTGTTTTTGAAGTCTCTTGCCTCCAGTCAACAGGACCAGTGAAATAACTGAGGAGGAAGAACACTTCTTAGTCTGCTCTCTCCTGGAAAAACAGTTTGCTCTGTGTGCTGATTACTCAATTCTTTGATCACTACCCAGCTTTTGAATATGTTTTTGAAGTACCTTGCCTCTAGTCAAGAGAATCAGAGAAAAAACTGAAGAAAAAGAACATTATCTGATGTGCTCTCTTCTGAGAAAACAGTTTGCTCTAGGCACTGATCAGACAACTCTTTATGTCACCGTCCAACTGTTGAACATGTTTTTGAAGCCTATTGCCTCAGGTGAACAGTGCCAGTGAAAAAAAATATGAAGAATAAGAACAGAACTTGATGTGCTTTATCCTGGAAGAACAATTTGCTCTGTGCACTACTCACACATCTCTTTCTGTCTTTCCCCTGCTATAGAATGAGTTCTTGAAGACTCTTGTCTCCAATCATCAGGACCAGTGAAATAACTGAAGAAAGAGAATGAAACATAGTCTACTCTCTCTGGGGAAAAGAGTTTGCTCTGCTCGCTGATCACACATCTTTTTGTCTCTCCCAAGTTATATAATGTGTTTTTGAAGCCTCTTGCCTCCAGTCAACAGGACCAGTGCAATAAGTGAGGAAGAAGAATGCTACTTGATGCACTTTCTCCTGAGAAAATAATTTGCTTTTGGTGCTGATCACACATCTTCTTCTGTCACTCCACAGCTATAGAACATGTTTATTAGGACTCTTGTCTCCAGTCAACAGGACCAGTGAAATAACTGTGTAAAAAGAACCCTACTTAGTCTGCTTTCTCCTGGGAAACCAGTTTGCTCTGGTTGCTGATCACACATCTCTTTCTGTCACTCCCCAGCAATAGAACGTGTTTTTGAAGTCTCTTGACTCCAGTCAACAGGACAAGAGAAATAAATGAGGAAGAAGAATGTTACTTGATGTCCTCTCTCCTGGGAAAACAGTTTGCTCTGGGTGATGATCACACCTCTTTTTCTGTTGCTCCCCAGGTATTGAATGTGTTTTTGAAGTCTCTTGCCTCCAGTCAACAGGACCAGTGAAATAACTGAGGAGGAAGAACACTACTTAGTCTGCTCTCTCCTGGAAAAACAGTTTGCTCTGTGTGCTGATCACACAATTCTTTTGATCACTACCCAGCTTTTGAATATGTTTTTGAAGTACCTTGCCTCTAGTCAAGAGAACCAGAGAAAAAACTGAAGAAAAAGAACGTTATCTGATGTGCTCTCTTCTGAGAAAACAGTTTGCTCTAGGCACTGATCAGACAACTCTTTATGTCACCGTCCAACTGTTGAACATGTTTTTGAAGCCTATTGCCTCAGGTCAACAGTGCCAGCGAAAAAACATACGAAGAAGAAGAACAGAACTTGATGTGCTTTATCCTGGGAGAACAATTTGCTCTCTGCACTACTCGCACATCTCTTTCTGTCTTTCCCTTGCTATAGAATGAGTTCCTGAAGACTCTTGTCTCCAATCATCAGGACCAGTGAAATAACTGAAGAAAGAGAATGAAACATAGTCTACTCTCTCTGGGGAAAAGCGTTTGCTCTGCTCGCTGATCACACGTCTTTTTGTCTCTCCCAAGTTATATCACGTGTTTTTGAAGTCTCTTACCCCCAGTCAACAGGACCAGTGTAATAAGTGAGGGAGAAGAATGCTACTTGATGCACTTTCTCCTGGGAAAATAATTTGCTTTTGGTGCTGATCACACATCTTCTTCTGTCACTCCACAGCTATAGAACATTTTTATTAAGTCTCTTGTCTCCAGTCAACAGGACCAGTGAAATAACTGTGCAAAAAGAACCCTACTTAGTCTGCTCTCTCCTGGGAAACCAGTTTGCTCTGGTTGCTGATCACACATCTCTTTCTGTCACTCCCCACCAATAGAACGTGTTTTTGAAGTCTCTTGACTCCAGTCAACAGGACAAGAGAAATAAATGAGGAAGAAGAATGCTACTTGATGTCCTCTCTCCTGGGAAACCAGTTTGCTCTGGTTGCTGATCACACATCTCTTTCTGTCACTCCCCAACAAATAGAACGTGTTTTTGAAGTCTCTTGACTCCAGTCAACAGGACAAGAGAAATAAATGAGGAAGAAGAATGCTACTTGATGTCCTCTCTCCTGGGAAAACAGTTTGCTCTGGGTGCTGATCACACCTCTTTTTCTGTTGCTCCCCAGGTATTGAATGTGTTTTTGAAGTCTCTTGCCTCCAGTCAACAGGACCAGTGAAATAACTGAGGAGGAAGAACACTTCTTAGTCTGCTCTCTCCTGGAAAAACAGTTTGCTCTGGGTGCTGATCACACCTCTTTTTCTGTTGCTCCCCAGGTATTCAACGTGTTTTTGAAGTCTCTTGCCTCCAGTCAACAGGACCAGTGAAATAACTGAGGAGGAAGAACACTACTTAGTCTGCTCTCTCCTGGAAAAACAGTTTGCTCTGTGTGCTGATCACACAATTCTTTTGATCACTACCCAGCTTTTGAATATGTTTTTGAAGTACCTTGCCTCTAGTCAAGAGAACCAGAGAAAAAACTGAAGAAAAAGAACATTATCTGATGTGCTCTCTTCAGAGAAAACAGTTTGCTCTAGGCACTGATCAGACAACTCTTTATGTCACCGTCCAACTGTTGAACATGTTTTTGAAGCCTATTGTCTCAGGTCAACAGTGCCAGCGAAAACATCTAGAAAGAACAGAACTTGATGTGCTTTATCCTGGGAGAACAATTTGCTCTCTGCACTACTCGCACATCTCTTTCTGTCTTTCCTTGCTATAGAATGACTCTTGAAGACTCTTGTCTCCAATCATCAGGACCAGTGAAATAACTGAAGAAAGAGAATGAAACATAGTCTATTCTCTCTGGGGAAAAGCGTTTGCTCTGCTCGCTGATCTCACGTCTTTTTGTCTCTCCCAAGTTATATCACGTGTTTTTGAAGTCTCTTGCCCCCAGTCAACAGGACCAGTGTAATAAGTGAGGGAGAAGAATGCTACTTGATGCACTTTCTCCTGGGAAAATAATCTGCTTTTGGTGCTGATCACACATCTTCTTCTGTCACTCCACAGCTATAGAACATGTTTATTAAGTCTCTTGTCTCCAGTCAACAGGACCAGTGAAATAACTGTGCAAAAAGAACCCTACTTAGTCTGCTCTCTCCTGGGAAACCAGTTTGCTCTGGTTGCTGATCACACATCTCTTTCTGTCACTCCCCACCAATAGAACGTGTTTTTGAAATCTCTTGACTCCAGTCAACAGGACAAGAGAAATAAATGAGAAAGAAGAATGTTACTTGATGTCCTCTCTCCTGGGAAACCAGTTTGCTCTGGTTGTTGATCACACATCTCTTTCTGTCGCTCCCCAACAATAGAACGTGTTTTTGAAGTCTCTTGACTCCAGTCAACAGGACAAGAGAAGTAAATGAGGAAGAAGAATGCTACTTGATGTCCTCTCTCCTGGGAAAACAGTTTGCTCTGGGTGCTGATCACACCTCTTTTTCTGTTGCTCCCCAGGTATTGAATGTGTTTTTGAAGTCTCTTGCCTCCAGTCAACAGGACCAGTGAAATAACTGAGGAGGAAGAACACTTCTTATTCTGCTCTCTCCTGGAAAAACAGTTTGCTCTGGGTGCTGATCACACCTCTTTTTCTATTGCTCCCCAGATATTCAACGTGTTTTTGAAGTCTCTTGCCTCCAGTCAACATGACCAGTGAAATAACTGAGGAGGAAGAACACTACTTAGTCTGCTCTCTCCTGGAAAAACAGTTTGCTCTGTGTGCTGATCACACAATTCTTTTGATCACTACCCAGCTTTTGAATATGTTTTTGAAGTACCTTGCCTCTAGTCAAGAGAACCAGAGAAAAAACTGAAGAAAAAGAACATTATCTGATGTGCTCTCTTCAGAGAAAACAGTTTGCTCTAGGCACTGATCAGACAACTCTTTATGTCACCGTCAACTGTTGAACATGTTTTTGAAGCCTATTGCCTCAGGTCAACAGTGCCAGCGAAAAACATCAGAAGAAGAAGAACAGAACTTTATGTGCTTTATCCTGGGAGAACAATTTGCTCTCTACTACTCGCACATCTCTTTCTGTCTTTCCCTTGCTATAGAATGAGTTCTTGAAGACTCTTGTCTCCAATCATCAGGACCAGTGAAATAACTGAAGAAGAGAATGAAACATAGTCTACTCTCTCTGGGAAAAGCGTTTGCTCTGCTCGCTGATCACCGTCTTTTGTCTCTCCCAAGTTATATCCGTGTTTTGAAGTCTCTTGCCCCAGTCAACAGGACCAGTGTAATAGAGAGGGAGAAGAATGCTACTTGATGCACTTTCTCCTGGGAAAATAATTTGCTTTTGGTGCTGATCACACATCTTCTTCTGTCACTCCACAGCTATAGAACATGTTTATTAAGTCTCTTGTCTCCAGTCAACAGGACCAGTGAAATAACTGTGCAAAAGAACCCCTACTTAGTCTGCTCTCTCCTGGGAAACCAGTTTGCTCTGGTTGCTGATCACACATCTCTTTCTGTCACTCCCCACCAATAGAACGTGTTTTGAAATCTCTTGACTCCAGTCAACAGGACAAGAGAAATAAATGAGAAAGAAGAATGTTACTTGATGTCCTCTCTCCTGGGAAACCAGTTTGCTCTGGTTGCTGATCACACATCTCTTTCTGTCGCTCCCCAACAATAGAACGTGTTTTTGAAGTCTCTTGACTCCAGTCAACAGGACAAGAGAAATAAATGAGGAAGAAGAATGCTACTTGATGTCCTCTCTCCTGGGAAAACAGTTTGCTCTGGGTGCTGATCACACCTCTTTTTCTGTTGCTCCCCAGGTATTGAACATGTTTTTGAAGTCTCTTGCCTCCAGTGAACAGGACCAGTGAAATAACTGAGGAGGAAGAACACTACTTTGTCTGCTCTCTCCTGGAAAAACAGTTTGCTCTGTGCGCTGATCACACAATTCTTTTGATCACTACCCAGCTTTTGAATATGTTTTTGAAGTACCTTGCCTCTAGTCAAGAGAACCAGAGAAAAAACTGAAGAAAAAGAACATTATCTGATGTGCTCTCTT
Source organism: Neoceratodus forsteri (assembly GCA_016271365.2). NCBI lineage: Eukaryota > Metazoa > Chordata > Ceratodontiformes > Ceratodontidae > Neoceratodus > Neoceratodus forsteri. The sequence goes on from CM028138.1 coordinate 164,274,059, forward strand.
CTGAGAAAACAGTTTGCTCTAGGCACTGATCAGACAACTCTTTATGTCACCGTCCAACTGTTGAACATGTTTTTGAAGCCTATTGCCTCAGGTCAACAGCGCCAGCGAAAAAACATACGAAGAAGAAGAACAGAACTTGATGTGCTTTATCCTTGGAGAACAATTTTCTCTGTGCATTACTCACACATCTCTTTCTGTCTTTCCTCTGCTATAGAATGAGTTCTTGAAGACTCTTGTCTCCAATCATCAGGACCAGTGAAATAACTGAAGAAAGAGAATGAAACATAGTCTACTCTCTCTGGGGAAAACAGTTTGCTCTGCTCGCTGATCATACGTCTTTTTGTCTCTCCCAAGTTATATAATGTGTTTTTGAAGTCTCTTGCCTCCAGTCAACAGGACCAGTGTAATAAGTGAGGGAGAAGAATGCTACTTGATGCACTTTCTCCTGGGAAAATAATTTGCTTTTGGTGCTGATCACACATCTTCTTCTGTCACTCCACAGCTATAGAACATGTTTATTAAGTCTCTTGTCTCCAGTCAACAGGACCAGTGAAATAACTGTGTAAAAAGAACCCTACTTAGTCTGCTCTCTCCTGGGAAACCAGTTATCTCTGGTTGCTGATCACACATCTCTTTCTGTCACTCCCCAACAATAGAACGTGTTTTTGAAGTCTCTTGACTCCAGTCAACAGGACAAGAGAAATAAATGAGAAGAAGAATGCTACTTGATGTCCTCTCTCCTGGGAAAACAGTTTGCTCTGGATGCTGATCACACCTCTTTTTCTGTTGCTCCCCAGGTATTGAATGTGTTTTTGAAGTCTCTTGCCTCCAGTCAACAGGACCAGTGAAATAACTGAGGAGGAAGAACACTTCTTAGTCTGCTCTCTCCTGGGAAACCAGTTTGCTCTGGTTGCTGATCACACATCTCTTTCTGTCACTCCCCAACAATAGAACATGTTTTTGAAGTCTCTTGACTCCAGTCAACAGGACAAGAGAAATAAATGAGGAAGAAGAATGCTACTTGATGTCCTCTCTCCTGGGAAAACAGTTTGCTCTGGGTGCTGATCACACCTCTTTTTCTGTTGCTCCCCAGGTATTGAACGTGTTTTTGAAGTCTCTTGCCTCCAGTGAACAGGATCAGTAAAATAACTGAGGAGGAAGAACACTACTTAGTCTGCTCTCTCCTGGAAAAACAGTTTGCTCTGGGTGCTGATCACACAATTCTTTTGATCACTACCCAGCTTTTGAATATGTTTTTGAAGTACCTTGCCTCTAGTCAAGAGAACCAGAGAAAAAACTAAAGAAAAAGAACATTATCTGATGTGCTCTCTTCTGAGAAAACAGTTTGCTCTAGGCACTGATCAGACAACTCTTTATGTCACTCTCCAACTGTTGAACATGTTTTTGAAGCTTATTGCTTCAGGTCAACAGTACCAGAGAAACAACATGAGAAGAAGAACACAACTTGATGTGCTTTACCCTGGGAGAACAGTTTGCTCTGTGCACAAATCACACTGTCTCACTTCTGCTATATAAGGAGTTTTTGAAGTCTCTTGCCTCCAGTCAACAGGACCTGTGAAATAACTGGGGAAGAAGACCACTACCTGATGTTCTCTCTCTCTCCTAGGAAAAGAGTGTGATTTGGATGCTGATCTCACATCTCTTTCTGTCACTCCTTAGCATTAAAAAATGTATTTTTGAAGTCTCTTGTCTCCAGTCAATAGGATCAGTTCGATAACTGATTAAGAAGAATGCTATTTAGTCTGCTCTTTCCTGGGAAACCAGTTTGCTCTGGTTGCTGATCACACATCTCTTTCTGTCACTCCCCACCAATAGAACGTGTTTTTGAAGTCTCTTGACTCCAGTCAACAGGACAAGAGAAATAAGCGAGGAAGAAGAATGCTACTTGATGTCCTCTCTCCTGGAAAAACAGTTTGCTCTAGGTGCTGATCACACCTCTTTTTCTGTTGCTCCCCAGGTACTGAACGTGTTTTTGAAGTCTCTTGCCTCCAGTCAACAGGACCAGTGAAATAACTGAGGAGGAAGAACACTACTTAGTCTGCTCTCTCCTGGAAAAACAGTTTGCTCTGTGTGCTGATCACACAATTCTTTTGATCACTCCCCAGCATTTGAGTATGTTTTTGAAGTATCTTGCCTCTAGTCAAGAGAACCAGAGAAAAACTGAAGAAAAAGAACATTATCTGATGTGCTCTCTTCTGAGAAAACGGTTTGCTCTAGGCACTGATCACACAACTCTTTATGTCACCGTCCAGCTGTTGAACATGTTTTTGAAGCTTATTGCCTCAGGTCAGCAGTACCAGAGAAATAACATGAGAAGAAGAACACAACCTGATGTGCTTAATCCTGGGAGGACAGTTTGCTCTGTGCACAAATCACACTGTCCCACCTCTGCTATATGAGGAGTTTTTGAAGTATCTTGCCTCCAGTCAACACGACCAGTGAAATAACAGAGAAAGAACACTACTTAGTCTGCTGTCTTCTGGAAAAACACTTTGCTCTGGGAGCTGATCACACATCTTCTGTCACTCTCCAGTTAAAGAACATGTTTTTGAAGTCGCTTGCCTGCAGTCAATGGGACCAAAGAACTAACAGAGGAAGATAAATTCTACTTGATGTGCTCTCTCCTTGGAAAACACTTTCCTTTGGTTGCTAATTACACATCTTTTTCTGTCACTTCACATCTATAGAAAGTATTTTTGAAGTCTCTTGACTCCAGTTGAAAGGACCAGAGAAATGACTGCGGGTTAAGAATCCTACTTGATGTGCTATGGAAACAGTTTGCTCTGGGTGCTGATCACACATCACTTTCTGTCACTCCCTGGCTATAGAACATGTTTTTAAAGTCTCTTTCCTCCAGTGAGTTGGACTTGTGAAATAACTGAGGAAGAAGAATGCTACTTAGTCTGCTCTCTCCTGGGAAAACAGTTTGCTCTGAGTGCTGATCACATATTTCCTTCTATCACTCCTCTCGTACAAAACATGATTTTGTAATCTCTTGCCTACAGTCAAGAAGATCAGAGAAATAACCTAGGAAGAAGAACATTCCTTTGTCTGCTCTTTCCTGGGAAAGCATTATGCTCTTTGGCTAATCACAAATCTCGTGCTATGACTCCCCAACAATAGAATGTGTTTTTGAGGTCTCTTGCCTCCAGTCAAGAAGATCAGAGAAATATCTGAGGAAGAAGAACACTACTTGATGTGCTGTCTCCTGGGAAAACAGTGTGCTCTGGGTGCTGATCACACCTCTCTTTCTGTCACTCCCCAGCTATAAAATGTGTTTTTGAAGTCTCTTGCCTCCAATCAACAGGACCCATGAAATAAGTGAGGAAGAAGAATGCTTTTTGGTGTGCTCTCTCATGGTAAAACAGTGTGCTCAGGGCACTGATCACACATCTGTTTCTGTCACTCCTCAGCTGTTGAATGTTTTTTTTAAGTTTCTTGCATCCAGTCAACAGGACTAGTGCAATAAGTGAGGAAGAAGAGTATTAATTGATGCACTCTCTCCTGGAAAAGAGTTTGCTTGGGACACTGATCACTCATCCCTTTCTGTCACTCCCCAGCTTTTGAACATATTTTTTATGTCGCTTGTCTCTAGGCAAAAGGACCAGTGAAAAACTGAGGAAGAAGAACCCTACTTAGTGTGCTGTCTCCTTCAAAAACTGTTTGCTCTGTATGCTGATCACACATCTCTTTCTGTCACTCCCAAGTTATAGAATGTGTTTTTGAAGTCTCATGCCTTGGGTCAACAGGATCAGAGATATAACTGAGGTGGGCGAATGCTACTTGATGTGTTCCCTCCTGGGAAAACAGTGTGCTCTGGGTGCTGATCACTCCTCTCTTTCTGTCACTCCTCAGCTATAAAATGTGTTTTTGAAATCCCTTGCCTTCAGTCAACAGGACCATTGAAATAAGTGAGAAAGAAGAACATTACTTGATGTGCTGTCTCATCGGAAAAGAGTTTGTTTTGCACACTGATCTCACATGTCTTTTTGTCAAACCCCCAGCTATAGAACATGTTTTTGAAGTCTGTTGTCTAAAGTCAACAGGACCAGTGAAGTAACTGTGGAAGAAGAACCCTTCTTAGTCTACTTCCCCCAAGGAAAACAGTTTGCTCTGGGCACTGATCACACATCTGTTTGTGTCACTCCCCAGCTATAGAAAGTGTTTTTGAAGTCTATTGGCTCCACTCAACAGGACCAGAGAAATAACTGAGAAAGAAAAACTCTGATGTGCTCTCCCCTGAGAATACAGAATGCTCTGGGTGCAGATCACAAATCTTTTTCTGTCACTACCCAGATATAGAACTTGTTTTTGAAGACTCTTGCCTCCAGTCAACAGGGCATGTGAAATAACTGAGGAAGAAGACCACTACCTGATGTTCTCTTACTCCCAGGAAAAGAGTGTGATTTGGGCGCTGATCTCACATCTCTTTCTGTCTCTTCCCAGCATTAGAAAATGTCTTTTTGAAGTGTCTTGTCTCCAGTCAACAGGATCAGTGGGATAACTGATTAAGAAGAGTGCTATTTAGTCTCCTCTCTTGGGGAAAACAGTTTGCTCTGGGTTCTGATCACACATCTCTTTCGATCAGTCTCCAGCTTTTGAATATGTTTCTAAATTGTCTTGCCTCCAGTTAACAGAACCAGAGAACAAAATGAGGAAAAAGAATGCTATGTGATGTGCTCTCTCCTGGAAAGCTTTTTGCTGTAGGCTCTGATCACACATCTCTTTCTGTCACATTCCAGCTCTTGAACAAGTTTTTGAAGCCTATTGACTCAGGTCAACAGTACCAGAGAAAAAAACATAGGAAGAAGAAGAAGAACAGAACTTGATGTGTTTTATCCTGGGAGAACAATTTGCTCTGTGCACTAATCACACATCTCTTTCTGTCTTTCTGCTGTTATAGAATGAGTTTTTGAAGTCTCTTTTCAACAGGACCAGTGAAATAACTGAAGAAGAAGAACAAAACTTATTCTCCTCTCTCTGGGGAAAACAGTTTGCTCTGCTAGCTGATCACACATCTCTTTTTGTCTCTCCCAAGTTATATAATGTGTTTTTGAAGTCTCTTGTCTCGAGTCAACAGGACCAGTGAAATAACTGTGGAAAAAGAACCCTACTTAGTCTGCTCTCTCCTGGGAAACCAATTTGCTCTGGTTACTGATCACACATCTCTTTTTCTCACTCCCTAGCTATAAAAAGTGTTTTTGAAGTCTCTTGCCTCCAGTCAACAGGACCAGTGTAATAAGTGAAGGGGTTGCTCGTTGATCACCAATATGATGGTGGTTGTGGTGAACTTGCAGTTTGGAGATCTGGTTTGAGGCAGTGTAGAGCACCAGATCATCTGCATACAAGATTGTTGAGCACCAAGGAGTGTTAGAAGATATGTCGGTTATAAAAATGGAGAAGAGAAGAGGCCCCAAGATGGAGCCTTGAGGAACACCAACATTGAATAGGCGCAGAGTCTGACACCACAAAGTTAAATTTTACCTGTTGTCTTCTAGTGCTTAAGTAGCTCTGGAACCAGTTTGTGGCTTGCTCAGAGAAACCAGTGAAGCTAAGGCAATCGAGCAGAAGAGGGTGATCTACAAGATCAAATGCCTTTGAGAGGGGGAAGCTAGGGCTATATCCTCCATGGCCGGGGAAGGCCGCATCCCCCCCAGCTCACTGCCGACCGGGGCAGCATCAGGATACCTCCTTGCTCCTGCAGCTGAAAACACCATTAGAAGATCAGCACAGCCCTGAGGTAAAGGCTACCTCTACCCTCCTCCTGGAACACTGGTGTGGGGTGCTAGCCCGATGACGCTGCGTGTCGTCTGCCCCGCCCACTCCAGGCACCCACCCACCCAGGGGTAGCCCTCAATTTATTGGCCCACCCCATGACATCACTTTCTGCTTGCCAGAATACTAAGTCCCCACTTTCTCATTTGCAGGTTATACCTGCTAGCCACTAGGGGCCACTGTGTTTCTCTACTCTTAAAACATCCTTGTCCTGTTAGCTCCCTGCTCTATCCCTGCGGCTCTTCTATCCACCTATCCCTCCCTCTCCCCTCCTACTACCCTATCTCTCCCCTACCACTAGGCCCCCACTATCCTCACCCACTGTCTCCCTCCTACCTTGTAGCCCCTGGGCACCTATTACTCCTTTCCCCACAATAGCCTACTGTTATCTTTGGCCACTAGGAGTCATTATTCAGCACCCCAGTTTCATGCCCTCACACTGCTGGTGGTCTGCATCTGGACCGTGGATCACAGCCTCCACCCTGGCCCATTTCCTATCACCTCAGGTGAGCCTTGATCCTGGTACCCTGTGCACTAGAGGCGGGGGCTCTACCACTGTACCAAAGTGGCACCTACACTTACTGGTAGGCCTTTCACCCTCTTCTATCCTTTTCTTTACTGTTGCCTGCAGACCCACTTAATATGCCTGCCCACCTCCTATTGTCATGCCTCTCCCTCCTCCTCCTCATGTGGCCTCCATCCAACCCAGGTGTCTCTATGGCTCCGCAGGTCCTCCAATCTGGTGTCCCCACTTGCACTCCTGCCCTTCCATTCCCCTGTGCCCCTGAGTTGCCTCCCTCCTTCTCTACTATCTCTTTGCACTCTAACCTATCGTACCCAGCTTCCCCCCATGCACCTACTGGCAACTTATTGTACTAGCCTGCCTAGCCTGTACCTCTCTGCCTACTCCTTGTGTCCATAAGCTCCCCTACTCCTACTATACTGCCCGACGCAAACACACCTTCCACTGCCCCCTGTCCAGGGCTGTACTTATCCTCCTACTCCTGTCTGGGAATATACATCCCAACCCAGGCCCGACCCACAATAATTCCTTGACTGGATCTCCTGGGCTTCTTGTTGCATCTATGAATATCTGCAGTCTCCTAAAGAAATTTGACTCACTCCAATTTTGTGTCATAGTCCACAAACCTGACATTGTCTCACTAGTTGAAGCCTGGCTATCTGACTCGACCCCTGACTCCCTTGTCTCTCTCCCTGACTATTCCCTTTATTGAAAGGACTGTGCTGGTAGACGGGATGGGGGCTGTGCTATCTATATCAAAGACTCCCTTACAGGACTAGCCCTCCCAGCCCCTGTCCTTGACTTCAGGGCTCAGGCCCTAACCCTAAAACTTACCCCTGATCCCTCTAGAGGTTGCCTCTTTCTAACCTCTGCCTATATACCCCCAAAAAATCAAGCTCAGGCCCTGGTCCTGCTAATAGAGTATATTACCTCTCTACCCCACTCCTCTGAGCAAATCCTCCTGGGTGATCTAAATATCAACTGGCTTAGCCCCACATCCTCCACTACCTGTGACTCCTTCACTTCTATTGACCTAACACAACTCGTTGCCCAACCTACGTGAGTGAATCCCAGAATGGGGTTGAGCACTCTTCTTGATGTGGTCCTCACTAACCAGCCTAGCCAAATTTGCAATCTACAAGTCCTTCCTGATGGAATTAGTGACCACTCCCCTATACTTTTCTGCTGGACTACCTCCATACCCAAATTCATAGCACAGCCCACCCTATGGCGGTGGTTATGACCAGGTGGGCTGAAAGACCTGAAGCAATTCCTAGCCCAAATTGACTGGTTCCCCCATAGAGACCACCCCCAACATTGATACAGCCCTGACCTTCTTCACCTTAATGTTTAACAAAGCCTGTGATATTTTCACACCTCTAACCTAACTACGTTCCAAAGTACGGCATGCTCCCTGGGTCACACCTTCCCTGCTCCAACTTCTTAAACACAGGGATAACCTGTGGCACCTAGCCACGGAAACTGGCCATCCTGCAGACAGGCAGGCATATGCAGCTGCCCGTATCAAATGTACCTGGGCCATATGCAAGGCTAAGGCTGATCACTATCGGGCTTCACTCACCTCATCCTGGGTGAATGCCAGAACCTTCTGGGACAACATCAAAAAACTAAATGGAGGTACACGTACCCCATCGCCATCCCAAATCAACATTGAGGGCTCCTTCTCTACTGACCCTACCCTCATTGCCAACTATCTCAATAAATCATTCACTGACATTAGCCCTGTCCTTCCTAGCAACTTCTTTGACCCCCCACACACCTGACCCTGTTCTCACATGTTCCTGTTTCCACTTACACTGGGTTACTGTGAACAAAGTCAGACCGTACCTGACCAAGGCCCTAAAGAGCAATACCACTGGCAGTGACTCTTTGGACCCCAGACTCCTTTGCCAAGTACTGAACCTGGTTATCGCTCCAATCACCAGCATCTTCAATAAATCTCTCTGTCTAGGGCAATTTCCCTCTGCCTGGAAAATCTCCACTGTCACACCTATACATAAGGGTGGGGATAGGTCCCTTTCTGGTAATTATCATCCTATCTCCATCCTCTCAACACTCTCAAAAGCCTTAGAAAAAGTAGTATCCACCCAAATCTCAGAGTATCTAACCAAATACAGCATCCTCTGCCCTGAACAGCACGGCTTCCATGCTGGACACAGTACCAACACCGCCCTCATTGAGTTTTCTAACTTTCTTCATTCCTCTCTGGATTCTTGCTCTCTAGCAAGCGCTGTGTTCATTGACCTGTCGAAAGCTTTTGACACTGTTTCCAATCCTCTCCTGCTGGATGCACTCAGCCATGCAGTCTTTGCTGCAAGGCCTATCTCCTGGTGCTCCAGCTATCTGTCTGCCCGGTCCCAGTGTGTTAAAATTAATGGGACACTCTCTAACCCCTGCCCTATTTGTTCTGATATTCCCCAGGGCTCCATTCTTGGGCCCTTGCTCTTTTCCCTTTATCTCAACTCCCCGCCTGGTGCTTGTGCTGGTAATCTCCTACTTTATGCAGATGATGCTGTTATCTTCGCCTCCGACTGTAACCCTACGACCCTCCAGGATTCCCTGCAATTATCTTATAATGATGCAGACACCTGGTTCAAAGAGCATAGACTTGTAATCAATCTTAAAAAGATGAAAACTATGCTCTTTACCCATCCCCAAAACAAAGCTAGTAATTTTCCACTTCAGGTCCTTGCCAACTCCAAGTTCCCACTCGAGCAAGTCTACACATACAAGTACCTTGGGATAACTTTTGATCCTGCTCTTTCATCCCATGCCCACATCTCTGCCCTAGCCTCAGCCACCAATATTCAGTTGGGTATCCTTTACCGCCACAAAAACTGTCTCCCCCCTGATGCCTTCTGACTCGCAGTTATGTCCTCTATTCTGTCACTAGTGGATTATGGTTTACCAGTCTATGGGGCTGCTGACCAGACGTTGCTAAACAAAATCCACCTCACCTTAAATAAGGCCTATAGGCTAATCACTGGGGCTCCCAGACTTACGTATACCTGCCATCTATATGCCCAAGCAAATCTGCTCGATCTTGATGAATGCCTTAGGTATCAAACCTGCCTCCTAACAAAAAAAACTCTCCTTGGGCTATCCCCACCTGGTATGACTGCCCTTATCCACCAAGAAAATTCACTAGTACTAATGTGATCCTCCTGCAAATCCACACTGAAAGTACCTGCTAGGGCAAGGACCTCTCACGGACAAAGGGCCTACCACTACTGTGCCCCATCCTGGTATAACATCCTGGTATAACACCCTCCCCACCAGTATCTCTGATGGTCCCACAATCTCTCATTTCAAAACCTCCCTCTGTAATCACCTTCTCACTACATGCAGCTGTGGCTGCTTCTAAACTTTCTCCTGTTCATTTTTCTGACAAAGCTCCCAGAGTGGCTGCTGTAATCTACTACCTCCTCTACACTTGGTTCCTGTTTCCTCTCTGCTGACTCCACTAAACTTATCGCTGTACTGACCCTCCTCTGTTTTTGCTTGATGTACTAATTATTCTCAACTAACGTGAACTATGCCAATCCTGTAACCTTGCAAATTGTAACTATTTTATGTACTCATGTTCCTTCAAATCTTGTACATTGTTTTCCTGTAACTGTTTGTTATCACTGTTTTGTCCTCTCTGTGACGAAGTACCTTTGTAAACAAGCCTCTGGCTCAAAGGTTGTAAACTGATGTTTAATAAAAGTAAATAAATAAATAAGTGAGGGAGAAGAGTGCTACTTGATGCACTCTTTCCTGGGAAAATAATTTGCTTTCGGTGCTGATCACTCATCTTCTTCTGTCACTCCACAGCTATAGAACATGTTTTTGAAGTCTCTTGTCTCCAGTAAACAGAACCAGTGAAATAACTGAGTAAAAAGAGCCCTACTTGGTCTTCTCTTTCCTGGGAAACCAGTTTGCTCTGGTTGCTGATCACACATCTCTTTCTTTCACTCCCTAGTTATAAAAAGTGTTTTGAATCTCTTGCCTCCAGTCAACAGGACCAGAGAACTAACTGAAGAGGAAGAACTCCACATGATGTGCTCTCTCCTGGGAAAAGAGTGTGCTGTGGGCACTGATCACACATCTCTTTCTGTCACTCTCTAGCTGTTGAACATTTTTTTTGAAGTATCTTCCCTCCAGTCATCAGGACAAGTGCAATTAGTGAGGAAGAAGAGTGCCACATGATGTGCTCTCTCCTGTGGAAAAGTGTACGCTTTGGAGGCTGATCACACATCACTTTCTGTCACTCGCCAGCTCTAGAACATATTTTTGAAGTCGCTTGTCCCTAGCCAACAGGACCAATGAGATAACTGTGGAAGAAAACCCTACTTAGTCTGCTCTCTCCTTTTAAATCAGTTTGTTCTGGGCACTGATCACACATCTCTTTCTATCACTCCCAGCTAGAGAATGAGTTTTGGAAGTCTTGCCTCCAGGCAACGTGACTAGTGAAATAGCTGAAGAAGAAGAATGCTTCTTAGTCTGCTCTCTAATGGGAAAACAGTTTGCTCTGGGTGCTGATCACACATCTCCTTCTGTAACTCCACAGCTGCAAAACATGTTTTTGAAGTGTCTTACTTCCAGTCATGATGATCAGAGAAATTGCTCTCCTAGGAAAATAGTGTGCTCTGGGGCTGATCACAAATATATTCTCTGACTCCACAGCTTGAGAATGTGCTTTTGAGGTCTCTTGCCTCCAGATTAGATTATCAAAGAAATAACCAAGGAAGAAGAATGATACAGGATATGCTCTCTCCTGGGAAAACAGTTTGTGTTGGGCTCTGATCACACCTCTCTTTCTGTCACTCACCAGCTATATAAAGTGTTTTTGAAGTCTCTTGCCTCCAGGAATCAGGACCAGTGAAATAAGAGAGGAAGAAGAACATTACTTGATGTGCTCTCTCATGCTAAAACAGTGTGCTCTGGACACTGATTGCACATCTCTTTCTGTCACTCCCCAGCTATAGAATGTGTTTTTGAAGTCTCTTGCCCCCTGTCAACAGCAGCAGTGAAATAACTGAGGAGGAAGAACACTACTTAGTCCTCTCTCTCTCTCTCCAGGAAAAACACTTTGTTCTTGGAGCTGATCACACATCTCTTTCTGTCACTCCCCAACTAATGAACATGTTTTTGAAGTTTCTTGCCTCCAGTCAACAGGACCAGAGAACTAACTTGAGAAAGAGGAATGCTATTTGATGTGCACCCTCCTGTTAAAACAGTTTGCCCTGGGGTCTGATCACACATTTCTTTCTGTCTCTCTCCAGCTTTGGAACGTGTTTCTGAAGTCTCTTGCATCCAGTCAACAGGACCCATGAAATAAATTGTTAAGAAGAATCCTTCTTAGTCTGCTGTTTCCTGGGAAAACACTGTGCTCTTGGCCCTGATCATACATCTCTTTCTGTCACTCCCGAGCAATAGAACATGTTTCTGAAGTCCCTTGCCTAAAGTCAACAGTACCAGTAATATAAGTGAGGAAGTATAACGCTACTTGATGTGCTCTCTCTCCTGGGAAATGAGTTTGATTTGGACACAGATCACACATCTCTTTCGGTCACTACCCAGCTATATAATGTATTTTTGATGTCGCTTGTCTCCGGTCAACAGGATCGGTGAAATAAAAAGAAGAAGAATGCTACTTACTCTGCTCTCATCTGGGAAAACAGTTTGCTCTGAGTACTGATCACACATTTCTTTATGTCCCTCTCCAGCTATAGAACACGTTTTTCAAGTCTTTTGCCTCCAATCAATAGGACCGGAGAAATACCAGTGGAAATAGAAGATTACTTTATGTGCTCTATCCTGGGAAACCAGTGTGCCCTGGGTGCTCTCATCTCTTTCTCTCACTCACCAGGTATAGAATGTATTTTTTGAAGTCTCTTTTCTCCAGTCAAATGGACCAGTGAAATAAGTGAGAAAGAAGAATAACAATTCTTGATGTTCTATCTCCCAGAAAAAGAGTTTGATTTGGGCACTGATCACACATCTCTTTCTGTCACTTCCTAGCTGTTGAACGTGTTTTTCTTGCCTCTTGCATCCAGTCAACAGGACTACTGCAATAAGTAATGAACAAGAGTGTTACCTGATGTGCTCTGTCATGGAAAAGACTCTGCATTGTAGGCTGATCACACATCTCTTTCTGTCACTCCTCAGCTATAAAACATGTTTTTGAAGTGATGTGTCTCTAGTTAATGGGACAAGTGAAATAAATGAGGAAGAAGAACCCTACTCAGTCTGCTCTCTCCTTGGAAATCAGTTTGCTCTTGATGCTGATCACACATCTCTTTCTGTCACTCCCCAGCTATAGAATGTGTTTTTGAAGTCTCTTTCCTCCAGTCAATAGGACCAGTAAAATAGCTGAGGTAGAAGAATTTTATTTAGTCTACTCTCTCCTGAGAAAACACTCTGTTCTGGGTGCTAATCACACATCTATTTCTGTCACTCCCCAGCTATAGAACATGTTCCTTAAGGCTCTTGCCTCAAGTTAAGTGGACCAGTGATACAACTGAGGAAGAATAATGCCACTTAGTCTGCTCTCTCAATGAACCATGTGCTGTTTGGCTGATCACACATCTCTTTCTGTGACTCTGCAGCTGTAGAACATTTCTTCGAAGTCTCTTGCCTCCATCAACAGGATCAGAGAAATAACTGAGGAATAAGAAGTCTACCTGATGTGCTTTCTCCTGGGAAAATAGTTTGCTCTGAGCACTGATCACACATCTCATTCTGTTACTCCCCAGATATAAAATGAGTTTTTGAAGCCTCTTGCCTCTAGTCAACAGGACCAGTGAAATAACTAATGAAGAAGAACACTACTTAGTCTGCTCTCTCCTGGGAAACAAGTTTGCTCTGTGCACTAATCACACATCTTTTTCTGTCACTCTGCAGCTATAGAACATACATTTGAAGCCTCTTGCCTCCAATCAACAGGACTAGAGAAAAAAACTAAGGAAAAAGAACATCATTTGATCTGCTGTCTTCCTGGAAAATAGATTGCGGTGGGTGCTGATCACACATGTCTTTCTGTCACTACACAGCCATAGAATGTATTTTTGAGGTCTCTTGCATCCAGTCAACAGCACCAGTGAAATAAGTGAGGAAGAAAAGCTCCACTGGGTGTGCTTTTTTCTGGGAAAAGTGTTTCCTTTGGTGGCTGATCACACATCTCTTTCTGTCACTCTCCAGCTACAGAATGTGTTTATGAAATATCTTCCCTCCAGTCAACAGGACCAGTAAAATAACTGAGGAGGAAGAACACTATTTAATCTGCTCTCTCCTAGAAAACCACTTTGTTCAGGTGCTGATCACACATCTCCTTCTATCACTCACCATCTAAAGAACGTGTTTTTGAAGTCTCTTGCCTCCAGTCAACAGGACCAGAGAACTAACTGAGGAAGAAGGATGCTACTTGTTCTGCTCTCTCCTTGGAAAGGAGTTTCCTTTGGTTGCTGAAAACACATCTCTTTCTCTCACTCCCCATCTACAGAATACGTTTTTAAAGTGTTTTGACTCCAGTCAAGATTATCAGAGGGATAACTGAGGAAGAAGAACACTACTTAATGTGCAATCTCCTGGGAAAACAATTTCCTCAGGGCACTGATCACACCTCTCTTTCTGTCACTCCCCAGCTATAGAATGATGTTTTGAAGTCTCTTGCCTCCAGTCAACAGAACCAGTGAAATAAGAGAGGAAGAAGAATGCTACTTGATTTGCTGTCTCATTGGAAAAGAGTTGCTTTGGGCACTGATCTCACATTTCTTTCTGTCACTCCCCAGATATAGAATGTGTTTTTGAAGTCTCTTCTCTCCAGTCAACAGGACCAGTGAAATAACTGAGGAAGAAGAATACTTCTTAGTCTGCTTTCTCCTGGGAAAACTGTTTGCTCTGAGCACTGATCACACATCTGTTTTTGTCACTCCCCAGCTATAGAATGTGTTTTTGAAGTCTCTTGCCTCCCGTCACCAGGACCAGAGAAATAACTGAGAAAGAAGAATTCTATTTGATGTGCTCTCTCCTGAGAAAATAGTTTGCTTTGGACGCAGATCACACATCTCTTTCTGTCACTCCCTAGCTAAAAAAAACATGTCTTAGAAGTCCCTTGCCACAAGTCAACAGGACCAGTGAAATAACTAAGAAGGAAGAATGTCACATGATGTGCTTTCTCCTGGGGAAACAGTGTACTATGGGCACTGATCACACTTCTCTTTTTGTTACTCCCTAGCTGTTCAACATGTTTTATGAAGTCAACAGGACTAGTGCAATAAGTGAAGAAGAAGAGTGCCACTTGATGTGCTTTCTCCTGAGGAAAGGAGTTTGCTTTTGAGACTGTTCACACATCTCTTTCTGTCACTCCTCAGCCGTAGAACATATTTTTGATGTCACTTGTCTCTGATCAACAGGTCAAGTGAAGAGGAAGAACCCAACTTAGTCTACTCTCTTCTTGGAAAACTGTTACCTCAGGGTGCTGATCACACATCTCTTTCTGTCACGCCCCGGCTATAGAATGTGTTTTTGAAGTCTCTTGCCTCTACTGAATAGGTCCTGTGAAATAACTGAGGGAAAAAAAGAATGCTACCTAGTCTGCTCTCTCCTGGGAAAATAGTTTGCTCTGGGTGCTGCTCACACATCTCTTTCTCTCACTCCCCAGCTAAAATAGTGTTTTTGAAGTCTCTTGCCTCCAGTCAAGAACATCAGAGAAATAACTGAGGAAGAAGAATGCTACTTGATGTGCTCTCTCCTTGGAAAACAGTTTGCTCTGGGCACTGATCACAACTCTATTTCTGTCACTCCTGAGTTATAGAACATGTTTTTGAAGCCTCTTGCCTCCAGTCAACAGGACCAGTGAAATAACTGAAGAAGAACAACTGTACTTAGTCTGCTATCTACAAAGGTAACAGTTTGTAAATGGCCTGATACCATATCTCTTTCTGTCACTCCGCAGCTATGGAATGTGTTTGTGAAGTCTCTTGCCTCCAGTCATCAGAGCCAGAGAAATATCAGAGGAAGAAGAACACTACTTGATGTGCTCTCTCCTGGTAAAACACTGTGCTCTGGGTGCTGATCACACTTCTCTTTCTGTCACTCACAAGCTACAGAACATGTTTTTCAAGTTTCTTGACTCCAGTCAAAAGGACCACTGAAATAACTAAGTAGGAAGAATGATTATTGATGTCCTCTCTCCTGGGAAAACAGTGTGCTCTGGGTGCTGATCACACCTCTCTTTCTGTCACTCCCAAGCTAGAGAATGTGTTTTTGAAGTCTCTTGCCTCCAGTCAACAGGACCAGTGAAATAAGTGAGGAAGAAAAATGCTACTTGATGTGCTCTCTCATGGTAAAACAGTGTGCTTTGGTCACTGATCACAAATCTCTTTCTGTCACTCCCCAGCTATAGAATGTGTTTTTGAAGTCTCTTGCCTCCAGTCAACAGGACCAGTGAAATAACAGAGGAGGAAGGACGCTACTTAGTCTGCTGTCTCATGGAAAAACAGTTTGCTGTGGGTGCAGATCACACATCTCCTTCTGTCACTCCCAAGTTAATGAACATATTTTTGGAGCCTCTTGCCTCCAGTCAGCAGGACCAGAGAACTAATTGAGGAAGAATTCTATCCAATGTGCTCTTTCCTTTGAAAACACTTTCCTTTGGTTGCTAATCACACATCTGTTTCTGTCAATCGATATCTATAGAATGTATTTTGAAGTCTCTTGACTCCAGTTTAGAGGACCAGTGAAATAATTGAGGAAGAAGAAGAAAACTACTTAGTCTGCTATCTCCTGGGAAAACACTTTGTTCTGGTCACTGATCATACATCTCTTTCTGTCGTGCCGCAGCTATAGAACATGTTTTGAAGTCTCTTTCCTCCACTCAACAGGACCTGTGAAACAACTGAGGAAGAAGGATGCTACTCAGTCTGCTCTCTCCTGGGAAAACAGTTTGCTCTGAGTGCTGATAACACATCTCCTTCTATCACTCCTCTGGTACAAAACATGTTTTTGAAATCTCTTGACTACAGTCATGAAGATCAGAGAAATAACTTAGGAAGAAGAATGTTACTTACTCTGCTCTCTCCTGGAAAAACAGTGTGCTCTGCAGCTGATCACAAATCTCATTTTATGACTCCGCATCTATAGAATATGTTTTTGAGGTCTCTTGCCTCCAGTCAAGATTATTAGAGAAATAACCAAGGAAGAAGAACACTACTTGATGTGCTCTCTCCTGGGAAAACAGTTTGCTCTGTGCACTGATCACACCTCTCTTTCTGTCACTCCCCAGCTATGAAACGTGTGTTTGAAGTTTCTTGCCTCCAGTCAACAGGACAAGTGAAATAAGAAAGGAAGAAGAATGCTACTCGATGTGCTGTCTCATTGGAAAACAGTTTGCTTTGGGCACTGATCTCACATCTCTTTCTGTCACCCCCACCTATATAAGGTATTTTTGAAGTCTTTTGTCTCCAGTGAACAGGACCAGTGAAATGAGAGAGGAAGAAGAAAGTCAAAAACATCAGAGAAATAACTGAGGAAGAAGAATGCTACTCAATGTGCTCAGTCTTAGAAAAACTGTTTATTCAGGGTGCTGATCACAACTCTCTTTCTGTCACTCCCTAGATATAGAATGTGTTTTTGAAATCTCTTGCCTCCAGTCAAGAGGACCAGTGAAATAACTGAAGAAGAAGAACTGTACTTAGTCTGCTATCTCCTAAGGTAATAATTTGTGCAGGGCACTGATAACATATCTCTTTCTGTCACTCCGCAGCTATGGAACGTGTTTTTGAAGTCTCTTGCCTTCAGTCAACAGAACTAGAGAAATATCTGAGGAAGAAGAACACTGTTTGATGTGCTCTCTCCTGGTAAAACACTGTGCTCTGGGTGCTGATCACACACCTCTTTCTGTCACTCACCAGCTACAGAATGTTTTTTTCAAGTTTCTTGCCTCCAGTCAAAAGGACCACTGAAATCACTGAGTAGGAAAATCACTACTTGATGTCCTCTCTCCTGGGAAAAAAGCATGCTCTGGGTGCTGATCGCACCTCTCTTTCTGTCACTCCCCAGCTGTAGAATACATTTTTGAAGTCTCTTGCCTCCAGTCAACAGGACCTGTGAAATAAACGAGGAAGAAGAACACTTCTTGATGTGCTCTCTGATGGTAAAACAGTGGCTCTGGTCACTGATCACACATCTGTTTCTGTCACTCCCCAGCTATAGAATGTGTTTTTGAAGTCTATTGCCTCCAGTGAACAGAACCAGTGAAATAACAGAGGAGGAAGAACGCTACTTAGTCTGCTCTCTCCTGGAAAAACACTTTGTCTGGTCACTGATCACACATCTCCTTCTGTCACTCCAGAGTTAAAGAATGTGTTTTTGAAGTCATTTGCCTCCAGTCAACATTACCAGAGAACTAACTGAGGAAGAAGAATGCTACTTGATGTGCGCTCTCCTTGGAAAACGCTTTCCTTTGGTTGCTAATCACACATCTCTTTTCGTCCCTTCACATCTATAGAATGTATTTTTGAAGTCTCTTGACTCCAGTTTAGAGGCCCAGTGAAATAACTGAGGAAGTGGAAGAAAGCTACTTAGATTGCTATCTCCTGGGAAAACAGTGTGCTCTGTGGCTGATCACAAATCTCATTCTATGACTCCACATATATAGAACATGTTTTTGAGTTCTCTTGCCTCCAGTTAAGATTATCAGATAACTTATCGAGGAAGAAGAACTCTACTTGATGTGCAATCTCCTGGGAAAGCAGTTTTCTCTGGGCTTTGATCACACCTCTCTTTCTGTCACTCCCCAGCTATAGAACGTGTTTTTGAAGTTTCTTGTCTCCAGTCAACAGGACCAGTGAAATAAGCAAGGAAGAAGAACACTACTTGATGTGCTGTCTCATCAAAAAAGAGTTTGCTTCAGGCACTGATCTCACATCTCTTTCTGTCACTCCTCAGCTATACAAGGTGTTTTTGAAGTGTCTTGTCTCCAGTCAACAGGAAAAGTGAAATAAGAAAGGAAGAACAAAGCTTCTTAATCTGCTTTCTCCTCAGAAAACAGTTTGCTCTTGGTGCTGATCACACATCTGTTTCTGTCACTCCCCAGCAATAGAACAAGTTTTTGAAGTCTCTTGTCTCCAGTAAACAGGACCAGAGAACTAACTGAGGAAGAAGAACAGTTTTTGATGTGCTCCAGCCTGTGAAAACAGTTTGGTCTGTGCGCTGATCACACATCTCTTTCTGTCACTCCACAGCTATAGAACATGTTTTTGAGGTCTCTTGCCTCTAGTCAAGATTATTGGAGAAATAAATGAGGAAGAAGAACACTACTTGATGTGCTCTGTCCTGGGAACACTGTTTGTTCTGGGTGCTGAGCACATCTCTCTGTAACCCCCAGGTGGCGCTATCCCAAGGGCTACTACCCCTGCCTGACTGACTACTGACAGGTTGAGGGGCCTAGGTCCAACGGCGGGTGCCTCCAAAAAGAGGTCAGGATTGTAACAGTCAGATATGACCTGGTCACAGCCCTCTGGGTCACTGCAACAACCCTTTCTTCCCACTAGTGGCTCACCAGTGATTCCCACACTATCATTATGACTTACACTTACCCCGAGGTTGGGATGGCCAACTTGGTGCTGAGGACCCCCTGTAAAATAAGGTGCAGTTATTCAATATCCCATGCACAAAAGGGTAGCACAAACATGCAGTTCAAACAGTATACCTTGCAACAACAAATCTGATTTGTTAAGGGGGAAGTAACAAGGACAGGGGAGATCAGATTGATTAGCTTAACACTCTAATATATATATCTAGCTATATCTATATATATATCTATATATATAGATATATATATATATATAGATAGATAGATAGATAGATAGATAGATAGATAGATAGATATATCTATATATATATATATATATATATATATATATATAGATATACACCTAGGCACTGTGCACAGGCCAAACCTATAAGTCACTGTCTCTGGGTACCCAGGCAATAGAAGGCTAGCCTATTCAATGCAGCTGGTTGGGGCCCTGATGCAGAAAACAAGCATTTGATACCTAAATGTATTAAGCAGAGCCCGCAGGCTCAGTTTGTGTAGCCAGTAAAGCAGCCAGACAGATCTTGCCCTCACAAAGAACATCTGACAGGGGGCTACCCTGATTGAGTACTCATGACTCCTGCAGAAAGATTGCTCTCACACCACTCGCAGGACCGAGCCTGAGATCCAAACACTTCTCCACACATTTATATGAAGAGCAAAGGGGTACCATACCAGGCAGCTGCTTTATACTCCCGATCGCTTTCACTGTAATAACCAGGCCAAACGATGCAGCTTCACATGTCCTGACAGACCAAGCATGATTAAAGCAGATTCTCCAGTCCTCTACAGAGTAAGCCTGGTAGGTAGCTGTCAACGTACAGCCTCCTCTGCCTGCACTCCTCCACGGATCTTGTCCGCTCCTTCTGGTGATGCTATCGCCCTACTTCTTGGCCTGCCACACGTGCTTCCTGCGCAAAGATTTCCACAGCGCAGGAGCCAGAGCTCCTTCTGCCTTCATGATCACCAATGACTCTGCCCCTCCATGACAGTTGCAGGGCAGTTTCCTCTCATCCACAGGGCTCCAGTTGGCTGCTTTGTTTTGTCAGTCACTCCCTACACCCTCTATTGGTGCAAAAAAGGTGCCAGAGTCCAAACTACACTTTCTAGGAGCACCTGCCATAAATTCCCCTTCAGGCGAGCTCCCAGTGGGAGTCCAAATTCTAATTGGCTCCAGCGGTCTCCATTTTAAGGCCCCATTCCCCAATTGGCCCACCTCATCAGTTCGAGTCCAAAATGGAGTGGCTGAACACACAGAGTCCCAGCTGCAAATAAGGCAAGTTAAACAAACTACATTTTTGTGATGGCACTACATATTTTCCAGCAAACAGATACATCATTTAACTAAGCTCCCTCTGCTCTCTTAGCAACTACAGAAATGGAACAATTCGAACAACAACTCGTGTGGGATTTGAGCAGTAAACCCACAGTCCCCCTATACATACTAATAAAGCCTGCAAGCAGGCAGCTCTTTTTTTTTTTAGTTTTTGTTGACCTGGTAAGTGCACTAGACAAATCCTGCCTATTTTCAGGCACGACCCGGGGGAGGGGGATACAGGTGAATGCCAACTGACCTTGAACCAGATTAAGCTGTTGGTGGTATTTTTAGTGAATGAGGGAAATTTGGCCAGGACACCGGGGAAATTCCCCTGCTCTTTTTGATAAGTGTCATGGGATCTTTAACATCCACCTGAACTACCACCAATCCAGGCAGATGGGGCCTTGGTTTAACGGCTCATCGGAAAGACGGCACCTCAGAAGTGCAGCACCCCTCTCATGCTGCATTGCAGTGTCAGTATTGGGATATTAACCCAAGTACCAGATGTGGGAACTGAACCCACAGCCCTCTGATCTCCCGGCCTCAGAGGCGAGTGTGCTACCTACTGAGCCACTGACACTGCCAACTCTTGAACAGACAGTACCAGAGTCTCTAAAAGCACTCACAGCACCCACATTTAAGTGGCCTTATGCTGAATGTCACTTAGGCAGGGATCACTTAGGCAAGCTCCGGGACAGCATTTAGGAACCCCCATTTGTGGGGGGGTTACATATCTTTCTGTCACTCCCCAGCTATAGAATGTGTTTTTGACGTCTCTTTCCTCCAGTCAACAGGACCAGAGAAAAAACTGAGGAAGAAGCATGCTATTTGATGTGCTAGCTCCTGGGAAAACAGTTTGCTCGGTGTGCTGATCACTCTTCTCTTACTTTCACTCCCCAGCTGTTCAACGTGTTTTTTAAGTTTCTTGCATCCAGTCAACTGGACTAGTGCAATAAGTGAGGAAGATGATTGTTAGTTGATGTGCTCTCTCTTGGAAAAGAGTTTGCTTTGGAGCATGATCACACATCTCTTTCGGTCATTCCTCAGCTATAGAACATTTGTTTTTGAAGTCGCTTGTCTCTAGTCAACAAGACCATTGAAATAACTGAGGAAGACAAACCCTACATAGTCTGCTCTCTACTTGGAAAGAAATTTGCTCTGGACACTGATCACAGAACTCTGTCTGTCATGCCCCATCTATGGAATGTGTGTTTGAAGTTGCATGCATCCAGTCAACAGGACCAGAGAAATAACTAAGGAAGGAGAATGCTACTTAATGTGCTCCCTCCTGAGAAAACAGTTTGCTCTGCATGCTGATCACACATCTCTTTCTGTCACTGCCCAGCTAGAGAATGTGTTTCTGAAGTCTCTTGCCTCCAGTCAACAGGACCAGTGAAATAACTGAGGAGGAAGAATGCAACTTAGTCTGCTGTCTCCTTGGAAAACACTTTGCTCAGTGTAAGGATCACTCATCTCCTTCTCTCACTCCCCAGCTATAGAATGGGTTTTTGAAGTCTCTTGCCTCCAGTCATGAAGATCAGAGAAATAACTGAGTAAGAAGAATGCTACTTAGTCTGATCTCTCTTGGGAAAACAGTGTGCTCTGGGGCTGATCACAAATCTCATTCTCTGATGCTGTAGCTATAGAACGTGTTTTTGAGGTCTCTTGCCTCCAATCTAGATTATCAGAGAAATAACAAACAAAGAAGAACGATACTCGATGTGCTCTCTCCTGGCAAAACAGTTTGCTCTGGGTGCTGATCACACATCTCTTTCTCTCACTCCCCAGATATAGAATGTGTTTTTGAATTCTCTTGCCTCCGGTCAACAGGACCAGTGAAATTAGTGAGAAAGAAGAACGCTACTTATTATGCTCTCTCCTGGGAAAATGGTTTGCTTTGGACACTGATCACACATCTCTTTTTATCCCTCCCCAGATATAGAATGTGTTTTTGAAGTTTTTTCTCTCGAGTCAACAGGTTCAGTGAAATAACTGAGGAAGAAGAATGTTACTTAGTTCTCTCTCCGGGGGAAACAGTTTCCTCTGGTCACTGATCACAATTCTCTTTCTGTCACTCTCCAGCTATAGAATGTGTTTTTGAAGTCTCTTGCCTCGAGTCAACAGGACCAATGAAATAACTGAGGAAGAAGAATACTACTTTGTTTGATCTCTCCTGGGAAAATAGTTTCCTCTGAGCGCTGATCACACATCTCTTCCTGTCACTGCCCAGCTATAAAATGTGTTTAGAAATCTCTTGCTTCCCATCAACACAATCAGAGAACTAACAGAGGAAGAAGAAAGCTGCTTGATGTGTTCCCTCCTGGGAAAACTATTTGTTCTGGACATGTATCACACATCTCTTTCTGTCCAGCCCCAGTTTTAGAATGTGTTTTTGAAGTCTCTTGACTCCAGTCAACAGGACCAGTGAAATAAGTGCAGAAGAAGAACGCTTAGTCTCCTCTCTTCTGGGAAAACTGTTTACTCTGAGTGCTGATCAGACATCTCTTTCTTTGAATCCCAAGCTGTAGAAAGTTTTTTAGAAGTCTCTTGCCTTCCGTCAACAGGACCAGTGAAATAACAAGGGAAGAAGAATAATACTTCTTATTCTGCTCTCCCCTTGGAAAGCAGTTTTCTTTGGGCACTGAGCACACTTCTTTTTCTGTCACTCCATATCTATATAATGTGTTTTTGAAGTCTAGTGCATCCAGTCAACATTAACAGAAAACAAACTGAAAAAAAAGAATGCTACTTGATGTCCTCCCTCCTGGGAAATCTGTTTGCTCTAGGCACAGAGCACACATCTCTTTCTGTCACTCCCCAGCTAGAGAAAGTATTTTGAAAGTCTCTTGCCACCAGTCAAGAGGTCAAGTGAAATAAATAAATAAATAAGAAGAAATCTACTTAGTTTTCCCCCTCCCGTGACAACAGTGTGCTCTGGGTGCTGACCACACATCTCATTCTGACACTCTCCAGCTGTAATATTGGTTTTTGGAGCATCTTGCCTCCAGCCAAAAGGACAAGTGATTTAACCAAGGAAGAATAATGCTACTTAGTCTGCTCTCTACTGGGAAACCAGTTTGCTCAGAGTGCTGAAAACACATCTCTTTCTGTCACTGACCCACTATAGAGCATGTTTTTGAATACTTTTGCTTCCAGTCAACAGAACCAGAGAACTAACTGAGGAAGAAGAACGCTACTTGATGTGCTCCCTCCAGGGAAAACAGTTTGCTTTGTGTGCTCAATACACATCTGTTTCTGTCACTCCCCAGCTCCTGTTTTTGAAGTGTCTTGCCTGCAGTCTACATGACAAGAGGAATGACTGAGGAAGAAAAACACTACTTAATGTGCTCTCTGCTGGGAAAACAGCTTGCTTAGTGTATGGATCACACATCTCCTTCTGTCACTCCAGAGTTAAAGAATGTGTTTTTGAAGTCATTTACCTTCAGTCAACATTACCAGAGAACTAACTGAGGAAGAATAATGCTACTTGATGTGCGCTGTCCTTGGAAAACACTCCTTTGGTTCCTAATCACACATCTCTTTTTGTCACTTCACATCTATAGAATGTGTTTTTTAAGTCTTTTGTCTCCAGTTTAGAGGCCCAGTGAAATAACTGAGGAAGAGGAAGAAAGCTACTTAGATTGCTATTTCCTGGAAAAACAGTTTGCTCTATGCACTGTTCATAATCTCTTTCTGTCACTCCCCTGCTATAGAACATGTTTTTGAAGTCTCTTTCCTCCAGTCAACAGGACCTGAGGAAGAAGAGTGCTACATAGTCTGCTCTCTCATGGGAAAACAGTTTGCTCTGAGTGCTGATCACATATCTCCTTCTATCACTCCCCTGGTACAAAATGTGTTTTTGAAATCTCTTGTCTACAGTCAGAAAGATCAGAGAAATAACTTAGGAAGAAGAACACTACTTAGTCTGCTCTCTCCTGGGAAAACAGTGTGCTCTGTGGCTGATCACAAATCTCATTCTATGACTCCACATATATAGAATATGTTTTTTTTTTTTTTTAATTTCTATTTTTTCTCCCTCCACTGAGCCGGACCCCTCTGGAGCACCCATGAAGCCCTGCCCCTGCCAGCACCTCTCGTTCCCCCAGTCCCATCATTGCGCCGTGGAATACCCCCCCGGGCGGGGTCGGGTCCGGGGACCCCTGAATCTTGGGTACTTATCTGGTCCTGGGTTCGCAGGTGGGTGCTGGCACATTAGGGCCCTCGGCTCGGTGCTCCTTCATCTAGGCTCCGTGGAGGTACTTTTTCCTCCCATATTCCCCCATGGGACGTTGCGTGCCTAAGCGTCAGGGCATCCTCTGGCATCCGCAACGTCACCCCCCCCTCCTTCCACGAAGGAGCAGCCTCTGGGGTTGATTAGCTGCCGGCTTCCGCCTGTGGCCAATTATACCCCCTGAGACTCAGCTTGCCGTCGCTCTCCTCAGTCTCCACCAGGGGTCGCCGCTTGCCGGTATAGAGGTCCTTCCCTCCCTCCGGAGAAGGCGAGCTGTCTCTGGATGCTCCAGCCTATCT
This sequence comes from Neoceratodus forsteri, assembly GCA_016271365.2. NCBI lineage: Eukaryota > Metazoa > Chordata > Ceratodontiformes > Ceratodontidae > Neoceratodus > Neoceratodus forsteri. The sequence continues at coordinate 164,298,830 of CM028138.1, forward strand.
CCCCCAGGCCAACCCCCGACGACCCGAGCTCACTCCCGAACCAGGGTCGCCAGTGTGGTGCGAGGTGTGGCATCCAGCGCCTCAACCCTCAGTGCCACTGGGCCAGCTAGAATATGTTTTTGAGTTCTCTTGCCTCCAGTTAAGATTATCAGATAAATTATAGAGAAAGAAGAACTCTACTTGATGTGCTCTCTCCTGGGAAAACATTTTGCTCTGGGCTTTGATCACACCTATCTTTCTATCACTCCCCAGCTATAGAACATGTTTTTGAAGTTTCTTGTCTCCAGTCAACAGGACCAGTGAAATAAGCAAGGAAGAAGAACATTACTTGATGTGCTGTCTCATCGAAAAAGAGTTTGCTTTGGGCAATGATCTCACATCTCTTTCTGTCACTCCTCAGCTATACAAGGTGTTTTTGAAGTGTCTTGTCTCCAGTCAACAGGAAAAGTGAAATAAGAAAGGAAGAACAAAGCTTCTTAGTCTGCTTTCTCCTCAGAAAACAGTTTGCTCTTGGTGCTGATCACACATCTGTTTCTGTCACTCCCCAGCAATAGAACAAGTTTTTGAAATCACTTGTCTCCAGTCAACAGGACTAGAGAACTAACTGAGGAAGAAGAACGGTTCTTGATGTGCTCCAGCCTGTGAAAACAGTTTGGTCTGTGCGCTGATCACACATCTCTTTCAGTCACTCCACAGCTATAGAACGTGTTTTTGAGGTCTCTTGCCTCCAGTCAAGATTATTGGAGAAATAAATGAGGAAGAAAAACACTACTTGATGTGCTCTGTCCTGGGAACACTGTTTGCTCTGGGTGCTGAGCACATCTCTCGCTCTGTAACCCCCAGGTGGCACTATCCCTAGGGCTACTACCCCTGCCTGACTGACTACTGACAGGTTGAGGGGCCTAGGTCCAACGGTGGGTGCCTCCACACAGAGGTCGGGGTTGTAACAGTCAGATATGACTTGGTCACAGCTCTCTGGTCACTGCAAACCCCTTTCTTCCCACTAGTGGCTCACCAGAGATTCCCACACTATCGTTATGACTTACACTAAGGTTGGGATGGCCAACTTGGTGCTGAGGCCCCCCTGTAAAATAAGGTGCAGTTATACAATATCCCATGCACAAAAGGGTAGCACAGACATGCAGTTCAAACAGTATACCTTGCAACAACAAATCTGATTTATTAAGGGGGAAGTAACAAGGATGGGGAGATCAGGTTGATTAGCTTAGCACTCTAATATATATATATATAAATATATTTATATATATATATATATACACACATATACACCTAGCGCACTGTGCACAGGCCAAACCTATAAGTCACTGTCTCTGGGTACCCAGGCAATAGAAGGCTAGCCTATTCAGTGCAGCTGGTTGGGGCCCTGATGCAGTAAACAAGCATTTGATACCTAAATGTATTAAGCAGAGCCAGCAGGCTCAGTTTGTGTAGCCAGTAAAGCAGCCAGACAGATCTTGCCCTCACAATGAACATCTGACAAGGGGCTTCCCTGATTGAGTACTCACGACTCCTGCAGAAAGATCACTCTCACACCACCAGGACCAAGCCTGAGATCCAGACACTTCTCCGCACATTTATATGAAGAGCAAAGGGGTACCATACCAGGCAGCTGCTTTATACTCCCGATTGCTTTCACTGCAATAACCAGGCCAAACGATGCAGCTTCACATGTCCTGACAGACCAAGCACGAATGAAGCAAATTCTCCAGTCCTCTACAGGGTGAGCCTGGTAGGTAGCTGTAAATGTACAGCCTCCTCTGCCTGCACTCCTCCACGGATCTTGTCCGCTCCTTCTTGCAATGGTATCGCCCGACTTCTTGGCCTGGCACACGTGCTTCCCGCGCAAAGATTTCCACAGCGCAGGAGCCAGAGCACCTTCTACCTTCACGATCACCAATGACTGCCCCTCCATGACAGTTGCAGGGCAGTTTCCTCTCCTCCACAGGGCTCTGGTTGGCTGCGTTGTTTTGTCAGTCACTCCATATGCCCTCTATTGGTACAAAAAAGGCACCAGGGTCCAAACTACAATTCCCAGGAGCACCTGCCATATATTCCCCTTCAGGCAAGCTCCCGGTGGGAGTTCAAATTCTAATTGGCTCCAGCGGTCTCCATTTTAAGGCCCCCCTTCACCAACTGGCCCATCTCATCAGTTCGGGTCCAAAATGGAGGGGCTGAACACACAGAGTCCCAGCTGCAAATAAGGCAAGTTAAACAAACTACATTTTTGTGATGGCACTACATATTTTCCAGCAAACAGTTATCTTTAACTAAGCTCCCTCTCCTCTCTTAGTGACTGCAGAAACAGAGCAATTCAAACAACAACTCGAGTGGGATTCGAGCAGTAAACCTACAGTCCCCCTATACAAACTAATAAAGCCTGCAAGCAGGCAGCTCTTAAAGAGACAGTACCAGAGTCTCTAAAAGCACTCACAGAGCCCACATTTAAGCAGCCTTACGCCGAATGCCACTTAGGCAGGCAGCACTGAGGCAAGCTCCAGGACGGCTTTTAGGAACCCCCATTTGTTGTGGGGGAGTTACATCTCTTTCTGTCACTCCCCAGCTATAGAATGTGTTTTTGACGTCTCTTTCCTCCAGTCAACAGGACCAGAGAAAAAAACTGAGGAAGAAGCATGCTATTTGATGTGCTATCTCCTGGGAAAACAGTTTGCTCAGTGCACTGTTCACTCTTCTCTTACTGTCACTCCCCAGCTGTTCAACATGTTTTTTAAGTTTCTTGCATCCAGTCAACTGGACTAGTGCAATAAGTGAGAAAGAAGATCGTTAATTGATGTGCTCTCTCCTGGAAAAGAGTTTGCTTTGGAGGTTGATGACACATCTCTTTTGGTCACTCCCCAGCTATAGAACATTTGTTTTTGAAGTCGCTTGTCTCCAGTCAACAAGACCATTGAAATAACTGAGGAAGACAAACCCTACATAGTCTGCTCTCTACTTGGAAAGAAATTTGCTCTGGACACTGATCACACAACTCTTTCTGTCATGCCCCAGCTTTGGAATGTGTGCTTGAAGTTGCATGCCTCCAGTCAACAGGACCAAAGAAATAACTATGGAAGAAGGAGAATGCTACTTAATATGCTCCCTCCTGAGAAAACAGTTTGCTCTGCATGCTGATCACACATCTCTTTCTATCACTCTCCAGCTAGAAAATGTGTTTCTGAAGTCTCTTGCCTCCAGTCAACAGGACCAGTGAAATAACTGAGGAGGAAGAACGCTCCTGCTATCTGCTGTCTGCTGTCTCCTGGGAAAACACTTTGATCTGTGTACGGATCACTCATCTCCTTCTCTCACTCCCCAGCTATAGAATGGGTTTTTGAAGTCTCTTGCCTCCAGTCATGAAGATCAGAGAAATAACTGAGTAAGAGGAATGCTACTTAGCCTGATCTGTCTTGGGAAAACAGTGTGCTCCAGATCTGATCACAAATCTCATTCTCTGATGCTGCAGCTATAGAATGTGTTTTTGAGGTCTCTTGCCTCCAATCTAGATTATCCGAGAAATAACCAACAAAGAAGAATGATACTTGATGTGCTCTCTCCTGGGAAAACAGATTGCTCTGGGTGCTGATCACACATCTCTTTCTCTCACTCCCCTGCTATAGAATGTGTTTTTGAATTCTCTTGCCTCTGGTCAACAGGACCAGTGAAATAAGTGAGAAAGAAGAACACCACTTATTCTGCTCTCTCCTGGCAAAATGGTTTGCTTTGGGCACTGATCACACATCTGTTTTTATCCCTCCCCAGATATAGAATGTGTTTTTGAAGTTTTTTCTCTCCAGTCAACAGGATCAGTGAAATAACTGAGGAAGAAGAATGCTACTTAGTTCTCTCTCCGGGGAAAACACTTTGCTCTGGTCACTGATCACAATTCTCTTTCTGTCACTCTCCAGCTATAGAATGTGTTTTTAAAGTCTCTTGCCTCTAGTCAACAGGACCAATGAAATAACTGAGGAAGAAGAATACTACTTTATCTGATCTCTCCTGGGAAAACAGTTTCCTCTGAGTGCTGATCACACATCTCTTTCTGTCACTGCCCAGCTATAAAATGTGTTTAGAAATCTCTTGCTTCCCATCAACACAATCAGAGAACTAACAGAGGAAGAAGAAAGCTGCTTGATGTGTTCCCTCCTGGGAAAACGGTTTACTCTGGACATGTATCACACATCTCTTTCTGTCCAACCCCAGTTTTAGAATGTGCTTTTGAAGTCTCTTGACTCCAGTCAACAGGACCAGTGATAAGTGATAAGTGCAGAAGAAGAACGCTACTTAGTCTCCTCTCTTCTGGGAAAACTGTTTACTCTGATTGCTGATCAGACACCTCTTTCTGTCACTCCCAAGCTGTAGAAAGTTTTTTAGAAGTCTCTTGCCTCCCGTCAACAGGACCAGTGAAATAACAAAGGAAGAAGAATAATACTTCTTATTCTGCTCTCCCCTTGGAAAGCAGTTTTCTTTGGGCACTGAGCACACTTCTTTTTCTGTCACTCCATATCTATAGAATGTGTTTTTGAAGTCTAGTGCATCCAGTCAACATTAACAGAGAACAAACTGAAAAAAAAGAATGCTACTTGATGTCCTCCCTCCTGGGAAAACTGTTTGCTCTGGGCACAGAGCACACATTTCTTTCTGTCACTCCCCAGCTAGAGAAAGTCTTTTGAAAGTCTCTTGCCACCATCAAGAGGTCAAGAAAAATAAATAAATAAGAAGAAATCTACTTAGTTTGCCCCCTCCCGTGACAACAGTGTGCTCTGGGTGCTGACTACACATCTCATTCAGACACTCCCCAGCTGTAATATTGGTTTTTGAAGCATCTTGCCTCCAGCCAAAAGGACAAGTGATTTAACTGAGAAAGAATAACGCTACTTAGTCTGCTCTCTACTGGGAAACCAGTTTGCTCAGGGTGCTGAAAACACATCTCTTTCTGTCACTGACCCACTATAGAGCATGTTTTTGAATACTTTTGCTTCCAGTCAACAGAACCAGAGAACTAACTGAGGAAGAAGAACGCTACTTGATGTGCTCCCTCCAGGGAAAACAGTTTGCTTTGTGTGCTCAATACACATCTGTTTCTGTCACTTCCCAGCTCCTGTTTTTGAAGTGTCTTGCCTCCAGTCTACATGACAAGCGGAATGACCGAGGAAGAAAAACACTACTTAATGTGCTCTCTGCTGGGAAAACAGTTTGCTTAGTGTATGGATCACACATCTCTTTCTGTGACTCCCAAGCTATAGAATGTGTTTTTGAATTCTCTTGCCTCCAGTCAACAGAACCACTGAAATAACTGAGGAAGAAGAACACATCTTTGTCTGATCTATCCTGGGAAAACAGTTTGCTCTGGGTGCTTTTCACATATCTCTTTCTATCACTCCCAAGCTATGGAATGTGTTTTTGAAGTCTCTTGCTTCCAGTCAACAGGACCAGTGAAATAACAGAGGAAGAAGAATACTTAGTCTTCTCGCTCCTTGGAAAACAATTGGCTCTGGGTGCTAATCACACATCTCTATCACTCCCCAGATATAGAACATGTTTTTGAAGCCTCTTGCTTCCAGTTAACATGACCTATGAAGTAACTGAGGAAGAAGAACACTACTTGATGTACTCTCTCCTGGGAAAACAGTTTGTTCTGGGAGATGATCACACTTCTCTTTCTGTCACTCCCCAGCTATAGCACATGTTTTTGAAGTTTCTATCCCTCAGTGATCAGGACCAGTGAAATAACTGAAGAAGGGGAATGCTACTTAGTCTGCTCTCTCCTGGGAGAACAAATTGCTCTGGGTGCTGATCACACATCTTTTTCTGTTATTCCCCAGCTCGTGTTTTTGAAGTGTCTTGCCTCCAGTCTACAGGACCAGAGAAATAACTGAAGAAGAAGCACATTTCTTGATATGTTCTCTCCTAGGAAAAGAGTTTGCTCTTGGTGCTGGTCACACATCTCTTTCTGTCACTCCCCAGCTCATGTTTTTGATGTGTATTGCCTCCAGTCTACAGGACCAGAGAAATAACTTAAGGAGAAGAATGTTAGCTGATGTAATCTCTCCTGGGAAAACAATTTGTTCAGGGTGCTGAACACACACATCTCTTTTTCTCATGCCCCTGCTATAGAACATGTTTTTGAAGTGTGTTGCCTCCAGTCAACACTACCAGAGAAATGACTGAGAAAGAAGAACGCTACTTGGTATGCTCTCTCCAAAGAAAACAGTTTACTGTTGGTGCTGATCTCATATCTCTTTGTCAGTCACCATCTATAGAACATGTTCTGAAGTATCTGACTTCAGTTAACAGGACCAGAGAACTAACAGAGGAAGAAAAATGCTACTTGGTATGCTCTCTCCAAAGAAAACAGTTTACTGTTGGTGCTGATCTCATATCTCTTTGTCAGTCACCATCTATAGAACATGTTCTGAAGTATCTGACTTCAGTTAACAGGACCAGAGAACTAACAGAGGAAGAAAAATGCTACTTAGTCTGCTCCCTCCTGAGAAAACAGTTTGCACTGGCACTGATCACATAACTGTCTCTGTCATTCCAGTTATAGAACGTGTTTGTGAAGTCTCTTGCCTCCAGTCAACAGGACCAGTGAAATGACTGAGGAAGAAGAATGCTTCTTGGTGTCATCTCTCCTGAAAAAAACACAGTTTACTCTTGGTGCTGATCACACATCCCTTTGTGTCACTCCCCAGCTATAGAATGTGTTTATGAAGTCTCTTACCTGCAGTCAGAACTACCAGAGAAATGACTGATAAAGAAGAATGCTATTTGTAGTGCTCTTTCCTGGGAAAACAGTTTGCTATGGGTGCTGATCACACATCTCTTTGTCACGCCCCAGCTACAGAATGTGTTTTTTAAGTCTCTTGCCTCCAGTCAACAAGACTAGTGAAATAACTGAGAAAAAATAACTCTACTTAGTCTGCTCTCTCATGGGAAAACAGTTTACTCTGGGTGCTAAACACACATCTCTTTCTGCCACTCCCCAGCTATAGAACTTGTTTTGGAAGTCTCTTACCTCCAGTCAACAGGACCAGAGAAATAACTAAGGAAGAAGAATTCTACTTGATATGCTCTCTCCTGGGAAAACAGTTTGTTCTTGGCACTGACCACTCATCTCTTTGTGACTTCCCAACTATAGAACATGTCTCTGAAGTCTCTTGCCTCCAGTTGAAAGGACCAGAGAAATGACTGAGGAAGAAGAATGCTACTTGATGTGCTCTCTCCTGGGAAAACAGTTTGCTCTGGGTGCTGATCAAACATCTCTTTCTGTCACTCTGCAGATATAGAATAGGTTTTTGATGTCTCTTGCCTTCAGTCAACAGGACCTGAGAAAGGACTGTGAAAGAATAATGCTTCTTGATGGTATCTCTCCTTGGAAAACAGTTTCCAGTGGTCACTGACCACACATGTCTTTCTGTCACACCCCAACTATAGAATGTGTTTTTGAAGTCTCTTGCCTCCAGTCAACAGGACCAGTGAAATAACTGAGGAAGAAGAATGCTACTTAGTGTTCTCTCTTGTGGGAAAACAATGTGCTCAGGGCACTGAACACACATCTCTTTCTGTCACTCCCCAGCTATAGAATGTGAGTTTGAAGTCTCTTACCTACAGTCAATGGGACCAGTGAAATATCCCAGGAAGAAGAACACTACTTGATTTTCTCTCTCATGGGAAAACAGGGTGTTGTGGGTGCTGATCACGCATCTCTTTCTGTCACTACTCAGATATAGAAAGTGTTTTTGAATTCTCTTCCCTCCAGTCAACAAGACTAGTGAAATAACTGAGGAAGAAGAATGTGACTTAGTCTGCTCTCTCCTGGGAACAATTTGCTCTATGTGCTGATCATGCATCTCTTTCTGTCACTACCCAGCTATAGAACGTGTTTTTGAAGTATCTTGACTCCAGTCAGCAGGGCCAGTGAAATAACTGAGGAAGAAGAATGCTACTTAGTCTGCTCACTATTGGGACAACAGTTTGTTCTAGGTGCTGATCACACATTGCTTTCTGTCACTGCCCAGCTATAGAACTTGTTTTTGAAGTCTCTTGCCTCCAGTCAATAGGAACAGTGAAATATCTGAAAGAGCATAGTGCTACTTAATATGCTCTCTCCTGGTAAAACAGTGTGCACTGCGCACTGAACACACATCTCTTTTTTCACTTCCCAGATAGTGTTTGTGAAGTGTCTTGCCTGCAAGATAAGATAGAGACATACATGAAGAAGAAGAACATTGCTTGATGTGATCCCTCCTAGGAAAATGGTTTGTTTTGGGCACTGATTACACATCTCATTCTGTCAGTCCCGAGCTATGGAATGTGTTTTTGAAGTCTGTTGCTTCCAGTCAAGATGACCAGGGATCTACCAGAGGAAGAATGCTTCTTGGTGTGATCTCTCCTGGGAAAATAGTTTTGCCTGGGCACTGATGACACATCTCTTTGTCACTCCCTAGCTTTAACATGTCTTTTTGATGTCTCTTTCCTCTAGTCGTCAGTATCAGTGAAATATCTGAGGATAAGAACTCTACTTGATTTGCTCCATCCCGGGAAAATAGTTTGCTCTGGGTGCTGAAAACACATCTCTTTCTGTCACTCCCCATCTTTAGAATTTGTTTTTGAAGTTTCTTGACTCCAGTCAACAGAACCAGTGAAATAACTGAGGAAGAAGAATGCTACTTAGTCTGCTCTCTCCTTGGAAAACTGTTTGCTCTGGGTGCTGATCTCACATCTCTTTCTGTCACTCACCATTTATAGAACATGTGTTTGAATTTCATGCCTCCAGTTATCAGGACCAGTGAAAACATTGAGGTAGAAGAACGATATTTAGTCTCCTCTACAGGAAAAACAGTTTGCTCTGGCACTGATCACACATCTCTTTCTGTCACTCCCCAGCTAGAGAACATGTTTTTGAGAGTCTCTATCATCCAGTCAACAGGACCAGTAAAATAACTGAGGAAGAAGAATGCTACTTGGTCTGCTCTCTCCTGGTAAAACAGTGTTCTCTGGGCACTGAACACACATCTCTTTCTGTCAGTGTACAGCCCTATAATGTTTTTTAGAAGTCTCTTTTCTCCAGTCAACAGGACCAGTGAAATAACTGAGGAAGAAGAACACGCCATGATGTGCTCTCTCCTGAGAAAATAGTTTGCTCTGGGCACTGAACAGACATCTCTTTCTGTCACACTCCAGCTATAGAATATGTTTTTGAGTCTCTTGCATCCAGTCAGCAGGATCAGTGATATAACTGAGGAAGAAGAATGCTACTTTGTCTGCTCTCTCCTGTGAAAACAGTTTGCTCTGGAAGCTGATCACACATCTCTTTCTGTCACTGCCCAGATAAAGAATGTGTTTTTGAAGTCTCTTGTTTGCAGTCAACAGGACCACAGAACTAACTGAGGAAGAAAAACACAACTTGATGTGCTCTCACCTGGGAAAAGTTTGCTCTATGCTGATCACACATCTCTTTTTGTAACCCCAGCTGTGGAACATATTTTCTAACTCTCTTGCCTTGAGTAAACAGGACCAGAGAAATGACTGAGGAAAAAGAATGCTACTTAGTCTGCTTCATGTGGGAAAACAGTGTGCTCTGGGTGCTGATCATACATCTCTTTCTGTCACTCCCCAGCTATAGAACATATTTTTGAAGTCTTTTGCCTCCAGTCAACAGGACCAGAGAAATGACTGTGGAAGAAGAATGCTTCTTGAGGTGCTTTCTCTTGGGAACGTGTTTGCTTTGGGTGCTGATCACACATCTCTTTTTGTTACTCCTGAGCTATAAAACATGTTTTTGAAGTCTCTTGCCACTAGTCAGCAAGACTAGTGAAATAACTGAAGAAGAAGAACACTACTTAGTCTGCTCTCTCCTGTGAAAACACTCTGTTCTGGGTGCTGATCACAGACCTCTTTCTGTCACTCCCCAGCTATAGAACATGTTTCAAAAGTCTCTTGCCTCCAGTCATTAGGACCAGAGAAATGTCTGTGGAAGAAGATCACTTTTTGATGTGCTCTTTCTGGATAAAACAGTTTGTTCTGGGTGCCGATCACATATCTCTTTCTGTCACTCACCAGCTATAGAATGTGTTTTTTAAGTCTTTTGCCTCCAGTCAACAAGACTAGTGAAATAACTAAGGAAGAATAACTCTACTTAGTCTGCTCTCTCCTGTGAAAACACTTTGCTCTGGGTGCTGACCACACATCTCTTACTGTCACTCCCCAGCTATAGAACATGTTTTCAAAGTCTCTTGCCTCCAATCAATAGGACCAGAGAAATGTCTGTGGAAGAAGAATGCTACTTGATGAGCTCTCTCTTGGGAAAACAGTGTGGTCTGGGAGGTGATCCCACATCTCTTTCTGTCATTCCCCAGCTCATGTTTTTGAAGTGTCTTGCCTCCAATCTCCAGGACCAGAGAAATAACTGAGGAAGAAGAACATTAATTGATGTGCTCTCTCCCGTGAAAAGTTTTCTCTGGGGGTATGTGGCTTGGATACCGAGGAAGATGGCCACTTAAGCTGACAGCTCGGTTCCCAGCTAAATGAATCCAAACCACTATGCTGGCATCCAGGGATTTTCTCCCCACCTGAAGCCACAATATGCCTCCTTAACTGCTGAACATTTGCCCAGTGTTGGTAATATCGTGATCGGGATCCAGTTAATTGTTATTTGGCACCGGTCATCCCCTCGTGACCCTCGCTAGACTCATTTAGGCCGCTAAACTATGATTCGGCCTGGTGATTGCTCCACCACACCTCTATAGCCTCGGCCCACTGGAAACTGCTCCCAATACATACGCAATGGTTGGTAGGTTTGCTTTCTTTTTTCTCCCCCTGAAATGTACTGGAGACCTGATCCAGCTGCCGTATGGCATCCTTCTCACCGTCACAGAACATACAGGCCGCTGCTGCCTCGGACACTACTTCTCAGACACCTGATGTAGGCACCTCCCTCCAGCACATAACTCTCCTAGAAATGCTACTCTCTAGGGTGGACTCAATATCAACAATGTTAGCAGGCACAGTGGCTGAGGTCCACATCCTTACTGATAAAATGGACGTGGTGGAACAGAGGATGCAGGGCCTAGAGGTTAGCCATGTTAAGATCCTACAATGACTCCAGGAGCATGATACTAAACTGGCCACACTTTGGCAGAGGGTAGAAGACAAAGAGAACTGAGGGAGGAGAAATAACATTAAAATCCTAGGTATTCCCGAAGGGCTGGAAGGCCCCAATACAGAGTGGTTTCTAAATGAGGAAATCCCCAAAATGCTACGGGAAAGATGGCATGGTCCAATCGAGGTGGAGAGAGCACATAGGATACCTAGCGGACCTCACTGTGTGGACTTGCAGAAAGTGACCCATTACTGCCTCTTTACTCTACCAAAGAGCGTATACTGCATGCAGCAAGAGAGAGGGATGAAATTCTCTCGTGTGGGGTGAAAATCTCCTTTTTTAGAGACTTCTCTGCCAAGGTGGCAGCCCACAGGAAAGCCTTTATTCTGCTAAAGCAATTTCTAGCACAGCAAGGTTTCAGATATGGCAATCATCACTAAGCTCACCTACATGTATCCAGGGAAGGGAGGGACATCATAGCTGAAACACCTCAGGAGGTCGAAGCATGGCTCACCAAATATGGCCACAGATGCCCCTTGGAACTTCAACTCCCAAAAAGCTTTGGAGCCCAGGCCATCAAGAGCACACAAGGGGGAACCAATTAATCAGTAGCAGTGCTCCTGGAGACCAAAATAGCAGATGGACAACCCCACGCTCAAATACTTCCCCCCGACCTCCCAGATACGCAGCATCAATGGGACCAGTAAATGGAAACTCTAGCATACTGTAGCAACCTATGCTTAACTCTCTCCTTCCAAGATCACAGTGGGGACCAGGCCAAACAACACAGATCTGTCACCGCTCAAATAGTGGTCATAATGCAGTCCCTGAAGGACATGAGATGGTGCCACTGGCCAAGCAAACAAAGGATGACACCTTCTCGCAAACCACACGTGAGTCTACGGACATTCCTTATGATCTCCTCATGGAAACTGTATTGACGGGGTCATGGGCAGACCTTCGATCTGAAATTGAAGAGTGCACAGACATTGCTACACTGCCAATCAAGATGGGACTGCTAACATTTGCCAAAGCACTTTCCAAGGATCTGCACAGTCTCAATGCATGTTCTGATCCCACTGGAGGTGGTCCTTCACTGGACTGACTTGCTCAAACTCTTAAGTATTTCTCTTTTGCTTAATATACTGCCCTCAATGATATGAGTGAAATGTAGTGGGCCTCATGTAAATGTGTATAGTAGGGAGGTGTGTCACCCACTGCTACAACACTATACGCTCCCTTTGTGGTGTCAGCCAGTGGATGTGGCTGGATACCTCATATACATCCCTAGACACTGAGACTCCCCTTAGGAGAAAAGAGCCATACTAGCAGGCAGAGATTTAGCCTATGCCTGCATAATGCATTCAAGACCCTTCCCTCTGTAGGCAGCCACACCAAGCGGCAATTTTCCAGGTTCCTTGCCCCATGGTGGTGGGCATTTCATGCTTTTGGGAGGGATACACCATCCTTGTCTGTGACACAGAAGGCCTGCTCAAAAAAAAAATTGCCTTTCTGTACAATCTCAGCAGATGTACTAATTCTTACTCCTGTTTCCTCGACCCCCCCTTCCTGTACCACTCTCCCTGGATGTCACACCCTGCAGTCCTTCTGGACCAAGGTGTCAATCTCAGCACTGTTACATTTTAGCTGGGGATGGAGTCTTAGAGCCGATACCGGTTAAACTCCTAAAACCCCCATCTCAGGCACTCAGACAGCACAGCTGTGCACCACTACCCTTTCTGGTGGGAAAGTTGCACCTACATGTGTAACTCCAGTTGCCTATAAACTGTTGCTTTAATGAATTTATTTAGGAATTTGTTACTACTGTTTCTGAAAGTGTATTTAATAAAACTCAAGGCCTACCTTTGAGCAATTGTTCTCCCTGCTCTTTGGGTGTTTGTAACATATTGGCATTTGTATTTGCTATTGTTGTTCCCTGGTGTACTGTACTTAACTATATTTATCTGTTATTTGCTACTAGGGTGCTACAGCCTATTTCTCCTATCATCAGCCTATACCAACCTTTATCTTCGGCTGACCTCTCTGGCCACATCTCAGGTATCCTTTCTATCTGCCCTTGCTCTCCTTTGCTGGATTCCTGGGGTGAGTACCTCTACACCTATTCCCCTCGGATGCAGCTATGCAGAACTCTAGGATGGGAATCAAGCTTATTTCATGGAATGTAAAGGGACTGAACCACCCAAAAGATCAGTGTTTCTAAAGCACTTATGCTCCTTGCAGGCAGATATTGCACTCATACAAGGATGCACCTCACTGCAAGAACTTATCGTGACTCAAAAAATCCTGGGTAGGCTCTGTACTAGCTATTTCAATGCAAACTAAGTCTAAGGGGGTAGCCATTCTTGTCTGGAAAACATGCCTCTGGGTAACAGACAAGGTGCTCACTGACACCCAAGGTCGTTGGATAGTAGCTAGGTTCTCTTACCTGGGAGGCCATGTGGTCTTGGCCAACATTTACGGACCAAATGTGGATTCCCTAGATTTTTTTCTGGACATTAACCAAGCCATTGACTCCTTATCCACAGGGTACTCCAACATTCCCATTATGTTAGGGGGGATTTCAACTTTATGCTGGATATTTTCCTTGATAAATCCAAGCCAACCCCACAGTCACACCTCAGGTGGTGCTTACATTAAAGGAAGTGATGAAAGAATGGGGCTGACTGATATATGGTGGAGGGACCACCCCACTGGGCGAGATTACTCATTTTGTCACCAGTGCACCACCTACAGGCTGGCCAGCACACCCACAGCTCATGACATTGTCTCCTCAGAATAGACAATATCCTTGTCTCTGACTATGCCCCAGTTTCCTGCATGTATACCCCTCGGGGCAAACTGGCTTAAGCCCCAGGTGGAGATGTAACCCCTTACTGGTTAAGGAGCCTGCATTCCAAGCTATGGTATGGAACACTGCTCAATATTATTTTGCCCTCAACAAAGCCACTGACACCTCTGCTGCCATGGTTTGGGAGGCTTTTAAAGCAGTGCTGTGGGGTCACATTATTGCATATGTAGCCCAAAAGAATAAGGCCCAGCAAGCTGACCTGAGCCATCTCCAAGCTGAATTATAGGGGTTGGAGGCCCGGTTCAAACTTTCTGCAACAGACAAGTCTGATGCAATGACCCTCTGAACTATAGTCGGGCTAAGATACCGCATTAACACAATGCTACACCAAAAGGCTGAATGGCTGATGGCTTGGGCCAAACATGTGTATTGGGAGGGTGGAGACAGAAGAGGCAAACTCCTAGCATATCAGCTAAAGTTTCTTTACAGGCTGCTTCTCATATCCATGTGCTCAGCAATCATAAGGCAGAGACAGTCACTGACCCCAAACAGATCAATACTTGTATGCAACAGTTTTATCAACAACTCCACCAGACACATACTACCCTGGAGCAGAGTCAGCTAGAGTCCCAGTTGAGAGACTTCTGCTCTACAGCCCAAATTCCATGGCTGGCAGAACACATGAGAGTTGCTCTGGATGAACCCTTCACAGAGTCTGAGCTAAAGGTGGCAATATCCCAACTCATTAAAGGGAAATCCCCTGGGGCAGATGGCATGACCACCGAGCTATACCAACTTATGAGCTCTGAAATCAGTGCCCCACTGCTTTCCTCTCTCCAGGAGGCCCATACTTCCGGTATCCTTCCACCCACCATGCAAGAGGCACTCATCACTCTTCTCCCCAAAAAATCAGATGACCAACTGGACTGCGCCAATTATCGTCCCATATCCCTAATAACAGTAGACTGCAAAATAGCAGCTAAGATGCTACCTAATTGCATGATGGAAGTCCTGTCTTCCATTGTACACCTATTCCAGGTTGGGTTTACCAAAGGAAGAGCCACTGCTGACAACATTCGTTTGCTCCCTAACCTTAAGTGGCTGGCCCTACACTCGTGGCTCCAATGGTGGTGGATTTTTTGAAAGCCTTCGACTCAGTCAAATGGCCTTACTTGCATGCCATACTCAGCATTCCAGTTTTGGTCCACACTTTAGGCAGTGGATATGAGTGCTATACAATGAGCCCTTAGCTCACATCCTCACCAATAGGGGCATATCTCCACCCTTTCCACTACAGCGGGGCACCAGGCAAGGCTGCTTGCTGTCACCTTTGCTGTTTCTGGTTGCATTAGTTTCTCTTACCTGGAAACTGCAGTCCATTAGCGAGATCAAAGGTATCTCGGTAGGGCAGCATGTATACTTAATGGCTTCATATGCAGACGACCTGCTCCTTACACTATCACACCCATGAGACTCTCTGCACCCAATCCTGAAAATCCTACATACATTCACTCACCTCTATGGTTTGAAAATCAACCAACAGAAAACTAGTGTCACCCACTTAATTCAGCCTGCTCCCAAGACTGTATACAGGACTTGCGATTCACCTGGGCCCCTAACAATCTCACATACTTGGGCATCCACATACCATTTGACTGGAAGCATATTGAGTCTAGGAAGTTCTCTCCCCTCCTAGAATGGTTAATCATTGAGGTAACTCGATGGCTCCAGCTTAATCTTTCCCTCCCAGGGAAGGAGGCTGCGATTCGAATGTTTCTCCTGCCTAGGGTTACATATCTCTTCAACAACCTTCCTATTGCCCTGTCAAAAAAAAAAATCTTCAGACAATTGGACAGGCTTATCTCTCAATTCCTGTGGGAAGGTAAGAGACCACGGTGGAGCATACACAAGCTATGAGCCCACTGGTCTAGGGGCGGCCTTGGACTCCCCTGGTTAGAAGGTTACCATTGTTTTTTTCTCGCAGCTCAGGCCACTGAATGGTTTCTTCCCACACTTCCTTCCCCCTCACTGTGGGTTCAGCTAGAAGCTCAAGTTTTAAAGTAGCCCCCCCCTTGGCTCACTTCTGATCCCCCAGAGCTCGCTCATGCCAGTTATGGCTGAAACCAGGAAAGCATGGTTCCGCCTTATGGCTGCAGCTCAGACCAAAAAATATGTGTGTTGGATGTCTTTCTGGTACCTTAATCTCTGGCACAACTGGCTTTTAATGATGGATAATAAACCATTCAATTGGGTGCTGTGGGCTAAAAATGGGATACACAAAGTTCAGGACCTATACTTACCTGACTCCACCACACTAATGTCCTTTGAACAACTAAAAAACTTGTTATTCACTTCCGTCTCAAGACTTCTGGAAATTCCTGCAGCTCCGTACTGCAGTCCAGTCCATCAATTGGTCCCAGACTGCTGACCTGAAATGGCATTGGTTATCCATGTTGCACTCAAAACCCTCACCCAGGGGCCTTGCTGTTAAGTTCTACAGCACATGGTGGGAGGTACAACTGGACCATACAGAAGCTTGTAGAATTGCTCAGAGTAGAGATCTCGACTGCCACATTGAACCAGATGTATGGGCGTAATGCCTGCATCGAGCCCATTCCATTTATAAGGATGTTAAGAGCCAGTTGATCCCACTTAAGATCCTGCTTCACTGGTACTGTACACCGGCAGCCCTCCGCAAATGGGGTATTCTTCCTCATTCTGAATGCTGGAGATGCCGCAAGAGCCCAGCCCATATTCTACATATCTTGTGGCAATGCCCCACTCTGGCTGCCTTCTGGGCCTCAGAAGAAATGAACAGCTCAGCAGTTTTGGGGCAACCTATCGACCTCTCCCAACCCCATGCTCTTACTAGACCACCTCCTTGGAGCAGCTTGTACCACAACAGAGGGAATGAATCCTAGCAGCTTTGCTAGAAGCTAAAAGGCTTTTATTGATGTCCTGGTGACAACCTTCCCCACCTGCTATCTCCCTTTGGCACTCAGCTTTAGCCAGGCTGGCCACCTTTGAGAGGCTCACATATGTCGTCAGAGGACAACAGTTACTATATCATTCCTTAATTCAACTCTCTACTGTGTGCCCCTTCTCTCTCCTCAAAACCCACCTGGTTGAGCTGACTATATAATCTAGTCCCCATGCAATCAGTCCTGTAGTGAGAATATTCATGCTGATTATGACAACCCCATTTTGGGTGTAGGTACTCTCCCCATGCTAACTCTCACCTGTGTTTCGCCTTTTCTTCTTCTCCACTTTCTGATGCAACCCTTGATCTCTATAGACTCAGTGTATTGAATGAGAGATGTGCTTATACTGGAAATTATTCTTAGTGTTTGATATTTTACCTCCTGAATGCAGCTTTATGAGACAGTATACTGTGGTATCAAAGGATAAATTACTTTTTGTACTAATGATGTGAGAATGTTAGCTGATGCTCATTGGTAGTCTCTTTTGGCTGATATGGTAACTTGCTGTAAACACTTTCATAGATGTTTATAGGAAATTATGTTATATATAGGAATATCCAGTTGTAATCTGTAATGTTCAAGATCTATGGATTGTGGTGTGGACCTACTGAAAATAATAAAAATTATACTATGATAAAAAAAAATTGCTCTGTGTGCTGATAACTCATCTCTTTGTCACTCCCCAGATATAGAATGTATTTCTGAAGTCTCTAGTCTACAGTTAGCAGGACCACAGAAATAACTGAGGAAGAAGAACACTACATGATATGCTCTCTACTAGGGAAAATGTCTGCTCTGCATGCTGAATACACATCTCATTCTGTCACTGCACAACCACAGACTGTGTTTTTGAAATATCTTGCTTGCAGTCAACATGACCACTGAAATAACTGAGGAAGAAAAGCACTACTTAATGTGCTCTGTCCTGTGCAAAAACTGACTGCTCTAAGTGCTGATCACACATCTCTTTGTTTCACTCACTAGCTATAGAACATGTTTTTGAAGTCTCTTGCCTCCATTAAACAGGACTAGAGAAATGACTGAGGAAGAAGAATACTACTTAGTCTGCTCTCTCCTGGGAAAACAGTTTGCTCTGGGCACTAAACACATATTTCTTTCTGTCACTGCCCACCTATAGAATGTGATTTTAAAGTCTCTTCCCTTCAGTCATCAGGACCATTAAAATATCTGAGGAAGAAGAACGTTTCTTAGTGAGCTCCCTCTTAGGAAAAACAGTGTGCTCTGGGCGCTGATCACACATCTCTTTCTGTCATTCTGCCATTATAGAATGTGTATTTGAAGTCTCTTGTCTCCAGTGAACAGGACAAGTGAAATAACTGAAGAAGACAAATGCTACCTAGTCTGCTCTCTACTGGGACAACAGTTTGCTATGGGCACTGATCACCTTTCTCTTTCTCTCTCCCAAGCTATAGAATGTGTTTTTGAAGTCTCTTGTCTCTAGTCAACAGGACCAGAGAAATAACAGAGGAAGAAGTATGCTATTTGATGTGCTTTCTCCTTGGAAAGCAGTTTGCTCAGGGCACTGATCACACATTTCTTTCTGTCACTGCCCACCTATAGAATGTGATTTTGAAGTTTCTTGCCTGCAGTGATAAGCATCAGTGAAATAACTGAGAAAGAAGAACTCTACTTAGTCTGCTCTCTCCTGGGAAATCAGTTTGCTCTGGGCAGTGACCACACATCTCTTTCTGTCACTCCGCCCCCATAGAACATGTCTTTGAAGTCTCTTGTCTCCAGTCAACAGGACCGGTGAAAGATCTGAGGTAGGAGAATGCTTAGTCTGCTCTCTCCTGGGTAAAAAGTTTGCTCTGCACTGCTCATGATTCTCTTTCTGTCACTCCTCAGCTATAGAACATCTTTTTGAAGTCTCTTGCCTCCAGTCAACAGGAATTGTGAAATAAGTGAAGAAAAAGAATGCTACTTGATGTGCTCTCTCCTTGGAAAACAGTCTGCTCTAAGCACTGATCACACATCTCTTTGTTTTACTCACCAGCTACAGAATATGTTTTTGATGTCTGTAGCCTCCAGTCAACAGGACCAGTGAAATAACTGAGGAAGAAGAATGCTACTTAGTGAGCTCTCTCCTGGGAAAACATTGCACTCTGGGCACTGATTACACATCTCTTTCTCTCACTCCCCACCTATGGAATATGTTTTTGAAGTCTCTTGCCTCCAGTCAACAGGACCCATGAAATAACTGAGGAAGAAGAATTCTATTTGATGTGCTCTGTCCTGGGAAAACAGTTTACTCTTGGCACTAATCATACATCTCTTTCTGTCACTCCACACCTATGCAACGTGTTTTTGAATTCTCTTGTCTCCAGTGAACAGGACCACAGAAATCACACATCTCTTTCTGTCACTCCACAGTTATACAATGTGTTTTTGAAGTCTCTTGCCTCCAGCCAACTGGACCACTGACATACCTGTCTGTTGGAGAGGCTGTTGTGAATTCAGGGCCATGCACAGACATATTTATTTATTTATTTATTTCTGATCTTGGATTAACCATTTGAGCTCAGAGCTCTTTACATAGGTTCCATGTTAGTACATTTAAAACAAGTAGGTGATTATACAGAGGAGTGAGACAAACAAGGCTATATAATTAGAATGAGAACATTTAGGTACATTTGGTCTTTAAACAAAGGAATGCAAAAAATACAGTGAAAACTAAAACTGGAATAAGTAAACACAGTCAGATACATACAGGAACAGACTAAATAACTGTGCCCAACAGGGAACCTGTTAGTTGTCAGCAAAACAAAGGGGTTAGCACATAGAAGTGCTGTATAGATGGGGTGGGGGCTTGAGCCCCAAGTGCAGGGTGTCTGAGAGAGAAATCTGTTTGGTAGAAGGGCAAATGAAAGGAGATGCCTTTGTTAGGTGCTAGCAATGGCAGACATATTGAGATTCCTGTATTAAATGGTTCTTTAGGTTCTTTTTGAAGGTCCACAGAGTGGGCAGGCTAATAATGTTCTCATGGAGGGAGCTGAACCACATCGGTGTCCAAAAAGCAAAGGACCTTTGTCCTTGAGATGTCCAACATTTTGGAGGCAGGAAGGACTGCAGTTCTGAATTTTGGGTGTGCCTAGGATTAGCGCTGGGAATTAGGAGTGGTTGGACCTCAGCCTGGAACTGACCAAGGCAAATCTTTTTGGCCAGGAGGCAGGATTGATATTTTAAGCAATCAAAGAGCATTAGCCAGTGAGCCTTTGCATAGAGATTGCAGGTGTGGGTTAGTCAGTGTGCCCCTAAGGTGAGCCTGCAGGACAGTTTTTATACCTTGGTGGGCAGTATCTGTGGCAGAGCCATATATCGGAAGTCTGTAGTCCACTAGGGAACCCACTGAACTGTGGACTGCAATGCTGAGTGCTTCAAGGGTCAGGCTCTGCCTATGGTGATAAAGTAGCCCTAAGCATTTGTTGATTGCTTTAGCTGTGATGTCTATGTGGAGGGTGAAGGAGAGTGAGCTGTCAAGAGTGAGTCTGAGATATTTGAAGTGATGAACACATTCAAGAGAAACACCACCCCATCACATATTGAATGCGGGTAGTTTTTGTGCTTGTTCTTAAGGCTGGTGAACAACATTTTTTTTGCCTTTTTTTAGGTAGTTTTTATTAATTTATGATTGTTGAACCATGACTCAACACTGATGAAGTCACATTGTAGCTGTTGCTCAAGATCAGCGGGGTCAGAACCATTAGAAAAGATAATCGCATCATCCACTTAGAGGGGGATATGGCACTGACTGGCCAGGGGGAGGCAATTCAGAAATAGACTAAAGAGGAGGGGGTCCAGTGTTGACCCCTGTGGAATGCCTGAGCACACAGGCTTGGTGTCTGAGAGAAAGGTAGCTATCTTGACTTGCTGTGGAGGGCAGTGTAGGTAGCTGTGGAACCATGCAGCTGCCTCGGGGGCAAGGCCTATGGCAGTGAGTTGGTGAACTAGGAGGGCATGGTTGACCATGTCAAAGGCCTTTGTTTGGTCAATATAGATAGCCCCAACTAGCTGGCCAGGATGGAGGGATTTGTGGATAAAGCCTGTGTATTTCAGGAAGGCTGTAGTGGTGCTATGCTCAGCCCTAAAGTCATGTTGCTCTGCACATAGAAGCATGTGCTTGTTCAGATAATCAACAAGTTGGTCGGCTAATGATTCATTCAATGTTCTTCGAGAGTGGTGGTAGTCTAGAGATGGGGCCATAGTTCCCAGGGAGGGCACAATCCCCACTCTTGTACATAGGGGTGACTACTGCAGCTTTCCATTTTTGGAGAAATACTGCAAAATGGAGCAAGAGGTTAAGGATATGGGTGAGAGGGGATAGGATTTCTTTGAGTAAGAGTGAGATTGGTTTCAGGTCAAGGTTATACCCACTGAATCTCCCCTTCCCAAGCACTTTGCACAGATATTTCCTGGCTTTTCCAATGGTAATAGTCTTGAAGCAAAAGGGAGGATGTGATGGGGATTGTGTGGGTGCAGCAGGGATTGTGTGGGAGAAGAAGTCAGCAGGGAGAACATGTTGCAAGTCAGTGAAGGCATTGTTAAAGGTGTTGGTAAAAATTTAGAGTCAAGGATGGGGAGCCATCAATGCAGAGCATAGTAGGGGCTGTTTTGGATCCTCCCCCAGTGACCTCATTTAGGTTAGCCCAGAATTTGCACCCATCATTTCAATTCTTGGTTAGGGCATCTTTATAGTATATGTTTTTGGCTAATTGGATGGTCCTGGTATAGTTGTTCCTTGCACATTTGTAGTTCAGGATATCAGACTGCTTGCCAATGGTTCTAGCTATATGCCAGAGGTAGTCTCTATTTTTCATTAGTTCAAGGGTATCAGGGCTCATCCAGAGGTTAAATTAGCCTTTGATCTTCTGCTTTTTTATGGGAGCATGGGTGTCACGGATTGTATTGAAGTGGAGGATGAAATAATCAAGTGTGTCGTCAATGTCGGAAGCCTCAAAAACCAAGGACCAGTCAGCATTGAGGAGATCCATTTTGAAGCGGTCAGCATGACCAGATTTGAGAACCCTGCTGGTGATTGTTCTAGGAGGTGGTTTGGAGAAATTATTAGCCCAACTGAATATGACAGGGGAGTGGTCACTGATATCATCCAGGAGGATGGAGGCATTAGAGGCATGCTCAGGTTGGTTGGTGAGCATCCAGTCAATCATAGTATTAGTGCACATCCTGTAGTTAGTCCTAGTGGGTGTTTCAATGAGCTGAGTCAAGTAGATAGCCTGAATTGCATCCTTGAATTTGTTAGCTTCAGGGGCCAGCCAATTAATATTGAAATCACCTAAGAGTATAACTTCAGAGATTAGGGTTAGCCTTCCAAGACAGTCTATGACAGCACGGAGACCTTGGGCCAAGTTCTTTGGGGGGATGTAGACATACAGAATTGTGACAGTTTTGTTGTGGGCCCCAAGAAGAACCTTAATGGCAAGGGCCTGGGTGAAAGACCTTAGGCTGGGTAAATTCAGGACTATGCCTTGAAGGCTGTCCTTAAGGTAAATTGCACAGCTGCCACCTCTTTTAGATTTACGATCTTGCCTAAAGATCGAATAACCCAGCAGACTGATGGCTCCATCAGGGATCTTGGGAGTGAGCCATGTCTCTTCCACAGACAGTACATCTGGATTATGTAGGGCTACCCAGGCTTGAAGGTTGTCAGACTTTGCTGTCAGGCTGTGGATGTTTAGTGATGCAAAGGTTAAGGTGCCTGGTTTTGGTGCATTCAACCCCTGATATACAGGGGGGCCAGGATTAGGGTGGATGTTGCCTGACAGCAGTAGTAACAGGAGTACCAATCTGACTAAGTAATTTTTAATGTGTTTAAGGTTAGCCATGTCATGTGTTGTCCTGTAAGTGAATGTGGGAGAAAGATGTCTGCCATTCTGGGCATACTGAAAGCAAGCTGCTAAACTGTATTCATTTGTTTGTTTCATTCTCTTTCACTTTTTTCTATTTAATTAGTTTTAATGTTTCTATTTTATTTGTAAAAGCAGAACTAGTGAATCAGTGAATTTTTAACTTTAGAGCATTACTGGGGGACACTCAGCCAACTTTGAAGCATGCACTGGGGCTGTTTGACTGCTCCCACTACCGCTCTGACTGTGGGAGAAAAGTTTTTTAATTCATGTAAATGGCTGCTGTCCCTCCACTAGTTTTGAAAATCTTAACTAGGAGATAGCTGTGAGAAAAGAGACTGTGAAGAAGAAGTGGTGGATGAGAGAGACCTGTGTGTGAGCAGTGTTCTGAGAGGATTGCACCGTGGTACTGTTTGGATTTTTTGAGTTCCTGGATGAGAGAGACCTGTATATGAGCAGTGTTTTGAGAGGATTACACTGTGGGACTATTTGGCTTTTTTCTGAGTTGTAAGAACTTTTGTTTATTCTTGGAGGTGGTTCTATTACTTTGGGGAAATGCCAAAACAACCTGGATGTTTGATTACTGTTGGAAGTAACCTGAATGTTGGATTCCTGATTGGCCCTCTGCCAGGACAGCCGGAGGACCCTGTGTTGAGGTTTAGCCACCTGAGTCTGTCCCTACTCAGGAGAACTGAGCTTGGACTGGCTGGGGAGCCAGCTGGTGGGTCCATAGTTTTCTAGGCTCTACATGGGTGTAGGCTGGTGGTACCAGTAGGGAGTCACGGTTGTGGGGGCAGATATTTTGGGTGGTGACCCACATACAAAGAGGGCCTTCAGGCTGTTATTATCACCTGGAAAATTGGATTGCCATCCAGAAGATTTGCCTTTCAGGCAGTGTGCAAGAAAACAAATGGTCAGATATTAATTTTTTCTTTCATTCAAACAATTACTGTTCTGGGCAATGAGAGTGCCTGTGCTCACCTTAGATCCCCCAGGTAGTGAGAGTTCCTGGGGGTCTGAACTCCATTTAACACTGTCTACATGATTTTATTTCAACTGAAGGCTCTGGTTAAAGAATTAAAATTTAGACTGACTGTTTGCTGGGCATGTGGAGCTGGTGAAATATATTTTTGGCAAAGGCCTTTGATAAGCTGACTATAGTGCTTTAAGGACTTTTTGTGGCTTTAAAATTCAGCCTCATGGGAGGGGACTGGGAGTCTTAAAGTTTTGCCCTAGAGTGGTGAGAACACTGTGAGGGGTTAGGAAGTAATTGTAATAAGGGCTAATTTATTGGCTTAGGATGGGGTATATTCTTTGTAAGATTTTAAGAAGAATTAGATTAGGTGGGAGGGACTGAGTGAGTGGGGGTGTGACTGAGTTAATATTGGTGTGTGTGGGAGTACTTGAGATATGTGCTGGGGAGTTAGGAATATGGTCAAGCAGTACTCACCCTCTAGGTTAAGGGACCTCTGCCCATTTGACCATCCACCGATCCCGTTTGCAGTTTACTCTAGATGTCGTACCTTCGGCATCTTAAGGAGACGAGGGAGTGGAAGGAGTGGGGGACCCTGGAACTCTCAAGGGGGTTGGGAATGGAGTGGATGGATTGGGACAGTGAGGACTAGGAGGCACCCCTGGGGAGAAATGGACACAGGAACAAGGATATCCTTGTCTTGTGCCCATACCCAAGGGTTCTAACTTGGTAAGGCAGGAAGTGGGGCCACCCTTGGACTCCAGTTCCCTTCAGGCAGTGTTAAGCAATGCCAGGTCAATTAAAAATAAGACCACAGTGATTGCAGATCTTGTGGCGTCTGCTGACCTGGCTTGAATCACTAAGACCTGTCTGGATGAAAGTGCCGGCCCTCCATGGAGGCAGCATAGCACAGCACAGTGGTTTAAGGCTCTGAGCTGCAAATCTGGTGACATCCAGCAGACTAGACCTGGGTTTGAATCCCACAGCTTCCACTTGCATATTGTGTGATCCTGAGCAAGTCACTTAACTTCCCTGTGCTCCCAGGTCACTCCTGTAAAAAAGCTTTCAGCTTAGTGTGCTACCCAGTTCCTGTCTAAAACAGACAGTAATCTCAGTGTGGGGGGAGGTTGCTGTCTGTTTTAGACAGGAACTGGGTCTCAGGGAGGTGCCAGTTGGAGCAACCAACTCCTTTGAGTGTATAGTGGGTGCAGGTGTAGGATACAGGATCTTTCTCATTTACCATCCACCAGGTAATGGTAGGGAGTTCCTGAAGGAGGTTGCAGACTTCATCGCAGAGGTGGTATCGGAATCCCCCAGACTTTTGATTCGGTGGGGTTCAATGCCTGGGTTGATGAACTCTCACCGCTTGGACAAAACTTCCTCCAGCTGATGGATTCATTAGGCCTAACATGGGTTATTACCACTGCAACACATGAGAAAGGGCCCTCACTGGACTTGGTGTTCCACCTGGGGATGGAGAGCTCTGATGTGGAAGTGGAGCCAGTCAGTTGGTCTGACTATCATGTCCTGAGATTCAGTTTTGTGGCCCTCCAAAATAGGCCTGCCCCAAAGGAGTTGGCACAGTTCCGTCCTTTTTTTTTCTTTTGGAGGTGGGGATGTGCAATGATGCCAGCATCTGCCCCACCTCCCTGAGACATGAGTGTTGGAAGCGTGAGTGCCTCCCGGCCTCTGCCAGGAGTCCTCAGCATGCTGAACACTTCCCCACCCATCCCCCAGAGAAGGAGAGTCATCCATAGGATGCTCCATCCTTCTCCCCTCGGCCGGCCCTCTGACAACAAAGGTCCATTCCCAAACCCAGATTGCCGGTGCTGCAAGTGGAAATCCAACCACTGTGTCAGCAGGGCAGCTCACTTCCTATTACCATCTAAGGAACATAGCCCAGGTGATGCACCTGGTCCTGCCCGAAGATCTTCCTACCTTGGTCCACGCCTTTGTCACCAGTCATTTTGATTACTGCAATGCCCTCTACCTAGGGCTTGCAGGGGTAGATATCTGCTGCTTGCAGCTAGTGCAGAATGTGATGGCCAGGTGGTTGACTGAAACCTCTAGATCCAGTCATATAACATCTGTGCTGGCTGCCAATACAGTGGCGGATTACCTTCAAGGTCACATTGCTGAACTATAAAGCCCTACATGAGCAGGGACCCCATTACCTGAAACAACTCTTATGCCCTTACTGTCCCACCAGTTCACTCTGATCCTCTGGTGAGGGATTGCTAGAGATTCCCAGGGTATCCCTAAAAACATCAGGGGAAGATCTTTTGCCTTTATGGCACCTACTCTGTGGAATTCTCTACCTCGCCAGATATGAGACAGCCAGATGGTAGAAGGTTTTAAAAGTTATTGAAGACCTACTTGTTTAACCAGGCAATTTCAGGAATTTATTGAGTGCACTCTGATATGTTTTATTTGTTTTTAAACTGTAATATTATGAGTTTTTAATGTGTATTGTAAAGGTGTCCTGAGCATAGGAAGGGTGCCTTATACAAATAAAGTGTTGATTGATTGATTGATTGATAACTGATGAAGAGGAATGTTACTTGATGTGCTTCCTCTTAGGAAAACTGTTTGCTCTGGGTGTTGTTCACACTTGTCTTTGTTTCATTCACCAGTTCTAGAATGTGTTTTTGAAGTCTCTTGCCTCCAGTCAACAGGACCAGTGAAACAACTGAGGAAGAACAACACTACTTAGTTTGCTCTCTCCTGGGAAAACAGTTTGATATGCGTGCTGATAACACATCTCTTTCTGTCACTTCCCAACTATACAATGTGTTTTTGAAGTCTCTTGTCTCCAGTCATCCAGATCAGAGAAATAACTGAGAAAGAACAATGCTACTTAGTCTGCTCTCTCCTGGAAAACTGTTTGCTCTTGCCACTGATCACAAATCTCTTTGTCACTCAACATCTATAGAATGTGTTTTTGAAGTCTCTTGCCTCTAGTCAACAGGACCACTGAAATAACTGAGGAAGAAGAAAACTACTTGAAAACTGTGAAAACTGTTTTCTTTGGGCACTGATCACACATTTCTTTTTGTCATTACCAAGCTATAGAACATGTTCTTGAAGTCTCTTGCCTCCAGTCAACAGGACCAGAGAAGCAACTGAGGAAAAACGCTACTTAATGTAATCTCTCTGTGGAAAACAGCTTACTCTTGGCGCTGATCACACATCTCCTTCTATCACTGAGGAGCTACGGGACCATTGAAATATCTGAGGAAGAAGAGTTCTACTTAATGTGCTCTGTCCTGGGAAAACAGTTTCCTCTGGGTGCTAATCACACAATTCTTTGTTTCACACCCCTGCTATAGAACGTGATTTTGAAGTCTCTTATGTCCAGTCAACAGGACCAGTTAAATAACTGAGGAGGAAGAATGCTTCTCAGTCTGCTCTGTCCAGGGAAAAGAGTTTGAATTGGCCACACATCACACATCTCTTTCTGTCACTTTCCAGCTACAGAATGTGTTTTTAAAGTCTCTTGTCTCCAGTCAACAGGACCAGTGATATAACTAAGGAAGAACAATGCTACTTCATGTGCTCTCTCCTGAGAATACAGTTTGCTCCAGGTGCTATTCACACATTTCTTTGTTTCACTCCCCTGCTCTAGAATGTGATTTTGAAGTCTCTTGTGTCCAGTCAACAGGACCAGTTAAATAACTGAGGAGAAAGAATGTTACTCAGCCACCTGCCTCCTGGGAAAACAGTTTGCTCTGGGCGCTGAGCATGCATCTCTTTCTGTCACTCTCCAGCTATAGAATGTGTCTTTGAAGTCTTTTGCCTCCAGTCAACAGGACCAGAGAAAGAACAGAGGAAGAAGAACACTATTTGATGTGCTCTCTACCAGGGAAACAGTTTGCTCTGGGTGCTGAACACACACCTCTTTCTGTCACTCCCCATCTAAAGAACATGTTTTTGAAGTGTCTAGCCTACAACCAACAGAACCAGTGGAATAACGGAGGAAGAAGAATGTTTCTGGGTGTGATCTCTCCTGGGAAAACAGTTTGCTCCAGGCGCTGTACGCACATCCCTGTTTGTCACTCCCCAGCTGTAGAACTTGTTTTTGAAGTCCCTTGCCTCCAGTCAACAGGATCTGAGAACTAACAGAGGAAGAAGAATGCTACTTGATGTGTACCCTCCTTGGAAAACACTTTGTTCTGGGTGCTGATCACAAATCATTTCTATCACTTTCCAGCTATAGAATGGGTTTTTGAAGACTCTTGCCTCCAGTCAACAGTACTGGTGAAATAACTGAGGAAGAAGAAAACTATTTTGTGTGCTTTCTCCTTGGAAAACAGCTCTGGGCTCTGATCACAAATCCCTTTCGGTCAACAGAACCAGTGAAATAACTGCGGAAGAAGACTGTTTCTTGGTGTGATCGCTCCTGGGAAAACAGTTTGCTTTGGGTGTTGTGTGCGCAAATCACTTTCTATCACTCTCCAGCAATAGAATGTCTTTTTGAAGTCTCTTGCCTTCATTGAACAGGACCAGTGAAATAACAGAGGAAGAAGAATGCTTTTTTCATGTGTTCTTTCCTGGGAAAACAGTTTGCTTTAGGAGCTGATCACGCAACCCATTCTGCCACTCACTAGCTATGGACTGTGGTTTTGAAGACTCTTGACTCCAGTCAACAGGAGCTGAGAAATGACTGAGGAAGTAGAATGCTACTTGATGTGCTCTCTCATGGGAAAACAGTTTGCTCAGGGAGCTGATCACAAATTTCTTTCTTTGGCTCCCAAGATTTAGATAGTGGTTTTGAAGTCTACTGCCTCCAGTCAAGACTACGAGAGAAATGATGGAGAAAGAAGAATGCTACTTGATCTGCTCTCTCCTAGGAAAAAAGTTTGCTCTAGGAGCTGCTCACACATCATTTTCTGTCACTATGGAATATGTTTTTGAAATCTCTTGCCTCAGTCAACAGGAGTAGAGAACTAACAGAGGAAGAAGAACAATAATTGATGTGCTCCCTTCTGATCAAACTGTTTGCTCTTGGCATTCTATAACTCCACAGGTATAGAACATGTTTTTAAAGTTTCTTGCCTCCAGTCAACAATACTAGTGAAATTACTGAGGAAGAAGAATCCTTCTTTGTGTGCTGTCTCTCCAGGGAAAATAGTTTGCTCTGGGCACTGACCACACATCCCTTTTTGTCATTCACCAGCTACAGAATGTGTTTTTGAAGTCTCATGCTCCAGTCAACAGGATCAGTGAAATATCTGAAGAAGAAGACCAGTACTTCATGTGCTAACTCCTGGGAAAACAGTTTACTCTTGTGTGCTGAAAACACATCTCTTTCTGTCACTCCCAAGGTGTAGAACATGTTTTTAAAATTTCTTTCTTCCAGTCAACACTAGCAGAGAAATGACTGATAAAGAAGAATGCTACTTGATGTGCTCTCTCCTAAGAAAATGGTTTACTCTGTTCGCTGATCACACATCCCTTTCTGTCACTCCCTAGCTACAGAATGTGTTTTTGAAGTCTATTTCCACCAATTAACACTATCAGAGAAATGACTGATAATGAAGAATGCTACTTGATGTGCTCTCTCCTGGGAAAACAGTTAACTCTGGGTGCTGATTACACATCTTTTTCTCACTTCCCAGCTATAGAATGTGTTTTTGAAGTTTCTTTCCTCTAGTCAACAGGATCAGTGAAATATCTGAGGAAGAACAATGCTGCTAGATGTGCTCCCTCCTGAAAACTGTTTACTCTGGGTGCTGATCACGCATTTCTTTCTGTCACATTCCAGCAATAGAATGTGTTTTTGAAGTATTTTCCCTCCAGTCATGAGGTTCAGTGAAGCTAATTGATGTGTTCTCTCCAGGGAAAACAGTTCAGTCTGGGCACTGATCGCACAATCTTTCTGTCACTTCCCAGCCATAGAACATGTTTTTGAAGTCTCTTGCCTCTAGTCAATAGGGCCAGTGAAATGATTGTTTAATAAAACCATTGAAATGTCTGAGGAAGAAGAATGTTTTTTGATTTGTCTCTCCTGGGAAAACAGTTTGCTCTGGCTGCTGATCACACATTCCTTTCTGTCACTCCTCAGCTATAGAATTTGTTTTTGAAGTCTATTTCATCAAGTCAACACCAGCAGAGAAATGACTGATAAAGAAGAATGCTACTTGATGACTCCAGTCAACAGGATCAGTGAAATATGTGAGGAAGAAGAATGCTCCTTTATGTGCTCCCTCATGGGAAAACTGTTTGCTTTGGGTGCTGATCACACATCTCTTTTTGTCACTCCCCAGCTCTAGAAATTGGTTTTGAAGTCTCTTCCTCTTGACAACAGGACAACTGAAATAACTGAGGAAGAAGGATGCTACTTAGTGTCCTATCTCCAGGGTAAACAGTTTGCTCTCAGCACTGATCAGTAATATCTTTCTGTCCCTCTCCATCTATAGAATATGTTTTTGAAGTTTCTTTCCTCCAGTCAACATGACCAGTGAAATAACTGTTTAAGAAGGATGCTACTTTATCTGCTCTCTCTGGGAAAACAGTTTGCTCTGCGTGCTAATCACACATCTCTTTCTGTCTATCCCCAGCTTGTGTTTTTGAAGTGTCTTGCATCCAGTCTACAGGACAGAGAAATAAATGAGGAAGAAGAATGCTACTTGATGTACTCTTTCCTGTGAAAACAGTTTGCTCTGGGAGCTGCTCACATATCTCTTTCTGACACACCCCAGCCAGTGTCCTTGCAGTGTCTTGCCTCCAAGGAAAACAGTTTGCTTTAGGCACTGATCACACATCTCTTTCTGACACTCCCCTGCTACTGAACATGCTTTCAAAGTCTCTTGTCTTCAGTCAACAGAACCAGTGAAATAACTGAGGAAGAAGAACGCAGCTTGATTCGCATCCACCTGGGAAAACAGTTTGCTCTGGTTTTTGATCACACATCCATTTTTGTCACTTCCCAGCTATGGAGCGTGTCTTTGAATTGACTTGCCTCCAGTCAACAGGACCAGAGAACTAACAGAGGAAGAAAAATGCTACTCGATGTGCTCCCTACTCAGAAAAGAGTTTGCTCAGTTTGCTGATCTCTCTTTTCTTTCTGTCCCTTCCCAGCTCTGTAACATTTTTTTACATCTCTTGCCGCCAGTCAACAGGACCAGTGAAATGACTGAGGAAGTAGAACGTTACCTGATGTGCTCTCTCCCAAGAAAACAGTTTCCTCTGGGTGCTTATCACACATCCCTTTCTGTCACTGCCCAGACATGGAATATGTTTTTGAATTCTCTTGCTTCTGGTCAACAGGACAGGTGAACTAACTGAAGAAAAAGAATCCTACTTGATGTACACTCCTGGTAAAACAGTTTTCTCTTGGCACTGATTACACATTTCTTTATCATTCCCCTGCTATAAAACGTGTTTCTGAAGTCAAAAAACTGAATAAGAAGCATTCTTCTTCCTCAGATATTTCACTGATCCTGTTGACCAGAGGCTACTTTGTCTGCTCTCTCATGGGGGAACAGTTTGCTCTGGGTGCTGATTACATATTTCTTTCTGTAACTCTGCACCTATAGATTTTGCAGTCTATTGCCTCCAGTCAACAGAATCAGAGAAATGACTGAGGAAGAAGAATGATGCTTCATGTGTTCTGTCTTGCGAAAACAATTTAACCTTGGTGTTTATTACACATCTCTTTGTCACCCCCAGATATAGAACGTGTTTCTGAAGTCTCTTGTCTCCAGTCAACATTCAGGAGAAATGGCTGAGGAAGAGGAACGCTATTTGATGTGCTCTCTAGTGGGAAAAAAGTTAGCTCTGTATGCTGATAACACATCCCTTTCTCTCACTGCCCAGATATAGAATATGTTTTTCAATTCTTTTGCCTCCAGGCAACAGGACCAGAGAACTAACTGAAGAATAAAAATGCTACATTTTGAAATCTCTTGCCTCCAGTCTACAGAACCAGAGAACTAACAGAGGAAGAATGATACTTGATAAGCTCCCTTCTGGTATAGAACGTGTTTATGATGTCACTTGCCTCCCATCAACTGGACCAGAGAAATGACTGAGGAAGAAGAACCATACCTGATGTGCTCTCTCTCCTGGGAAAACAGCTCTGGGTGCTGATAACACATCTCTGTTTGTCACTGCCCGGCTCATGTTTTTGAAGTCCCTTTCCACCAGTGAACAGGACCAGGGAAATAAATGAGGAAGAAGAATGCTTCTTTGTGTGCTCTCTTCTGGGAAAACAGTTTGCTCTGGGCACTGAACCCACATCCCTTTCTGTCTCACATCAGCTATGGAATGTGTTTTTGAAGTCTGTTGTCTCCACTCAACAGGATCAGTGAAATATCTGAGGAAGAAGAACAGTACTTCATGTGCTCCCCCTTGGGAAAACAGTTTGCTCTGGGTGCTGAAAGCACATCTCTTTCTGTCCCTTCCCAGCTTTATAATCTTTTTTTGAAGTCTCTTAGCTACAGTCAACAGAACCATAGAAATAACGGAGGAAGAAGAATGCTACTTAGTCTGCTCTATCCTTGGAAAACTGTTTACTATGGGTGCTGATCACACATCCCTTTCTGTCACTCCCAATGTATGGAACATGTTTTTAAAGTTCTTGCCTCCAGTTAACAGAACCGGTGAAATAACTGAGAAAGAATAATGCTACACAGTCTCCTGTCTCCTGGGAGAACAGTTTGTTCTGGATGCTGATCACACATCTCTTTCTGTAACTCCCAAGGTATACAACGTGTTTTTAAAGTTTCTTGCCTCCAGTCAAGAGGACCAGTGAAATGTCTGAGGAAAAAGAATGCTTTTTGATTTGGTCTCTCCTGGGAAAACAGTTTGCTCTGGGTGCTGATCACACATCCCATTCTGTCGCTTCCCAGCTGTAGAATTTGTTTTTGAAGTCTATTTCCTCAAGTCAACACTAGCATAAAATGACCAATAAAGAAGAATGCTACTTGAAGTCTCTTTCCTCCAGTCAACAGATCAGTGAAATATGTGAGGAAGAAGAATGCCCCTTGATGTGCTCCCTCATGGGAAAACAGTTTGTTCTGGGTGTGGATCACACATCTCTTTTTGTGCCTCCCAAGCTCTAGAAATTGGTTTTGAAGCTTCTTGTCTCCAGTCAACAGGACCAGTGAAATAACTGAGGCAGAAGAACCCTATTTTGTCTCCACTCTTGTGGATGAACAGTTTGCTCTGACACAGATCACACATCTCTTTCTGTCACTCCTCAGCTATAGAATGTGTTTTTGAAGTCTCTTGCCTCCTGACAACATGGCAACTGCAATAACTGAGGAAGAAGAATGCTACTTAGCGTCTAATCTCCAGGGTAAACAGTTTGCTCTAGGCAATGATCACCAATATCTTTCTGTCACTCTCCATCTATAGAATATGTTTATGAAGTTTCTTTCCTCTAGTCAACACGACCAGT
This sequence comes from Neoceratodus forsteri, assembly GCA_016271365.2. Taxonomy (NCBI): domain Eukaryota; kingdom Metazoa; phylum Chordata; order Ceratodontiformes; family Ceratodontidae; genus Neoceratodus; species Neoceratodus forsteri. The sequence goes on from CM028138.1 coordinate 164,331,997, forward strand.
AATATAACTGTTTAAGAAGAATGCTCTCTCTGGGAAAACAGTTTGCTCTACGCGCTGATCACACATCTCTTTCTGTCTACTGACTACAAATGACTTGGCTCAACATGAGATTAGAGCAGTGCAGAAGGACTTTTTAGAACTGGGGAGGGGCCTAAGACAAGTAGCACACACAGTAACCTTCTCAGAGGTGCTGCCTGTAAATGGCATGAGTGAGACAAGGGTACTTTGCACCATGCAGTTTAATGAGTGGTTGAAAAAATGGTGTGGAGCACAGGGTTTGGCTTCATTGGGCTGGGTTCCACCTGGAGGGACACCAGCCTATACTGGCAGGATGGTCTGCATCTGTCCAGGAAGGAACAAGTCTTTTGAGCAATCGGTTTAAATGCTCATTGGCAAGCTTTTAAACTAGTCAAGGGGAGGCACTGATGAGCAGCAGAAAATCCCAGCCTCTCCCTACAAAACAGGGTACTAAATGGGAAAAAGACTGAGGTAGAAAGGTCAGTGGGGGATGCTGCAACAGAAAGTAAAGCCATCAAAAAATGGAAAGCAATGAGTACCAATGCACGTAGTCTAAGTAACAAGCTTCCTGAATTAGTGGCCTTGATGGAGGAGGAACATCTGGATATCGTGGCAGTCACAGAAACATGGTTTGCACAAAACCATGACTGGGATGTAAACATACCAGGATACACTATCTACAGGAGAGACAGAGAGGGTAAAAGAGGAGGAGGAGTAGCTCTTTACATAAGGGAAGGAATCAAAGTAACAGAACAAAAGAGAAAACAGGGAGGAGAATAAGCACTGTGGGTAAATTTGGAGACCGGTAATGGCACCACAATCCACACAGGGGTTGTATACAGACCTTCTCAGGGGGAGGAAATGGACAAGGAAATGATAGAAAGTATACTTAGTATGGCAAAAAAAGGGGAGATATTGCTGATGGGTGATCTGAATATGCCAGATGTTAACTGGAGTGCAGTTGCCACAGCCACTTCGAAGAGTGGGGTTATTCTAGATGCCCTACAGGGGGCATGCCTTAGACAACTAGTATTGGAGCCCACTCGAGAGGGAGCAATCTTAGACCTGGTTCTCTCAAATGGAGATGAAGAGAGGATCACAGATGTAGAAGTGGGTAGCCATCTGGAAACTAGCGACCATCGAACAGTATGGTTCACAATAAACACAGCAATAGAGTCAAGCCATACAAAGGCAAAGGTACTGGACTTTAGGAGGGCTGACTTTGCCAAAATGGGTAAGTGCCTAAGGAATGCACTAGCACTTGGGCAGGAAGGAGGGGTGGAAGAACAATGGGGAATAATAAAAACTGTCATCACAGAGGCAACAAGCCTTTGTGTGAAGCAAATAAACAAAACTAAACGATGTAAGAAACCACTATGGTTCTCAAAGGAAGTGGCAGTGAAGGTTCAAGAGAAAAAGAAAGCTTTCAGGAAGTACAAGGAATCGCAGAAGGAGCAGGACAGAGAACTGTATCAGTTAAAGCAAAAGGAAGCTGGGAAGGCAGTCAGAACAGCAAAGGCCCAAACCGAGGAAAAGATAGCCAACTCAGTTAAGAAGGGGATAAAACCTTTTATAGGTACATCAGGGCGAAGGAAGACCAAGGGAGGGATAGTGAGGCTTAATAAGGGGAGGGTGGGCAGAGGAGACTGTGAAAAGGCAGAGATACTAAACAAATATTTTTGCTCAGTATTTACAAAGGAAGGGGGGGTACCTAGAACAAACAGTAGAAACACACTGGATACAGAAGTTGATACCAGCCCATTTACAGAAGAAAGGGTTCTGAAAGAACTCTTAAAACTGAAGGTGGACAAAGCAATGGGGCCTGATGGGATTCATCCCAGAATTCTAAAAGAACTAAGGGTAGAATTAGTGACACCACTGACTACCCTGTTTAACAAATCATGGGAGGATGGGTGGTACCCGAGGACTGGAGGAGGGCAGATGTGATTCCTCTTCACAAAGTGGGAGCAAGGCAGAAGCAGGAAACTACAGACCTATTAGTTTAACCTCAGTGGTAGGGAAATGATGGAATCACTCTGAAGGAAAGAATTGTCGAGTATCTAGAGGCCAGAGGCACAGGACCCAAGGCAGCATTGATTCACAGCAGGAAGGTCATGCCAGACAAATCTGATAGATTTCTTTGACTGGGTGACCAAAGTAGTAGATCAGGGAGGGCTGTGGACATGGCCTACCTAGACTTTAGCAAGGCATTTGACACAGTCCCACACAAAGATTAATATACAAGTTGGCTAGCCTGGGTGGGTCCCAAGATGACAGCCTGGGTAAAAATTGGCTGGAAAATAGGACACAGAGAGTAATAGTAAATGGAGTCCACTCTGATGAAAGGGGGTTACTAGTGGGAACGCAGGTTCAGTATTAGATCGGTCCTCTTCAATGTCTTTATAAGCTGACATTGCAGAGGGACTGAAGGAAAGTATGTCTCTTTGCAGATGACACAAAGATCTGCAACAGAGTTGATGCACAAGGTGGGGTGGAAAGGATGAAAAGGGACTTGGCAAGGTTAGAAGAATGGTCAAATGTATGGCAGCTTAGATTCAATGCTAAGAAGTGCAGGTAATGCACCTGGGAAACAAAACCCAGGGAAGAGTACACAATGGGGGTGAGATACTAACAACAACAAAATGGAAAGGGACCTGGGGTAGTCATATCAGATGACCTAAAGGTGGGCAAGCAATGTGAGAGGGCAGCAATGAGGGCTGGGGGATATTGGGATGCATAGGAGAGGCATCACCAGTAGAAAACAGGAAGTTATTATCCTCTGTACAGACATCTGGTCAGACCCCATCTGGAGTACTGCATGCAGTTCTGGAGACCCAATCTCCGCAAAGACATAGACAGGATGGAAGCTGTCCAGAGGAGGGCAACTAAAATGGTGCAGGGTCTGCACCAGAAGACATATGAAGAGAGACTAAAGAAGCTTAATATGTATAGCCTCGAGGAAAGGAGGGAGAGGGGGACATGATAGAAACTTTCAAGTACCTCAAGGGAATCAACAAAGTCCAAGAGGGTAGCATCTTTCAAAAAAAGAGGTGTGCAAGAACAAGGGGGCACAATTTGAAGATAGAGGGGGGCAGCTCAGAGGTAATTTAAGGAAGTATTTTTTCACAGAGAGGGTTGTGGATGCATGGAACGGCCTTCCGGAGGAGGTCGTGGAGTCAAAAACAGTGGTGGAATTCAAGCATGCATGGGACAGTCATAAGGCAATTCTAGGGGATGGGGGTAGGAAAAGTAGGCTGCTGGTTAACTAGGATCTGCAGCTTATCCAGTAGGCAGGGAAATGGGCAGACTGGGTGGGCCAAGCGGTCCTTATCTGCCATCAAATTCTATGTTTCTATGTTTCTATGTCTATACCCAGCTTGTGTTTTTGATGTGTCTTGCATCCAGTCTACAGGACAGAGAAATAAATGAGGAAGAAGAACGTTACTTGATGTACTCTGTCCTGTAAAAACAGTTTGCTCTGGGAACTGATCACACATCTCTTTCTGACACACCCCAGACAGAGTCTTTGCATTGTCTTGCCTCCAGGGAAAACAGTTTGTTTGGACACTGATCACACATCTCTTTCTGACACTCCCCTGCTATTGAACATGTTTTCATAGTCTGTTGTCTTCAGTCAACAGAACCAGTGAAATAACTGAGGAAGAAGAACGCTACTTGATTCGCTTCCACCTGGGAAAACAGTTTGCTCTGGTTTTTGATCACACATCCATTTTTGTCACTTCCCAGATATGGAACGTGTCTTTGAAGTGATTTGCCTTCAGTCAATGGGACCAGAGAACTAACAGAGGATGAAAAACTCTACTTGATGTGCTCACTCCTGGGAAAAGAGTTTGATCAGTTTGCTGATCACGCATCTCTTTCTGTCCCTTCCCAGCTCATGAACATGTTTTTGAAGTCTCTTGCCTCCAGTCAACAGGTATAGTGAAGTTACAGAGGAAGAAGAATGCTAATTGATGTGCACTCTCCTGGGAATGCAGTTTGCTCTGGGCGCTGATCACACATCTCTTTCCGTCACTCCCCAGCCATAGAACATGTTTTTGAAGTCTCTTGCCTCCAGTCAACAGGTACAGTGAAGTAACTGAGGAAGAAGAATGCTAATTCATGTGCACTCTCCTGGGAATACAGTTTGCACTAGATGCTGATCACACATCTCTGTCTGTCACTCCAGAGCCATAGAACATGATTTTGAAGTCTCTTGCCTCAAATCAATGGGACCAGCAAAATAACTGATTACGAAAAACATTTGCTTTGTGTGCTGTCTTTTGGGGGAATAGTTTGCTCTGGGCACTGAACAGTCATTTCTTTCTCTCACTCCCCAGACATAGAACATATTTATAATGTCACTTGCCTCCAGTCAACAGGACTGACTGTGACTGAGGAAGAAGAACCCTACTTGATGTGCTCTCTCTCTCTCTCCCTCCTGGGAAAACAGCTCTGGGTGCTGATAACACTTCTCTATCTGTCACTGCCCATTTCATGTTTTTAAGTCCCTTTCCACCAATCAACAGGACCAGCGAAATTACTGAGGAAGAAGAGTGCTTCTTTGTGTGCTATCTCCTGGGAAAACAGTTTGCTCTGGGCACTGACCCCACATCCCTTTCTGTCCCACATCAGCTATGGAATGTGTTTTTGAAGTCTCTTGCCTCCAGTCAATAGGATCAGTGAAATATCTGAGGAAGAAGAACAGTACTTCATGTGCTCCCACTTGGGGAAAATAGTTTGCTCTGGGTGCTGAAAACACATCTCTTTCTGTCCCTTCCCAGCTTTATAATCTTTTTGTGAAGTCTCTTAACTACAGTCAACAGAATCATAGAAATAACTGAGTAAGAAGAATGCTACTTAGCCTGCTCTGTCCTTGGAAAACTGTTTACTGGGGTGCTGATCCCACATCCCTTTCTGTCACTCCCAAGGTATAGAACATGTTTTTAAAGTTTTTTGCCTCCAGTTAACATGACCATTGAAATGTCTGAGGAACAAGAATGCTTTTTGCTTTGGTCTCTCCTGGGAAAACAGTTTGCTCTGGGTGCTGATCACACATCCCTTTCTATCGCTCCCCAGCTATAGAATTTGTTTTTGAAGTCTATTTCCTCAAGTCAACACTAGCAGAGAAATGACCAATAAAGAAGAATGTTACTTGAAGTCTCTTTCCTCCTGTCAACAGGATCAGTGAAATATGTGAGGAAGAAGAATGTCCCTTGATGTGCTCCCCTCATGGGGAGACAGTTTACTCTGGGTGCTGATCACACATACGAACATACGAAATTTGCCAGCAGATAAAGGCCTAGAGGTCTATCAAGTCTGCTCGAATGTGCAGCTAGCACCCCTTATTCTGCAGCTGCCCCTCCCTTCCACCCTTCCCCTTCATTAACCCTCCCCCTTGTCCTGTCCCATCCTCATTTGAAGCAGTCCACTGTTCTACTGCATACCACTTCTGCAGGTAACGCATTCCACCCAGCCACCACCCTCTCTGTAAAAAAAAGTGTCTCCTCATCTCCCTCCTGAACCTTCCTCACTCCAGTCTCATATCATGGCCCCTGGTGGCCCTGCCCTCCCTTACTTTGAACAGCCCCTCTGTACCCATCTTGTTTATTCCTTTCATGTATTTAAAGGTTTCAATCATGTCACCCCTATCTCTCCTCTCCTCCAGTGAGTACATGTTCAACTCCTTCAACCTCCTCTCGTATGATAAGTCCCCCAGACCCTTGATCATCTTTGTCACTCTCCGCTGCACCCCCTCCAGTAACTTAATTTCCCTCTTCAGATACAGACACCAGTACTGCATGCAGTACTCCAGGTGTGGTCTAACTAATGACCTATACAGTGGCAGAATCACCTCATCCCTCCTCAAGGATATACCCCTTGCAATACAACCCAGCATTTTGTTGGCCTTTGCAGCTGCCTTCCTACATTGTGCTGAGTTGTTCATTGACCCTGTAATGAGCACACCCAGATCCTTCTCCTCCTCTGTCTGGGCTAGCTGCACTCCCCCTAGCTGGTAACTCATCCTTGGGTTCTTCATCCCAAAATGCAGCACCTTGCACTTTTTGGCATTAAACCCCAGTTGCCAGGTGTCTGACCAGGTTTCAAGCTTTACCAGATCATTCTGCAACCCCTGCCATCCCCCTAGGTCATCCACAACTGTGCCTACCTTGGTATCATCAGCAAACAGACTGATCTTGCTCTTGATGTCCCATGATATGTCTGCAATAAATATCCCAAACAACACTGGTCCCAACACCGAGCCCTGTGGAACACCGCTCATCACTACCCTTGGGTGTGAGAGCTCTCCACCTACCACCACCCTCTGTTGCCTTCCCTGCAGCCAGTTTCCTACCCATCTCACCAGTTTTGCACCCGCCCCTGTGCCTACTAACTTCCTTTCCCAGCCTTCCATGTGGCACTGAGTCGAATGTCTTACTGAAGTCCAGATACAGGACATCCACTGCATGGCCCTGTTCAGTTGCCTAGTTACCCAGTCATAGAACTTGACCAGGTTGGTTTGGCAGGATCTGCAATGTATGAAGCCATGCTGTCTGCTGTGCCTGTAGTCCTTTGGCCTCTAGGAGGGCCACCAGCCTCTCCTTCAGGATAGTCTCCATTAGCTTACCCACGATGGATGGGAGGCTCACTGGTCTGTAGTTTCGGTTCATCCTTGGTGCCACTCTTGTGGAAGGGCACCACATGAGCCATCCTCCAGTCCTGAGGTACATACCCCGAATGTAGTGAGGCATTAAATAGGTCTGCCAAAGGTCTTGCAAGGACCTCTGCCAGCTCTTTCAGTACCCTGGGGTGGATGCCATCTGGACCCGGCACCTTTGCACCAGTGCCTTCAAACCCTCTCGAACTCTGCTCGCCATGATTTCTCCATCTGTCACCACTTCCCCCCTGCTTCTGCCATTTCTCCCACCTTGGGTGTCATCCCCCTCTTTTCATTAGTAAATACTGAGCAGAAGTACTCATTTAGTGCTTCCGCCTTATCGCATCCTGCTTCCACCCAACCCCCCTCCTTCCTAATCCTTACTATGTGGTCCTTACAGCTCCTTTTCTCCCTGATTTACTTAAAGAAGTCCTTCTCCCCCTTCTTAATGCCTTGCACCAGCGTGAGTTCCGTAGATGCTTTGGCTCCCCTTACTGCCCTTGTCACCTCCTTCGATTCTGTCAAGTACTCCTCCTGTCCTCCCCCTTCCTGTTTTCTTGTACTTCCTAAAGGCAGCTCTTTTCCTCCTTACCTTTTCCATGATCTCCTTGCTCAACCAGCTCAGTTTCTTAGCCCTAGACTTCTTGCTCTGGGCTTTGCAGCAGGTTTAAGTAGCCTCCACTATCCCCAGCTTTATGAGCTCCCACCTCTGGTTAGTGTCCATACCAGATTGAATTCTGGCCAGGTACCCTTTTACCACTTCCCCCATCCTCCCAAAGTTGGCCCTCCTGAAGTCCAGCACTCTTGTGCCAGATTCCACTCCTTCCTTGCCCATATCCAATGTGAGCCATACTGAGTGGTGGTCAGCTCTAGAAATTGGTTTTGAAGCTTCTTGTCTCCAGTCAACAGGACCAGTGAAATAACTGAGGGAGAAGAACCCTATTTTGTCTCCACTCTTGTGGATAAATAGGTTGCTGTGACACTGATCACACATCTCTTTCTGTCACTCCCCAGCTATAGAATGGTTTTTTGAAGTCTCTTGCCTCCTGACAACAGGACAACTGAAATAACTGAGGAAGAAGAAAGCTACTTAGTATCCTATCTCCAGGGTAAACAGTTTGCTCTCTGCACTGATCACCAATATCTTTCTGTCACTCTTCATCTATAGAATATGTTTTTGAAGTTTCTTTCCTCCAGTCAACACGACCAGTGAAATAACAGATTAAGAAGAATGCTACTTTATCTGCTCTCTCTGGGAAAACAGTTTGCTCTGCACACTGATCACACATCTCTTTCTGTCTATCCCCAGCTTGTGTTTTTGAAGTGTCTTGCATCCAGTCTATAGGACCAGAGAAATAAATGAGGAAGAAGAACGCTACTTGATGAACTCTTTCCTGTGAAAACTGTTTGGTCTGGGAGCTGATCACACATCTCTTTCTGTCACACCCCAGCTAGTGTATTTGCAGTGTCTTGCCTCTAGGGAAAACAGTTTGCTTTGGGCACTGAGCACACATCTCTTTCTGACACTACCCTGCTATTGAACATGTTTTGAAAGTCTCTAGTCTTCATTCAACAGAACCAGTGAAGTAACTGAGGAGGAAGAACGCTACTTGATTCACTTCCACCTGGGAAAACAGTTTGCTCTGGTTTTTGAAAACACATCCCTTTTTGTCACTTCCCATCTATTGAATGTGTCTTTGAAGTGACTTGCCTCCAGTCAACGGGACCAGAGAACTAACAGAGGAAGAAAAACGCTACTTGGTGTGCTCACTCATGGGAAAACAGTTTGCTCAGTTTGCTGATCATGCATCTCTTTTTGTCCCTTCCCAGCTCTAGAACATGTTTTTGAAGTCTCTTGCCTCCAGTCAACAGGTCCAGAGAAATGACTGAGGAAGTAGAACGCTACTTAATGTGCTCTTTCCCAAGAAAACAGTTTCCTCTGAGTGCTTACCACACATCTCTTTCTGTCACTGCCCAGACATGGAATGTGTTTTTGAATTCTCTTGCTTCCAGTCAACAGGACAGGTGAAATAAATGAAGAAAAAGAATGCTACTTGATGTGCACTCCTGGTAAAACAGTTTGCTCTTGGCACTGATTGCACATTTCTTTGTCATTCCCCTGCTATAAAACATGTTTCTGAAGTCAAAAAACTGAATAAGAAGATTGCTACTTATTCTGCTCTCTCCTGGGAAAACAGATTTCTCTGGGTGCTGATCACACATCTCTTTCTGTCACTCCCAAGCTGTAGAACATGTTTTTGAAGCTTCTTGCCTCCAGTGAACAGGACCGGTGAAATAAATGAGGAAGAAGATTGCCATTAAGTGTCCACTCTGCTTAGAAAACAGTTTGCTTTGGGAGCTGATCACACATCTCTTTCTGTCACTCCACAGCTACAGAATGTGTTTTTGAAGTCTCTTGCCTCCTGTCAACAGGCCAGTGAAATAACTGAGGAAGAAGAATGCTACTTAGTGTCCTATCTCCAGGGTAAACAGTTTGCTCTCAACCCTGATCACAAATCTCTTTCCTTCACTCTCCAGCTATAGAATATGTTTTTGATATTTCTTTCCTCCAGTCAACACGGCCAGTGAAATAACTGATTAAGAATGCTACTTGATCTGCTCTCCCTGGGAAAACAGTTTGCTCTGGCTACTGACCACACATCTCTTTCTGTCTATCCCCAGCTTGTGTTTTTGAAGTGTCTTGCATTCTGTCTACAGGACGGGAGAAATAAATGAGGAAGAAGAATGATACATGATGTACTCTCTCCTGTGAAAACAGTTTGCTCTGGGAGCTGATCACACTTCTCTTCCTGTCACACCCCAGCCAGTGTCTTTGCAGTGTCTTGCCTCCAGGGAAAACAGTTTGCTTTGGGCACTGAGCACACATCTCTTCTGACTCTCCCTTGCTTTTGAACATGTTTTCAAAGTCTCTTGTCTTCAGTCAACAGAACCAGTGAAATAACTGAGAAATAAGAATGCTACTTGATTTGCTTCCACCTGGTAAAACAGTTTGCTCAGGTTGTTGATCACACATCTGTTTTTTTCACTCCCCAGTTATGGAACTTGTCTTTGAAGTGACTTGCCTCTAGTCAATGGGACCAGAGAACCAACAGAAGAAGAAGAACTGTACTTGATGTGCTCACGCTTTGGAAAAAAAGTTTGATCAGTGTGTTGATCACGCATCTCTTTCTGTCCCTTCCCAACTCTAGAATGTGTTTTTGAAGTCTCTTGCCTCCGGTCAAGAGCACCAGTGAAATAACTGAGGAAGAAGAACGCTGCTTAGTCTCCTGTCTCTGAAGAAAACAGTTTGCTCCTGGCACTGATCACACATCCATTTCTGTCACTCCCCAGCAATATAACATGTTTTTGAAGCATCTTGCCTCCATACAACAGGACCTTTGAAATAACTGAGGAAGGAAAAATGTTACTTCATCTGCTCTCTCCTGGGAAAGCAGATTGCTCTAGACACTGATCACACATCTTTTGGTGTCTCTCACCACCTACAGAATGTGTTTTAGAAGTCTCTCACCTCCAGTCAACAGGACCAGAGATCTAAGAGAGGAAGAAGAGCACTACTTGATTTACTCCTTCCTGGGAAAACTGTTTGCTCTGGGTGCTGTTCACACTTCTCTTTCTGTGACTCTCCAGCTATAGAGCATGTTTTTGAAGACTGTAGCCTCCAGTCAACAGGACCAGTGAAATAGCTGAGGAAGAAGAAAGCTTCTTGGTGTGATATCTCCTGGGAAAACAGTTTGGTTTTGGCACTGATCATATATCCCTTTCTGTCACTCCCCAGCTATAGAACATTATTTTAAAAGTCTGTTACCTCCAGTCAACAGCACCAGAGATATGACTGAGAAAGAAAACACAATTTGATGTGCTCTCTATTGGGAAAACAGTTTACTCTGGTCAGTGACCACAATTCTTTTTGTCACTCCCGTGCTATACAACATATTTTGTAGTCTCTTGCCTCCTGTCAACAGGACCAGAGAACTGAGGAAAAATAATGCTTCCTGATGTGTACCCTCCTGGGAAAACAGATTTCTCTGGGTGCTCTTCACAAGTCTCTTTCTGACACTCCCCAGATATAGATTATGTTTTTGGCATTTCTTGCCTCCAGTCAACAGGACCAGTGTAAAAACTGAGGAAGAAGAATGCTACTTAGTCTGCTGTCTCCTGGGAAAACAGTCTGTTCTGGGCACTAATCACAAATCTCTTTCCGTCACTCTCCGGCTATAGAACTGTTTTTGAAGTCTCTTGCCTCCAGTCAACAGGACAAGTGAAATAACTGAGGAAGAAGAAAGCTACTTTGTGGGTTCTCTCCTGTGAAAACAGTTTGCTCTGTGTGCTGATCACACATCTCTTTCTGTGCCTTCCCAGTTGTAGTACGTGTTTTTGAAGTCTTTTGCCTCCAGTCAACAAGACCAGAGAAATGACTAAGACAGTTTCCCTGGGTGCTTATCACACATCCTTTTCTGTCACTGCCCAGATATAGAATGTTTTTGAATTCTATTGCTTCCAGTCAACAGTACAGGAGAACTAACTGAAGAAGAACAACACTAGTTGATGTGCTCCCTCCTGGGATAAAAGTTTGCTCTGGTCACTGATCACACATCTCTTTCTGTCACTGCCCAGATATAGAATGTGTTTTTGAATTCTCTTGCCTCCTGTCTACAGGACCAGAGAAATAACTGAGAAAGAAGAATGCTACTTGATATGCTCTCTCCTGGTAAAGCAGTTTGCTGTTGGCGCTGATTGTACATTATTTCTGTCACTTCCCAGGTATAAGAATGTGTTTTTGAAGTCTGTTTTCTCCAATCAACAGGACCGGTGGGATAAGTGAGGAATAAGAATGCTATTTAGTCTGCTGTCTCTGGGGAAAACAGTTTGCTCTGGGTGTTGATCACACATCTTTTTCAATCACTCCCTAGCTATTGAACATGTTTTTGAAGTAACTTGTTATCTGGTGTGTTGTCTCCTGAGAAAACAGCTTGCTCTAGTTGCTGATCATACAGCTCTTTCTGTCACTCTGCAGCTGTTGAACATGTTTTTGAAGCAAATTGCCTCCAGTCAACAGGACCAGTGAAATAACTGAGGAAGCAGATCCCTACTTACTCTTCACTTTCCTGTTAAAACAATTTGTTCTGTGTGCTCATCACACATCTCTTTCTTTCACTCCCCAGCTTTAGAACATGCTTTTGAAGTCTCTTGCCTCAAGTCAACTGGACCAGTGAAATAATTGAGGAAGAAGAATGCTACATAGTCTGCTCTATCCTCAGAAAACAGTTTCATCTGGGGGCTTATCACACATCTCTTTATGTCACTTCCCGGCTACAGAACATGTTTTTGAACTCTCTTGCACCCTGGGAAAATAGACTGCTCTGGCACTTATTGCACATCTCTTTCTATTATTATCCAGCTATAGAATGTGTTTAATTGAAAAAATTGAGGAAGAAGAATGCTATTTGATGTGCTGTCTCATCAGCACATCTAGGCAGTATAGCCTAGAGGTTAGAGGAACGATGTGTGAATGAGCTTGACACATCCAGCAGACCAGACCTGAGTTTGATTCTCACAACCTCCACTTGCATACTGTGTGGTTCTGAGCAAATCACTTAACTGCCCAGTGCTCCCAGGTCACCCATGAAAACAGGCACTTGTGCCTAGTGGGCCTTACCCGGTTACCAAAGACTAAAATAATAAATAAAAAGAAAAGAGTTTATTCTTGTCATTGATCTCACTTCTCTTTCTGTCACTCCCAGGCCATAGAATGTGTTTTTTTGTAGTCTCATCTCTACAGTCAACAGGACCAGTGTAATAACTGAGGAAGAAAAATACTTCTTAGTCTGCTTTCTCCTGGAAAAAGGTTGCTCTGGGTGCTGATCACACATCTGTTTCTGTCACTCCCCAGGTATAGAATGTGTTTTTGAAGTCTCTTGACTCCAGTTGACAAGCCCGCCAGAGAAATAACAGAGAAAGAAGAATGCTATTTGATGTACTCTCTCCTGGGAAAACCAGTTTGCTCTGGGTGCTGATCACAGATCTCTTTCTGTCACTCCCCAGCTATAGAATGTGTTTTTGAAGTCTCTTGCCTCCAGTCAACAGGAGCAGTGAAATAACTGAGAAAGAAGACTGCTGCTTCATATTCTCTCTCCTTGGAAAAGAGTTTGATTTGGGAACTGATCTTACATCTCTTTCTGTCAATCCCCAGCTACAGAATGAGTTTTTAAAGTCTTTTGTCTGCAGTCAACAGGACCAGTGAAATAAGTGAGGAAGAAAAATGCTACTTAGTCTGCTGTAACCTCAGAAAACAGTTTGTTCTGTGCACGGATCGCACATCTCTTTATCTCACTTCCCAGCTATAGAAAGTGTTTTTCTATTCTCTTGCACTCTGGGAATACAGTATACTCTGGCACCGATTACACATATATTTCTGTCACTATCCAGCAATTGAACATGTTTATGAAGTCTTTTGGCCCCAGCCAACAAGACCAGAGAACTAACTGAGGAAGAAGAATGCTACTTGAGGTGTCACATAGAGGAAAACAGTTTGCTCTGTGCACTGATCACACATCTCTTTCTCTCACTCCCCAGCTCATGTTTTTGAAGTCTCTTGCCTCCAGTCTACAGGACCAGTGAAATAACTAAGGAATATCAATGCTACTTGATCTGATCGCTGCTGGGAAAAAAGTTTGCTATGGGCATTGATCACACATCTCTTTGTCACTCCTCAGCTATAGAACATGTTTCTGAAGTCTCTTGCCTCCAGTCAACAGAACCAAAGAAATGACTGAGGAAGAATAATGCTACTTGATGAGCTCTCTCCTGGGAAAACAGTTTGCTCAGGGTGCTGAAAACACATCTCTTTCTGTCACTGCCCAGCTATAGAGTGTGTTTTTGAATTTGTTTGCTTCCGGTCAACAGAGCCAGAGAACTAATTGAGGAAGAAGAATGCTACTTGATGTGCTCCCTCCAGGGACATCAGTTTGCTCTGTGCACTCAACACACATCTCTTTTCTGTCACTCTCCAGCTCCTGTTTTTGAAGTGTCTTGCCTCCAGTCTACAAGATGAGTGAAACAACTGAGAAAGAAGAACATTACTTTGTGTGCTCTCTCTTGGAAAAAGTTGTGCTCTGGGTGCTGATTACACATCCCTTTCCATCAGTCCCCAGTTATAGAACATGGTTTTGAAGTTTCTTGCATTCATTCAACAGGACGGATGTTTATTTTATTTATTTTTATTTATTTCAATCTAGGATTACAAAATCTTTGAGCTGAAGCTCTTTTAAAAAGGTTCCAGGTCAGTGTGTGCAACAGTCATCATTTTTAGTTACAAACATGTAATCATTGACTTACAGACATGTAATAACCAGTACAAAGACTTGAGCTATGAGCAAGGCAAGGGAAGGAGGGGTGGGTGGGGAAGTGAGGGTAGGAGATCAAGTGGGGAAGGAGGTGCAGAGGTAAGGGAATATGAGATGTGGCTGGGGGTGGGGGCAGGAGTGGAGATATGGGGGGAGGTGGGTGAGGGTGGGAGACAGTGCAGCCAGGGGGCCTTGTCGAGGGAATATGACAGGTAAGGTGCTAGGGATGCAATGACTGATTAGAAGTGCTGGGTGCTGAGGCATGTGCAGCTGGAATGGTGGAAATGTTAAATTGGCAATCGCAGGATACAAATAGTGAGAGGCGCAGCTTGGACTTGAAGAAGCCGAGTGTTGGAGTGGTCGCTATGTCGCTGCCAAGAGAGTTGAGCCAGTTGGATGCCCGATAGGTGAATGATCTTTGTCCTTGGGTTGTGTGACATCATGGGGTATGTAGTAGATGGGAATTGTAGTGACGTTCCTATGTCTAGGCTTAAGGAGGGCACAGACACCAGGTGGGGCAAGCCCTATTATAATTTTCTTGGCCGTGATGCAGGTTTGGTATTTTATGCATTTGTCCTGTTGAAGCCATCCAGATTGGGAATAAAGATCACATGTGTGGGTACGGCGATGTAAGCCAGTGATGAGATGACAGGTCTTATTCAGGGAGGTCGCGATACGTTTGAGAGCAGTGGTAGTTGCAGACCCATATATGATAAGACAATAGTCTATGATGCTGATGATGGAGCTTTGGACAGCCACTGATAGTGCTTCTGGGATTAGGTGTTTCCTGTGCAGGAATAATATGCCTAACCTTGCATTGGCAAACTTTGCAACATTGCTGATATGGACAGCATATGAGAGGTGGGGATCAAGGGTGATGCTGACGTACTTGAACGATTGTGTTTGCTCAAGGATGACTCCTTGTTCAGTTGCAATGGAGAGGTGGAGTTGTTTGTTTTTGTTTTGGGGGCTGCAGAAGACCATAGACTTGTTTTTTTTCTGATTGAGAAGCAGTTTATTATTTAGGAACCAGGATTCAATGGAGGAGAAGGCCTGCTGAAGTTTATTTTGTAATTGGATTGGATCAGGGTCTGAGGTGAGGATCACAGCATCGTCGGTGTAGAGAATTATTTGTTCTGGGCAGCTGTCTGGTAGTGAGTTTAAGAATAGGATGAAGAGGAAGGGTCCCAGAATGGGGCCCTTGGGGACTCCCGAGTGGACCGGTCTAGGGTCCGAGAATGTATCAGCAATTTTTACTGTTTGGGACCATTCTTCAAGGTAGCTCTTAAACCAGCCAATGGAGTCAATTGACAGCCCAGTGTTCTGAAGCTGGACAAGCAGGAGGCAGTGATTGACGGTGTCAAAGGCTTTAGTTAAGTCAAAGTAGATTGATCCTAGTAGCTCGCCAGAGTCAAGTGCATTGTGGATTGTGCCAGTGAATTCAAGTAGGGCTGTGGAGGTGCTGTGACCTTTGTGGAACCCATGTTGTTGCTTGCACAGGATGTTGTACATATCCAGGTATTCTGTGAGCTGGTCTGAGATGATGCATTCTAGTGCCTTGAAGAGTGGGAGTAGTAGGGAGATAGGTCTGTAGTTATCGTGTGCAGTTTTGTCACCACTTTTATAGATTGGGGTGAAAGTGGAAGCTTTTCATCTGTCTGGGAACTGGCTAAGGCTGAAGGAGAGGTTGAAAATTCTGGTCAGAGGACTAAGCACTTCATCAAGTGTGAGAGACAGAATTTTGAGATCGTGGGAGTCATTACTGAATCTTGATTTGCCAAGGGCTTTGGTAAAATATTTGCATACTTGGTGAGCCTTGACTGCTTTGAAGTAGAAGTGGGGGGAGCTGGTGGGGGTAGTGTTCATTGCAGACAGAGGGGCTTCACCATCTTTGAAGTAGTCCTGGGGTAGGACAGCACTGAGGTCGGTAAAGACTTTGTTAAAGGTATCCACAATGGTTTTTGGGTTGAGGGTTGTGGTTCTGTTGATGTTGAGTATTGATGGGGGTTTTGGTGGATTCCGTGAGTTCCTTTATGTTCTTCCAGAATTCCGGACCATTGCCCAAAGGTTTGTGAGAGCATGTTTATAGTAGGTGGACTTCATTTGCGGACGGTTTGATGCAGTCATGTAGACACGTTGTAGTTCTGGATGTTGTTTGCCCTGCAGAGTTTCTGGCCAGCTCCCATAGGTGGTCTCTTGTTTTTAACATCCTGAGGAGGTCACCTGTGAGCCAAGGGTTACTGAGTGATTTGATTTTGCATTTCTTAATAGGAGCATACGTGTCACAGGCCACAGTGAAGATGTTTATGAAGTGGTCAAGGGCAGTGTTTACATTGGTTGTATTGAAAATAGGTGACCAGTCTTGATGGAGGAGGTGGGATTTGAGTTGAGGAAGGTGACCATGGGGTAGAACCCTGCTGGTGATAGTTTTTGGCAGTGGTTTGATTAATTTATTTGACCAGGTGCAGCTAACAGGGGAGTGGTCACTGAGAGAGTCAGGGAGGACATTAGTTTTAGACATCCATGATGGGTGACTGGTAAGGATCCAGTCCAAGAGTGTGCTGGTGCTAGTCTTGTAATTTTTCCTGATTGGTGAGTCAACCATTTGTGTGAGGTTCGCTGCAGCAACAGTAGCCCTGTGTGCATCAGCATTGGCCACAGGCCAGTTGATGTTGAAGTCGCCTAGGAGGATGAATTCGGTGTCCGGTTGGAGTGACTTTACAAAGTCAAGAACAGCTGTTAGACCAGTTCCCTGTTCTTTGGGAGGGATGTAGATGGTGGCAACAGTGAGGGTTTTGTTTTGGGCTCCAAGGAGGATTCTCACTGGCAGTATCTGAGCAGTTGTGGGTTAAAGTGAGTTAATGATGTGGTGCCCTGTATGGAGTCTTTTAAGTAGAGAGCACAGCCCCCGCCTCTTTTGGAGAGGTGATCCAGCCTAAAGATGCTGTAGCCAGGAAGGCTGATTGCATGGTCCAGGACTGATGGCATGAGCCATGTTTTGGCAACTGCCAGGATGTCAGGGCAATGTTGGCTGGTGAAGGCCTGTAGGGCATCCATTTTAGGAAGGAGGCTGCAGATGTTGATTGATATGAATGAGAGAGCACCCAAAGGCTTGCTCAGATTAGTGGCTTTATAGCAGAATGGACCAGGGTTTGGGTGCATATAGCCTGACAGCATTAGGAGGAGGAGGACTAGCCTCAAGGAGCTGCGGCATATTTCTTTAAGGGAATGCTTTCACCTGCTAGCATATCAGGATAATGTAATAACTGAAGAAGAAAAATGTTACTTTGTGTGCCCTCTGCTGGAAAACAGTTTGCTCTGGGTGCTGATCCCACATCTTTTTCTGTCACTCCCCAGCAATATAAAGTGATTTTGCAATCTCTTGCATTCAGTTAACAGGACCAGTGAAATAACTGATTAAGAAGAATGCTACTTAGTCTGCTCTCTCCTGGAAAAATAGTTTGATCTGGGCACTGATCACACATCTCTTTCTGTCACTCCCCAGCTATAGAACACATTTTTGAAATTTCTTGCCTCCAGTCAACAGGACTAGTGAAATAAGTAAGGTACAAGAATGCTGTTTATTTTAGTTTGTCCATGGAAAACAGTTTGCTCTGGGAGCTGAGCACACATCTTTTTCTGTCACTCCCTAGCTCTAGAATGTGTTTTTGAAATCTCTTGCCTACAGTCTACAGGACCAGTGAAATAACTGAGGAAGAACATCGCTACTTAGTCTGCTCTCTCCTGGGAAACAGTTTGCTTGGGGCGCTGATAACACATCTCTTTGTCACTCCCCAGCTATAGAACATGGTTTTGAAGACTGTTACCTCCAGTCAACACTGCCAGAGAAATGACTGAGAAAGAAGAATGCTACTTCATGTTCTCTCTCCTGGCTGAACAGTTTGCTCTGGTCACATCTCTTACTTTCACTCCCTAGCTAAAGAACATGTTTTTGAAGTCTCTTGCCTCCAGTCAAAAGGATCAGAGAACTGAGGAAGAAGAATGCTACTTTATGTGCTCTCTCCTTGGAAAAAAGTTCTGAGCACTCATCAATCATCCCTTTCTGTCACTCCCCCACTATGGATCATGTTTCTGAAGTATCTTAACCCCTGTCAACAGGAACAGAGAACTAACAGAAGAAGAAGAATGCTTCTTGATGTGCTTCCTCCTAGGAAAACAGTTTGCTCTCTGCACTGATCACAAATCTCTTTCTATCCCACCACAGCTTTAGAACATGTTTTTGAAGTCTCTTGACTCAAGTCAACAGGACCAGTGAAATAACTGAGGAAGAAGAACATTACTTAGTCTGCTCTCTCCTGGGAAAACAGTTTGTTTTTGGCACTGATCACTCATCTCTTTATGTCACTCTCCAGCTGTAGAATGTGTATTGGGAATAGCAAGGAGGGTTAGGGTGGGGACTCGGCCTGTTGGAGGAATGGAGAAGAGTGGGTGGATTGGGATCATGGGGACAAGGAGATGTCCTGGAGCAAAATGGGTCCAGTAAAGGGGTTTCCCCTGTCTGGTTCCCATACCCAATGGTTCTGCCTATTGCAGACAGGAAACACGGTCATCCCCAGCTGCTCATCGAACTCGGGTGGTGTTACGCGATGCCAGGTCTATTAAAAACAAGACCACCATAACTGCAGATCTTGTTAATTCAACTGACCTGGCTTGCATCACTGAGACCTGTTTGGATGCAAATGCTGGCACTGTTTTGGCTTCAGCAGTTCCACCCAGGTACACCGCCCGAGGATCAATCGTAGGGGCGGGGGTGTGGCCCTTTGCTTTATATCAGAACTGAACCTGAGGGAAATTCCAGTGGGAGCCACCAACTCCTTTGTATGTATCATGTGTGAGGGTGTGGGGTGCAGGATTCTTCTCGTCTACTGTCCACCAGGAGATGGGAATGTTTTCCTGCAGGAAGTTGCAGACTTCATCGCTGGCCCAACATTGGGACCCCTTAGATGGCTGATCCTTGGGGATTTCAATGCTTGGGTCAACGATGAACTCTCACAATTTGGACAAGACTTCCTTCAGTTAATGAGTTTACTGGGCCTCACACAGGTTGTTTCCTCCTCGACCCACATTGGTGGTCATTCACTGGACTTAGTGTTTCTCCTCAGGATGGAGATATCCGTCTTGGTGGAGGAACCAGTTGGGTGGTCAGACCATCATACCATCAGCTTCAGTTTTGAGGCCCCCCTAAGAGGTCTGCCCCTATGGAGATGGTCCAGTACTGCACTTTGAGGGTTGTATCCCCAGATGGTCTGATGGCGGTGCTGGACCTATCTGGCATGCCAAGGAAATGCGTGGATCCAGGGGATCATGTATTCACCTATAATAAGGCAGTGACAGAGGCCCTGGATTCCATTTATCCTGTTCGTCCACTCTCACTTCACCCTAGGTCTCCATGGTTTGATGAGGCCTTGAGGGAGTTGAGGAGATTTGGACGAAGGCTAATGGGGTGATGGCGGAAGTCTGGCCTGGTGCATGACAGGCTTAATTTGATGGACCATTATTTGGTCTATCAATCAACAATTCTCCATAAGAAGGCAGAATTCCTGTCCAGGGAAATTGCTGCCACACGGAATTGACCAGCTCAGCTTTTCCGGACCATGGACAGACTGTGCAATCCACTCTGTCTTCAGCCCAGAAATGCTTTTTCACAAGAGCAGTGTGAGGAGATTGCTCGATTCTTTGTGGATAAGGTTGCCATGATCAGGTCTGACATCCACCTGACCCTTTCTCTAGGGAGTAGCAGTGGTTGGCAGGAGATGTTGGACTCCCAGTTTGTATGGTGTGACTTTGGCCAGCCTACAATCAATGATATTGTGATGGTTATCCAGACATTACATCCTACCAACTGTAGTTTGGATCCAGGCCCTACAGACTTGCTTGTTGGCTGCGTTGATGTCATTGGGCTGGTCCTTGAAGTGATAGTCTGGTTATCCTTGAAGAGGGGAATCTTTCCAGCTTCCCTTAAGGAGGTCTTGGTTCGGCGTCTTCTTAAGAAGTCCTCCTAGGATCCTGACTGTCTAGCAAACTACAGGCTGGTCTCTAACCTTCCCAATTTTGGTAAGGTTATTGAGAAGGTGGTGGCATTACAGCTGGAGGACCATCTGACCAGCCACAATATATATGATTCTTTCCAGTACGGTTTCAGGAAGCGTCATAGTACCGAGACGGCTCTTGTTTGGGTACTAAATGACCTACTGATAGCGAGAGATCCAAAGACTTGTTCCATCTCGGTCCTTCTTGATCTCTCTGCAGCATTTGATACTGTGGACCATAGTGTGCTGTTGGATTGCCTGCGGTTTATCTGTGGACTTTCGAGGGTTGTCCTCAGATGGTTTCAATCTTACCTCACGGGTAGGACTCAGAGAGTGGTGTCAGGGGTTTGTACCTCAGCTCCATTCTCCCTACACTGTGGGGTTCTGCAGGGATCCATTTTAGTGCCCATGTTGTTTGCAGTGTATATGCTGCCATTGGGAGCGATTATTAGATGGTATGGCTTGAGTTTTCACTGCTATGCAGATGATACTCAGCTATACATGTCTTCTGTCCCTGAAAAAGATGTTGCTGTCTAGGTATTCAACAGGTGTTTGTCTGAAATTCAGGCCTGGCTAAGGTTGAACCCTGAAAAAACTGAGTTGTTGGTTGTGAACCCGGGTTGTCGCAAGGCAGATACAGTATGTTGGCAGGTTCACCTTTGGGTTTATTTCTTGGAGGTGTCCAGCTAGCTATCTCAGACTGGGTGTGGAACCTGGGCGCTATGTTTGATGACTGTCTGACCCTAAAATCACAGGTGTCAGCAGTTGTTAAAACTTCTTTTTACCATCTGAGAAATACTACCCGGGTGAAACATCTGGTTCCTCCCGATGATCTTCCAACATTGGTTCACGCCTTTGTTACCTCCCACCTTGACTACTGCAATGCCCTTTACCTAGTGCTGCCAGGGGTTGATATCTACCACTTGCAGCTGGTGTAGAATGCAGCAGCCAGGCTATTGACTGGTGCTTCAAGAGCTAGTCATATAATGCCTGTGCTCCACGGTCTGCACTGGCTACCGATACAGTGACGGATCACCTTTAAGGTTGCTT
This sequence comes from Neoceratodus forsteri, assembly GCA_016271365.2. Classification (NCBI taxonomy): domain Eukaryota; kingdom Metazoa; phylum Chordata; order Ceratodontiformes; family Ceratodontidae; genus Neoceratodus; species Neoceratodus forsteri. The sequence goes on from CM028138.1 coordinate 164,353,137, forward strand.
AGTTAACCTATAAGGCCCTACACAACCAGGGACTGAGTTACCTGAAAGATCTCATTTGTCCCTCCTGTCCCCTCCATCCTCTCTGATCCACTGATGAGGGATTGCTAGAGGTTCCCAGGGTACATTTGCAAACATCTGGAGCAAGAGCATTTAGCTTTGTTGCTCCGTTCCTGTGGAATTCTCTACCTCATCAGATACAAGATTGCCTAACCATCCAGAGTTTTAAAACTGCTCTGAAAACTTATCTTTCTGGCCTGGCGTTAGTTGATTGATGCTGCTGTTTTAGTTTTTGTTATGCTGCTACTATACTGCCTTTTGTTGGAAATTATAAGCTTGATTTATAATAATTAATTTTATTTTTATGCATTTTATTGTAAAGGTGCCTTGGTTTTAGAAAGGTGCCTTTTTTATAAATAAAACTGATTTGATTTAGTATTTGACACCTCTTGCCTCCAGTCAGCAGATCAAGTGATATAACTGAGGAAAAAGAACACTACTTGATTTGCTCCCTCCAGGGGAAACTGTTTGCTCTTGGTGCTGACCACAATCTCTTTCTGTCACTCCCCAGTTATAGAACATGTTTTTGAAGAGTCTTGCTTCCAGTCAACAGGACAAGTGAAATAACTCAGGAAGAAGAATGCTTTTCAGTCTTCTCTCTTCTGGGAAAACAGCTTGCTCTGGACGCTGATCAGACATCTCTTTCTGTCACTCTCGAGATACAGAATGTGTTTTTGAAATCTCTTGCCTTCAGTCAACAGAACCAGTGAAATAACTGAGGAAGAATAGTGATACTTTGTCTGCACTCTTCTGGAAAACAGTTTGCTCTGGTGCCGAACACGCATCTCTTACTGTGGCTCCCAAGCTATAGAACGTGTTTTTTTGGCTCCAGTCAACATGACCAGTGAAATAACTGAGGAAGAAGAATGCTACTTAGTCTCCTGTCTAAAGGGAACACCACTTGCTCTAGGCGCTGATCACAAATCTCTTTTTCTCATTCTCCAGCTATAGAAAGCATTTTTGAAGTCTCTTGCTGTAATCAACAGGACCAGGGAAATAACTGATTAGGAAGAATGATTCTTTGTCTGCTCTCGCCTTAGAAAACAGTTTACAGAGGGTGCTGATAACACATCTCTTTCTGTCACTCTCCAGATATAGACTAGGTTTTTGAAGTCTCTTTCCTCCAGTCAACAGGACCTGATAAATGACTGAGGAAGAAGAACATCACAGGATGTGTTCTCTACTGGGAAAACAGTTGGCTCTGGGTGCTGATCACACATCTCTATGTCACTCTCCAGCTATAGAATGTGTTTTGATGTCTCTTGCCTCCAGTCAACAGGACCAGAGAAATGACTGAGTAAGAAAATTGCTACTTGATGTGCTCTCTCCTAGGAAAACAGTTTGCTGTGGGTGCTGATCTCACATCTCTTTCTGTAACTCTCCAGCTGTAGAACTTGTTTTTGAAGTCTCCTGCCTCTAGTCAACAGGACCAGTGAAACGACTGAGGAAGAAGAATGCTACTTTGTGTGCTCTCTCCTGGGAAAACAGTTTGCTCTGTGCCCTGATCACACATCCCTTTCTGTGACTCAACAACTATGGAACAGGCTTTTGAAGTCTGTTGACTCCTGTCAAGAGGACCAGTGGAATAACTGATGAAGAATAATGCTTCTTGGTGTAATCTCTCCTGGGAAAACAGTTTGCTTGGGACACTGATTACACATCCCTTTCTGTCACTCCCCAGCTATATAACGTGTTTTTCAAGTCTGTTACCTGAAGTCAACACTACCACAGAAATGACTGAGAAAGAAGAAGGTTACTTCATGTGCGCTGTCCTGCGAAAACAGTTTGCTCTGGTCACTGATCACACATCTGTTTGTCACCCCCAGCTATGGAATATGTTTTTGAAGTCTCTTGCCTCCAGTCAACAGGACCAGTGAACTAACTGAGGAAGAAGAATACTATTTGATGCCCACCCTCCAGGGGAAACTGTTTGCTCTGGACACTGATCACACATCTCTTTTTGTCTCTCCTCAGCTATAGAGAGTGTTTTTGAATTTTCTTGTCTCCAGTCAACAGGACCAGTGAAATAACTGAAGAAGAAGAATGCTACTTAATGTGCTGTCTCCTGGGAAAACAGTTTGCCCTCGGCATTGAACATAAATCTTTTCTTTCGTGGTCCAGCTGTAGAATGTGTTTTTTGAAGTCTGTTGCCTCCAGTCAACAGGACCAGTGAACTAACTGAGGAAGAAGAATACTATTTGATGCCCACCCTCCAGGGGAAACCAGTTTGCTCTGGAAGCTGATCACACATCTCTTTATCTCAATCCCCAGCTATAGAAAGTGCTTTTGAAGTCTCTTGCCTCCAGTCAACAGCACCAGTGAAATAATAGAGGAAGAAGAATACTACTTACTCTGCCCTCTCCTGGGAAAACAGTTTGCTCAGGGTGCTAATCACACATCACTTTCTGTCACTCCCCAGCTATAGAATGTGTTTTTGAAGTCTCTTGACTCCAGTCAAAAAGACCAGAAAAATAACAAGAAGAAGATTGCTGCTTAGTCTGCTCTGTCCTTGGAAAACTGTTTGCTCTGGGTGCTGAAGACACATCTGTTTCTATCACTCCCCAGCTTTAGAACATGTTTTTGAAATCCCTTGCTTCCTGTTAACAGGACCAGAGAACTAAAAGAGGAAGAACACTGCTTGATGTGCTCCCTCCTGGGGAAAATTGTTCACTCTGTGCACTGATCTCACATCTCTTTCTGTCCCCAGCTATAGAACATGTTTTTGAAGTCTCTTGCCTCCAGTCAACAGGACCACAGAACTAACTGAGGAAGAGGAATGGTACTTAATGTGCTTCCTCTTGGGAGAACAGAATGCTCTGGATGCTGATCACATATCTCTTTCTGTCACTCTCCCCACTCAGTGTTTTTGAAGTGTCTTGCCTACAGCCTACATGACCAGAGAAATAACTGAGGAAGAATAAAGATACTTGATGTGCTCTCTCCTTTGAAAACAGTTTGCTCTGGGAACTGATCACACATCTCTTTCTAACACTCTCCAGTTCATGTTTTTGCATTGTATTGCCTTCAGTCTACAGGACCAGAGAAATAACTGAGGAAGAAGAACACTGATTGATGAGATCCCACCTGGGAAAATGGTTTGCTTTAGCACTGATCACACATCCCTTACTGTCACTCCCCAGCTATTGAACATGTTTTTGAAGTCACTTGCCCTTAGTCAACTGGACCAGAGAAATAACAGAGGAATAAGAACGCTACTTGATGTGCTCCCCCTTGGGAAAAGTGTTTGCTCTGTGCGCTGAGCACACATCTCTTTCTGTCCCTCCCCAGCTTCAGAACATGTTTTTTGAAGTCTCCTGACTCCAGTCAACAGGACCATTGAAATAACAAAGGAAGAATAATGCTATTTAGTCTGCTCTCTCCTGGGAAATTGGTTTGCTCTGGATACTGATCACACATCTCTTTCTCTCATTCCTCAGCTATAGAGCATGTTTTTGAAGTATCTTGCTTCCTGTTAACAGGGCAAGAGAACTAACAGAGGAAGAAGAACATTGCTTGATGTGCTCCCTCCTGGGAAAACTGTTTGCACTGGGCACTGATCACACATCTCTTTCTGTCACTCCCCAGCTATAGAACATGTTTTTGTAGTTCCTTGCCTCCAGTCAACAGGAACAGAGAAATGACTGAGGAAGAAGAATGCCACTTGAATATGCTCTCTCCTGGCAAACAGTATGCTCTGGGTACTGATCACACATCTCTTTCTGTCGCTTCCCAGCTATAGAAAAGTTTTTGAAGTTTCTTGCCCCAGTGAACAGGACCAGAGGAAAAACTGAGGAAGAAGAATGGTACTTAATGTGCTCCCTCCTGAAAAAACAGTTTGCTTTGGGCACTGATCACACATAGAGATGCAGTGAATAATTAATCCACCCGTGAAGTGGACGCGAAGTGGGCACTTCATGTCCACAGAGCACAACGTGAAGTGGATCCTGTTAAGTGCTCACTTCACGTTGTTATTATTACCACTTCACATTGCTATTATGCCTTAATGTGAGGTAAGGCGAAGTGAGAAGAAAATAGGGACATCACATGGCTTGCATTACTGTAAGTCACACGCTTTAGCCAGGCAGGAAGGAAGTGAGTCACAGAAGCAGTTTCACGTTCTCCTTTGCATTTGTAGAGGGAGAAAGCATTTGTGAGAGGAGAGGAGTTACTGCTTGCCTTTCATTGCTTTTCAGTGCCAGAAGAAAACAAACAGCTTTTTTTAAAAGCTATTCTATTTAGTTTTTGTATTGTATTTGTGTTTTTTTGTTATTGAATTTTTTTGTATAAGTTTTGTTTTGTTTTGAGTGTGTGACCGATTGTGTGTGTGTGTGTGTGTGTGTGTGTGTGTGTGTGTGTGTGTGTGTGTGTTGGGCCGTGGACTTCAGGAGGATGGATGGTCATGTAGAAGAAGGTGAGTCGCTGGCCCGTGGGTGCGGTAGGAGGGGAGGAGTGTGGACCTGTGGGGGGCGGGGCAGTCATGTGATATTGGACCACTCCTAACTCCTGGCTGGTGTTGCTTCCCCTGCTGAAGCAACAGGAGCAGCAGCAGCAGCACCAGTGCCACTGGTGGCTGCTGTGCATGTACCTTCTCTGCCACTACCACCACTACCACTGCCACCACTAGCAGCAGCTGTTGGGGCTCCAGCAGCACCCCCCACCACCTCCACAGCCACAGGAGGTGGCCCCGGAAATTATAGGTGGTAGTGGGACTCATGCCCATTGTGTGAGGACTGTGTCTGGTCCCCCCACAGCTCCCCAGTGTGGGAGTTTTTTAATTGAGTGGGCGGAGACAGCACAGTGGTGGGGTGCCTTGTGTGTGGTGTACTGGTGTGCTGTGGCCCCCGGGACATGTTTGTGGACCGGTGGCCAGTGCACCCACATGCTGAATCACCACAGGGCAGAGTGGCAGACTGCCATGGAAAGGGCCAGGTGTCTACCTGCTGGCCCTTCTGTGGCAGTGGCAGACAGTGCTGCTGGGGTGGGAGATGTGCCTCGCAGTCACTGCCACAGCAGAAGTAGGAAGAGGGCTACTACAGCAGCTGCTCCACCACCACCACCACCACAGCCACCAGCACCACCCTGTCCACCACCAGCCCCACTACCTGGACTCCCCACTGCAGTGGACCCCACCACAGTCCCTGCAACCCAGTCTGACATTGGCCTGGTGTGGGCACTGCTCGAGGAAAATAATGAGTGATTCAGTGCTTTGGAGCAGCAGGTGAACAGAGTGGAAGCACAACAGCAGCAGCAAATAATTTCAATGCTGCACCTACTGCTGGACCACTATGGCATCCCATGGCCATAGTAAGATGGGGGATTGTTTTCTGACCCTCCACTCCTGACCCCACCCCACTACTGTGTTGTACTTTTTTTGTGTGTTTTTTGTTTGTTATTGTTTAATCATACACATTTTCCCTTCCAGGGGAGTTTTTCTTGCACCACATAGTGCAATACATTTTTGTAAAAACCAACCATAATTTCATTACAGTGTGTCACGTGATGGAGGAATTCCCTTTCTGAAAATCTGCCCACATTCTGCCTCCCTTCTCAGCAACATTAGGATGTGATGGCAGGGAGAACAAGTGTGCATGCTCCTTTCAGTGAATATCCAATTGTCTGGCAGGTTTCTGAATGTTTCTTTATGTTATAATGGTCAGTTTGTGGTGAAATGTGTGGCCAGATTTCCAGTAAGAAGAGCCTTGTTAGTGAAAACATCCCACATTTCACCACAAAGTGAAACCTTATAACATAAGGAAACATTGGGATAGCTGCTGGACATTCACTATAGTGGAGCATGCACCTGCACTCCCCCTGGCATCATGTCCTAATGTTGCTGAGAAAGGGTGGCAGAATGTGGGTGGCTTTTCTGATCGGTAATTCCTCCATCACGTGACTCACTGTAATGAAATTATGGGTGGTTTTCACAGAAATATATTGCCCTCTGTGGAGCAAGAAATATTCCAGTGGTAGTAATGCCCCCACATATTAGTTTATGTGCATCACCATAACTATGTAATGTGGTGAATATCTGTAAAGCAGCAGCGCAACAATCTGTTGATAACTCTGACCTATATTTTTTTTAATGCTATGTTACAATTTCCTTTAGTTACATCCTGACTAACTGGAATGATGTGAGAATTTACAGTAGTTGAGTCTGCTGTACTACCTTTTTTCATGTGTGAAATAATGAAAGGAGCATTCCTTTTAAATTGGTGCTGACCAGGTCTTTGTCATTTTTTTCCTCTGCTTTTCTCCATCACATCGAGTAGTTGTTGTTAATTAACAGTTATGCATCATGCGGTGTTTTATGACACCATGGAACGATAGTTATTGAAAAGCAGCTGCAAATAAATACAGACCTGGTCTGAACAATATTAGAAGACATGCTCATTTTTTTCATACATGAAAAAAAGTAGTCAAGTAAGTAAAGCAGACATAAATTGTAAAAAAGAATTGTATCATTCAAGTCATGACTCGGAGATAAGTAGTGGTGGCTGTGGCACTGTAAAGTAGCATAAAAAAGTACAGTTCAGAATTGTGAGGACATTCTTGCAATGCTGCTTTAATTATAAAAATGTCAGTATGACATCATGAGCTCACAGTAACAACTACAGAACACACAAAAGTGGCACAGAGTCCCCAGATTTTTTCTGCCAGCCCAAAATGCATCCTGCTTGTGTGCAGAAAATTGACAAGTGATTACACAGCAAAATGAGACTGTTTCAGCACATACAAAGTCCTCCAGAATTATCATGCGCACAAAAGTGGCACAGAGCCCCCAGATTTTTTCTGCAGGCCCAAAATGCATCCTTCTTGTGTGCAGGAAATTGACAAGTGGTTAAATAGTGAAATGGGATTGTTTCAGCACATACAAAGTCCCCAGAATTAATGGTGCTCTCAGCCATGTGCGCAGTGGTGGCACAGAGTCCCCAGATTTTTCTGCAGGCCCAAAATGCATCCTGCTTGTTTGCAGAAAACTGACAAGTGTTAACAAAGTGAAATGGGATTGTTTCAGCACATACAAAATCCCCCAGAATTAATGGCGCACTCAGTCATGTGCACAAAAATGGCACAGAGCCTCCAGATTTTTTCTGCAGGCCCAAAATGCATCCTGCTTGTCTGCAGAAAATTGACAAGTGGTAATGAAGTGAAATGGGATTGTTTCAGCACATACAGAGTCTCCCAGCATTAATGGAGCACTCAGCCATGCGCACAGTGCCACAAAATAAAATGATGACCGTGAGGGAACTGTTGCTTGTCCAATGTGTGCTGCAATTCAAGCAAATGCAATGTGATCGTCTCAGCTGGATGGAAGGGTGCCCTTTGTCTGTAAACTAATAGTAGTCTTGATGAGTTGATATATATATATATATATATATATATATATATATATATATAGATACATATTTCTGTATTTTGTAAGTGAGGGGGGTTGACATGGACACGTACTCATGGTATTGTTCTGTATCATTCACAGGTCACAGATACTGTTGGGGTGTACATTCCATTGCTCGACTAGAACTTCTTGTGTAGAAATTTGCAATGGGCAACTGTCAAGCACATGAAGGTAAGTATTTTTTTTGGGTGGGGGAAGCATATTTGCAGGTTTGTCTGTAATGGTTTCTGATTTTCTCACTTCTTCACAGATTTCGTCCGCATCCTTCTTGAGTCTGGTTGTTAATGATGGTCATAGTCATCTAATGAAGTGACTTCTGCATGTTGCATGTGCACCCCACCCCGGGGGGGGGTGTCTGATGTTGAAGAACTTGTTTGGATAAGGCCACTTTGTCAGAACAACAAAACATCTGCAAGTTTCTGAAAAAAAGAAATGAATGACTTCTACAACTTAATTGTTATGTGTCCCTCCCTGGTTCTCAGATCTCAATCCCTAAAGTCAAGTTACATTTCAAAGCCACATCTTGTCAACTAACACAACCTGTGTGCAATATTTGCTTTAGTCTTTACAAAACAATGAAATGGATGAAATAAAATATTCATAATTACCAGAATGGATTTCACATGGATATTACATTGCTTCCTCTCTGTACGGTACAGCTACAGTAGCATTCCCGAGTTTTAGTGATGGAGCCTTTTTTTGTTACCCTGTAAAAGAAACAAAAGAAGTGTACTGTATCTGTTTTACCATTGCGGCTCTGAAAAGCTACAGAAAACAAAACATACAACTAAAGGAAGTGAAACAGCATAACAAACATGAGTACACATACTCACTTTATGGTTTAAATATTAAGAAGCTTTCTGTCTCTGGCTAAAGGATGTGGCAGTGGTGACAGTGGATAACATCAATCCCAGTGGTGGTGGTCTGGGGACAGACAGACTCATGGTGGCAGACTTGGATAACATCAGTTCCAGTAGTGGTGGTCCGGGAGCAGACAGACTCATGGTGCAGACTATGATAACATCAGTCCCGGTGGTGATGGTCTGGGAGGCAGACAGACTCATGGTGGCAGACTTGGATAACATCAGTCATGGTGGTGGTCTGGGGGCAGACAGACTCACAGTGGCCAACTTGGATAACATCAGTACCGGTGGTGGTGGTTCAGGGGGGACAGACAGACTCATGGTGGTAGTGTATAACATCAGTCCCGGTGGTGGTGGTTCAGGGGCAGACAGACTCATGATGGCAGACTTGGATAACATCAGTCCCAGTGGTGGTGGTCCGAGGGGGCAGACCGACTCATGGTGACAGGCTTGGATAACATCAGTTCCAGTTATGGTGGTCCAGGGGCAGACAGACTCATGGTGGCAGACTTGGATAACATCAGTCCCAGAAGTGGTGGTCCGGGGGCAGACAGACTCATGGTGGCAGACTTGGATAGCATCAGTCCTGGTGGTGGTGATCTGGGGGGGCAGACAGACTCATGGTGGCAAACATGGATAACATCAGTCCTGGTGGTGGTCGTCCAGGGGTAGACAGACTCATGGTGGCAGACCTGGATAACATCAGTCCCAGTGGTGGTGATCTGGGGGGGAACAGACTCATGGTGGCAGACTTGGAAAACATCGGTCCCAGTGGTGGTGGTCCTGGGGGGGCACACCACCTTTTAAAAACTTCAGTTAAAACCTGCCAACATTAACCACATCATCATCCTCATAAAGAAAACTGCCCTCACAGTCATTGATGTCTTAAGTATGACCACTGGGAAATTCTTTCTCCATTGCGTGATCTACATCAGTGGTGGGCCGTTTCAGGCAGCCACTGCCAATGCCACCAGGATGCTCCATTTCCACATCAGCAAGACCACCATGACTAGGCAGGGGTACAAATACTGAGGTTGCAGTCTGTGTTGGTATGTGCCTCTCATTCATTTAATGAATGTTAGCAAACTAACATTTGCAGGAAACAGGTTTGTCCGACGATCCCTGACTATTGCACCTGCTGAGCTGAATACCCTCTCAACACTTACACTGTGAGGTACTTCAGTGCCACTGCAGTCAGCTCTGGCCATTCACTGACCTTTTCACTCCAGTACAAAAGAGAATCTTCAGTTATTGTCAGATGCCTGTTTTCAGACAAATATGACTCAACCATTCTCTGTGCTGCATTAAGTCCAATTGTTGATGCATCATCCTATTCTCCTGAATCATTTATTTCACAAATACCCACTTGGGACAAAGCTTCCCAAAGTGGTTTGATGCCAGCCACTTTGGATGACAGAGCACCTGGAACTACAGTCCCCTTCCCCTTGCAAGATATGCTACACCTTCAGCCAAATTATGCTACTGAGGTTTGCTGACCTTGGCACATGACTTCTGTGCCCCATGAACCAAGCGCACCAGTTGAGCACTGATATTTTTTACCTGTTCAGACCCTCCCTCCCTCCAGTACTGATGCAATTCCATGTTTGTATCATGGGTCCAGCATTGTTGCTATGGCAAAGTTGTCACTACGCTGAATACTCACAATGTGACAATTCTGGTCGAATACTGTCAGCATGTGTTGCAGCAACATACTGCTACCACACTATACGGCAACATCAAGGCTATGCTGTACATTTACCAATGTTTGCCTCAGCACCCATAGCAGTGGAATTGATTGGCTAATGGAGGCAGACTCGCCACTCACAGCCTGTGTGGCATGTTCAAAAGGCCACAAAATTATTACATAGTCCATGAGGCACCACTGTTCAGTTGTCATAGACATGGAGGCCCTGGAACTGTTATGGCTAGTGTGCATAACAAGATATTCTGAGATGGCTTTGTATTGTTCATACAACCTCTCTGCCATGTATAATGTGGAGTTCCATTGGGTGGCAACTTACAGCTTCAAGCGGTGCTGAGGCAGGCTGTTTTGTTTCTGAAAATGCCGCAGTTGGTCACAGGCCTTTCCAGATCTTGAAAGAGAGAGCAGATACGTAGTGCAACAGTCAGCATTTCCTTTATATCAGGGTACTGAAGAAACTCCTGAACCACAAGATTTAAACAGTGTGCCATGCATGGAACATGAAAAAAACCCATCATTCATGATGCATTTCATCACATTTGACCTATTGTCACTTGCTATGAACCCAGATCTCAGGGACAGAGGGTTTAACCATCTGTCAATTTTAGTCAGTACCGTGTCCAACATGTTCTCACCAGTATGTGAACAGGTCACACTGTGCATAGAATGCATTGTTGCATGCTGTCGAATTCCAGGAAGATTGCTACGGCGATAATCCACTTTACCGCACTGATCATTCACACTACATAGATACATAGACAGTGTCGGCAGATAAGGGCCTATGGCCCACCTAGTCTGCCCATTTGAGCTTGTAAGTTCAGTTTGTTTTCCTAGAAGTCTATTTCCCCTTACCCCTGACCGCTAGAATTCCTTTATGTCTATCCCATGCATTCTTAAATCCCGTGATTGTTTCAGCCCCCACCACTTCCTCTGGCAGGGTGTTTCACTTAGTCCACCACCCGTTCTGTGAAGAAATTCTTTCTCATGTTTCCTCTGAATCATCCTCCTCCAACTTCATCCCATGCCCTAGTCCTGAAACATCTTTTCACTTAAAATAGTGTTTTCCTGCACCCTGTTCCTCCTGTAAGATACTTGTATGTCTCTATCATATCCTCTCTCCCTCCTCTCCTCCAGGAGTACATGTTCAGTTCCTTCAACCTGTCTTCATAGGATTTGTGATGCAACCCATGCACCATCTTTGTTGCCCTCCTCTGAACCTTCTCTACCTGTCTATGTCCTTACGTGGTATGGTCTCCAGAACTGTACACTGTACTCCAGGTGGGGCCTCACTAGTGTCTTGTATAGCGGAATTATGACCTCCTTTTCCTGCTGGTGATGCCCTGCCTATACATCCCAGCATCCTATTTGCTTTACCTGATGCCTTGTCACACTGTTTCCTACCTTGAGGTCATCAGAGATGACAACCCCAAGATCCCTTTCCTGCTTGGTCATGCTATATCCTCACCCCAACTGATATATTGTGCCAGGGTTTTTGTGCCCCATATGCATTATCTTGCACTTCTTTGCATTGAATTTCAACTGCCAAACCCTTGACCATTCTTCAAGTTTCTGCAGGTCCCTTCTCATTCTGTCTACACCCTCTGGTGTGTCTACTCTGTTACAGAGCTTTGTGTCATCAGCGAACAGTGAAATTCTGCCTTCTATATCCTGTGCAATGTCACTGATGAAGATGTTGAATAGGACCGGTCCCAGCACTGATCCCTGTGGTACCCCACTGGTCACTCTTCCCTCTGTGGGTGACAGCCATTACCACCACCCTCTGTGTCCTGCCACCCAGCCAGTTACCTACCCACCACACTACTGTCCTGCCCACACCCATATTCCCCAGTTTGTGTAATAGTCTTCTATGTGGCACAGTGCCAAAGGCCTTGCTGAAGTCCAGATAGGCCATGTCCACTGCCCTTCCCTGATCCACCTCCCTAGTCACCCAGTCAAAAATTCAATGAGGTTGGTCTGACATGACCTCCCCTGGTGAAACCATGCTGCCTTGGGTCCTGTAGTCCATTGACAACCAGATGTTCCACCAATCTCTCCTTCAGTAGTGCTTCCATGATCTTTCCCACTACCGAGGTGAGGCTGACTGGTCTGTAGTTCCTGCTTCCTCTTTGTTCCCACTTTTGTATAAGGACTACATCTGCTGTCCTCCAGTCTTTGGGTACCTCCCTGTTTCCAGTGATTGGCTGAACAGGATAGCCAGAGGTTCAGCCACCACCTCTCTTAGTTCTTTAAGGACCTGGGGTGCACCCATCTGGCCCCATTGCTTTGTCAACTCTTATTACTTCCAGTTCCTTCAGGACCCTTTCTCGTGTAAAGGGACTTGTGTCCATTTCTGCACCATTCTCACCCTTGTACTCCTTCAGACCCATTACCCTCTTCCTTAGTAAAGACTGAGCAGAAATACCTGTTCAATATGTCAGCTTTACTGTTGTCATCCTCCACGCTGCTCCCATCCTCCCCTTCAGTCTAACTATCCTCCCTTTGTCCTTCTTTTTCACTTATGTACCTGTAAAGGTTTTGTCCCTTTAACCACTGATTTTGCAATGTGTTCTTCTGTCTGAGCTTTGGCTTCCCTTACTGACTTCCCTGCCTCCCTTTGTTTCTCCTGGTACTTCTCCTATCCCCTTCTGCCTGTGTCTTTTGTATTGCCTGAATGCAGTCTTTTGGCTTTCACTTTCTTTGCTACCTCTTTTGAAAACCATAATGGTCTTCTCTTTCTTTTCCTCTTGCTAACCTGCTTAATGCATAATTCTGTTGTTCTTATAATCCCCATTTTAAATACTGCCCTGTTCCTCAATCCCTGATTCCTGTCCCATTCCCTAATGCCTCTTTCAAGCATCTCCCATTTTCCCAAAGTTTGCCCCCTAAAATCCAGGATACGTGTTTTGTGTGGTTTGGTTCTGCTCTTTCTGTGATTTCAAACCACAATGACTGGTGGTCACTGTTACCCAGGTGCTCCCCACTGTTACCCCCATCACTGTCCCTGTTTGTGAGCACAAGGTCCAGTATTGCCTTCTGCCGAGTTGGTTCCATGACCAGTTGCTTGAGGAAGGCACCCTGAAGGAGTCCAGGATAAATCTGCTCTAGTTGATGCTGCTGCTGGGATGCTCCAGTCCACATCTGGTATATTGAAGTCTCCAACCAGTACTACCTCACCTTGTCAGCCATCCTTTGGATGGCTAGCATCAACTCCTATCTGTTTCTTCCTCCTGGGCTGGTGGTCTATAGACCACACCTGTGCGGATGGCTGGCCCCATTTTCCTTTCCAGCTTAACCCACAGTATCTCTCCCCATTTTGTTCCTCCTGGATCTGTGTGGCCCTTATGTTCATTTTTCACATACAGTGCCACCTCCTCCCCTTCCTGCCTGCTCTGTCTCTTCTGAATATGTTGTAGCCAGGTATGGCCATCTCCCAGTCATGGTTATCATTACACCAGGTTTCAGTGATGGCCACAATGTCCAGGTCTGACTGTACCATGACAGCCTCCAGATCTTCCATCTTGTTGCTAAGGCTCCTGGCATTTGCACACATGGCTTTCCATGATTTGACCTCCTAGACTGCTTCACTGTTCTACTCCAGCCCCTTCCTTGGTTGTCATTTATCCCTGGTTCTCCTTGCTGTCTGCCCTTCTGCTGAATTTTGCCTTTTTCCTTATCCACCTTTTGGACACTAATCTCCAACTTTTGCACACTGCTTTGCAGAGATAGCACTCCTCTGGTTCACTGGTTCCATTACTAGCTGTGGGGGTGAGCAAGTTGGTACCATCCTTGCTGGCCTGCCACCCCTTTGCTAGTTTAAATGCTTGTCAATGTAGCATTTAAACTTATCATTGAGTGCTTGGATTCTCTCCAGGATGGATGCAGGTCAGGCTTGAACAAACCTCCATCCTCCAGATGGGTCCCCAGTCACCAATGAATCCAAACCCTTCCTCACAGCACCAGTTCTTCAACCATGAGTTAAAGTTCCTGGTGCATGCACTTCTATGCTCTCCTTGCCTCTCACAGGTAGTACTTCTGAGAAAGTGACAGAAGTAGCTACTTGCTTGAGACCCCTTCCCAGTTTCCTAAACTCTTCCTGAACTTCCTTTGGCTCCCCATTTGCCAAGTCATTAGTACCTAGGTACCAACTAAGTCATTAGTCATTAGCCAAGTCATTAGTACTAGGTACTACCAACATCACAAACAACCCCCGGCACCTGCACCCAGTGTGCAGTTACACACAGATATGAACTCCCCACTGTTTTGCCACTTGTCCATATATCCATACTTAAATGGATGAATGGAGAGGAGGAATTTATTTATTTTTTTATTTAGTATTTGTTGACCGGGTAAGTGCAGTAGACAAATCCTGCCTATTTTCAGGCATGACCCAGGGGAAGGGGATACAGATGAATGCCAACTGAATCAATGTTGAAGGTCATGTCTTACTCAGTCAGACACAGTGTGGAACAACTCAGGGACAGCATGGGTAGAAAAGTATGTCCAGGATGGGACTTTCCATTTTGGACAGGCACATGCAACAAACCACTGGAACCCAGAATTCACCACAAAGGAGAAGGGCAAAAGATCAATTGCCAGCATTCCCACTACAGCAGCATTGAGTTCACGTGACACTGTATGATTCGGGGGTACTTCAGCTTATGCACAAAAACACTCTGTAACGTGGGCTGACTTAAACGGGGTGTATTGTTGGTCACAAATGGTTGTGCTCTGTGATGAATGGCATTGGCAGGCATGGAGTGTGGACATTTGATGAAGATGGTTGAGCAGAAACACAAACCCAGAAATTATGTTATTTTGCCAGATTTGCCAACCAGGGTTGGTGTACCACTTGCACTAGACATACTGCATTCACCACCACCATCACAAAAACTGCTACTCTCACCAGCACTGGACAACATTTCAAAGTCATTATGGTCCTCCACCTCCTCATGCCTGTAGTAATCCTCTGCTCTTATTACTGCACTGCTGCACACATTCAATTTTCTACTGGGCTTAACAGTCATGGAAGGGGATAACATGCTGGCTATGGTTGCCGGTGACATGGGTGAACACCCCACTGTAGTATTAGCTGCCAGCTTGTGCTGGGTCCACAGTGCCAAGTGCCTATTCTTAAGATGCGTATGCTGTCCTCCTGTGCCCTTTTTACCTCAACTCACACGCACATGGCAAACCTAGCAGATTGCAACTGAATCATCATTTGCATCTTGAACAAAACAATCCCAAACAAGAGAGTGTGATGCATTGCTTTTAACACGTCCATGATGATGTGGCTTATTTAAGTCTGTTATTTTAAGCACTGAAGTGGGGGTACATGTGATGTTTCGGACACTGCACACCTGGATTGCAACTGACCACCACGACTACCTATCATATTGATTACTGGGTCATCATCATCATCAACTAAAACTGGTAGATCACAAGTTTTTATGTGGGGGGATTCCTACAAACAGACTCAGACACAGTCACTTTTAATTTATTTTTCTCCGGTTACCAGCTGGGGTCAATTACATCATCATCAAATTCATCAACGTCACACACATCCACATCTTCTACTTGGATGCTAGCATGTGGACTGCATGTTGCAACAACAGCAACATCATCATCACATTCATCATCAGCATCTGCACCACCATCACCTGATATTTTTTCACTACACTGTGAATCACTGCATGGAAAATGCTTGATGTTAAGTGCCACGGTGGATGGAATATTACATTGTATGCAATCATTGACATGATCATCAGAATCCTCAGGTTCAGTTAATGGGATGTTACTGGGGAGTATGACATCATCTACACTGCCACTCACTTGCACTGCTTCGCACTCAATATTTTTGGAAACGGTACACTGGTTGGAATTAGAACTTGACGCAACAATACTAATACTACCTCCACCACCACTAACACCAGTAACACTAACACCATTGACTAGGAAAACATCATCTCCTCCAACTATGAGTGAAGCTACTGATTGAGCTGTAAAAAACATTGCAGGAGAAATACCTTTCCTCACATCAGCAGTGCACGTCTGCATCTGCATACTACTACCACGCCCGTAGACCATCTTACTGCCAACATTGCCATGGCGAGAAACATCTTTGCTTGCACATCTATTTGCAGGCCTTTTGGGGGATCAACCACAAATATTATAACCAAATTCAGATTTTGATATGTTCACTCTCTGATTGGAGGGAGGCTGGCTGGATATGAAGCCAAATAAACAACTGTGGCTTCAGCAGTAGATAAGAGACTACTCTGAGACTGTCACAAAATTAAAACAACTTCAGTAACCAGTGGTGCTGCTGATGAGGTCACAAAAACAATCCAATCTGGTGAAAAAATACCTTTTGAATGCGGGGGTGGGGTGGGGGACAGTGCTGATTTTTACGGCACTACAAGCAGCAAAACTAAGAACAGATTGCAGTACAAAATCAGGCAGCTGCAATGGATAGGAGGGTCGTACTGCTGCGCTTGCAATTACACTAGTCTGTGGCACAATAAAAGGTGTATTATTTGATGCATGCACACACACACTCACATACAGAACAGTTTGTGTACAATGCTGAATGATGAATGCGCCACAAATGCAAAAGTTCAGTACTATGCCAAGTTACATATTGTAAATTTGTAATTTAAACAACCTAAACTTATGAACTGCTACACTACATCCACACAGCAAACAGCATTTTTACTATTACTGACAATGTGACTGTGAGTACATTAACACAGTCAGTTATGTAACAAAAATATAACCAAAAAACAAAGAAATCACTATTTCTCCAACTTAAATCTACCTACACCACAGATATGCCCATCCCACAAAACACACTTTCATTGTCTTTCACCACACACACTCAATGTTGTAAATTAACATTCAAAATCCACACAAAAACAAAAACGTTCAATGATATGAGCACAGGAGGGTTTCCTACAATCGATGAACTAAAGTTGGATCCCTCCAAAAAAACAAAAATGCTTTTTGAACAGCTTTTACAAGATTGCTATCACAGACAGCTTTCAGAGCACACTGTCTCCTACTCCTTCCTACTCATACTACCCTAAACTGAGGCTGTACAGATCAATATACAGCCCATGTGACCTGAAATTCCATGAATCAATGCAAAATTCACCTTTGGAGCTCAAAAACAAGGCAAAGTGAGGTGAAGTGCACTACCTGCAATGCACTTCGCCTTAAAATTGGCAGAGTAGTGACCTGGGGAGGCGGAGTAACATGAAGTTATTGTTTCTAATGGACTTTGCATTCCTCATTATAATGCAAATACTCCACTTCGCATTGCGGAACACTCCGTGGATCCGCCTTTACCCCGTGAATCGCTTCGCGGAGCAGATTGAGCTCACTTCGCCCACCACTAATCATACATCTCTTTCTGTCACTCCCCAGCTATCAAATGTATTTTTGAAGTCACTTGCCTACAGTCAACTGGACCAGAGAACTATCAAAGAACGAAGAATGCCACTTTATGTGCTCCCTCTGGGGAAAAGTGTTTGCTCTGTGTGCTGAGCACACATCTCTTTCTGTCCCTCCTCAGCTTTAGAACATGTTTTTGAAGCTTCTTGCCTCCAGTGAACAGAACCAGTAAAATAACTGAGGAAGAAGGTTGCTATTTAGTGTCCCCTCTCCTTGGAAAACAGTTTGCTTTGGGAGATGATCACACATCTTTTTCTGTCAATCCACAGCTATAGAATCATATTTTAGAAGTCTCTTGCCTCCAGTCAA
Source organism: Neoceratodus forsteri (assembly GCA_016271365.2). Classification (NCBI taxonomy): domain Eukaryota; kingdom Metazoa; phylum Chordata; order Ceratodontiformes; family Ceratodontidae; genus Neoceratodus; species Neoceratodus forsteri. The sequence continues at coordinate 164,370,913 of CM028138.1, forward strand.
CAGCAACAGAGAAATGACTGTGGAAAAAGAATGCTTCTTAATGTGCTCTCTCCTCTTGGAAAACAGTTTGCTCTGGATGCTGATCTCACATCCAGTTCTGTCACTCCCCAGCTATGTAACGTGTTTTTGAAGTCTCTTGCCTCCAGTCAACAGGACCAGTGAAATAACACAGGAAAAAGAATGCTACCTAAAGTGCTCCCTCCTCGGAAAACAGTTTGCTCATGGCGCTGATCACACACCTCTTCTGTCACTCCCCCATTTAATATTTTTGAAGTGTCTTGCCTACAGCCTAAATGACCAGAGAATTAACTGTCGAAGAAACACTCTACTTGATGTGATCCCTCCTGGGAAAACAGTTTGCTTTGGGTGCTGATCACACATCTCTTTCTGCCCCTCCCCAGCTTTAGAAAATATGTTTGAAGTCCCTTGCCTCCAGTCAACAGGACCAGTGAAATGAATGAGGAAGAAGAATGCTTCTTGGTGTGATCTCTCCTGGGAAAATAGTTTGTTTTGGGCACTGATCACACATCCCTTTCCGTCACTCCCCAGATACAGAATGTGTTTTTGAAGTCTCTTGCCTCCAGTCAACACTACCAGAAAAATGACTGATAAAGAAGAAAATTTCTTGATGAGCTCTCTCATGGGAAAGCAGCTCTGGGCATTGATAACACATTCCTTTGTCACTCACCAGCTATAGAATGTGTTTTTTGAAGTCTCTTGCCTCCAGTCAACAGGACCAGAGTACTAACACATAAAGAAAAATGCTACTTGATGTTCACCTTCCTAGGAAAACAGTGTGCTCTAGGCACTGATCACACATCTCTATCTGTCCCTCCACAGGTTCAGAATGTGTTTTTGAAGTCTCTTGTCTCCAGTCAATAGCAGTAAAGAAGTGACTGAGGAAGAAGAATGCTACTAGATATGCTCTCTGCTGGGAAAACAATTTGCTCTGGTGCTGATCACACATCTCTGTATGACTTCCAGTAATAGAATGTGTTTTTGAAGTGTCTTGCCTCCAGTCAACAGGATCAGAGAACTAACAGAGGAAAATAAATGCTACTTGATGTTCACCTCCTAGGAAAACAGTATGCTCTGGGTGCTGATCACACATCTCTTTCTGTCCCTCCCGAGCTTTAGAACATGTTTTTGAAGTTTCTTGCTTCTAGTGAACAGGAGCAGTGAAATAAATGAGGAAGAAAAACACTATTTAGTCAGCTCTCTCCTTGGAAAACACTTTGCTCTAGTACTGAACACATATCTCTTTCTGTCACTCTCCAGCTATAGGGCATCTTTTTGAAGTCTTTTGCCTTCAGTCAAAAGGACAAGTGAAATGACTGAGGAAGAAGAACACTTCTTGAGATGATCTCTCCTGGGAAAACAGTTTGTTTTGGACACTGATCCCACATCCCTTTCTGTCACTCCCCAGCTGTAGAATGTGTTTTTGAAGTCTCCTAGCTGCAGTCAACACTACAGAAGAAATGACTGATAAAGAGGGATGCTATTTGATGTGCTCTCTCCTGGGAAAAAAGTTTGCTCTGAGTGCTGATCACACATCTCTTTCTCCCTCCCAAGCTTTAGAACTGGTTTTGGAAGTCTCTTGTCTCCACTTAACAGGCCAAGAACAATGACTGAGGAAGAAGAATGTTGCTTGATGTGCTTTCTCATGGGAAAACAGTATGCTCTGGGCACTGATCACACATATCTTTGTGACTTTCCAGCTATTGATCATGTTTCTGCAGTCCCTTGCCTCCAGGTAACAGGAGTAGAGAAATGACTGTAGAAGAAGAACGCTACTTCATGTTCTCTCTCCTGGGAAGATAGTTCACTCGGGGCACTGATCACACATCTTTTTCTGTCACTCCCTAGCTATAGAACATGTTTTGAAAGTTTCTTACTTTCAGTCAACGCAACCAGAAAAATGACTGATAAAGAAGAAAGCTACTTGATATGCTGTCTTTTGCTAAAACAGTTTGCTCTGGGCGCTGGTCACACATTTCTTTGTGACTCACCAGCTATAGAATGTGTTTTTGAAGTCTCTTGCCTTCAGTCCACAGGACCAGAGAACTAACAAAGGAAGAAGAACACTATTTGATGTTTACCCTTCTAGGAAAACAGTGTGCTCTGGGTGCTGATCACACATCTCTTTCTGTCTCTCCCCGGGTTCAGAATGTGTTTTTGAAGTCTCTTGACTCCAATCAACAAGACCAGTAAAGTAAATGAGGAAGAAGAATGCTACTTTGTTTGCTCTATCCTTGGAAACCAGTTTTCTGTGTGTCCTGATCACACATCTCTTTCTGTCACTCCCTGGTATAGAACATGTTTTTGAAGTTTTTTGCCTCAGGTCAACAGGACCAGTGAAATAACTGAGGAAGAAGAATGCTATTTAGTCTGCTATCTCCTGCGAAAAAAGTTTGCTCCAGTGCTGATTACATATCTCTTTCTGTCACTCCCCAGCTACAGAATGTGTTTTTGAAGTCTCTTGCCTCCAGCCAACAAGACTAGTGAAATATCTGAGGAAGAATAACTCTACTTAATCTGCTCTCTCCTGTGAAAACAGTTTGCACTGAATGCTGATCACACATTTTTTCCTGTCACTCCCCACCTATAGAACATGCTTTTGAAGTCTCTTGCCTCCAGTCAACAGGAACAATGAAACATCTGTAGAAGTATAATGCTACTTGAAGTGCTCTCCTGGTAAAACAGTGTGCTCTGGGCACTGAACACACATCTCTTTTTGTCACTCCCCAGGTCATGTTTTTAGAGTCTCTTGCCTCCAGTCAATAGGTCCAGTGAAATAATTGAGGAAGAAGAATGCAAATTAGTTTGCTGTCTCCTGGGAACATAGTTTAATCTGGGCACTGATCACACATCTCTTTCTGTCACTCCCTATCTATAGAACTTGTTTCTGAAGCCTGTTGCCTCCAGGACCAGAGAAATGGCTGCGGAAGAAGAACACTTCTTGATGTGATCTCTCCTGGGAAAAAAGTTTACTCAGGGTGCTGATCACACAATTATTTCTGTCACCCCCCTGTTATAGAATGAGTTTTTTAAGTCTCTTGCCTCCAGCCAACAGGACCAGAGAAATGACCGTGGAAGAAGAACACTTCTTGATATGCTTTCTGCTGGGAAAACATTTCACTTTGGGCACTGATAATGCATCTTTTTCTGTCATTCCTGAACTATAGAATGTGTTTTTGAAATCTCCCACCTCCAGTCAATAGGACCACAGAAATAATTGTGGAAGAAAAATGCTATTTGATATGCTCTCTCCTAAGAAAACAGCTTGCTCTGGGCACTGGTCATGCATCTCTTTCTGTCACTCCCCAGCTCATGTTTTTGAAGTGTCTTGCCTCCAGTTTATAGGACCAGAGAAATAACTGAAGAAGAAGAAGAATGTTACTTGATGTGAACTCTCCTGGGAAAACAGTTTGATCATACATCTCTTTCTGTCACTCCCCAGCTATAGAATGTGTTTTTGAAGTGTTGTGCCTCCTGTCAACAGGACCAGAGAAATGACTGAGAAAGAAGAATGCTGCTTGGTGTGCTCTTTCCAAATAAAACAGTTTACTCTGGGTGCTGATCACACATCTCTTTGTCACTCACCAGCTACTGAATGTCATTTTGAAATATCTGGCTTCCAGTGAACAGGACCAGATAACTAACAGAAGAAGAAGAATGCTACTTAGTCTACTCTCTACTTGGAAAACAGTTTGCTCTGGCACTGATTACATATTTGTTTTTGTCATTCCCCAGCTATAGAATGTGTTTCTGAAGTCTTTTGCCTCAAGTCAACAGGACCAGTGAAATGACTGAGGAAGAAGAATGCTTCTTGGTGTGATCTCTCCTGAGAAAACGGTTTGCTTTGGGTGCTGATCATGATTCTCTTTTTGTCACCCTGAGCTATAGAACATGTTTTTGAAGTCTTCTGCCTCCAGTCAACTGGGCCACAAAAATAGCTGAGGAAGAACTGCGCTACTAGATGTGCTTTCTACTGGAAAAACAGTTTGCTATGGGCAATGATCACACATTCTTTCTGTTACTCCCCAGATTGTGTTTTTGAAGTGTCTTTCCTCCAGTTTACAGGACCAGAGAAATGATTGATGTGTTCTCTCCTCAGAAAACAGTTTGCTCTGGGCTCTGAACACACATCTCTTCATGCCACCCAGCTACAGAATGTGTTTTTCAAGTCTCTTGCCACCAGTCAACAAGACCAGTGAAATAACTGAGGAAGAAAAACTCTACTTAGTCTTCACTCTGATGGGAAAACAGTTTGCTCTGGGTGCTGATTACACATCTCTTTCTGCCACTCCCCAGCTATAGAACTTGTTTTGGAAGTCACTTGCCTCCAGTCAACAGGGCCACTGAAAACACTGAGAAAGAAGAACGCTACTTGGTGTGCTCTCTCCAAAGAAAACAGTTTACTCTGGGCTCTGATGACACATCTCTTTGTCACTCACCAGCTATAGAACATGTTTGTGAAGTTTCTTGCCTCCAGTCAACAGGACCAGTGAAATAACTGAGGAAGAAGAATGTGACTTGATGTGATCCCTCCTGGGAAAACAGTTTGCTTTGGGTGCTGATCACATATCTCTTTTTGTCACTCCCCAGCGATAGAACATGACTTTTAAGCCTCTTTCCTCCAGTCAACACTGCCAGAGAGATGACTGATAAAGAAGTATGCTACTTGATGTGCTCTCTCCATGGAAAACTGTTTGCTATGGACACTGATCACATATCTCTATGTCACATCCCAGCTGCAGAATGTGTTTTTTAAGTCCCTTGCCTCCAGTCAACAAGACTAGTGAAATTACAGAGGAAGAAAAACTCTACTTAGTCTGCTCTCTCATGGGAAAACAGTTTGATCTGGGTGCTGATCACACATCTCTTTCTGTCACTCCCCAGCTGTAGAACTTGTTTTGGAAGTCTCTTGCCTCCAGTCAACAGTGCAACAGAAATGACTGAGAAAGAAGAATACTTCTTGATGTACTGTCTCCTGGGAAAACAGTTTGCTCTGGTTGCTGACCACACATCTCTTTGTGATTTCCCAACTATAGAACGTGTCTCTGAAGTCTCTTGCCTCCAGTAAACAGGATCAGAGAAATAACTCTGGAGGAAGAACGTTACTTGATGTGCTCTCTCCTGGGAAAATAGTTTGCTCTGGGAGTTGATCACACATCTTTTTCTGTCACTGCCCAGCTATAGAATGTGTTTTTGAAGTCTTTTGCTTCAGTCAACTGGACCAGAGAAATAAGTCTGGAGGAAGAACGTTACTTGATGTGCTCTCTCCTGGGAAAACAGTTTGCTCTGGGCACTGATCACACATCTCTTTCTGTCACTCCCCAGCTCAGGAATGTTTTTTTGAAGCCTCTTGCCTCCATTCAACTGGACCAGTGAAATATCTCAGGAAGAAGAATGCTACTTGATGTTCTCTCTCATGGGAAAACAGTGTGCTCTGGGTACTGATCACACATCTCTTTCCGTCATTACATAGCTATAGAATGTGTTTTTGAATTCTCTTCCCTCCAATCAACAAGACAACTGAAATAACTGAAGAAGAAAAACAGAATTTAGTCTGCTCTCTCCTGGGAAAACAGTTTGCTCTGTGTGCTAATCATGCATCTCTTTCTGTCACTACTCAGCTATAGAATGTGTTTCTGAAGTCTCTTGCCTCTAGTCAATAGGGCCAGTGAAAAAACTGAGGAAAAAGAATGCTACTTAGTCTGATCTCTCCTATGAAAACTGCTTGATCGAGGTGCTGACCACACATCGCTTTCTGTCACTTCCCAGCTATAGAACTTGTTTTTGAAGTCTCTTGCCTCCAGCCAACAGGAACAGTGAACTATCTGAAGAAGAAGAATGCTACTTGATGTGCTCTCTCCTGGTAAAACAGTGTGCTCTCAGCACTGAACAAACATCTCTTTTTGTCACTCCCCAGATCATGTTTTTGAAGTGTATTGCCTCCATTCTATAGGACCAGAGAAATAAATGAAGAAGAACAACATTACTTGGTGTGATCTCTACTGGGAAAACAGTTTGCTCCAATGATGATGCTTCTCTTTGTCACTCCCGAGCTATAAAATGTTTTTGAAGTCTCTTTCCTCCAGTCATCTGGATCAGTGAAAAATCTGAGGAAGAAGAACTCTACTTGATTTGCTCCCTCCTGGGAAAACAGTTTGCTCTGGGTGCTGAAAACACATCTCTTTCTGTCCCTTCCCATGTTTAGAATGTATTTTTGAAGTTTCTTCCCTCTAGTCAACAAGACTAGTGAAATAACTGAGGAAGAAAACTGTGACTTAGTCTGCTGTCTCCTGGGAAAACAGATTTCTCTGGGTGATAATCACACATTTCTTTCTGTCATTCCCAGCTAGAGAATGCGTTTTTGAACTCTCTTGCCACCAGTCTGTAGGACCAGTGAAATAACTGAGGAAGAAGAATGCCACTTATTCTACTCTCTCTCCTGGGAAAATGGTATGCTCTGGGTTCTGATCACACATCTCTTTCTGTCACTCCCTAGCTATAAAATGTGTTTTTGAAGTCTCTTGTTTTCAGCCATGAGCGCCAGTGAAATAACTCAGAAAGAATAATGCTACTTAGTCTGCTCTCTCCTGGGAAAACAGTTTCCTCTGGCACTGATCACATATCTGATTATGTTACTCCCGAGCTATAGAACTTGTTTTTGAAGTCTCTATCCTCTAATCAACAGGACCAGGGAAATAACTAAGGAAGAAGAATGCAACTTGATGTTATCCCTCCTGGGAAACAGTTTGCTTTGGGTGCTGATCACTTATCTCTTTCTGTCATTGATATGAATATTAATAAATATAGAGCACATCATACTTTCCTTAGAAACATAGAAACATAGAAGTTGATGGCAGATAAGGACCGCAAGGCCCATCCAGTCTACCCATTTCTTTTTCTACCTTATAAATGTGCCATCTGCCTTTGCTCTGTTCCTCTTATACAATAAAAAGTACTACCCCTAAAGTGTGTTGCAAGGATTTGTATATTTTATTGATTAATGCTAGAAGTCTGAATAACAAATTAGATGAGCTAAAATGTATCTTGCATAAAGATAAAATTGATATATGTGGCATCACTGAAACATGGTTCTCAGATATTAGTTGGGGTATAGAAATCCTTGGCTATTCAGTTATTAATAAAAACCATCAAAATTCAAAAAGAGGTGGGATCACTTTGTATATAAGCAAACATTTAGATAGTCTTTAAATCCCAATTATTGTAAACCCCAAAACTGATACTGAAATTTTATATGCTAAAATACATACTGATAAAAATATAACAATAGGTCTGTGCTATCGTTCTCCAAATTTAGATTCTATTGGTAACAATTTATTTATGCAAGCTCTTGAGAATCTGGAAACTTATGATGACTTAATTTTGATGGGGGATTTTAATTTCCATCTATCAACTGGCAAACATTAACGGGGAATATCCAGTTAGAAAAAAGATTTATAGGACTTACTCTGCAGCACGATTTAGAACAACTAGTAGCAGAACCGACTACACAGGATAACATATTGGATCTTATCCTAACAAATATTAAAGATATAGGGGAACTCCCTAAGGTGGATGCACCTCTAGGGGATAGTGACCATAATATGGTGTCCTGGAGAATTAAATACTAGTCCATAGTTAATGTTGGTGTTACAAGGACTAAAAATGTTCATAAAGCCAATTGGTGCTGACTGTCACCAAAGAGGAAAGATACCTATGGGTTATCATATCTGATTGAACTTAAGGTATCAAAGCAGTATGCAAAGGCTGCAGGGAGGACCAGTTGCATGCTGGGGTGCATAGGCACAGGCATTACTAGCAGGAGATGGGAGGTGGTGATGCCATTGTATAGAAAACTCGTAAGGCCTCACCTGGAGTACTGCATGCAGTACTGGAGACCACACATATGTAAGGACATAGACAAGGTGGAGGCTATCAAGAGAAGGGCAACAAAGATGGTACATGGCTTGCATCACAAAACATATGAGGAGAAACTATGAGACCTCAATATGTACTCACTGGAGGAGAGAAGAGGAGAGAAAGGGGGACATGATAGAAACTTTCAAGTATCTCAAGGGCATAAACAATGTGCAGGTGGGGGATCTTTTCCAATGTAGAAAATATATCAGAACAAGGAGACATGATATGAAATTGGAGGAGGAGAGAATAAGAGGTAACATAAGAAAGGTTTTCTACACAGAAAGAGTGGTGGATGCTTGGAGCAGTCTGCCACAAGTGGTGGTGGGGCAAGCACAGTGGAGTGGTTTAAACATGCCTGGGACAGGCACAAGAGAACAATGGGTGGGGAGAGAGTAATGAAAAGCCATTGATTACTTAGGGTCAGTGACTGCATACCAGTATAGGGATTACAGGCAGACTAGACAGGCCTAGCGGTCCATATGTGCTGACAATTTCTATGTACCTATGTATTTGGGGCCCTTTATTTAAGTAACCCCTAGGTGGCACTATCCCTTGGGCTATTACCCCTGCCTGCTTGGCTACTAACAGGTTAAGGGGCCTGAATTCTGAAACGGGTGCCTCCACCCAAAGGTCTGGGTTGGTCTGGGTTGTACTAACCAGGTCACAGCCCTCTGGGACACTGTGACCCCCTTATCTTCCACTAGTGGCCCACACTGTACACAACAGTGACTTTCCCAATACCCCAGATATGCAAACCACATACACTTGTACTTGGCACTTACCCCCAGCACTGGTTCCTTCAGCTTGACTCTGGGGACCCCCTGTAAAATAAGGTGATGCAGTACAACAGCAACAATACAATACCTTCAGCATAAACCGACACCACAGTCAATGTAAATTGCAGAAACAAATAAATCTGATTTATTCAGGGGTCTGTAACAAGGAGAGGGAATAATCAGGTTAATTAGCTTGAACACATTAATAATCACACTACTGTGCATGCATTTACAGTCCAACTCAGTCACACTCTCTGGGTACCGAGGATGGGAGAACAGGCTAGCCAGGACTGATGCCTGGGGTAGGCCGGCAGTGCAGCTGGTTGGGGCCCTGTGATGGAGAAAGAACATTTTTATTTATTTATTTATTTTGTTAACCAGGTAAACATATGAGCCAAGGCTCTTTTTCATATGCAACCCGAGACTATAAAATAGTCACAAGTTGTTATACAAAAAGATAACTTTTACATTTACTTAATACAGGAATACAAATACATGACATATAAGACAAACAATGCACACAAATTTTATAATCTGGTGAGTTCAGTTCGTGAAAAGAAAAGCACAAACAATCAGGTGACACAATTTGATTGAACAAAAGTTGCAGGGAGCTAGCTTGATAATTACTCACGATACCCAGGCTATTCACAGGAGGGCTGATGGATGAAAGGTCTGGATTGCCAGAAGAGACAAGGCCCACACAATTTGCTTTGGCACTAGTCTTGTTCAGGCAAGGAGCAGGGGCTGGTCCCTCATCGTTGGATCTTTTCTGTGTCACAGGGTGGTGAGACAAGGCCCTCATGGCTGGGCCTATCTGCGTCAGGCAGCACCGATTAAGTCCGAGATTTTGCTGGGCAGCAGCTTCCAGCACTATCACACAGATCATAGCAATGGGGGAAATCAGATTGCGGTCCCCATCCAGCACTTAGCACATTCACATGTAAAGAAAGTTTACTATACCAGGCAAACAACTCCTCGGTCCCAATCACAAGATCACTGCTAAACCTGGGAGCACTACAGTAGCTTAAGTTCCTGATAGGCCGATCGCGTTTAGCAAAATCTTCGGTCTTCTACAGGGTAAGCCTGGCCCCACAGCAGCAGCTTGCTTTGCTCTCTCAAATTCGGAATTAGTCCGATGAAAATCCTCTCTTCCCTCTCAGGGCCAAAATCAGTCTAGCAGGCCTACAGACAGGCCTTCCGTGGTTCTCCCGTGTGAACTACACCGCAAAAGGCCGCTCGAATACACAGAGGTGCTGCTCCTTCAGCTTCCAACTTGAATCTGGCTTGCCAGCAGACAGTTCAGGAATTTCCCTTAGATCCAAAAGGTCCGATTGGCTGGTTCTGCTGTCAGTCACAACACACTCCCTCTGTTGGTGCAAAAAGGCACCAATGATCCAAAACTACATTTCCCAGAGTCAGGCACCACACAGATCCACTTTATCAGGCTCTATTTTAGAGTCCTCACAACCCCATTGGTCCAATTTGGCAGTTCGGGACCAAAATGTGGAGTACAACAGAAACAGTCCATGCTGCAAAAGAAGCAGGTTAGACAAACTACATTTTCATTACTACACTAATGGGTCACCAGTAATTAGTTACATCTTTCAAAAGTGCTCACTCTGTCAAAGTAGTGATGGCAGAAACAGAGCGATTAGTCAGCAGCTCGAGCAGGACTCGAGCAAGGAACTACACAGACCCCCCATCCAAATTAATTATAACTGAAAACAGGCAGCCCTTAAAGAGACAGTGCTTGGAGGCTGTAAAAGCACTCACTGGCAATCACATTTAAATGGCTTAAACACCGAACACCAAACAGGCTTTGAGCAAATAGACAAGCACTTGGAAGACTTTTGGGAATCCCCATTTGCAGGGGGGGTTACATTTAAATAACAAAGGGGTTAGGACAGATGCCTCCCTCTGTGCAGTACCAGACAGGAAGGTGAACTTAACCAAGTGCTCCATAGACCAGAATGGATGAGGAGGTAAACAGTGCAATACCCCCTCCCCAAACATCAGCAAGACCCTTTACAAATTAGGCATGGGTCTGGGAGTAACAGGGCTGGGGATATTTTTGTTAGATATGAACGTATTCAGTATTTGGATTAAAATCTAGTTACCAAAATATTTTAAGTATTCTGAAAGGAATAGTCAATTTATTGCTGACCCTAATTAGCATGAAAGCTTCCCAGGAACCTAGGAGTCAACTAAGAGTTGCTGAAGGCAGTAACATTCTGATTTTAATCTCCATTCTGAAATGTACTTATTAAATTTGCTTGCAAAGGCACACGTTAGAATTGAAATCAAACTTATTTCCAATTCAAGCACACTCTAGCCGGAGCCGATAGGGCTGTGAAGAGCTACCAAGTGACCAAAGTTACACATATACATAGGAATTATTCGATGCCAGGGTGTTACTTGGCTATTTTTTGGAGCTGTTGCACCAAATTTTCAACATGGCCTTTTTGGGATCCCTCCTCATGAAGAGTGCTAGTGTCATTTTGTTCACTTGTCCCAAAAGGTGATTTCTCAGAGCAACTGTGCTATTCTGTGCCACAAGTGTGAAAACACATTTTGGGCAGGTTGTGGAAAATGACAGCTATACTGTTTTGAAGGAGGTGTGCAAAAATGGCACTTTTGAAAATATGGAGTGAAAATATAAAAACATGGCGAAGTTAGGAGCATGCGTAGAAACTGCACAAAGCACGCTTGTAACGCAGTCATTTTTTTGAACTTTTTCACCACATGAGGTGGGGGGGTGCACATAATGCTGACACTGGGATTGGGTACCCCAATTTTGGTGGATAACATGAAACATCTTTGGGCACACTGGGGTGGGCTCCAAGTGTGCCACATGAGTTGGGGGCACAGAAAAATCTTTGGGCACACTGGGGTGGGCTCCCAGTGTGCCACTTGAGTGGGTGGGGGGCACAGAATGCTGCAGAGCCGGTGGCGGTGATGCAACTGTGCATGCATGGCATTCACGTATGTGCAGTTGAACTGAATGCCAATTTGTCATTCACAACATGATGGCACCAGCAGAACTGTGCATGCGCATGAGTCACGTGCATGTGCAGTTCATGCACCAGAATGCAGAAGTAACAGCCAAAATAGTGTGGCTTTTATTCCGTAGTGGCCAATCATGGTAGAGGGGTTCAAGCTCTGTTGGGCTTTTGGAAGGATACTTCCAAAAGTCCAATGGAAGGTTCCACGATCGGCCATTTTTAAAGCTACTGAATGATCCCCAAATGGCTGAAGGCTCCACCCACAGCCCTAAAAACTGCAACAATTGTAAGGCATGAACTTTGAAATTCGTATAGTCTATAAAACATACTTGACTTTTTAATCAATCAAATGAAATCTGAAAATCAGTGACTTTTTTTCAATAAATCAGTTCAGGAAGTTTAGTTCAGCAGAAATATTTTTATTTACTTTCCAATGTGATAAGTTACATCTGAAAACTGAATTTCCCCGAAAGTCATTATTTCACTGTTTTAACTTGGATGATTTCAAATAGATGCTCAGTCTGCCATTCCCTTGGTCTTCTCTCAGCAATGGGAGCTCTAGTGTTGCACAGTCAAGAAATATAATTCCATGTCTGCTGAAAAGCTGATGCAGGGTTCTTCATAACATAGTTTATGATTAATAGTATAGCTCCTTGTCCCACCAACCTGTATAAGGGATGAGAGAGACAGAATAATTGATTTGACTTTGTATCCTGGGAACATAAATTGCTACTGCATAATCTGATAACTGATTTTCTGACTATGTACATTATGTGTATGTCTAAAATAAAATCATCTTTTTTATTATTGCAAGAAGCTGTGTCACCCAAAGTTATAGTACAACTACAGAGTGAACAGTAAATACATCTTTGAAGAATACATAATATAATATATACTATGTCAATCTTTCCAAATCAAGAATATGGGAACAATAAAGTTATTCTGCTTTTGGTAATTTATTGCCATTAATTGAGCCCTGTTACACAGCAACACAACACTCTGAATAATAGGCAACAAGGCAACATACGTGGGGAAACTGTGGATGAGTGGCATTGTTGGTTGCAGTCTATACATCATTTATTCTATTTATTTAAACAATTAAGGGCCAGATATTCAAAGGTTTGCCCCTAGGCTAAATTAGCACTGCCCGGCAGGCAAACTTAGCCTGGAGCACAAAGCAAGCTATATTCAAAAGGAATAGCCCAGGGCAAACAGCTTCTGAATATAGCATGGGAATGAGGCTGTGCAAACTGGGCTGGGAGTGCAGGGCAAACGTAGCCCTGGAATAAGACAGCACTGAATACAGCAACCAGAAAGTACAAACCACAACAACAACAGAGTGCACAGAGACGTGAGAGTAGGTAGAGAGAAATTATGTGGCCAATGCATGTTCTGGCAAATGCAGGGACCCAGTACAGCTGCAGGCAGCAGCACACATGAAAAAACAGTGATCAAAACTGTATAATATTCCCCGAACCGTTAGTGCTGCGATAACACGTTAGCACGGCTTTAGCGCAGAGCTAAGCGGTTTGCCCGGTGCAAACACATTAGCCCCGCGCTAAACTTTGCCATATTCAAAACTGACATGCAAATGAGCTTACTTAGATAGTCTGTGGGCAAACAGCCACAATAGCATCTCATTATGCCCTGATTTGCATGCAGTTTGCACAGCGTTACTGCAGGGTCCCACAGCTCCTCCTGTAGGTCAGTCTGGAGGTACAGGGGCTGGCCCGGTCTGACCGCAGCTCCACCTGTAGGTCAGTCAGGCAGTGCATGATGATAGCTGCAGGCTTCATGTAAACAGTACAGCACAGCATTGCATATCGTACCCCAGAGGACAACACAGCATAGGCACAGGTGGTGGTAGTGCTGCATGCAACCTTCACACTGTAAGTCATGCTACAGTGCACAGCAGACACTACAGTAGCAAGAGGGCTTGTAGTGTGAGGGACACAACACTGCCTATGGTATGTAGGGCAGTGATGACCACTGCACTGTACACAGTGCCAGACACAGCTTGCAGGTACTTACTGACAGTGGACAGTACTATCACGCTGTTGTGTGATCCACAGATGCTGCACCTGTGACATGGGATGCACACAGTGTCATGTACATGGCTGGCAGTGTGTGCTGTGACATCTGTACAGTTGTGTGGTAGGTGGCTCGGGACATGTGGGATCTGACAGGCACACAGGTGGTGGCATAATCCCACTACTGGCCCATGTGCACTGAGCGATGTGTCCCAGCCTTGTGGCCACACGTGGGCTGTGGTGAGGTCTGGCCACCCATACACCCTTCCCTCACTGGCCACCATGCCCACAGTGCTGCATGTGCTGTGTGTGTGCTGGCATCTGTTACACACCACAGACGTATGGTCTGCAGGTGTGTGCTATATGGCCACACTACCATGCTGTCCCCTGTGGGTCAGATCACCCATCACTGTCTGTGCTTGGCTTGACTGGTGGCAGCTGATGGCATCATGGTGGTGCCATCAGTGAGCAGCATGTGTTCTCCATGTCTTGCAGTATCTAAGTATCATACTGATATGTTACGGCCCCGCAAGCCACGCTAATGATGAGATAGCACCACGCACAGCACGCAAAGCTGTTTGCCCAGGGTTAAGACCAGCTTTTCCTGGGCGGTAATTTGTACCACGCTATGGGTCATGCTAAGTCGCGCTAAACAACTTAGTGCAGCGCTAGTCGCTGAATATTTCATTGCGCATGTATTCATGTTCACTTTGCCCCTTGCATATAATTATTGTTTGCCTTGAGCTAATGCAGTTTGCCTGCACTATTCAGCCTTTTGAATATAGCAGACCCACGCTAATCCCGCGCTAACCCCGCGCAAACATTTTTTGCCCTGAGCAAAGCTTTGAATATCTGGCCCTCAATCTCAGTTTAACTCCACTGTGGTGAAAACCTATTTTGGTTTTAGGTGTATCCTGGTGGTGGTGGCAGCAGGAGTCAGAAGTTAAAATACACCAATGTATCATGAGGGGCAAACACAGTATTTACAGTACTCAGTGCAGCAAATGAATGAAATAAAACTGATGACTCAGAAATCACAGAATAGAAAAAATACATTAATTGTCAGGGGCTGGGAATAACATGTGGCAGTGTACCTGGTTATGTTTGCTATAAAGGGCCAGATATTCAAAACTTTGCCCCTGGGCTAAATTAGCACTGCCCGGCAGGCAAACTTAGCCCGGAGAACAAAGCAAGCTATATTCAAAAAGGAATAGCCCAGGGCAAACAGCTTCTGAACATAGCATGGGAATAAGGCCAGGCAAACTGGGCTGGGAGTGCAGGGCCAACATAGCCTTGGAATAAGACAGCACTGAATATAGCAATCTGGAAGTGCAAACCACAACAACACAGTACACAACGACATGAAAGTAGGTAGAGGTGAACTAGGTGGCCAATGTGCGTGCTATGCAAATGCATGGACACAGTACAGCTGTAGGTAGCAGCAGATGTGAAAGAAGAGTGTTCAAAACTGTATAATACTCTCTGAACCGTTAGCGCCACACTAACAGGTTTGTGAGGCTTTAGCATGGAGCTAAGCCCTTTGCCCTGTGCAAACGCATTTGCCCAGTACTAAACCTTGCCATATTCAAAAGTGACATGCAATTGAACCTACTTAGGTAATCTCTGGGCAAACATCCAGATTAGCATCTCATTATACACTGATTTGCATGCAGTTTGTCCAGCGTTTCTGCTGGGTCCCACAGCTCCACCTGTAGGTCAGTCTGGAAGTACAGGGGCTGGACAGGTCTGGCCACAGCTCCACCTGTAGGTCAGTCTACAAGGACGGCAATAGGGTTCATACAAGGCTCATATTATAAACAGTATGTTTAGACCACACACATTATATACAGTATATACATCAGTTTTGCCAGTAATCAAAGTCCATATTAGAATTTCATGTCAAGGCATAAAGAGAGTTCAGAGCAGTACAACGGCCAGGAGGACTGTTTTGGGGAGCTAGCGGTTACAGCCACAGAGGCTAAGATTGAGAAGATGTAGTTTGAGTCCATTTTTTTTTTGCAGTTAATCTTTTTTATTGAAACTGGGTTTGAGTTCAGCACTAATGTTTTGTGCAAAGGGTGTTATTTCACTCTCATCTATACTAGTTACGGAGCCCTCATCAATATGAAAAGATTCATAAAAGTTGTGCAGAGGGAGGGGAAGGGAGGTGCACTATGACTTTGCCCCCTCTTCTTTTTGTCTTATGCTTGGGCACTAAAGCCCATGTGTTGTCAGATGTTACATGCTCTGATGGAGACACATTAACAGTACCGGGGCCAGATATTCAAAACTTTGCCCCAGGGCAAAATTAGCACTGCCCGGCGGGCAAACTTAGCCCAGAGCACGGAGCAAGCTATATTCAAATGGAATAGCCCAGGGCAAACAGCTTCCAAATATAGCATGGTAATGAGGCCATGCAAACTGGGCTGGGAGTGCAGGGCAAACATTGCCCTGGAATAAGACAGCACTGAATAAAGCAACCAGGAAGTGCAACCCACAACAACAACACAGTACACAGCAACGTGAGGGCAGGAACAGACGAACTATGTGGCCAATGTGTGTGCCAGCAAATGCATGGACTCAGTACAGCTGCAGGAAGCAGCAGATATGAAAGAACAGTGATCAAAATTGAATATTATTCCCCGTATCATAGCGCCACGCTAACACATTAGCGCGGAGCTAAGCAGTTAGCCCGGGGCAAACACATTTGCCTGGAGCTAAAATGTGCCATATTCAAAAGTGCCATGCAAATGAGCCTACTTAGGTAGTCTCTGGGCAAACAACCGGATTAGCATCTCATTATACCCTGATTTGCATGCAGTTTGCCCAGCGTTACTGCAGGGTCCCACAGAGCCACCTGTAGGTCAGTCTGGAAGTACAGAGGCTGACCAGGTCCAACCGCAGCTCCACCTGTAGGTCAGTCTGGAAGTACAGGGGCTAACCAGGTCCAACCGCATTTCCACCTGTAGGTCAGTCTGGCAGTGCACAATGATAGCTGCAGGCTACATGTAAACAGTACAGCATAGCATAGCATATTGTACCCCAGGGGACAGGACAGCATAGGCACAGGTGGTGGTGGTGCTGCATGCAACTGTCACACTGTAGAAACAAAGAAACATAGAAACATAGACTTTGACGGCAGATAAGGACCACTTGGCCCATCTAGTCTGCCCATTTCCTCATTTCACAGGATAGGCCGAGATCCTAGTTAACCAACAGCCTATTTCTTCCTACCCCCACAAGAATTGCCTTTATGTCTGTCCCATGCATTCTTGAATTCTCCCACAGTTTTAGACCCCACAACCTCCTCAGGAAGGCTGTTTCATGCATCCACTACCCTCTCTGTGAAATAATACTTCCTCACATTGCCCCTGAACCGCCCACCCTCTATCTTTAAATTGTGTCCCCTTGTTCTTGCAAGTCTCTTTTTCTGAAAGATGCTACCCTCTTGGACTTTGTTGATTCCACTGAGGTACTTAAAAGTTTCTATCATGTCCCCCCTCTCCCTCCTTTCCTCAAGGGTATACATATTAAGCTCCCTTAGTCTCTCCTCATACGGCTTCTCCTACAGACCCTGCACCATTTTAGTTGCCCTCCTCTGGACTACCTCTATCCTGTCTATGTCCTTGCGGAGATGGGGTCTCCAGAACTGGACACAGTACTCCAGATGGGGTCTCAACAACTGTCTGTACAGAGGGATAACAACTTCCTGTTTTCTGCTGCTGATGCCTCTCCCTATACATCCCAGTATACCCCCAGCCCGCCCTACTGCCTTCTCACATTGCTTGCTAACCTTAAGGTCATCTGATATGATTACCCCCAGGTCCCTTTCCTTTTTTGTTGTTGTTACTACCTCCCCACCCATTGTGTATTCTTCCCCTTGGTTCTTGTTTCCCAGGTGCATTATTTTGCACTTCTTTGCATTGAATCTTAGCTGCGCATTTGACCATTCCTCCAACCTTGCCAAGTCCCTTTTCATCCTTTCCACGCCTCCTTGTGTATCAACCCTGTTGCAGATCTTTGTGTCATCTGCAAAAATGCATACTTTTCCTTCCAGTCCCTCTGCAATGGCACTGATGAAGACATTAAAAAGGACTGGACCCAATACTGAACCCTGCGGTACCCCACTAGTAACCTCTCTTTCTTTAGAGTGGACTCCATTTACAATTACGTTCTGTGTCCTGTTGTCCAGCCAATGTTTTACTCAGGCTACCACCCTGGGACCCACTCCCTGGCTGGTTAATTTGACTATTAATCTTTTGTGTGGGACTGTGTCAAATGCCTTGCTAAAGTCTAGGTAGGCCATGTCCACAGCCCCTCCCTGGTCTACTACTTTGGTCACCCAGTCAACTATTAGATTCGTCTGACATGACCTTCCTGCTGTGAATCCATGCTGCCTTGGGTCCTGTGCTCCACTGGCCTCTAGGTACTCAACTATTCTTTCCTTCAGAAGTGACTCCATCACTTTCCCTACCACAGAGGTCAGACTGACAGGTCTGTAGTTTCCTGCCTCTGTCTTGGTCCCACTTCTGTGAAGGGGAATCACATCTGCCTTCCTCCAGTCCTCGGGTACCACACCATCCTCCCATGATTTATTAAAAAGAGTAGAGAGAGAGAGTTTCACTAGTTCCTCCCTTAATTCTTTTAGAATTCTGGGGTGAATTCCATCAGGACCCATTGCTTTGTCCACCTTCAGTTTTAGGAGTTCTTGCAGAACCCTTTCTTCTGTGAAAGGACTGGGATCGACCCCCCTATCAAGAGTGCTTCTGTTAATTGGATTAGGCACTTCCCCCTCCTCTTTTGTGAATACTGAGCAGAAATATTCATTCAGTATCCCTGCTTTTTCACTGTCCCCTGCCCACCCACTGTTCATTCTATTCAGCCTCACTATCCCTCCTTTGTCTTTCTACGCGTGATGTACCTATAAAAGGTTTTATCCCCTCTTAACTGAGTTGGCTATCTTTTCCTCAGTTTGGGCCTTTGCTATTCGACTCCTCCTGCTTCCTTCTGCCTTGACTGGTACAGCTCTCAGTCCTGCTCCTTCTGTGTTTCCTTACTTCCGGAATGCTATCTTTTTCTTCCTGACTTTCACAGCCACCTCTTTTGAGAACCATAGTGGCTTTTTCTTTCATTTTGATTTGTTTATTTGCTTCACACAAAGGCTTGTTGCCTCTGTGATGGCAGTTTTGATGATTCCCCATTGTTGCTCCACACCTCCTTCTAGCCTGTTTGCTAGTGCTTTTCTGAGGCACTCCCCCATCTTTCCAAAGTCAGCTCTCCTAAAGTCCAGTACCCTCACTTTTGTATGGCTTGACTCTGTAGCTGAGTTTAATGTGAACCACACTGTTTGATGGTCACTTGTCCCCAGATGGCAACCCACTTCTAGAGCTGAGATCCTCTCACTGTCCCCATTTGAGAGTACGAGGTCTAAGATTGCCCCCTCATGAGTGGGTTCTGAAACTAGCTGTCTGAGGCCTGCCACCTGTAGAGCATCAAGAATGGCTCTGCTCTTGGATGTGGCTGCAGCAAATGTGCTCCAGTTAACATCTGGCATATTCAGATCTCCCATCAATAGTATCTCCCCTTTCTCTGCCATTCTAAGAATGTCTTCTATCATATCCTTGTCCATTCCCTTCCCCTGACATGGGGGTCTGTACACAACCCCTGTGTGGATTGTGATGCCCTTTCCAGTCTCCAAGGTGACCCACAGTGCCTCCTCTCCTCCCTGTTTACTCTTTTGTTCAGTTGCTTTTATCCCTTCCTTTACATAGAGAGCTACTCCTCCCCCTCTTCCCCCTGCCTGTCTCTCCTGTAGGTTATGTACCCTGGTATGTTAACATCCCAGTCATGTTTCTCTGTGTACCATGTTTCTGTGACTGCTACGATATCCAGGCATCCCTCTTCCATGAAGGACACCAGCTCAGGGAGCTTGTTGCCCAGACTATGGGCATTGGTACTCATTACCCTCCATTTCCTGATGGCCTTACTCCCTTTTGCCCCATCTCTGTCCTTCTTGCCTTTGTCACTTTCTCCATTTACCCCTGCCCTTCTCCCTATCGACACCTCTATGTTGGTGTTTGCCACACCTACTACCGTGATTATTTGGGGGGGCTAGGATTTCCCTGCTCCTTTCCAGTGCCTCCCCCCTTGGCTAGTTTAAAAGCTTGCCAATGAAGGATTTAAACCTATCACCTAGGATCCTGGTCCCCCTCCCGGACAGATGCAGCCCATCATGCCAGTATAGGCTTGCATCACTCCAGGTGGACTCCCAGTCCCCAATGAAGCCAAATCCCTGAGCTCCACACCAATTTTTCAACCACTGATTTAATCCCATGGTGGAACACCCTAGCCTCTCCTATGCCATAGATGGGCAGCACCTCCAGAAGGTTACTGTGTGTGCTACTTGACTAAGGCCCTCCCAATTCCACAAACTCTTCCTGCACTTCTCTAATCCCTTTCTTAGCCAGGTCATTTGTCCCTAGGTGGACAATGGCATCCAGCTCCCTCCCTGTGCAGCTGCTCCAGCAATCCTGAGGATTCGCTCCCTGTCCCTTCAAGCCATGGTGCCAGGCAGGCACCTTACCTCCCTCTCCCCTTCCTCCCCCAGTTCTACCTTTCTAACAATGGAGTCCCCCACCAGGAGTTGCTACAGTGCACAGCAGACACTACAGTAGCAAGGGGGCCAGTAGTGTGAGAGACACAGCACTGCCTATGGTGTGTAGGGCAGTGATGATGGCTGCACTGTACACAGTGACTGGCCCAACCTGCAGGTGTTTACTGACAGTGGACATTACTGTTACACTGTTGTGTGACCCACAGATGCTGCACCTGTGGCATGGGATGCTCACAGTGACATGTACATTTCTGGCTTTGTGTGCTGTGGCAGTTGTACAGCTGTGTGGTATGTGGCCGGGGGGGCATATATTATCAGAAACACACACTGGTGTTGGGGTATTCCCAATACTGGCCCATGTACACTGCATGATGTGTCCCAGCCTTGTGGCCACACCTGGTCTGTGGCACAGCCTGGCCACCCATACATGCTCCCCTCAACATCCTCCATGCCCACAGTGCTGCATGTGTGTGCTGGCATCTGTTGGTGTCCACAGAAGTGTGGTCTGCAGGTGTGTGCTATATGGCCACACTGCCATGCTGTCCGCTGGTGGCAGGGTCACCACTTACTGCCTGGCATGGCTGGGACTGGTGGCAGATGATGGCATCATTGTGATGCCATCAGTTAGTAGCTGTTTCCTCTATGTTTAACTTTATCTATGTGTCATATTTATTTGTTAGGGTCGCGCAAAACCGCGCTAAGCCCTCGCAAACACCAGCAGAAGCCAAAGTGTCACGCAAAAGCTGATTTTGCCCAGCGTTAAGACAAGCTTTCCTGGTGGTTGCACCGCGACTAAGTGTTCGCTAAGTCACGCAAAACCACTTAGCGCGGCGCTAGTCACTGAATATAGCATTGCGCCTGTATTCATGTCAGTTTGCCCCTTGCATACATTATAATCTTGCCCGGTGCTAACGCAGTTTGCCCGTGCTATTTGACCTTTTGAATATAGCAGACCCGCTCTAATCCCGCGCTAAACCTGTGCAAATGGTTTTTGCCCAGCGCAAAGTTTTGAATATCTGGCCCGTAGTATCTTACAGAATTCATTATTTAAGAATTATGATAAAGCTGACTTTACATCTATAAAAAAATATCTAAGTAACATACCATTGGAAGATATTTTGTTACCCCTCACTCTTGAGGAATCCTGGACCTATCTGAAAAATATTATTTTAGAGCTGGAAACTAAATATGTTCCCATAAAGAATAAATGTAACAGCAAGGGGCAAATTCCACCCTGACTAAATAATCATATAATTAAGTTAACTCACCATAAAAATAAACTTTTCCACAAACTAAAAAAGGCCCCAAATTATGAAAAATGAAAATTTATTGTGCTTCCAGTCATCTCTAAAAAAACTAAAAAATGCAATTAGATTGGCTAAAGGTAATCTGGAATTGAAAATTGCACACACCAAAAATGGACACAAATCCCTATTAGCCTATCAGAACAAAAAAAAGGGTAGGTCAAGGCAAATTAGACCATTAAAAAAGGACAATAGTTTAATTACTACAGACAAAGACATAGCCAATACTTTCAACCAATACTTCTGTTCAGTATTCTTAAAGAAATACCCTATAAGGAACCCAACTGTATTGGTCACTAAACAAAATCCACCCCTAGTAACTAATGAACAGACAGAGCAGGCATTAAGATCTCTGAATAAAAAGTGTAGCCCTGGACCTGATGGTATTAGTTTACGATTCCTAATTGAAACTTCAGAAATAATAACATTTCCATTAACCATTATTTTTAATAAATCCCTTAGTGAATCTACTGTCCCATCTGATTGGTTAAAAGCCTATGTATCACCCATTTTTCAGAAAGTGAGTAGAGCAGACACAGCAAATTATCGTCCCATTAGTTTGTACCATGCAAACTTCTTGAAAGAATAATTAAAAACATATTAGAAACAGAACTTCATAAATTCAATTTTAATGACAGTACACAACATGGATTTAAGCATGGGCACTCCTGTACATCCAACCTTGTAACCTTTTATAATAACATCAGTCAGGGGCTTGACTCTAACATACCCATGGATGTAATTCTTTTGGATTACAGCAAGGCTTTTGACCGTGTCCCACATGAGACACTAATTAGTAAACTATTATATATGGAACTCCTTACCAATCTTGTATCCTGGGTCAATAGTTGGTTGACAGATAGGATTCAGCAGGTTAGAATTAATGGTGAATTATCAGATAGTGGTAGAGTGATGAGTGGAGTGCCTCAGGGCTCTGTTCTTGGGCCTACCGTTTAATCTATACATCTCTGATATGCAATTAAATTCCAATAACGCCCTTTCCAAATTTGCAGAAGATTCAAAACTGGGTGGTAGGGTGGACTTGGATACTAACATTAAACAAATGATACACGACCTTGATAGTATTGACACATGGGCAACTTTAAGCAACATGGGTTTCAATACAGATAAATGTATGGTACTTCACTTTGGAAGAAACAATCCAATTCACCCCTATAAACTTAAAGGAATCACACTAAAAATCTCTAATAATAAAAAAGATCTTGGGATTATAATTAACATTATAAAATGGTCTAAAAAATCCACAATGCTGATTGGCTAAAACCTAGTTTCAGCCATGTCCTTATCAGCATGTATTGTGTCAACTGGCACTAATTCTGTCAAACTCAGCCACACCACACAAAAATATCACTGTGCCCGACACCATGCTCTGAAGAAAAACAACCTGCAGCTCAGTCCCAGAGCTCTGTGCTAAGCTAAGCAGATGTCCAACCAGAAGAGCGGTGCTACCAACAGAAAAAACAGCCATATATACAACAGCCTCCAGTTCCTAAATGACAAAAATAATCTGCTGACTTCGTATCTGTTATTTATTTCTTATTTTTTCACTGCCCGTGTGACCCTGGCCACCAGTGTGCAGCTCTTATTCTCAGGATTTGAAAAGGCGCTGAGAAACTCCTGACTGAGTGGAGCAAACTGCAAGGTAACTATTACAAATCCCGGAAAATATCCACCCTTACTTCTCCTTTAGCCACTGGCGAAAGACACACCGGATTTAAATAAATAAAAAACTCAGTCCTCCACTGCTACTGTTAATCATCAACCTCATGTACTACTGGCAGGCATACATCGTGACACTCCAGGCTGTCCACACACCTGTATCCCAGTCAGAAAAGCCGTTCTGAATAAATCTGTCACACAGCTTAACAACCCCCCCCACTTTACAATCATACACAAACTAGTTAAGCAAATTTAATTTTAAAGAGAAAGGATCACCTCTACTCCCTGAGATTAAATCAGCCACTCCTACTAAGTTGCTTGTGATCCACCGAGCATCCCGCGTGCTAGGAACAAACGGCTTACCTCTACTGGTGACTCCACTAGCAGCCAGTGCCACAACTGTTCCCCTTATTTATTTATTTAATTACTGTACAAATAACACACAGCTGAAGTTATGCACAATAACTCCATGTCATCTCTTAAAATGAGGTACAGGACTTCCGGTGACATCACGGACATGGTGGGTAGCTAACTTTAAGGGCTCCTTGACCACCTCAACCCAATACAGAGAAATCAGCAAGAAAGACACTCCAATACAGCTTTTTCTTTAGCAAGGCTGATACTATACATGGCAGGGAAATCGCAGACGGCAAAAGGAAACTGATTCTCTTTGTCCTCAGCAAGTAAAATGAAGCAAACAACCCTGAGCAGGCCACAGGAAAGCCTAATGGCTTTACCACAACGTAGAAGGCTCTCCTCAGAATCATCGGCGGACTGGGATCAGGATGATACGGAACAATCGGAAAGCAACCAAACTTTGAAAAAGACCTTAGCTACAGTAAATAAAATTGATTCAGCACTGGCTGACCTGAGTCAAGATGTGAAAGCTCTAGACAGGAAAGTTTCAACGTCGGAAGCCAGAATCTGAGACTTGTCTGAGGCATAGGAAACTACAGAGCGACTTCTGTTATTTTTACTCCAGAGAGATTGAAAAACTCAAGCCAAATTAGAAGATTTAGAAAACCGCTCCCGTAGGAACAATTTCAGAATTCATGGAATCCCCGAGGGGGCCAAAGAAGGCTTTCCAATGACAGCGGACGTTGAGCAGCAAGTACTGTGAGCAGTTCTCTCTCTCTCCACCTCCTGACCTGAATTTAGAGGTCGACTGTGCCCATAGATCTCTAATCCCGGAACCAACGGAGCCCAATGCAAGGCCCCGCTCCCTGATAGTTTGAATGTTACATTTCCAAACTAAAGAGTGGATCATTTATGAAGCTTGGAGGCTTAAAGACTTAAAATACCAGGATACAACAATTTTCTTTGACCAGGATTTCTCCTCAGCCCTGCAAGCCGAAAGGCAAAAAGTAAGAGGGGTTATAAGGGAGCTTCAGCTGCAAAAAGAAATAAAGGCACAGTTGCTTTTCCCAGTGAGGCTGAGAATCTACCTGGAGTCAGGAACCAAGACCTTCCCTTCCCTGGTTGAGGTGAGTGCCGCCTTGAAGGAGCTTCAAGTTGCGGTGCCAAATTTGGAACACGAGATTTTAGAGAAAAAGTTAAGCATTGGAGCCTGGAACATGGTATCTCACAATCAGACTAGGAAACGAGGCCTGCCAAGATCCATCACGATGGCAAATGTAGGGGACATTGCTAAATTATTGCTTCATGCTGAGAAGAGAAACAGGACCCAGAACGAGGAAAAAACAACCTCACCATCTTCAAAAGACTGAGTTTACTAGCATGTGGAGAGTATTTTGAGGAATGAGTACTGGAGCCCAAATGGAAAACGGCGTATGCCTGTGTGAATGTATCAGTGGCTCTGCAAGTTAACTATTACTATAGCGTGATCGAGGAGGACTAAACAGTGGTTCCGTACAGACTATCTGTCCTCGGTCCATGAATGCATCCTTCTTTTGTGGGGACACTGGGTTTTGAGGTGGGGGGGTTTCCTCTATTCTCACATATTTGGCCCTACTAGATACTGGAACTGAATGGGCAATGACATGCTTGAGCTACTAGAGGATGGTAGAGGGCCATACAGAACATAAATGTTTGATGGGGGTTTCGTTTTTTTTTTTAGCTACTTCCCCCTATAGAGATGGCCTCGGGGGGACCTCTCTCTCTAGTCTTCTTTCTTCGCTCCTCTCCTTTCTCACTGTCTAAACCTCTCAAATAGAACTCTCACTGCCTTAGGCTGGGGATTCTTCCCTTTTTATTATATATAAAAACAGGGGAATAAGGGGAAAGTGACTGGCTATTCAAAGAGGAAATTTTATTGGAGGAAGTTGTAAAGCACAAGAGGGTGGGGGTGGTGGGGTGGTTATGGTCTGAGTGGCTCTTTCCATATACACAAAGTGACATCTAGTAGACCAACCGTTGTCAGCCCAGGAAGTCATTTAGTTGGCCAAGGCGACAATGCCCCTTAACATCAGAGGGGTAGTGATCATGTCACATGTGTGACAACTCTTGGTGGCCTTTGACTACCAGAGTTAATTTTCCTAGGAAGTCAATTTAACAGATACTTGTTTTGGTTTAGATAAAAGTTCTTATTGTGGATCCAGGTTGGATCTGATGTTTCCACCTAATTGGTTGGTGTTACTAGTTTATCAGTTTTAAATGTTTCTGGTCAAAGTAAGTCAACATGGGTTCAAAGAAGAAAAGGGGGTCTGGATTGGCCTTGGGGATCCTATAGGGCCGGGATGTGTATTCTTGTGGGACAGTATGAATGAAAAGATAATTCACTGGAATAGATTATGGCTGTGCACTTAAGGATTATTTCCTATAATGTAAATGGGTTTAATGCCCCCATTAAGAGAGCCAAAATCCTAATGGAACTCAATTGGAGGGGCTGTGACATAGCTCTCCTCCAGGAGACCACCTCTCAGAGATGGAGCACATGAAATTAAGATGGCAATGGGTGGGCAGAGTGCTATCTATCTCGGGCAAAGAGACAAAAAAAGCCGGAGTTGCGATATGAAAAAAAAAAACCTCCCCATTCTGTATCCAGGAGGTAGAGGTCATACTTCAGGGTAGTAGCATCAGAGTCTCGGGTTCAATTCAGGGTAACCTAATTCATGTGGTAAACATTTACACCCCCAAAAGTGGGGCAGCCACTTTCTATCAGGAAGTCTTTCAGAGGGTGGTGTCGCTTCCTAGGGGTCAGTTAATACTTGGAGGTGACTTCAACACCACATTGTGCCCAGCTTTAGACCAATCCTCTGGCAAATTGGAGACTTCTAAACAGGCCATGAGGTGCCTGGACACATTAATGCGGGGGGGGGGGCTTCAGGACATCTGGAGACTTCATCACAAAAAAGAAAAGGATTACACATTCTACTCAGTCCCCCAGACATCATACTCTCGTATAGATTTCTTTATAACATATACCACAGATATTCACTTATTCTCTAACTCTGTAATTTACCCAATAACTATTTCAGACCATGCTCCAGTTTCTGTTGATTTTGTTTGGGATAGGGAACCTAAGACAACAAATCGGAGATTGAATATTTCATTACTTAATGACAAAAATGTCATACGACAAATCACGGAGGATATAAAAAAATCTTATGATAGATTCCCCTATATCAGACAGTACCCCAATGGTGTGGTGGGATAAAATGAAGGCTGTCCTAAGGGGACAACTAATAAGTTTAGCCTCAGCTAGGAAGAAATCGAGGAGTAAAAAAGATAGAAGAACTGCAAACTAAGATAAAAGGGTTAGAATGGTAACATAAAGGTAACCCAAGAGGTAAGGAGAAAATTTGGAGGGAACTAATGGAAATGAGGACAGTACTTTATAAGTTAGAAGCTGAAAAGGTGGAATGGATGCTGCGTTATACAAATCAAAAATATTCTGAGGGTGGGGGCAGGGCTTTAAAGCTCCTTCGCTATGAGACTGAGAAGGGAACAAGCGAGCAGACATGTCCTATCCCTCCAAAGTGGAAAAGGGGACACATCCCGGATAGAAAAACCTAGAGAAATAGCCAAGGTCTTTAAAAATTATTACGTGGAGTTATACAGAGAAGGGAGGGATCCAGAAGATGTGCAAAAAAAAATGCAGAACTCGTTCTGAAGGCCCTGAAGTTACCCAAGCTGTCCCCAGGAATGCAGCAAGAGCTTTCTGTCCCTATCACAGAAAAGGAGATAGCAGCAGTCATAGATAAGCTTCCCTCAGGCAAGTCCCTGGGTCCCAATGGCTACCCGACTGAGTTTTATAAAAAATTAAAAAAAACACTAGCATCCAAATTGGCTATGGTGCTGAATGCCATCCTAGAGAATAATGAGCTCCCAAGTTCATGGAGTGAAGCTATAATTACGGTTATCCCGAAACAGGAAATCCCCAGAGCTTTGTGAGTCATACAGGCCCATCTCCCTGTTAAACCAAGATTATAAAATTCTTACAAAAATCCTAGCTAACCAACTACAAAAGCATATTGAAAATTTGATACATCCGGATCAAACCAGATTCATACCAAACAGACATATGTCTGATAATATCAGGTGTTTGCTAAATATCTTGGACCACAAGAATGCCTCCCAGAACATCCAGATTGCTATTTTTCTGGACACAGAAAAGGCCTTTGATAGACTAAACTGGTCATACTTAAAAGCGGTTCTCACAAAGATGTGGTTTGAAGGTGCCTTTCTACAATGGGCCACCTTGGTCTATCAGAACCCTTCGGCTAGGGTCAGGGTTAATGGGACTCTGTCAGAGGCCTTTCCGTTTAGGAGGGACACCAGGCAGGGATGCCCCCTGTCGCCCTTGCTTTTCGCACTGGTCATAGAGCCCCTTGCCCAGGCCATAAGGGAGGAGAGCAAAATACAGGGCATTAATATAGCACAGGCCCAGAACAAAGTGTCACTTTATGCAGACAACATGGTGATATATATGCAGGACCCTGGGAAGTCAATCCCACCCCTATGGCCCTTTTGGATCAGTTTGGGAAGCTCTCTGGCTTTAAAATTTATATGGATAAATCTGAGGTCCTGCCCATGAAGGGGAAAATCACACAGAGTTTGTATAGGCTGATTCCGTCTAACTGGGTTAGAGAAAAGGTAAGGTACTTAGGGATTCATATTCCGATCAAATTATCAAAACTGCATCAAGTTAATTATGGTGCACTCCAGAAAGCTGTTTTTTCAGATATAAATAGGTGGCACTCTCTGCCTCTTACTTTTATTCATAGGATAGACATGGTGAAGATGAACGTGCTCCCTAAATATCTTTTTTTGTTCACTAATTTGCCCCTGGCCTTTTCCAGAAGGGATTGGAAAGAACCAAAACAAAAGATCTCAAGATTCATTTGGGCGGGAAGGAAACCCAGAAAGTGATGGGATCTCCTTATAGAGACAAAGACAAGGAGGGGCAAGGGAGTTCCTGATTTATGTAATAATTATAAAGCACCTCAAGTGGTGCCTATCCTAAGCATATTAAATCCAGGCCAGAGAGGGAGGTGGTCTCTTATGGGACAAAGGGGCGCATCAAAACATACCGCTTAAGTTGCTGCCCTGGGTTGGAATGCACTCAGATCTTAAACTAATCAATAATAAATGGACCAAACATACCCTCAAAGTATGGCTGGAGGTGCAGCAACACTGGGGGGGGGGTGACTCCTGTCTGGAAGTATATTCCCCTTTGCTCTCTGCTGGGATTTCCAGCCTCCTCAGGAGATCCTTGCTTCAAGAGGTGGCAGGAAAAGGGACTGCTTTTTCTTACCCAATTTTTTCAAAGGGACACGTTGAAATCCTTTTTGGAAATGCAAGGTGACTATAACCTTCCAAAACAGAACTTTTATAGATACAGTACCTACAATGCCGGCATTACATCTTGACAAATGTGGGCATGGGGGAGATTCTTGCAGACCCTCCAGTCCCAGTGAGAACCACCTTCCTCAAAAGCAAGGGGATAGACTCGACGGGATATATATCATTTATTTACAAGTCACTTTAAGAGAAGGTGGGTAAATTACCGACTCAACAAATTGAACGAAAATGGGAGGAGGAGCTAGGTTTGCATCTTGCAGAAGAGGATTGGGTAAGAATTTGGGCAGGGATCCCCAGCACATCCAGTTCTCCAAGTTGGGGGGATTTCAGGTGGAGAGTGGTTACCAGGTATTTTATTCCTCCAATTGTCTCGGCACACTATTCAAAGGGTATATCACAGGAGTGTTGGAGGAGATGTGGAGGAGTTGGTTCTTATGCCCACATATTTTGGGACTGCCCCCAGATAAATAATTACTGGAAGCTGGTTGCACAGGTGTTACAGAACATTTTTCAGTGGAACTGTGTGCTGACTAGCTCTCACTTGATCCATGGTCTTCCACCCAGTGAAGGGAGAACCAAAAATCAGAGATACTTATACTACAGTATATATTAGTAGCAGCTGCACTAAAAGTGATTACTCAACACTGGTTAAGCTCTGACCAGTTATCCATTTCGATGTGGAGGGCCAATATTAACAGAATTAAAGCGATGGAGGCCATAACGACCCGGTTAAGAACACAAACAGATCAATTCAATGTAAAATGGCTTCCATTTTATGAATACATTGAAAATCTGGAGGGCACTCCCATATTAGACCAATATTTGCTACCCTGAAATACTTTGCACTCACGTCGACCAGAAAGTTAATTTTTCTTTTCTCATCTTTGCTTTGGCTTTATTGTTTCTGTGAGAATATGATTAGAGTACTTATGGAAAAATCAAATAATTAAGACTAGATCATTACATAAGGCAATTCTTGTGGGGGGTAGGAAGAAATAGGCTGTTGGTTAACTAGGATCTGCGGCCTATCCTGTAGGTAGGGCAATAGGCAGACTAGATGGGCCAAGCGGTCCTTATCTGCCGTCAAAGTCTATGTTCCTATGTTTCTATTACAAGTATGGTTAATCAAGTAGAACCTATGTAATTGTTAAATAGTTTAAAACAGATTGTGCAATGAAGGATTTAAAGGACAGGGTTAGTGGGAATGCATTTCCCCATGGCACTTTTTAAGCGTCACTAGGATAGTTGCACCTTCATTTACGGTAGTAATAAGGGGGAAGTATTCCTGGGAGTCATACTGAAACCTGTATATTCGGAAAAAGTTAGAAGTGCTTTTTAAGTAGTGAATACTGGATGTATTGTAATCCTTCAAAGGAATGTATATTATACACTGAATTCATGGAAGTCTTTTTAAACTCTTAACAAAGAATTATGCAAGTTCAAAAAAAAAAATAAAATGAGGTACAAGCCAGACCGTTCTCCAGGGCAGCCAGTAAGAGGCACGCTTGCTCCCAATCCAGATCCACCAGGCGGCAAGTACATAAACACACAACAAGCAACCTGTGATTTCATTGCCTGCTGAAAAACAAATGCTCAGCAGAAAAAATAAAGGAATACAATGTGTGTGTGCTGGGTATGTGGGGAAAGAAATACAATGTGGGTGTGGGGTGGAAGCGAGGGGGATTTTACATACGTTCTGCATTACAAATAAAGGAACTATTTTTTCAACTTTTCTACTTTTTTTTTAAATCTTTATGTGCACTTTTTATAAGCATTTTTTTAAATTAACTTTTTTACAGGGGGACCCATTTTATAAGCACACTAAGACACTCTGAGGTGTGGATTATCTCCTGATAAGAGCATGCCCAGGTGCTTAAGGCACTTGGCGCAAGCGCCTTGTGCCTAACAATGTACCTGGGCGTGCTCTTATCAGGAGATAACCCACACCTCGTTGTGTTTTATTGCTTGCATAAACTAACTTCTAATGATCATTGTGATAAAATAACAAAAAACTTAAATGCTCTACTGAGAAGAATAGACCAAACATTCATTTCAAAAACTTGAAAATTGTTTAATCCCCCTTTACAGAACTTATATTGGGCCATTTTCAGATTATGGGTTACCCTTCTGGAATGCATATTTAAAGAAGGACATAACTAGGGTAGAGCAGATTCAGAGAAGTGCTACCAGAATGGCCCCCATTTATCCTAATTAGATTATCCAAAAAGACTTCAGAAACTAAATTTGTACTCCCTACAACAAAGACACACTAGAGGTGACCTCTTATTTCTATATAAGTTGTTTAAAAATCCATCACTAATGCAGCAATGTGGTATACATTACACCAAAAGAAAATTAGTACCAAGAATATATACTAAACAACTCAGAACAAACCTTAGACTAAATTATTTTTCAGTGAGAGCTCCAAAATTATGGAACAAACTTCCACATAATTTAATAAATAGTGAAACCTTTGAAACATTTAAAAAGGGATTAGACACATGGCTAACCCAATATTAAAATTATGTTCCACAAACTTGTGGGGGGCATTCTCGATGGGCCATGGCATGCTTATGCCCCATGAACACCGAGTAAACCAAATAATCAGGTGTACCATGCTGCTTTTGTTGCATACAGCCTTGTTGTCTGTTGCTGCTGTATCCATGCCCTCATCCTTGTTTTGCCCAGAGTTAAGAATACCTTCTTCTGGGTGATAATTTGCACTGCTCCAAGTGTCACACAAAGTCCCACAAACAAAATTTGCATGGCTCTAATAAATTGAATATAGCATAGCGCTTGTATTCATGTACATGCCCCTTCTCTTTATTCAGTTCATACATTATAATTTTGCTTAGCACTAATTCAGTTTGCCCACTCCAGTTTTCCTTTTAAATATAGGGGACCCGCACAATTGAGTTGCACACCTGGTGCAAATTGTTTGCGTCCAGTGAAAAGTTTTGAATATCTGTCCCCAGCTGTTTCTCCAGGGGACTTATTAGAGAACGTATCTATAAAGGTACATTTGGACGTAGTGCAGCTAGTCAAAGCTCATTCAAAGAAGCACCACTTTGAAGTCCCCCCTTCCCCTGGACCTCTGAAGTAAACAGAGGAAGAGTTCCCTTTTGCACTTGACTCTTCTTAATATGTATTTACTATTTTAGCACAATATCACCATGCAACACCATTCTGGTGAACATTAACTAAAAACATTCATCATGAAGTCAGATTCAAAATCTGTTTTTCCTTCAAGAAAATATGCAAACATAAGGTTTATAGCAGAAATCCATTTTCTGATCACCTGTATGTATAGCTGATAACATTTTCGTTGTCCAACCAAAGAACACTGAAGTAAACTGCATCTCCTATGGTGTAGAGGTTTAAGTAACATTTATAAAATGGGTAGGCTAAACCAGTCAATGAGAGACCTGGCTCACCATGCATGAAATCTGTTCCTGCATGTGTAAAAAAAAGGACAGCAGTAAACGCAAAAATAATGAAGCATTAGAATGCTGGCATTTAAAAATTGTGCCATTGTTCTGTCCTCACTAACGTCGATCAAGTACCATCATCAGCATGAAGTATTCACTCACCCTCAGAGCTGAGAGATCTATTTCATCCAGGCTATGAGCTGCAGAATCATTCATCATGTTTATTTCACATGCCCATGAAATTGACCAAAAATCTTGCCTCTTTCTTTCTGTCTTGCTCTGTGTTGGTACTGGGTGAACACTGCCGGGGACATGGAGTTTGGTCAGTGCCCAGTCACTCCTCTTCAATTTGCCTGGAGCTCTTTTGACCGACTGGAAATTGTGGATATTGTGCGGATTGCCTTGGGCATGCACCCAACGTGCTGTAGTTTGGTCCTGGGCCCAACTCATCTGATTATGAGGTGTTCTGATATCATTGACCCAGTCCTTGAGAAGATGTTTTGGGGTTCCCTAGAGTTGAGTGAGTTTCCTAGCTCACTGAAGGAGGCAGTGATGACACCACTCCTGAAGAAAGCTGCTCTGGACCCAAACTGCTTCGCTAACTACAGACCTATCTCAAACTTTCCCTTTGCAGGGAAGATGATTGAAAAAGTTGTCACACTACAGCTGGAGAACCACCTTACCATCCACAATGTCTACAAACCTCTCCAGTTCAGTTTTTGTAAGAGGCATAGTACTGAGACTGCTCTGGTTCGGGCGCTCAATGATTTCCTAATGGCAAGGGATCAGTTGTGCCACTTCTTCTTGATCTCTCCTCAGCCTTTGACACCGTGGACCATGTGGTGCTTCTCGGGCACCTGAGGGTCACCTGTAACCTGTCTGGAACAGTTCTCAGATGGTTTCAGTCTTTCCTCACTGGCAAATCTCACGGAGTGTTGTAGGGGATATTTTTCTTCAGGCCCAGTCTCTCTCTCTGCCATGTGGGGTCCCTCAGGGCTCAGCATTGTCCCCAATGTTGTTCACGGTGTATATTCTGACCCTCGGAGACATTTTAAGATGGTATGGGCAGAGGTTTCACTGCTATGCTGATGATACCTAGCTCTACCTGTCTTTTGCACCCGACCAGGATAGTGCATGCTCGGTCTTTAACAACTGCCTCACAGAAATCCAGGACTGGATGAAATCCAGCTGGTTGAAATTGAACTCTTGAAAGACTGAGGTGTTGGTGGTGGATCCAGGTCACCGGACAGAGGGATTGGTAGCTGGACAACCTTTTGGACTCTGTCTTGGAGGTGTCCAGCTGCCTTCTTCTGAACAAGTGTGGTTTTTGATGACGGATTGACACTGCGTTCACAGGTGTTAGCA
Source organism: Neoceratodus forsteri (assembly GCA_016271365.2). Classification (NCBI taxonomy): domain Eukaryota; kingdom Metazoa; phylum Chordata; order Ceratodontiformes; family Ceratodontidae; genus Neoceratodus; species Neoceratodus forsteri. Next base: position 164,404,809 of record CM028138.1, read on the forward strand.
GTCGTCAAGTCCTAGTTCTACCATCTTAGGAACATCACTAAGATCAAGCAGCTTGTTCCATCCGGTGACCTCCCAACGTTAATCTATGCCTTTGTGACCTCGCGCCTGGACTACTTCAACTCCCTGTACTTAGGGCTACCAGGGGTTGATATCCGCTGCTTGCAGCTAGTGCAGAATGCTGCAGTGCGGTTGTTGATGGGGACTTCTCGTTCAAGTCAGATCACACCAGTGTTGCATGAACTGCACTGGCTGCCAATTCAGTGGCAGATCACCTTCAAGGTCAGGATTCTGACCTTTAAGGTCCTGCATGGACTGGGTCCGGGCTATCTGCAAGAGCTCCTGCTGCCTTACTGCCTCGGACGACCACTCTGCTCAGCTGATGAGGGGTTGTTAGATATTCCCAGGGTACACTTTAAAACATCAGGGGCCCATGCTTTTATGTATGTGGCCCCAACCCTGTAGAATTCTCTACCTTGTCAGATAATTGAGTGCACAACTGTGGAGAGTTTTAAGAGGGCCTTGAAGACCCATTGATGGTATCTTGCCTACCAAGACTAATAGTATTCAAACAGTTATTTATTTACCCAACTTGCTGTGTGTGAATGTTATATTTTTTATTGGATTGAATCTGTTTTTAAAGTTGTACACCACCTTGGCCACAGAAAGGCACTATAAAAATAAAGTTATTATTATTATTCTATCTCAAACAGTGAGGAAATAAATTGCAAAAAAAAAAAACGTTGTTAATGCATCAGTTAGGATTGAAGCAACAAATGTAGAGAAATGAGATGGTAGGGCTGAGCACCTAACAGACCCCCATCCAGACCCACCAACCCACCAACACCCACCCTTCACAGAACAACATCTATCAGGGTATGTCTTGGGGTTGTTGGGCCTGTTTGGGGGTTAGGATGGGGGTGTTTAAATTGCACAGTCCAGGCTCCTATCTCCACTGAGGTGACTTCTCTCCTTGATTGCTGTGCTCAGACCCAGCCAACGTCTGGTCTCTCAGTTGGAACACTTACCCATAATTCCTGGCTTTTGTATGTAAATCAGCATTTGTACTGCTGTATCAGTACTGACATAGTGGTTGACTAATAGAAAGCTTTCAGCTGGAAGCAACAGCTCAGACACAAAGGTCACCCCTAGAAGACATACGCCAACAGCAGTCCAGCCCCTAGCCTTACTGTCTGCTGTACCTACTGCTGAAATAGTGGTCAGCTAATAGAAAGCTCTTAGCCAGAAACAACCAGAAGCAACAGCTCAGACCCCAAAGATAACCTGAAGAGGCATATACTAAGTGTGGTCTAGTTTCTAGCCTTACTGTGTGCTGAGCTTCACCAACTGGAAGAATAACCAATCATGGATGGAAAATAGATTCTGACAGGTGCAGAAGCAGGGATTCATTGACAACAGTTCTACCTGGCTGGATACCCCTTGGAATACACAGTTTGGACTCCTATCTCTGCTGAGGTGACTTCTCTCCTTGATTCCTCTGCTCAGATCCAGCCAGTGGATGCTCTCTCAGCATAAGGAGCACTTAGAACATTTACCCAGAATTCCTGGCTGCTGTATCACTGCTGAAATAGTGGTCAACTAATAGAAAGCTCTCAGCTGGAAGCAACAGCTCAAACACAAAGGGCACTGTAGGAGACATATGCCAATAGTGGTTCAGCCCCTAGTCATACTGTCTGCTATACCCACTACTGAAATAGTGATCGACTAATAGAAAGCTCTCAGCCAGGAAGAACCAGAAGCAACAGCTCAGACACAAATGACAGCTTTTGGAGGCATACGCCAAATGCGGTTCAGCCCATAGCCTCATTGTTTGCTGATCTTCACCGACTGGGAGAGAGATTTCCTCTTCTCCAGTCTCTAGTTGTGCTACTAAATGGCAGACCTTACCAGACTGGTTGTTTTTTCAGCAGGAAGGAGAAACAAAGGTTCTCCTACAACAGTTGATATAGTAAGGTACAAAAAACAAAAAACACAACAAAACCTTACTGTTCTATTTTCTTTTTCATCCACACTTCCTACCAAGAAACAGGAATCAACACTACCTCTCAACTGAAACAACAACAACAAAAAAATGGACCTTGTCAGTTGTGGAAACTGCAGTGCACTGTACAATAGGATCTATAAATGGCAATCAGGACCGTGCCATGTATGCTGCACCACAGCAGATCTTGCAGCCCTACTTCAGGATGCTTGGATTATAATATATGACCTCCAATACAGGGAACTCTATAGAACACCTCCTCAAACCTACCAGTATCAGCATGTCAGCCAGGAGCCTGGACTCGAGGCAGGATCCAGAGACTGGAAGGTGGTGAGGAAAATGGGCATCATAGGAGGCCCAGGAAGGAAGCCAAAAACCAGAAGCATTTCATGGTCATCCAAACCAAAAACAGGTGTCTCCGCTGTTACCAACCACAGACAAAGTAATGCAAGGTAAAGAAATCAAACCACCAAAAAAGGCTAACACGCCAATTATAACCAATACAAACTATGATAAAAACAAAAATACTAATACTCAAAATATAACTAGCAACAATACCAAAACCAAATGCAATAACAACAAAAATACTTCCACTCAAAATAAAAATGACACAGATATAAACTAAAGCAAAATTCTCTTAATCAGGGATTCCATGATCTGAGGAGTGGAACACCACCTAACACAAAATGTTAAAAGTGACATAATGGAAAAGTATCTACCAGAATCCTCTGCAAGTAGAGACACTAACCACATAAAGACAATTGTGCAGGAATCAGGGGATGTTAAACATATAACAATACACCTTGGTACCAATGACTTGGCAAATCATACAGTTCAGGAGGTCAAGAAACACTCTGAGGACCTGGCAACAAACTTTCTTCAATTCCATCCAAATTAGCCTTCTCAGAAGTGCTGCCAGTGTGGGAAAAAGGAAAAGCACCAAGCAAGTTAGAGAGAGATTGAAGTAGGTGAATTCAACTCAAAAGAGTGCAGGGTACTGGAGGGACTGAGTGCACTGAGGGTGGACAAGGCACCAGGGCTGGATAGCATTCACCACAGGGTACTGAAAGAGATTGCAGAAATCCTGGCAGGGCCCTTTGCAGACCTTTTCAATGCCTCCCTGGTCTCAGGAAGTGTACCTCAGGACTGGAGGTTGGCTCACATGGTACCCCTCCATAAGAGAGGTCCCAAAGATGAACTGGGAAACTACAGGCCAGTAAACCTCACATCCATTGTGGGAAAACTGATGGAGACAATCCTGAAAGAGAAGCTGACATCCCTTCTGTAGACCAATGAGCTGCAGGACATTAGGCAGCATGGGTTTGTCATGGGCAGATGCTGTCAGACCAACCTGGTGGATTACTATGACTGGGTAACTAGACAGTTGGACAAGGGCCATGTAGTGGATATACTGTTTCTGGACTTCACTAAGGCATTTGACTCGGTGTTGTTCAATGCCACAAAGTGCAAGGTGCTACATTTTGGGGCAAAAAACCAAGAAGGAGCTACCAACTGGAGGGTGGGGGTTCAGCTAGCTGGGACAGAGGAATAGAATGATCTGGGGATGATTATAATGGGCTCAATGAACAACTTAGCACAATGTAGGAAGGTAGCTGCAAAGGCCAACAAAATGCTGGATTGTATTGCCAGGGGTATATCTTCAAGAAGAGGGGAGGTGATCCTGCAGTTGTATAGTTCACTGGTTATGCGGCACCTGGAGTACTGCGTGCAGTACTGGCATCCATACCTGAAGAGGAACATTAAGTTACTGGAGGAGGTGCAGCACAGGGCAGCAAAGATGATCCAGGGACTAGGAGACATACCCTACATGAGCAGGCTGAGGAAGTTGAACATGTACTCACTGGAGGAGAGGAGAGAATAGACTGGGGATATGATTGAAACCTTCAAATACATGAAGGGAATAAATAAGACAGGCACAGAAGGACCATTCAAGTTAAGGGAGGGTAGGGGCACTTGTGGTCATGATCTCAGACTGGAGGGGGGAAGGTTCAAGAGGGAAATGAGAAGACACTTTTTTACTGAGTGAGCGATGTCTGGGTGGAACGCATTGCCTGTGGAAGTGGTAGCCTGTAGAACAGTGGACTGCTTCAAAAGGGGATGGGATAGGGTAAAAGGGAGGGGAAGGGGAGAGATGGGAGGGGCAGCTGCATTATTAGGGTTGCTGGCTGCACATTTGAACAGACTTGATAGACCATAAGGACTCTATCTGCTGGCAAATTTGTATGTTGGTATGTTCAACTCATGGCTGCATGATTGGTGCCAAGACAAGGGATACCACTACATAAGGAGCTTTTTTTAAATATGACAGATTACACCTAAACAGAGAAGGTGTGAGAGCACTCGGACAAAAAATTGATGTCTATACAGGTAATTGAAACTAAATAAAGTATAATGCAGCTCACACCTCTGCCATTGGTGGACTGGTCATCACTTCTAAAAATGCCAAATGCATGCATACATCCTCAGAAAACAGAGCCAACATCCACCCTAACCAGCATCCTCCATAATTTCTCGGCCAGAAAGAGCAAACTGGAGCAGTCCAGAAAGAGGGTACAACCTTGCACCAAACAGGATGTACATTCCTGGAAGGCAATGGTTGCAAATACTAGGAGCCTAACCAACAAACTTCCCAAACTCAGAGCCATCTTGGAAACAGAAAGGTTGGACTGGGTGGCTGTAACAGAAATGTGGTTCACGGCAAACCACAGATGGGATACGGCCATTCTCAGTTAAAATCTGTTCAGGAAAGATAGGCAGGGCAAAAGAGGGGGGAGCATAGCCATTTACATTTGAGAGGAAATAAAAGCCACAGAAGTAAAAGGGCAACCTGGGGACTTCGAGTCACTATGGCTAACAATAGACACGGGCAAGGGAAAACCCATCAGAATTGGCATCATGTACAGGACCCCAAATCAAGGAAATAAAGGAGACAAAGAACTAATAGAGGAAATCCACAAAATGTCCAATAACGGTGAAGTAATAGTGGTGGGGGACTTCAACTTACCAGATATTAACTGGAGCACACTAACAGCAGCAACAGTAAGTAGGGCCTTCTTATTGTCATTTCAAGGTACGGTACTGTGCCAACTTGTTAAAACACCAACAAGGGGAGATACCATTCTCAATCTTGTCCTCGCAAACTCAGAAAGGATCAAGGACATCAATGTGGGATCCCTATGGGCAACAGTGACCATCGCATGATAAGCTTTAAGGTAAACATAACAAAGGACACCAACCATTCAAAGGTAAAGGTGCTAGATTTCGGAAAGACTGTTCCAAAAAATGAGGAACAGCATAAGTAGACAGTTAATGCAAATAGAGGTTGAGGAGGTGGAGGTCATGAGGGGAGACTCAAGACAGCAATAAAGACTGCCACAGATCAATGTGCCAGATGGATCAGCAAAGCAAAAATAAATCCTCTATGGTTTTCCAAGGATGTGACTACCACAGTCAAAGAAAAAAAGAAGGTGCACAGCATATACAGTACCAGGAAACCAAAACTGAGAAAGACTGGGAGTCGTACAAGGGAAAAATGAGAGAGTCTAACAAATTAGAAAGACAAAAGCCCAGACAGAGGAAAAGATAACAGAAGGGGCAAAGAGAGGAGACAAATAATTTTTTAGATACATTAGGGAACATAGGAAGGCAAAAGGGGGATAGCAAAGATTGCTACTGAAGATGGGAAATGCACGAAACATGACCCAGTGAAAGCTGAAATCCTCAACAAATACTTCTGCTCAGTGTTTACCAAAGAGAACTCAGGAGATGGCCCAGCAGTGAAAACACACAACACCCCAGGACCAGGAATAGACATGAGTCCCTTTACAGAAGCTGAAGAACGGGATACGATAAATAAACTAAAAGCAGACAAATCCATGGGACCAGATGTGATGCACCTCAGAATCCTTAAGGAACTGGGAGCAGAATTAGCAGCCCCTCTGGCACTTCAATTGAAGAAATTCTTTTTTATTTTTTAGTGTATGTTTTTCTCCCTGGTCCCCACCAGTCGGCATGCCTTTTCAGCCATCCTCTCAGCCCCACACCTGAGATCAGGCCACTGTCTCTGACATCCCCAACAGTTTCCCCTCTGTGGCAGGGCAGTGAGGAGCCCCCAACTCCACTCACCTCGATAAGGATCCATTCAAGTCAGGACCTGTGGAGGGTGGCTGTTCATCCAGTGTGACCTGGGACCTTTTTCCCTGTTTCTCCCATGAGAGTGGGGTGTGCAGTGATGCCAGTGGAGGGGACGCACAAGTGTCTGCATGTGCTTCTTCTGGCATCTGCTCCACTCAGTTCCTTCTTGCAGTATCGGAATGCGGACTGATTGTGACCTCCCTGATAGGTAAGAGTGGAACCATTTTTTTGCTACCATAGACAGACCAGTTTGGGCAAGTTTAGACAGCAACAGAGGATGCGAGACCATGTCGAACGCTTTTGCCAGGTCTATAAATATGGCTGCTGTTATTTCCCCTTTGTCCATGCCTATAAGGATGGAGTTTGTGAGGTGAATGAGGGAGGTGGTGGTGGAGTGATTTTTTCTGAACCTGGCTTGGTAGGGGGTGAAAAAGGAGATAGTATCCAGATAGTGGTGTAGCTGGGATAGAACAAGGCACTCTTGAATTTTGGCTAGGATGGGGAGCAGAGATATAGGCCGATAGTTTGAAGGGGAGGAGAGGTCCCCTTCCTTGGGAAGAGGGATGACTGTGGCTTGTTTCCATACTGTGGGGACTGCCCTTAATTTAAAGGACAGATTATAGAGCATGGTTAGAGTGTGGGCTATGGCCGGTGCTGAGAGTAGGAGCATTTTGGAATCCAGGCCCAATGGACATTTACCTTTGGAAGGGTTTAGTGAGAGTAGAATTTTTAGCACCTGGCCAGGAGCGACTGGGTGGAGCGAGAAGGAGGCCGGGGGGGGTGCATTTGGGGGCACGGGGGGTACATTGGGGAGCACAAAGGGTAGGGGTGGGGTTGGGAGGAGAGGAGGGAGGAAGTAGTGGAGGAGAAGTAGGAATTAAATTCAGTGGCAACCAGACTAGGAGCTGTGATGATTTTACCTTCGAGGTTGAGAGTGGGGGTGGGAGGTTGGGTCAGCGGGGTGAGAAGGGATTTTATGGACTTCCAAAATTGAGAAGGGTGGGTGTGGTTATTGTTGAGACCCATTTTGAAGTAGTTTGATTTGGCCTGCCTTATGAGTCTTGTACAGGCATTTCATAGAGACTGGTATTGTTGCAGGGCTGCATGAGCACCTGTGGCCTTGAAGGATTTCCAGGCACTGTCTCTGGCACGGAGTTGTTCCATAAGGTTTGTTGTTACCCAGGGTCAGTGGAAACCTCTGACTCTGGATCTCCTTAGTGGGGCATGTATGTCCCAGATGGTGAGGAAATTTGTAGAGAAATAGTTCAGGGCTTCATCCATGGAGGTGGCTCTAGGGATGAAGGACCAGTCTATGGTGGTAAGGTTGTTTAGGAGAGCAGTCTGATCCAGTAATTTATAAACTCTGCTGTACAGCATGCGGGGTGGGGGGGGCCGGAGGTCGGAAGATTTTGCGCATTAAAAAAATCATATGGTGGTCGCTGAGGAGTCCGGTAGAAGGCCAGCTTTAAGTATCCTATGAGGGTGGGTAGTGAGTGCCCAGTCCAGTAGTGTGTGTTTATTTGATTTGTGATTTAGGCGGGTGGGTTCCCCTATTTGCTGGTGCAAGTTTAGTGCGCTTATTTGACAATGCGTTTTATAGGCAGCACAGCCTAGCCAGTTCTGATTGAAATCACCAAGGATGTGGAGTTCGCCACCTTCTGTAAGGGCCCTCAGGTTGCCCAAGTGCTCAAGGATGCTAGTTGGTGGTGTGTCCGGTGGACAGTAAGACCCAGCTATGTATACTGGGATGGAGTGGGGCAGGGGGATTTTGATCAGGAGGGAATCTATAGATAGTATGGGCGATGGCGGAGTGATTACAGAGAACTGGAGATTTGTGGAGACATACATGGCAGTGCCACCACTCTTCTTTCTCCCCTGTCTGTCTTGGCGGATTAGAAAGCAGCCGGGTATTGAGAATTCTTCGTCCTGGTGATGGGGCTTCAGACAAGATTCAGTGATGATTATAATATCTGGGCGAAGGGCCAGGACAGTTGTTTGTAGGGCAGCCATTTTATTTAGGATGCTGCATATATTGAGGTGGACAATTTTGAAACTTTTAGGGAGGGGTGTAGGTGGTGCGGGTTGTTGGGCATCAGTGGGAGCCTGGGGTCCTGGGTTCCATTCGACGTCCCCGGCTAAGAGGAGGAGAAGAAAAACCAGGGTGTGCCTTAGAAGGTGCATGAGCTTTACTGGTGCACCCCTGCGGGTGGGATGATTACAGGTTGTTAAGTTTACCTTTTGGACTGAAAAGAGTGGGAGATATAGGACAGGTGTCTCAGCATGGAAAAGGGGGGAGGATAGAGGCCCCCAGAGTCCATTTGTGCCCATGATGCCAGTTGTGAGTCACTGGTGCCAAGAAGGAGTGGGGGGTAGGCTTGGTAGTTAAGGAGGGGAGTGGTAAAGGGTCTGGTAGCCTAGGATTGGATGAGGGTGGGAGGGAAGCTGTAGCTATGTAAAGCAAAGTGATGGTTGCAGTGAGAAACTGAATTTTGTATTTTATTTTCCACTCAAGCAGTGGAGGATTTTTTGACAGATTGCTCTGCGGTGGCCGCTAGTGGTGAAAAAATCTTAGGGACTAATGGGAAAATGGGCTGATTGGTTTAGGAACTCTCGAGGTCTGCTCTATATAAGAAGGAGCTGACCAAGGGTGGTGGTGGGGGCAGTGGGGAGCCTGCGCGTAGCACAGGTGGGGCTACAGCTCCTTTCAGAGAGCTGCTGCAAACACTCCGGTGGCTACCTGGCTCCTATTCCCTTCAGCGTGGTCCACAGGGGGGGTCTCTCTTGAAGTGGGGAGGGCTGGGGACTCCTGCCCTCGTGACCCTCTGTGCTGCGGAAGGTAAGAAAAGGCTTTATAAGTAAGGTATGTGGTATTGAAGGAGGAGTTACACCAAAGCAGCCAATTGAATAAAAAGACTAAAACTTTTAGAAACCTAGGCTATGGTGCATTAACAAGGTATAGACATAAGTGATAAGCAGATAAGTGAACTAGAAAACTGGACCAAAAAGCACAGACTCAAATTTAAAGAGAAAAATTGCAAAGTAATGCACTTTGGTGTGAATAACATGCACTCTATGTCAAGGGTGTAGGCAGGCATACTCACTGTACACATTTGTGTACACTTTTGTTGAGTGCCTGTCACAAACCATACCTTACCGTTAACCTTTTCATTCTAATCTGCAGTATTTGGGTTAGTATAAACCACTGAGGAGTGTCTCTGTGTAAACTTCTGTTGTTTAGGAGACAGATACATGTATAACCTCTTTAGAGATTAGAGGAATCATCTGACAACAATCTGAATTGTTTGGAAGGCGGTACCATTTGGAGAAGATGTGTACATTTTTTTTTATGGGGGTGTAACTGTTGGAGACTGTGTACAAAACAACAATTTTTGGCTACACCCCCTGCTCTATGTATTATATAAACAACAAATTAATACAAAGTGCAGAAAATGAGAAAGACCTAGGGATATGGATTACAAATAACAGACTTTGACACACATAATAACGAAGCTATTAAAAAGGCAAATAAAGTAATGTGGAACATCTTTAGAAACATCAAAAACAGAAGTAGCAAAGTTATGTTGCCACTTTATAGGACACTGGTCAGACCTATCCTAGAATATGAGGCTCCACTGACAACCCCACAAAGGGAATGAACCAACAAAATTATGCAGACAGATTGGATAATCCTGGTATGTTCTCACTCCACTATAGGAATATTAGAGGAGACTTAAGTTTTATATATAGAGCACTCTGTTGAGTGTTATGGTAATCAGCTGGATTATAAAATGAATTCAGGTAGAGCAATAATACTACATAATAAACGGCTTAAAGGGGAGCAGCATAGGACTGCTAAAAGTGCTCATTGGTTCAGTCAAAGGGTAATAAGAACATGGAAGTCATTGACATCAAGAATTGTTAAGGCCCCAAATACACAAATATTTAAAAATCTACTAGATAGACACATGGGTGAGCGGTCAAAGCACTATCTCCACAGATATATGACAAGTCTTCTAATGCCGATTGGCTACGAGACTTGTATCCCCTTTCCTGTGTTCCTATGTTCCTAACTTTTTCACTTCAAGAAGGGCTCCAGGACCAGGGGACATGACCTCAGACTGCAAGGAGTGAGGGAGTTTCTCTACCAACACCAGGACGTTTTTCTTCACAGAAAGAGTGGTGGGCATGGCTGGCCCATCAGTGCAGTGGTTGGATTTCCGCTTGCAATTCTGGCAACCTTGGTTCAGGAATGGGCTTGGGGCGCTGGACAGCCAACCAGGGAGAGAGGGCTAGAGCATCTGGAGACAGCTCACCTTCTCTTGGGGGGATGGTGGGACAGGGACCCGGTGCTTGACAACTCCTGGTGGAGGCTGGAGGTATGGCAACATGCTGGTGTCCCACTGACTAAGGGGGGAATGGGGGATGTTGGCTTATGCCTTGACATTGTGGCACACTATGCCCCCCGTGAGCAAAGCAGAAAAGTGCTCTATGGCAGACCAGTTGAAGGTCACTGGCTCCTGCTACTGCCGAGCCCCTGATGTGGCCAAGATCCACCTCAGCAGCACCTGGGCCAAGTAATGTGTACTGACTTGACCCCCACCAGTGCCTATCTCCCTCAGACGAGGGGGACCCACCCAGCAGTGTTACACTTGGTTACCTGGGGGGGGGGCTGCAAATGTTTTTTTTTTTTAAATTCAAGTTTATTGAACTTACAGGTATACGGTCACAGATCATGTTCTCAGACAAAGCATATCTCAGTAATAGAGGCATTTTACATTTGATAGTTTTCACATAATCAGGACTATTTTATATTTCTGATTAAGTACATGTCTAATATGAGAACTCGGAGTATTCCTTGATCATTTTGACTCTACTTCTCAGGCCCCTCCCACAACATCGAGGATGAGTATGAGCTGGCGACAAGGCCATCTCCTCTTTAATTTTTATTCCCCTTATTTACATCTACCCCATTCCGGCTCCCATCCACATCACCCACCTGGTACACTTGTTTAGGAAGGTAGCATGGTTAGAATTGACCTTGTGGGTCAGTTCTTCCATGTCTTGAATCACACCAGTGTCTCAATTGGGGTGGGTCTGGCTGGGGTCATTTCCTTGTGATAGCTTTGTGAGCCAATGTAATCAGGATATTCCAAAGGTAGACTTGGTTCCTACCCCTCACTCCTCTAGGAACCAGCCCTAGCACCAAGTGTTTACTTTTTAGAGGTCCTTCCACAGGGAATATAACTTCTAAGGCTTCCACAATCTGTTTCCAAAATTGTTCTAATTTAGGACAAGTCCCCATAATATGACGGTGATGGGCTGGTAATGGGCCCACAATTATGCCAGCAGGCCGGGCTATGTGATTTGTCCCATTTATTTTTAACCTTTGGTGTGATAAAGAAACAAGACCTAACCTTCCATGCTAACTCTTTCCACCTCTGTGAATAAGTAGTGTGGTGTGCCTGTTTGAAGACTGAGTCCCATTCCTGGTCTAAAAGTTGTTCTCCCAACTCCGTTTCCCATCCATTTTTAAGGTTAGCTGAGTGCAGTGCCCTTTTGTTTCTCAACACCTTATAGATGGCGGAGATGTGTCCTTTACTTGTTTGAGAGGTCATGATCTGATTAGCTACAGTCTGAAGTTCCCCTGACCTACTACAGGGCCATACAGCCTTTGGAGACTCTGGATATAAGCTCTAATCTGGAGATATCTAAAATGGTCCACATTCCTTAGGTGGAATTGAGTCTTAATGTCCAAGAATTCTCTTATTGTTTCCCCATCTAGGAATTGTCCTAGAGACCAAACCCAGCTTACTCCATTTCCTATATGTTAAATCCTGTCTCGCTGGTTCAAAATCCACATCCCATGCAAATCTCCTCAGTGGCTAGAGCTCTGTGAGGCAGCCATATTTTATCCACAGCCTATGTACTGCTGCTAGGGTATTCCTGATGGCATATAGCAAAAGGCCCTTCTCCTGTATCTTTAATTTGGGGGTGAAAATTCTTACTTCTAGGGGGGTACCTTCAGTTACCTCTCCCTCCAGAGACTTTTATATTGCCTGACAGCCAGGTGCTGACCACAGGAGAGCAGTCCTCAGCTGAGAAGCAAGGTAGTAGTCCTCCAGATTAGGGACTGCTCTCCCCCCATCCCTTTTATTAGACTGAAGTAGTAGGGCTTTTATCCTGGGCTTTTTATTGGCCCATATGAATGCCATAAGAACTCTTTGCCAGATTCTAAACTGGGCTGAGGGGATCCTGACTGGGAGACACTGAAAGAGATACAGGAATCTAGGTAGGACGTTCATGGATATTGTCTCTATTCTGGAATACAGAGGCAACCTTAAAAGTTCCCATTTGGCCATATCTTGTTTAATTTGTTTAAATAAAGGGTCAAAATTATTAGGAACTATGTGGTTTAAATTTTTAGAAATGTAAGTCCCTAGATATTTGATTTTAGTAGAGTTCCATCTGAGGGGGAACAAGTTGTTTATTTCTGTGGAGGGTGTATAATAAAATTTTAGGACCTCTGTCTTATTTATATTTAGAGCATATCCAAAGAGTACACCAAATCTGGTGAGTAAGTCCCATACTTTAGGCAGAGATGTCTCTGGGTTTGTCGTAAAGAGCAAGACATCGTCCACGTATAGTGAGACCTTGTGTTCTGTATCTCCCACACGAAGGCTCCCTATATTAGGGTCTTCTTTAATTGCCTGTGCTAAGGGTTCGATGTATATTACAAAAAGAAGAGGAGACAGCAGGCAGCTCTGTCTGGTTCCCCTTCCCAGATTGAACCTTTGAGATATATCCCCATTGATCCTGACGCTGGCTTGTGGGGCTGCATACAGAGACTTGACTGCTGCTATGAAGGGCATGGGGAATCCCATCCTCTCAAGAACAGCAATCAGAAAGTTCCAGTCAACTCGATCGAATGTCTTCTCTGCGTCTAAACTGAGGAGGAAAGTTGGGGTACGATGTTTATTTATGAGGCCTATTATATTAATTGTTCTTCTGACCCCTTCTTGAGCCTGTCTCCCCTCAATGAATCCAGTCTGGTCCAGGTGTAGAATCTGAGTTATTAGAGGGTTTAATTTGTTTTCCAAAATGGCAGTAAGGATTTTATACTCAACATTCAAGAGGGAGATAGGTCTATAGGAGCTGCAGTCCTTGGGGTCTTTTCCCTCTTTGGGGATTATGGTGATAGTGGTGTAATTCCATGAGGGGGGAGTTTTTTGCCTTCCAACCAGGTCGAGTCAAAGACTCTTTTCATAAGAGCCGTGACTTCTGGGGCAAATACTTTGTAAAACTCACCACCAAAGCCGTCCAGCTCCGGGCATTTATCTGGCTTCAGTTCTCTTATTATGTTTGTTATTTCTGTTAGGGATATCGGGGCCATCAACACCTGTGTTTGGTTTTCACTTAATTCAGGTAGGCCCAGTCCCCTCAGGAAGTTGGTTGTGTCCTCTGTTGGATTCTCTTTTGTTGCCTTATATAGGGTATGAGACAAAGGAATCTTTTCTATGATCCCATTTGTATTGTAAAACTCCGGCTCTAGGGTCTTTGATGCTGTTTATGGTGGCCCTTTTTCGTAGTCAGTATGCCAATTGTTTGGCTGCCTTAGATCCTCCCTCATAATATGTCTGTTTTAAACAGTGTAGGGCCTTTTCTATCTCTATTTTATCTGTCTCTTGTAATTTATTTCTCACTGTTTTAATTTCAGAATCCCCATCTTTAGTCCACAGTAACTTCTGTTGTATTTCTAGGGTCTCTAATTGTGTTAGAAGATTCTGCTTATATTTAAGTCTTTCTTTTTTTTTTATAGGAGGCAATGGAAATAAACTTCCCTCTCACCATTGTCTTCACCGTGTCCCATAAAATGTGGATGGTAGTTTCTGGTTTGTCATTAAACTCTATGGTGTTTTTAATTACTTTTTTATTTCTTTTATAATGTCTCCTTCCCTTAGTAGGCTTGTATTGAGTCTCCAGAGGGTGGGTTTTCGAGGCAACTGAAAGTCCATCTCCAGGAAGATAGGCTGGTGATCCAAAATGGTGGCAGTGCCAACCCAGACCCCCTTGCAAATAGAGATATCCCTGTCATGGAGGAAAAATCTATCTAGTCCAGAGTAGGTCTTGTACCTGGGTGAGTAATAAGTATAGTGCTTAGATGATAGGTATTTTTCCCTCCATATGTTTACCATCCCAGAATCTTTTAGGAATCTGGAAACCTGGGAGGCCACTCTTCTTACAGAGGTAGAGATACCAGAGGTGTAATTCCACTTTCTGTTTAAGATTAAGTTCCAGTCTCCACCAGTTATCACCACCCCCCTTGCCTTTTGTGTTACTAGTTGCAGTAGGTCCACATAGAAGGCTGTTGGAGACTCTGGTGGAGCATACCAGTATGCCCCAAATGTCCTAAATTTTCCCTATTAATACTAGGTATCATGCCTCCTTATCCCCCACCACCTCAACCTCCTCAAATAGCAGAGCATCTGACAGTATTGTTACTACTCCTCTTTTTCTACCCTTATCGAGGGAAGCCTGGTAGACCACAGGAAAGCCCTTAGTTTTAAGCTTTAAGGCTTCAGTTGGGGATAGATGAGTTTCCTGTAGGAAGTTAATAGGGCAATTCTGGGTTCTGATAAATTTCTGAATTTGTTTCCTCTTTATGAGATGATTAATCCCATTAACATTATAAGATAGAATTTGTGTACTAATTGTAGCCATTATTATTAGCCATAGGGGTCCATAATTTGCTTTGAGAGTTTCCCATCGTCTCCGGACTCATATTTATCCTGCTTCTGCCTCTCCACCCTTCTTGACAACTATGATTAGTACGCCAACCAATTAATATTTTGCTTATTCTTACTTTCTGAGAAACATGGTACTGATAATTCAACATCCAGGTATATCTGCCTTGTAACTCATACAATTGAACATTTTCCATAATACCTAATGTTAACTGATACAAACAATTCCAACTCACTCCACAAGGTGGGACTGTTCCAACTCTAAACAACTCAGCTGGATTTATTATTTGGTTCAGCTGAAGTGGGGTAGAAATACTGTCCCATCTCCTACATACACATTCTGTGATGAGAATCAAGATCTGCTGCAAGTATAGGCAGATAAAGAGTGTCAACACAGTTGATTGAATTCCCTTGGTAACATCGAAAATGTCAGTCAGCTGGGAAATTTCCCTGCTGTTTATTTTTTGACCTCTTAGGCCACTTTTGTGAGTGAATATCTCACTAGGTGTGTCCTCATGACAAATTTGTCTGCCCCAGAGTGTTATGGGGTAAAGCCATTTCATGGGGGATCTTTGGGGTCGTGGCCCTTCCCAATGGCTAGTAGGTAATATCATCAGGATCCATAGCAGCCCTATCGTGTTCTATTGAGCAGACCTCTTGTATGCCCTTTATTCGTGGATAATAGATGTGGGTTGTAAGGGTAAAGGGGGGAAAAGGGGGGAGTATATCCGCTTGCAATGTATCAGATACCTATTGATATTTATCCCCTTTATACAAATGTACAGCCACCCTACACATAACTCTTCCAT
The DNA here is from genome assembly GCA_016271365.2 of Neoceratodus forsteri. Classification (NCBI taxonomy): domain Eukaryota; kingdom Metazoa; phylum Chordata; order Ceratodontiformes; family Ceratodontidae; genus Neoceratodus; species Neoceratodus forsteri. The sequence goes on from CM028138.1 coordinate 164,420,513, forward strand.
AGTGTCTGGTCCCCCTGTGGGTTATAAAAGTCAACCAGCAATATTGCTGTACTAGTTGGGCACCTTCTATCTTACATGTTTACCAAATGAGGCCTTTTCCACCCAGTCATAGTGCTCTGATAAAGAGAGGCCTTCCCTTGCTGCCCAACTGTTTTGCTCTGTTGTAGTCAAAGTGAATAATTTTCTAGAGGGAATAGGCCTCTATTATACATACTATGTTCTATATTTCCAATACGGTACACCAGGGCTATTCTCATCCCCTCACGCTCTGCATTGCCCCCCCGAGCCCTGCCCATATGGCACTGTACCTGAATGTTGTATCCAATAGGGCTGGGATAACACTGGGGGGGACTAAAAGTTTAACAATAAAAGAATTTATGCAGGTGTCTCTCAAGTGGTTATCTTTGAGGTGGCAGCTTGGGTGTCCGTTCGGCCCCTTTTCTTCCTGGCTAGTATTGTGTCGATCTGAACTGGAGAGCTATATTGCTTGAGCATGTTGCAAACATCCAACCTGAAAGTTGAAGTGACAGTCTCATCATTTGGGCTTACCAACGGAGATCTCCAAGCCACAGTCCAAGCTGATTTTATGAGTTATTTCTCCAGATGTTCCTTGGCAAGATGCAATACTGGAATCCCCAAACTTTCCAGGTAGGCAGTCATCGCAATTAGATCCTCAAGTGTCCTCTGGCCCTTCTCTGTTTCAATCGTGAGGTGCGCCGAGTATAATATTTGAGCTTTCAGATTTTTACCTCTCAATTGCTTTAGGATTGGCCAAAGGGCCTTTCAGCTGTCCTGTACCAAGGAGGTGTAGTCGTTATCTATTTGTATATGCTGTTCTTTAAAGAACAACAATGTTTTCTTCCATGCTTGGCAAAGGATGTCTTCCTTGGTGATGTAGGACATTATTTTGGCTATGAACGAACAAGGCCTGGCTCCTGGGTTTGTAGGTTTCCACACTAAGGAACGATGAGGCTGGTCCATGGTTAAGTCGTAGGTGGCTGGGAGACCCAAGGCCTCTCTAAGAACTTGGGGTCATGGCCCTTCCCAATGGCTCATTGGTGAGTCCGACTTCTATTTGATTGGCACGGTGCTCAATTTTGTTAATATCCTACCTCAGCTCTTCTAATGTGGTATCTATTTTTTTACAGTTCTCGCAGTCTGGAGGGTAGATGAGACAAGCTGGGAACATTCATCTGCTTTCATGCCATACAATGTTATCCCAGCCAAGTCAGATCCAACATTCAGGTACAGTGCCATACGGGCAGGGCTCAGGGGATGATGCAGAGAGTTGGGGGAAGAGAATAGCCCTGGTGTACTGGATTGGAAATATAGAACCTGGAGAAACGTGGTGAGGTCACCACAGCCATCTTTCACTCCCGTATTCTGTACACCCTAATATTTTGTCTATGACCCCTTCCCTCCAGATCGTCCAACTTGGTAGTCAGTTCCCTTTCTCAGGCCATTAAAAACAATAGTAAGCGGTCATGATGGTCTGCCTGTTCAGTGACATTGGTGTGTCCGACTTCTATTTGATTGGCACGGTGCTCAGTTTTGTTAATATCCTCCCTCAGCTCTTCTAATGTGGTGTCTGCTTTTTTTTACGGTTCTCGCAGTCTAGAGGATAGATGAGATAAGCTGGGAGCATTCATCTGCTTCCATGCCATCCATCTCCATGTCCGGATCGTCACTCGCAGACCCTGAAACCGTGCCCTTTTTTCCAACTGCAGCACTGAGTTTAGCTTTTGAACTGGAGTCTGGCTGTTCTTGTGAAGTAACCCTTTGGAGTGGATCACCTTTGCCGGCAATTGCATCATTGCTAGGGTGGATGATTAAGGATTGCTAATAGGGTGAGGTTGAGCCCCAAGCTAAGCCACCATTCCACCTGCTGATGTCACCAGAAGTCCGGGGGGCTGCAAATGTGAGGTGGTAGTAGTGGGCATTGGGGTAGAAGTGCCAGTGGGGACCTTGGTGGCTGACCTGGAGCAAGGGAAGATGGTAAAAAAAAGAAGAGCGGTGGACACCTGGAACAGCCTGCCCCAAGGTGTTGTGGGGGTCAAAACAATGGGGGAATTCATGAATGTATGGGATGGCATACAAGGGAGCCCTGACTACAAAGGGCAACTAGAATGTCATATACAGTACGTCTGAAACAATTGGGCAGATTAGATGGACATAACAGTCTACTTCTGCTGTCACCTTTTATGTTTCTATGTTTCTAATTAGAACTTGGTCATTGCAGTGAATATCGTGGGCCAAACCAGTATCTTTTTCATGGAGAAGCTGATTTATTTGGGATCAGAAATGTTTGGGGGAGGAGAGTTTTTTTGTTTGAAGGGACTTTAGGTAGGTCTGCTTAGCACTTTGAAGTCTACTTTTGCAGGTATTCTGAAGGGATCTGTAAGAGCGCCAGTCATTGAGTATCCCAGAGAGCTTGTATTGCAGCCAGTCATTATCTCAAAGTCTGGAGGCTTTACAGAGCTCACTTTTGAGCCATGGAGCACAGAGGCCTTTTGTCCTGGTCATCTAATAGGAGTGAATCTATTCACAACTTTAGTGAAATCATGGATAAAGTAGTAAAGTGCCTGGTCTACACAGGGGAGGTTGTTTATTGATCTCCAGTTGATTTTTATAAGAGCATTAAGGAATGTGGACTCATTAAAGTGAGAGAGGTCCATAGCCTCAATGTATTTGAACAGGGTTGGAAGAATTGTTTTTCCATATAGAAAAGACCAGAGAATAGAAACATAGAAACATAGAAGTTGACGGCAGATAAGGACCGCAAGGCCCATCCAGTCTGCCCATTTCTTTTTCTACCTTATAAATGTGCCATCGGCCTTTGCTCTGTCAGTGACCTATCTATTCATAGTCATTTGTATTGCTCCCTTATGCCTATCCCATGCCTGTTTGAAGCCCTGCACTGTATTCATAGCCACCACTTCTTGTGGTAAGCCATTCCATGCATCCACCACCCTTTCTGTGAAAAAGAATTTCCTCACATTCCCCCTTAATCGGCCTCCTCTAATCTCATGCTGTGTCCTCTTGTCCTGCTATTTTTCTTATATTTAAACATGTTAGACTCTTTCACCTTGTTTATGCCCTTAAGGTGTTTAAATGTCTCGATCATATCACCTCTCTCCCTCCTTTGCTCAGGGTATACATATTGAGCTCCGTTAATCTGTCCTCATATGTCTTCTGATGCAGTCCCTGCACCATTTTGCTGCCCTTCTCTGACTGCCTCAATTTGGTTAATGTCCTTGTGAAGGTGTGGCCTCCAATACTGCACGAGTACTCCAGATGGGGCCTAACCAATGTCTTGTACAGAGGATTATTACCTCCCTCTTACGACTTGTGATACCTCTACTAATACACCCTAACACCCCCTAGCCTTACCTACTGCTTTAGAGGTCTGCTTGGATGATTTTAGGTCATCAGTGATGATGATGCCCAAGTCTCTTTCTTCCTTTGTGACTGCTAGCAACTCCTCCCAGCCTATAAGTGGCTTCAGGGTTCTCTTCCCTATGTGCATGATTTTGCACTTCTTTGCATTAAATCCCATTTGCCACTCTTCTGACCATTCTGCTAGTTTATCCAGATCTCTTCTCATTCTGCCCACCCCATCTGGATCATCTACTCTGTTGCAGATCTTGGTGTCATCTGCAAACAGACAAGCCTACCTCTAGTCCATCTGAGGTCACTAATGAAGATGTTGAATAGGACTGGCCCCAGGACTGATCCCTGAGGTACCCACTTGTGACTTGCATCTCTTCTGACTGTATACCATTTACCACCACTCTGTTTTCTGCCAGTCAACCAGTTTGCCACCCAGTTGACCAACTTCTGACCCACCCCGAGCCTACCTAGCTTATTTATCAATCTTCTATGTGGAACAGTGTCAAAAGCTTTGCTGAAGTCAAGGTAGGCGACATCAACTGCTCCCCCTTGGTCCACCACTCTGGTTACCCAGTCAAAGAAATCTATGAGATTAGTTTGACAGGATGACAGAATGGACAGTAAGTGTATTGGGAAGAACCCCAGAGGCTCTGAATCTATCTACCCTACTTGCTAGGATCCAATCTAGCAATGTATGGTTGCCAGATCATAAATGAAGTCTTGTGGATTCAGTGATTATTTGAGGAAGGTGAGCAATATCGAGAGAAGACAGAAATGTTTTCTGGTTTGAGCCCAGGCAACTGGGATTGACATCACCACATGCAATGAGTTATGTGGGATACAGCTCAGAGAGGCAGTAAGTAAGGCAGGGCAATGCTGGATGACCACGGTTGGGGGGAGGGAGTGTAGACACAGCCTACACATAATGTCTTAAGGGTGACAGATATGAAGATGGATTCCCTGGGGAAATATTTCATGTAGGGTACATCCAGTTTGATGGCTACTAGGTGAGAGTGGACATAGATTAATACATCCCCACCCCATTTAGATACCTGATCTTTTCTAAAGACTGAGTATCCTGAGAGTGCAACCTCATATGGGAGCACAGTGGGTTTGAACCAAGTGTCTGAGATGGTGATTATGCCTGGGGAGTAATAGAGTTACCAGGCTCGGGCTCTGGTAGCTTGGGACGAGACTGTGTATATTCATATGTACAATTTTTAGTCCTTTTGTTCTAGACCAAGCTTGGGTTATGAGAGAAAACACTGTTGCTTTCATTACCATAGGACTTGGGTTCTGCTCAACATCCCCAAATAATAGGAGAGTATTAAGGAATCTTTGGAACCATGGGTAAATGCCCTGGGTTGAAGGGTGGAGAGCCATATCATAGCATCTAATTCCTGTCATTAGTAAGTAGCTGTTATTAGCTTTCATTAGTAAGCAACAAGTTCCTTTTCTGTGGAGAGTAAAAATGAACAGGGTATTGGGGAAGTAATGTACTGAGACACCTGGGTACCAATTAGAGCCTGGTATGTCATTTTGCCTGGACTACTTTTGCATTGTTTAGAATGTGCAGCTGCAAGCTCACCACACAGCAGAAAACAAATGGCTTCAGCAACCACTAGTGCACCCCAGAAGGCCATAATTCATAGTGACAGAACAGTCTGAGCTTCTGGCATGAGCTTTTAAGCACAGTATAAAAGGGGCAGACTAGTAATGGGATGCTATCACTGGAAGAGGTAGAGAGCTTGCAAACAGTATTGATTTGAGGAATTCACTTTATGGTTAAATAAGCTGAAGAGGAGGAGAATAGCTGAGACCAACACATTGTAGTAGTGCTACATTGGGTTGTACTTGGTCAGGTGGAGGTGAGGGAGCAGGAAGTGATACATTTAGTGTTTTGGTGACCTCTAGTGGTCAAGCAGTATAACCTGCAGGTGGGAAAATCAGGTGTTAAAAAAAAAATAATCTGAATGAAATAGCAGGCTCCATAGTTGTAAAATTGTGCTGAGTTAAACACAAGTCCACAATCATCCCAGCACGCTGCGTGTGGTCTTCTGTGCTTGGTACTTTTCAGCAGCTGTATCTCAAAAATGCTTCGAGATACAGACTTGCTGTGACCAACAGCTTAGTACACCCAACTGCAATGAAACTTATCACTGCAAGAGACCATCTGTCTCTGAGGGCACATGCCAAATTTCATAAAAATGGCAAGAAAATCTGCAAAGTTATTACAGTGCAAAGTGTGAAACAAAGAATTTGACAAAAATGGTGATGTACACATTTTGGGACTACATATTTCCAGACTTGCACTCCCAATTAAAATGAAACTTGGCATACCAAGAGACCGAAAATCTCTGACAAATTGTACGCCAATTGCAAGAACAAGTGTAAAATTATTACAGCACAAAGTGTGAAATAATCCTATTTTTGTGAAAGTAAGAAGTACTTTTGTGAAAGGAAAAAGTACTTTTGCATGGCACATGTATTTATCCCATAGGTTATAAGAGCTACAATAGTGCTAAATTAAAACAGTTAATGGAAGCAATAAGCAGTTAATGACAGTATCCCATAAGCATGCCACTAGTCACCCTGACCACAAGGTTCTTGAGAATTAGCTCCAGCAAAACTTTACTGACATTGAAAGATGGTTAAGTGGCCACAAGCTCATCATGAACTATAAAAAGGCCAAGACTATGTTGCTCTCCAGCCCCCCACAAAAGCATTGATACTACCCTCTTTCTATTTCAAATGCTATGGACTCTCCCTTGGAGCTACTTTAGCAGATTAAATATTTGGGGATCACCATTGACAGCACTATGTCATTTGCTCAACATATTGAAAATGTAGCTAAAACAGCCAATACGTGTATTGGGCTGTGTTTTGGGCTGCTTTACAGGCACAAACATTATATGTCCTCTGAAACTCTGAGCCTAGCCATACAGATCTCAGTTCTCTGAATTATTGACTATGGATCTGCCACGGACACTGTACTCCATCTCATCAAAATTACACTTAACAAAGCCTGCCAGCCACTAACAGGTTTTGCATGTCTGACTCACACCTGTGACCTGTATGCCCAGGTGAATTGACTCCAGTATAAAAGTAGAGTTGTGTATCAAACATGTCTGCTAGCAAAAAAAGTCAATTTAGATACTATGCCCCCTGGGGTACAGCAGCTTCTCATCCCTCCAGCAGCATGCGATGCACCAGAAGCTTTGACAGCCAGACTTTTAAGATCCCTCACAGCAACACTTCCCAAGGTCAAAGGTAATTTGCCTACAGAGCCCCGTCTTGGTTTAACTCTCTTAAGCATGGCACACTTTCTGCGACCACTCTTTGCTCTTTTAAGCAGAAACTTGGGCAACAGCTAGTTGCTAATGCCAGTTGTGGCTGCTTATGTTAACTGTCTGAATTTAGCACTGTTGTAGCACTTATTCCTGCCTACTCAAACCCCTGGATGCTGGTACTAATGCACTTCATCTCTACCTTTCTCCCTCTCTTCCATACCTCCACCTCTTCCTCCACTTTTCCTTTTGACAAGGACTGACAGGCTGATTTCTCTCCACTACACCTAATGTTTTCATACTAAGAGTGACTGCCAAACTTGCATTTGCGTTTTGCTCCAGGGCATACATTGTACAATGTCTTCACATTTTGAATCTTAGTTTCCCAATTGTTAGCTGCGATTTGTCCTGTTGTAACCACATCCTACAATGATTTGGCTTGTTGTAATCCACATACCACTGTTATACTGTGACGTTCCTACCACCTTCTGTCAACATTTTGTCTTGTGTTAGATTTAATCTCTGACATGGAACCAATTGTAAAGAGCTTTTGGCTCACTGGTGTTTTCTGAGATTCAAATAAATAAATAAATAAATAATGGGAACATTTAAAGTGTAATAACTTTTGAACAGATTAATATTTTTTCACCAAACTTTCAAAAGGCACATCAGTGACCCAGACCCCATATACCCAAACAATTTCAGACCAGACCCTCAAATCATTTGGGCTGTAGCCCTGGGCAAAGAAATTTACCAAAAAGTGGTATTTTTCAAATTGTCTAGCACTCCGCAGCTCTGCAACCACACACCCGACTGAAACAAAACTTCCTAGATGCAGAAATTAATGGTACAGATGGTGCATGCAAAATTGCAAGCAAATCAGAAGAATGGTTGCAAAGTTATTAAAGTGAAACATTTTGGGTTTAACATATACTTACATGTTATATGGCCATGCAACCCTAACTACACTGGTACTACCATGCCAGTATCATAATAGCATTTTCTGTTTCTTTGTCACTTCACTTTCTTTGTCATTTCACTGCAAAGACATGGTTTGGATTTATGGACTGACCTTTCCAGGGTACAAAGGGCTTGCCCCACAGATGTGACTTTTGCTGGTTAGCTGAAAAAAAGTACATCTGTCCCATAGTTATAACATTTTGAAGTTTACTGAGTTCCCATAGGATAACATTGGTCATGGTATCTTTCAGCAGCTATATCTCAAAAATGCTTTGAGGCATGGACTCACTGCAACTCGTAGCTTAGTACACCTTTAGGTGAACTAAACAGTTTTGCATTTCTCCTGGCCTTGTTTTTCAGCTGGAGGGAATATTTGTATGAATGTGGCTAAGATGACTGAGATACTGTGGCATTATGAACTGATAGGAGTGCAGGGTCCAGAGGACACACGTACCTGTATTGAATGCCTGATTATTGGCAGATCACCTTCAGATTGGGCTACTGACCTATAAAGCCATATACAGACTGGGACCGTGCTACCTATAAGATCTTCTCTGCCCCTATTATGCCCTCAACTCACTCTGGTCCTCCGCTGAGGGATTGCTGGAAGTTCCTAGGGTTCAACAGAAGACCTCAGGGGCCTGTTCTTTTGCTTTTATGGCCCCTACCATGTGGAACTCTCTACTTTGTTGGTTTAGAGAGTACCTGACTATTGAGAGCTTTTAATCTGCTCTTAAAATGCATCTTTTCAGCATGGCCTTCTCTGACTTTGATTAGTTGGCTGTTTAATCCTAATGTATTAGTTTTTAGCTATTATTTATTTATTAAATTTTGGTGACCGGGTAGGCCCACTGAGCCCCGAAGGTCCCTTTTTCAGAGGTGACCCGGGATAACAATACAAGTTATAAGGATGAACAAGGACATAAGGAACATTTGAGGCATTGTGAGTTACATCATGAGGTGGTTACAGTAAAGAAAAATAGTGGATACATGCATGGTAAAAGAAAAGCAGTGGATACAGGCATGGCTTACAGGCACGGTAAAGAAAAAACAGTGGATGCAGGCATGGGTACAGGCATGGTTATCATTATGACATGTAAGCAATTGGTAGTACTTTGCATATAGCTTATTCAGGGGTTACACGTGGCCTCTGGTGAGCAGTCTGTATAAGGCAGGTAGTAGGAAGGTTAAGCTAGATTGCATGCATGTATGCATTTTAATTATTTGTTTTTTTAAGTGTTTTTTTATGTTGTACAAGCAATTTGATCTGCAAAGCAATTGCACATTTTAAAAATAAAACATGATTGACTGAAATGACGGATGGCTACTATTATGGAATGGACTGGTAAGAGTGCTATAGGAGGCAATGAACACGAAACTGGGAGTCCTTTTTAGGCACAGAAAAAGCTTTACACCCCAACACCCTCATGATCTCGGTCTCCAGCTCCATTCTATCCACAGTAGACTACGGTCTGGTAGTTTACAGTGCCGCCAAAGACACAGCTCTTAAAAGGGTTGTTACTGCCCTGAACAAAGCTTGTAGACTACTTCTTGATGCAGATCACCTCATGCATACCTGCACCCTGTATGAGCAGTCAAATCTTCTTACACTTAGTAACAGAATTAGGTACCAAACCTGCCTCCTGGAAAGAAAGGCCATGCTCTCCCAGACCCAACTGTGTATCTTGGATCTTGTAAAGGTAGCTAATTCAAATTACAATGCCAGGAGCACAACTATGACCTCACTCAGTGTCCCATTCCATAGGACTGCTCTGGGATGACACACCTTCTCTTATCGAGCACCACTTTGGCTTAATGAGATCCCTGCAGCCACACTTAGCACAACTAATCTCAGGGCCTTTAAAATTAAAATTAAGCAACTTCTTTTGAGTCTGAGCACTTGTGATTGCCTGAACTGAGACAGTCCACCTCTATTTTGATCTCACCCCAATCCTTCGCTTCACACCAGGTCACCCTGCTATCACCTCACCTTACCTGCAGATGTTCCTCCCTCTTCTACCATTCCTCCCCTGAGCTCCCACTGGCACCCACAATCACATCCCTCATTTCATTCTTCCTCATCTCGGCCAACTCTCAACTCCTCCCTCCTACAATCTGCACCCTGCTCCTTGCTTCTCTTACTCCTTGCTTTGGTGCCTCTCCCCCCACATTCATTCTACAGTTCCCCTATACTCCTCCCCTTCCCCTTCCTACCTTCATTGCTCTCTTCACCAGCTACCCTAGAAAAGCCCAATGGGGTTGTAATGTTGGTTTACAATTGCTGTTAAGTGTAATCTTACATGTTACCTATTGAACAAATATACTTGCACTAAAATTTGACTAATTATTATAAGAACTGTTTTTATGTACTGTTTGTCATGTATTCGTGACAGGGAACCTTTATAAAAGAGTTTGTACTCAAAGGTTGTTTCCGAGTAATAATAAAATAAAATAAATAAAAACTGGAATGATGGCAGCCAGGCCCTGCACTCCCACAGGGAGATTAGGGTTAATTACATTGTCTCTATACTTATGGTCACCCCATTGTCTTATTGTGTGCATCTTAGCTTACTCTTGGTGTCTGCAACCCTAAGGCACACCCTTCACACCTGTTCCTGCATGCTGGATAGGGGTGGGGTGTTTGGGTTGGTAACCAAGGGTGGGGGCAGGGTGTTAGGGTTTGGAACCCTAATATACCTGGATAATTTCAAACCAAAAAGCTAAGCTGTTTTTGTGCAGCGGGGTGACAAAAAATGCTAATTTACAAATTTTTGGAGACAACATATCTACACACCTGGACATCCAACTTGAACAAAACTTGAAACATCAACATATCATTGGTTCCTGATGGCACATGCCAAATGTCATCCAAATCATCTAAATGGTTGCTATGTCATTAAAGCACAACATATTCAGTTTAACATATAAGTGAACAAAGATTTTGACAAAAAAATGTGATTTACACATCTTGGTAAACTATATCTCCATGTCCTCACACAAAACTGATAACGTTATGAGAGTTCTACTTCATGATGGGGCATGCCAAATTTCATGCTTATCACCTGAACTGTTTCAAAGTTATTAAAGCACAAACTATTAAATTTAAAAGACTGCATTTTTTCCTGATGTACACACCAATTGCAGTGAAACTTGCCACAGCAAGAGACAATCTGTGTGTGAGGGCACGTGCCACTTTTCACGCAAATAGCAGGGAAATCTGTAAAGTTATTAAACTGCAAAGTTTGAAATAATCAAAGAAAGAATTTGACAAAAATGGTGACGTACTCAATTTGGGACTACATATCTCCAGACTTGCATGCCAAATTAAAATGAAACTTGGCATATCAAGACACCTTTAGTCTCTGAGGGAACATGGAAAATGTTGTGCCAATTACAAGAACAGCTGTGAAGTTATTAAAGTACAAAGTGCAAAAGAATCCGATTTTCGTGAAAGTAAAACATACTTTTATGAAAGAAAAAAGTACTTTTGCACACACTCATATATTTCTTCCCATAGGCTATAATGGGAAACTTTATAGTTTAATAACTTTTGAACAGATTAATATTTTTTCACCAAACCTTCAAAAGGCACATCAGTGACCCAGACCCCATGTACCCAGACAATTTCAGACTAGGAGCCAGATATTCAAAGCGTAGAGCCGGGCGCAAATCCGGTGCACTGGACTAGCACCGAATTTGCACCCGACTGCAATATTCAAAAGGACGTTTAGCGCCAGCACCAGGTGTTAGCACCAATGCTAAATTATAATGTATGCAGGGTAGGGACTGAGGGGAGGGGCCCTGAATGCTGGCACACTGGCATATTCAAAAGTATAGCACTGCCCTACAGGCATTAGTGCAACCTGTAGTGTGGCAGCAAATACACCCAACAAAAAGCTGGTGGCAATGCCCTCCCCACCCCCTGCATGACTCCCGACCCCCATTGAAAGTGAATTAAAAGAGTTTTCCCTGGTAGTCTAGTGGTCCCCCATCCCCAGCAGGACTTCCGACCACCGTTGAAAGTTAAATAAAGACATTAAACCCTAGTAGTCTAGTGGTCCCCATCCCCAGCACAACTCCCGACCCCGATGAAAGTAAAATAAAAGACTTTATACCCTGGTAGTCTAGTGGTCCCCCCAACCCTCCAGTACGACTCCCGACCCCAGTTGAATGTAAAATAAAAGACATTAAACCCTGGTAGTCTAGTGGTCCCCCCAATCCCCAGCACGACTCCCGAACCCCGTTGAAAGTAAAATAAAAGACATTAAACCCTGGTAGTCTAGTTGTCCCCCAACCCTCCAGCACGACTCCTGACCCTCATTGAAAGTATATTAAATTACTTTTCCCTGGTAGTCTAGTGGTTCCCCACACCAGGCAGTGACGTCCCCACTCATCCCAATCAGAATCCACGAACCGAGCCAGCGACCGGCTCAGCCTTCCTCTTACCACCACGCCCAGCTGCCAGCTGAGCTAAGTGCAAAACTAGCCAGGAAAGTCATAATTCATATGAAATTTTAATTTTTTTTCTATGTCATACTGTTCCTGAGATATAAGCAATTTAGTATTCCAACTCCTTATTTTCTGCTCCGAACCCCATTATTATGCATACATTCTTTGTACTCACCGTGTTTCTCTATGCAGCTGTTGGGGAAAATCAGGGTGTGTGCTTTTGTTACTGTTACACTTAGTGTTTCCACTTGCATTTCTGTACCAGTTTGCATTACCATTCCTGTGTACGCCACCGTGTGCGTTACCCTTTGAGTTTTTGTTTGCACTTGCGTTTGCGTTACTGTTACCATTTGCGTTTCCACTTCTGTTTGTTTGCATTTACATTTGCGTCACTGTGCACATTTTCATTTGCATTTGTGGCCACCCTTCCATTTCCATTTGTCTTTTGTTTTGGTGTCATCATTGCTGTTACCGTTACCATTTGTGTTTCCAATTGCATTACCGTCATCGTGTGCGTTATGGTTTGCATTTCCATACGTGCTTGCATTTCCGTTTCTATTTCCTTTGGCATTATTGTTGCTCTTAACATTACCATTTGCATTTCCAATTGTGTTACCGTGACTGTGCACATTACGGTTTGGGTTTCCATATGCGCTTGCGTTTCCATTTCTGTTTCTGTTTCCTTTGGAATTATTTGTGCTGTTACCATTACCATTTGCATTTCCAATTGCATTGCCATGACCGTGTGCATTATGGGTTGCATTTCCGGATGTGGTTGTGTTTGCGTTTCTGTTTCCTTTGGTGTTATTCTTGCTGCTACTGTTACCATTTGCATTTCCAATTGCGGTACCGTGACCGTGCACGTTACCAGCTGCATTTCCACATGAGCTTACCTTTGCTTCTCCATCTGCATAGCTTTTCTCTTTGGTGTCAGTTAACGCTAGCATTTTTATTACAATTTACGTTACCATTTACGTTTGTGTCACCACGTACGTTACCATTTCTGATTGTGTTTGCATTGCAGTTACTTTTGCTATGTGACAAAAATCATGTGCTGGGAGCATGTTGTCCTAAGGGCCTGCACTCTCACCACCACATTCCATTAACTATTTATACCCCTCATTCTCAAAAAGAAGGGAAATTTATGGTAAAAAAATCTATTTAATGCATCAGTTAGGGTTGTTCTACAGTGACAAAAGTAAGGAAGTTTGATATTAGGGTTGAAACCCCCCTTGCCCCCCACTCCACCCCCCAACTGGTGACCCCAATGCACACTCCGATGCCAGTTGGGGAGGCGGAGTGGGGTGGCAAGGGGAGTTTTCAACCCTAACATTGAATTTCCTTACTTTTGTTGCTGTTCAACAACCATAACTGATGCATTAAACAGAGGTTTTTGCCATGAATAAATATATATTATGGTAGCACAGTAGTGCTACCATAGTTAGGGTTGAGAAGCCCTTTTAAGGTTAAAGGGTCAAACTTTGCACCTTAATAACTTTGCCACAGTTCAATGGATTTGCCTGCAGTTTGGAATGCATGATCAAAATCCATACATCTTAGGATCTGCCAGCTTTTGTACTGGTCGGGTATACGGCTGAGGAGTTATCAAGCGTGACCTGCTCGTGCATTTACACTTTCTGGTGAATTCTTTGCTCGTGCCTACAGGTCACACAGTTTGCATGACTAGTTCAAAAGCTTCAGAGAACATGCAGCTGGAGACCCTGATGTGCCTTTTGAAGATTTTGTGAATAAATATTAAACGGTTCAAAAGTTATTCAAAAAACAAGTTCCCATTATAAATCAATGGGAAAAGTTAACAAAAAGTTCGACACTTTCTCAAATGCACTTTTTAGAGTTGCAAATGGCCCTAGTAGTGTCGCAAATCCACCATTTTGTTTTCAGTTAACGATCAGAAAAATGCTTTCCATTTAAATTTGGGACCCTCTAGCAACACAATTATTTTTGTGTTCGCCTAGTCGGACCCTAAGGATGCTAGCCATATCTTTATTTTGGGGTGAAACACCCTAGAAATGTTTTTCAAATTTCTGGAAAAAGTAGTGTCTTACTCACAACACTTTCACAAATGCTTGCAAAAGCTTTCACAAATCACAACACTACTTTTTCAGACTATGGCCAACATTACAGCAGTTCTTTGCCACCCTGCTTCAAAAGAACAGTTTTGTCTTTTGAGCTGAAATTTGGAGGGAACACAACCAACATCTCACAGATTTGCCTTTTGGTAGATTGGTGAAAAAATATTGCATGGCTGCAAAGTTATGGTACTCTGAAGTTGGCATTTTTTCCCACAGACTAACATGGTGGCATACGCAGCGCGTTTCGGAGCTCGTATCTCGAAAACAATGCGAGATACAGATATTTTGTTGCAAGTTGCATAGCCCAATGGGCTATGTAATAGCAAAAACCTAGCCAGGAAAAATCATGATTTTTGTGAAATTTAATTTTTTTTCTACATCGTGCGATTGCTGAGATATTTGCAATTAAGTACTTTCAATGCTCGTCTTTAAGCTTCAATGCCCATTACAATGCATACATTCTTTGTGTTTCTCTATGCAGCTGTTCGGCAAAAACAGGGTATGCACTTCCGTTACTGTTACAATTACTGTTTCCACTTGCGTTTATGTCCCTGTTTGCATTACCATTCCTGTGTACACCACCATGTGCGTTACCTTTTGCGTTCTCATTTGCGCTTGCATTTTCGTAACTGTTATCATTTGCATTTTCACTACTGTTTCTGTTTGCATCACTGTGTGCATTGCCATTTGCATTTCCGGCAGCCTTTTGTTTGCATTTCCATTTCTCTTTCGTTTTGCATCTTCCTTGCTGTTACTATTACCATTTGCGTTTGCAATTGCGTTACTGTTCCCGTGCGCATTACAGCTTGCGTTTCCATATGTGCTTGCATTTCCTTTTGAGTTTATGTTTCCTTTGCTGTTATTGTTGCTGTTACCGTTACCATTTGTGTTTACAGTTGCGGTACTGTGCCCATGCACATTTTGGTTTGCGTTTCCATATGCGCTTCTGTTCCTGTTTCTGTTTCCTTTGGTGCTATTCTTCATGTTAACTTTACCATTTGCATTTACAATTGCGGTACCATGCCTGTGCACATTACGGTTTGCATTTACGTGTGCGCTTGCGTTCACGTTTCCGTTTCTGTTCCCTTTTGCATTCTTTTTGCTGTGATACTTAACATTTTCATTTAAAATACCACTGCCATCACTGTTCACATTAAAAGTTGCATTTTCATATGTGCTTCAATGTCCGTTTGCGTTACTGTTTGCTTCGGCGTCACTTTGCGGTTGTGTTTCTATTAACGTTTCCTTTACCATTTACATTTCCATTACCATGTGCGCCACTGTTGGTGCTTCTGTTTGCTTTGCTGCTCCTGTTACTATGTCACAAGATATTATGTGGTGGGAGTGCAGGGCCCAAAGGGCCTCGCACTCCCGCCGCTGCATTACTTTCACTATTTCTCATCATCATTCTCAAAAAGAATGGAAATTAGAGGCAAAAACTCCATTTAATGCATCAGTTAGGGTTGTTCCACAGCGACAAAAGCAAGGAAATTTGGTGTTAGGGTTGAAACCTCCCTTCTACCCAACCAGCCCACCCCCCCAACTGGCATTGATGTGTGCATTGGGGTCGTTGGTCCTAACTCTCACCCCATTCTCCTATTCCTCAGCTTCTTTACACATGTGATGGGGTGAGAGTTAGGGCTGATGACCCCAATGCGCACCCCTATGCTGGTTGGGGAGGTGGGCTGGAAGGGTCCAAGTGGGGTTTCAACTCTAACACCAAATTTCCTCACTTTTGTCACTGTAGAACAACCCTAACTGATGCAATAAACAGAGTTTTTTTGCCTCTAACATATATATATATTTATTCATGGCAAAAAAACTCCGTTTAATGCATCACTTAGGGTTGTTCCACAGCAACAAAAGTGAGGGAATTGGTGTTAGGGTTGCCACCTCTTGCACTTAAGATTTATCTCATTAACAGGCATCGGGTGTTGGGTCATCAGTCCCAACTGTCACCACATCCCATGGTAAACAAGCTGAGGTGATACAGTGTAGGCAAATGGGGTGAGAGTTAGGACTGATGACCCCAACGCACATCCCGATGCCTGTTGGTGGGGATGGAGTGGGCTTGCGGTGCAAGGGGTGGAAACACTGACATCAGATTTGCTCACTTTTGTTGCTGTTGAACAACCATAACTGATGCAAAAGAAATGCAAACGTTAACAAAAACAGTAACATAAATGGTAATGCCAGTGGAAAAGAAAACAGTAAGAAAAATGCAAACGGTAACAGAAACACAAACAGAAATGCAAACAGTTAAGGCAATGGTGCTGCAGAAGGAAACAGTAATGCAATCGACAATGGAAATGCAACCAGAAATGCAAACACTAAGGGCAACAGAAACTCAAATAGTGACGAAGATGCAAACAGTAATGGTAACGCAATTGGAAACGCTAACAGTAACAGCAACGATGAAGCCAAAGTGAACAGTAACACAAACGGAAATGCAAATGCAAGTGTGTATGGAAATGCAAATGGCTATGCGCACAGTCATGGTACCACAATTGGGAATGCAAATGCTAATGGTAACATCAACGATGACACCAAAGCAAACATAAATGGAAGCACGTACACAAATGCAAATGGTAATGCACACTGTGATGCAAAATGAAACAGAAACAGTAATGGAAATGTAAATGGTAGCAGTAACACAAATGCAAGTGCAAAAGAAAACACAAAGGGTAATGCACACAGTGGCATAGATAGGAACACTAACGCAAACGGTTATGGAAACGTAAGTGGAAACACTAACTGTAACAGTAACGAAAGTGCACACCCTTGTTTCCCCCCAAAAGCTGCACAGAGAAACACAGTGAATACAAAGAATGTATGCATAATAATGGGTCTAGTAGCAGAAAATGAGCACTTGGAATACTAAATTGCTTATATCTCAGGAACTGTACGATATAGAAAAAAAAATTCATATAATTTATGACTTTCCTGACTAGTTTTGTACTTAGCCCCCCATTGGGGGCTAAGTATTTTTCTGATGAAAAGTCTGTATCTCGAAGCGTTTCCGAGATACGGGCCCCGAAATGTGCATCAGATGCGTAATGCTATTCTATGGGAAAAATAGTCAACTTCAGAGTACTGTAACTTTGCAGTCCTCTACTTTTTGTCACCAAACCACCAAAAGGTACATCTGTGGGGCTGTCTTCCCTCCAAATTTCAGCCCAAAAGACCAAACTGTTCTTTTGCAGCAGGGTGGCAAAGATTCCCTATTCTTTTGGGCATAGTGTCGCAAAGCAGTGTTGCAAATCACACTTTCACAAAAAAAAATCACGAAAGTGTCACAAGTGCGACACTACTTTGCGACACTACAGTTTACAAAAATTTGTAAAACATATTTCAGTGGTGTTTAACCCCCCAAAATAGACATGGCTATCATCCTCAGGGCTCGACTAGGTGAACACAAAAAGAATTGTGTCCCTAGAGGGTCCCAAATTTAAATACCAAGCATTTCTGTGACCAGTAACTGGAAATAAAATGGCTGACTCAAGACACTACAGGGGTCATTTGCGACACTAAAAACTGCATTTGCTACACTGTCGAACTTTTTGTTAACTTTTCCCATTGGCCATAATGGGAAACTTGTATTTTGAATAGCTTTTGAACCGTTTAATATTTTTTCACGAAATCTTCCAAAGGCACATCAGGGACCCTGACCATATATTCCCTGAATGTTTTGAACTGGTCACACAAACTGTGTGACCTGCAAGTGCGAGCAAAGAATGCACAAAAAACGGCAACCGTATATACAACCATTACAAAACTTGGCAGATCCAGAGATCTATGATATTGCTCTGTGCCTGCAAATCCATCGTACAGTGGCAAAGTTAGTAAGCTGCAATATTTCACACTTTAAGCTTAAATGGGGTGCTCAACCCTAACTATAGTGGCACTACCGTGCCACTACAATATATATATATATATATATATATATATATATATGTGTGTGTGTGTGTACCACTACTGGCACCATGTACACTGCATGCTGTGTCCCAGTCCAGTAGCCACACCAGGACTGTGGTGAGGTCTGGCCACCTGTACACCCTCCCCTCCCATTAATGGCCACTATGCCCACAGTGCTGCCTGTATGTGCTGGCATGTGTGGTGCACCACAGCCATATAGTCTGCAGGTATGTGCTATATGGCCACACTACCATGATGTCCCCTGTGGGCCTGATCACCCCTTACTGTCTGTGTATGACTGGGACCTGTGGCAGCAGTTGGCATCATGGTGGTGCCATCAGTGAGCAGCATGTGTCCTCCATGTCTGGCAGATTCTAAGTGTCATACACATATGTTATGGTCATGCAAGCCACTCTAATGCTGTGCTAACACTGCGTGAAACAACAATGTTGCACAAAGCTGTTTGCCCAGGGTTAAGACCAGCTTTTCCTGGGCGGTAATTTCTACCATGCGATGGGTCACGCTAAGTCGCGCTAAACACCTTAGCATGGCACTAGTCGCAGAATATCTCATTGCACCTGGATACATGTTCACTTTGCCCCTTGCATATAATTATGGTTTGCCCAGTGCTAATGAAGTTTGCCCATGCTATTTGGCCTTTTAAATATAGCAGACCTGTGCTGATTCCACGCTAAACCCGTGCAAACATTTTTTGCCCGGTGCAAAGCTTTGAATATCTGGCCCTACATATCTCCAGACTTGCACACCGAATTAAAATGAAACTTGGCGTATCAAGAGACCATTAGTTTCTGAGGATACATTTTTTGTTTATTTGTTTATTTATTAAAAGTTTTACCAGGAAAGCATACTGAGCAGACTACTGCTTGATTCCAGATGCATCCTGGGGAGACAGAAATAAGGAAAGCAACAACATATATACAATAAACAATATTATACAGAGATCAAAAAACAATTACAGTGTACATAGAACATTGTCGAGAACAAAAATGAGTTATCCACAAAGACAGAAGTGTGAGTCACATAACATGTGCAATTACATAGCACTAGTATAAATACAGGCAGACCTGGGCATAGCCTACTGGAATATCATAGGCTATATCAGAGTATCAGAGCTAGTAAGGGCACAGGGGCAGGTGAGGGAGAAGTGTGCTTTGAGAAGGGAGTTGAGGTTCCAGCTAGAGGAGGCATTTCTAACGGTCTCAAGGAGGGAATTCCATAGTTTGGGCAGGTGATATCTGAGGCCGACCAGCCTGCCTTGGTGGTCATGAGTGGAACAGACAGTAAATGAGAGTGATTGTTTCTGAGAGGGTACGCTGGGGGGGTGCAGGGGCTGATAGAACAGAAGTGAGGAAAGGAGGGGAGAGACTGGGCCCAGAATTTAGCTGTAAGACTAGTATAGTGCGAGTGCCACTGGTCTTAAAGTGATGGGAAGTCCACTAACCGGTAGAGGGTGCAGTGATGAGTGGAGGAAGGACAGTCAAGGACAAAATTACAGAAAGAATGAAAGAGGGTGCCCAGTCTGGCTAGGATGAACTTTGGGGCGGCACTGTAGACTACACCCCCATAGTTGAAGACAGGGAGTATCATTTTCTGCACAATTGCATGGCGGGCAGGCAGATGGATGCATCCACAATTACGGTTCTAGGAACCCAGCTTGGGGTGAAGCTTTTTGTGAACTGCATCGACATGCACAGAGAAATTGAAATGGTGGTCTAGCCATACCCCAAGATGTCTGAAGGAGGAGCAATCCTCCAGCACTGTCCCATCAAGGGTGTAGAAGGAGGTGGAGGGAAGGAGCTGAGAAAGTCTCTGCCTAGTGTCAAAGGTAATGGAGACAGTTTTCTTGGCATTGAGAAAGAGTTGATTTGAGCAAAATCATAGCTGAACATTGTTGAAATCCTGCTGCAGTCTTTTCATAACATCAGCGGGAGAGGGGCCAGACGTATACAGTACTGTATCATCAGCATACATTTGGATGGATGTGTGTGGGCAGATCATTCAAGAAGATGGAAAACAGAAGTGGGCCAAGGACCAAGCCTTGGGGTACACCAGAGGTAACAGGGAGGGAGGGAGAGGTGGAGTTGCTAATTCTAACAGATTGGGATCTGCAAAGCAGATTGAGTGAAACCAGCTGGTGGCCACACTAGAGAGACCTGTGAGAGAGAGCTTGGAAAGGAGGAGGGGGGTGTGAGACAGTGTTGAAGGCTTTTGCCAGGTCGACAAAAATGGCAGAGGTTATGTGGCCCTTATCCATAACTGTATAGATGGGAGCTGGTGAGCCTCAGTAGAGAAGAGGTGGTGGAGAGGGACTTCTTAAACCCAAACTGGTAAGGTGTGAAAAAGGATGAGGAGTCTAGAAAAGCAGAGAGCTGAGAGAAGACAAGTTGTTCTTGTAGTTTAGCCAAGATAGGAAGGAGGGAGATAATTATGGTAGTTACCAGAAACTGAGGGGTCACCACCATTAGGGAGTGGGATTATGGTGTCATGCTTCCATTCAGAAGGGATTGAAGCAAGAGAGAAGAAGACATTATACAGTGATGCCTGAGGGATGGCGATAACTGGGGCCAATAGGTAGAGCATTTTAGAGTCCAGACCGGTGGGACACTTGACTTTAGTGGGATTCAAGGTGAGAAAGGCATTGTAGACTTCAGCTGGGGAGATCTGCTGGAAAGCAAAGGATGGGACTGTGGAAGGATCTGCTGCGGAAAGGGGTGGGTAGGGCATGCTGCGGAAGGGGTGGGTGGGGGAGAGTGGACAGCAGTGCTGAAGTGCAGCTTATGAAGAAGGTATTGAATTCAGTGGCCACCGCATGGGGTTTGGTGACAGAGGAGTCACCAACATTTAGGACCGGGAGTGGGGCAGCAACGGAGGGGAGAATAAAGATGTAACCACCTTCCAGAAATTAGCAGGGTGATTTAAATTGGTGCAGAAGGAGTTTTTGAAGAAGTTGGCTTTTGCCATGTGGATATGTCTTGTGCAGGTGTTACGTAGGGCCCTATACCTTTGATGATTCTCAGGTAAGCCTGAGCCCTTGAAAGCCTTCCATTCCCAATCCCATGCTCTGAGGAGGGCCATGATGTCCACCAAAATCCATGGCAGGTGTGCTTCGCACACCTGGGCTTGTCTGAGAGTGGCATAGTGTTTCCAGACTGTTAGGAACCTGGTTTTGAAGTACTCCAGGGTAAAGTCAATGGAGGTGGCCTGGGGGATGAAGGACCAGTACATGTCTGCCAGGTCATGCAGGAGTGATGTAAGGCCTAGGGGGTTATAGGATCTGGTCAGTAGAGTCTTGGGGGCAGTGTCTTGAGTCTAAATATTTTCCTTACTGAGTAGATCATGTGATGATCACTTAGTGAGTCTGGTAAGCGGCCATAGGTGAGAATTTGATGAGGGTGGGAGGTAAGGGACCAGTCCAGAGGAGTGTGGTTCCTGGATTTGGGGTTGAGACTTGTGGGCATGGTGATCTGCGATAGGTTGAGTGCAGTCACTTGTGCTAGTGCTGGAGAGCCAGTTTTGGTTAAAATCACCAAGAATGTGAAGCTCAGCCCCAGAGGCTAGGGATGACAGTACACCCAAGTGATTCAAGATGGAGGGCAAGGTGGAGTCCGGTGAGCAGTAAGAACCGGCAATAAATATTGGGCAAGTGTGAGAGTTTGATTAGTAAGGTGTCGATGGTTTGCATGGGGACAGGTAGTGGGACTGAGGTAAACTGAAAAATTCCATGCCAATTGCAAGAACAGCTGTGAAGTTATTAAAGCACAAATTGCGAAAGAATCCTATTTACATGAAAGTAAAAAGTACTTTCGCAAAAGTATAACGTACTTTCACACGGGACATATATTTTTTCCCTAGGTCATAATGGGAAACTTTATAGTTTAATAACTTTTGAACGGATTAGTATTTTTTCACCAAACCTTCAAACCAAACCTTCAAATGGCACGTCAGTGACCCAGACCCCATATACTCTGACAATTTCAGACCAAACCATAGAAGGCAGTATAGAGCAGTCATTTGAGGCTCTGAGCTGCTAACCTGAAGACCTGGGTTTGAATCCCACAGCCCCCACCTGCATACTGTGTGACCCTGAACAATTCACTTAACATCCTTGTGCTCCCAGGATGCACCTGTGAACAAGCTTTCAGCTTAGTGTGTCTCTCCAGGTTAAAAAAATTAAAAACATTTGGGCTGTAGCTCCGAGAAAAGAAATTGCCACAAATTAGTATTTTTCACATATTTTGGCACACAGAAGCTCCACAACCACACACCTGACTGGAACAAAACTTGCTAGATCCAGAGATCTATGGTACCAGATGGTGCATGCTAAATTTCAGGCAAATCATATTAATGTTTGCAAGGTTATTAAAGTACAAAATGTGGGGTTTAACATAGAAGTGGCCTTGCAACCCTAGCTATACTGGCACTACCATGCCAGTATAATAATGTTTTCTGTTTCTTTACCACTTCACTACCTGTTTCCTTGTCACTTCACTGCAAAGAAATGGTTTGGACTTATAGGCTGAAATTGTCAGAGCACAAAGGGCTTGCCCTACAGATGTGACTTTTGCTGGTTTGCTGATAAAATTGACACCTGTTCCATAGTTCTAAGATTTTGAAGTTTAGTGATTTCCCATAGGATAACATCGTAATGGTCATGGTGCCTTTCGGCAGATATATCTTGAAAATGCTTTGAGATACGGGCTCGCTACGTCTCGCAGCTTAGTACACCTTTAGATGTTCTAAGGAGTTTTGCATTATCTTTAGGCCTTGTTTACAGCTGCATGGGATATTTTTATGAATAGGGCTAAGGTGTCTGTGATACTGTGCCATTATGGACTGATAGGAGTGCAGGGTGCTGAGGACACATGTACCTGGACTGGCTGCCTGTTTATTGGTGAATCACTTTCAAGGTTGGGCCACTGGTCTATAAAGCCCTACATGGACAGGGACTGCACTACTTGCAAGGTGTTTTATGCCCCTATCGCCCCCTCTGCTCACTCCGTTCCTCCAGCGTGGGATTGCTAGAGGCTCCCAGGGTTAGATTGAAGACCTCAGGGGACTGTTCTTTTGCTTTTATGGCTCTAACCTGTAGAACTCTCTAACTTATCAGATTAGAGAGTACATGACTATTGAGAGCTTTAAATATACTCTTGAAATGCATCTTTTCAGAATAGCCTTCCCTCATTCAGATTATCTGGCTTTTTTATCTGGTAACCCGTGACATGGGCATCAGTGATTGAACACCTGTAATAACAGTGACTCAATCCCTGGCACATGTCATCGAGGCTACCGAAGGGGTAGGGCAACTGGATGGGGGTCAGTGATCATAGCGATGGGATGGCTACTCCATTTTTATCACGAGGGGAGCGAGCATGCACAAAGATGGGTGGGAAGGATTGTGAGGGGTGGTGCCACAGTGGATCATTGAACTAGCCCCGTGGTGTGGTGGGTGGGTTGGCGGCTTCGGTGGGCAGTGTGCTGGGGTCAGATCCAGGTGCTGGTATGTTTTTGCTGCACCTGGCCTGAATTAATTTTTTTCAACGTTTTTGCACCCCCTCCTGACATGCACCCCGGAGTTGAGAATCCTTAAGTAGGGGAGTTGGGGGTTGGCAAAGCATAAAATGTTTAAAAAACAAGTCCTTGGCACCGTTTTGCTGTGCGTCGACGGGGAGTCATAGTGCTGAAATTGATTTTCGGCACTCTGGTTTCACGATAATGGCAATTGCCTTTAGGCTTTCACCATTATCACATCAATCCTTTTATCCTAATGTATTAGGTTTTAGCTATTGATTGTATGCATGTATGTATGTATTTTAATTATTTGATTTAAATGTTATTTTATGTTGTACCAGCACTTTGATCTGCAAAGGAATTATATTTTTAAAAAATAAAACATGATTGATTAAAATGAGGGAACTGCTGATATTTTGGAATGGTGGCAGCCAGACCCTGCACTCCCACAGGGAGATGAGGGTGAATTACATTGTCTCTACATTTATGGTCACCCCATTCTCTTATTGTGTACCCATCTAAGCTTACTCTTGGAATGGGGTAAGCATTAGGGTTTGCAACCCCAAGGCACACCCCACACACCTTTTCCTGCATGCTGGGTATGGGTTTAGGGTTGGAAATCGAGGGTGGTGGTGGGGTGTTGCAGTTTGAAACCCTAATATACCTGTAGAATTTCAGACCAAAACCCTAAGCCATTTTCTTGCAGCAGTGTGACAAAGAATTTTACAAAAAATGGTAATTTACACATTTTAGGAGACAGCGGGCCAGATATTCAAAACTTTGTCCCAGGGCTAAATTAGCATGGCCTGGGTGCAAAGTTAGTCCAGAGCAAAAAGCAAGCAATATTCAAAAGGAATAGCCCAGTGCAAAACCAGCTGAATATAGCAAACAAAGAAATCCAGACAAACAGGGCCAGGAGTGCAGAGCAAAAATAGCCCAGAAATAACACAGCACTGAATACAGCAACAGGGAAGTGCACACTGCTACTGCAGCTCATTAGACCCTGGAGAAAGCCAGTGTTGCAGGTGGAGAACATTGTGTGTGATTGCAAAGAGATGTCTCACATCTACAGCAAGCAACAATGTAAGCCACACACTGCAGAATTGTGCTATGCTGAAGTGAGGTTTGTCCTGGGCTAACCTGATTGCACAGTGCTAACACATTAGGCCGGTGCAAACTGGTTAGCCTGGGGCAAACAGGAGCTATATTCAAAGCTCCCATGCAAATGAGCCTACTTAGGTAATCTGTGGGCAAACAGGTACATTTGCATGCCATTAAGTGCCGCTTAGCATACATTACCATGCAGTTTGCCCTGTGCTACTGCATAGAGCACAAAGCTCCCCCTTATGGTAGGAATGGAAGTACAGGCTCCCCTGTTGGTCAGAATAGAAGCACAGGCTGGAAGCAGCAGGAACTGTGTGCTGGCAGACACAGTCAGTGCATACAACACACCCATGCATCTGTGCAAGCAGGACCTGTATCTATCTATCTCTCTCTCTCTCTCTCTCTATATATATATATATATAGGGGATATGACATGGCCTGACTGAAGATATCATATTTATCTTCATGAGAGGCCAATGATATCATGATATCTCACGAGTGGCGAAGCCACGAGTGAAATATCATGATGTCATTGGCCTCGAGTGAAGATAAATATGATATCTTCAGTCAGGCCATGTCATGTTCTGTTTATACATCATGTGTTTTGGACTTGGAACACAACCACATATGTTTATTTTTGGTCCGAGCCCCCTCTCCTACCTCTCATATGTTTTGGACCATGGGCCACCAAGAAAATGTGCCATATCATCCACTTAAGGCAATTCCCAACATATCTTATTTATCCAGCAGGACCTGCAGTCCTCTTGACACACCAAAAGAAGTGTCACTGATCATGCTATAGCAGATAATAAAACTGTTGCCAAAAAAAAGTTTTGAGGTTTATTTGCTATGCAGTTTTAGTATTTATATAGTAAATTTGTAGTATGACTGAGAGTAGTGTCTCCCTATAACCTTAAAAAAAATCTGGGGTTTTAGAAATATTTATTTCAGAAAATAAAATATACCTGGTTGATCCTGCCATTTTTCCTTTGTCTTATTAAATGCAGGTTCACTTTCTTGTCCTACAGTTGTAGCATGACTGGGACATACAGCACAGTAAAAGTTGGATTTGCCAATAAATTTAAATCAGCACTCTCTCCGAGGTGTTAGAAATGTAATGTCTTTCAGCAAGCTTACTTGATCTTTGTTAAGACAGGCGACAGAAACAAGAGAGAGAGTGCATGTGAGTTCCAGCTTCAGTGACGGAATAGTCGATGTTATCTTCCTTGAGCCGACACGTTTATCCTTTCTTTCCCAGTAGCGCTGAGCGATCAGAGCGATAGTGTGACTCAGCAGTAACCGAATTTCCTCGGTGTGAGAAGTATACTAGTTTAGCAGTTATTGAGTTTTAGCTTTGTCGATGACAGGCGCGAGTCGAAGGCGAAGGAACGAATTCGAGCGTAGTGTTACTATAGCAACGCTACAGTAACACTCGCCGGTTTTCGCTCCCTTCACTGAAGCCCACCACTCGCACTATCTTGTTGCTACTGTCAGCTAAGTTTTAAGAAAAGCTCAAGTAAGCTTGCTAAAATAAATTGTACTTCTCACACCTCGGGGAGAGTTATGATTTCAGTTTACTAGCAGGTCCACACTGTGTCATGCTGTAAGCGCTCGGTCACGCTACAAACTTAGGAGAAGGAAAGTTAAACTACATTATTAAGACCAAGGGAAGATGGCACAAACAACCAGATACGTTTTGTCTCCCTGTTTATTTTTAACAGTTTAAAATTATGGAAGATCAACTAGATACTGAGCATTGAGGGGGGGAGTGCAGGTCGTGGAAAGGCAGTGGCAGAGCTTGTCAATGCTTTCGGTTTCATAACAATGACGTATAGGAGCATAGAGATATCACCATGATGTATAGAAACATGGAGATATCTCTATGACGTATAGGAATGTGGAGATATCAGTGATATCTTCACTGCCTGCCTGAGATATTAGTTTTTATCTCTAGATTTATTCCAAAACACATGTTGTATAAATATATATACAGATTGATTGCAGCACACATACACACTGTCTGTGGCCACACATGCCCTGGAGGATGCCCCCCACAACAACATAGGTACCTCACTGCAGTAGTGGGTGAAACACAGTGGGGGGACTCAATGCACAAGACAGGCAAAAGGCAAACCTGGTGAGGTGGGAGGCCATAGGCTGCAGATTCACTAGGATATGCAGCATATCCATTAGATAGGGAACAGGGCAGATTGGCTGGGCAGGGCAGTCCTTCCCTACCATCATAGTCCCTGTTCCCATGTGTGCCTGTTACACACCTTACCCTGGTAGACTAGTGTCGCCCCCCCCTCGGATGATCCCTGACCCCTGTAGCCGTGGTATGTTAATAATTTCCCTGGTAGTCTAGTGGTCCCCCCAACCCTCAGCATGACTCCTGACCCCCGGTACATGTACAAATTGTATTTTCATTGGTAGTCTAGTGGTCTTCCCACCCCAGCATGAATCCTGACCCCCAGTAGATGTAAATATCGTGATTTTCCCTGGTATTCTAGTGGTTCCCCATCCCCCAGCATGAATTCTGACCCCCCAGTACATGTAATAATCATAGTTTTCCATGGTAGTCTAGTGGTCTCCCCACCCGGCAGTGATGCCCTTGCTCAACCCAATGACATGCCACAAAGAGAGCTGGTGACTGGCTCTGCCCTCCTCTCACCACCACGGCCAGACACGGACTGCAGTATGCATGAGCACTACTAAAATGAATCTGTGTGTTTGCTCATTCATTTCCATAGTGCTCATGCATACCACAGTCAGCGGCTGGCTGTGGTGGTGAGAGGAGGGCAGAGCCGTCGCCAGCTCTCTTGTAGTATGTCATTGGGATGAGCAAGAGCATCACTGCTGGGTGGGGGACCACTAGACTACCAGGAGAAACCGTGATTTATACATGTACCGGGGTTGGAGTCATGCTGGGGGGCCACTAGACTACAGGGGATTCTTGATATACCATGGTTACGGGGGGCCATGATGTGGGGGGGGCACCACCGCATTACTGCCTGCTTTTTTCAGGGGTATCTAGCACCATACTACATGTTGCACTAATGCTTTAACTTGAATATGCCACACTGCTGGCATTCCTGGGTGCTCCCCTATCCACGCCCCTGCATACCATTATCTATTAGCATTGGTGCTACCACACAGCACTGGCGCTAATGGGGCTTTTCAATATTGCAGTCTGACGCAAATCCAGCGATACAGATTTGCACTAGGCACACAGGTTTGAATCTGGCACAACCTGTCTACACACCTGCACATCCAGCTTGGACAAAGCTGCCACATCATCATATCATTGGTCTTTAATGGTGCATGCTACATGTTATCCAAATCATCTGAATAGTTGCTATGTTATTAAAGCTCAAAATGTTCAGTTTAACATAGAAGTGAACAAAGCTTTTGACATGAAAAGGTGACTTACACATATCAGGCCAGATATTCAGAACATTGCCCCGGGGCTCAATTAGCACTGCCTGGCGGGCAAACATAGCCAGGAGCATAAAGCAAGCTATATTCAAAAGGAATAGCCTGAGGCAAACAGCTTCTGAATATTTATTTATTTTTTGATAACCGGGTAGGTGCACTAGACATGAAAGTGACTATTTTCAGGCACGACCCGGGAGGTCAACAACATAGGGAGATAACAGTTACATAGAGTACAGTGTCAGGAGCTATGTAATTCATTTCAGGCAAGACCTAGGGGGTCAGAACAACATAGAGAGATGACATTTACATAGAATACAGTGTCAGGAGCCATGCAGTACATCGCAAGCATAAGGTGAGACAAATTTAGGACAAAATAACAATACAAGGCATAACTGGTTTAAAATTAAACAATTGTAGATAAGTGCACAAGTGTAGATTAACATAGTAATAACAAGAATATGAGGTACATAGAGAAGAAATCAATTGAACGGCGGCATTATAACAAGGTACTGAGAATGAGAGGGTATTAGTTTGGAAGGGGCAGGAAGGAGGGTAGAGTTGGGATGGGAGTAGTGGGGCTAGAGACAAGGGTAATCACACTGTAGAAGGTGTAACCAAGGCGGCCAGGGCAGGATAAGTCTGGACCTATAGAGGGTTGAAGCAGGTACATTGAGCACAAGTGGTAAGGAGGGAGCGGTGCAATTTCTTAAACATGGCATGATTAGGTGCAAGGTGAACATCTAGGGGCAGCGAGTTCCAGTAGGAGGGGCCTACATGCGAGAAGCCTGATTTCCCTTTGGTAGTTCTACATCTGGGAATGCAAAACAAGGAAAGTTCAGTAGATTGGAGACCATAAGAGATGGGCTGAGGGATTAGCAGGGAGGCTAGGTAGGTGGGCATACTAGATCGAAGTACACTGTCTATCAGGTTCCCAAGAGAGAGGAGACATTGTGCAGTGGGAGAAAGCCAATTGAGATCAGAGTACAGCTAGCAGTGATGTTTTAGCCTGGAGGAAGCAGAGGCGTAGTGGCATATATTGTTGTAAGTAGTGTCCCACCTATGAAGATTAGCTTTAGATGTATTTGTATAGAGTACGGATCCATAAGAAAGTGATGGAAGAAGGATTCCTCTAGCAATGGCAACCCTAGCAGTGGGGGTAAGAATATAGCTTGTTTTGTAGGCTAAGCCCAGTTTGGCATTCACAGCCTTACAGGTGGAGGTAATATGGGCATCATAGGTGAGGGATTCATCGAGTAAGACCCCTAGATAATTGAAAGAAGTTACCATCTCCAGTAGGGAGCTGTCCGCCCAGGTGACCTGGAAAGATTTACGGTGCTGTTTTAATTTACTAGAGGAAGCAAAGAGCATGGCCTTGGTCTTAGCGACATTTAGGACAAGCTTATTTTTGGTGATCCAGGATTGAATATTTTGTAGGACTATGGAGAGCTTATGATTAATAGAGTGGACATTATCTGAGTTTGTATAAAGGACAAGGTCATCGGCATAAAGCAGCGATGAACAGGAGGATACCACTTGAGGAATGTTGTTAACAAACATCAAGAAAAGCAGGGGTCCGAGGATAGAACCCTGTGGTACACCAATATTGATGAGAGGTTTTTCTGAGGTGGCCGAATTGAATTTCACGGTTTGATGCCTGTTTGATAGGTAGCTATGGAACCAAGTTACAACACTGAGCGAAAAACCCAGGGAGTGGAGACTGGCAAGCAGAAGAGGGTGGTTGACTAGATCGAAGGCTTTTGTCAAGTCGATAAAAACTGCACCAGTTAGGTGACCCTGGTCCATAGTTTGAAGAATATCATTTGTCAGCTGCAGAACAGCAGTTTAAGTACTATGACCTTTTTGGAAACCGTGCTGGTTTGGGTGCAGTGGGTTATGTTTTGTGAGGTGTTCTGAGATCTGAGCTGAGATGAGCTTCTCAAGGACTTTATCTAGTGTAGACAATATTGCTATTGGTCTGTAGTTGGCTATGACTTTTTTGTTGCCTTTTTTGAATACTGGCGTGATTCTGGCAAGTTTCCATACCTCGGGCACCACGCCTTCACTCAGGGACTGGTTGAATATGCAAGCCAGAGGTCCTGAGATGAAAGGTACCACCAGTTTGAGGAGTCTAGGCTCAAGGCGGTCAGCCCCAACAGCAGTACTGTCTGATATGGAGTTTAGGTATTTGAGGATGTCATTTTTCGATATAGCTTTAAAGTAGAAGGTAGGCATTTGTGAGGTTACTTTTGGGCCGGGGGCTTCAGGTATTAAGTTAGGGGAGGAGAAAGTATTTGTGTAGCTTGAGAGGTCGGAGAAGTAAGAATTAAAAGCATTGGCAATGGTGCCTGGGTCATTGCAATGGACGCCTTTTAATATCATGTCGTTATTTAGTGGCCTTTTGTTACAGCTGAAGAAAGTCTTGACATGAGACCAACATTTCTTGGGGTCCCTCACTGCATCCAGCAGGAGGCCTTTGCAGTACTGGCTTTTTGCAAGTCTAATTTGTGATTTGCATTTTGATCGCTGTTCTCTATAGTTGTTATAATCGGCTGGGAGACCAGATGCTTTAAACTTTCTCCAGCATTTATCCCTGTTTTTGAGGACAGTGAGGAGGTCTTTGTGTAGCCATCTGGTTTGTGTACCACGAACGCTCCGAGTGATGACTGGGGTATGCTTAACCTGAAGGAGGATGAACCTGCTCAGGAAGGCATGCAGGGCAACTTCAGCACTAGTAGAGTGGAAGACAGGGAACCAGTCAGTGTGGGACACATCATATAGGAAATTACCTTGATTTAAGTTAGCATAATTTCTGAAGCATATATAGTTTTGGTGGGACGTGGAGTATGTGGAGGTGCTCCATATGAAAAAGACGGGGAGTGGTCACTGATATTGTCAGGCATGGTTCCAGATTTTGCAATTCTATCCACACGATTCATTAAGACCCAGTCAATAAGGGTGCTGGAGTCTGTGTTAGCTGATACCCTTGTGCATTCAGTAATGATTTGGTGCAAATTGCAGCTCTGTACTAGGGACTGAAGTGAGTCTTGAGCTTTGCCAAACCAGTTTAGATTTATATCACCGAGAATGATGAGTTCATTGTTCCCCGCAAGTGCAGCTGTTTGAACCAGCAAATCAGCTAGGCCTTGTGTTCCACTGGTAGGTGGGTTGTAGGCACTTACAATGTGGAGTTTTTTCTCTCCGAGTCTAAGTATAGCATGGATATATTCACATAAGGAGTTTTTATTGTTAGTTAACACAGTCATATTCAGGTTGCTTTTGTAATAGATTGTGTGACACCCCCACCGCATTTAGGAGTTGGTCTGTTGCACATAAGAAGGGAGTAGTTTGGAAGCAGGCAAAAGGTATCTGGGATCAAGGGCCTTAACCATGTCTCAGATAGGCAGAGCACATCTGGTTGGTGGTTAATCACTCAGGCTTCTAGATCTGCCTGATTGAGGAGAAGGCTCCTGATATTAAGGTGGACTATGTGAAGGCCTTTCATATTATGTCTAGAGCAGATTAAAGGTGATATGCCTGTTGCAGGGCCTGGGTTCAATTCTATATCACCAGACAGCATAAGAGCCAGCAATATGAGATACTTTAAGTTATGCAGTACAGTTTTGGTACAGCTCCGCCAATAGGTACGCCATTGTTTGGCAGTGGATGCCGTGGCATGGTAGATGAGTAGTTTAGGGAGGAGAGCAGGGGTTGTGTCTGTGTAATACTCAGTTAGGATTAGCATATTGGAGTAGGTAAAGTCATTTAGATGCGCATAACTGCTTTGAGTGTGATCTTTGGTGTGAGGTACAATAAGGATGCTGAGTAGCATCAGAGACAAGAGTAGAGAGGTCGTAGCTAGCAAAGACCAGAACAAGCTATAGTATTTAGTGATAGGCATATTTTAAGAAAGAGCAGGACTGAGGGACACAGTAAAGAGCCAGAGGTGAGGGTATAGTATGGGAATGAGGCTGGGCAAACTGGGCTGGGAGTGCAGCCCTGGAATAAGACAGCTTTGAGTACAGCAACCAGTTAGTGCAAACTACAACAGCAACACAGTGATGTGAAGGTAGGTAGAGGTGAACTATGTGGCCAATGTGTGTTCCAGCAAATGCGTGGACCCAGTACAGCTGCAGGCAGCAGCGGATGTGAAAGAGCAATGTTCAAAACTGCATAATATTCCCTGAACAATTAGCGCCGTGCTAACATGTTTGCGCAGCTTTAGCTAAACTTTGCCATATTCAACAGTGACATGCAAATGAGCCTACTTAGGTAGTCTCTGGGCAAACATTCAGATTAGCATCTCATTATGCCCTGATTTGCATGCAGTTTGCCCAGCTTCACTGCAGGGTCCCACAGCTCCACCTGTAGGTCAGTCTGGAAGTAATGGGGCTGGCCAGATCTGGCTGCAGCTCCACCTGTAGGTCAGTCTGACAGTGTATGATGGTAGCTGCTGGCTACATGCATGCAGTACAGCTTAGCATTGTGTACCCCAGGGGATAACACAGCATAGGCACAGGCGGTGGTGGTGCTGCATGCAACTGTCACACTGTAGAGCATGCTACAGTGCACAGCAGACACCACAGTAACAAGGGGGCCAGTAGTGTGAGGGACACAGCAATTCCTATGGTGTAGGGTAGTGATGACCACTGCACTGTACACAGTGACAAGCCCACCTTGCAGGCGTGTACTGCCAGTGGACATTACTGTCACACTGTTGTGTGACCCACAGATGCTGCACCTCTGGCATGGGATGCTCATAGTGACATAGACATGACTGGCTGTGTGTGCTGTGGTGTATGTACAGCTGTGCGGTATGTGACTGGGGGGCTTGTATGATCGGTCAGGCACACTGGTATTGTGGTATTCCCAATACTGGCCCATGTGTATTGCATGCTGTGTCCCAGCCTTGTGGTACACCCTGTCTGTGGTGAGGTCGGCCATCCATACACAGTCCCCTCAACACCCACCATGCCCACAGTGCTGCATGTGTGTGCTGGCATCTGTTGGTCACAAAACGTATGGTTTGCAGGTGTGTGCTGAATGGCCACACTACCATGGTGGCCCCCGGGGCCGGGTCACCACATACTGCCTGGCATGGCTGGGACTGGTGGCAGCAGTTGTCATCATTGTGGTGCCACCAGAGAGCAGCATGTTTCCTTCATGTCTGGCTTTTTCTCTGTGTCATAGTCATATGTTAGGGTCACGCAAGATCATGCTAATGCCGTGATTATGCCGCACAAGGCCACAATGTCATGCAAAACTCTTTGCCCAGAGTTAAGACCAGCTTTTCCTGGACGATAATTTATACCATGCAAGGTGTCACGCTAAGTCACGCTAAACACCTTAGCCCGGCATTAGTCGCTGAATATCTCATAGCACTTGTATTCATGTTCAGTTTGCCCCTTGCATATATTATGGTTTGCCAGGTGCTAATGTGGTTTGCGTGTGCTAGTTGGCCTTTTGAATATAGCAGATCTGTGCTAATCCCATGCTAAACCTGCACAAATGGTTTGTGCACCGCAAAAAGCTTTGAATATCTGGACCATTGGTAAACTATATCTGCACACCTCACATGCAACTGAAATGAAACTTAGAACTTCATGAGATTTCTGCTTCATGATGTGGCATGTCACATTTCATGCATATCAACTGAACTGTTTCAAAGTTATTAAAGCACAAACTATTATGTTTAACATAAAAGTGCAGAGAGAATTTGACAGCAAATGGTGATAGACAATTTGGGACTGCTTTTCTCCAGATGTACATACCCAACTGCAATGAAACTTGCCACAACAAAAGATCATCTGTGTCTGATGGCACATGCCATATTTTATGCAACTGTCAAGAAAATCTACTAAATTATTAAAATATAACCAGTTATACACACCTCAAGGAATTACAATTTTAACCTTGAAAGGTTTTGTGAAAGCCTAAGATTTGTGGAATGGTCTTATTTGCACTTGATTCCTGACGTGTACTGTGTTTTAGATTATTTTATTCATGAATGTATATGTTTTAGATACTTTTGCACTATTTATTAAGAGGTGGAAATCTGAAAAGAAATTATGTTGGCTAAATCTTTCATTGATTAAATTAATGCCAGCAGAGATAAGACATGGAAGCACTATAAGAAAGTTGGATCACTGAGGCACTTCAGGAATATCACTGCCTGCACAACAGGTGCAAGGCACAGATCAAACTGGCAAAAAGTAGCTATTTAAGGCAAAAAACAAATTGATGGGCTCTCAGACAAGAGAAAATTTTGTAACACAGTTAAAAATGTGATTAATCCTAGTGGGAATGCTGTGATGTCTATGAAATTGGTTGATGATATGGTTTCTTGTCCAAAACGCATAGCGAATGAGTTTAATAAAAGATTTGTTGATTTAGATAAAAATTTCTGTGATAGTTATAAAATCATTATTTTTTCTCTGAATCTATTTTTGATGATAATACACCTAAGTTTTATTTAAAAGTCACTACCCCTAAGGAAGTATGTCAGTTTTTATGTCAACTTAAACCAGGCCATGATGGTCTGTTACCTAACTTACTGCATGATGCAGCTGAAGCTCTGTTTTACCCTATTAGTATTGTGATAACCCTATCATTTATTATGACTGAGATGCCTGATTTATGGAACTTGCACTGGTAGTGTCTGTGCATAAATCTGGCTCTCCTCATAATTTTGTGAACTACAGACCCATTTATATCTTGTCTGCTATAGTTAAGATTCAGGAGAAGATAGGTTTTAAGCAGCTCATTGATTATATTGATCATAATAATTTGTTGTCAAGGCATCAACACAGATTTAGGAAGGGTTGTGGGACAGAGACTACTTTGGTCAAGTTCACTGATTAAAAGACTGAGTGCATTTGGGTATAGGACATCTTGCTTTACTGTGGCTTATAGATTATTTATAAAATAGGTATCAAATGGTGAAATATTGGTGCTGCATCTCTGAGATGCTTGCAGTAAAATATAGAGTATGCTGTATATTGGGTCCTATTGTATTTTCTTTGTGCTTCAATGGGATTTCTGCTGCACTGAAAAATGTTAGCCTTACATTTTATGCTGACAATGCTGTGGTATATGTACTGTACATGGTAAAACAATTTCTGAGTTAAATTTTATTTTGTCCAGAAAATGGGTAATCTCTAGCACTGGCTAGATGCAAATCAATTTGTTCTAAATACAAGGAAAACAAAAAATATCTTCTCTGGGACACCTAGATTAAAAACCTTGAGAATGAGTCTTCATGTTGAAGCATTAGATGGTGATGTTTTTGAGAAAGTGGTTATTTTTAAATATTTGGGCTTTGTAGTAGACCCTTTGTTAAGTTATGATACTCATTTGAGTGGTGTTCATTCAAAAATTCATAGTAAGTTAGGTATGTTGTGTAGGTTAAGGTCTTTTATAACTGATGAAACTAAAATGGCCATTGTCAAATAATGCCTATTGTCCATTGTTACTTGTGCCTCTTTGGTCACCGATAATGCCTCTGTGAATTTTGTGTCTAAAAAGTCTGTCTTATTGCAAACTTTGGGTACATTTGGAAAGTCTCTCCCTTGTGTCACCCATCAGTGTATATTTTTGGACAGAATAGGGTGGCTTCCAATTCACACTAACCATAATTATCTTATGGCTAGGTTTGTGTATAGAATATTACAATCAAGTGAGCTACTTAGTTTTCACAGATTTCTGCAGTGTCCTAATCTAGGTAGATTAACTAGGGCTAGGGAGGGTGGAACTGTTTTGATGTTTCCTTTTAGCAAAAATCTTAGTTGACAGAGGGCTTTTTGTTATACAGCACCTATTATTTGGAACCATATTCCAACTGCTATTAAGGGTCTGTTCACATATGTTGCTTTTTCACAATCTCTATTTTTGTATTGTATTTTTGTGACTAGACCTGTTACTTAACCTCTGTGAAATAGGTGTCTGTTAAGGGGAAGAGGTGAAAGGGGCCGGGTTGAACTGTCAATTTAAAACAGGAGTTGTTTGTGGTCTCTGTCTGCTGAGAGAGAGAGAGAGAGAGAAAGCAGCTAAAGCTTCTTTAAATCAAGGAGGTAATTTATTAGACTACACTGAACTGAATTATTACGTTTTGGACCTGTGTAAGTAATTAGTTTTGATTCTCTTTTTTTGGGGTTGACTTTTCTTTGTTTAACTTTTAGTTGCCAGGGAGGAACCGTAGCTGGGAGATATTTGAAGTCATCTGTGACTAGATCTGTTACTTAACCTCTGTGAAATAGGTGTCTGAAAGGAAGGAAGGCACTCCCCAGGGCGGAGGGTAAGAGTTGTAGTTGATTGATTCTGGAGGGCACAGGTTTACTCCCACCCACCCGGCCCTTACCCACCTGCTCCAAGAACATCACTTCCTTTATAGCAGGGATTCTGACATCATTTCCCAAAAACTGCCAACAACATACACCTGTTCATATCCTTAAAGACACAGCACACTGAATAGGGGGTAGCTACACTCATAAGCTTGCACACACTGAAATAAGAACAACAACAAAAAAAAGAAAAACATCTGTAACAGGAAGGGACACACATGTGGGGAGTGGTGCAATGCACTGGCTGTGGAGCAGGAATCTTCTGGGAGACATTCTGGAGACGCGATGCTGCCCTATTTGCAGGCATTTCTCTGGTCTGAGGGAGGAGGTTATTTATCTCCATGCTGACCTGGCAAGGATTCAGAAAACCTGCTCCCCCACTCTGGGACCACCCAGGCCACTGCCACTACCACAGAGATTGCCAAGAAAGAGGAATGGTTGGATCACAGTGGGCTAAGGGAGGGTGAGGGTGGTGGAACAGAGGTGCATCCCTCCAGTTGTGCCACTCCACAATTCATTCACCACTCTGGCAGAACATGATTCCTCTATGGAGGCACCCACAGTGGACACCAAGGGGAATGCTGGGAATCTCCACAATGGAGACCCACAGGAGGGTGGCAGAGGATCCCACAGGGGAAGGAAATAACTCCTAGTGGGAGACTCAGTTGTTAGGGGGTAGAACTGGGGGAGGGAGGGGAATGGAGTTAAGGTGCCTGCCTGGTGTCATGGCTTGGAGGGACAGGAAATGAATCCTCAGAATTGTGGGAGCAGCTGCAAGGGGGAGTGAGCTAGATGTCATTATCCACCTAGGGACAAATGACCTGGCTGAGAATGGGATCAGAGCAGTGCAGCAGGAGTTTGTGGTGTTGTGGAGGGGCCTTAGACAAGTAGCACACATGGTAACATTCTCAGAAGTGCTACCTGTCTATGGCATGGATGAGGCTAGGGTACTCTGCACCATGGGATTCAATGACTGGTTGAAAAACTGGTGCAGAGTTCAGAGATTTGGCTTCACTGGGGACTGGGACTCCACCTGGAGGGATGCAGGCCTATACTGGTGTGATGGTCTGCATCTATCCAGGAGGAGAACCAGGATCTTAGGTGATAAGTTTAAATGTTTCATTGAAAAGCATTTAAACTAGTCAAGGGGAGAGGTACTGAAAAGGAGAAGGGAAATCCTTGTCACCCCAAACATCAAGGTATTTAGTGAGGTAAACACCAAGATATAGCAGTCAATAGGGAGAATGGTAGGGGTAAATGGAGAAACAGACAAAGGCAGTAAGGACAGGGATGTGGCAAAAAGAAACAAAGCTATACAAATATGGAGGGTAATGAGTACCAATGCCCATATTCTAGGTAAAAATCTCCCCAATATGGTGGCCTTGATGGAATAGGGATGCCTAGATATCATGGCAGTCACAGAAACATGGTACACAGAGAACCATGACTGGGATGTCAACATACACAATTTACAGGAAGGACAGGGATGGAAGAAGAGGAGGAGGAGGAGTAACTCTCTATGTAAGGGAAGGGATCAAAACAACAGAACTAACAACAGAACTAAGGGTAAACAGGGAGGAGAGAAGGCACTGTGGGTCACCCTGGAGACTGGAGTTGGCACCACAATCCACACAGGGGTTGTATACAGACCCCCATCTCAGGGGGAGGAAATGGACAAGGAAATGATAGAAGGCATCCTTAGCTTGGCAGAGAAAGGGAAGATATTGCTAATGGGGGACCTGAACATGCCAGATGTTAACTGGAACACCTTTGCTGCAGCAACATCCAAGAGCAGGGCCATTCTTGATGCCCTACATGCCTCAGACAGCTAGTTTTGGAACACACTCGGGAAGGAGCAATCTTTGATCTGGTACTCTCAAGTGGGGATGGAGAGAGAACCTCCGATCTTGACATGGGTAGCCATCTGGGGATGAGCGACCTCTGAACAGTGTGGTTCATGATAAACTTAGCTGTAGAGTCAAGCCATACAAAAGTGAAGGTACTGGCCTTCAGGAGGGCTGATTTTGTCAAAATGGGTGAGTGCCTTAGAAAAGCACTAATAAATAGGCAAGAAGGTGGGGTGGAGCAACAATGGGGAAACATCAAATCCACCATCACAAGCCTTTGTGTGAAGCAAATAAATCAAAATGAAAGAAAAAAATACTATGGTTCTCTAAAGAAGTGGTGGGGAAGTATAAGGAAACACTGAACTAGCAGGACAGAGAACTGTAACAGTTAAAGCAGAAGGAAGTGGGGAAGCAGTCAGAATAGCAAAGGCCCAAACTAAGGAAAAGATAACTAACCCAGTTAAGAAGAGGGATAAAACCTTGTATAGGTATATCAGGGAGCAAAGAAAGACTAAGGCAGAGATACTGAGGCTGAATAAAGAGGAAGGTGGTTGGGTAGAGAGTGACAGTGAAAAAGCAGGGATATTGAACAAATATCAGTATTTACAATGGAAGAGCAGGGGGAGATGCCTAATCCAGTCAATAGAAGCACTCTGGATGGGGGGTTGATATTAGTCCTTTCACAGAAGAAAGGGTTCTGAAAGAACTCTTAAAACTGAAGGTGGATAAAGCAATGGGGCCTGATGAGATTCACCCCAGAATTCTAAAAGAATTAAGGGAAGAACTTGTAACATCACTGACTACCCTTTTTAATAAATCAGGGAGGATGGTGTGGTACTTGAGGACTGGAGGAGGGTAGTTGTGATTCCCCTTCACAAAAGTGGGAGCAAGACAGAGACAGGAAACTACAGTTCTGTCAGTTTGACCTCAGTGGTAGGGAAAATGGTGGAATCGCTTCTGAAGGAAAGAATTGTTGAGTACCAAGAGGTCAGTGGGGCGCAGAACCCTAGGCAGCATGGATTCACAGCAGAAAGGTCACGTCAGACATATCTAATTGATTTCTTTGACTGGGTGGCCAAAGAAGTAGACCAGTGGGGAGCTGTGGACATGGCCTACCTAGACTTTAGCAAGGCATTTGACACAGTCCAGCACAAAAGATTAGTAAACAAATTAGCCAGCCTGGGAGTGGGTCCCAGGGTGGTAGCCTAGGTAAAACACTGGTTGGACAACAGAACACAGAGGGTAATAGTAAATGGAGTCCACAGTGAAGAAAGGGGGGTTACTAGTTGAGTACCACAGGGTTCAGTACTGGGGCCGGTCCTTTTTAATGTCTTTATAAGTGACACTGCAGAGGGACTGGAAGGAAAAATATGTCTCTTTGCAGATAACACAAAGGTCTGCAACAGAGTTGCTATGCAAGGTGGTGTGGGAAGCATGAAAAGGGACTTGGCAAGGTTGGAGGAATGGTCAAATGTATGGCATATATATTCAATGTATTGAATATAGATTCAGTGCAAAGAAGTGCAAAGTAATGCACATGGGAAACAAAAACCCAGGGGAAGAGTACACATTGGGGAGTGAGATACTGACAAAAACAAAAATGGAAAGGGACCTGGGGGTAGTCATATCAGATGACTTAATGGTGGGCCAGAAGGTGGTAAGGAGGGCTTGGGGGATATTGGGATGCATAGGGAGAGGCATCACCAGTAGAAAACAGGAAGTTGTTGGCCCTCTGTACAGACAGTTGATAAGACCACATCTGGAGTACTGTATACAGTTCTGGAGACCCCATCTCTGCAAAGACATAGACAGGGTGGAGGCAGTCCAGTGGAGGGCAACCAAAATGGTGCAGGGTCTGCACCAGAAGACATATGAAGAAAGACTAAAGGAGCTTAAGATGTATAGCCTCAAAGAAAGGAGGGAGAGAGGGGAAAATATAGAAACTTTAAAATACCTCAAGGGAATCAACAAAGTCCAAGAGGGTAGCATCTTTCAGAAAAAGAGATGTGAAAAAGAAGGCGCCACAATTTGAAGATAAGGGGGGGTGGCTCAGAGGTAATGTGAGGAAGTATTTCTTCACACAGAGGGTTGTAGATGCATGGACCAGCCTTTCTGTGGTCGTAGAGTCAAAAACAGTGGGGGAATTCAAGAATGCATGGGACAGACATAAGGCAATTCTAGTGGGGGTAGGAGAAAGTAGGCTGTTGGTTAACTAGATCTGCAGCTTATCTATTAGATAGGGAAATGGGCAGACTAGGTGGTCCAAGTGGTCCTTATCTGCCATCAGATTCTATGTTCTATGTTTCTGTGTTTGCCAATCATTATATGAATGTAATTGTTTTAATTGATTTTATAGGTGTCATGAAATCTTGATGTGGGATTTTATTCCTATAGTATTTATTTTGTTAACTGTATGTGAATGTATCTATTATGTTTTGATTGTGTGGGTCGCACCTGTAAAAGGATGTAATGTCCAGTTTTGCTTACCTGTTAAACAATTAAAAAACAAAATACAAAGTGTAAAACAATCAAAGAAAGAATTGGACAAAAATGGTGATGTATACATTTTGGGACTACATATCTCCAGACTTGCATGCCCAATTAAAACAAAACTTGGTGTATCAAGAGATCATCTGAGGATACATGTCAAATTTCATGCTAAATGCAAGAACAGCTTTGAAGTTATTAAAGCACAAAGTTTGAAAGAATCCGATTTTCACATAAAAATTACTTTTGGGAAAGTAAAAAGTACTTTATAGAAATATAGAAACATAGATTTTGACGGCAGATAAGGACCGCTTGGCCGACCCAGTCTGCCCATTTCCCTACCTATTGGATAAACTGCAGATCCTAGTTAACCAGCAGCCTACTTTCGCATGGCACATTTAGTTTTTCCCTTAGGCTATACTGGGAGACTTTATAGTTTAATAACTTTTGAACAGATTATTATTTTTTTTTTACCAAACCTTGAAAAGGCACATCAGTGTGAGCCAGACTCCATATGCCCTTCCAAATTCAGATCAGAGCTCCAAACTCTTTGGGCTATAGCCCAGAGCAAAGGAAATGTGGTGAGAGTTAGGACTGTTGACCCCAAGGCACACCCCGATGCCTGTTGGTGTGCGGAGCGTGGATGGTGAGGTGGTAGGGGTGATAGGGGTAGGATCCCTAAGACTGAATTTCCACACTTTTGTCTCTGTAATAGGAACCCTAAGTGATGCATTAACAGAGTGTTTTTGCAATTAATTTCCTTACTTTTTGAGATAGTATAATCATGTCCTTATTTTACTGTTGGAGCACAGGGTCCTTTTGACTTTGCACTCTAACCCCTCCATAGATGCACATATGTATGTAGGTGAGGGCCCTGCACTTCTATGTGTTGAACAGCAGTGACCAATTTGTCAGCATAACCATCTTGTTACCCCACCTCATGTGCAGAGAAATTGTAAATTGCAAGGTAAAACTTAATAATGCGGAACTGCAACACCATTCTGCGCCATAGGTGTGAAAACACATTTTGGGCAGGATGTGAAAACTGACAGCTGTACTGTTCATGAGGTGGTGTGAAAAAATGGTTATGTTGAGAATTTGACATCAAAATATTGAAAAGTACAAATGTTATGTGCATACAGTGACTAAAGTCAATAGACACATACATAACTTGGCATCTTTAGGAATTTTTTCACCAAAATTTCAACATGGCCTTTTGGGGACCCCACATCTTGAACACTGGCACTGTCAGTTTTTTAATCAGTCCTGAAAAGGGATTTCCCGCAGCATAAGTGCCATTCTGCACCACAGGAGTGAAAACATGGTTCAGGTAGCATATGAAAAATAACATAGTGTTCATGAGGTGGTGTGAAATAATGTCAATATTAAAAATTTGAAGTTAAAATAGTAAAAATTGTAAATGTTATGCACATGCGTAGCAAAATATATATGACCGCACATTACTCAGACATTTCTTTGTATTTCTGTATCAAATTTTCAGCATTGTTTTTTTGGGACCGCATCTCATGAGCACTGGCACTGTTATTTTGTTAATTTGTTGCTAAATGTGATTTCAGGCAGTGACCACAAAATCACCTTTTGGGACCAAGTAACAAAATGACAGCACCCATGTTCATGGGGTGGAGTCTCAAAAGGCCCATGTTGAAAATTTGGTGAAAATATAATGAAAAATGGCCAAGATATCAACATATGTTCAAACATTCCTGCACTTTAAGCTCATGAACTAAGATCCTACTTCATATGTTGGTATACAAAGCAAGATCCTACTCCTAATGGCTCACGAAGTAGGATCCTACTTCATATCTCGGCATACGAAGTAGGATCCTACTTTGTATGGCTTAGCAAGTAGGATCTTACGTCATATCTCAGCATACAAAACAAGATCCTACTTTGTATGATGCTGATATGAACAAATAACTGAAATGTTAAATAAAACACATTTTAAGGGCATTTTTGAGCAGTAAAGTGTAGAATGAACATAAGGGATCCTAATAAGCAAGCTACATGTGTTGATCCTCCCCAGAATATCATTTTGGGAGATTTCCAAATAAGAATTTTTCTGGCAAAACTGAAAACAAGATGGCAGCCATACAAAGTAGGATTTTTTCCATACAAAGCAGGATTCCTACTTTATTTCATACAGCTATCTTGAAGTGCTTACTGAGCATGTTCAGAAATTATTTTTTCAAATCTTTAAATTGCTATTACCTGAAAACTGCTTATTATGTTTTCAACAGACTAGCAAAAAGCACATCTGTGGGATAGTAACTTTCTGCCCTGAAAATTTCAAACACAAAAACCAAACCCTCTGGGCTGTAGGCAAGTTCAAAGAAAAATCCCAGCAAAGTCAATGAGCGAAAACATGTTTTTTTCACCTCTCTATAAGTCAGAGACCACAAATCTGACTGGAACATAACTTGCCACACACATCAAGAGACCTACCCAACAGGATGGTGCATACCAAATGTTGTGCAAATCAGTTGAACAGTTGCAAACCTATTAAACTGCAAAATATTGGGTTTAACAATGAACTGCCTACTCAACCCTAACTATAGGGGTGTGACCACACCCCTACTATATATATATATATATATAGTACTTGGTATAACTTGGTGTTATAAAACAAAGTAGGCAAAGTGACCATTAAATTGTTTCCCACTGATAGTGGGTTTATTTCCCATCTTTATTATGCAGTAGGAATTAATCCAGATATCTTTTAAACATTTCAAAAGAGGGAGCATTGACTATTTGATTAGGCAATGTATTCCAAATTCTGGCTGTACGTGTGTTGTAATAATTAAAACGTTTGGCTGTGTGCACTCTGGATATCCCAGTCTGTTTACTATGAGATCTAAGGTTGTTACTTCTATGACAGATGCGGGGTGTGCCATTGGGTTCATGTGGCCCAACACTTACCGCATTCCATGTGTAAGCAGGTTGACATGCTACGGTAAAGGAGAATGGGGTGAGAGTCAAGCCGCATGACCCCAATGGCACACCCCGGCATCTGTCAGTCTGTGGTGGATGGGGGTGCTG
Organism: Neoceratodus forsteri; assembly: GCA_016271365.2. Lineage (NCBI taxonomy): Eukaryota > Metazoa > Chordata > Ceratodontiformes > Ceratodontidae > Neoceratodus > Neoceratodus forsteri. Next base: position 164,464,402 of record CM028138.1, read on the forward strand.
GGTGTGTGGGGGGTTAGGGGCTCAACCGTAATGTTTCATTTCCTCAATTTTGTTGCTTTAACCCTAACTGATGCATTAAATACAGTTTTTGCCATGAATTTCCTTACTTATTGAAAAAGTGCAATATAACTAGTAAAAAACATGTATTGGTTTAATTGTGGGGCCCTGAGTTACCTATTTCTGCATAACAACATGCATCTGTCTTCTGCATAGCTACAGAGCCATACAGCAGCCCTATAGGTCAAGAAACCCTTGTAACACTAATTTGCAAATATCTCAGGAACTGTAACAGGTGGAAAAAATTTAAAGTGTTGTAACCATGACAGCGAATACTGCACATGACAACCATAATGACCAAACCCGTATCTCACATTGATTATGAGATACGGACACCGGAAAGCACTGTACAGGCACTCTTTGAACCCTTGTGACACTAATTTGACATATCTTATTAACCGTGCAACCCACAAAAGAAAAATTCCACTGCAGGCTTTCTCTATGGTTTCAAATCTTTTTCCAGTGGCATTCTAAGCTGCCAGTAGTAAAAACTCTGTATCTCACTTTGTTTTTGAGATACAGGCACTGAAAGGCATGACAGACCCTGCAATGTAATCCTATGGGGAAAATCTCAGCTTCGTGATGACATATCTATGGAACCACTTAATTCCCCAACACCTAAACAGCATAATTCTCACTGGTAGAGCATCCCCTCAACAACATGTACATTTTGGGCTGGTTATTCAGACTGCGCCGGGCAGTGGCACAAGCCTTGGTGCAGTGCAGCTGGGCTGCACTGGGGCCAGGACCAGGCAATATTCAATGGTGATGCACCATGGTGCAGCACCATTGAATATGGCAATGGTGGCACACATACTGTGCATGGCATATGGCACAGTGGCACTGTGCCAGTGCAAGCCACAGAGGGGAACCACAGGGATGTACCAGCATTCATTCACTACCTGGTCCTATGTAGTTCAGTATGGCCTGCAAGCCCATTGGTCCACACTGTAGCCCAATAGGTGTACAGATCATACTGTACACTGTCATTTGGCAGGTGGTCTGGGGGTACACGGGTGGGGTGCTGCCGCCCGCTGATGACAGGGGGTGCAGTGTGGCTGGGGGCCTCTGTGGGTGGGGATGGGCTACCACTGGACCACCAGGTTGTGCTCACATATTACTACAGCCTGTGATCAGGCCTGGGATGCTATTTACCCTTGCTACAGCCTGCAATCAGGCACAGGATTAATGTCAGCCATACTACTGCATGCAATCGGGCATTGGAATTTACTTATGCTTCCTACTGCCCATGGTTGGGCATATGGGTAGTAAGGGGGGACCACTAGCCACCAAGAATGTCTGAAGTCATACTACTGCCCACGATCAGGCATAGGAGTTTATTCTTTCATCCTACTGCCCATGATTGGACATATGGGGTGGGGAAGGGCCACTGGACTACCGGGGGGAACGGGTGCTTGTGGATGGTGTTCCTGCTGGCCGGGTGGCCACCCACAGCTGGTGGCTGTTGTATTGTGCCTTGCAATACAGCCACCTGCCTGTGGGTGGCCAGCATTTGAGCCTATATTTTACTGCTCAACTTTGAGCATCAGTGTGCAGCACATGTAGGAGCTGCACCAGCATATGTGCCACACATCCAGGGCTAAATATTGGGATGTACCACATATGCATGGGCACACCCCCTGCATCTGCACCACATGAGATTACCTTGCAACCTGGCGCATCGGGATTTGCGCTGCACCGAGCAGCCCTTTCAATATCCCACTGGGGTGCACTGTGGGGTTGCACCAGCACAGCTCTGTTGTGCTGGGCACAACCCCTTTGAATATCCAAGCCCTTAAGTAAAAAGACCAAACCCTTAAGGAGCTATGCAATTTTAAAGTTTTTACACCTTTAAAAATTCTTTATTGGTGAGACAGCAAAATCCTGGGCCATCAGATCAATCCTAGTCTGTGAGCTAACAAAATTCTAGTCCATGAGCGGACATCTGGTCGTGCCATCAGGGCCATCTGGTCATCCCCAGGGACATCTAGCCATGCCCAGGAACATCTGGTATTGAAATTCCAGCTATCTGGTCATCCCCCGATGGACAAGGCTCACAGACCAGGATCATCTCGCGGACCAAGATTTTGTAGGCTCGTGGACTAGAATAGTTAGCAAATTCTGAAAGAAGAATTTTAAATTCTCAAAATCTATTTTTTGACAAAAACAAGCCAAATCAAAGGCATGGCTTTGCAGAGGAGGTCATCCTGAGCAAAACCCATGCCTCATTTGCCCCAAAAGTCACCCATAGACAAAGCTACAACATTTTGTTTGGCTGAAAAACTGAAAACAAGATGGTGGCTTGCATACAAATAATTTTTCTGATGGCCTAGGTTTTTTTTCAATTCTAGACTGCAAGCTGACAAAATCTTTAACTGTGAAACCATTTATCTGTCGCATAAAATACATATAAATTTTAGAGTGAAGTGAGCGTGCTCAGAACTCAACAATTACAAATGTAATAACTTTTGAACAGATTAATATTTTTTTTATCAAACTAATGCTGGATTGTTCCTTGACCCAAACTCTTTCAACGTTCCAAATTCCAGACCAAAAGACCACACAATGTGGTCGCAGAACCATGGGCAAAACAAATGTGTAAAAACTGATGAAAAGTGCATTTTGGGGCATTTTGCTTTGCAGAAACTGTATGTCTGACCAAAACGTAACTTGGTAAATCAAGATCTACCATACCAGACCACACATTCCAAATTTTGTGCAAATCCACTGAACAGTTGCAAAGTTATTAATGCGCAGAACTTGAGGTTTAACATTAAAGTGCCTACTCAACCCTAACTATAGGGGCACAACTATTTCTAGAGCGTAATAAATGGAGATATCTTCACTGAAGTGTGATAAATGATGATGACATCAGAACTGTGATGATAAATGCTGTTTATTCATACTATACTGACGTCGCCACTCACTCACTACAACCTGCATTCTAAATGAAACTGCTTCAGTTTTTCTTTCTCACTGCATGTTTATTTATTTATTTGTTTATTAGGTCATCGGTTTACAGACCTTTGAGTCATAGACTCATTTACAAAGACACCTCGTCAAGAGAGCAATACATCACAGCAAACAAACAGTACAGTGCATAACGCTTAGATTAAAAAAGCAACCAGTGTTACAGGCATTCACTGGTGGTATATGCTTGGCAATAGGTAGATCACAGTAGTCATAATATAGGTACACGAGTACTACATCAGGTAGCAATCAGAGATATTTTATTACATTAGTCAGCAGATGTTGCAGGAGACCCCAGGTATATACAGCAAACGTAGACAGGGCAGTCCCAGCCTAGGGGTGAAGGTAAGGGTCAGGTGGGGGATTATGTGCGAGTTGCAGCAGTGAGTGCTTGTCAGATGGCTTCTGAGGAAGACCTTGAAAGGACCAAGCTAGTGGAATCAGCTATATTGCTGGGAGGGAATTGAACCAGGAGGGAGCCTGATAGCAAAAGGATCTGTGGGCCATAGAGGTCCTTACCCTGGGGACAATAAGGGAGGTTTTGACAATGCTGTGGGTGGAGACTGAGGGGGAGGCAGGCTGCAGGGAGGTGGTGACCCCAGGGAGGGAGAGCCCTAGCAGGATCTTTTTTACAAGAAGGCAGGTTTGGAAGCAGAGTCTTTCTTCAAGGTTGAGCAAGTTAGTGGTGGAGTACAGCAGGCATGTATGGGTGCACCTAGGTGCTCCCAGCATTATTTTTTTATTTTTTATTTTAGTCTTTGGTAACCGGGTTAGGCCCACTAGGCACAAGTGCCTGTTTTCAGGGGTGACCTGGGAGCACTGGGCAGTTAAGTGACTTGCTCAGAGTCACGCAGTATGCAAGTGGAGGTTGTGAGAAAACATTAGCCTGCAGGCCTTGTTTATAGACAGATGGATTCTTGCAAACGCAGTGTTGTCGGCTGCAGCATAAATGGGTAGCCCATAGTTAATTAGTGACAGGACAGAGGAGGTGATTGCCAATCTAAGGGCCTCTTGTGGTAGGCAGTCCCTATGGTGGTATAACAGTCCAATCCTGACATTGGTGGCAGCAGAAAGGGCATTGATATGGGAATGGAAGGAGAGTGCTGAATCAAATGTAATGCCCAGATACTTGTAGGAGGAAACCTGCTCAATGGGGTTTAGTGTGCTAGGCAGTATCACAAGAGGGGCACCACTGGCTTTGTGTTGGTGATGCAAGAAGAGCATAGCTTTGGTCTTTTTTAGGTTTTAGGTTTTTCACTTTGTTACTCAATTAACATTGCAAAGTATACCCACCAGTGTGCTAAAGTGTTTCTGAGACTCCCAGCCCATTAATGTGCTAATATCAGCTTCACTGCAGCCTACATTCTAAATTAAACTGCTTCAGTTTCTCTTTCTCACCAAAGCCTGCAACTTACTCAACTACCATTGCAACTCACCTTTTCAGTTTCTCTTTTTCATGGATTCATGCAAGTTACTTAATTACCATTGCAAAGGAAACTGATGTGTCTGCCATGGTGTTTCTAAGACTCTCAGCACATTCAGAAAACTCAAACACACTCACACCACACACAGAAAGAGCAGAAAGGACACAGAAAAAATATTTCAAAGCTCCCACTCTTATTGTATAAATAGCACACATGATGTGCAGATTGTGTGCTATGGAAAACATTCTCACTTCTGCTGCATGAGCTCTGGATACTCTCACTTGTGTCATCGGCACTCATGAGTATCCAGAGCTCACTCTGCAGGAGTAAGAATATTTTCCATATTACACTCCTGCCCATCAATGATACTCTCTCTCTCTCTCTATATATATATATATATATATATACACACACACATATATAGATAGATACATACATACACATATATATGCAAAAAACTTAATTTAATGCATCAGTTAGGGTTCAAGTGACAAAAGTGGGAAAATTAGACATTAGGGTTGAGCTCCTAACCTCCCCACTACCCCACCACCCATTGTCTGCAGACCAACAGATGCTGGGGTGTGCCATGGGATGATGATGCCCAACTCTCACTCCTTTCCATGTCTAAACAGGTTGACATGCTACAGTAAAGGAGACTGGGGTGAGAGTTAGGCCTCACAATCCCATGGCATACCCCGGCATCTGTCAGTCTCTGGAGGATTGGGTGGTGTGGTGTTGGGGGGGTTAGGGGCTCAACCCTAACATTTCATTTCCCCACCTTTGTCACTTTAACCCTAACTGATGCATTAAATGGATCTTTTTGAAAGGAATTTTCTTACTTTTTGAAAAAGTGTAATATAAGTCGTAAATGGTATGTGTTGGTGGGAACGCGGAGCCAAAATGGCCCTGGGCTCCACCAAGCTGCCCATTTGTGCATAACATTATGCATCTGTGGGGGCATGGGCCTTCTGGGCGCTGTGCTCTCACTTTCACATCGCTACAGAGCCATACAGTGGCCCTATATGGCAAGGAACCCTTTTAACACTAATTTGTCAGTATCTTGGGAACTGGCATATGGACCTGAAAATGAACAATTGGAATACTATTTTCCAAATATCTCACTAACTGTACAAGGCAGAAAACAAAATTCAAAATTCATGGTATTCATGGCTTTCCAACCTAATTCTGTACCTAAAAGGCTTGACGGACACTGCAGTGTTATCCTAGGTGGAAATTCTCAACTTTGTGATGGTATATCTATGGAACCGCTTAAATTTTCAACACCTAAATATCATAATTCACATATGTAGGGCATCCCCTTAATACACTGAAAATTGCAAGTCAAAAGCCCAAACAGTTAATTCACAATGCAGTGGGAAAGTTTTTAAAAGTTACAAAATTCCTAGTTCGTGAGGTAGCAAAATCCCAGACCATCAGATTAAGTCCCGTTCACGAGCTGTCAAAACCGCCATCCATGAGAAATCCTTGACTGTCAGATTTTGGTCATCTGGTCCCTAAGTGATGGTCACAGATTTTGCTACCTCATGAAAGTGGATCAGGTGGTGGACTAGGATTTTGTTACCTCATGAAAGAGGATCCAAAAAAATAATCCTCTTTCGCAAGCTGACAAAATCCTAGTCCGTGAGCTGATCCTCTTTTGCGAGGTATCAAAATCCTTGACTGTGAGGCAATCCTTGTCTGCAAGAAGGGCCTTCTGGTCACAAAGTGATGGTCAAGGATTTTGCTACCTCACAAAAGAGAATCAGCTTGCGGACTAGGATTTTGTCAGCTCGTGAAAGAGGATCATTAATGAGTTGTGGTCAAATAATTTTTAAATTTCAAAAGGCTATTTTTAAGTAAAAATGAAGCAAACCGAAGGTATTGGTTTGTAGAGGGCTTCACCCTGGGCAAAACCCATGCTGCATTACAAAAAAAAGTCACCTGTGTAAGAAGCTACAACATTTTGTTTGGAGGAAAAAAATGAAAACAAGGACAAACAATTTTTCTGGTGGATCAGGATTTAAAATCCATATTCACGAGCTGACAAAATCATTGATCGTGAGTCCAATCCTCTTTTGCAAAACCTACATATAAATCTTGGACTGAACTATGCATGCTCAGAACCCAAACATTAAAAATTAAATAACTTTGGAACAGATTAATACTTTTTAATCAAAGTAATGCTAGATAGTTCTTTGACCCAAACTCTTGCTATCTTCCAAATGTCAGACCAAAAGACCACATGGTGTGGTCACAGCACCATGGGCAAAAACAATTATCAAAAGTGGTGAAAAATGCATTTTTCAGTGCTTTGCTGTGCAAAAACCATAAGTCCAACAGAAACACAACTTGATAAATCGAGAGAGCTAACATACCAACTTGTGCATATCAAATTTTTTACAAATCCATTGAATGGTTGCAACGCTAACTATAGGGGTACAGTGTTTTACACACATATATATATATATATATATATATATATATATATATACACATATTATGGTAGCACGGTAGTGCTACCATAGTTAGGGTTGAGGAGCCATTTCTATGTTAAACCCCAAAACTTTACACCTTAATAACTTTGCAACCATTTGATGGATTTACCTGAAATTTGGAATTTATGATCAAGAACCATAGGCCTTGGGATCTGCCAAGTTTTGTACTGGTCAGATATATGGCTGTGGAGTTATTAAGTGTGATCTGTGCGCATGTTTACGCTTTTCTGGAATTCTGTGGTCACGCCTACAAGTCGTACGGTTTGCGTGACTGGCCTGAAATCTTCAGGGAACGTGCAGCCAGGGTCCCCGATGTGCCTTTCGAAGATTTCATGAAAAAATATTACAAGGTTCAAAAGTTATTCAAAAAACAGTTTCCCATTATAAGTCAATGGGAAAAGTTAACAAAAAGTTCAACACTTTCGCAAATGCATTTTTACTTTCGCAAATGGGCCTGTTACTTTCGCAAATCGGCCATTTTGTTTTCAGTTGGTGATCAGAAAAATGGTTGGCATTTAAATTTGGGACCCTCTAGCAACCTAATTTTTTTTGTATTCACCTAGTCGGGCCCTGAGGATGCTTGCCATGTCTTTATTTTGTGGTAAAACACCCCAGAAATATGTTTTTCAAATTTCTGGAAAAAGTACTTTCGCAAATTACTTTCATGCTCATGAAAGTGTGGCAAATTTTTGCGAAAGCTTTCGCAAATTGCGACAGTAATTTTCTAGTCTGTGGGAAAATGACAGCAATTCTTTGGCACTGCACTGCAAAATAACCGTTGGGAGTTTTGGGCTGAAATTTGGAGGGAACGCAGCCGACATCTCACAGATGTGCCTTTCAGTGTTGTATTGAAAAAATATTACATGGCGGCAAAGTTATGGCACTCCAAAGTTGACAGTTTTTCCCATAGGATAACATTACGGCCGCCGAAGCATTACAGGAATCCTTTGGCACCCTGCTGCAAAATAACAGTTTGGTCTTTTTTCCTGAAATTTGGAAGGAAGACAGCCAACAGTACACAGATGTGCCTTTCAGTAGTTTGGTGAAAAAATATCACATGGCGGCAAAGTTATGGCACTCCAAAATTGACGTTTTTTCCCATAGGATAACATTACGGCGCCTGACACTTAACAGAAATCATTTGGAGCCCTGCTGCAAAATAACGGTTTGGTCTTTTTTCCTGAAATTTGGAGGGAAGACAGCCAACAGCCCACAGATGTGCCTTTCAGTAGTTTGGTGAAAAAACATTACAGGGAGGCAAAGTTATGGCACTCCGAACTTTTCTTTTTTTCCCATAGGATAACATTACGGCGTTCGCCGAGCCTTTCAGGGCCCGTATCTCGGAAGCGGTGCGAGAATCACGGACTTTAAATCAGAAAATTTCTTGCTTATAACAGGGCTAAGATTCAAATTAGCCAGGACAGTTGTAAATAATATGACTTTTAAATTTTTTCATGCCGACGGTTCCTGAGATATAATGTATTTAGTATTCCAAGATCTCATTTTCTGCGCCGATACTCATTATTTTGCATACATTATTTGTACTCACTGTCTTTCTCAATGCAGGTTTTGGGAAAACCAGCCTTGTGCTTACATTACTGTTACTGTCGCCTTTTCCGCTTTGGCGATCCGCACTGCTTCACTTACCATTGACGCCTGCGCCACCATGTGCTATCCTTATGCTTTCATTTGCGCTATGCTTCTGTTATTTTTGCCATTTCTGTCTACAGTACTGTTTATCTTACTGTTTCACTTTACATCACCATGCCCATTGACATTTCTGTTTGCAGGCACCATGTTACTATGTGACAACACATCACGTGGCAGACCATTCCGTCTACACTACCATGTCGCGTTACCCTTTCTGTTCTCATTACGTGCTTGTGTTACCATAATGCCACTGTTAGCATTTCTGTTTGCGTTGCTGTCCCTGTTAGTATGCCACAACACATCATGGCGGAGCGGCTGGGCTCCCGCCAACAAGACCGCTGCATTACATTCACTATTTCTTGTTATCATTCTCAAAAGAAGGGAAATTAGAGGCAAAAACTCCGTTTAATGCATTAGTTAGGGTTGTTCCACAGCGACAAAAGTGAGGAATCGCTGTTAGGGTTGAAAACCCCTTGGACCCCCCACCTCCCCAACGGCATTGGGCGATTGGGATCGTGGGTCCCTAACTCTCACCCCATTCTCCTATACTTCTGCTGCTTTACACATGTCATGGGGTGAGAGTTAGGGCTGGCGATCCCAATACGCACCAATGCCGGTTGGGGTGGGGGGGTCCAAGGGGGTTTTGAACCCAACAGAGAATTTCTCACTTTTGTCGCTGTGGAACAACCCTAACTAATGCATTAAATGGAGTTTTTTGCTCTAATATATATATATATATATATATATATATATATATATGTATATTTATTTAACAAAAATGGGCCTCGCAGTAATACAATTGACTAGTACATCTTCTGAGCCGTGTCCTTATCAGAAGATATACTAGCCAACAGGCACCGCCCTCCTCCAATAACAAGTTCAAATCAGCGAGCTGTGCCAGCAGTAAATGAAAACACAGACTGGTAAAGCTCACTGTGAGAACTGGAACTTCCTCACTGGTAGCATGATGACACCAATACAGAAAGCTGAACAATACTATTAAATTTCTTCAAGGTCCCCCTTCCTGCACAACCACCAAACTGTTAATGTTGTGTGTATTTTAATTGATTTATGCTCACTGCAAGTCCAACTCTTCAAAGTAGCAGCGGCTGTCAGTCCCGCTCCTCAAATCCTGACCAGTACACATGAGTGTCTCCCATCTCTGGACCGATTCATGATTCTCTCCTATTTCCTATTTATATGTATATACATATAAATATACATATAAATATGTATATACATACATATAGATTATAGTTACGGCTGCACAACTATTTCTATGTTAAACCGCAAAGTTTGCACTTTAATGACTTTGCAACTGTTTGTACAATTTGGCTGAAATTTGGAATGCAGACCTGCTTTTCATAGATCTCTGGATCTGAAAATCTTTGTTCTGGTTGGATGTATGGTTGCAGAACCATGGGGCACTCAAAAAGTGAAAAATCACAATTTTTGCAAATTCTTCGGTAAGCCATAATGGACTGAAGAATGCATTTGAGTGGGTTCAAATTTGTTTGTATACATGTGTCCTGTGTTGAACTGGTGCCTTTTGAAGATTTGGTGAAAAAATATTGCTCCGTTCAAAAGTTATTCCATTTTTCCATGTTCCATTATAGCCTATGGAAAAATTTATATGGGCACTGTGAAAATGTTTGTGATCATATTTTTTGTTGTCGTGCTGCCTGAAATTGTTTTCATGCTGCCACCATCTTGTTTTCAGTTAGTGAGAGAGAAGAAACATCTTAATTCAAAAAATAGTGCACTTTTTTAAATACCAACACTTGTGTTTACCTGATTATACCTTGCGGAACATGAATCTGGCATTAGTTTTTCACCAGCTGGTCTGGAAATTTGTTTTTCAAATTGTTTTCACCATTTTGCCATTTTTTGTTCACAGCAATATTTTATGTTGCTGTGAAAATAATCGTGATCATAAGAAAAATAAACGTGGCACTATTTTTTGTGTTCGCAGTCACATTTCCATTTTAGAGATAGGAGTGTCACGATAACATAGGATAAAGTATGGGGCGCAGTGTGTAACAGAAATTTAATACACACCCAAGTTGTTGGATGGCACATAAACATTGAGGGCAAAGCACAAGGGGTTTATGGTAGCCATCCATCAATGAGGGTGTGTATTAAATTCGAATGTATACACTGCACCCATATTTTGTTTTATATAATTTAAGGGGTTGCAGTTTTTTTGCTGACTCCCGTCTGCCCCTGCGTACACTCTGCGGTGCACAAATATAAAGTTTTTATTTATTTATTTTCATCCAGTTGGTCAGCATCTTGCCAGTGCTGCTACTGCCTACTCACTGCCCTGGCCCTGTGGTGAAGTTAGAGGAGGAAGAGGAGGCAAGAGATGCTGGCTGGCAAGGGATGCCAGAGACAGGCAATAGGAGGGATGACTTGGGGGCCTTGCTACTCTTGATGTTCCTGTCTTGTCCAGCCCGATGGAGAGTGTAAGACTGAGTATGTAGCTTCCCTTGTGGGCACTGCTGACGAGGGACCAACGCTGTTTTTAAAATAAAAAAAATTGGGAATCTTGGTGCACAGCAGGGATCCAGACCACTTGTTCTTCTCAGGTACTGCTGACAGTCAAACACAAAGAGCCGTGTATTAAAAAAATGTCATAATACACATACGTGTTATGGCATTTAATATACGGCTTTTTCAATGAGAAAAAATGCAACCCATTAATTATATTTAAAATAATTGTGGTAACACTGCACAAGCACATTTTTAAATGTGTTGTTTTATTTGTCACTTCATTCTGGCGAGGTAGATTGTGCTATTGGCCTGCAATTTTCAGAGTGGCAAGCCCTAGTCCCACAGATGTGCCCAATTTTTTACCAGGAGAGACACACTAAGCTGAAAGATTTTTTACAGGTGCTACCTGGGAGCACAAGGAAGTTAAGTGACTTGCTTAGGGTCACACAGTATGAAAGTGGGGGCTGTGGGATTCAAACCCAGGTCTCCAGATTTGCAGATCAGAACCTTAAACCACTCATTATACTGTCTCCTAATGCTTTTGCATTTCTCAGCATCTGAGCATTTCCATACTTGCACCATCTGGGTGGTTTGATTAATCCAGCTCTCATAGTCATCCTCACCAGAAGGTGGGGAATTAGTGCCAGAAAAAGTATGCAGTCTTCTATGCTGTTCACAAGGTGGCATCAAGTAAGGGGACCACTCAGGTCCTCCAACACAGGATTCACCAGTGGGTTTCTTCTTTGTTGGGTCACCATCTGGGAATATAGCTCTAATGTCTTGAACTGACTTCCCCTCAGTGGCCAACAGCAAATGTAACTTCTTTTCAGAGTCACTTGGTTCCTTAGGTTCCTCAGTAGGAGGATCCAGGGTGGCATGGGTAATTGAGACCTATGGGGTGGGGTCTCCATGAGTGTGGAGCTGATCAGGCACTCTGGAAGGATTAACATCCTCTCAAGTACCCTATCAAAACTCTGTAAGATAGCTGAGCAGAACTGTAAATCCTCCCTCGTTCAGTAACTTTTCCCAAACATTTCATGCTGCTTAGGATACTTTCTACATGGCCCCTTGGGGTTGTGCCAGGGATCCCTTGTACCAAAATTGCTTTTTGCTGATCAAGGTCTGCACCCTTGCACCAATCTCACAATAAGATGTAAGCCATTGTAACTTTTGAATTTTGGGGGGTACCAGACTGTTCCCAATATACAGAGAGGGGTACTGAAAAGCCCCCAAATTCCAGCAGACGCCTCCAATTCTGCAATCACCCCTTCCCTTCTACCTACACACCCACCTGCAAGTGGTACTGCCTAAGGGATATAGTTTGGTACCTGGGTTCATGGTTTTAATTGTCTTGGCAAATGGCACTGTGCCTCCACCTATGGGGATCCTTCTAGCAGCATACTGCCAGGGTGCTTCCCCACAGGGAATGAAATACAGCCCCCTCCCTTGGAAACAGGTAAAACAATATACAGTCCCCTCCCCACTTATAGCTCTAAGCATGAAATATCACACTACACAATAATGCAGTGGCTGCAACAGATTTCAGAAAAATAAACAGCAGGGGTTTAATTTGGGGTGGATAAAGAGGTAGGGGCAGTGGAAGCAAATAATACAAAGCATTCAATAACATGAATCTATACTCTAAGCACAATAACAACACACTAGCATTCAGAATTAGACAGTACTTTGCATTCCAGAATTACCAGCCCCAGATCCACTCCCCCACTGGTGCACTAGTTAACCCCACAGTCCCTGTGAGAGCTCTCAATTTAGTGTACACACACTGAACAGTTACAGGCCTGTGACATGGAAAAGTGGGGTGCAGTACAGGTGAAATGGTGAGGTGCAGCAGTGTAAAGTACCAGCCATACCAGGGGGTGCAGTGAAAACAGTTTTATTCATCACCCACCTCGACTGTAGGTAGGTAGGCAGTCTTCACCCCACAGGGGAACTTTTCTTCACCCACCTTAGCAGTAGGTAGGAAGCAGCAGATCAAGTAAGCAGGCAGGACCTCAGGACATAGGTCCTAACAGGAAACTCAGTCTCTTTATTGTCAGGAAAATGAGGCAGAAGCTTTTGTTACCTCAATCTGCACAGCAGAAAAATACTTTCCTTCAGCAGGCTTTGGGTAGTTGGGGCACCAAATATCCCAGTTCTTCCAGCTGAGGCAAATCCCTTATCTCTGGGATTAATCAGGTTTTAAAGTCAACAGTTCTTGATCTGTGCAGAAGGCACAAACTGTAGGATTTTCTCTCTGACAGTGGCAGGAGCTGTAAAAAAACACATTCTCCTTCAAACTCTCATTAGAAAGTCACACTGGCAAACTGTAAAACTCAGAATTTTCAGGGTTGAAACTCAGCTTCTCATTGGTTCTTACAACACATGAGCTCTTCATCCTGATTGGAGGCACTGCAGCTACCAATGGGATTCCATGCTATCCTCAAGCAACCTTGCAAAGATGGCCACCCTTGTACAGTTTTCACAAGCTCAGTCTCTTTCTCTGAAGTACAATAGGTTATTGGCAAATAGTTTGCAGCATCTGGCTGCATGCATAGCACCCTCCTGGTCCCTTCTGAGGGTTGCTAGGGCCAGAAGATACATGGAAGGGGCAGGAACCAAGTTGCTAGCTCTGTTTTGTGGGTTCCCCAGGAGAAGCAGAATGGAAAAATGGTGGGTTTTGGCCACTGAGCATTCTAGGAGTTGTAGTCTCTTCAGCCACCATGTTGTCCCTTACTCCCTGACCCAATGGTGGCAGAGGCAGGGTCTGGGAGTTCTTCAAAGTTCATATCTGTTTTGTTTCTTGTTCCCCCAGCCCCTTAGGCAGTGCGGTGGGGCTGGGGAAATGAATCTCCTCATGTGGTGCTTCTGCTGCTTCTTAATTGGTGCATGATGTGCCAGAGCAACTGTGTGGCCTTGTCTCTGCTCCCTTCCCCACTGTGGCAGTTCAAGAGGGTTGGGAAGCAAATGTCTTGTGTGGCACTCTGGCCGCTCCTCTTTTAGGTGCTTGAGGCACCAGAATTTATTTTTCCACTCCCTTTGGCAGTTCGGGTCAGGCTGGGGGAGTGAAGAATAACAATGGCTTGCAGTCCACACTTTAATCGGGTGCAGGAGGTGCCAAAGAAGGTTAATTGGCTCCCCAGCCCTGGCAGTCCAGGATCAGGCTTGGGGAGCAAGGAGGAAACAACAGCAGACTGCAGGAGTGATCCAGAGGCAGCAGGAGCTCCAGGTAAGCTCCTGACTTGGAAGGGGGGTTACATAGTCATTTTTCTATGTTTTATCTGTGCTTTGGTTTCTGGCTGTGCTCCAGTTTCTCTGTGCGGCCACATCCCCAGAATAATGTCATACAAGGGAGCTGTCAATATTTTACATACAGCAGCAAGGAATGCTGTGTAATTTATTACATTAGTGAAAAACAAAGAAAGCCAGCCATGCTTGCAAAATGTCACATATATAACATAATTTTTATTTTCAGAACAGAATCCTTTTAGTATCCAACATTTCACCCAGAGGGCTTCCTCAGGGGAGAGAATCTGTGTGTAATCATATTCAAAAGATGATACTTATATTACAATATTACAGTCAAAAATTATTTGCTGGAGAGATTGTTACTGAGTTATAGGGGACCCTGCTGTACGGATGACATGGTATAATATCAGTAAATGATAGTATCTTCTCTGACAGTGAAGACCTGTTTGCTTAGTGTGTGCGATCTCTTGTATTTAGTAAGCATAAAGTAGAGGACAGCGGCCCTGGACCTCTCATAATTTCTGATGCTTTGTCAAATACTGCAGAAACTAGCAGGATGGGACCAGGTAAGATATGTTTGTATGAGTTAGCCATAATGCAATGCACTAACTGCTAATACTTTCAAAGTTAATCTCCAGCTGGATAGGTGTTGTACATCCAGGCACAGAGTATTATCCTACTGCATACCTGGCTAGTGTATTCAGTTTATTACTATTTGGCCAGCATGTTCCTTTCTCTGCTTCTACAGACAATTTTAAAGTGCTCATTTCTGTCTCTGTTCTCTTAGTACATATCAGCTCATGTGTACTCTACAACCTGCCATTAGTCCATATAATATCATGGGTTATGTTACTCCCTACCCTAAAACCCAAGCAGCATATCTATTAAATCACTAACATTTCAATTAGAGATGCAGCAAAATTTAATTTCACCGGTGAAATTGCAAATTTTGCCTCACAAAACATTTCATTAAATTAATCCCTTAAGGCAAAATTTGCCGTCAGTTTTTCCAGTAAATTTTGCTTTCGCTGGTACATTTTGTCTTGTGGTAGTATCAGGTGAAATTGAAAAAAAAAAGGCTTGTCACATGATTTATTCTCTAGCAGACTGCTGGACACATTGGGACTATACTTAGGCAGGAAGCCAGACTAAATCTACTTCCTTTAGGAATAAATCAGGCTTGTCACAATTTAGGGAAATTTCAATATCTGAAGTGTATTTTGCAATTGCTGCCTTAAAACCAAAAAAGGCTTCTGGACCAGACTTAATTCTGGCTGAAGTATTTCTGGCAGCTCCTTCTATGTGTGCTAAAATTCTATCAGCTTTTTTTAATAATTGCTGTACCACACTAGTGTTTCCATCCTCTTGGAAAGGGGTTTTGGTTCTCTTCATATACAAGAGAGTAATAGGAAAAATCCTGCATTGTACAGACCTATATCACTTTTGAACAATATGTGCAAAATAGTTACAAAAGTTATTCTAGACAGACTAAATGAACAGATATATAATGTGAGTGATTTATCAGAACTGCACGCTAACGTTAGAAAGGGTTATTCTACTACTGACAACTATTTTATTCTCGAACATTTGGTCAAGGAACATGTTAAATTGAGAAAGAAGTGGTTTAAGGCGCTAAGCAACAAATCTGGAGACCTGGATTTGAATCCCACAGCCCCCACTTGCATACTGTGTGACCCTGAGCAAGTCACTTAACTTCCCTGTGCTCCCAGGTTGCACCTGTAAACAAGTTTTCAGCTTAGTGTGCCACTCCTGGTTAAACAATAATAAAAAAAAAAGAAACTGCATTTATTTATTTATTTTTGGTAACCAGGTAGGTGCACTAGGCATAGAGATGCTTATTTTCAGGCATGACCCAGGAGGATACAAGTTAAATACATGACAACAAACAATGTGACACAGTACATCAAATGGGTGAAACAGTGGGTAGGAGGTCAAATATACAATCAGACTGAGTGGTTAGGAGCATACAGTTTAGGACAAAGCCAATCGACACATAAACCAGTGCAAAATCATATGTTAAACAAAGTACAAGATTGGTGGAGTATCATGTACAGTGTACATTAAGGTGCCATTAAGAGGCCATTAGAGAAACCGGGAACACTGTAAATCAACTTGTGAGCAAGCCGGGACTAGGGTCCAGAGAGAGATGAAGTAATAAGAGTAGTGGAGAAAGAGGTATGAGCAACTTAAATGGATTGGTCTGGGAGGGCGAGAAGGGACTAAGAGGGAGGAGGAAGAAGGGGAATAGTATAGGAAAGGGTGAGGGATGGAAACATGTAAGGAAACAGCTTGGAGGTGACGGATAGTCATGGGAGAGAAGTGCAGCCACAGGGTAGTATGTAGCTTTTATACATTTTGCTTCAGCATTTGATACGATTACATGTAATACTTTATGGAAACAAATGAAACAATGGGGTGTGTCAGATTCCATGATTGCCATTATTAGTGAACTATACACAGGGACATGGGCACAGATTAGACTAGGAATATCTGGACAGTTATCAGCTAATTTTCCCCACCAATAAGAGAGTTAGGCAGGGCTGTGCCCTGGCCTCACTTCTTTTTTGTATTTATATAAACAATTTATTGCAGCAATTAGAAACGAGTGAGTCTGACTCTCCAAAAATTTTGAATAGGCATTGTGCAGCTCTGGCTTATGCAGACAACTTAGTTCTGTTTTCCCTTACACAGTCTTTATGACAAAAAAAAATTAAAATTGTTGAACATGTATGCATCTGACCACTCACTCAAAATTAATGAAACAAAAAGCAAGGTTATGATATTTGGTGATAGGTGTACAGATAGAACCCGGTAGATTGGTGGAAAAAAGCTGGAAACAGTAAAACAGTATACATATTTAGGACTTACATTCTCTAATGATGGCAGATGGTTTACCCATATTAAACTACTGAAAATAAAATTGAAACAGACTGCAACCTTCCTTAGTCTATTTAATAGAAAATATGGTGGGACTATGCTTAAACCACTTATAGTGACTTTAAAAGCAAAATATAATGCAAAAGCACTTTATAATATTGAAGTTTGGGATATAGGCAAATTTTAAGTTATAGAAGGACTAATGAATAAATTATTAAAAGCATCTCTGGGTCTGGGAAAGTCAGTATCCACAGCATTTATAAGAGCTGAGTTAGGTCTACCAGGTACAGCAGGATATTTTTATGCCAAAAAATGTGAACTATAGTATTAGATTGCTTCAGTATGAAAAACACAGAATTTCTTATACATGTCTACAGTAAAATAAATATTGGGTAGACAATGATTTGTTGCTTGTAAACTGGCTATAAAGGGTACAGACGATTTTAAAAATGACAGACCGTGGTATACTAGAATAATACAATACCAAAGTTATTGCCATAAGCCTGAAATATCAGAGGTATGTTACAGACAAATTTGTAGAATATCATAAACTATGTGATTTAGAGAATATTGCCAAACTTCATATTTCCCATTGGCTAGTACAAAACAGTATACTGCACTATTATAGATATTACCTGGACGTTCTTTAAGATGATAAAAAATGAAAGCTGTATACTAGATATCATCTGGAGTTATTTCCCAGTAACGTCTTAAAAGCAAGATATGAAGGGATCACTAATGATAAATCTCATTTTTGCACCTGTAACCAGTCCCAAGTGGATGACTTGCATCATGTAATTTTTAATTGTGAATGGTACTTGCAGCCTGGAGTGCAATAACTCCAACAGTTTTGGGATACTATACACAGACAGACATAGGTCTGATTCTGAAAGTCCTGTTCATTACAAATGATGAAATAATAATTAGGGACATTGCAGCCTATTTGCTAGCCATTACTAAAATCTGAATTATTCAACAGAATAAAGTTATGTCAAACTAATTTACGACTAAATGAGATAAAGAGATATACTTGAGAAGCCTCTGTTTCTATACATTAAGAAAGGATGAGAATGTTTTGATGTCTGTCTGTCTAGAAAATTTAAGCTGGATTAGAAATGCATTCTGATATTCAATTTATATATAATATATCTAGGTGTAAGAGGGTAATAGCTAACTTGTGAAACTAAGGCAATGTTTAGATGCACTACTGTTTAGAAATGCTTTAATAATGCTACTGCTGTTTTATTGTATGTATCAAATTGTATTTGTGAAACTGTTAATTGTATTTATCTTGTATTATTATTATTATTTGCTATATGATTTTGTAACGGTCTTTTGAGCAAACAATAAACTTATCTACTACTACTACTACTACAACTGCCTTTAGAAATGTTGCAGCCTAGTAGGAGAGAGACAGTGTGAGCAGGAAAGCTTGTTTTGCAAAAAAAAATTTGGTTAGTGCATAGTGTTTGGGTGTATTTGTAATCTCTTCCCCCACTTTATCAATCAATCAATGAAAAGCTTTATTTAAACAGACAAACATCATTGAGCAAGCTCACTTTCAAGATGGGCCTTATTTTGAAAACTAAATATTTTCTATTAGGGCATGTTCTTTAGTGTTATTTTTTTATCTTTATAGTGTGTGTGTGTGTGTGTGTGTGTGTGTGTGTGTGTTTGACTCCCTTTCTTTCTTTCTTTCTTTTTCATTTCTTTAGTTTAGTTTTCTATGAAGACAACTTTTTTCTAATGATGGAAGGAGGGAATGGTAGGAGTACAGATAAGGCAAGGGGGAGCAAGGCAGGTGCAGCAGGAGGATCTACTGTCTGTCTTAACAGGAGGGTGTTTATAAAGCAGCCTCCCAAGAGGAGCATGTGCTCATTGCCCCCCAGCAGCAGGTTCACCTTAGCTGTTAGCAGCAGCAGAAGCACCTTGTGCCAACCAGCAGCATATGCCACCCCACCCTCAAAGAGAAGCAGAAGCTGTTTATCCCCCAGGAACATTAGCAACCCCCCCAGCAAGAGCAGCAGCAGGTCTCAGGTGAGGCGGCCCACACCAGGACATCATCTGATGATGCCCCCCCACAGAGTGTCTTTAATGTGGTCCTTTTTTACCACAAAGGTTGGAGATGACACTGTTGTCATCTGCAGCCTTTGTAGTAATGATGTAAGGTAGGGAATAAAGGCTTCTCACTTTGGGATGTGTGTAGAAATGAGCCATATGCAGTACCACCAGCCTACCAAGCAGCAAGAAGCAGTAGCAGGAGGCAGCGATGTGGCCCTGGAGGACAATGGCCAGGAGGAAGGCATTTGGTGGCATAGGGGATGCTGTAGTAGTCAGAGGAGACAGCAGCTGGAGTCTCAGAGTGATACACCCCCATACCAGCCAGTGCCACTGTGCTGTGTCTGATTCTGCAGCATCGCAGCCTGCAGCAGCTCCCCCAGCAGGTCAGGTGGTCAGCATGGAGGACCTGAAGGCCATTCAGCAAGAGGTGGTGGCAGTGCACATGGAGGTGCAAGAACTCCGGCAGGACATAAAGTTACACCAGGAGGTCAGGGGGAATGCGATAAAATAATAGGGGACCAAAAGATGGTCTTGGACCTCCTGGTGGAGCTTCATTGTGGTGGTGGCAGTGGTTGCAGTGTATACTGGCCTGTAGTGGACCAGTGTTCTTTTCTTTTTCTTCTCCTTCTCCTTTCTTTGTTACTGTCACTCTTCTTCTTCTGCATCCCCTCCCTTAAAAAAGAAAAAGAAAAACCAAAAAAATGTTCTGTCCTCTTCCATTCTATATCCTCAAGTCCAGAAACATTTCCTAAAAAATGTTAAAGTAAATTCAGAAAGAAATCTGGTCTCAGCCATATAGTTATATAGCACCCAAACCACCACCCAGACAAAACAATGGTCTTTGATCCACTGTTTACAAATGATTTCAGTCCAAATCTTGTTTCTGTGAGTGCAGAACAGGCAGTACAATTCCAGAAATGTTACAGGAAAAATGGTACATTAAAATGAGACAGAAATCTGGTCCCACCAGCCACCCTGGACCTCAAAGGTCTGTTTTCTACACCGATTCAAAAGCATTTCAGGCCTCATCTTGTTGCTGCATGTGACAAACAGGCCCTTGAAGTCCAGAAATGTTTCATAAAACATTTTACAGTAAGAAATCTGGTGTCAGTCATGCTGTTAGATAGTTCACATCCACCACCAGGAGTGAAATCTGCTGTTTTCTGAACCATTAAAATGGTTGCAGTCCTAATCTTGGTCTTGCCACTGCCTAACATACCCTAGAAGTCCAACAATGTTTCCCCAAAAATGTTACAGTAAATTGAGACAGAAATCAGGTATCAGTCATGATGTTAAATGACACTCACTATCCACCTGGACCAAAACATGCTGTTTGGCCCACTATTTACCAATAATTTCAGGCCTCATCTTGTCGCTGCCAGTGCCAAACAGGCCCTAGACATCCAGAAATGTTTCATAAAAAATGTTACAGTAAATTAAGACAGAAATATGGTGTCAGTCATGCTGTTAGATGGTTCACATCCACTACCAGGACTGAAATCTGCTGTTTACTATACCATTTACGATGCTTTTCAAGCCTAATCTTGTTGCTGCACTGCCTAACTTGCCCCAGAAGTCTAGAAATGTTTCCCAAAAAAATTTACAGTAAATTAAGACAGAAATCTTGTGTCAATTATGCTGTTAGATGGTGCCCCCCATCTCCTGGACCTCAAACTGAAGCTTCTGCCACTGTTTACAAAGGATTACAGACCTAATCTTGGTGCTGCTACTGCCGAACATGCCCCAGAATTTCACACATGTTTCCCAAAAAATGTTACATTAAATTGAGACAGAAATCAGGTCTCAGTCATGATGTTAAATGGTGCCCGCCTTCCACCCAGACCAAAACATGCTGTTTGGCCCACTTTTTACCAAGGATTTCAGGCCTTATCTTGTTGCTGCCAGTGCCAAACAGGCCCTAGAAGTCCAGAACTGTTTCATAAAAAATGTTACAGTAAATTGAGAAAGAAATCTGGTGTCAGTCATGCTGTTAGATGGTTCACATCCATCACCACAACTGAAATATGCTGTTTTCTGCACTGCTTAAAATGGTTTTCAGGCCTAATCTTGTTGTTGCCAGTGAGAAATAGGGCCTACATGTCCACCAATGTTTCATGAAAAATATTACATTAAACTGAGACAGAAATCTGGTCTCAGTCATGTTTTATGGTGTCCCACCAGCCACCTAGACCTAAAAGGCCTGTTTCCTACACTGATTGAAAAGCATTTCAGGTCTAATCTTGTTGCTGCCAGTGCCAAACAGGGTCTACATGTCCACTGATGTTTCAAGAAAAATGTTACATTAAACTGAGACAGAAATCTGGTCTCAATCATGATGCTTAATGGTGTCCCACCACCACAATCGAGTCCTGACTGTCCCGGGCAATAACATGCTGTTTCTGTTAACTTTGACAATTATTGTTTTCATTTTATGAAGTAGCCAAAAAGAGGTGCCATGCTGAGAAAATTAATCCCTCCTGCAAAATGCTGCTGCTGCTTCTTAGTATTTGCTGTCTCCTGCTGCTGGTTTCTCACTTGATTGAGAAATGAAGAATTATAATTTCCCTCAACCTCAAAAATATTGCTGTCCTATTTGACTATGTTGACTCTGTGGTTTTAAGTCTATGTGGAGGGAATGAGATTTCGGGGTGCTTTAGATTACTGCCTGCTACTCTGAGTAGTTGCCAACTTTCCCTGAAGGATAATTTTCACAGTCAACACTGCTGCTGCTGCCCACGTTAAGTATCTGTCTATATTTGTTTTTCCTGTGCAAGAGAAGGGTGGGGGTGGGTCGGTACTGTGTCATCTTGAGTTCTAATGTTTGCACTGCTTTTCTATTATTTTCCAGTTGACCAAGGAATGGGATTACATGCATCATCATGCCAGGCTGGGATTTGGATCTTGGATGTTGGAATGCACCACACAGATGGTAAGTATCTAATTTGTCATTAATGGGGGTGGGGGATGGTTAATGCAGTCCGTATGTCTGAGTTACTAATTGTGTTCTTTTTGCTTTTGTCAACATTCAGGAATTCCAGTGGTGCATGTTACCTCCTGTTCCTGCTGCTACTACTGCTGCTGCAGCTTCTCATGAGGGGAATTCATTGACTTGTTTGTGCAATGGTTCCAGTTTCACTGAAGTCCCTGAGGTAAGTATTTATTAATTTTTCATGTTCTTAGGTGGGGGGCTGGGGACTGGGGCATAATTTTTAACAATCCTCAAAATGTTTTCTTCTTTTTCTCTTATGTCCAGGTACACAGTACTGTTAGGGGAAGGGGAATGCGGATGGCTGCTGCTGTGCTTCTTGTGCCCCGCATGCTCATTCTTGGAGCAATTTCCCTGGTTTAATTACATAATGGGGTATGGCAAGTATAGATACATAGCCACTGTCAGCAGATAAGGGCCTATGGCCCACCCAGTCTGCCTATTTGAGCTTATAAGTTCATTTTATGTTTTCCTAGAAGTCTGTTTCCCCTTACCCCCAACCTCCAGAATTACCTCATGTCTATCTCATGCATTCTTAAATCTCGCAATTGTTTCACCCCCCCCACCACCACTTCCTCTGGCAGGGTGTTCCACTTGTCCAAGACTCATTCTGTGAAGAAATTCTTCCTCACGTTTCCTCTGAATCACCCTCCCTCCAACTTCATCCCATGCCCTCCAGTCCTGGAACATCTTTTTTATGCTGGAAAATAATGTATTCCTGCACCCTGTTCCTCCTTGTAAGGTACTTGTATGTCTATCATATCCCATCTCTCCCTCCTCTCCTCTAGGGAGTACATATTCGAGTACTTCAACCTGTCCTCATAGGACTTGTGATGCAATCCCTGTACCATCTTTGTTGCCCTCTTCTGAACCTTCTCTACCCTGTCTATGTTCTAATGTAGGTAAGGTCCCCAGAACTGCACACTGTACTCCAGGTGGGGCCTCACTACTGTCTTGTATAGTTGAATTATGACCTCTCTTTTCCTGCTGGTGATGCCCCTGCCTATGCATCCCTGCATCCTATTTGCTTTACCTGCTGTCTTGTCGCACTGTTTCCCTACCTTGAGGTCATCAGAGGTGATAACCCCAAGGTCCCTTTCTTGCTTTGTGCATGCTATATCCTCACCCCCCAACTGATATGTTGTTCCAGGGTTTTTGTACCCCATATGCATTATCTTGCACTTCTTTGCATTGAATTTCAACTGCCAAATGCTTGACCATTCTTCAAGCTTCTGAAGGTCCCTCCTCATTCTGTCTACACCCTCTGGCATGTCCACTCTGTTACAGAGCTTTGTGTTATCATCAAACAGGGAAATTCTGCCTTCTAGGTCCTTTGCAATGTCACTGATTAATATCTTGAATAGGATCGGTCCCAGCACTGATCCCTGTGGTACCCCACTAGTCACTGTTCCCTCTAAGGGGTGACAGCCATTTATCAACACCCTCTGTGTCCTACATCACAGCCAATTACCTACCCACTGCACTACTGTCCTTCCCACTCCCATATTCCCTAGTTTGTTTAATAGCCATCTATGTGGCACAGTGTCAAAGTCCTTGCTGAAGTCTGGCTAGGCCATGTCCACTGCCCTCCCCTGATCCACCTCCCTTGTCACCCAGTTGAAAAATTCAATGAGGCTGGTCTGTCATGACCTCCCCCTGGTGAAACCATGCTGCCTTAGGTCCTGTAGTCCATTGACAACCATGTGTTCCACCAATCTCCCCTTCAGTAGTGCTTCCATGATCTTTCCCACTACTGAAGTCAGACTGATTGTAGTTCCCCACTTCCTCTTTGTTCCCACTTTTGTATAAGTGGACTACATCTGCTGCCCTCCAGTCTTTGGATACCTCCTCTGTTTCCAGTGATTGGCTAAACAGGACTGCCAGAGGTTCAGCCACCACCTCTCTTAATTCCTTTAGATGCATCTGGCCCCATTGCTTTATCAACTCTTATTCCTTCCAGTTCCTTTAGGACCCTTTCCCATGTAAAGGGACTTGTGTCCACTTCTGCACCATTCCCATCCCTTGTACTCCTTTCAGGCCCATTACCCTCCTCTTTCTCAGTAAAGATGGAGCACAAATACCTGTTCAGTATATCAGCTTTACTGTTGTCATCCTCCACGCAGCTCCCATCCTCCCCCTTCAGTCTCATTATCCCTTCCTTTGACTTTCTTTTTTCACTTAAGTACATGTAAATGGTTTTGTCCCCTCTACCCACTGATTTTGTGATGCGCTCTTCTGTCTGAGCTTTGGCTTCCCTTACTGACCTTTCTGCTGCCCTTTGCTTTTCCTGGTACTTTTCCCTATTCTGTTCTGCCTGTGTCTTTTTGTATTGCCTGAATGCAATCTTTTTTGGCTTTCACTTTCTCTGTTACCTCCTTGGAAAACCATAATGGCCTCCTCTTCCTTTTCCCCTTGCTAACCTGCTTAATGCATAATTATGTTGCTCTTGTAATCTCAATTTTAAATATTGCCCTCTGTTCCTCAACTCCTGATTCCTGCCCCATTCCCATTAATGCCTCTTTTAAGCATCTCCTTATTTTCCCAAAGTCTTCCCCCTAAAATCCAGAATACATTTTTTTTTTGTGGTATGGTTCTGCTCGTTCTGTGATTTCAAACCACAGTGACTGGTAGTCACTGTTCCCCAGGTGCTCCCCACTGTTACCCCCACCACACTGTCCCCATTTGTGAGCATGAGGTCCAGTATTGCCTTCTGCCAAGTTAGTTCCATGACCAGTTGCTTGAGGAAGGCACCTTGAAGGGAGTCCAGGATAAATCTGCTCCTGCTATCTTAGATTTTTTTCCTCTGCTTCTAATTCATTTTCTAACACCAGGTGTGCAGGTGGATGAGTATTCAGATCATTATAGGAATCAAAGGAATAATACTGAGCTGATGGACTTGCATCCTATATGCTCGCCATCTAAATTATTAAGCTCTCATTTTGTTTATCATGTTTGTTTCCTGTCATTTGTTCCTTCTTAGGTAATTTTCCTCTGGTGAGTTTTCATCCCATGTCTGTGTGATGACTACATCCTTGGCCTGCAGGAGCTCATGTGTGGAAGACAGAGTGGGTTGCTTGAAGTTCGATGTCAGCCATTGGTTTCATGAACAAGTAAATAGCACATCCAGGGAGGAAGTATATGTGTAAATGGATGGTGGAGAATGGAGGCAGTGTTTACTAATTAGGTGGCGGGGGCTAAGGTCTTGTCTAATCATTGAGGTGGCAGACATGCAGTAATTAGGAAAATGTATAAGTCAAACTGCAAGCAGCAAACACCCCCCCCAGTAGGAACCATCACACACTTTCTGTACAGCTACTATCACAGTACTTATAATTTACAGTTTTGGTTGTGGGAATTGGATGTTGTTAAGCCTTTTTTATGATGATTACTTAGTAGTTAATGACTCGTATCTATAAAGATGGCAGTCATTCACCATTTTGAAAAATCTGTTCAAGTGGTGTTAATGGTTGAATGGGCATGGTACATTCTTACATTCTGTACTTTTACTAAAAGGGTTCTTCAACATGCCATGGATAGTAAGTGGAAAAAAATATTTATTTTTCTTATGGAGTGCATGGGTGTGTTAGGAGGTGGCAGAAGGGGAGGGATGGGTGTGGCCTGTGCCAACATGGGCACTTTTAAATATGCACAGACAACATATCTTGCTTTAAGATGGGGTTAGTCGAAATGAAAAGTAAAATGTATATCTTGTTATGTTTGGCAGCAAAACATTAAAACTGTAATCATGCAAAATGTTTATGGGTTATGGTAATTTGCTGCTGCCTGCTGCTTTATATAGGGTGGGGATCAAACAACAGTTTAGGGCAAAGGGCAATCAAATGACACTGATTAACACTGCAGAAGATAAGAGTGCCATACCAAATCAAAGCCAATGATACATAGATAAAAATAATTTATAAAGCACTATACTGAGCTGAAATTATTTTTTTTTTTTGGGGGGGGGGGCCTTGAGTAATTTCAGCCTTGTTCCACTTCCAAATTCTCCAAGAAGCAGCCCTCACAGTCTTCAAGACTGAAGTTGTCACCAGGTGGAAATTCTGTCAGCATTGCTGCTTCATCCACCTCTCTGCTGGTGGATGCCTTAGTAGAGGAATTGTCATCATCCTCATCACCGAGACACAGTTCATGTGGAAACACCATTGACATCACTGTGTTATGTGGAATGTGCCTTTTGTTCATTTTGATGAATGTTAGTATGGACACTTTCTTGAGTGACAAAGAGGTCCTACTCACAATGGCCTCAGTCTCACTAAACCCTCATTCCTCACTAACACTGGATGGTGGGCAGTGCAGATATTTCACAGCAACCAATATTAGTGCTGGTCAATCAGCCACTTTGCTGCTCCAGTACAGCAATGGCTCGTCAGTAATGGTAAGGGGCTTTGTGTCCCCCATGTAGGCCTCCACCATTCGTTCTGCTGCTCTGAGTCCAGCTGCCTGATCTGTCTCCTCTGCCTTTTCTTCCACATCTTCCACTCCCACCTGAAAGAGAACATCCCAAATGGGATTGCTTGCTATTTTCTCCTGTTCCTTGCCCATTTTCTCTGATTGGGTTGCCTATGAGCAACTAGTGGTGGTAGCAACACCAGTTTTCACCACAATGCATGCCTTTTTCATGCACGCAGCAGATACCCTTCTAATGAGGTTCTCTGTCAACCTTTGCACTCGCTGATGACCTCCTTCAATTATAGAAGACAAGCCACGTTTGTAGCATGGATGAAGTATGGTAGCAATTGCAAAGTCATCCAATTGTACAGTGCTGGATATGTGGGTATTAGTGTCCAGTACATGGAGCATGTGATCCATTAGATCACAACTACTATGATCCCCACCTGCCTCCATCTGATGTCACACATTGACCAGTGTCTGCCTCAGCACACAAATGAGGGGTATGGATTGATTTATGCAAGCAGTGTCCCCACTCACTGCCTGTGTAGCATGCTTAAATGGATGGAAAATGCATATTAGTGTAACCCCCCTGCAAATGGGGGTTCCCAAAAGACTTCCAGGAGCTTGCTTGAATGCTCCAAGCCTGAATGGTGTTTGGCATTTAAGCCATTTATCAGTGAGTGTTTTTAGAGCCTCTGGTACTGTCTCTTTAAGAGCTGTCTGCTTGCAGACATAATTAGTTTGTATGGGGGACTGTGTGCTTCTCTGAGTACCACTCGAGCTGCTGCCAATTCACTTCATTTTGCAGTCACTAGGGTGCAAAGGAACCTATCTGAAAGATGTAACTGTTTGCCAGAAATTATTTAGAGTAATAATGAAATTACAGTTTGTCTAACCTGCTTTCTTTGCAGTCAGAACTGTGTCTGCTAGTTCCCCATTCTAGTTTTGAACTGCTGAACTGGACCAATCAGTGTGGGGTAAGCTAGCTCTAAAATGGTGCCTTGGACGAATCAGAACTTGGACTCATAATCTGAGCCAGCCACAAGAGGATTGTATAGGCAGTGACTCTGGGAGATGTAGTTTAGACTTCAGTGCCTTTTGGACCAACAGCAGCAGTCTATTGTGAGTGACAGCCAATCCAGTCAAGAACTGGGAGGAACTCAAAGGAAGTGCCCGGTTTGTCAGTTGGAGTGTCAGTTGAGCTTTGGCAGTGAAGAAGGAAGGAGCCCTGTGCTTTTCAGTGTGCAGTTTTAGTCAAAAACGTGTAAGGCCCAGAGTTCGGTCTGCAGCTTGTGTAACAGCTTGTTAGGACTGAATCCGTCCTGTGAAAAGAATCAAAGGATTTCTGAAGAGTAGAAAACAGGCTCACCCTGTAGAAGACTGGAAGAATTGCTGAAAATTGCACTCGGTCTGTCAGGAACTGAATCTGCTGTGTGTTCTCCCGGTATTGTGCAGTAATTGCGATCGGATACAGATGCAGCCTGCCTGGTATAGTGCTTTCTTTTATATGGATGTGTGAAGAGGTTTGTGTACCTCAAGTGAGCCCTGCTGACATTGAAGGACCCTATCTTATTTGGAGGTCGTGAGTACTAATTCAGGGTCGCTCCTGTTGAATTGCCACATTAAATCCAAATGGAATTACTGTACTGCTGACTGTTTAATTCTCCTTTTCTGTGTGAAAGGGCCCTACCAGCTGCCACGGTTTGGACTAGCCACTAGGGCTTGGGTACCCAGGGACAGTAACTGATAGGGATAGGCCTGTGCACAGAGCCATGTAGATTATTAGAGTGATAAGCTAATTAACCTGATTTCCCCTGTCCTTGTTATATCCCCTAAATAAATCAGAGCTGCTTGTTTCAGCAAAGTTATACTGCCTGAGGTATTTGTCTATGTTAAAGTACTGTACTGTGATTGTTGCACTGTATCTCATTTCACAGGAGGTCCCAGTGCCGGAACCAGACCTGGGGTAAGTGTATACTGTGAAGGTAATTCTGATATATTGTGTGGGCCACTAGTGGGAAGAAAGGGGGTTGCAGTGTCCCAGAGGGCTGTGACCAAGTTAGTTTAACTATTGCAAACCCTGACCTCTGGGTGGAGGACCCGCCATTGGATCCAGGCCCCTCAACCTGTTAGTGGCAAATCAGGCAGGGTAGTAGCCCTGGGATAGCGCCATCTAGGGTTACATCTTGGAGGCTCACCGCTGGGATTGTGTGTCCTCTAGTGGCCATATTTACGAACCACTGTTAAGAAAAAAATGGGTACCCGACAGTAGTGGCTGTGCCGGCTGGTGGAGGGTGTACTGGGAGGAGATCGACCTCAAAATGCTATGCTTATCTTGGACATCCCCTGGGTATCAATACAGACACTGTGCAGGAGTACTTTCCAAGTGGAAGGTTTACAAAACCCTATGGTGGTGGGTCGGCATGCTAATCTGCTCACCCACACTTTCCTGGCCCTAGTAGAGTTTAAGGATCCCATAGATAGCTCCAAAGTGCCACAGACCATTACCCCAGAGGAGCCCTCACTGCTTGGAGAGTGATAACTAAGGACAGTAAAGACCTGGGGGAATCAGCCCCACCACTATCTGAAACTTTTGAGGAGAAATTTGCTGAATGGTTGCTGGGAGAGGGAAAACTGTGGAGGACTTGAAGAAACTATTCTTGCCACCTGGGGTGTTCCTCCCCAACACCTCTCCTGCTCCAGTGCCCGTAATGGTGGCTGAACCAATGCAGACTCCTATTTCTGCACCTGCCATTAGTCACAACTCTACCGAAGGTTGAGGATCTTCTCTGGCACCTCCCACCCCCAAGGGAGGATGACTGGGAGACCTGGATAGACTATGTTGCCCCCAAGTGCTAGAATGGCAATGCTCGGAAGGCGAGCGAAGAGGGTTAGTGAGAGCCTCCGAGGTCCTGCCCTGGCTACCATCCATGCTAAACGGGCCAGTAACCCTGAAGCGACTGCACAGGCCTATCTTGAGGCCTTGGAGAATGTGTATGGAGCCCAGATTCTGATGAGGACCTATGGTGGAGAGTAAGAAATGCACAACAGTACCAAGGGGGTTGTTGTCTGTGTATCTCTCGGCTGGAAAAATTGTTGCAAGAATGCCTCAGAAAGGGTAGTTTGCCAGCGATTGAACTGGACCGAACCAGACTGGACAGAATCCTTAAGTCTGCCCCTTCTCAGAACTGCTGTTGCTTCAGTTACGCCTGGCAAATCGACTGGAATCCCCACCCTCCTATGATGAGTTAATGAGAGAAATTCGAGGAGTTGAGAAAAGGCGACCTCGGGAGGTACCTGCACCAACAGCTGTGGCTACGACCCGAGTGACTGAGGGTGACCCATCAAGTGAAGTTCAGGGCAGAGGTTGACAGTCAATGAGTGCTCTGACAAGGAAAAGATATGCCACAATGGAGCGTAACTGTTGAGAGAGATCCGGAATTCAAAACAGTGTCCTTTATGAAGGCCACGCCTGCAAGTACGGGCCCTGACCTATATCCGACTGCATCTGCTATGGGGGTGGGGTACCACCCATGTATCTCCTGCTGATAACAGCTCCAAACTCAATTCCTTGACCATGGAAGTGGAGAAACTGACGAGATGTCCAAATGCTTATCACGCGCGAACAGAGATGGCACCCAGGTTTCCAGTTAGTAATACCCCCGCCCTGGCTCCCAGTGTGGCGCCTCGGCCAGCTCAAACTCCAGAAAGTATGTTTTGCTATAATTGTGGGAAAGATGGGCACATGAAAAGGGAATGCCAGTCTCCAAAAGACACTGACAAAGTTGCATATAGGCTACAAGGAGAGCTTCGGAGAAGAAATCAGTGGTTAAGAGGTGCACGACATGATCCCAGTGAGGGCACCAAAAATGCTAATTCACGTCCCTTTGTGGCAAGGTCAGTTGCCCAGGCCCCCACTACCGCCTCTCCAGACTGGTCCAGAATAGTGGGTCCCTCCATGGAGACCACTGTAAAGGTGAATGGAGTGTCTACAAGAGCTGTATTAGACAGTGGCTCCCAAGTGACAATTATGTTCCAGGATTGGTATCAGAAGCATTTGTCAGACGTACTCTTACAACCATTAGAAGGACTGCATGTATGGGTTAAGTGAAGGCCTACCCCTATTCCGGTTCATCGAATTTGGCTGTCTTTCCCCACCTCCGTGGCTGGAGTGGCCGAACAAGTAGAGACCCTAGCCTTAGTGTGTCCCCCCACTGGACTGTATGATGATGTCCCTTTGTTGATTGGAACAAATGCTCATATGTTCGGAAGGCTGGTACAGTTGTGTTATGAAAACAGGGGTCAAAGACTAGTAGAGCTTTAAGAGTTCCGCTTTAATTAAGAAGGCCTATGAGGCACAGAGAGATGCTGAAAAACAGAACCAGAGGAACCGTCGGAATTGTATGGAAGAAGGATCCTGAGTCTCTGATCCTGGCGCCAAATGCCCAGTGTACCTTACAGGAGAGGTCCGTATCAGAAAGGATGTTAAGAATAAAATATTAATGTTGGATGCAAGGCGATGGAAAATTGCCAGAGGGACTGCTGGTCAAGCTTAGTATTTTGCCCGCTAGAGCCCATGCTTATGCCAGAAGGGTAATGGTCCAAGTTCATAATGTATCTAAAGAGACATTCGAGTAAACAGAGGTTGCATCCTGGCTAATGTGCATTGTGCAGACACTGCAGTGCTACCCAGCAGCAAGAGTTCAAGGAAGAATGACAGAGTAACGCCTGACTTGTTTGATTTCGCGACTCCGCTGCCAGCTGAATGGAAAGTGAGGATCAGTGAGAAGCTTGCCCAGAGAGACCAGGTGTTTTCTTTAAAGGAATGGGATGTAGGATGCGTGCAAGGAGCTGAGCACAATATCCGCTGCATGACGAAAGACCATTTCGTGAGAGGTCTCACGCCTGGCACCTGCTGACATAGATGATGTGAGACGGCATCTGCAAGAGATGTTAGCTGCTGGTGTAATACAAGAATCCAGAAGCCCTTATGCTTCCCCATTGTGGTAGTGAGGAAAAGAATGGAACAGTAAGGATGTGTGTGATTATCGCACCTTAAACCGCGGACTATCCCTGATCAGTACACAATGCCCGCATTCAGGATGCTTTGGACTGCCTAAGCGGGGAGCAAGTGGTTCTCTGTGCTGGATCTCCGCAGTGGGTACTACCAGATCCGAATGGCCCCAGAGGACCGTGAGAAGACGGCCTTTATCTGTCCACTTGGCTTCTATGAATTCATGAGGATGCCTCAAGGGATTCAGGTGCCCCAGCCACTTTTCAACGATTGATGGAGCGTGCAGTGGGGACATGAACTTACTAGAGTGCCTGGTATACCTAGATGATGTTATTGTGTTTGGCAGCTCACTGGAGGAACATGAGAGCAGATTATTTAAGGTATTGGACCGACTGGGACTTTGGCCTTAAACTGTCCATTGATAAGTGTCAATTCTTTCAAACATCAGTAAAGTATGTGGGACACATAGTATCCACCGAGGGAATAGAGACCACCCAAGTAAAGTTGAGGCCTTGACCACCTGGCCACAGCCCAAAAATCTAAAAGAACTGCAAAGATTCCTGGATTCTGTGGTTATTATCGGCGTCATCAAGGACTATTCAAGAGTGATCCGCCTTTACTTAACCTTACTCAAGGGTATCCCCAACCCACAAAAATACCAAAAGTCAGTGTCCTCAAGACTGAAAGAGTGTATTTTCATCCGAGTGAAGTATTTGGGGCCCGCTGGACTCCTGATTGTGAGACTGCTTTTCATGAGATCATATATCAACTTACCCATGCTCCAGTGCTGGCCTATGCCGATCCAAGAAAACCTTACGTCCTGCACACTGATGCTAGCTTGCAAGGGTTGGGGGCTGTGTTGTACCAAGAGCACGAGAATGGCCTGAGACCAGTGGCCTTTGCCAGTAGAAGCCTGACCCCATCCGAAAAGAACTATCCTGTACATAAGTTAGAGTTCCTAGCTTTGAAGTGGGCTATTGTTGACCAATTCCATGAGTACTTGTATGGGGCTAAAATACTAGTAAAAACTGACAATAATCCTTTGACCTATGTGCAGACCTCAGCTAAGTTGGATGCCACTGGCCATAGGTGGCTTTCTGCATTATCTACATATGACTATGTCTCGAATAACGAGCAGGTCTGAACCACATAGATGCTGATGCTCTCCCGGAGGCCTGTTCCCCAGAATGATTGGGTCCGATTGGCAGAACCTGACATTCGGGCACTCTGCCGGAAGTTTGACAGGGAGGAAGCAATGTCCCGGACGGCTGTGGACTGCATGGTGGATTGCTTGGGACCCTCTGAGAATTGCATACCGTGCTTATTGCCACTTTTCTGCAATAGACATTGGTGCACTGCCTCAGCTGGACAATGACAGTATTCGGGCGGCTCAATCCCACGATCCCATGATCAAAGCAGCTTTAGAAGCCCTCTATGCAGGAAAAGATGTGTCAAATTACGCTCCACTGATTTGAGAACTGCACTGTTATACAAAGAAGGTCCTAAGTTGAAACTGATCAATAAACTGTTATACAGAGAAACAGTAGACAGAGGGGACGAGTAGACAAACAACAACTAGTGCTGCCCACTGCCTTTCGAGACTCAGTACTGAGGTCCTTGCACAACCACATGGGGCACCTTGGTATAGACAGAACACTTGACTTGGTGAGATCCAGATCTATTGGCCTAAGATGGGGGCTGATGTGAGCAACACATTCGAACTTGTAGTCGCTGCTTACAGAGGAAAGCTTTGCCCAGAGGGCTGCCCCTTGTTAACATCACCACCAGTGCACCCATGGAGCTGGTCTGTATTGATTTTCTGAGTTTGGAGTCAGATCAAAGAAATATCAGTAATGTGCTGGTGGTCACTGACCATTTCACGAGATATGCCCAAGCTTTCCCACCAAAGACCAGAAAGCATCCACTGTGGCCAAAGTACTTGTAGAAAACTTTTTGTTCACTATGGGGCTCCACAAAGAATCCATTCTGATCAAGGGAGAGACTTTGAGAGTCGTCTGATCAAAGAGATGCTTTCTCTGTGGGGAGTGCGAAGTCCAGAACTACCTCACTACCCCCAGGGGACCCACAGCCTGAACGCGCTTTCAACCGCATTTCATAGATATGCTAGGCACCCTGCACCCAAAGGACAAGCCTAGATGGAGCCAACAAATTAGCACCCTGGTACATGCTTATAACTGCACCAAAGTGATGCCACTGGATTCTCCCCTACCGCCTGATGTTTGGAAGAAGCTCGACTACCAGTAGATGTGTGTTTTGGGGTCTCTCCTGATGGGGTTCAAGCTATCAACTATTTACAGTATGTGCAAAAGTTAAAGGCCCAGCTAACTCATGCGTACCAACTGGCTCAAACCATGGCTGCCAAAGAAATCTGGCCAACAAAGAAAGGTATGATAAAAGGTGAAAGCACAGGAACTCCAGGAGGGAGATCGGTATTGCTAAGAAATCTGGGACTGCATGGCAAGCACAAGATTGCTGACAGATGGCACCATCTCCTCACATTGTAGTGGGCAAACTAGATGATCTGCCAGTGTACAAAGTAAGGCCTGAGAATAATTTAAAAGATGTAAAAACAATGCATAGAAATCATTTACTGCCCATTGGACAAATCTTAATTGAGTCTGAGCCCCAGAAGATGCCCCTCTGGACCAGTGACTAGAGCTGCTGCTAGAAAAGATCAAGAAAGTCTGCACCTACAGAAGCAAAGTTAAAGTGTTCCCTCCACAAGTCCCAGTTGAGCATGACTGTCAGTCCATATTGGAAGAAAGGAGAGTGACTTTGAATACTATCCTTCTTACGAACTGAGTCAATTGTTTCAGGGCAATCCCCAGTCAATACTGGAGACAAAGCTGGGCCTTCTGGACTGTCTAAGCCCCAGCTTCATCCCTGGAGCCAATGCTCCCAGAAAGTGAAGTGCAAAGCATCAGATCAGATGAAATGGAATCATTGTGCATGGTTGAACTGTTTGAGCTTTCAGGGAGGAAATGATAGATTGGGGCAGACTGGTGATACACCGAACAAGAAGAGTATTTTGAGTGCCCTGACAGTCCACTGCCAGTGTCCGAAAGCTCTCCATGTGAGCCAAATGTTGTGGACTCAGAAACTGTAACTCCTGGAGCTGAAAGTGCCCCAAGTTCTAGCCTCTCTACCCCCATGGAGACGCCCCTGACAAGTGAGGACAATGCTGAAAATGAGGCTCAGAGTGCAGAGACTATAACAGTTCCCCCTAGAAAGACTGGTCGAGCTGTAAAGCCTGTGGTGCACCTCAGTTATGATTCACTTGGGAGGCCTGTGGACTTGCCTCTCAATGTTGTCCATAAAGGAGTGTATGTGTCCCCGAGCTCATTGCCCAAACTGAGCATCAGTGCTAACTCCAAGTTACTTGTGTTGCCCTCTAAGTATGGTGCCCTTGCCCCATCCAGCCCCAAGGTAACTGATAGGGAAGGGCCCCCTCTCTTCAGGTTTCATGTACAAGAGGTAATAACTTGAGTTATGGTACAATGTGTATGTAATACTGTGTAAAGAGGACGTACTGCAATGTTTCAGAAATGTGTTCTTGGTAAAATGATATATTGACTGATGATTACATGTGCAGCCTAATGCAAATGTATATGGTTGCAGTTGAAACTTATGGGGGTGCTTGCTTGATGCGGACGTCAAGCTTTCCCAGGCCAGGAAGGGTGTAACCCCCCTGCAAATGGGGGTTCCCAAAAGACTTCCAGGAGCTTGCTTGAATGCTCCAAGCCTGAATGGTGTTTGGCATTTAAGCCATTTATCAGTGAGTGTTTTTAGAGCCTCTGGTACTGTCTCTTTAAGAGCTGTCTGCTTGCAGACATAATTAGTTTGTATGGGGGGACTGTGTGCTTCTCTGAGTACCACTCGAGCTGCTGCCAATTCACTTCATTTTGCAGTCACTAGGAGTGCAAAGGGAACCTATCTGAAAGATGTAACTGTTTGCCAGAAATTATTTAGAGTAATAATGAAATTACAGTTTGTCTAACCTGCTTTCTTTGCAGTCAGAACTGTGTCTGCTAGTTCCCATTCTAGTTTTGAACTGCTGAACTGGACCAATCAGTGTGGGGTAAGCTAGCTCTAAAATGGTGCCTTGGACGAATCAGAACTTGGACTCATAATCTGAGCCAGCCACAAGAGGATTGTATAGGCAGTGACTCTGGGAGATGTAGTTTAGACTTCAGTGCCTTTTGGACCAACAGCAGCAGTCTATTGTGAGTGACAGCCAATCCAGTCAAGAACTGGGAGGAACTCAAAGGAAGTGCTCGGTTTTGTCAGTTGGAGTGTCAGTTGAGCTTTGGCAGTGAAGAAGGAAGGAGCCCTGTGCTTTTCAGTGTGCAGTTTTAGTCAAAAACGTGTGTAAGGCCCAGAGTTCCGGTCTGCAGCTTGTGTAACAGCTTGTTAGACTGAATCTGTCCCTAAAAAGAATCAAAGGATTTCTGAAGAGTAGAAAACAGGCTCACCCTGTAGAAGACTGGAAGAATTGCTGAAAATTGCACTCGGTCTGTCAGGAACTGAATCTGCTGTGTGTTCTCCGGTATTGTGCAGTAATTGCGATCGGGATACAGATGCAGCCTGCCTGGTATAGTGCTTTCTTTTATATGGATGTGTGAAGAGGTTTGTGTACCTCAAGTGAGCCCTGCTGACATTGAAGGACCCTATCTTATTTGGAGGTCGTGAGTACTAATTCAGGGTCGCTCCTGTTGAATTGCCACATTAAATCCAAATGGAATTACTGTACTGCTGACTGTTTAATTCTCCTTTTCTCTGTGTGAAAGGGCCCCTACCAGCTGCCACGGTTTGGACTAGCCACTAGGCTTGGGTACCCAGGGACAGTAACTGATAGGGATAGGCCTGTGCACAGAGCCATAGGTAGATTATTAGAGTGATAAGCTAATTAACCTGATTTCCCTGTCCTTGTTATATCCCCTAAATAAATCAGAGCTGTTTGTTTCAGCAAAGTTATACTGCCTGAGGTATTTGTCTATGTTAAAGTACTGTACTGTGATTGTTGCACTGTATCTCATTTCACAGGAGGTCCCAGTGCGGAACCAGACCTGGGGGTAAGTGTATACTGTGAAGGTAATTCTGATATATTGTGTGGGCCACTAGTGGGAAGAAAGGGGGGTTGCAGTGTCCCAGAGGGCTGTGACCAAGTTAGTTTAACTATTGCAAACCCTGACCTCTGGGTGGAGGCACCCGCCATTGGATCCAGGCCCCTCAACCTGTTAGTGGCAAATCAGGCAGGGGTAGTAGCCCCTGGGATAGCGCCATCTAGGGGTTACATTAACACATCCATTTGGCACCACTGCTCTGTTGTAAGAGTGATGGACACTCCAGCACTGCCATGGGTGGTGTGCACCAGCAGGTATTCTGAAACAGCTTTATGCTGTTCATGTAGCTGATCAAGCATGTACAGTGTGGAGTTCCACCTGGTCACAACATCGAGCTTCATACGGTGCTGAGGCAGATGGTTAGTGCTCTGCAGCTCATGCAAACAGTCATGGGCCTTTGCAGAATGGGTGAGGTGTACACAGATGGAATGGGTGACAGTCACTGTTTCCTTAATGTCCCCATGGTTGAGAAACTGCTGCACAACAAGATTAAGGCAGTGTGCCAGGCAGGGCACCCAGAAAAAAACACCTTCGCTAATGCACTTCACTACATTACAGCCATTATTACTTGCGATGAATCCTGCTGTAAGTGGCTGTGTGTTTAGCCACTCATCAATCTCATCCAGCAGAACATTAAGCATTTTCTCACCCGTGTGAGAATGAATAAAACTTTGCATACTCAGGGTTGCATGCTGCCAAATTCCGGAGTGTTGCTACCACCACAATTTTGCTTCAGGCAGGTTTTGCCAGGCCCAAAATCAACTACCACCCCAGGTACCTCTGCCCGGTGTGCCATTATTCATAAATACAAGCTTGCTGCTGTTTGTCCACTGGTCCACATATCCATGCTAAGATGGATATATTTTGATGCACTGTGCTTTATTGCATGTCTTATGGAATCAGCACCTCAACTGTTCAGCTCTGGCATGGCACGCTTAGAGAAATAAGTTTGTGAAGGAACCTGCCATGTGGGACAGGCAGTGGACATCAACCTGCTGAACCCAACATTCTCCATGAATGAGAATGGCAAAAGATCAATGACCAGTGTTTCAGCAGTGGCAGCATTTAACTCTCGTGCAGCAGCATGATGGGGGGGTACTTTGTCTGCCACTCAAGGATGGTCTTCAGAGTGGGCTTCACCTTTGGGGATGTTTGACCATCCGTTGTCCTTGTGGCACCAATGATGTTCTTTTAGGAGTAACACTTGACTCTTGGGGCCGTGTGGACCACATCAAACCAGTTATTTTGGTTGATTGTGGGTGTGGTGGTGTACTTTTCTGATTCATGGAACAGGGACTGGCACCTCCACAGCGATGGATTGCTTACCTTACTCCTCCACCAACCCACTCAGCCCTCCCTGCTCCTGCTCTTGCTCTACTGCATTCAACTTGCAAAGGGAGATGCCACCAACAGCTGTTACATCCCTCTGGTGTTGCTGCCATATCAGCGGGTGCTTGTTTTTCAGGCAGGCATATTGGCCACCAGTACCTATATGGCTTCCTTTTCTCCCCCCCACTTACATATGCTTGACACAGTTGGCATATTGTTATGGTCTCATCAACAGGATCAAGCAGGTACTACTAGGTCCTGTACTAAAGTAAGATGTAAGCAAGGTGAAACCGAGAAGCCATGTTGGTGGACCAGGGAGGTGCAGGAGGTGACGAGGGATAAAAATGCTGCCTAAGCACATTTCAAACATTCTAGGGGGAACAAGGAATGAGGGAAGCATGAACTATTGGCCAGAAAGGTCACCAGAGTAGTGAGGGGCACCAAGGCAGGGATGGAGAAAAGCCTGGCTAGGGATATCCGGGGGGGGGGATTCTATAGATACATAAGAGAGAAGAGAAAAGGGAGGACACAGATCAATAGGATTATGATTGTGGAGGGATGGGCTCAGGAAGCAGGAGAACAGGCAGAGGTGCTAAATGAGTACTTTGCCTCAGTCTTTGCAGAGGGTGACAAAGGATCCCTACAGCCTGATGGGAGGGAAGAGGAGCCAGCAAAAGTGAGCAGTCTGTCTTAGCCTGAGACCAAAGAATGGAAAGAGGCTAGGGTACAGGCTGGGCCAGACCCAGAAAGAGTAGGAAGGTTGCATGAGAGAGTGGATTGGGAGGGTGAAATCACAGTGGATAGGGTGAGGGAGGCCCTTCGGAAGCTAAAAACTGATAAGGTGCCAGGGCTGGATGGACTACATTCGAGGGTTATGAAGGACCTGGTGAAGGATCTGGCAGCTCCACTGGCTGCACTCTTTAACACCTCTCTGCAGATGTGATGGGTGCCACAGGACTGGAGGGTGGCTTATGTAATGTTGATACATAAAGGGGGGGTCTAAGGAGGAGATGGGGAATTATAGGCCCATTAGTCTGACGTCTGTGGTAGGCAAAGTAATGAAGGGCTTTATTAAGGAGAGTCTTGGGAGGCAGTTGGAAAGGTTAGGATACCAGGATGGTAAACAGTATGGATTCATCCCGGGAAGATTGTGTCAGTCCAACCTCGTAGAGTTTTATGACTGGATGACGGGGGCCTTGGATAGACATAGGCTGGTGGATGTCCTATACCTAGATTTCAGCATGGCATTTGATTCAGTGCCCCATAATGGACTGATAGCAAAAATGGGGGAGATGGGGGTGGGAGGACAGGAGCTCAGGTGCATTGCAAATTGGCTTTTGGGGTGTTTACAAAAGGTAATGGTGGGTGGGATACTCTCCTTCTCCAGGAAGGTAATCAGTGGGGTCCCTCAAGGTTCAGTATTGGGACCACTCTTGTTCAATGCCTACATCTCGGATATAGGAAGGGGGGGTTAGACATAGGTTGAGTCTCTTTGTGGATGATTCAAAACTGGGGGCACTGGTGGATTGTGAAGAAGTGAGGGAAACAATCCAGGGGGATCTGGGTACCCTGGAGGGGTGGTCAAGGAAGTGGAGACTGAAATTTAATGCTGGGAAATATAAGATACTTCATTTGGGGGTCAAAGTCCCTGGCCATGTATACACCCTGGGGGGGGGGGGATCACACTGCAAGCCACATTGGGAGAAAGGGATTTAGGGGTGGTGGTAGACATCAAAATAAATAACTCTGAAAATTGTAGAAGAACTGCAGCCAAGGCAAACAGGATACTAGGCTGCATAGCCAGGGGAATTACATCCAGAAGGAGGGAGGTGATCCTCCCTCTATATAATGCCTTGGTCAGGACGCAACTCGAGTACTGTGTACAGTTCTGGAGACCTCATCTGAAGAAGGACATAGCACTGCTGGAAAGAGTCCAGAGGAGAGTGACCAGAATGATTCAGGGCATGGAAGGGAGGCCTTATGATGAGAGACTAGAAAAGCTTGGTCTTTACACACTGGAGGACAGGAGGGACAGGGGAGACATGATTGAGGTTTTCAAGTATTTAAAAGGAATAATCAGGAGTGGAATCATGGAGCTGTTTAGACTTAAGAAGTGGGAATAACCAGGGGACATGAGTGGAAGCTGGATGGGGGAAATTACGGGGGGGAACATAGGAAGCTTTTTTTACTGACAGGGTGGTGGAGCCATGGAACATGCTGCCCAGGAGGCTGGTGGAGGAAGGCACAGTGGAGGGCTTCAGGAAGGGGTGGGACAAGTACAAGTACAAGAGGAAACTGAAACCAAAGATGATCCTCTCAGGAGCTGGGGGGTGGTAAGGTGAGCAGCCATTAGGTTGCTGGCTTTCGAACAGGCAAGACAGACCAGTTGGCCTATTCTGCTGGCTTTTAGTATGTATGTATGTTAGTATGTAAGCACATAAAAGTCCCAAACTAGGGACTTTTGACCACTGGACTTCACATGCTTCTGGGACTGGGATTGTTCAGAAACAGGTGCGGAAGTTTGTGCTTTTTTTTGGTTGCTTTCATTGCTTTCATAAGACTACTTTTGGAAGGGGGTGACTTGACTGCTTAGAGGTTTGCTGATAGGCTTGGTA
Source organism: Neoceratodus forsteri (assembly GCA_016271365.2). Taxonomy (NCBI): domain Eukaryota; kingdom Metazoa; phylum Chordata; order Ceratodontiformes; family Ceratodontidae; genus Neoceratodus; species Neoceratodus forsteri. The sequence continues at coordinate 164,505,194 of CM028138.1, forward strand.
ACAGTCTGACCCTTGAGCTGTGGAAGTAAATGGCGTACATCACCCTTGACCTTTCTTTTTCTTTCTTTATCTCCTCATTAGCCGCCAACCACCTGGTACCTCTGCCCAGTCATGGACCATAGACTTTCACCCCCCACAATGGCCACGACCCTATGATACCCCATGGATTACCCACCACTGTGGGGCTGCAACACCTCTGACACAATGCCACAGACGGGATAGGTCAGGGGGGCTAATTGAAGCCATGGTCAACATCATTGAGTGTGGCAGGCAGCTATTCCTTTTTCCTGGTTTTCTGGGGATGGGGACATGCAATGATGTCCTGCATCCTCCCCACTCCCTGGGCATTGCTAGGCACTGGTAGTTGCATGACTCCAGCCTCCATCAGGGGTCCATTGAGTGCAGAATGCACTCCCTACCCTTCCCCAGAGATGGAAAGCAGTCCTCAGGATGCTCTATCCTTCTCCCCCTACCAGGCCCTCCAGCAACCTGGGTTCATTTCTGAACCCGGGTCACTGGTGTCGCAAGCGGAAATCCCACTGCTGTACTGATGGGCTAGCACTACCCTTGACCTTTTAAACTCAGGCTCCCATGTGAGATCATCCCAGTTGTCTGTCATCATCACCAATGGTGATGATGTTCTTGTCCTCCTCCTCCTCCTCCTATTCCTCTTCCCCCCATCATTGTCTTCTTGCACAACACCTTTTTCTTTCTGTACAACCATTTCTGGGGGCTGACTATTCCTAGCTATTTTATTATGAAACTCTGCTTGAATGATTTTATCACCAAGTCCTGCAGGAACAAGGGCAGTCACGCCGACAGACTTATCACCCTCCTCCTGGACCACTGTTCCTGTGCTGGTGTCAGTGCTTCTTTTCTTCATTATCATCATCCTCCACCAGCATGGATACAGCAGTTCTGGCCTTAAAAAACTGAGATACCAGTAAGCCAGTATTTCAAACAACTGCTTTTCTGGTACCTGCCAGAGCCCAGAGAAAACATTGATGCAGACATACCTGTGCTTTCACTGCTATGGGGTACTGGAACTGAAGTTGTTCTCTCCTCGGCAGTAGAAAGGCAGCAAAGTTTTAATTCCTTAGTGAAATACAGGCATAGTAGCCCACTTCGCAACCATTTTGGGCTATGCAAAGTCTATATTATAATAGGTCACTTTGCGTTGCTGACTTCACGTTCACTTCACCTTATTTCAGGAAGGTGAAGTGCGTGTCAACTGAAAACAGCCCACATGAGTCACATCACTAGATATAAATCCAGATTTGAAGGACAGGGGGTTTGGTCACTCATTAATTTCTGTCAGTAGCAAGTCTAGCATGTTTTCACCTGTGTGGGACCCTGCAACACTTTGCATTGCAAGCGTTGCATGCTGTCTAATTCCCTAAAGGCTGCTACCATGACAGTCTGCTATATTACACTGCTTTTCAATCCTGCCAGCAAAGACAACCCCCAGTACCTGCACCCCAATGTGCAGTAATACACATATAGGAACTACCTGCCATTTTGCCAGTTGTTCATATATCCATACTTATGTGAATGTATGGTGAGAAGGAATGTTGAAGGGCATGCCTTACAGACTCTGTCACAGTCTGGTATAACTCGGGGATGGCACAGGTGGAAAAGTAGGTCCTGGACCGAACTTTTCATTTGGGACAGGTGCATGCTGCAAAATGCAGGAATCTGGAATTCTCCACAAAGGAGAAGGGCAAAAGGTCAATTGCCAGCATTTCAATGACAGCAGCACATGTGACACCACATGATTTGGTGTGTATTTCATGTTCTGGGCAAAAAGACTGTGCAACATAGGTTGCATTGTTACCCGTTTTGCACTTGGCGTGCCGAATGGCTCTGCTCTGCAAACTGCCATGGGTGGGGTGCTTTTGCCATGTGATAATGAGAGGTGCACAGGGCACAAGTCAACAAATGATGTTATTTTCCCTGTTTTAAGCACAGGGGTTGATATACTAGAAATACTACTTGGGCCAGCTCCGTGGCACTGAGTGAAGGGGTTTGCTCAGCACACTGATGACCCGGGTTTGCACCCAAGTACCAGGAGCAGAGACCAGCTGGAAGGGGATTCACAAGCATCCACTGGATGCTTCCTTCCTGGGGGGTGGGAACAAGCCATGGCTCCTGTGAAGTGATTGGTGGACAAGCTTGGAGAGCTTGTCTCAGCATGCCCCCTGCATGTCTCCACCTCAAGGATGCTATCTCTTCACAGCCAAGATGTGGGGGAGAAAAGCAGAAAATACAGTCACCCTGCTGACCAGGTGACAAACACCCAGCCTGCACCACCTCAAAGCCCTGGACTAGCCCAGAATGACTGCAGAAGCTTAACAGGGATACAGAGTTCACCTACAGACACTTCCCCCTCAAAGGAGAGGGACCCTTCTGACATAGGGATAGGTTGGGTTACCCAACAATAAGGCTGCATGGTGGGGTTGGGAAAATGGTGGTGTGTGGTTGAGGGAAGGTGTGGGGCATAGGTGCTCTGAATGAAAGGCTGACAGGGGTGCCAAGAGGAAAAGGAAAATAAATAACACTCAAAAAAAGAAATACTGCTTGGATCACCACTACTAGTCTGACCACTACTTGACAATTCAAAAATCATCCTCCTGCTCATGACTATAATAACCCTCTGGTGTTATTTCACCATTATTACAGAAATGGCTACTTGGGCAACTTACAGTCAAGGAAGGGGATACCATACTCAATAAGGTGGATGAGGATGAATGCCCCACTATGGCATTAGCTCCCCTCTGGTGACAAGTCCACAGTATCATGTGCCTGCTCTTCAAATGTGTATGCTGGCCCCCAGTGACCAGATGGCTACCCTTTTTACTATGCCTCACATGCCCTTGGCAAAGCTGGCAGATTGCCACTGTTTCATCACTTGCATCTTGTATGAAAAAAATTCCAAATGAGGGATTTTGATGCCCTACTTTTCACATGTCCCTGATGCTGCATATTGGACTCCAGTTTTTTAGACACTGAAATGGGGGGGGTGTACTGCATGATTTCAGTTGTTGGGCACACTTGGACTAACTGATCATCACAATCTATGACTATGGTCATCATCATCAACAGATACAGCTACATCATCACAACTTTGGGGGGGTAATTTATGCAAATATGTTACTAGACAGGGGCTGTTTTGTTTGCATTTCTGAAATTCTTCCCTTCCCAAGATCAATGCCCACTATGACATGAAAAATCAAAGCCATTAATGAATGGCTGAGGAAGTGGTGCTTAAAACAAGACATACCCTGTATTACCCATTGGGAAACATTTTTGGATCGATCCTCTTTATTTTGTTGGGACGGTTTATATCTTAGTCGTAGAGGCAGTATACTTTTGGGGAAAAACATCACTACCACTATCTATCACTGTTTAAACTAAAATTTATGGGGGAGAATGGGTGTGTTCCCAAGTCTCTAAAACAATACCAATATACTACTATAAATAAACATAAATTCCTGGCCTTAAATGCAAGATCTTTAAATCAGGTCAAATTAGCAGAACTCGAGGCTAAATGTAAAACTTCTAATATTGGTGTGGTGGGGGTCACAGAAACTTGGTGGGATGCAGCCTCAATCTGGTCTAGAGAAATCCCAAATTATAAGTTATATTATAAAAATAGAACTAATAAACACGGTGATGGGGGTTGTATGTATGCATGAAATGACACCCCCTCCTTTGAAGTATATTCCTCTTATTCTTTGGAAAGTATCTGAGTTAAAATCCAGTTCAAGGGGCATTACTATATAACTGTCAGAAACATTTACAGATCCCCATCTGGTGATTCAGACTACACAACCAACATGCTAAAAGAGGTTTTGACCATTTCAGAATCCAAAGACACTGTTATATTTGGAGACTTTAATATGCCACATAACAGTTGGGACTCTCTTTCTGGTCATTTCTGTGCTGAAAAGGGACTAATAGAGGCGATAACCAATACTGGGTTACAACAACTTATTACTGAACCTACTAGGTGCTCTAATATCCTGGATTTATTACTTACAAACATTGAGGCACAAATTTGTAACGTCCATATTTGGGACCCACTTGGAGCTAGCGATCACTCCTCTATCATCTTTGAAATTCAATAAGATGCAACTACACAAAGGAAGTCAATATATACCAAGAATTATAAAAAATCCAATTTTTCTGAAATCAATAAATATTTAGAAAACATCAACTGGGAATCTCTTTTTGCAAATGTACAACACAACAAGTGTGTGACATCTTTAAAAGCATTGTTCACTATCTGGAAAATGCATATATTCCATCAAAAAGAAAATATAATAGTAAGGGAAAAATACCCCCTTGGTTTAACAAGTCCATTACAAATCAGATCAGATGGAAAATTAAACTTTTTAGAAAACTTAAAGAAAGCTCCTTCCTACACAAAACAATTTTACTGTACAAATACAGATTACCTGTTAAAAACATAAAACATTCTATTGAACTGGCTAAAACTAAGTTAGAATTCAAATTAGCTCATACCAAGGACTGTCACAAATCCCTTTTTCCCTATATTAATAATAACAAGGGTACTGCAAGGACCATTGGCCCCATTATTAAAAATGGCTCTCATTTATCAGATATTGATACATCTAATCTTTTCAATAAGTATTTTTGTTCTGTTTTTTCTCAACAATCATCTGTTATTCCTGTCCATTCTCAACAAGCAGATATCCACAGATTTAACTCAACTGATATTTTTCAAGCTATAAATGAACTAAAAAGGACTACTAGTCCTGGTCCTGATGATATTCATCCATGGTTTCTGATTGAGACCTCTATAAATATTTCTATACCCTTGTCAATGATCTTTGACAAGTCTTTGCAAGAAAACTCTGTACCAGACAACTGGCAAACAGCAAGATTTACCCCAATATTTAAAAAAGGCAAAAGAAGTTGTGTGCAGAATTATCATCCCATCAGTTTGACCTCTGTGGCCGGCAAATTAATGGAGACCTTGATTGAACAGGAATGTGTAAAATTGAGTATTCATGATTCCCTTCAACATGGGTTCACGCCCAAGTATTCATGCACTAATAACTTGATATCTTTCTTTAACAATATAAGAGCTTTACTAGATGTGGGTATTCCTTCTAATTTTATACTAGTGGATTTTAGTAGAGCTTTTGACAAAGTATCACATGAAAAATTAATCACAAAAATGTTTGTCATCTGATATTGTTAACTGGACATCTGATTGGCTGACAAATAGAACCCAGAGAGTTAGAATTAATGACACCTTATCTAACCTGGATAAAGTAACAAGTGGTGTCCCACAAGGGCCAGCTCTCAGACCAACACTATTTAATCTCTTTATTAGTGATCTACAACCTGGGCCTAATAATTATATGGTCAGATTTTCAGATGACAATAAATTAGGGGGTAAGGTTAATAATCCTGACAATATTTCTTCATTGAAGGTGGATTTGGAAAAATTAATACTTTGGGCTAATCAAAATCATATGCATTTAAAGCAAGATAAATGTATGGTATTATGCTTTGGCAAAAACAACCCAAGTATGGTATACCACATTAATGGACTTCCACTTCATTCGTCAAACTGTGAGAAAGATCTAGGTATTTACATTAATAATAAACTTACGCCAAGGGATCATTGTATTTAAACTGCTTGTATAACTAACAGACTTTTGAGGCAAATAAAGTAAACTTTCATTAACCATACTGAACAATGCCTTATTCCACTCTTTAGGGCCTACATTAGACCATATCTTGATTATGGTTTCCCCTTTTGGAACCCTGGCCTTAAAAAAGATATTGCCGTACTAGAACAGGTCCAAATGAGATCAACAAAAATGGCTCCTAGATTAGTACAACTGGACTATCAGGGCAGATAACAAGCTATTGGTCTCTCTTCTCTTCAAAACAGAAGATTAAGAGGTGATATGCTCCTAGTTTTTAATTTACTACAATTACCAGATCTGATTGAACAGTGTGGCTTAACATTTTCCAAAAGGAGACTAGTTCCAAGATTACACAATAAACAGCTTGAAGTTAAAAGCTATAGAACTAGCATAAGGGGAAACATTTTTCAGTAAGGGATCCCTGTGTATGGAACTACCTGCCTCAAGATTTAGTTGAGGCTTCTAGTACTATTACTTTTAAACTGGATGTTTGGATTCAGGAACATTATTGAACAATGTCCCACACTGTGTGGGGAACAGTCATGATGGGCCTTGGCCTTCTTTTGTTCTATTGAACCAAGTAATACCAAGCAATACCAAGTAATTTACTAACAGACTGTTTATACACAGGCATCTTTATTTTCTTTTTTTTTCTGGTTCCCAATTGGGGTAGCTGAAATCATCATCATAATCATCATCTGCATCCACAATCTCAGCTTGGATTCTGTCCTGTGGAGAACATGTTCCAACCACAGCCTCATTATGATATTCCACTATTTTTTCTTCAACATTTGAATCATTGGATGGCCCAGGCATAATCTCAACAGCAATGTACACATGAAATTGTGAGTAATCATCAGGATTAGAATCATGTTCACTGACTGTGGGGACAGGGGCAAGGAGTGTAACCTCAACTACACTCTGACTCTTGTCTTTAGACTCCACAATATCTGTTAACTTGTCATGGGTTGAACTTGGGGCAATACTCATGCCATCAGCAACTTTACCACCAGTGGGGACAGCACCATCTCCAACCATCACTGAAGCAACTGATTGTGCTGAGAAAAACATAGTCAGAGAAATTCCTTTAATGCCATTAGCTATGCCTTTATGCTGTGTACTACCATGCCCATGGCCACTCTTGCCACTGGCAGTAGTGTCATGGCCAGAAACATCTTTGCATTCACTTCTCTTTGTAGGTATTTTTTGGGATTACACAGAAAATTAACAACAAATTTAGATTTCTGAACTATGGGGTGGATGGGAAGCCAAAAAACAATAACTGTGGCTTACAGATAGAAACTGGGTCCTAAACTAGATGCAGACTCACAGACAGATAGATATTGTGCACTCAAAAGATGAAGCCACACAGGCACAACAACACCTTAACCAGTGGTCACACAAATCCCAAACTGGAAAAATAATACCGTTTGTGGGGGGGACAACTGCAGTACCAGTCCACTAACTGGATAGAATGAAGCTGTAAAAAATACCACAGATGGATAAGAGATTTAGAATGCTGCAATTACAGTGTGGCACAATAAAATGTGTCTGACTTGATAGCACGCATACAAGTACACACACTGCAGGTAATGCACAGAAAATTTAACACTTCAGTTCACTATAACCAAATCTGTTAAACCAACTAAAAAAATGCACTGCACCACAGCAAACAGCAAAAAATTATCAAAGCTTACTACAAGTATTACTGTGTGTACAGTACATGAACACATGAATACTAACACACTAGCTACCCAACAATAGTTAGAAAGATTGCCTTTCTCACTGTGAATCTCCCTTCACTACAGATATGCCCCATTCCAGAAGCATACTTCTACAGTATCTGTCAGTACAGAGACTGAGGGCCAGGTATTAAAACAATTGCGCCCAGCGCAAAACCATAGCACTGGAATAGTGCGAGGCTGCAATATTCAGAAGCCCTAATAGTGCCGGCACTGTGTGATAGCACCAACGCTAAAAGTAAATGTATGCTGGGGCAGGAGTGGCCATGAATGCTGGCTGCATGACATATTCAAATGTATAGCACTGCACTACAGGCATTAGCGTGACCTGTGGCATGGCCCTAAATACCGCCAACAAAGAGCTGGCAGTAATGTAGCGGTGCCCCCCAGTGTGATCTCTAAGTCCCATAGCCGGGGTATGTAGAGAATTTCCCTGCTGTTCTAGTGGCCCCCCAAGCATGATCCCCGAAGTTGCGGTATTTATAGAATATCCCTGGTGTTCTAGTGGTCTCCCTACCCCCCAAGCATGGTCCCCAATGCCAGGTAGTCCTGAAAGAGAGCAATACCCGTGGTCTGGTGGTCCCCAGAAATCGCCTTTCGTCCTCCCGGACACAGCCCTGAATATGGCGCCGGCGACCGGCTCAGCCCTCCTTTCACCACAGCTGGCCACCGACTGGTATGCATGAGTGCTACTCTTTTAGTAGTGCTCATGCATACCGTGGTTGGTAGCCAGCCGTGGTGGTGAGTGGAGAGCTTGGCTGGTCGCTGGCGTTGTATCTAGACTGAGTCTGGGGAGGACGGTGCACTTCTGGGGGCAGGGGACCACTGAGACCACCAGGTATTACTCTCTTTTCAGGACTACTGGCATCGAATCGTGGCTTGGGGGTGGGGGCCACCAGGAACACCAGGGAAATTCACTAAATACCGTGGCTACTGGGTTGGGGATCGTGCTTGAGGGGGTGGGGGACCACTAGAACACCAGGGACAAATAGGTGTTTTACAAGGACCGGGGCTGGGATTCATGTTTGGGGGGGTGGGGGGACCACTGGACTATCAGGGAGTGGAGCCAACACAAGTGGGAACAGGGACTATGACAGCTGAGACATGCTGCCTTGCCCAGCCTGTCTGTTCAGGTCCCTATATATTGGATGGCTGCGCTGCACAGCCCAGTGACCCTACAGCTGACATCCCCCACCCCCAGCAGGTTTGCCTTATGCCTGCCCCATGCATACTTATGTCCCCCCACTGTGTTCCACCCACACCTGCTGTGGGCCGGCTCTGTTGGTGTGGGGTGGGGGCATCATCCAGGGCACGTGTGGCCACAGGTAATGTGTGTGTGTGTGTGTGTATACAGCTATTTATCTATATATATATATATATATATATATATATACATATATATATGCGTGTCTCTGTATCTATCTATATTTATAGATCGTTGCAGATCTACACACACACACATATATATATATATATATATACAGTGTGTATATATATATATATATAGCATTACGTACTGCTTGCAGTGCTAGTACCTGCCAGCACACAGTTCCTGCTGCTTAATGCCTGTGATTCCATTCTGACCAACAGGGGACGCTGTGGGCATGCCTTGGCCTGCTGCATCCAGCCTGTACTGCCATTCAGACCAACAGGTGGAGCTGTGTGCACCATGCAGTAGCAACGGGCAAACTGAATCGTAATGTATGCTAAGCAGCATATAATGAGATGCAAATGTGCCTGTTTGCCCATGGATTACCTAAGTAGGATCATTTGCATGGGAGCTTTGAATATAGCTCCAGTTTTCCCTGGGCTAACCAGTTTGCACCGGGCCAATGTGTTAGCACTGTGCAATCAGGTTAACCCCGGGCAAACCTTACTTCAGCATAGCACAGTTCTGCAGTGTGTGACCTACATTGTTGTTTGTAGTCATACCTCTCAACTGTCTCTGATTTTCAGGGATGTCCCTGATGTTACCTCAAAGGTTTACTCTGTCCCTTCTAAACATTGTGGGCCAGATATTCAAAACTTTGCCCCGGGGCAAAATTAGCACTGCCCAGCGGGCAAACTTAGCCCGGAGCACAGAGCACGCTATATTCAAAAGGAATAGCCCAGGGCAAACAGCTTCCGAATATGGCATGGTAATGAGGCCATGCAAACTGGGCTGGGAGTGCAGGGCAAAAATAGCCCTGGAATAAGACAGCACTGAATAAAGCAACCAGGAAGTGCAACCCACAACAACAACACAGTACACAGCAACATGAGGGCAAGTACAGACGAACTACGTGGCCAATGTGTGTGCCAGCAAATGCATGGACTCAGTACAGCTGCAGGAAGCAGCAGATGTGAAAGAACAGTGATCAAAACTGTATAATATTCCCCGTACCATTAGCGCCGGGCTAACACATTAGCGCGGCATTAGCGCGGAGCTAAGCAGTTAGCCCGGAGCAAACACGTTTGCCCGGGGCTAAAATGTGCCATATTCAAAAGTGCCATGTAAATGAGCCTACTTACGTAGTCTCTGGGCAAACAACCGGATTAGTATCTCATTATACCCTGATTTGCATGCAGTTTGCCCAGCATTACTGCAGAGTCCCACAGAGCCACCTGTAGGTCAGTCTGGAAGTATAGGGGCTGACCAGGTCCAACCGCAGCTCCACCTGTAGGTCAGTCTGGCAGTGCATGATGATAGCTTCAGGCTACATGTAAACAGTACAGCATAGCATAGCATATTATACCCCAGGGGACAGGACACCATAGGCACAGGTGGTGGTGGTGCTGCATGCAACTGTCACATTGTAGGGCATGCTACAGTGCACAGCAGAAACTGCAGTAGCAAGGGGGCCAGTAGTGCGTGGACACAGCAATGACTATGGTGTGTAGGGCAGTGATGATGACTGCACTATACACAGTGAGCGCCCAACCTGAGGATTTTTCTGACACTGGACATTACTGTTACGCTGTTGTGTGACCCACAGATGCTCACAGTGACATGTACATTTCTGGCTTTGTGTGCTGTGGCAGTTGTACAGCTGTGAGGTATGTGACCGGGGCATATATTATCCGAAAGGCACACTGGTGTTGGGGTATTCCCAATACTGACCCATGTACACTGCATGATGTGTCCCAGCCTTGTGGCCACACCTGGTCTGTAGCACAGCCTCGCCACCCATACATGCTCCCCTCAACATCCTCCATGCCCGCAGTGCTGCATGTGTGTGCTGGCATCTGTTGGTGTCCACGGAAGTGTGGTCCACAGGTGTGTGCTGTATGGCCACACTGCCGTGCTGTCCACTGGTGGCAGGGTCACCACTTACTGCCTGGCATGGCTGGGACTGGTGACAGATTATGGCATCTTTGTGATGCCATCAGTTAGCAGCATGCTTCCTCTATGTTTGGCTTTATCTATGTGTCATATTTATTTGTTAGGGTCACGCAAAACCCACGCTAAACCCGCGCAAACGCCGCGAAAAGCCATAATGTCGTGCAAAGCTGATTGCCCAGGATTAAGACCAGCTTTTCTCAAGCGGTATTGTGCACCGCTGCTATGTCGCGCTAAGTCGCCAAGAAACCACTTAGCACAGCGCTAGTCGCTGAATATAGCATTGCGCCTGTATTCATGTCAGTTTGCCCCTTGCATACATTATAATTTTGCCCAGCGCTAATGCAGTTTGCCCGCGCTATTTGGCCTTTTGAATATGGCAGACCCGCGCTAATCCCCGCTAAACCTGTGCAAATGGTTTTTGCCCAGCGCAAAGTTTTGAATATCTGGCCCTGTGTTTCCATGACCAAACAGTGGGGGTTGTAAGCATTAAATAATGTCAAACATTAATGTTACAGACGTGTTCTTCCTTATTCTATGGATATCACCAATTTGTAAGATGTGTCCCTGCTTTTAAACCTTTGTCCCTGACTATTTTAAGCCTTGTCCCTGATTTATGAGGTAGGCAATTGAGAGGTGAGTTTGTAGTAGATGTGAGACATCTCTGTGCAATCACACACAGTGTTCTCCACCTGCAACACTGACTTGCTTCAGCGTCTAATGAGCTGCAGTTGCAGTTTGCACTTCCCTGTTGCTATATTCAGTGCTGTCTTATTCCTGGGCTATTTTTGCTCTGCACTCCCTGACCAGTTTGCCTGGCTTCCTTAGACTGCTATATTCAGCAGGTTTAGCACCGGGCTATTTCCTTTTCAATATAGCTTGCTTTGTGCTCTGGGCTAAATTTGCCCACTGGCAGTGCTAATTTAGCCCCAGGGCAAAGTTTTGAATATCTGGCTCTGAATGTACTAAATTAATGTTCAATATGCACACAAAATCAATAAACGCTCAATGATATAGGCACACGAGGGTTTCCTGCAATCGATGTATGAAATTTGGACATAAAATTATGTAACAGAAATGTTTTTTAAAGCTTTTTTGATGGTTTGATTCTCATAGCTCTGACAGCAAACTGTCTCCAGCTTTCCACTATGTACACTACACTGAACTGAGGCTGTGCAAGACAATATAGAGCCCATGTGACCTGCCATCCCATGAATCACTGCAAAATTCACCTTAAATAGCAATAAAAAAGTGAAGTTAAGTGAAGTGTAATCAATGGAGCTTCACATTAAAATTAAAGGTGAAACATTAAAAAAGGCAAAGTTAACACGAAGTCCATTGTTAACAAATGTACTCTGCATTAAAAGTTAAAGGTGAAGTTAAATACTTCACATTGCAGAGAATTTTGTGTTATACATGAAGTACTCCATGTAGCGAAGTTTAGGGACTTTGCCCACCACTACTTAGCAGACTTCTTTGCTGCCTCATCTCCTGGCACTTTCCCCCCAGTACTGGGCCGTCTTTCAACAAGCATTTTTGATGGCTCCTGCTTCAAAGCTTTGCCTTTCTCTGGTAGTATATCAAGAAAGGATGTATTACTATTTAATAACTGTGTGAATAACACTTCACACCTGCAGTACTGGCTTTCTTACAAGGTAGCAGCACTCTACAGTACAATACAACTAATACCATATATGGTAGCTTATTCTAGTAAAAACAAAAAGGTAACTTTTTTGTTTCCCCAAACAGGAAATAAAGAAACACACATAGGGAAAAAGGGCACAAGAAATACAGAGTGTGGGCCAATGAGCATGCAGACCATCCAGTACTACACAGTCCAGATATGTGAATGGATTCATTCACACAACTGGACTGTGTAGTACGGTATGGTCTGCACACCCATTGGCTCCACACTGTGGACCAATGGGCGACAACTGTAATGTATGTGGTCAGTCGGCGGGCAGCTGGGCGGCTTGCAGGTGGGGAGCTGCCACCCACCGCTAACTGGGGCGGAGCGGGGTGGCAGGGCTCAGTGGGAGGGGGGTACCGCTGGACCACCAGGGATGGGATCTAATCTTTTTTTAGACTTCTGCCCGCGATCGGGCTGCAAGCAGTCCACTGGACCACCCGGGATACAGGAGTTCATTATATTTACATTTATGCCTGTAATTGGGCTGTGGGGCACTTTGACGCTTGTGCAGGGGGCATCGGTCCACGACAGCTGCAGCCTGGCAGGGCGCCAGGTGCAAGTCACGGGGATGGTAGGTGCACCTATACACAAGTGAGGACACGACATGCAAATGGACCCATTTGCACCTTGCATGCATTATGGTCCCATTTGCATGTGCACTTTTGAATATCGCGGTTGATGCACCTAGCGCAACGGCACTTGTGCTAGCGTATCCCCCTGCCCCTCTCTGGCCACTTGCACTGGTGCAGTGTCACTGTGCCCTGTGCAATGCAGGTGGCCACAGAGCAATGTTCAATGGTGCTGACCCATGGTGCAGCACCGTTGAATATCACCCTGTCAGCGCCCTGGCACATCCCAGTTGTGCTGTGCCCAGGCTTGTGCCACTGCCTGGCACAGTCTGAATATCACACCCCCTGTGTTCTATGGACTACCCAAAGTCCATGAAGACCCAATTGACTCACTGGCATGACCCATTGTGTCACAAAATGACTCAATACTAGAAAGTCTGATGAGTTTTGTAAACTTATATGCACAACCACTTCTGAGTAAGATACAGAGCTGTATCAAGGACACTGGGGATGTTAATAAAATCATAGAAGAAATAAATACAGCAGAAGGAGTGAGAGATACAGTTTTGTGTAGTATGGACATCAAGGACCTCTACATATCTATTCCCTATGAGGAAGGCCTATACTGTCAGGAAGAGGCATTAAAAAGAGATACCACATCAGAAAAAAACACCAACTAGTACACTAATTGAGTTAGCAAGGATGATATAAGAACTATTTTTGGTTCAATGGAAGATTCTATAAACTACTGAAAGGAATCACAATAGGGAGCACCATGGCATCCACATACGTAAACATTTGCATGGAGAATGGTGAGAATCAATTTATTATGAATCCAATATATAACCCTCATTATTGGTATATTAGGATATATAAAAGATATATGGACAATCTGCTGTTTCTGTGGACTGGCAGCATGCAAGAACTTAATTCTTTTTTGACTGTCTTAACTCACTGACCAAAAACCTGAAATTTACCATGACAGCCAGCAAATGCTCTGTTCTCTTCCTTGACATGTCAATATTCAAGGATGAATACAGATTAGAACATACTCTATATAAAAAACCTACCAGCAATACACTCCTACATTCACATAGCTATCACTCCAAACAACTAAAGGGCAGCATACCTTACTCCCAGTTTCTGAGGGTAGAGAGGAACTGTACAATGGAAAGGGATAAGAAACTTGAGACATAAAAAATGGCAAGGAGATTCCAGAACAGTGGATACAGTAAACAAAAGTGCACTCATCTAGGAACAAGGCAGAAGGAATAAACACACAGGTACAAACAGTAGAAGCAGCAGAGCAAGTGAGGCTAGCAGAATCGTGTTATAATTAGAATTTTCAGAATATACTGAACCCATTAATAGAACTGTGAACAAAAACTGGGGTATTATATGTTCTGCTGTGACTGCCTTTCAGAGCAAACTGATCATTGCATCAAAAAAGTAAAAAGTAAAAAACAGTAAAGACAGATTATTCACTCTGAATGCACTGAATCAGAATGTCCCAAAGGACAGTTACTACTGGGACCATTAGAGCCAGGGTTGTGCCCATGTGGACACTGTGTTTACTGTGGGAATACATCAAAGAAACAACAGATTTGTCACCCAGCAGGTGACAGAAAATACAACAATGACATATACATCATGTGTGATGCAGACCACGTGGTGTACATGTTGAGATGTCTGTGTTCAAAATTTCATGTGGGACTAACAACCAGGCCACTAAAGCAATGAATAACTGAACACAAGAGTAATATCAGGATGGCAGTATCACATCACCAGTGACATAAAGAGGAGGGGACTCAAAACGCCTGCTAGGGAAATGATAGACATACTGGATCTACACCTTAGACATGACAAGACACAGATGGGGTCTGAATAGAGATTAAAAATGGTCATTATTTTTAAAAAAATGAAAAGTAAACATGTAAAATAAATATTTCCATTTCCATCCAGATAGTCATTTTCCACCCACCGGCTTTTCCCACAGTGGCCCCCCCTTCACACAATGAGAGTATCATTATCTTAAGCTTTAGTTCTACTATGTGAGTTTGTGTAGGGCAAGACATTGCATCTATAATATTAAAATGAAATAAGTAAAAAACAGGAATGTCAAAACAAAACAGATAGCTTCCATGGTTTGGACACCTCATCACCTCTAGAAACACCTCTAAAATGGTCAGGGAGGGTGGAAAGCTACATATTCCAATATACCCCTTTTAAACCTAAAAAGGTTTTACAATAAACTCTCACTGATAGAAAGAGGAGACAGTACAGAATTCAAAGATAGATAGATAGATAGATAGATAGATAGATAACTAGATATGAGGAATGTTCTAACAAGAAAGAGTAGAGCACTACAAAGCCAGAAAGACAGGCTACAACAAAAGGACATAGTGTTTAGCAATGAAAATATGCATCTAACTCAAATAACCTTCTCTTGTAAAAAAAATAGAAAATAGCAAGGAGGTCAATGAGGCAGCTCAAGGTTGCTATGCAAACAAAATACTGTGGTGATCTCATGCACCTGGGAGTGACATCAGTCACATACTCTCTGGGATGCTTCCAATTGGTTTCTGCCCTTCCTGTCTGGAGCTTAAAATGGCAGCCCAGATGTGCAGAGAGCATATTATGCCCTGATTGTCAAACATGAAGGACCCCAAAAATGGGCTTATTTAATTTTTTTTTTTACTTATTACATCTCGGATTACACATACCTTTGAGCTAAGAGCTCTTTACAAAGGTTCCACATCATCAGGTAGCACAGTAACTATACAGGACATATAAAGTAAGGTACAAATACATGCAGATAATAAAAAGAAAAAAGATCCAAAGGCATATTGTGCAATTAACATGATTAAACAGAACAACAGCCACAAATCAGTTACAAGCACAAAACTAAATACAGTCAAGTTAGGTATCAGCCTGAGAGCTTTGTCAAGAGGGAAAAGGCCATAGGGTGGAGAAAGAGGTGCAGGGGGGGTGGAGAGGGGGATGGAATGGGTAGGGGTAAATGAGCAGGAAGGTAGGGGAGGGGAGAGAGGCATAGGAGAGGGGAGGAGAAAGGGGGAGAGTAGAGATAAAGTGCTATGTAGGTATAAGTTAGGGAACAAGGAATAAGGTCATGGTAATAAGGGGGGGTGGGGTTAAGGAGGACAGTCACAGGAGCTAGTTATTGAGAGAAGCAGCCGGAGCTTGGATTTGAATGGACCTAATTTTGGCTCAGAGGAGATGTTGCTGCTGAGGCTTTTCAACCAAAGTGGGGCCCTGTGGGTGAAGAATCTTTGACCCCAGGAGGTTTGGCAATGAGGGAGTTGTAGGAGCTGTGACTCGGAGCCAAGGGTCCAGTGCGGATTACTGAGGGAGCTTAGCAGATCCTGTACTCCAGATGGTAGGATGCCCAAGGATATTTTCTTGGCCATCAGACACATATGGTATTTGATGTGGCCTTTAAGCTGCAGCCACCCAGTTTGGGCACAGAGGTCACATGTGTGAGTTGGATGAGGGGCTCCTAAGAAGAGGTGACAAGCCTTGTTCAGAACGGTAGAGATGCACCGGAGGGTGGTATCAGTGGCTGAGCTATAAATGATCAATCCATAGTCAATAATGGAAATAACAGAGCTCTGTACAGCTATCCTTAGGGCTTCTGGAGGTGAGCCTCTTCTAACTTTGTATGCGTATGACAGCAAGTCTATGTAATGATATAAATAGTTTGTAATCTATTGGAACACATCTTGTAGAAAATCGAATAGGAGGCAATAAAGTCTGAAAAAAGAGAAAAAAATGAAACTGTTACATTGACATTTGAAAGAGGTATGTCTGGTTATTACCAGCTAGTAGTAGTTTACATGTAAAAGAGCACTGTGGTTTAGAAAATACAGTGTGAAGAGTGAAATGAGAATATTGTAGCACTAGATGAGTTCCACCATGGCTAAGGCATTATGTGTTAACCATGCTATGTCTATTATATAAAGTATGTTACTGGTATGTAAATTACTGCTGTAAGACTGTATAGCTAGAACTTCCTAGGAACTATGTTGAAACACACAGTGCACTGTATTCAATGCTTAAAGAGGACAGGAAATCATTTCTAATTTGCAACTGTTTATAAAGTTCTTATTCTCGGAAATGACATGCATTCCCCTAAATTATCTACATTTAACTGTACCTAAATTGAAAAACTGTATTTGGCATTGTTTGTTTTTTATGGGCAGCATTCTGATTCAATTCTCTTCATGGAACCAATAACTTGGAGTTTTAACCATGTCACGGTTTGCGTATAGAACTCTAAGCATTGTTCTGATAGGTCAACAGCTCATAATTAGCATTCTGCGCACAAACTGTAGCATAGTAAAAACCCCAAGTTATTGGTTCCATGAAGAGAACTGTAACAGTACATTGCCCATAAAAACAGAATAATGCAAAATACAGTTTTTCATATCACGTTTTATTCAGGTACAATTAAATGTAGATCATTTAGGGAAATGTATATTGTTACTAAGAATACGAACTTTATAAACAGCTGCCAGTTAGCACAGATTTCCTGTCCACTTTGAGTTTAACTGAGCAGGTGAAATGTAGAGAAAACTGAGCTAGCATAGCAAGCATGAAAACTATGGGAGAGAAAGCAAATTGGCATTAGTTAAAACAACACAAAACCATACAAATGTTGCATTGGTGGACTATGCAAAGTTTTAGGAATCTTAATCTAACACTAAAGGGTAGCAGATAGACATTAAAAAGTTAAAGTCCCATGTAAATAATGAAAGATACCAGAGAGGAGCTATGTTTAATATGTATAGAAAGGGCAATGCAGCTGTGCTTATAGGAATTGTATTATTCCATATGGAAGTGAAAATAGAATTTTCTCAGCATTCTCCTCTACAACATTTAAGATGAGACATAACACTGTTATTTTGTTTGGAAGAATAGGACACCAGAATGTAAATAACAGTAATGTGGAAAAATGATATTTGAACTGACAAAGTAGAGATTGTAACTAAGTTTTAGTGCATATTGGGGCCTCTGCTCCATCAGGCAGGATGTACACAGCCGAAGCTCCCATGGACAGGTTCATACCACCGATATTCCTCAATGGCTATGACCTGTCTGTGGGCATGCTCCCCTGGCATGCAGCACTCTACGAGGCTGCCTAGAGCAGAGTCATGGACCTGAGAGGGGATCCTATTGGATGCCTGTCCCAGGAACAACAGTGGATCCCTTGCTTAGTGGGGGGTGCATTGGCTGTGCTCCCCATGGATGTTCACACTGCTGGTGGCCATGGAGGTGAGAGGTGGGTAGTTCCACTGGCCATGTGATGCCCCCAATTGGATGGGGTGGTATGGTTGTGGTGCCACAGATGTGTGTGTGGGGGGGTGTGACAGCCCAACATGTGGGTGGCCTCAGTGTCAGGTGTGCAAGGGGGGGATACATGCAAACCTGGGGCCAGTGTCCCCAAAAGTGTATGTGAGTGTGGTTGGATGGTGGATGCCTGGCTGGGTGTTGGATCAGTGGCCCCCGGTGGCCACTGGATGTGTCCCAGCAGTGGTCTTCTTGGTGTGGGATGGATGTGTGGGGTGTATAGGGGACTTACAGCAGGGTTTTCCTTGCATACAGGCTGCCCCCTACGCACCCCGATGTGCAGCACTATGTGGCTATATGCATGCCACATAGTGCTGGCACACTCACTGCCTGCTCCCTGCCCTTTGTGATCCACATGGGTGGGGGAACATGTGCATTGTGGCTGCACACCCCATTTAGTGCATGCCTTGTGGGAGCACAATGGGTGTGGAGTGACTCCATGCCTCGCATATGCAGTGCAGAAGTGCTCTGCTTCTTAAAGAACAGGCCCTATTGTGAGAATCTCCTAGAATGAGAGAGAAATAGAGAGATAAGCCAGGGAAAAGGAACTTGGCCTTTATCTAGAAAACCCTCAGGTACTGTACAACTACTGAAATGCTAATGATTGAATAGATATGCTGCTGAGATGTTAGGGTAGGAAGTAACATAGCCTATGATATTATATGGACTGATGCCATGTCATATAGTATGCATGAGTAGATATGTACTAAAAGAACAGAGACAATAATTTGCATTTTAAAATTGTACATATGTGAATAATAATTTTTGACTGTAATATTATAATATGAATATAATTTTTTGAATATGATTACACACAGATCCTCTCCCCTGAGAAAGCCCTATGGGTGAAAAGTTGGGTACTAAGTGGATTCTGGTCTGAAAATAAAAATTGGATTATATATATGACATTTTGTGAGCGTGGCTGGCTTTCTTCATTTTTCACTACAGTACATTTGCTTACCAGACCCACAACGATACTGGTTCTACATAACATTCTTGAAAAAGGTACACGCCCAGCACCCAGCAATGACATTAATTTATAACATTGATTTAAATGTTCCTTACTCAAAAGTGCAGTCTCTTATGTTAGTAGTGGTGACTGCAGTACAGCACCTAATATGTTTTTTTTTTAACCAGGAGAGACACACTAAGCTGAGGTTTGTTTGCAGTTGTGACCTGTGAGCATAAGAAATTTAAGTGACTTGCTCAGGGTCGCACAGTATGCAAGTGAGGGCTGTGGGATTCAAACCCAGGTCTTCAGGTTTATAGCTCAGAACCTTAAGCCACTGTACTATACTGCTCCTACATATATAGATGTCCATAATAAATCATTGAGATACAATAAGAAGCTGTTTTCCAAATTCCTTACTATGAAGTGCAGTCTCATATTTCTGTAGTGACTTCAACAGTATAAGCTTATATATGTTATTTCCAAAGCAAGGCATTGTGCATGCAGTATCTAGCTACACAATTTCTTTATTGAGAGATGTAGTCTCCTATTTCTGTAGTGAGCACAGAAATATAATATCCTGTGTACTAATTTACATAGTGAGGCATTGTGGGTACATTAAATAGTTGATTTTTTCTAGAACCCTAATCAAAATTCACTCTCCTATTGTGGTAGTGTTTACAGCAGTACAACCTGTAGAAAAGCTTCTTGAAAAAAGTTTTTGTGTTGCAGGTAGGCCAAAAAGTTAATTTGCCATTCAGTGTAGATGTTGTTTCACTTTTACTGCTTGCTGTTGAAGTGACAGGTCTGAAATGACAGCTCCTGTCAGAATTTCAGAGTGCGATTGATACTTTTCTATGTTTATGTAATAGGGCTTGAATGGCTGTGAGTAGTTCAGAAGTATAATAATGGGTCAATAATTACATGGCTTGGAGTTGCATTCAGCCAATCAAATAACTAGACATTTTCTACATGTTATAATGCCAGCTACAGCTACTTGCAAACAGTTTAAAGAGTTAGCTAAAAACGGACAGTGTCCCTTTAAAAACATTGTTTCCCTTGCATGATATCATGGTTGGGAGTTGCGGCACTGAGAAACAAATTCTGGTTAGATCTGCACAATGAAGTTAGTGAAGTTGTGTGGAATTGTTAAGGAAGCATGGAGAAACTGAGGAGGTGCAAAAAATGGTAATGTTGAAAATCTGGAGTGAAAATTTAAAAAAAGTCGATGAAGTCATGAGCTTGCATAGAAACTGTGCAACACGCACCCTTAATGCAATTATTGTGGGGGTTTGTTACACCAGATTTTCAATGTAGACATTTTAGGACCTCCGCTCATGAACAGTGGCACTGTAATTTTCTTACTCTGTCACAAACATTAATTTCCCACAACAACCACACCATTGTGTGCCAGATGTGTGGAAACACATTTCGGGCAGGATGTGAAAAATTAAAGCTGTACTGTTCAAAATGAGGTGTGAAAAAATGGCAATGTTGAAAATCTGTAGTGAAAATATTAAACATTCTTGAAGTTATTAGCGAGGGTGGATAGTGCACAATGCACACTCATATCACAGTAATTATTTTTGATTTTTTCACCAAATTTGCAAAATAGGCTTTTTAGGAGCCCTCCTCGTGAACAGTGACACTGTTGTTTTGTTAATCAGTCCCAAAAGGTGATTCTATGCACTATGCGCAAAATCACCTTTTGGGACTGAATAATGACAAGACAGTGACTGAATTCATGAGGTGGGGGTCCCAAAAACCCCATGTTAAAAATTTGGTGCTGAAAGTCATGAAACTGTCTGAGATATCCACCTAAGTTGAAAAACAAAACATTTACTGTGTACCATTATATAGCTTACTGGCATTTCTTCAATTCGCAGTTGGCTTTGAATAGTGCAGACATGTTCTTGCTCCACGAAGATCATTGCACCAGGTTATGGAGGTAAGTATGGGTTGAGGGTGGGTGGGGATGTAGGGTGCACAGAGGGTGGGTGCAGGTTGGGGGAGGGCACTGCAGACAATGAGGGGACCATTTTGTTGTTCACAGGTTAAACAAAATTAAAAAAAACTGTTGTGGAAAGGTTTTCTTTGTTACAGGGACATCTGGCATGCTGAGGGTGGGCTCCCAGCATGCCACCTAGGTGTTTTGTGGTGGGGCTGTGACTGAAGTCAACAGGGATTGGGCACCCCATTGGCAAAGAAGAAAGGGTCTTTGGGGGAGACCATGATGCCGAGGGGGACTGGGCTGTCCCTCGGCAGACAAATTATTGGATGGGGGACCATTATGCTGATGGGGACTGGGCTCCCCATCAGCAAATGAACAGGGGAGGGGCATGCTTACAGTGGGGATTGGGTGAACCCAACATCAGCTTTCTAGGGACTAGAGGCAGACATCGACAGTGACAGCCACCAATCTGTTTATTGAAATGTTACACCAGGCAAGGCACGCCCTGCAATGAGGGGGTGCTCCCTCATTGCAGTGGTAAAATTCTTTCAACTTGGTGCCACTCTTTTCCACTGGTGTCATAGACAGCATGGTCACTTATTGTTGCCCCAGAGACAAGCCCCACAGAGCAGTGGGGGCAGTGGCCACAGCACAACAGTACATCAACAAACTGCTACCCCTGCAAGCTGTCACATGTTTCTTGCACATGTGCACAAGCAAACATAAAAAGCATGCCTAAAATACAACATGGCATGATCAGTGGCACTGCGATTTTGTTAATCTGTCCTGAATGTTGCTTTCCAACAGCGACTGCATCATTCTGCGCCAGATGTGCAAAACCACAGTTCAGGCAGGATGTGAAAAATGACAGCTGCACCATTCTTAAGGAGTTGTGAAGACATGGCAATGGTGGAAATCTGGAGTGAAAACATCAAAAATTCTCAAAATTATGAGCATGCATGTAAACTGCACAATGCACACTCATAACACAGTCATTCTTTCAATTCTTTCACCAAATTTTCAACATAGACATTCTGGGACCTCTACTCATGAATAGTGTCACTATGATTTTCGTAATCTGTCCTGAACATTGATTTCCCACAGAGACCGCGCCCTTGTGCACTGAATGTGTGAAACCACATTCTGGGCAGGATGTGAAAAATGACACCTGTACTGTTCATAAGGAGGTGTGCAAAAATGGCAATGTTGAAAATCTGGAGTGAAAATATAAAAAATTCTCAAAGCTACAAGTGTGCATGGAAATTGAGTAATGCACATGCGTAACATATTTATTTTGCATAATTCTGTCACCAAATTTTCAACATAGGCATTTTGGGACATCCACTCATGAACAGTGCCAATGTGATTTTCTTAATCTGTCCTGAACATTGACTTCCCACAGCGGCCATGCGATTATGAGGTGGATGTGCGAAAATGTATTTTGAGCAGGATGTGGAAAATGACAGCTGTACTGTTCATAAGGAGGTGCGAAAAAATGGCAATGTTGAAAATCTGGAGTAAAAATATTAAACATTCTCAGAGTTAAGAGCGTACGTGCAAACTGCGCAATGCATGCTCATAACACATTCATTTTTTGGAATTTTTTTATCAAATTTGCAGCATAGGGTTTTTGGGAGCCCACCTCATATACAGTGGCATTGTCATATTGTTAATTGGTCCCAAAATGGGATTCCATGCAGAGGTCAAAAAATCACCTTTCTGGACCAAATAATGAGATGGCAGTAATTGAATTCATGAGGTGGGGTCCTAAGAACCCCATGTTGAAAATTTAGTGCCAAAATTCACAAAAATGGCCAAGGTATGTACCAAAGTTGGAAGACAACATTTATGCCATTATACAGCTTACTGGCATTTCTTCAGTTCGTGGTCAGCTTTGAAGAGTGCAGATATGTTCCCGGTCCACCAAAGATCATTGAGCTGTGTTCTGGAGGTAAGTATGAGGTGAGGGTGTGTGTGGGGAGGTGAAGTGTGTAGAGGGTGGTTGCATGTTGGGGGGGGAGCAAGAGACTCAACGAGGGACTATTTTCTTTTTTTATAGGTCTAAAAATTAAAAAAGACAATGCAGGACATTTGGCATACTATGGTGGGCTCCCAGCATGCCACCTAGAAGTTTGTTGGGGGGTGGGTCATGGAGCTGATGGGGATTGGGTACCCCTGTCTGCTATACATTGTGTGTGGGGGGGTGCATGAGCATGCTGGGATGGGCTCCCAGCATGCTACCTGGGTGCTTGTTAGGGGGGCTGGAGCCAATGGTGATTGGGCACCCTGTCACCCATACAGTTTGCTAGGGGGGAGGGTGCATCAGCTGAGGGGGATTGAGCACCCCCAAGGCATACAACAAATAGGGGAAGGGAGCATCATGCAAAAGGTGACTGGGCTACCCCATTGGCAAAGGAACTGGGGAGGGGGCATGCCTGCAGGGGGATTGGGCACCCTGATGTCAGCTTTTCTGGGGACTGTAAGAGGCAGACGGCGACAGCTGCCACCGTGTTTATTAAAAAGAGACACCAAGCAAGGCATGCTCTGCAATGAATGGGTGTTACCCTCATTGCAGCAGTTAAATCATTTCATGCTGATGGCATGCTTACTGAACTAGTGTCAGCAGCAGTGTGCCACAGCATTGGGGAAAGAGGGCCAAGGCTCTAAATGCAGTAGGGGCGTTGGCCACCTCAGTGCCACACCTCCAAAACCTTGCTTTTCTCCTAAGCTGTCACATAACATTTTTTGGGCATGCACACAGGCAAACATAAAAAAACAGCACTACAGTAAGCAACCCAATACTCTATCCTGAAAATTATAATAATTTTTCCATGTCCATGTTTTGTGCTTACATTGTCTGTTGTCTGCTTTCAATGCTTAGCAGTAATTGTGGCCATTGACACACAGAGGTCACTGATCTGTGCAAAAGGTTATACACCTTGGCCCAGATATTCAAACTGCGCTCAAAATGAGCACAACAGCAGGAGCAAGCACAAACCAGTTGCGCAAATACGCAACAGGTGCGATATTCAAACATGGAGCAGAGCAAATTGCGCAAGCAACCAACATCTGAATATCGCACATACTGCGCCATCGCGCAACCAGGAAGGAGAAGCTGAGCCAAAATGTTGCGCTATGGAGCAACCAGAGAAGCTTAGCTGAGCATTCCAGAGCTGCCATAGCGCAAGCACAGCCCCCCCCAGAGCAATGGAACTGCACATCCAGGGAGGCAGGCTGGGGCCCACCGCCAGCCATGCAAGCACATGGGCACAGGAACACACTGCAGAACCCACACCACACCTAGCACCCCAAGAACAGCATCACTGGGGTGGGACAGATGATCTACTTGCCCATGGGGACAAGCCAACAAAGCATAGCAGAGTCATGACACCCCAGCACAACCACTGGCAGGCGGAGAGTGCCACACACAGGGGGTTGACAACCACAGTGCACATCAGCCCCATTATGCACAGCACACCCTGCACTGTGACCCCAAGACACCACCCATGTGCAGTGACTGGCACTGCAGGAAACCATGCAGTCCCCCCAGCACTCATCAACCCCGTGCAACACAGAAGCCTACAAGCCAGACACACCCTGTGCACCCAGCAGTGGGTGGCAGCAGACGGCAAGACCAACCGAAAGTCACTGCCATGCTGGAGATACCTCCCCATGCACACACATGCACACACACACACATACCCAGGACCATACCAGCCCAGATGTCATGTACACCCCTGCAACTGAGCACCCATAGCCAGCTGCAAATCAGAGACCAACACAGTATTCATATCAAAATAGAAATGTATATTTAAAAGATTAATCACAAAACCAAGTGAAACTATGTACAAGTGGGGGGATGGGTAAAAGCAGAGGTGTTCAAGGGGGAAGGAATAAAAACTTGGAGAGGGAAGGCAGGGTGATAGGGATGGGAGAAGTGGGAAGGGAATGTGGGCTATGGCCCAGCTGGCTGCTGGTCCTCCCCCTGCTGGCGCCCCCTCCTGTGCCTCCTTTGCCAATCACCATGGCGCTGTATGGCCTGCAGGATCTCCTGGTTCTGAAGTCCAACCTGGATGAGGCGCCGAAGATCCTGGGACATCCTCCTGAGTAACTCGAGGCCTAGGAAAATGGAAACACAGTCAATGGCTGAGACTGACCACAACCCTGAACACTACCCAACCTGCAAGCCATATAGCCCAATGTCCTGCACCTGTGATGGCATACACCCACCCACAGTGAACATGCACATGGCCATCACAAACTGGCGGCACCAGCTATGTGCACCACTGCCCACACACACTGCCCACATCCATCACAGTACAAACAAGGCTGGCAAGTGACGTGGCAACGTGGTGCGATGCCAGTTACACAGCTATGTGCCCAGTGCATGCCTGGACCACCAGTGATGCATACACAGACGTGCTGTGATACTGCACAGTGATGCATGTCACCTGTGTCGTGCCTACATATAGATACATAGACAGTGTCATCAGATAAGGGCCTATGGCAAACCCAGTCTGTCCATATGAGCTTGTAAGTTCACGTTGTTTCCTAGAGTCTGTTGCCCCTACCCTGATCTCAGGAATTCCTTCATGTCTGTCCCCTGCAGTCTGAAATCCCGTGATTGTGTCAGCCCCACCACTTCCTCTGGCAGGGTGTTCCACTTGTCCACCACCCACTCTGTGAAGACAGTCCATCACCATGTGTCCTCTGAATCATCCTCCCTCCAACATCATCCCATGCACTCTAGTCCTGGAACATCTTTTCACTTCAAAAGTGTGTCCTGCACCCTGATCCTCCCTGTGATACTTGTATATCTCTATCATATCCCCTCTCCCCCCTCCCTCCAGGGAGTACATGTTCAGTTCCTTCAACCTGTCATCATATGGACCCGTGATGCAAGCCATGCACCATCTTTGTTGCCCCTCCTCTGAACCTTCCTGGCCACTCTACGTCCTTACATAGGTATGGTCTCCGGAAATGTACACTGTACCTAGGTGGGGCCTCACTAGTGTCTTGTTAGTGGAATTATGACTTCCCTTTCCTGCATGGTTGTATTGTGCAGGGCTAGTGGACTCCCGCATGCAGCAGCATCCATGAAGTCATGATACTCACATTGCTCAAGCAGCTCTGTCTGCCGCTGTTGCCCCTGCTGCTGTTGCTGCGGCTGCTGCTGCTCTCTCCGGTGCCGACTCCTGCTGCCACAGGGGCCTGGCATGGCCCTCTCATCCCGGCCCTGCATCCTCAGATCCCGTCTGTAGGAGACATATGCTGAGACAAACATCAGTGTGACTCAAAAGCAGAGTGCCCCTGCCCCAGTGAGAGTGCCCGCCCACAGACATAACCATCCATCGCACAGCTGCACACACTGACACAGCCAACCGTGTCCAAGCTGTCACCTATGCACAGCCACACAAGCACACACACACCCCTCACAGAGAATATAGGTGCATAGATGGTACACTCACCTGGCCTAGGCACCACGCCCCGCTCTGGCACGTGCCTCGCAGCCTGGCCAACATGTCCGCCCTCCGGGCGAGGTCACCGTACGGTGCCGGCACTGCTCAGCAGACCGCCCCCTCCCAGTGACCTCCACCATGTCAGTGGCCACATGCTGCCACACACGCAGATCCTAGGCATGGTGAGGGGGCCTCACCATAGAGTGCCTCAGTGGCTCCACCAGGGCCACCAGGTTGGCCACCTCCAGTGGGCTCCAACCCACTGCCCTCCCCAGCCTATCTCAGCCAGTTTACAGCAGGCAATATGGCACTCCACTGCACTGTAACCCCACATGGAGATTTGCCATGACCACCACAGGCTCCAATCACGCTGTTCGAACAGCGCCGTCACTTCACATAGCGCTGTCACCAGACAGCACAATAGGGATGTACACATGTGCAATCGAACAGCACCAGGGGGCAAAGGGCATACACAAGGTCACGGCAATGATGCAAGGCTACGCACAGTGCCATCAGATGTATAGGCATCCTGCGCAACTGCCAAGCTGCGTACCAGTGCCACAGTGGACTATTGCGCAGCAGTGCCACAGCGCCATATAGTGCCCAGTGCTGTAGCGCCACTGGCACAATGGTGGCCATGGCCTGAATTGCCTATCGCGCTCAGCAGGTCTGCAGCATGATAGACGCATGCGTAAGCTGTCTGGGCATGCGCAATACAGTGTAGCATGCAGGCACAAATCTGCGCTATTGGCTCAGCCCGGCCCTTCGTGTGCGCCAAAGCGTAAATCCTGATATTCAGCCGACATATGCAAATCATTCGATCAGCCATTCAAAGGCGCAGTGGCGTGATTAGCATGTCATTAAAGGCGCCTACCTCATTTGCATGTGTTATGCTATAAAAATGCGACAGTGGGTTGTGCTGGCCAGAATCGGTTACTGCAGGTGAGAGGTGAGCATGCTGTGTGATGCTCAGGACAATGCTCATGGGCAAGGGGTGGAGGATGATAAAGGCTGAGGGGCTGAGAATGAAAAGGGCACTTAGAAAGGGACAAAGGGCACTCTTTCTATCAGTATCTGCCATGGAGAAGAAACGTGGGGGCTTCCGCCGGCCGGCACCTATGCTCATGGGGAAATGCTGTCGACTGCACAGTGACAGGTGTCCACTTCCACCCCATACAGATCACCATGACTGACCAGAGCCAAGGTGAGGGTGAGGACGGACGGGCGAGGAGGAGGCCAAACTTCCAGCGGCAGAGACAGAGGCCCTCTTCCAGGCCTACCTGGAGGATGAGCTACTATTGAGTGGACGGAGGGGCACCCCTCAGGAACGTGCAGCTGCATGGGGGGGTAGCTCGGGTCAACCTGCACGAAGCCAACTAGCACTGCAGGAATGCAAGAAGAAGATGGGAACTGACCGCAGGAGGCTGAAGGAGAAGGTGGCAGCCTTCAGGGTGGCACATGCTGGCACTGGTGGGGGCCCGCCAGTGGTGTTGCAGCTGACCCCAACGGAGGAGACACTGGTCGCAGCCATGCAGCTGAGTGCCATTGCGGGCGTACCAGGCGGAGGATTCCAGACAGGTGGAAGCCCATCACTGCACGGTATGACATGGTGGTGGTGTTGGGGGGCTGTTGTTCACATGCACTCACATGTACTCTCTTTCTGTTACAGATCCTGTTCATCTTCAGGAGATGGTGGTGGTGGTGGGTCCAGACAGTGATGCAGACCTGCTGGACGTGGAGGAGGGACCATCCACCTCCGCCACCAGCCAGCAGGCACTGCAGCAGCATGCACGCTGGGCCAACAACTCTGGTGTCAGTGATACGGGTGCGGGGGGTGCACAGCCTGTGTCTCAGCAGTCCGGCATGCAGGTATGCCAGCATGCTGTGCCTATGGCAGTGGCACGTACCTGCACCATTGATGATAGCAGGCCTGCAATGGGCAGTGCTAGGTGTGTGTCCCATGACGTACACATGGCAGGCCAGCATGTGCCCCTGGGCCTTCCTGGTTCACACCTGTGTACCAGCATGCTGGCATAGTCCCACGCTGTGCCTGTCAACACCGGTGGGGCAGCACCGGTGGCTGTGCAGGTGTCCGGCACTGTTGCCAGCACGGAGGTGGAACAGGTGGACCTGGGGGCTCAGCAGTTGGAGGGGCCGCAGCAGCAGTCGCACACCAGGTCTGGGGTACAGTGTCAAGCAGTGGCACATGTCCACCGCCTCTTGATCTGCCCATACCTGGTCCTGGCAAACAGCACCCACCTTCAAGGGGTGCTTGCACTGGGACCGGCCACACCCTGGGGTCACGATGCTATTGGGGCACAGTACCTATTGACGGCACCACCCGCCTCTGCTGCAGGAATCAGTACAGCTGCAGGGGCGGGTTGCAAGGTCCGTGGGGCACTGTCTGTGTCCGTGGATGGCACAGCAGGGAGTGTGCTCGGACCGAGCCGAGCTGGTTCTTATGCAGATGGATGTGACCGCCATTGACAGGCTGACCCAGGCAGTGGTCTCTGTCACGGACGCATTGGGCACACTGTCAGGTGCTCCTGTACCGCACACCCCACACAGTGTGCTCTCCACTCCCATTCCCGGCGTCGTGCGACACCAGGCCTGTCGATGCCGGGTTCTGCTGTGGGCATCCCGAGCACCCCTGGTGCACGTTTGTTCGGCATGATGCAGACCCCTGTGCGGGCAAGGTCGCGTTCGCACAGTGGGACCCCTGGTGGTGCAACAGCGCCACCCCATGTGACCCCTGCTCAGCCTGCCAGTGCTGCTGGGCCACAGCAGGGCCGCCCATGCATCCGTGGTGGCCGTGGGACAGTGCTACATGACTGAGCTGTCTCCCAGTGCGGGCCCTGTCTGGTGCTACCCTGTGTGCAATGTGTGTCATGGTGGGCAGTGCACTGCTGGGTGCTCTGCTCACCACGCTGACACATGGACCACCTGCACACTCTCCCAACTGCTGTCCACAGGTGCGTGTGCATGATGATGCCTGCATTGCACTGTACACCAAGGTGCAAGGTGCCCAGGTCCTGACACACGCATTTGACGGTACAGGTGGTGGGGTGGTTGGTGGTGCTGTGTGTTGGCAATGTCGCTTCCGCAGTGCTGTGCTTCTGCCCATGTACGCTGCCTGGTGTGTGTGTGTTCCATATGCGAGCTCACCCTCCTGATGGTGTGTTGGTATGCCTGGAACCTTCAACTCCCTGACCTTCATGCACGTGTGTTCCCCTGTGTGCCTGTGGTTTTGCGATGGACAGTGTTGCCTGCACATGTCCCCTGACTTACCTTGTTGGGCGTAGTGCTCTTCTGCAATGGTGTCCGGTGCAGCTGGGCCTGCCGGGTCAGTCGGGGTCCCTCTGTCCTAGGGGCTGCTCATCACCAACATCACGGTGCCACTGGCGTCCCCATCGCTGTCCCCCTCTTCGACCTGTACGGCTATCCCATGGTCTTTGGCCATGTTGTGCAGGATGCAACAGGCCAGGAATATCCCACAGGCCTTTTGGGGGCTGTACTGTAGGGCACCGCCGGAGGTGTCTAGGCATCGGAAGCATGCCTTGAGCATCCCAAACACCCACTCTATGATGTTACGTGTTGCGGCATGTGCCTCATTGAAGCATAGCTGTGTTGGGGTCATGGGGTGTGGGTACGGTGTGAGCAGCCAGGGACAGAGTGGGTATCCGCAGTCACCTGTGTGGAGATAGTGGAGAGCAGTGTCATGTCAGGTCCATATTGCCCATATCCTTGTGTGCCACTACCATGGCACCTGTGTCATTCCCACCCTTGCCCAGAGTTTGCATTCCATACATGTGTACTCACCCACTAGATGACCCGTGGGGATGTCCCCACTCTTGAATCGATGGCACAGTACAGACTGGTGCCATATGAAGGCATCATGTGCTCTGCCAGGGTGTGTGGCACAGACATTGATAATGCGCCCAGTGGCATCACACACCACCTGGCAGTTGACACTGGAAAACCCCTTTCGGTTCTGATATGCCTGGCTGTCGGGGCCAGGTGGCATGCGAATGGCCACATGGTGCAGTCTATGGCCCCTAGCATGCCAGGCATACGTGCTACCCTGTGGAACTCCTGCATGTTTGCTGTACGCTTCTGCCACGTGCTGGGGAAATGGATGTACTCCGCAGCATGGGGCAGCAGTGCGCTTGAGGAACTGGGTGAGGATGTGTGACGTGCCAACTGTGTAATGCCTGTGGTGTCCCCTGTCGGCCTCTGAAGGTACCGTGGTGAGCAGGCACATGCAGGCTGTCACCTGGTCTCCACAGACAGAGCTGTGACTCCGTGAGGGGTGCCTGCATCACATCACTGCACAGCTCGCAGAGCCATCTCAGTATTGCCCTGTTCAGGCGGTACCCGGCCTGATCTCGACATCTGTGTACAGCTCGAAGCTGAGGCGGGCGCGATACCGCTGCCGAGGCTGCCACCAGCACCCTCCATTGCACCGTCCCCTGCAGCATGGTGTCTCACCCCCTCATTACAGCTTCCATGTGGAAGCTGGCACTGTCCATCTCCTGGCTTCTGCCCCCGCTGCTGTTCCTGTGTTACCCCGCTGCCCCTACTGCTGCTTCCACTGCACCAGGCACCCCCGCTGGCCTCTCTGTCCTCCTGGACCCACTATCCTGTCTGCCCTTCCAGCTTCTGTCTCTCTCTCTCTGTCTCTCTCTCTCCCCAGTTTGCGGCCTGCTAGGGTTCTTGCACTGCTTCCTTGAGCCTTTTTTTTTGGCTCAATTCCGCTACTGCGCAACTTCGGCTGAGCCACTCTTGCGCATTAGCAGTGTTGATATCGCATTGCGCACTTCTATGTATGGACCGGCCCTTTGGTTGCGCGTGCCTTCATTTCCATTGCGCTGTTGCTCAGCATGTTTTTGGGCATAACTGGCCCCTTCTGAATATCGCAGAATGGTGTATTTTTGAGTTAAGACGCTAAGAACCCTGTTACATGGCGCAACCTTTTGAATATCTGGGCCCTTAGGTTGTACCTTGACTTTAAACCTCCAGGAACTTTTTCTTTTTGTCACAGGGTAACCCCCCTCCCACCTGGCTTAGTGCAGGTCTGTTTACTCATTAGTGTTCTGATATGCTTCACTCACAGTGAAGTTTCATAATAATGTTTGTAATTTCTTTGTAGATTTAGTTTCTGTGACCTACACGGTGTTCTTGCACATGAGCTTGCTCAAGGATGTTTCTTGCCTAGTTAAATAAAGGTTTTTTATTGATTGATAATTAATTTAGGTCATACTGCCAATTGCATTCTAGATTTCCTTTCTGTGACATAACCAGTGTTCAGATATGTGGAGGTTTAAAGTCACAGATCAACCCTAGCTCAGGTTACTTAATAAATAAGGATCCAGGATAATGTTTAATATTTTCTCTATTTAATGGTCAAAATAAACACTACATGCTCCACTTGTCCAGGGAAAGATAATTGTGGACAGCATTTCCAGCAGTCCTCTGCCCCAGACAAGATGCCAGCCCACACACAGAGCTCCCACCTGGAGCAGGACAGAAAGCGAGCGCCGTAATCGATAATTGACTACCTCCAGCTGCAGCATCCTTGCAAGGGGAGTTAGCCCATCAACACACTCTGTGCGTTAACTGCCCCACCCATGGCTCTTAATTTATAGGCCCTGTCTTCTGACATCACTTCCTGACTGTAGTTATACTAAGTCCCCACTTTTCCATTTGCAGGTTAAACCTCCTTGCCAGTAGAGGGACCTTCTGCCTGTCACCTCTATCTCCCTGCCTGAACTCCTCTTCCTCCTACTTCTTAGTAACCCTCTATGTGCTCCCACTAGTCCTGTACCTTACTCTCATCCTGCTCTGCCCACACCTCACTCTGTCCCAAACCCCCTGACTGCCCTACATACTGATCCCCCTGCCTGAACCGCTGAACCCCACATGCCCCTCACTAACCCTCAGTGACCACTAGGAGTCACTATTTCCACCCTCTAATCTGCCTCTAACCCAGCCTCACTAAGTCCCTCCAGTGCCTGGAACCCCATCCCACCCAGGCCCCAGATCACCAGCCCCCCTGGGGTCCTGAACCCTGCACCTTCTGCACCAAAGTCCGTGACACTACCCCACTACTCCAAAGTGGTATCCATGCTTTCTGAAGGGCAGTTTAGATACTTATACCATTCTTCCCAACTGTCCCTCTGGCACCATGTCTATTCACCTCCTCCTCAAATGTATCCCCCTCATTATCATAATAGTGCCTACCTCCCATAAGCCTGATCCCATCCCCAGCCCACATGAGCCCGCACCTCTGCCTCTCTCTGGATTAGCCCAACCCCCCCATGCTGGCCATTACCCTGGTTCCCAGCACCCACCTCCTAGCCACCCCCCCACCACCACTGACAACCCTGGCTCCCAATGGACTCACCTCATCCTCACATTCCCTGCCTTTCAACCCCTGCCCAGCCCCTCTTTTCTCTAGGCTCACTCCGCACCTAAGCATACCCCCAAAAGTTTACATACTGTCACCCCCTGGTCAGGACTCTGGTCTTACTATGACTCCTATCCAGTAATATACACCCAAACCCTGGCCCTTCCCCCTCCAGCCCACCATCTAAGTTCTCTGGTCTCCGCATTGCCTCCCTTAATGTTTGCAGCCTCCTGAAAAAGTTTGCTGCTCTCCAGTGCTGGATCATGCTACATCGGCCAGACATTAGAGCCACAGTAGAAACCAGGCTGTCCAAGTCTACCTCTGACTTCTTTGTCTCCCTCCCAAGCTATACCCTATACTGTTAGGATAGTGCAGGTAAATGTGGGGGTGGTTGCATGATCTATACCTGTGACTCCATCATTGGACAGGCTCTCCCCACCCCCATGCTTGTGAATGGTGCCCAGGCCCTGGCACTCAAACTCACCCCGACCCCTCCAGGGGCTCACTCTATCTCACTGTCACCTACATTCCCCCAAGGAACCAGAACCCAGCGTTGACAGATATCTTGGATTACCTCACCACCCTTCCCCATAAGGCTGATCTAGTCTTAGTGGGGGACCTTAACGTGAACTGGCTCAGTCCCTCCATTTCCCCAATAAGGGACAACTTTGCTGCCCAAGACCTGACACAACTCGTCTCCTAGCCCACTAGACTTAACTCAACGAGAGGAACCTGCACCCTCCTGGATGTGGTCATCACCAACCAACCTCATAAAATCCAGGACATTCAGGTCCTCCATGACTCCTTAAGTGACCACTCCCCTATCCTATTTTTCTGGGCTGCCCCCAACCCTAAACCCATAACCCAGACCTCACTCTGTAGGTGCCTCCGCCCAGGCAGGCTGATTAAACTCAAGCAATTCCTCAATCAGATTGACAGGTCCCCCATCCATCATACACCAGACATTGATGTCACCCTTACCCTCTTCTCACAAGCCTTTAACATGGCCTGTGATCTCTTTGCACATCTCTCCAAAACCCGATCCAAAAAAATAAAATGCACCTTGGATTTCCCCTGCCCTACTCCAAATGCTCAGAAATAGGGATAACCTCTGGCACCTAGCCACTGAAACAGGCCAGAATGTCGATAGACAGGCCTACAATGCCACACAAAACAGGTGCACGTGGGCTATTCATAAAGCCAAGGCAGACCACTACCAGGCCACTCTCGCCTCCTCCTGGGGAAGTGCCTGGACCTTCTGGGACAATATCAAAGAGCGAAATGGGAAAACTCGCTCTCCTCCCCATCCCAGCTCATCATTGACAACTCTACCTCCATTGACCTGGCTTGCATTGCCAACTGCCTTAACTCCTCCTTTACTGACCTTAGCTCTCTCCTCCCTAGTAACTTCTTTGATCCCCCCAACCTACCACCCCCAGTCCTCCAGTGCCCCTGGTTCCACCTATGCAAGGTTTCTGCCCAGGAAGCCAGAGCCCTCCTACTTAAAGTTTTAGAGTGTCACAGCCCTAGCAATGATTCCCTAGACCCCAAAATACTCCCGCTGGTCCTAGATGAAGTCCTTGTCCCCCTCACCAGCCTACTTAACAGGTCCGTCTGTCTGGGAAAATTCCCCTCTGCCTGGAAAACTGCCATAGTCACACCTATACATAAAGGGGGCGATAAGTCCACCCCCAGCAATTACTGGCCTATCTCCATTCTTCTTCTTCCCCTCTCCAAAGCCCTAGAAAAAGTGGTTGCCAATCAAATCACAGAATACCTGGCTAAGCATAATATCTTGTGTCTGGAGCAGCATGGCTTCCGTGCTGGTCACAGCACTGGCACGGCATTAATGAAGTTCTCCAACTTCCTGCACTCCTCTCTGGATAATGGCTCTGTAGCTGGAGCAGTGTTCATTGACCTCTCTAAGGCCTTCGACACTGTCTCCCATCCCCTTCTACTAGATGCACTCTGTCACATTGGTTTCTCCACTGGCCCCCTTGCCTGGTGCTCAAGCTACTTATCGGCCCATTCCCAGTGTGTCAAAATCAATGGAACACTCTCAGAAACATGACCCAACTGCTCAGGAGTATCCCAGGGGTCCATCCTGGGCCCCCTATTGTTTAGTCTCTTTTTAAACACCCTGCCCAGAGCCTGCACTGGTAATATTCTGTTGTATGCCGAAGATGCCATTATTTTTGCCACCCACAAAAATCCCACCTCCCTCCTAGACTCCCTACAACACTCCTTCAACGATGCCAAAACCTGGTTTAAGGAGTGCAGACTCTTCATTAATTTCAAAAAAACAAGACAATGCTGTTTACCCACCTCCAAAACAAGGCCAGCAACAGCCCACTCAGTATCCTCCCTTTCACCAAACAACCGCTTGAACAAGTCTACTCCTACAAGTACCTTGGGGTCACTTTCCACTCAGCCCTCACCTTTCATGCCCACATCAATGCCCTTGCATCCACCACTAACACCCAGCTTGGCATCCTCTACCGCCACAAGGACTGCCTCCCGCTCCCTACGGCTTGCCGTTACGTCCTCAATTCTGTCCCTTGTGGATTATGGCCTGCTGGTATATGATGCTGCTGACACCATTTCCCTTAACAAAATTCACATCACCTTAAACAAGGCCTGCAGGCTAATAACTGGTGCCTCCAGGCTCACCCACACTTGCCAACTCTATGACAGGACAAATCTCCCTAACCTTGATGAACGTCTCCGCTACCAAACCTGCATTCTAACTAAGAAAAGTCTGCTCGGGCTCTCCCCACTTGAGGTGTTTGCCTCCATTCAGCATACCCATTCCACTGTCACAACCCGAGCTGTCAACAAGACCACTCTACTGGTCCCCAGAACTAGGACCACCCATGCTCAGAGGTCTTTCCACTACAGAGTCCCAACCTGGTTTAACTCCCTCCCAGCAACCATATCCAACTCCCCCAAAATTGCCACATTCAAAACAACCCTTCGTAACCAACTAGTTAATACCCACAGCTGCTCCTGTCACTAACTGGCACTGCACTACTACCACATAGCACCAGACAATGCTGACTGGGCTGCATCCCCACCACACCTCCCCCCCACGCCACCCCTGGTTCCCTGCCCTCTGCTATTACCTGCATCTGATGAACTTTGTAATAACTGAATTGTTTAAAATGGTTCTCTGTATGAAACAATTTGTGTAACGTTTGTCTACTACTGTCATGAACTCTGTAAACCTGTAACTCTGTCTGTCCTCTCTGTGACGAGGTACCTTTGTAAATGAGCCTCTGGCTCAAAGGTTGTAAATCTGAAATTGTACAAATAAACAAATAAATAAACAAATAATGTTTGCTGTGACCATTACATGGAGAAAATATATGGTAAACATTAGTGTGGATTACTTTAAACCTCCAGGTACTGTTTTTTTGTTACAGGGTACCCCCCTTCCCCTGATGAGTGCAGGTCTGTTTACCCATTAGTGTTCAGATATACTCCACTCACACTGAGGTCTAATAATGTTCATATTGTGTTTGTAGATTTAATTTCTGTGACCTTCAGTGTTCAGATATGCTTCACTCACACAACTGAGTAATAAATTATTTGTATAAAGCTTCTTTTCCTACAGACTCCATCCTCTTCCTCTGCCCATGACATTATCACACTCTATATATTAAACTTCAAAGTACAAAACCTTTTTATATGCTAACATCCCCAATACTTCAGTCACTTCACACAATAATGGTAAATGTCAGGTGCCAGGATCTGTAGGAAAACTGCTAGTCTTTCTGTCTGAGGTGCAAATTACTTTAAATTCCTTTCTCAATAATTCACATTGAGTGAACCTTGCATGCCAGTGTCAAATCCACTTTCCAGGCAAAGTATATCGACTAAAGCAAGGCTTTTGTATTTAGAACCTATACAGTGTTACAGTGTCACATTCAACATTTGATTCTGAGGTTGCTGAAGATAAACAATCTTAAATTACTGCTAAGAAACCAGACCCATATAGTCTGGATCTATTGGCTAAAAGCAACTGGCTAATAGTTAACTAGCTCACTGCATTACTGCTACTGATATATCATAACTGAAATATTTCATTGTTACATGGATCAACTCAAAATAAGTGACTTGTCTGTGTATTTCCTACCAACATCTTCACAAATTGGATTATTTCTGTGATGTCCTTTACAGGACTAACAATTCCATTTCTGTACCAACTTCGGTAAGTTTTTGATGAGGTATCTGTCATGTTCTGGTGTGTGTGTGTGTGTGTGTGTGTGTGTGTGTGTAGTATTTGGTTACTTTATTGATGTCTCCTATGCAGGGACTCAGAATGCACAGGATAGTTTGTTTAACAAATTCAGAGAAATCACGGACACACACCAGACTTGGACATTGGGTGGAGTTTTCCTTTAACATCTCTCAAGCCAGAGGCAAGCCAGATAAAACACTATGGAGGAGATTTCAGTTTGCCAAAAAAGGCTATTTAAAGAGATTCTTGCTAATGGCATACTATTCCCATCAGTGTTAGTGCTAGACATACTATAGCTACCTTGCCTTGAGGAAGGGTGAACATGGTCACGACCCCTTAGCAATTGAAATGGATATACAGCAAGTAAGTCAAGATGGACTAACTTACCCTAAAACTGTTGAGTCTCCCTATATTTCCTAACTGAAGTGATACAGGTATACTTTTTTCTGTTTGCATTTCATGCAGGCATTTGCAATGGCCCCTGCAAATTAATGATACTGCTTATGTCAGTAACTGTGCTTTTACTGTTATTTGAAAAAAACATCACCCTTGATAGATTTTTTCATTTATTTCAGCATTTTTGTCCCCCCACCATTCATGTGGCATGAATCACAGTGATAATTTTACACACTGACTGTCCTGTGGGATATGACATGGGTTGGAGTGAGATAACAGAAATATCTCCACAAGCTGCCATTGAACTCTTGATATCCCTCGAGTGGTGAAGCCATGAGTTGGATATCAAGAGTTCAGTGGCAACGAGTGGAGATATTTCGACTATCCCCACTGCCACCCATGTCATATTTGATTTATTCAACAATTGCGGGTCTCTCTTTTTTCAGTTTTAAAGTTATTTGCATTTGTTTGTTGCAAAAAGTGAAACTTTTTTTGCTATTTTTTGCCAATTATAAAAAAAACCTAAAAGGTATCTGTAAATGAAACATCACTCATTTTGTAGATCTTTTTGTGCTGAAGAAATGTTGTGCTCACAGTACCATGCTATCATTTTATGTTTTAAAGTTATTTGAATTTGTTTGCTGAAAAAGTGAAAAGAAAATACATTTTCTGCTGTTTATTTGTTAATTATAAAAAAAACCTTTTTTTTTCCTTTTAGGAAAGATAGAAATTATGAGGTATCTCATATTCTGGTGTGTGTGTGTGTAGTATTTGGTTACTTTATTGATGTCTCCAATGGAGGGACTCAAAATGTGAAGGACAGTTGTTTTTTTAGCAAATTCAGAGAAATCACAGACACACCAGACCTGGACATTGGAGGAGACTTCAATTTGCCCAAAAAAGCTATTTAAAGAGGTTCTTGCTAATGGCATCATCTTCCCATCAGTGTTAGTGCTAGACATACTGTAGCTATCTTGGCTTGAGGAAGAGTGAACATGGTCAGGACCCCTTAACAACTGAGATGCATTTACAGTAAATAAGTCAAGTTGGACTAACTTACCCTAAAACTGTTGAGTCTCACTATATTTCCTAACTGAAGTGACACATGTACACTTTTTTCCTTTTGAATTTCATGCTGGCATTGCAATAGCCCCTGCAAATTAATGATACTGTCTGTGTCAATAACTGTGCTTTTACTGTTATTTGAGAAAACCATCACCCTTGATAGATTTTTGCATTTATTTCAGCATTTGTGTCCCCCCGTCATTCATGTGGCATGAAGCACAGTGCTAATTTTACACACAGACTGTCCTGTACTATACATTGTTTTCAGTAATTGATCACATTACAATATATGGCAAGATGCTAAAAATATTAATTTTGACAACGTATGCCTAACTGAAGTGAAAAAAATATTTTTTATTTCTTTTTATAGTTACAGTTTTGGCCAACTGCATTTAAAATGCAGAGCAATTTGGTGCTTTCTCTTTTTATAGTTTGAATAAAGCATTTTCTGTATTGTAAAGACACTGGTTTAGGATAAGAAGTTCAGACAATACAGATATTCGTAAGTGACAAAGTAAGGTGATAATTTATTTATTTTTTATTTGTATTTAGTTTTTGCTTACTAGGTAAGTGCGCTAGCCATAGAGATGACTATTTTCAGGCACGACCCGGGAGGTTACAGGGTAAACATTACAGTTATACAACAGAAGGTGGTTACAGCAAGATATAAATAATAGTGCTACACAGCAGGTTATGCAGCAGAATTAAAATACAAGGTGTCGAGAGCCGGGTATGGAACATATTTTTTTATATTATAGCATAGAGATGAGGCATATTTGCGGTGGAGTAAGACAGTGTGGATTACAAAATAAAGGAATAAATCAAAAATCAGAGATACAGTGGGCAACAGTAGATATAACCCAGGAGGAAGACTATTAGACAGACAAGGAAGATAAGGGAAACAGAGCTGATAAGTGCTAAGAGGGTAGATGCAGGAGATAGGTGACTGGGTTTATACATGTTTGGAGTAGGGTAAGCTTTAAAGATATCAGCCAAGGCAAATAGTGGGTGTGCTGGGGCAGGCATTTAGTACATCATTACTGAAAGTGGAACATTAAGCTGGTTACAGTGAACACCAAACTTAGTTTTATATCACATTATGATGTAGGTAGATGCAAAATGTACTTTATGCATCTTCTTTGTCAAAAACCATGATGTTCCCTCTGAGGCTGTTCTTGCAACCTAGAAAAGGTAGAAATGATGAGGTATCTCCTCCCTTTTCCTGGATGCAAGTTTTCTCCACCATGGGAACACCTGCCTGCCCTTAGTGGGTGGCACCTACTTGCCCTCCTCCCCCAAACCTGTCCATCTAGGTGTCCTGATCATGCCCCTAGACATCATCAGTCTGACCTCTGTTATTGGCAAAATTGTGGAAAAAATCTTGAAGGATTATATGATGGATAACATCAATGTTAGTTGGGTGATAGATGACATGCAGCATGGCTTTACAAACGTATCCCAATATTTGAGCGAATACAAAAGAGCAAGCCCAACTTATGCGGAACAAAAAATGGCGAGTACGAGAATGGCAAAATCAGTATTCTCTTTTCCCAAGGTGTTATGACCTCTGGGTTGGATATTTAATAAAGAGGTGTTCAGGGGACCAAACCCCCTGGAAGGGGGGAGGATGCAGGGGTGAAGAAAAAACATGGTCACCCTTCCGGTCCTCACTGTTCTCTGTTCGCTGTTATGAGCTCACTCTTATGGATTCACCCATATCACATGGAACCCTTTTCAAAGGGTCACTCTACCATCACAAATCTCATTTCTTTTTAGGAACCAATCAGTGAGTTATCTAACCACAACATACCTACTGATGTGATTCTTATGGATTTTAATAAGAATTTTGATAAAGTGCCACATGACAAACTTATACGAAAATTAAATAATCTCAGCATACAGCAGAGAATTGTGAAATGGGTGGTTGACTGGCTTGATGATAGGACACAGAGGAGAGTAAAGTCACAAGTGGAGTCCCAAAGGGCTCAGTCCTGGGACCCATTTTATTTAACATTTATTTTAAAGATATGCACAGTGGACAAAAAGGTTTGTAAACAAATTCACTGATAACACCAAAATAGATGTTCCAGCATTCTACTTAGGAAGGACATCATGAACGTCCAGTCAGAACTGGTCATAGAAACATAGAAACATAGACTTTGATGGCAGATAAGGACTGCTTGGCCCATCTAGTCTGCCCATTTCCCTACCTACAGGACAGGCCACAGATCCTAGTTAACCAACAGCCTATTTCTTCCTATCCCCCACAAGAATTGCCTTATGTCTGTCCCATGCATTCTTGAATTCTCCCACAGTTTTAGACCCCACAACCTCCTCAGGAAGGCTGTTCCATGCATCCACTACCTTCTCTGTGAAATAATACTTCCTCACATTGCCCCTGAACTGCCCTCCTTCTATCTTTAAATTGTGTCCCCTTGTCCTTGCAAGTCTCTTTTTCTGAAAGATGCTACCCTCTTGGACTTTGGTGATTCCACTGAGGTACTTAAAAGGTTCTATCATATCCCCCCCCTCTCCCGTCTTTCCTCAAGGGTATACATATTAAGCTCCTTTAGTCTCTCCTCATACGGCTTCTCTTGCAGACCCTGCACCATTTTAGTTGCCCTCCTCTGGACTACCTCTATCCTTTCTATGTCCTTGTGGAGATGGGGTCTCCAGAACTGGACACAGTACTCCAGATGGGGTCTCACCAACTGTCTGTACAGAGGGATAACAACTTCCTGTTTTCTGCTGCCGATGCCTCTCCCTATACATCCCAGTATACCTCCAGCCCTCCCTACTGCCTTCTCACATTGCTTGCTAACCTTAAGGTCATCTGATATGATTACCCCCAGGTCCCTTTCCTTTTTTGTTGTTGTTACTATCTCCCCACACATTGTGTATTCTTCCCCTGGGTTCTTGTTTCCTAGGTGCATTATTGTGCACTTTCTTGCATTGAATCCTAGCTGCCATACTTCTGACCATTCCTCCAACCTTGCCAAGTCCCTTTTCATCCTTTCCACGCCTCCTTGTGTATCAACCCTGTTGCAGATCTTTGTGTCATCTGCAAAAAGGCATACTTTTCCTTCCAGTCCCTCTGCAATGTCACTGATGAAGACATTAAAAAGGACTGGACCCAATACTGAACCCTGCGGTACCCCACTAGTAACCCCTCTTTCTTCAGAGTGGACTCCATTTACAATTACCTTCTGTCCTGTTGTGCAGCCAATGTTTTACCCAGGCTACCACCCTGGGACCCACTCCCAGGCTGGTTAATTTGACTATTAATCTTTTGTGTGGGACTTTGTCAAATGCCTTGCTAAAGTCTAGGTAGGCCATGTCCATAGCCCCTCCTTGGTCTACTACTTTGGTCACCCGTCAAAGAAATCTATTAGATTTGTCTGACATGACCTTCCCACTATGAACCCATGCTGCCTTGGGTCCTGTGCTCCACTGGCCTCTAGGTACTCAACTATTCTTTCCTTCAGAAGTGACTCCATCACTTTCCCTACCACAGAGGTCAGACTGACAGGTCTGTAGTTTCCTGCCTCTGTCCTGGTCCCACTTTTGTGAAGGGGAATCACATCCACCTTCCTCCAGTCCTCGGGTACCACACCATCCTCCCATGATTTATTAAAAAGAGTAGCCAGTGGTTTCACTAGTTCCTCCCTTAATTCTTTCAGAATTCTGGGGTGAATTCCATCAGGACCCATTGCTTTGTCCACCTTCAGTTTTAGGAGTTCTTGCAGAAACCTTTCTTCTGTGAAAGGACTGGGATCAACCCCCCTATTAAAAGTGCTTCTGTTAATTGGATTAGGCACTTCCCCCTCCTCTTTTGTGAATACTGAGCAGAAATATTCGTTCAGTATCCCTGCTTTTCACTGTCCCCCTCTGCCCACCTGCCATTCATTCTATTCAGCCTCACTATCCCTCCCTTTATCTTTCTACGCTCACTGATGTACCTATAAAAGGTTTTATCCCCCTTCTTAACTGAGTTGGCTATCTTTTCCTCAGTTTGGGCCTTTGCTATTCTGACTTCCCTCCCTGCTTCCTTCTGCCTTAACTGGTAAAGCTCTCTGTCCTGCTCCTTCTGTGTTTTCTTATACTTCTGGAATGCTATCTTTTTCCTTCTGACTTTCAC
This sequence comes from Neoceratodus forsteri, assembly GCA_016271365.2. Classification (NCBI taxonomy): domain Eukaryota; kingdom Metazoa; phylum Chordata; order Ceratodontiformes; family Ceratodontidae; genus Neoceratodus; species Neoceratodus forsteri. The sequence continues at coordinate 164,548,169 of CM028138.1, forward strand.
AGTCACCTCTTTTGAGAACCATAGTGGCTTTTTCTTTCATTTTGATTTGTTTATTTGCTTCACACAAAGGCTTGTTGTCTCTGTGGTGGCAGTTTTGATGATTCCCCATTGTTGCTCCACACCTCCTTCTAGCCTGTTTGCAAGTGCTTTCTGAAGCACTCTCCCATCTTGCCAAAGTCATCCCTCCTAAAGTCCAGTACCCTCACTTTTGTATGGCTTGACTCTGTAGCTGAGTTTAATGTGAACCACACTGCTTGATGGTCACTTGTTCCCAGATGGCAATCCACTTCTAGATCTGAGATCCCCTCTCTGCCCCTGTTTGAGAGTACGAGGTCTAAGATTGCTCCCTCATGAGTGGATTCTGAAACTAGCTGTCTAAGGCCTGCCACCTGTAGGGCATCAAGAATGGCCCTGCTCTTGGATGTGGCTGCAGCAAATGTGCTCCAGTTAACATCTGGCATATTCAGGTCTCCCATCAACAGGATCTCCCCTTTCTCTCTCATTCTAAGAATACCTTCTATCATATCCTTGTCCATTCCCTCCCCCTGACATGGGGGTCTATACACAACCCCTATGTGGATTGTGGTGCCTTTTCCAGTCTCCAAGGTGACCCACAGTGCCTCCTTTCCTCCCTGTTTACTCTTTTGTTCAGTTGCTTTTATCCCTTCCTTTACATAGAGAGCTACTCCTCCCCCTCTTCTCCCCTGCCTGTCTCTCCTGTAGGTTATGTACCCTGGTATGTTAACATCCCAGTCATGGTTCTCTGTGTACCATGTTTCTGTGACTGCTACGATATCCAGGAATCCCTCTTCCATCAAGGCCACCAGCTCAGGGAGCTTGTTGCCCAGACTACAGGCATTGGTACTCATTACCCTCCATTTCCTGATGGCCTTACTCCCTTTTGCCCCATATCTGTCCTTCTTGCCTTTGTCACTTTCTCCATTTACCCCTGCCCTTCTCCCTATTGACACCTCTATGTTGGTGTTTGCCGCACTTGCTACTGTGATTATTTGGGGGGCTAGGATTTCCCTGCTCCTTTCCATATCCCCTTGTTCTCATGCATCTTTTCCTCTGAAAACTTCTCCCCTCCTGCACCTTATTTATTCCCAGGATGTATTTTATAGGTCTCTTTCATATCCCTTTCTCTCTTCTTTCTTTTAGGATGTACATGATGATGTCCTTCAATTTCACCTTGTATGATTTATAATGCAAACCATGCACCATTTTAGTTGCTCTTCTTTGGACTGTCTCCATTCTGTCTCTGTCCTTCCTGAGATGTGGTCACCAGAACCAGACACAGTATCTCCAGGTGGGGTCTCACCAGCGAACTATACAGTGGCAATACCAACTCCCTCCTTCTGTTGGTGATATCCTCACCCTATGTTCCCATACACCCCCACTGGTCCTACTCACTGCTTTGTTGCATTGCCTCACCATGTGTGAGATCATCAAATTTGATTACTCCCTGGTCTCTTTCTTGTTTGGTGACTGTCAATGCCTCTTCTCCAATTTTGAATTTTGCCTCCAGGATTCCATGCCCCAAGTGCATAATTTTACACTTTTTTGCATTGAAACCCAGATGCTATGCCCTTGACAACTCTTTGAGTTTCCTCAGGTCTCTGCACATTCTTTACAGTCCCTCTGGAGTAACCACTGTATTTCTGATTTTGATTTTGGTGTCATCAGCAAAGAGGAAACCCTTCAGTTCAAGCTCATCTTCAATGTCACTTATGAAGACATTGACGAGGACTAGTCCCACTACTGATCCCAGTGACACCCCACTGGTCACTCTCCCTTACCCAGAGTGAATACTGTTTACCACCAGACTCTGTTGTCTATCACTTAACCAATTTGTTACCCAGTTTACCTCTGTAGGACCCACTCCTAAGCTGCTACACTTCCCTGTCCTATTCTCTCTGTATCGCTTTATATCTTTGAAAGCTACTCATTTAGCCCTTACCTTTTTAGCCATTTCCTTTGAGAACCATGACAGTCTCTTTATCTTCTTGTTTATGCTCACTTCATTTGCACATATGTGGGTTTGGTTCCTTCAATATGCCTTTCCTTAACTTATTCCACTGTTCCTCCACCCTGCCCAAGTCATCTCTTAACTAGGTTGTTTTTGTGGCATTCACCAATATGTTTTTTAAATCTGCCCTCCTGAAGTCAAGGACTGCACCTTGATCTATTTGTAACATCAATGTATCACACCCTAATTTGAAATTAACATATTGAAAAAAGGTAATAAACTGCAGTTTATGCTGTGTACTGGAAACATACACTTAGCACTTTGTGTGCTTTCTGAAATTGTGTTCATTTAGGATGGAATTACTTTTTAAAAGGACTGCTTTGTACACATGTGATGCACTTTTTAATATTTGGCATGTGATTGTATCATTTGCATGTAGTAATAATGTCATTTATTAACCTTTACTGGCACTGTATTTCAGCACTTGGTTTCTGATAAATTCTTGGAGGGATTGTGGGTCCAGCCTCCACAGGTGACATCATCAGTGACTGATGGTATATAAATTTACCTAGACCTCTATGGTAGCAAATTTGATAAAGGATCTACATACCAAAAAGCATCAAGTGATTAGTGCGGCATCTGAGGACTAGTACCAGTGAATAAACTTTACAATTTTGTAGAAGAAATCAAGTGAGAGTGATGTTCTTCTGCAGAATGGTGTTGAGTGCCCAATGTTTGTTGTCTTATAACCTGTCACAATACAATGCAAAACTGGGTGACAATTTTTAGACAGCATTTTTAGCAAGATTTGTGCTGGATTTAGCAACACTTATACATCTGAATGAGAAATGTAAAAGCTACACATTGGCACAAGAGTTCAATATGAACTGTATTTTATTTGTTCACCTATACATTTGGATGCCAAGTCCTTACTGGCAGCAAATGAATCCAGTGGGCAGCAGGACAACAGGCAACATGGATTCATAGGAGGAAAGTCATGCCAAATTAATCAGATAGATTTCTTTGACTGGGTGACTACAGAAATAGAACAGGGGAAGGTGGTAGACATGGCCTATAAGGCCTTTTATATTGTGCCACACAGGCGGTTGATAAGAAGTTGACCAGTCGAGGTGCAGGGTTCAAATTATAAACTGGATTAAAAACTGGTTAACAAATAAGAGACAGAGGGTGGTGATTAGTGGTACTCACTATAAGGATGGGAAACTCACCAATTGAATACCATAGGACTCATACTGGGACAAATTCTCTTAAATATCATCATTGGAGACATTGCAGAAGAACTGGACAGGAGGTATGTCTTTTTGCAGATGGCACCAACATTTGTAATAGTGTGGATACTTTGGACCGCATGGAGAAAATTTGTTATGATCTTGGGAAATTTGAGAAGTGGTCAAAGACATGGCAGTTAGGGTTCAATGCCAAAAAGTGCTAAATTATGCACCTAGTGCATAGGAACAGTGGATCTGTGCATAAGATGGGAGGAGGCACTGATAGTCACTAGACAAGAAAGGGATCTTGGGGTTAGCATATCAGAGGACCTCAAGGTGGTATAGCATTGTGACAAGGCAGTGGGCAGGACTAATGGGATGCTGGGGTGCATAAGGAGTTTATCTCCTGCAGGAGGAGTGAGGTGATTTTACTACTGTATCACTCTCTGATACACCCCAAACAGAAGTACTGTGACCAGTTTTGGAGACTGTACCTCAAAAAGGACATAGATGCCTGTAGGCAGTCCAGAGGAGGACAAGTAAAGTGGTGCAGGTCTTGCAAAAGAAGTCATATGTGGAGAGATTGAGGGATCTCAAGATGAACAACTTGGAAGACAGGTGAGAAAGGTGACATGGTTGAGATCCATATACACCTCTCACCTCACATGGGTGAAGAGCATGGGGATTCTCTTTCAATTGAGGATGAACATTAGGACCGGGGGCATGAGATGAAGCTGGAGGGGAGGAAATTTCAGGAAAGATGTGAGGAAGTATTTCTTCACTGAAAGGGTGGTGGATGGCTGGACCAAACTACCAGTGAAGTGGTGCAGGCTAGAATCATGGTGGGGTAATCAAGCATACATGGAACAAACATAGGGGCATATTTGAAAAATTGAAGGAAGTAGGGATGGTCGCTGTAGGCCAGTTAGGGTCTGCAGATTTAGAACAGGCATGGAACACTTGCACAAACTGGATGGGCCACGTGGTCCTTTTCTGCTGATGAATTCAATGTTTCTGTTTCCATGACTGGATATGACCATTGTACTGTTTCACAAAATGATTTGAAATGAATTATGCATGTAAACCCAAACTGTCTCCATTCATTCATTCAGTTTTTGTAAAATCTCAGAACTTTTGAAAGTCAGACTTCTTTTCAGTGAGACAAGTCCATTTAACTCTGACCAAAAATGAGACTGCAGCATACTGTACTGTAGGTCTCCAGATATGGTTGGTTAGAGTCCCATCTGCTCATCAGTTCTGTATGCTCGTCATACACTTTAGACTGGACATTCATTTGGAATAACTCAGAGATCCTTAAAAACTTTACCATAGGAAAATGCCTGAGACTCAATGGGTATCCCATGGAACTGTACAGAAAATTCAAGGAAATTCTATTTCCCCCGCTTCATGGGACATTCCAATCAATCCAAAATGTTGGTACTCCCCCCCTTGGTGCTACGCAACTATTTCTACAGTTCACAAACCTGTGAAAGACCTGGTCAAGTACTCTTCATATAGATCAGTTTCAATTCTAAATTGTGATTGTGATTGTGAAATGATTATGGCACATTGGTGTGAGAACAGTCTGAAAAGTGGTAGGGCCAAGGATATAAGGGGTACATTCTCCCCTAGTAATAAATTAACATGATTGCAAAAACTGATAGGGCCACTTATGAAAGTGCTAGGGCCATGGCCATAGTGGCCCCCCATTCTGGCAGCTATGTTATGCTCAAAGAGTTGATGCCCATCCCCTGTTGTTTCTGGATGGGGACCAGATGTGTTTTGTCTGGTGATGGCAGGCACATGATAATGTAGAAGGCACTTTGATTTTGCTTGAACATCAGTTCCCCTGATCTTCACCATCCTCAATGCAGACAGGGCATTTTATAGGGTCCTATGGCCCTTCATATGGTTCACTCTGCTCCAGTCTTGCTTCCAAGGCCTGCAGAAACTGCACCATTCTCCACAATAATTCTTCTGGATCAATGGAGGGCTGTTGGACTCTGTAAACCTGTAACAGGGGACCAAGCAAGGCTGCCCCCTCATCCCATAATTATTTGCACTCTAGAGCCCTTGGCAATCTCCATCCATAAAGAGAGAACAATCGAGGGGGCTTCTCTTGTGGGATGGAAATACAAGTTGGCTTTTTTGCTAACGACCTCTGGATCACCTTATTATCTCTGGAGGAGTCCCTATGTAGGGTCTGGGATATTTTGCAACAATAATTAAGAAGTGGCTGGATCTTGTTCAAACACAATAAAACTGAGGTTCTGAAATTCAGTTTCACACTATCATAGACCCTGTGGGTCCAGTTCACCTTTCAATGGAATAGAACTGCACTTAAATATTTAGGTATCACCTTGTCACAAAAGCTTGATCATCTAACTCTCTTTAACTACAAACTAATAACCACTGCTGCTCCATCAAGACTTACAACATTGGTTCCAGATCCCATTAGGATTCCTAAACTATGTGGAAGTAATACTCTAAAATACACTGCCTAGGGTACATTATTATAACCAAACCCTCTCTATCCTACTGGATAAAATCTATTTCCCCTTTATCTTGGCTGGGGCCACCCCTATATTTAAGCAATAAGGCATGACAGGGTGTGTGTTATCGTGCAATAACATCACTCCTGGGGTGGGTTGAAGCAGGGTGACCCGGTGCTTCCACCACCCAGGAGTGATCGACAACACACACATCCTGGAGTTCCTTATTGCTATTACTAATGGCTCGTTATTTTATTCTTAAAAAGGAAAAAAAATTTAATAAAACATTTTTCCCCCATTATTTGTGAGTGGAGGTACATGTTTTAAAAAAAAGTTCACTATATATTTTAGCCAGTAGGTGGAACTGCTCAGTAAATGATGCTGGTTTCCCAAGAGTAATCTTGAAGCCTGTAATCTTGCTGCAGTGATGGTTTACAGCATTGTCAGCTACCTCACCCCCCCCGGCATTTTCACTGACCGCTGAAGTTGCCTTTTAAGTTTTATTCGTGATCAAGTCTTTTGATTAACGTTATGGGTGGGGGGGTTGTAGTTTGCCATGCGATCGGAGACTGTGCAGAACGTTTTATTTGGGACGTGAGGAGGAGTTGGAAAAGACTTCCCTGAGATGGCTGAACAGTTATTGTGCCGGTGAGTACAAGAGCAGCTTGGATTACAGTATGTGTTTGTTTTCATGCCCGCTTTTTTCCGCCGAAATTGGGCGGTATCACTTAATTGCACGCGAATGGCAGTTACGCTTTTGGCGGTTCAGTGAAGCCGCTCGCTTTGAGGGAAAACAGCATTAATTCAATTTGTCACACTATCGGTTGTGGTGTGGCTGCTTTTGCCAAGCTGCTGCTGTTTCGAGGGTAGTGAAGAGAATCGGGAGTGAGGGAGGAATTAAATTATTTGCCAGGGAGCCGATACAGTAGTGTGGGCTTCATGATTCTTGTGGGGAGGGAGGGATTTGTTTTGATGCTCTGCAGTCGTTTGTGTGCCTGAACTCAATACAGTGATGTTATCGTTCAATAACATCACTGTCCCAGGCACACACTGACCAATCAGAGTCCAGGAAATTTTCTTGCCATTGTATAATAAATGATCAGCATCAGCTGCCAAAAGAAAGAGGAGTGGTAAAACTTATCCACTTGTATAGATATGCCATGGCAGCACAACTATGGGTGATCTGCCTCTGGACTACTCCAGCATATACCTCTCATGGAGCAATTGAATTTAGCCTGAGTGATCTTTATATTCTGAATAATTAATTATATGCTTTTCCTTCAGGATTATCTCCTTTACTTCATGGTTACTACTTTGATTGTCTGGCATTCACTTTTCTATTTTTCTGATTTTCATACCTTGAAAGCATGGCTTCTAGCCCCCACTTTATTCAGGCCTGCCCCTTATACCATAGAGATGACATCCTATGGAGGTGTAGAAACCTTGGTGTTATATTTATTTACCCAACTGTTAGACAGCAAAGTCCTTCTCTTTGAGTACTTGAAACCAATGTGTTCTCTTCAGCATGAAGATCTTTTTAAATATCTGCAGCTTTTATACATTTATACAGCACATATATGGGGATTCTACTAAGATACTTAACCAGGTAGGACTACTTGATAATATTCAAGTGGGATCCCAGAAAGAGGAATTGTGACAATACCTAATAGGGAGGATCTGCAGGAGGTTACCCTGGAGTCTTCTTCTTATATACCCCAAAAGTGGAATCAAGAGCTGGGCATCCACACTTCAGCAGAACACTGGCAAAAATATACTATACCTGCATTTAAAATAACTGCAGCCCTGTATTTATGGAAGTTCTTTTGAAAATGCCAGTCCATATTTTTTAGGATCCCAGAGATCCAGAAGAAATTCCTTTGCCCAGACAGGGGGTTCTGCTGGAAAGGGGGCAGTACCCATATGCAGATCAGGTTCATATTTTTGTGGGAATGCCCCAAATTGACTGAGATTTGAAGGGATATATCCTTGGACCTAGATACTATTTTCAATATTCCTGAATTGATCACCCATCCCTGGTCGTTCTGTACACCCCCCTCCCCAAAAGCACATAAAATCAGAGGCACCACAGTGAAATTATTGCTTTTATTAATTACTCATTCTAAAAAAGACTATCACGAGGTTTTGGTTAAGTACAATACGTCCCACTAAACATGTATGGTATGAACTAACACTGCATGTATATCACTTGGACAGCAGAACAGCAATCTGTTCTAAAACACAGGAGGCTTTTTGGCAGTGTCTGGCGCGGATGGGTTTTATGTTACAAGGATATTGATGCCTCCTTTATTCCATGGCCCATATAGTCCTGCAGCTGTTCTTGCCTATTCCCCCCCAAACCTCTCACTGCAGGTTATTAGCTCACTTACTGAATGTTCCTGATTATATGGGCTCTTTTACAACACAATATATTGTCTGTTACTTTGAATTAGTTCTGCATCAGTAGCTGCTCAATGTATCCTACTGCTAGGTCAAGTATTATTTCTGTTTTCTAACCCTGTCTATCTTAACTCTGTCTTGTATATGAAAATCAATAAAAATATAATTACAAAAAAGGAATGGACATTCATTTATAGACTCAGACAGAACAATTAGGATGCATAACTCACTTCCAGGATGTCTGCGGACACCAAGTTTCCGGATTTCATCATAAATGAATAGCAGGATTCCATAAGGTACTGGCACAAACCACCACTGGACCCTACAAAAACACAAAAATGAGACTTTAGTGCTTGCATCAAAAAGATGGGTGCTTGGCCATAGTTTTAATAGGGGGTCATTAAAGCAATAGGCTGGGGTTCTGGGGGCTCCACATGATCCCTTAAAATACCACTTTTTCAATATATTCTGGAGCTTGATTTGACAATTTGTAAGGGTATAGACAACACAATCAAAGATTAAATTATAAGAACATAACAGAACAAACTTATGTGCCCTTAAAACTTAAACTAATGTAAAAGAAACACATGGGAGTAATCATCATATGTCTAACTTTAAAACATAAAGTGTTTCAGGTGGAAACAAAATACTCTTGCTCATTGATGCTGCTGTTTTTCTACCTGGATCCCCAACTATCTAGCACTCCTAGGGACCTATGCACTGATTTCCACGTATAGCTCCACTTTGTTAGTTAAGTAACGATTCTCAAGTTCTTTCCCTTCTATATTATGTTTGCAATACCCTTGATGAGTCTATCCTACCCTCTCCGGAAACCCTGAGATGTTTCAGTGTACTCACTCTCCACGAAGAAATATTTCCTTACATCCTTTCTTAATATCCTCCTTACCACTACTTACTGTATGTTTTCTTGTCTCAGACCTCTCACAAAACCTAAACAGCTGCTTGTAGTCCATTCTATTTCTTTCTTTCAGATATTTGAAAGTTTCAGCCATATCTCCCTTTCCCTCTTGGCCTACAGGGCCTACATATTCATTTCAGCCAGTCTTTCCTCAATGATTTTTCCCTACTGTTCCTGCTATCATGTTGGTATCCTCATCTGTACTGATTCTAAGTTGTGTTTGTACATTTCTGGTGAGTACCCAGAACTGCACACAGTACTCTAGGTGCTGTTTCACCCTCAATAGGGACAGTATTGATTCCTTTTTCTGGAGGAAAAAACCTTACCAATGCACCATAGCATACTGTTGACATTCCCATAATTATTTTATTAGACTGTAGTTTTCTTGAGTCTGTCACGTATCTGTTACCCCTGCTGTCACATCAGGTACCTTTACTTTGACATGTGGTCAGATTTGACCCCCTCATCCGATACTGCATTTTTGGGTTGGTTCCCTAAGTGTAAGATTTTGCACTCTTTGGTGTTGAATTTACGTTGCTAGTTCTTGGATCACTTTTCCAGTTTGTCAAGGTCCTCTTCCCAAACCCCCTTCTTAACATCTGACCTGACACATATTTTAGTTTAATTTATAATGAGAGACCTTTTGCCCTGGATCCCTTTTTAATTGTCATACATAAACAGATTGAAGAGCACAGGATCCAGGACTGACCTCTGAGGCATCCAGCTGGTTACCCTTGTAACCTCAGAGTACTTACCATTCAGCACTATACTTTGGGTTCTTCCCCAACCCCTGCCCCAGGTCACCCAACTGTTTCACTAGGTGTCCATGGGGTACTAAGTCAAAGACCTTGTTGAAGAGTCCAGATACAGGATGTCCTGTATGTGGTCTTTTTCTACTATCTGGTAAACTATGTTAAAGGATTTTGTGATATCCATTTGGCAAGACCTGCCTTTCATAAAGTCAGTTTCAAGAGGTTTTCCAACAATGGTTGTCTCTTAGGGGCATGAAACTTGCTATAAAGAAAGCTAAGAGAGATTTGAAAGAAAGTTGGCAATACAAACTAGAGACAATAATAAAGCTTTTTTTAGTATAAATTAGAAGTAAAAAATGTCAGACATCAATGGCAGGGCAATTAGTGGATTCAAAGGGTACATTGGTTATAGATCCCAAACATGTGGCAGGAATACAAAATGAATAGTTTACATCAGTATTTAATAAAGAGCACAGTAATATGAATTTAGGATGATGGGAATGTACCAACTGCAATGATATTGGAAAGGTCAGTCTTAAAGACCAAACTGTCAAACTTGGATCCCAATAAATCCCCTGGCCCTGATATCCTCCATCCAAGAATCATCAAGGAGTTGGCGAGTGAGCTAACTGATCCATTAATGCACATTTTCCAAAAGTCTGTAAACAGTGGTGAAGTGATAGATGCCTGGAGATTGACCATGGTTATATACTTATACAAAATGTGTAGCAAAAAAGACCCCAGTAATTATTGTCCAGTAAGTTTGTCATCAGTATTGTTGAATGTTTTGGAAGGTATTATTAAAGAGCACATCAGTATATATGTTGCAGATATTAATATGGTTGATCAGAGTCAACATGGGTTTACTAGAGTCATATCATGCCAAACAAATATGTTGGAATTTTATGACATCATTAAGGCCATGGTCCAGAGTAAATCAGCAGATGTTATATTCTTAGATTTTAATAAAACTTCTGCTAAGCTACCACATCAGGAAATAATTTGAGTATTAATTGATTCTGGACTTCATAGTTTTATTAATTGGATTGTTTCATGGCTGTCGAATAGGAAACAAAGTGTGGTCTATTCAAATGATTTGTTCTGAATGGGCAGAGGTCAGGAGCAGAGTCCCTCTGGGCTCAGTCCTTGTACCCTGTTTGTTTAATCTTTATGTAACCACTATGGTTATGGACATTAGAAATATATGGTTATCAAAATTTCCAGATGACACTAGGATGGGATCAATAATTGAAACTAGTGATGCACGGATATCCAACCCGGAGATCCAATCTGGTTGGATATCAGGCTTTTAACCCACATCTGACCCGATCAGTTTTTAAATTTAAATCAGGTCGGGTCGAGTATTTTAAAGATGTACCATTTCCTCCAGCTTAACACGCCAGTCAAAAATAAAACTAGAAGTTAATTTAAATATAGCAACAAGCAGCAAGCAGGATTCTAGCAATGCTCCATGGCGTTCTTGAAAAGAAATCTTAATATGAGAATTCATACTCTAGTAGTTATAACTTTCCCAAAAAAGTACAAAATAAAAAGAACACTTTTAAAATAGAGAGGCTGTTTACAGAATGTTAAAGGGAAAATTACAAGGAAGCAAAAAGGAGAAAAATAAGATAAAATGGATCAAAGCAAGAGTCAGAGTGCTAGTTAATGCCTGCTACTTACTTTTCAGTCATCTAGCAGAATATATATTTAAGTACTGTAAATGCCTATAATTTTGACTCAGTTCTGAAATCCCTCTATCCAGCCAGATTCAATTTTCAGAGCACTGCGGATAGGCTTTCAAGGTGATTCCCCTTTTACACAGCAAGAGAAAATGGGGCTTGCTAAGGGTATACTGTATTAACCCTAGAAGTCGCTAGAGTTTCTCAGTGATAGTGCTTAGCCAGATGTTTTAAAATTGCATGTGACTCTCTATGAAAGGCAAAAGAGGGCTATTCAGTAAATCTCCCAGCCAAAACCATAGACATGTTTTATTCTTAACCGCCCGATTAGCACCGTGTTTACAGGGACTGCGCTTCTGCACTTCTGCAGTTTCATCTGAGTTAAGGATGCCGCACATGCACACTAAAGCACAAAGCTTAGCTGCTTACCAGCTTGGCACAGCTCAATAACATCCAATTAAGCTCTCCTCTCCAATCCAGCACTACGAGAGCATACTTTTTTTAACGTCACACTAATTACTATCTGACCCAATGTTGAACCAATCTGATCAAATAGTAGATGCAGGGTATCCGGATCCAATATCTGGTGTAAAAGTGATATCTGTGCATCTCTAATTGAAACAAATGGTGATGTACTCAAGCTACAAGATGTACTTATAAAAACTGAGGAATGGGCAATTATAAAGAAACTGATGTTAAATACTGAAAAATGCACCATTATGCATTTAATAAAAAATAATGTCCCCAGCAATGTGCATATTAAATTGATATGCATTAAGGGTAGTGACCAAGGAAAGAGACTTGAGGATCACCATTTCAAGTGACTTCCAATATTTAACCCATTGCAACAAAATTACACACAGAGCCAATGGCATGTTAAGTAGTATAACAAGGGATAGGGAGATCATATTGCCAATATATGTTTATCTGGTGAGACCCCATTTGGAATATTATGCCCAAGTCTGGGCATCACACAAGAAATCACATATTCTAATGCTAGAGTGAGTTCAGAACAGGTCACCGCTAGGAAGATAGCCACGGAGGGGAAGCACTGTTTGTGGTGGTAAAGAAACTCAATCCTGAAGTTTATAGTGGAGGACAGTTGTTGAATATGAGCATGGTAGATGAGGGATGTGTCAAAGGTGACACCTAAGTATTTGAAAGATTCAACCTGCTGAAGTGGGGATCCTAGTCAATTGATGATGGTCATAGGGAAGTCATGAGAAGGGCTGTGATGGTGGGCAAAGATTATAGACTTCATTTTCTTATAGTTTAGGACTAAGTGGTGGTAACTGAACCATGTCTCAGATTCATAGAAGAAAGCCTGGAGGGCATGTTGGAGAGATTCAGAACTCTAGTGACTCCAGAAAATTACTACATCATCTGTGTAGAGCAACATTTTTCCAGAGCATGAGCTGAGGAGAGAGTTAAGGAAAAGGCTGAAGATGAGGGGTCCCAGGATGGCACCTTGGGGCACTCCTTAGTGGACCTGGAGGTTGTTAGAGAGAGAGTGGAATTGATTTTCACCTGCTGGGATCTGTCTGAGAAGTAGCATTTCAACCAGCTTATTGTTTCATCAGAGAGTCCCAGGGAGGGCAGGGAGGCAAGAAGAATAGTATGGTTAATGCTGTTGAATACCTTTGTGAGGTCAATGTACACCAACACCACAAGGTGACCATGTTTGAAGGCCTCATGGATGAAGGTGGAATATTCTAGGAGGGAAGTGGTGGTGCTGTGCCCAGGGCAGAAACCATTCTGTTTGGGGTACAGTAGGTGATGTTTAGACAGATGGACGATCAGCTGATCCACCACTATTTTTGAGGGCCTTGGAGAGGGGAAGGAGAAGGAAGATGGGGTGAGAGTTATTGGGGATAAACAGTCACCCCTTTTGAAAATAGGGGTGATGATAGCATGTTTACAGAGAGCAGGGAATTGTCCAAGGCAGAGGGACAGGTTCAGTAGTTTGATGAGGGGTTGTAGGACCTCCTCAAGGGCTAGACAGAGGAGCATCAGGTCAATGGAATTACCACTAAAGTAGGACTTGGCAAGGGCTTGGAAAGGAATCTCCTATCCTCCTGGACTGAGATAATATGGAGGTGAAAAAGGGGGATGTTAGAAGGTGGGCTGCAACCAGTGGTGTGATCTGGGGGGATGAAGAAGTTGGGGCGAAGGACACTACTGAGATCAGAGAATGTGGTGTTTAGGCTGTCAACAGTGGACTGCGAGTCCTGTGTTAGGTTACCATGTACTGAGAGCTGGGCAGGTGGGGTGGTGGTGGTAGTTTTCCTGTTAAGTTCTTTTATGTTATCCCAGAAATTTCTTCCTGAGCCCCAGGTGGAGGAGAGTGTCTGTTGGTAATGGGTCACCTTGGCTTGGTGAATGGCCCAGGTGCATCTGTTTCTGGCCTCTTGATAACGTTGTCTGTCTAGCGGGAGTTGGGAGTCTAAGGCCATATGCCAGAGATTATCATGGTGTTGCATTTGGTTGAGTAACTGTTGGGATATCCACGGGGTGTTTCAGCTTTTAGAGATTCATTTTGAGAAAGGGGCAAAGATGTCGCAAGTGGTGTTGAAGGTATTCATAAAGTTACATAGGGCGGTATCAATAGATTGGGTGTTCTACATGCGGGACCAGTCACAGTTAGCTAGTTAGATTTTGAAGCATTAAAGTATAACCTTTTTTAGGCATCTATGATAGGAGACAGTGGGAGGAGCAGTAGGTGCTTTATTGGACCATGAGCAGGTTACGGGACAGTGGTCACTAATGGTGTCTGGAAGTACTGAGACCTTAGCGATGTTGTTGGGATGGCTGGTGAGAATGAGGTCCAGCAGCAAGGAGGAACCCAATTTGTAATTTGGTCTTGTTGGTGATTGTATAAATTGAGTGAGGTCAAGCACAGCAACTGAGTCCTTATAGAGAGTGGAAGATGGGGACAATCAGTTGACATTGAAGTCCCCCATGGTGATCAGTTCACTGTTAGAGGGAAGCTGGAAGATACAGGACATGATTGAGGGAATGATGAGTCTCTGATTATGTGGAGGGATGTAGACAGCCATGACACATACGGTTTTACCAGGGCTACCAAGGAGTATCTTGGCTGTGAGAGTTTGGACACTGTGTTGGTTGGGGGTGAGGGAGACTGGCAGGGATTGGAGAGTGTTTCTAATGTAACGGGCACAGCAAATGCCTCTTTTACACAATCTGGGCACGATTCTAGAAGGGTGGTGCAAGTTGCCACTAAATGCAGCTTGAGCCACCTGCAACTACGACATTGACCCTGAGCCATATTCTAGAAGGGGCAGGGTCTCTGCAACAAAGTCTTGCAACTTGCGACATGTGGGTAGGTCCGCTGCACAAAGGGCTTACCTGGCCAGTATGTTGCAACCCACAGCCACAGGTCACAAGTGCACCCCCCACCCAGCAAGCCACAACAGCTGCCCCGCAGGGCTGCCCACTTCCCCTGCCCCCCAAGCCTCCAGCGATTGCCCCACAGGGCTAGCAACACTAACTGGCCCCTAAAACCCCCAGCAATTGCCATGGAGGGCTAGCCACACTAACTGGCCCCTGAAACCCCCAGCAATTACCCCACAGGGCTGGCCACACTAACTGGCCCCCGAAACTGCTGGTACGTGGGGGGCCACTAGACTACTAGGGTTTATTGGGTTATTTGCCACATTTTCAGCTGGTAACTCGGGGGGGTCGGGGCATGGGTGAGGGTCTGACAGCGCTGTTTTACAATGGGGGATTTGGGGGGCTGTGGGTGTGGGCAGCCCTACAGGGCATGTAACATAGGCATGAGGGGCCAGTTGGTGTGGCCAGCCCTGTGGGGCAATTACTGTATGGGGACATGTACAGTATGGGATTGGGTGGTATCATGCTGTGATGCTCAGTGGGGCAGCAACATGGGTGGTCTGGGCATGGGGGGCACATGGACCGGATTCTACAGGACCCTTAGAGGATGGATGTAAGTTACACCAACTAAATGCAAATGTAACTTACGTTGCTGGTTCTCCTCTGAGGGTTTTTGTAGAATTCTGACATTGGGGACTTTGTTGCTGCCCTTCTGGAATGGGGTGCAACTGCTGCCGTAAACCCCCTAGCACCATGTCGCAGGGGGTTTATGGCACAGCTGCCAGTATAACAGCTGTTCGCACAAGCCACTTTTTAGAATAGCGCAAGTCGCAACTGCTGGCGTAGGTGTTGCTACTTGTGCCATTCTACTTGGTGCAAGAGCTGTTATGCCAGGTGTAACCTTTCTAGAATTGGGGCCCCTGTCAGCATGGTAAAGGGAGTAGCCAGGTAGGTTCATGGCCAAGTCCAGGGTGTTATTTTGAGAGTCATGTCTTAGACAGAGCCAGTATGTCTGGGGAGTGCTGGGCTAGCCATCCTTGGAGCAAGGTGAACTATTTTTGCAGACTGCTTATATTTATTGCAGTAAGTTGGAGCCTGTACATTCTGTTGCTAGTGGGGAAGTGTGGGAGAGGTGGCTGAGGATTGGGGTGAACATTACCTGATAGGAGGAGGAGAGCATGCTGAAGTAGGGCTACTTTAATAAGTTAGCATTTTGAGGGTAGGGGAGGATAAGGTGGTAGAACAGGGGATAGGAATGAAGAGGTTCAAATGAGTGAGGAGGGAGGAGGGGGAAGGGTGGAGAGAGTGGGTGGAACTACTGAAGGGAGGAGTATGACCCACTCCTGCTTAGTGACCATGCAGAACATGGAGGTGGGGGGAAACTGTAGAAGTGAGAAGATATTGTGGAAAGAGTGCTTTTGGGAATGAAGAAATGTGGGCAGGCCATAGATGCACAATAGTAAGCTCCAAAAGAGAGTCATAGTGATGGGTGGCGGGGAGGGGGTAAGATACCTGGAGTAAGGGAGAAAGATGGACTGGCTACTTGGTACAGCAGTAGGGCTGCTGTCTCCAGAGCAGAAGGCCCTGGGATCAAGTTTCAGGTAGGGAGGAAGCACAATGGTACAACAAGGATATACTGCCCCCTGGTAAGGTGTGATAACCTGTTGCAGGGAAAGTGGGGACTTAGAAAAATGAGAGAAGGGGTCACATGACTAGTGACGCCAATAAAAGGAGGGTAGGCCTTGGGTGGGAGGGTGGCTGGGGAAAGTGGGGAGTCAACACAAAATGTCGACTGGTAAACACTTGCTCAGAGGATTCAGCTGGAAGGGAGTGCCAAGTTATCTTTAGGGCCTTTCCCTGCCGTCTGCTCCTGACTGTGGTTGCTGTGCTGTGTGCAGTGAGGGGTTCCAGCAGGTGGCGTAGAGGAATAGGGAACAAAGGAAGGATTAGGTTACAGGCTACTCTGGTGGGAAGCCTGGACAAAGGAAATCCCTGAGTAGCCCGACTGCATATGCACAACTTCCAGCAGGGGCCTCAAGGTCTGTCCCTGACACCAGAAGCAATGTAAGTACACCACACAGAATAAACTGCTAACTTTAAATGTAGCAATATTCACAAACTCCTTTACACTGAGCACAATTGTGTATCAAACCCTGGATTGCACAAGTAGATACCCAGACGCCCACTAGAGAACACACCATACGGCTAGCCTCTACAGTTCTGAGTGTACCCAGAATATTACCAACACGTCCGAATCAGAGTGTAACCCAAGACCCAAAACCTATTGGCTGTAGTGCTTTGAATTCTAGCCTTAAAGCTCCACTACAACAGTTAGTAAATCCTGTAGCAAAGCAGTCAAACTGAAGCTGTAAAACAGTCTGTTGTGGTGGCAAGATACTGCATCAGAGGTTCTGCTGGAAAAGTGCCTTGTTACCTTTAGGGCCTTTAGCTGCCATCGTTCTTGACTGTGGTTACTGTGCTGCGTGCAGTGAGGGGGTTCCAGCAGATGGCCTTTATGGACTTTCACTGCTGTCCACTCTTGACTGTGGTCGCTGTGCTGTGTGCAGTGAAGGTGTTCCAGCAGGTGGCCTTTAGGGCCTTTTGCTGTCGACCACTTCTGACTGTGATCACTGTGTTGTGTGAAGTGAATGTATCCCAGCAGGTGGCTTTTAGGGCCTTTTGGTGCCGTCCTCTTCTGTCTGTGGTCACTGTGCTGTGTGCGATGAGGGGGTTCCAGCAGGCAGCCTTTAGGGCCTTTCTCTGCCATCCACTCCTGACTGTGGTTGCTGTGCTGTGTGCATTCATACTCAAACATTGTATTCCGAATACGCAAATAAATAAATAAAGATATGTTTTTGCTTTATAAATCAATTTCCAATGATGACCTATGGGAATTGCTGGGAATGGAATGTAGGGACCAAACATACAAAACACGTGATCATCTCCTGCAGCTCTTGGGTGATAAATGTCATTCCCAAAAAAGACAAAAAAGATTTTCGCAAATAGTGGTTGCATTTTGGAATTCCCTTCCCTTGGAGGTAGTGGGTAGCAACACTATAAATAAATTCAAAATCACATTGGATAAGTACTGTCAAATAAATCACTTCCTTGGTTATAAATAATCTCAATGGCAAGCAATATGGATGAAAGTCTACTAGCTCTGTTACTACCTATGCTATCTATGAGGCTTACTAGTCTGTGCAGTGGTGCTTAGTATGAGAATACTTCTTGTCTAATCATGTCAATCAGAACCTTTTGACAGACTGGCAAAAATGGACTGAGCAATTGCTGCTAAGTTCTTATTTGCTGTGCGGTTTCTATAATTATATCTAGTCATCTCTCATGGGAATCTCTCATGCACCCATGTGACCCTCCTGCACCTTAAAGGGGCAATGGCCGGACATGCAGGTGTTCCATGGGAACAGTGAATATGGAGTCAAGTGACATCCATATTTTCAAAAGCAATAAAGGCAAGTGGCTCCTTGCACACTGGGGCTACACATAGTGGTGTGACAAGGAGGTAAAGGGGAAGACATACTGGCAGTGCATGCAGGACCACAGACACAGCTGTCCTGCATGCATGCACACCATGGCAGACAGTGTGGTGTACATCAGCCACCCACACAACCATGTGTCCAATGCGGGGGAGATGGAGGTCTGTGAAGCGCTAGTGAGAGTGCACAACCGGGCACACAGTATACTAGAGAGCACTGGCCAGGTACTGGTTCACAGTACTGCTGGAGTACCAGATGCTGTGACCTGTAGAATGCCTGCACTACCCCTGCTGCAGTGCACAGTGCAGAGGGTATGGTAGGCTGGTAGGGGGTGCCCTGTATCACTCAAGACATTAATGGACCTGCGAATACCACCTGAATACAGTCACTGGAGATTTCTGCAGTATGATAGCAGACCCACAGAGGACCGCACGCTACTGTATGGCACCCAGTGGTCCCAGCAGTACTTGGTGGGCTGTGGGGACTGGTTCCTGGATGGGATGTTCCACTGTGCACCACCCCTAGTCAGGCAACTATATACTATACACAGGCTGCAGGACGGGGTCGTGTTGCCAGCAGTATATGTCCTCATGCCAACGAGGGTGAAACAGGCATACACCCATGTGCTTGTAGAGGTGCACAAACCAGTCAGTAGGGCACAGCCAACATCCACCCTACTGGACTTCAAGTGGGTGGTCTGGCATGCCTGGGGTCAACATTCGAGTCCATTGCCCTCAGGGGCTGCTTCTTCCATTTCTGTCAGGCCATTTGGAGGAAGATTCAGTAGACCCCTGAGGTGCATGGCAGGTATGGAAGGGAGGAGGAATTCACCCTCAGCCTGCGGGTGCTCACAGCCCTGGCATTCATGGTCTGTGCCCATTGTCAAGGGCACCTACTGTGAGCTGCTGGAGCTGCCATTTTACAGGGAGAATGAGGAACTCCTGCAGCCGCTCCTTGACTACTTTGAGATGACATGGGTCAGTTGGCTGGTAGGCAGGCCTGAATGCAGGCACCCCCTGTTCCCAGTCATGGGCTGGAATATATACCAGCTGACACTCAATGGGCTTGCCAGGACCAACAACGTGGTGGAGGGCTGGCACCGTGGCTTCTCCTCCCAGCTCAGTGCAAGCTACCCAAGCCTCTGGTGGTTCCTGGACTTCTTGTTGGAGGAGCAGCACCTCACAGAGATCTGCATGGGGCAGCTGCAGTCCTGTTCCACCACTGCCACCCCGAAGAGGTGTTAAAGGGACCTCACCAGGTGGACAGAGGCCATCATTGCTGGGTATGGGCACTGCATAACACCTGACTACCTGTGTGGTCTTGCATTTAACTTTCAACTGCAGGTGTAGTCGGGTGTGTGTTCTGCCATGCTCCAGTGGTCCTGCATTCCATTGACCACCTGCATCTGTGGAATTAGCCCCCCCACTAGCCACCTGCTGTGGGACTCCCTCACCACCCATACACTTCCCCACTGGTACTACTCCCCCATCTGCTCTGCGGCAGATATCAGTCATCCTGCACACTCCCATGGTGCCTGCATGCTGCATGCCACCTGTGCTCCTTGTCTGACACCATCCCATCATCTGTGGCATTGGTCCACCATGTCCACCACATGGCAGCTTCTTACCTCCCCTATGCACTGGGTGCCTATCCTGTCCACCCCACTTCCCCGTCCTGCATCCCCTGGTGGTGGTGGCAGTGTTTTTTTTCTCCACTGAAGTCACGATTCTGGCACTCACTCTCCTGTCCTCTGTGCCAGTCTGCTGTTCTTGTGCTTGCCTGCGCCCTTGCAGGAGTCATGCTGCCATGTTTGCCCTCATCACATAAATCCATATTGAACATAGGCTCCCCCCTCCCTGCCACCTTTGTACTGTAATTTTCATTCTATGGTGATGAGTCTGTCTTGCCTTTCTTTAAATGGGGCAGTGCTACAGACTCATTCACCCTTCCTCACCCATCCCACACCAAGACACACTTAGAAAAACAATGCATCTTACTAGAGCAGTTTAGCCTCCATAGAAACTTGAATGTATTCAGATGCCCAACAATCAGTCATGATGACAACAGTTTGTCGTTTAGTTGGACTGATTGATGTTTCCTCAGAGAAGCAATTTGGGCCATTAAGGTTACTTGGAGGGTTATTTGATTTCTCGTTTCCTGGGTCCTTTCAGACTTACTGTTATAAAGAAGATATTTAGTCAGTTGGGGTGAACTTCTTGAGTCCCCAATCACTTCCAACCTATTACTGTATTTTGATAAAAGTCTGCAGCCATTTATTGCATTTCCATTTAATTCATTATAATGCATTTTTGGACTCAATTTTTATTTGTAGTGGGAGTTCAGTGTGGTGCTGGCTAACAACCACTGGTACTAGACTGTAAAGATGTATGTGAAAGCCATGGCCATGATACCTGTATACTATATTTAATGTCTCCAGAATTTCCACATATTTCAAGTAAAAGACATAGAAATTGAGCAGCAGTAATATTTGTATTAATCTGTTTAAATCTGCTTTTTTCATGCAAATTGTTTTAACGTACAATAGCAGGGTCCACCCTTAGTATCTTTTTATGGTCACCCAAGAAGTTGCAAAAAGTTTAAAAAATCTCTCCTGGTCCACCCTCTGCTACCACCCTCCAAGCCACGCTACTATTCATTTGTAAAATAATTTACATACTGTATTTTATTTAGTGTAATTTACAAACATGTAAATATCTGATGCATTTTGGATAGGTGATTTAAGTTCCAATTCACACCATGCCTTTTTATACAGTCCACTCCATAGTTACTTACATCAATCTAACACGTATCTTCAAACAATTATTTTGTGTGTGTCTTGCATATTTGGACCTCCCTGTAAATTGACATTGGCTTGTAACATTCTGTCCTAATATCTGGCAAGCCACAATTCTGAATTCCATTATGGAGAGCAACAGGGATGAAAGGAGGCACTGTGGGTCACCTTGGAGACTGGAAATGGCACCACAATCCACACAGGGTTTGTACATAGACCCCATCTCAGGGGAGGGAATGGATAAGGATATGATAGAAGGCATCCTTAGAATGGCATAGAAAGTGGAGATACTGTTGATGGGGGACCTGAATATGCCAGATGTTAACTGGAGCACATTTGCTGCAGCCACATCCAAGACCAGGACCATTCTCGATGCACTACAGGGGGCATGCATCAGACAGCTAGTTTTGGAACCCACTCATGAGGGAGCAATCATAGAGCTCATACTCTCAAATGGGGACAGTGAGAGGATCTCAGATCTAGAAGTGGGTAGCCATCTGGGAACAAGTTACCGCCAAACAGTGTGATTCATGATAAGCTCAGCTAGAGTGAAGCCATACAAAAGGGAGGGTACTGGACTTAAGAAGGGCTCACTTTGTCAAGATGGGAGAGTGTCTTAGAAAAAGCACTAGCAAACAGGCAAGAAGGAGGGGTGGAGCAACAATGGGGAAATATCAAAACTGCTATAACAGAGGCAACAAGCCATTGCATGAAGCAAATAAACAAATCAAAATGAAAGAAAAAGCCACTATGGTTCTCAAAAGAGGTGACAGGGAAGATTAGGGAGAAAAAGATAGCATTTAGGAAGCATAAGGAAACACAGAAGGAGCAGGACAGAGAACTGTACCAGTTAAGGCAGAAGGAAGCAGGATGGGAAGTCAGAATAGCAAAGGCCCAAACTGAGGAAAAGATAGCCAATGTGGTTAAGAAGGGGGATAAACCCTTTATAGGTACATCAGGAAGTGTAGAAAGACAAAGGGAGCAATAGTGAGGCTGAATAGAATGGACGGTGGGTGGGCAGAGAGGGACAATGAAAAAGCAGGGATACTGAATGAATACTTCTGCTCAGTATTCTCAAAAGAGGAGGAGGGGGAGGTACCTAATCCAATCAATAGAAGCACTCTGGATAGGTGGGTTGATACCAGTCCATTCACAGAAGAAAGGGATCTGAAAGAACTCCTGAAACTGAAGGCAGACAAAGCAACAGGACCTGTCATGATTTGCCACAGAATTCTAAAAGAATTAAGGGGAGAACTAGTGACACCACTGACTACCCTTTTTAACAAATCATGGGAGGATGGTGTGGTATCTGAGAACTGGAGGAAGGCAGATGTGATTCTCCTTCACAACAGTGGGAGCAAGATACAGGCAGGAAACTACAGACCTGTCAGTTTGACCTCTGTGTTAGAGAAAGTGATGGAATCACTTCTGAAGGAAAGAATTGTTGAGTACCTAGAGGTCAGTGGGGCACAGGACCCAAGGCTGCATGGGTTCACATCTGGAAGGTCATGACAGATGAATTTAATCAATTTCTTTGACTGGGTGACCAAAGTAGTAGACCAGGGAGGGGCTGTGGACATGGCCTACCTAGACTTTAGCAAGGCATTTGACACAGTCCCACACAAAAGATTAACAAACAAATTAACCAGCCTGAGAGTGGGTCCCAGAGTGGTAGTCTGGGTAAAACATTGACTGGACAACAGGACACAGAAGATAATTGCAAATGGAGTCCACTCTGAAGAAAGGGGGGTTACTAGTGGTGTACCGCAGGGTTCAGTACTGGGTCCAGTCTTTTTTAATGTCTTTATAAGTGACATTGCAGAGAGATTGGAAGGAAAAGTATGCCTCTTTGCAGATGACACAAAGATCTGCAACAGGGTTGATACACAAGGAGGTGTAGAAAGGATGAGAAGGGACTTGGCAAGGTTGGAGAAATGGTCAGAATTATGGCAGCTTGGATTCAATGCAAAAGAAGTGCAAAATAATGCACCGGGGAAACAAAAACCCTGGGGAAGAGTGTTATGGGGGGAGGTAGTGACAACAACAAACATGGAAAGGGACCTGGAGGTAATCATATCAGATGACCTTAAGGTTGGCAAGCAATGTGAGAAGGCAGTAGGGAAAGCTGGGGGGGGATACTGGGATGTATAGGGAGAGGCATCACCAGCAGAAAACAAGAAGTTGTTATCCCTCCATACAGACAGTTGGTGAGACCCCATCTGGAATACTGTGACCAGTTCTGGAGACCCCATCTCCGCAAGGACATAGGCAGGATGGAGGCAGTCCAGAAGAGGGCAACTAAAATGGTGCAGGGTCTGCAAAAGAAGCCATATGAGGAGAGACTAAAGGAGCTTAATATGTATACCCTTGAGGAAAGGAGGGGGGGGGACATGACAGAAACTTTTAAGTACCTCAGTGGAATCAACACAGTCCAAGATGGTAGTATCTTTCAGAAAAAGGAATGTGCAAGAAAAAGGGGACACAATTTGAAGACTGGGGGGGTGGCTCAGGGACAATGTGAGGAAGTATTTTTTTTTCACAGAGAGGGTGGTGGATGCGTGGAACAGCCTTCCTGAGGAGGTTGTGGGGTCTAAAACTGTGGGATAATTCAAGAATGCATGGGACAGACATAATGCAATTCTTTTGGGGGGGTAGAAAGAAATAGGCTGTTGGTTAACTAGTATCTGTAGCTTATCCTGTAGGTAGGGAAATGGGCAGCCTAGGTGAGCCAAGTGGTCCTTATCTGCCATCAAAGTCAATGTTTCTATGTTAATAACAAATCTCCCAGTGCTATCAACCATTTTAACTTTTAGCATAATAAATTAGTTTACAAGGGATTACAGCTACACACTGCCATAATTATTTGAAAGAACAGAATTACAAAAAAATATGCTCATCTTAAGGCAAGTGAAAGTTGCATAATGTTTGGTTAAAACTAGGCACTGACCCATTTAATAGGCAACCATCTCTGCTCTAACACTTTTAGTGTTGACTTCCCTCCCAACCCATCCTCCACAAACCACCCGTAAGTGTGATTTAGAGACCTTCTTTCACACTCACAAAGGATATGAATGAAATAATGAAGCGCTCCCATTATGAAACCTGATTGGCTGCTTGTTAGCCAATGGTGTGTTACTATAGGATCACATAATTATTTCATTCATAACCTTTGTGATTGATGAAGAGAAAGCTGCTCTACCATTGCACCCTTTTCAGTCCAGAGGCAAGAGAGTGGTGCTTGAAATACTTAAACTGCTGGTTTGGTGGCTGTTTTCAGTCCCATTAAAAAACAGATTTGCAACAGGTGGTGTTCTAAGTGTGCAGGGTGTTAAAAAAGCTTTTTGTTTATTTATATTTGTGTGTGATTTTATATTAATTTATGTGAATGGGAACAATAAATGGAAGTGTGATCTGGTGGTTAACGTATCCCCATGTGTGATAAAATAGTAGCCACTGTCAGTCTGGCTCACCATAACTGACACATTGAAACTTATCTTTTCTTGATTCATCAGGAACAGGAAAATTATGCCAGCAGTATCCTGTTAGCAGTAAAGTACAGGTAATTTGCATAACACAGCTCAAGAAGTATAAAGCCTGCATAAGTTTAAGCCCTGGCGTATGTGCTGTTTGTTTGGGGGGTTTGAGGCAACAGAGAAACAGAAAACATGAAATGGGGTGGTATTCATTTAGAATGGAAAGATTACTTCAGCATAGAATCCTTCAACATCTTCAAAATACCGGAAACTTTGATATTACTCAACATGGTTTTACCAAGGGAAGATCTTGTATGAGTAATTTAGTAAACTTCTTTGAGCCAGTTAGTAAAGCATTAGAGGAAGGTCTGTCAGTGGACATTATTTATCTGGACTATGAAAGGCCTTTGATACAGTTTCACATAAGTTATTGTTTCAACAACTTAAAAAACTATTAATTTTACCTGTTTATCATTCAATGGATGCACTCATGGTTAAACAATAGAAAACAAAGGGTGGTCTTGAGAGGATGTAAATCTGAGTGCGGTTTAGTTAGCAGCAGCGTACCACAGGCGTCAGTTCTAGGACCAATAGTATTTAATATCATGATCTCAGATATGCAAGTAACAAATAGTATTTGGTTACAAAAATATGCTGATGACAGCAAACTTGGAGCCATCGTAAATGATGTTAGATCTGTTGATGTACTTCTGAATAACTTAAATAACATATTCTTGGGCTACAGATCATAAATTAAACTTTAACATTACAAAGTGTAAAGTAGTGCATCTTGGAATAAACAACCCATCAGAAAATTACTTTATAAACAATACTCAACTCGAAGTAACTACATCAGAAAAAACTTAGGTGTTACTATCACAAACAAATTAAAATTTAATCATCACATAAATGTCACTGCAAAAAAGTGTTACAGAATACTAAGATGCATACTGAAGAATATAAAAAGTCATGAACCTGAGGTCCCGTTACCCTTGTACACATCCTTAGTGAGATTACATATTGAGTATGGTGCCCCTTTCTGCACACCTGTCACAATTAGAGACTTGACAACTTATGAATCAATATAGCATAGATTGACCAAATCAGTAGTTAAGGTAGTGCACCTTGACTATGGGAATATACTCAGAAATTTAGGACTATATTCACAACAATATAGATTTTTTAAGGGAGATATGTGTTGGGCCTGTATTTGTTATTATTATTGTAAACACTGTTCAAGTTAACTGGATAAAAAAAGGGTGATCAGATCAGTCAGATGCCAAAGCAAGTCGTATGTATGGGATAAGCAGAGATATGCTGAACTAATCCTTGAAACAAATTGTTTAATGAAACATCCTTCAGTAAAATATACTAGATCACATAATCTTAAACTATATGCTGAGACCTGTAAAACCACACGTAGAAAACAATTTGTCACTCAGAGAGTGCCAAACACGTGGAATTCCCTTCCATCACATGTTGTCTTGAGTCATAGTATTGATTCTGTTAAATATGATTTGGATTTGTTTATGGAAGATAAGAAGTATCATTACCATCATTAGTCAAATGATGGCAAGTTATATCTGTAAGTACCATCACCATTACAAAACCCATCAAACTCCAAAACCCTTTACATTTACTGAATAGGTTTGGATGTAAGCTGCATTGTCCATTCTCAACCACAAAGCAAACCCTCCCTCAATTGACAGTTGTCATGGTGACTGATGGTTCCCTATCAGACACAGTAACTGCTATTAAGGACTCACTAATGTCTGATAGTAAGGCTGTCCAGGTCCCATCTAGAGCACTTCCCGTACTCTATAACCCTGACCACTATCTAAATATTGAAAAATAAATAAATAAAACAAAGCATAGCCTGTATTTGTTATTATTATTGTAATTTTTAAGGTGTGATGTTCATGTACTGCATAAAAGAACAGTATTTTTATATGTGTACAGTAGTTTAATTTCCAAGGTGCTAACCTTTACAGTAGACAAGGTACTGGTGTGGGATACTACCATAAAATGTTATAATACATGTACCATACCTGTATTTTTATACAGTATATGCAAGATTATAAGTATCAGCTATGACACAGAATGCTGGGACAAAACATGAGTTTCTACAGGTTGCTGTACATTTTAGTATTGAACTTTGCATATTGATAACATGTCATTTATGAAGTGCAGTACTGTCTTTTTCACAAAATGAAACACTTGCAGTATCTGTATGCAAGTGTTAACCAGATCTTGGTTTGCAGTGGTCCAGATCTATTATCTCTGCATTTCTAGTTTGGTCTGTGTCTCTAGTCTGAATGTGCCAGAGATGTTAATTTTTAGGTTAAAATGTGTTAAGTAGCTGAGATGTCTATGTCTGTCTCCAAGGCGTATTAACAATGCTTGTGACAAAATTATGTGTACTTTGTGAGGTGCATTGGGGCATGTATCTAGCCAATGTCAAAATGAAGTTGTGTGCAATCTATGTGGGAATAAAGGGCACACATATAATAACTGTAAACTAGCTGCTCATTCTACAGTAGGGCAAGAAGATCTAAAAGAACAGAGGCTTTGGATAGCAATAGCACAAAGGGAAAAAGTGAAGCAGAACATGAGAGAGTCAATAAATCAGAGGGAAAACATTATAAAGAACAAGAAAAACTAAATAAAGTAAAACCATTTCTCCTTCCAGAAAACACTGAGTCTGGAACAGTAACTCCTGCAAATATTGGAAATGATAGGGACATGCTTATAGGAGATGGAAACAAAGAGCAAACTGAATTGAGGATACAAATTACAGATGAAAATTCAAGACTCAATTCAAGAGAAAGAACAATGATGAATTGTAACCAGGAGGAGGCAGAATTGGTAGCAGCCTGCCTCCAAAGTCCCTAACATTTCCACCTGTAACAAGTATCAACCTCTATCAGAGAAAATAGAAAGTTCTGAAAATGAATCTGAGGCAGTATCAGGTGACTCAGGACAAAAAGAGTTACAGTCAGATTCAGATTCGAGTGACTTAGGCAAAAACAGAGATCTGAGTGCTAAATGTTGGAGTAAAGTTATCAGGAAAAAGACAGGGCAAGGGATGAAAACAAAAAAGAACTTAAAACCACTGTAGATTTTTTAAACTAAATCCTGAATCCACAACTGAAGTTATTAACCATAAATGTTAATAGTATAAAGAATGACGGTAAAAGGAGAAGAGTTTTCTCATACTCAGAAACAAATAATGTGGCTATCATTTTTTACTAAGATACAAGGCTGTATACCAGTAAAGAAACAGGGAAAGCAGGGGTAGAATGGTATTCTGGAGTTTTACATTGGTCCATAGATATAGAAAATTGTACAGGTGTAGGGATATTATTCACTATTTCAGTAAATATTATAAAGAAATTGGATTTAGTTCCAGGTAGGGTTTTATTATTAGATATGAAATATAATGGGGATTATTGTAGGCTAATTAATATTTATGCTTCATAGAAAAAATCTGAGAGAGTTGCTATATTTAGTTTAATACATCCGTATTTATTTTCATTGCAAAATATTATATGGGGGGGGACTTTAACTGCAGGTTAACTAGTAAAGACAGGGGTAAAGGAATTACAACACAAAAAATATACAGCTATATGAATTATCTACAGAATACAATCAATATGGCTGGTTTAGTTGATGCATATCATAAAGCAAATCAAAAAACAGTACCTACGTATCAGACGGGAAATATAGCTACCAGAATAGATTTCTTTTTTTAAATAAAACATTACCAATTCAATTGGTTAAAGTGGAAGCAGTAGAATCTACTGATCATAAAAAGCTATATGTTTTAATAGGTACAGCTGAAAATAAGTTAGGCTCAGGATTATGGAGATTTAATTCCTCTTTGTTTCAGATGGAAAGTATAAAGCAACAAATTTTATATTTTATTTGTAAAAAAAACTTTATTTGAAGTGTACGAGAATCCATTCTTATGGTGGGAAGGGGTCAAAACAGATCTTAGACAGTTACTCATAACATTAAGAAAAAAGGAAAAGATTCTGAAAAAATAAAATATTAGACATATCGAAAACAACTGCAACAATTAATGTCATTAGCTCAGACCACTAAACATAACTATAATACACAAATAAAAAATATGCAACAATTAATGAAATAATTTCATAACAAACAAACAGAATCCTAAAAAATGCAACAAAAATATGGAACTCAAGGGACATTAGACACAGTGTGCCCGTTTTTGAGTTGTGCAGAAAGAACAAAGAAAAAACAGATGGATGCAATAATGGATGTTGAGGAAACTGTACATACAAAACCGCTCGCTATACCATAGTAAAAGTAGCATCCAGTTATTTGCAACAGTTATATAGATAACATTCTAGTGAAAGTGAGAGATTTTCTAAATTATTTCAATTGATATCTATGCCAGAATGTCCAATGGAAACACTAAATTCTCTTACATGACCAATAGAACCAGAAGAAATAAGTCAGGTATTAATACAATTGCAAAATAAGAAAGCATCAGGTAAAGATGGTCTAACAGGAGAATTATATAAATTTATAGGATCAGAAATATTAAATGAATTAGCAGCAGTATATAATTACATTTTATTAAAAAAAGTTCTCCCATTGGATATGAGTATAGGTATAGTAACATTCTTATATAAAATGGGGGGAGGATATAGATAATTGGAGGCCAATTAGTCTCTTAAATATAGATTGTAAACTATTGGTGACAATATTAAATAACAGATTGCTTTCAGTAGCATCAATTGCAATATCAACAGCTCAATCCTATGCTATTCCAGGAAGAACAATAACAGATCAGTTATTATTCATTAGAGAGGTAACAGAAGCAGGACATGTTCAAGATTACATACTATCACTAGACTGAAACAGAGCATTTGATTCAGTAAATCACTCTTTTTTTATGGCAACCACTTTTGAATTATGGGATCGCAAGTATATTTTTGTCATGGACACAAACATTGTATAACAATGTGGTTGCAATACCATTGATAAATAGTTATATGGGAGCAATGGTGCCAATCAAAAAAGGGGTTAGGCAGGGATGTCCGCTCAGACCATAACTTTATGTATTCAGCATAGACCCATTGATCAGACTTCTGAATGATATTAGATTTATTACACCAATATCTACATCAACACAAACACTTCCTTATACTGCTGTGGCATATGCAGGTGATGTATATTTTTTGGTAACCAGTGTAAGTTCAGCAGAAACAGCAATACAAATTTGCGAGGACTATAGCAAAGCAGCATGTGTTTCATTAAACACAGAGAAATGCAAAGGAAGATGGTTGGAGAATCCTACACACACAGATGCAAGTGGCAGGGATTTCAATAACAAACCAACCCTTAAAAATATTAGGGATAGAATATAGTGCTCCTAGACAAGATTTATATAATTGGGATAAAACAATAAAACATGGAAATGAAATGGTTAACAGGTGGAATGAATAAGCTGAAGAGAGTTTATTTAATTAAAACATACTTGCTCCCCTTAAGCACAGTTTTTCATAAGCACAGTTTTTCCTCCCCCTAAAGAAAGGGAGGCAACAATTTTTAGTTTATTTTTTCAAGCAAGTTGGTACAACAGATTAAACCATATTAAACATAATGTGCTGTATATACCAAAACAAAAATGAGGGTTAAATGTGGTCAATCCAGTTCTATTTCTTTTTTTGTCATTTTGTATACAATTTAAGGACAATAAGTATACAACAGGAAAAAAGTTGGACCAAGTATGTTATCTAATGCTATTAAAGCATGGTATTCAGGGTGAGATAATGGGACATTAAAAATATTTTAAACAGTGAAATCTGCACCACAGTATCTTAGAGAAACCTTTGTGAGGTTTAAACGATGGAGCATAACAAGTATGATGATCAAAATAAAAGCTAAGAAACAGTATCAACAAATTATGAACACATATTTTTCAGAGCAGAAACCGTTTGTTAATTGTCCAGATGAATATGTATCAAGCATACAAAAGTTAAATGCAGAAAGGAGAACACCAATGAAATATAAATATATAGAGCCAGATATTCAAAACTTTGCCCCGAGGCTAAATTAGCACTGCCCGGTGGGCAAACTTAGCCCGGAGCACAAAGCAAGCCATATTCAAAAGGAATTGCCCAGGGCAAACAGCTTCTGAATATAGCATGGGAATGAGGCCGGGAAAACTGGGCTGGGAGTGCAGGGCAAACTTAGCCCTGGAATAAGACAGCTCTGAATATGGCAATCAGGAAGTGCAAACCACAACAGCAGCACAGTGCACAGTGATGTGAAGGTAGGTAGAGGTGAACTATATGGCCAATGTGTGCGGACCCAGTACAGCTGCAGGCAGCAGCGTATGTGAAAGTACAGTGTGCAAAACTGTAAAATATTCCCCAAACTGTTTGCGCAGCACTAACACATTTGTGCAGGTTTAGCGCAGGGTTAAACCATTAGTCCAGTGCAAACACATTTGCCCGGTGCTAAAGTTTGCCATATTCAAAAGTGACATGTAAATCAGCCTACTTAGGTAGTCTGTGGGCAAACATCCAGATTGGCATCTCATTATGCCCTGATTTGCATGCAGTTTGCGCTAGGCTAACTGTTTAGCCCTGTGCTAAACCCATGCAAATGTGTTAGCACTGCGCAAACAGCTTGGGGAATATTATACAGTTTTGAACACTACTTCCACATGCACTGCTGCCTGCAGCTATACTGGGACAACATATCATAGGCACAGATGGTGGTGGTGCTGCATACAACTGTCACACTGTAGGTCATGCTACAGTGCACAGTAGATACTACAGTAGCAAGGGGGCCAGTAGTGTGTGGACACAGCAATGCCTATGGTGTAGGGCAGTGATGATGACTGCACTATACACAGTGAGAGGCCCAACCTACAGTTGTTTACTGACAGTGGACATTACTGTTGCGCTGTTGTGTGACCCACAGATGCTGCACCTCTGGCATGGGATGCTCACAGTGACATATACATGTCCGGCTTTGTGTGCTGGTGCAGTTGTACAGCTGTGCAGTATGTGGCTGGGGGGGCATATATTATCTGAAAGGCGCACTGGTGTTGGGGTATTCCCAATTCTGGCCCATGTGCACTGCATGATATGTCCCAGCCTTGTGGCCACACCTGGTCTGTGGCACAGCCTGGCCACCCATACACTCTCCCCTCAACATCCTCCATGACCACAGTGCTGCATGTGTGTGATGGCATCTGTTGGTGTCCACAGAAGTGTGGTCCGCAGGTGTGGGCTGTATGGCCACACTGCCATGCTGTCCAATGATGGCAGGGTTACCACTTGCTGCCTGGCATAGCTGGGACTGGTGGCAGATGATGGCATCATTGTGATGCCATCTGCTAGCAACATGCTTCCTCTATGTTTGGCTTTGTCTATGTGTCATATTTATTTGTTAGGGTCGTGCAAAACCCTCACAAAACCTGCACAAACTCCATGCAAGGCCATAGTGTCGCTCAAAGCTGATTGCCCAGGGTTAAGACAAGCTTTTCCTCGGCGCTAAGTGTTGCACTAAGTTGCGCAATTTTGCACAGCGCTAGTCACTGAATATAGCATTGTGCCTGTATTCATGCCAGTTTGCCCCTTGCATACATTATGATTTTGCCCGGTGCTAATGCAGTTTGCCCACATTATTTTGCCTTTTGAATATAGCTGACCCGTGCTAATCCCGCGCTAAACCTGTGCAAATGTTTTTTGCCTGGAGCAAAGTTTTGAATACCTGGCCCATAATGTGGTAATGCTGCCATGAAAAACTAAATGTTAAAGCAAATCAAAAACATAGGATGGTGGAAGAAAGAAATTGTTCAAGACTATAATGTGTCACAATGCCTGAAACAATGAAACATTTATTTCTTTTGTGTTCTTATATAAAATATTTTTGGCCATAGGTAGCATTACAATGGGAAAATGAAGTCTTTGCTAAAGTAACTTATGAAAATTTAATATAAGGAATTTATGGGGCTGAATAGAAGCATTAGGAAAGTACTTTACATATAATATTCACTGTATTTAAATGGTACGGTATGTTTGGAATACTCATTGTTTATTTACTCTACAACAAAAACAGGGTATGTTGAACTTTTAAATTACATTACAAAAGAAATCCAAAATATATATTATAAGGAGAAAACTGAACAAACCGAACAGTACATATGGAGGATGTGGAGGAACTTGCCTTGAGTAACAAATTCAGATGTACCTATTGCTTAAGAATGTTAACTAAAAGAAAAAAAGATAGTTTTTGTCATGATCCCTAAAGTATTTGTAATATAGTATATGTTTGCGTTTGGTATAATTTTTCAATAAAAACAAATTATCCTACTCTTTTTGAGAAGTGCCATGGGATCTTTAACATCCACCTGAACAGGCAGATGGGACCTCAGTTTAATGTCTCATCCAAGAAACAGCACCTCCCTCATGCTGCACTACAGTGTTAGTATTGGGATTTAACCCAAGTGCCTGGTATGGGCTAGAACCCACAGCCTTCTGATCTCTTGGTCCTAGAAGGAGCTTTCATTGGGAAACCATCTGTGTGTCTTTCTTGGTTACCAAATGTTTTAATAATAATAAAATAATATTTTTGTTGTATATTCTAAGATCTAGGCAACATATTTTAATTGATCTGAAATGGCATTTTCAGATTTGGTGGATGCTAAACAGAATGGCAAGCTCAGGAAAGTGCTTTATTTATGAAATTAAAGGCAATGCCTGTAGCGTTGTCCCCCAATTCTGCAGAGATCACAGTTCCGAGTCCAGCGCACCTTAGACCACTCAGTAAAAAAAAAACACAAGAGCAGGGGAGCACACCATGGAAATAGCAGTTGGATGATAACCAATTGGAATAGGCAATTAGCAACAACATTTTGAAGCTGAAGTATGGAGGGCTGGTAAAGTCAGGAACCAGTTCCAATCAGTTTTCCTGTGACCACAAATTCCACAGTGTGCTGGATATCCAAATATACCACCAATCAGGTGGGTGAGTAAAATTTCAGTTGATGGGAGACTATTGGGCATACTGACACTCAGAGATTTTACAAGCATCTATTTCCTCCCTAAGTCTTGCTTTTTTATTTAAAAGATTATGATATGGTGGCAAGGGGAATAGAAACATAGAAACATAGAAGTTGACGGCAGATAAGGACAGCAAGGCCCATCCAGTCTGCCCATTTCTTTTTCTACCTTATAAATGTGCCATCGGCCTTTGCTCTGTCAGTGGCCTATCTATTCATAGTCATTTGTATTGCTCCCTTATGCCTATCCCATGCCTGTTTGAAGCCCTGCACTGTATTCATAGCCACCACTTCTTGTGGTAAGCCATTCCATGCATCCACCACCCTTTCTGTGAAAAAGAATTTCCTCACATTCCCCCTTAATCGGCCTCCCTCTAATCTCATGCTGTGTCCTCTTGTCCTGCTATTTTTCTTATATTTAAACATGTTAGACTCTTTCACCTTGTTAATGCCCTTAAGGTGTTTGAATGCCTCGATCATATCACCTCTTTCCCTCCTTTGCTCAAGGGTATACATATTGTATCACCTCTCTCCCTCCTTTGCTCAAGGGTATACATATTGTATAATAGGAGAATAGGGGAATAGGGGACAAGGATACAATACCTGTACATCAGCAATACAAGCAGCAAATATAAAATAATACAAATATAATATTTAAACAATATTAACAATGCACACAAGTATAGGAAGTTATAGGGCTCTCAAAACAGCAGCTGATGAGTAGATGCTACTACAGGTAAATCCACTGACTTCAATTTATGAGCAAATTTGGCTCAGTGGTATTGTTAGAACAGGTACTGTAGTTTGAACAGATAAATTATTGACTGGATTGTAAAGTATTGTGTTGTTTGAATCCCCCCTTCCCCATAAAACTCCTAACTCGCATTTCCCTTTCATGCTTTTTTAAATTATGCTATGGGTTTTAGGTAACATTGGATAAGAGGGGAGAGAGAGAAAAAGAATTTGAGAGCAATAGCAATCATAGAGGGTGAGAAGCTGTGTCTGGGCACACTAGAGGGAATATGAATGCTTAAAAAAGAAGACACTGGGAGAGCAATCATGTTTTTTTTTTTTTGAACAGTGATCTAATTTTGGAAACCACAACTCACTGATAGTTGAATTACTGTTTGAGTAAAAGCAGGTGTATGGTGTGCAAGTGGCTTACTGCACTCTGATATATTATTGTGCTCTGCCTGATCCAATTGCCATTGGATGGTTAGTTTGGCAGTTCAGTAAATACAATAATGGAACAATGGAACATGTTTAAATGATACATCAGATCATGTCATTACACTGTTAAGGTTGAAAATGCACACAAACTTTCACAAGCCAGCATTACATTTTTGTGGAGTATAGAAGATTACCTTAGACTGTCTGTAAGCAATCGGTAGATGGCACATTACACTAAGGCAATAGATGGAAGGTAAAACCAATGATATTTACAAAATGCTGTGTCTCTACATAAAGATCTATTTTTTAGAAATTTATTTATGCATTCATTTGCTTTTATTCAAAATGAAAATCACTAAAATTTTCTCTGAAGGGAAGAAATCTTTAATCTTTAACAAACTTAAAAGAACAGATGTTCTCACAACATCAATTTAGAGGGATGGTCATCAGGCACTGATAAGTCCGAGTGGTGGTAGATGTATCATACTTTGCATAGGAGGAGACAAAGTGGACTGTAATGTCTGCATTTACAGTAGATGCAATATCTGCCAGTTGGATATTATTTTCATTATGAAAGTTCACAACTTAACTAACTAGATTAATTAGGTGTGACATTTTTTATCCCAATATGTTAGTGCTTGTTTTTATTATGTGTATACTCATGACATTATTTAAGGAGGCATGTGTATGCTCATGACATTATTTAAGGAGGCATACAACCATCAGATTTAAGTAATGAGACGGGCTAACAGAAAATAGAGATGACCACCCCCTTCCTACACTAGTGGTAGCCGTTGCAGGCAGATGAAGCCATATAGGTGACAGACTGCAGTTAGTCAGAATGGACTGTTTTTGTTGATTAAATAAAATACTGTATAGCATGCTGGCAAATAAGAGGTCAATTTTAATGAGATGTACAATGTCCATACAACATAATGTAATGCCATTTAGAACACTGGTTGTCAGTTAGTAGCAGGGTTCTCCTGAATCAGACTGGCTTACCACTCTTTTCAAACCCCTGTAATGTTGTGCCATAATTGCTCTATTCATTAAGGAAGAATGAATTAATACATGGAGCACTGAATTCACTGTATGTTTTTTATCTATTTATAACTAATGGAAATATAAACCTCCAAAAGTATTTGCTGACTGATTTCCTTACAGATCAGCCAAACAAGGCACAAGAGTAACAGAACTTATTAAGTGAATCCCTAATGAACAAAACAAGCAAACAGCTAATTTCCTTCAGTTTATTTTGATTGAATGCCGGACATTCTATCTTCTCCACTGTTTACTGATGCCACACGGGGAGTAGGGGAGGAGGGATGGTGCTGATTTTTTTTTCATTATTCTCATTATTCTGTTTTCCTGCAAAAAAATTGTCAAGTGTGCTGAAGCATTTAAAAATATACTGGACATTAAGAAAGCAGGGCTTAAGGTTAATTGCACTCAGTATCTTTCTATTGTCTATCCCATCAGGGTAAATGGGCATAACACTGTGCTTCACCTTCCCTCAAAGTGGTGACTTTGGGCAGCACAGTAGGCTACCTGCTCAAGTCAGAATCGGGGCTCAGAAACCAGTGGTATGTTTGAAGTTTCAGCATACAATCATGGGGAAATTAAAAGGCATAATTTCACAAAGAACGCTCCCAATGTAAAAATTGGAAAAGTAAAACGGGTGGCTCCATTAACAGTTCTGTACACCCTAGTGGTTACAAAAACTGGATATGACATTTAGTTCTTTGCGAGTGTTGTGGGAATGTCTCTTTATTTTACTGGGTGTTTAATGAACTGAAATACTAAAACCAAATCATGGTTTATGGGTGATCGGGACTGGAAAGGGGTGGGCTACTGATGACAGGGGCCGGACACTAAATCTACCGAAAATGTATTTATTTCAATTAAAAAGAACATGTTAACAAGATCACAGAAGGGGACAAAGGGAATGAATGTGTGACACAGCACCACACTCCTAGTTTAACATGGAGAAGACAATTCTCTGTAGAAACATAGAAACATAGAATTTGACAGCAGATAAGGTCCGCTTGGCCCACCTAGTCTGCCCATTTCCCTACCTAATAGATAAGCTGCAGATCCTAGTTAACCAACAGCCTCCTTCCTCCTACCCCTCACTAGAATTGCCTTATGTCTGTCCCATGCATTCTTGAATTCCCCCACAGTAGAGGAGGTCCCCTAAGTGGCCGCTGTCAGTTTCCCGAGTCACCTAATCCAGTAATGTTATTAGATTAATCTGACATGACCTACCTGCCACAAAGCCACGCTGCCTATCCTCCTGGAGGCTGTTCTTTTCTAGGTACTCCACCAAATCCTGCTTTATTATGGTTTCCATAAGCTTCCCCACCACCAAAGTGAGGCTGACTGGGTGGTAGCTGCCAGCCACCTCACAGCTCCCTGCCTTGTGGAAGGAACCACGTCTGCTTTTCTCCGGTCCTTCAGCACTACTCCCAACAGTAGTGAACTGTTGAACAAATGTGCAAATGAACTTGCCAACTCCCCGGCCAGTTCTTTTGGCACTCTCTGGTGATTGTCTGGTGACTCTTTGGCCTCAGTGATTTATCATCCCTGATTTTTTCCAGGGCCTCCTTAACCCTGCTGATTGCGATTGATGGTATGTCCATTTGAGAGACCCCTTTTACCTCTGCCGTAATACCACTGTCTGGTAAAGGGCCTATGTGTTCCTTGGTGAAAACAGAGTAGAGAAAGTTATTTGCAACAGTGGCCTTTTGCTTGTCTTCCTCTATTATTCTGTCTCCACATCCTTAAGTCTGACTATTCCTCCCCTTTTCCTTCTTTTTTGATGTATGTATGTATGTATATATATATATATATATATATATATATACATATATATAAAATAAACATTTTTTACCTGCCTTAACTCCCTCTGCCAGCCTACGCTCTATTGAGACCTTGGATGCTCTAACTGTGCTCTTCACTTCCTTATTTTTCTGATTGCACACTTCCCATTCTACATGGTTCTTTCAAATTTCCTAAACGCCTCTCTTTTGTTCCTAATTGCTGTTCTGACTTGGTTAGTGAAATACATGGGGTTTTTAGTTCTGTTCTGTTTAGAAACTGCCCATATGCACATCTTGGTAGCCTCCAATATGTCATGTTTTTTTGGTCCCACATGTCTTCTACCTCTTTAAGATACACTTCACCAGGTTTCCCCTGATCATTTCCCTTCATTTTGCTGAAGTTAGCCCCTCTGAAATTTAAAACATCTGCCAAGGACTGTGATTTTACTGCCCAAAGTCCAATACAAGCCACACAGAGTTGTGGTCACTTTTGGCCAGAGGCTCCCTAATCCTGGTGACACTTACTGTCTTGACTTTGTGAGGACCACATCCAGGATAGTGTCCATTCTAGCAGGATTGCTAACCAATTGTGCAAGTAGGCAATCTTGTAGGACATCAACCACCTTTTTACTTTGGGAAGAACCAGCCACTGGGACATCCCACTTAACATCTGGTATGTTTAGATCCCCCACCACAACTGTTTCTCCTTTTTAAATCACACATCTGATTTCCCCTAGAAGCTCATCATCCCTGCCCTCTGTTTGTCCCAGTGGTCGGTATACTACCCCATGTAGATTTTTTTCCTGATTCTGAGCTAAGCTGAACCCACAGGGTTTCCACTCCCTCTTTTCTATTGCAGTCTACTGAGATGGCTGTAATCCATTACCTCACGTACAGTGCAGCCCCTCCCCTATGCCCTCCCTTCTGTCCTGCCTGAATAAGATGAAGCCTGGAACCAATAGGTCCCCATCATTCTTCTCCAAGGCCCACGTCTCCTTAATAGACACTGGGTATATTCTGGACTCTGCCATCAATGCCTGTAGGTCAACTGATTTGTTGCCCAGGCTTCTACTATTGATACATACCCCTTTCCATTGTCCAGTTTCCCTGTTTTTTCTTCCTGCCTTTGATTTCACCTTCGGGGATGTTGCTGCATAGCCCCTTGTTTCATCCCTTGATTTTTTTCTTCTGATTCTTGCTTGATCCCTTCAGTCATGAGGGAGAAATTCATGCTTGTGGGGATGTGACTGCTAAGTTCTTATCAGCAATGCAATCTCTGATAGGTATACTAGCATTAGACACCCATGATCTAGTTTAAATGGTCAAGATGAATATCAAATTTCTGCCCCAGTGTACTCACTACTTCCTTGGTGAGATGAAGTCCATCAAATTTGAAAAGCTTTCTCTCCCAGAAGTTTCCCCATGTGTTTATGACTCAATATCCTTTCTTTTGACACCATTCTTGCAACCAAATGTTAAATTCCTCTATCTCTATCTCTTTGTTCCTGATTATGGCCTTATAATCTCCTTTGCTCCAAACTGGGAGGATCTCTGAGAATGTCAGGGATATTGTCTGAGCCTCCAACCTCTCCCCCAGTTTAATGAAGTTTTTCTTAGTTTCTTCCACCGTCTGTTCTGATAGGTCATTTGTCTCAAGGTGAATCAGTACATTGAGTCCTTTCTCCACATTGTCCACAAGCCTGCCAATACATTTGGTGTCTCAGTATGTTGATGCTCCTGGGAGGCATTTAACTGTTACTTTAAGCTGCATACCTTTCCTTAGGTGGGACTCAACTCCTCTGATCATTGAGTCCTCCAGCACAAGTACTTGCTTGCCTCTGGATATTTGATAATTTTTCTTGCTTCTTTCAGCTGTTGTTCCCATGTTCCATCCACCATGCTCAACCTTGCTGCCTCTGGCTGTATTTTGTCTGATCTGTCTAGTCCCTCTGACCCATTCTGGATCCTTTCTTGATGAGCCAGGATCCTGCATATTCTCCAGGGGTTCACTGTTGAAATGATATTTGCTCTTGCATTGTCCATCCTTGTAATTCCCCCCTCAACCCACCACCTTCCACTCCTCTGAGCCAGTGGGTCTCTGGAGGTGAAGATGTGGGGGGAAGGTTGTAGTCTGGTATAGCTGTTGATGCAGGTAGGCTCTGTTTCTCCACATCACATCCAGCTGACATCTCAGGTCACCCTGTCTTCTACATATAGGAAACTGACTAATCCTTCCAAGCAGTCCTCAGAAGATGAGGGCCCTGCATTCCTGGCAACTTACCACCTCTATCCAGAAAAAAAGAAGAAAAAAAGATACAGTATGTGTGTATATATATATATATATATATTATGGTAGAGAAGCCATTTACATGTTAAACCTAAAATTTTGCACCTTAATAACTTTGCAACTGTTCAATGGATTTGCCTGAAATTTGGAATACATGATCAAGAACCATACATCTTGGGATCTGCCAACTTTTGCATTGTTCAGATATACAGCTGTGGAGTTATTAAGTGTGATCTGCGTGCACGTTTATGCTTTTTTAGAATTCTTTGCTTGTCTCTACAGGTCGCACAGTTTGCGTAACCAGTCCAAAATCTTCAGGAAATGTGTGGCCGGGGTCCCCGATGTGCCTTTAGAAGATTTCGTGAAAAAGTATTAAAAGGTTCAAAAGTTATTCAAAAAACAATTTCCCATTATAAGTCAATGGGAAAAGTTAACAAAAAGTTCGACAGTGTCGCAAATGCAGGTTTTAGTTTTGCAAATGGCCCTTTTACTGTTGCAAATCTACCATTTTGTTTTCAGTTGGTCATCAGAAAAATGCTTGGCATTTAAATTTGGGACCCTGTAGTAACCCAATTATTTTTGTATTCACCTAGTCAGACCCTGAGGATGCTAGGCATGTCTTTATTTTGGGGTAAAACACCCCAGAAATATGTTTTTCAAATTTCTGGGAAAAGTATTTTCGCATTTGTGACAGTGTCGCATGAATTTGTGAAAGCTTTCGCAAAGTTCGACAGTACTTTTCCAGGCTGTGGGAAAATGACAGCAATTGTTTGCCACCCTGCTGCAAAAGAATGGTTTGGTCTTTTGGGCTGAAATTTGGAAGGAATGCAGCCAACATCTCACAGATGTGCCTTTCAGTGAAAAAATATTACAGGGCAGCAAAGTTATGGCACTCCAAAGTTGACACTTTTTCCCATAGGATAACATTATGGCATCCGCCACATTACAGGAATTCTTTGCTGCCCTGCTGCAAAATGATGATTTGGTCTTTTGGGCTGACATTTGGAGGGAAGAAAGCCAACATACCACAGATGTGCCTTTCAGTGGTTTGGTGAAAAAATATTACAAGGAGCCGAAGTTATGGCACTCCGAACTTCTCTTTTTTCCCATAGGATAACATTATGGCATTCGCCGTGCCTTTCAGGGCCCGTATCTCGGAAACTGTGCAAGATATGGACTTTTCATCAGAAAAATGCTTAGCCCCTTAATGGGGGCTAAGCACAAAACTAGCCAGGAAAGTCATTAATCATATGACTTTTACATTTTTTTCTGCGTCGTATAGTTTCTGAGATATAAGAAATTTAGTATTCCAACTCCTCATTTTCTGCTCCAAGACCCATTATTATGCATACATTCTTTGTACTCACTGTCTTTCTCTATGCAGCTATTGGGGAAAACCAGCCTGTGTGTTACTGTTACCCTTACCACTTCTACTTGTGGTTCCGTACCCATTTCACTTACTGTTCCTGTCTATGGCACCATGTGCGTTACCCTTTGCATTTTCATTTGCACTTGTGTTTGTGTTATTTTAGCCATTTATGTCTATAGTACTGTTTATGTTTGTGTTTTGCTTTGTGTCACCATGCGCATTACCATTTGTGTTTGTGGGCACCGTGTTACTATGTGACAAAACATCACGTGGCGGGAGTGCGGCGCCCAAAGGGCCCCATGCTCCTACACCACATTACAGTCACTATTTCTCATTATCATTCTCAAAAAGAAGGGAAATTAGAGGCAAACAACTCTGTTTAATTCATTAGTTAGGGTTGTTCCAGTGACAAAAGTGAGGAAATTTGGTTTTAGGTTGAAAGCTTTCTTGACCCTTCTCACACCCCCAACTCAGCATTGGTGTGCGTTGAGGTTGTCTGTCCTTACTTTCACCCCCATTCTCCTATACCTCTGCTTCTTCACACATCTGATGGGTGAGAGTTATGGCAGGCAACCTCAATGCGCACCCTGATGCCAGTTGGGGTGTGGTGGGGTCCAAGGGGGCTTTCAACCAACACCGACTCCTCACTTTTGTTGTTGTGAACAACCCTAACTAATGCATTAAATTGAGTCTTTTGCCTCTAATATATATAGATAGATAGAATAGATATAGATATAGATATAGATATAGATATATATACTGTATATAGCTCTATATATATATATATATATTATGGTAGCACGGTAGTGCTACCAGAGTTAGGGTTGAGGAGCCATTTCTATGTTAAACCCCAAAACATTACACCTTAATAACTTTGCAACCATTTGATGGATTTGCTTGAAATTTGGAATCCATGATCAAGAACCATAGTCCTTGGGATCTGCCAAGTTTCGTACTGGTCAGATACACAGCTGTGGAGTTATTAAGCATGATCTGCACGCACGTTTATGCTTTTTCTGGAATTCTACGGTCGCCCTACAGGTCGCACGGTTTGGCCAACTGGCCCAAAATCTTCAGGGAACATGCAGCTGTAGCCCCCAATGTGCCTTTCAAAGATTTAATGAAAAAATATTAAACTGTTCAAAAGTTATGGCAGTCCGAACTTCTGTTTTTTTTTCCCCGTAGGATAACATTACGGCGTTCGCCACGCCTTTGAGGGCCTGTATCTCGAAAATGGTGCGAGATACGGAGTTTTTGTCAAAAAATTTTAGGGGCTACATATATAACTAGCCAGGAAAGTGATAATACATATGACTTTTAAATTTTTTTTCTATGTCGTACAGTTACTGAGATATAAGCAACTTACTATTACAACTACTGATTTTTGTGTTCCGAGAGTCATTATTTTGCATACATTCTTTCTACTTACTGTCTTTCTCAATACAGCTTTTGGGGAAAACCAGCTGTGCACTAACATTACTCTTACCATTACCGTTTCTGCTTGTGGTTCCGTATACATTTCACTTATCGCTTCACGCTACGCCACCCGTGTGCTGCTACCCTCGCGTCATTTGGCGGTTGAATTCCATTGTTTTTAACATTTCTGTCTATAGGACTGTTCCTCTTCTGTTTCGCTTGCATCATCATGTGCTTACGATTTGCGCTTATGGGCACAATGTTACAATGCGACAATCATCACCCCCCGTACTCCCGCCGCTGCATTACATTCACTATTTCTCATTATCATTCTCAAAAAGAAGACAAATTTGAGGCAAAAATCTGTTTAATGCATCAGTTAGGGTTGTTCCACAGCAACAAAAGTGAGGAAATTCGATGTCAGGGTTGAAACCCCCTTTGCACCCCTCCAGCCCACCCCTCAACTGGAATCAGGGTGTGCATTGGGGTCATTGGTCCTAACTGTCACCCCATTTTCCTATTCCTCAGCTTCTTTCCACATGTGATGGGGGGTGACACTTAGTGCCGATGATTCCAAGCGCACCCCGATTCCAGTTGGGGAGTGGGCTGAGGGCAAAGGGTTTCAACCCTAACATCAAATATATATATATAGTATATATATATATATATATATATATATATATATATATATATATATATATATATATATATATATATATATATTATGGTAGCACAGTAGTGCTACCATAGTTAGGATTGAGGAGCCATTTCTATGTTAACCCCAAATTTGGTAACTTAATAACTTTGCAACTGTTTGATGGATTTGCCTGAAATTTAGAATACATGATCAAGAACCATAGGCCTTGGGACCTGCCAAGTTTTGTACTGGTCGGAAATACAGCTGCGGAGTTATTAAGCATGATCTATGCCGCACGTTTACGCCTTTTTCTGGAATTCTACGGTCACGACTCTACAGGTCGCATGATTAAATGACCGCCCAAAATCTTCAGGGAATGTGCGGCCAGGGTCCTCGATGTGCCTTTGAAGATTTCGTAAAATATTAAACAGTTCAAAAGTTATTCAAAACAATTTCCATTAAAGTCAATGGGAAAGTTAACAAAAGTTCGACACTGTCGCAAATGCACATTTTACTGTCGCAAATGGCCCTGTTACTGTCACAAATCCACCATCTTGTTTTCAGTTAGTGATCAGAAAAATGCTTGGCATTTAAAATTGAGACCCTTTAGCAACCTAATTCTTTTTGTATTCACCTAGTCAGGCCCTGAGGATGCTAGCCATGTCTTTATTTTGGGGTTAAACACCCCAGAAATATGTTTTTCAGATTTCTGGAAAAAGTACTTTCGCAAAGTAGTGTCGCACTCACGAAAGTGTTGCAAATTTTTTGCGAAAGCTTTTGCAAATTGCGACACTATGCCCAAAATAACAGTAATTCTTTGGCACTCCGCTGCAAAAGAACAGTTGGGAGTTCTGGGCTGAAATTTGGAGGGAACGCAGATGACATCTCACAGATGTGCCTTACAGTGTTGTATTGAAAAAATATTACACGGTGGCAAAGTTACAGTACTCCAAATTTGACAGTTTTTCCCATAGGATAACATTACGGCGCCAGACGCATTACAGGAATCCTTTGGCACCCTGCTGCAAATTAACGGTTTAGTCTTTTTTCCTGAAATTTGGAAGGAAGACAGCCAACAGCCCACAAATGTGCCTTTCAGTGGTTTGGTGAAAAAAATATTATAAGGAGGCAAAGTTATGGCACTCAGAACTTCTCTTTTTTCCCATAGGATAACATTACGGTGTTCGCCGCGCCTTTCAGGGCCCGTATCTTAGAAACGGTGCGAGATACAGACTTTTCGT
This sequence comes from Neoceratodus forsteri, assembly GCA_016271365.2. Classification (NCBI taxonomy): domain Eukaryota; kingdom Metazoa; phylum Chordata; order Ceratodontiformes; family Ceratodontidae; genus Neoceratodus; species Neoceratodus forsteri. Next base: position 164,592,709 of record CM028138.1, read on the forward strand.
CGGAAAAGTGCTTAGCCCCTTATGGGGGCTAAGTACAAAATTAGCCAGGACAGTTGTAAATCATACGACTTTTAAATTTTTTTTCTACGTCGTACTGTTCCTGAGATATAACCTATTTAGTATTCCAAGTTCTCATTTTCGTTCTGATACTCATTATTTGTACTCACTTGTCTTTCTCATGCAGGTTTTGGGGAAAACCAGCCTCTGCGCTACATTACTGTTGCTATTGTCCTTCCGCTATGTTCTGGTACCTTGCTTCACTTTCGCTGCTGACGCCTGCGCCACCATGTGCGTATCCTTTATGCTTATTTGCGCTATGCTTTCTGTTATTTTTTGCCATTTGTTTCTGTAGTACTGTTTCTCTTTCTGTTTCATGTTGCTCACCATGCCCAATGACATTTCCATTTGCAGGAACTATGTTATTTATGTGACACATCACGTGGCAGACTGTTCCCGCTTATGCCACCATGTGCGTACTCCTTTCGGGTTCATTTGCGCTTGTGTTACCATGTGAGCCACTGTTAGCGCTTCTGTTTGGCGCTGGTTGTTCTGTTACTATGCCACAAGATATGTATGGGAGCGTGGGGTCTGAGGGCCTCCGCCCCACCGCTGCATTACATTCACTATTTCTCATTATCATTCTCAAAAGAAGGGAAATTAGAGGCAAAACTCCATTTAATGCATTAGTTAGGTTGTTGCACAGCAACAAAGTGAGGAGCTTCGCTTAGTTGAAAACCCTAACCTCAATTCACGCCCCAGGCCACACACACACAGAAACACACACACATGCAAGTATGGGGGAGGCCAAGTCAACACAACCAATGACAGACATCCAGCAGCAGGTGACAGAAATAACAAACAATTGTCTAAATGTACTACGAGACATCCCCACCCCCTAACCAGGTACTGCATGCTCAGTGGAGATCAACAGCAAAACTGAGGCCATGTACACCAAACGTACACATCCCTGATTGCAGCTGTACACAACGTACCACACTTAGTAGTTCTGTACTGTACTGTAATGACTAGTTAGACTGTCTCGCCTTCATGAGTTACATATATATATATAAAATAAACATTTTTACCTGCCTTAACTCCTCTGCCAGCTTACTTCTATTGAGACCTTGGATGCTCTAACTGTGCTCTTCACTCTTTATTTTTCTGATTGCACACTTCCCATTCTACATGGTTCTTTCAAATTTCCTAAACGCCTCTTTTGTTCCTAATTGCTGTTCTGACTTGGTTAGTGAAATACATGGGGTTTTAGTTCTGTTCTGTTTAGAACTGCCCATATGCACATCTTGGTAGCCCAATATGTCATGTTTTTTTGGCCCCACATGTCTTCTACCTCTTTAAGATACACTTCACCAGGTTTCCTGATCATTTCCTTCATTTTGCTGAAGTTAGCCCTCTGAAATTTAAAACATCTGCCAAGGACTGTGATTTTACTGCCCAAAGTCCAATACAAACCACACAGAGTTGTGGTCACTTTTGGCCAGAGGCTCCTAATCCTGGTGACACTTACTGTCTTGACTTTGTGAGGACCACATCCAGGATAGTGTCCATTCTAGCAGGATTGCTAACCAATTGTCAAGTAGGCAATCTTGTAGGACATCAACCACCTTTTACTTTGGAAGAACCAGCCACTGGGACATCCCACTTAACATCTGGTTGTTTAGATCCCCACCACAACTGTTTCTCCTTTTAAATCACACATCTGATTTCCTAGAAGCTCATCATCCTGCCCTCTGTTTGTCCCAGTGGTCGTTACTACCCCATGTAGATTTTTTCCTGATTCTGAGCTAGGCTGAACCCACAGGGTTTCCACCCTCTTTCTATTGCAGTCTACTGAGATGGCTGTAATCCATTACCTCACTACAGTGCAGCCCTCCCCATGCCCTCCCTTCTGTCCTGCCTGAATAAGATAGAAGCCTGGACCAATAGGTCCCCATCATTCTTCTCCAAGGCCCACGCCCTTAATAGACACTGTATATTCTGGACTCTGCTATCAATGCCTGTAGGTCAACTGATTTGTTGCCCAGGCTTCTACTATTGATACATACCCCTTCCATTGTCCAGTTTCCTGTTTTTCTTCCTGCCTTGATTTCACCTTCGGGATGTTGCTGCATAGCCCTTGTTTCATCCCTTGATTTTTTTCTTCTGATTCTTGCTTGATCCCTTCAGTCATGAGGGAGAAATTCATGCTTGGGGATGTGATCACTAAGTTCTTATCAGCAATGCAATCTCTGATAGGTATACTAGCATTAGACACCCATGATCTAGTTTAAATGGTCAAGATGAATATCAAATTTCTGCCCCAGTGTACTCACTACTTCCTTGGTGAGATGAAGTCCATCAAATTTGAAAAGCTTTCTCTCCCAGAAGTTTCCCCATGTGTTTATGACTCAATATCCTTTCTTTTGACACCATTTTGACACCATTCTTGCAACCAAATGTTAAATTCCTCTATCTCTATCTCTTTGTTCCTGATTATGGCCTTATAATCTCCTTTGCTCCAAACTGGGAGGATCTCTGAGAATGTCAGGGATATTGTCTGAGCCTCCAACCTCTCCCCCAGTTTAATGAAGTTTTTCTTAGTTTCTTCCACCGTCTGTTCTGATAGGTCATTTGTCTCAAGGTGAATCAGTACATTGAGTCCTTTCTCCACATTGTCCAAAGCCTGCCAATACATTTGGTGTCTCAGTATGTTGATGCTCCTGGAGGCATTTAACTGTTACTTTAAGCTGCATACCTTTCTTAGGTGGGACTCAACTCCTCTGATCATTGAGTCCTCCAGCACAAGTACTTGCTTGCCTCTGGATATTTGATAATTTTCTTGCTTCTTTCAGCTGTTGTTCCATGTTCCATCCACCATGCTCAACCTTGCTGCCTCTGGCTGTATTTTGTCTGATCTGTCTAGTCCCTCTGACCCATTCTGGATCCTTTCTTGATGAGCCAGGATCCTGCATATTCTCCAGGGGTTCACTGTTGAAATGATATTTGCTCTTGCATTGTCCATCCTTGTAATTCCCCCCTCAACCCACCACCTTCCACTCCTCTGAGCCAGTGGGTCTCTGGAGGTGAAGATGTGGGGGGAGGGTTGTAGTCTGGTATAGCTGTTGATGCAGGTAGGCTCTGTTTCTCCACATCACATCCAGCTGACATCTCAGGTCACCCTGTCTTCTACATATAGGAAACTGACTAATCCTTCCAAGCAGTCCTCAGAAGATGAGGGCCCTGCATTCCTGGCAACTTACCACCTCTATCCAGAAAAAGAAGAAAAAGATAAGTATGTGTGTATATATATATATATATATATATTATGGTAGAGAAGCTATTTACATGTTAAACCTAAAATTTTGCACCTTAATAACTTTGCAACTGTTCAATGGATTTGGCTTGAAATTTGGAATACATGATCAAGAACCATACATCTTGGGATCTGCCAACTTTGCATTGTTCAGATATACAGCTGTGGAGTTATTATGTGATCTGCGTGCACGTTTATGCTTTTTTAGAATTCTTTGCTTGTCTCTACAGGTCGCACAGTTTGCGTAACCAGTCCAAAATCTTCAGGAAATGTGTGGCCGGGGTCCCCGATGTGCCTTTAGAAGATTTCGTGAAAAAGTATTAAAAGGTTCAAAAGTTATTCAAAAAACAATTTCCCATTATAAGTCAATGGGAAAAGTTAACAAAAAGTTCGACAGTGTCGCAAATGCAGGTTTTAGTTTTGCAAATGGCCCTTTTACTGTTGCAAATCTACCATTTTGTTTTCAGTTGGTCATCAGAAAAATGCTTGGCATTTAAATTTGGGACCCTGTAGTAACCCAATTATTTTTGTATTCACCTAGTCAGACCCTGAGGATGCTAGGCATGTCTTTATTTTGGGGTAAAACACCCCAGAAATATGTTTTTCAAATTTCTGGGAAAAGTATTTTCGCATTTGTGACAGTGTCGCATGAATTTGTGAAAGCTTTCCCAAAGTTCGACAGTACTTTTCCAGGCTGTGGGAAAATGACAGCAATTGTTTGCCACCCTGCTGCAAAAGAATGGTTTGGTCTTTTGGGCTGAAATTTGGAGGGAATGCAGCCAACATCTCACAGATGTGCCTTTCAGTGAAAAAATATTACAGGGCAGCAAAGTTATGGCACTCCAAAGTTGACACTTTTTCCCATAGGATAACATTATGGCATCCGCCACATTACAGGAATTCTTTGCTGCCCTGCTGCAAAATGATGATTTGGTCTTTTGGGCTGACATTTGGAGGGAAGAAAGCCAACATACCACAGATGTGCCTTTCAGTGGTTTGGTGAAAAAATATTACAAGGAGCCGAAGTTATGGCACTCCGAACTTCTCTTTTTTCCCATAGGATAACATTATGGCATTCGCCGTGCCTTTCAGGGCCCGTATCTCGGAAACTGTGCAAGATATGGACTTTTCATCAGAAAAATGCTTAGCCCCTTAATGGGGGCTAAGCACAAAACTAGCCAGGAAAGTCATTAATCATATGACTTTTACATTTTTTTCTGCGTCGTATAGTTTCTGAGATATAAGAAATTTAGTATTCCAACTCCTCATTTTCTGCTCCAAGACCCATTATTATGCATACATTCTTTGTACTCACTGTCTTTCTCTATGCAGCTATTGGGGAAAACCAGCCTGTGTGTTACTGTTACCCTTACCACTTCTATTTGTGGTTCCGTACCCATTTCACTTACTGTTCCTGTCTATGGCACCATGTGCGTTACCCTTTGCATTTTCATTTGCACTTGTGTTTGTGTTATTTTAGCCATTTATGTTCTATAGTACTGTTTATGTTTGTGTTTTGCTTTGTGTCACCATGCATTACCATTTGTGTTTGTGGGCACTGTGTTACTATGTGACAAAACATCACGTGGTGGAGTGCTGCTCAAAGGGCCCCATGCTCCTACACCACATTACAGCCACTATTTCTCATTATCATTCTCAAAAGAAGGAAATTAGGAGGCAAACAACTCTTAGCATCTCATTAGTTGTTGTTCGATGACAAAAGTGAGGAATTGGTTTTGGAGTTGAAAGCTTGACCTCTTCCACACCCCCAACCAGCATTGGTGCGCTGAGGTTGTCTGTCCTTACTTTCACCCCATTCTCCATATACCTCTGCTTCTTCACACATCTGATGGGGTGAGAGTTATGGCAGGCAACCCTCAATGCGCACCTCCTGATGCCAGTTGGGGTGTGGGTGGGGGGTCCAAGGGGGGGCTTTCAACCCTAACACCGAATTCCCTCACTTTTGTTGTTGTGGAACAACCCTAACTAATGCATTAAATTGAGTCTTTTGCCTCTAATATATATAGATATAGATATAGATATAGATATAGATATAGATATAGATATAGATATATATACTGTATATAGCTCTATATATATATATATATATTATGGTAGCACGGTAGTGCTACCAGAGTTAGGGTTGAGGAGCCATTTCTATGTTAAACCCCAAAACATTACACCTTAATAACTTTGCAACCATTTGATGGATTTGCTTGAAATTTGAATCCATGATCAAGAACCATAGTCCTTGGATCTCGCCAAGTTTCGTACTGGCTGATACACAGCTGTGGAGTTATTAAGCATGAGTCTGCAACGACGCTACGCCTTTTCTGAATTCCACGGTCGCCCTACAGGTCGCACGGTTTGGCCAACTGGCCCAAAATCTTCAAGGAACATGCAGCTGTAGCCCCCAATGTGCCTTTCAAAGATTTAATGAAAAAATATTAAACTGTTCAAAAGTTATGGCAGTCCGAACTTCTGTTTTTTTTTCCCCGTAGGATAACATTACGGCGTTCGCCACGCCTTTGAGGGCCTGTATCTCGAAAATGGTGCGAGATACGGAGTTTTTGTCAAAAAATTTTAGGGGCTAGTATATAACTAGCCAGGAAAGTGATAATACATATGACTTTTAAATTTTTTCATATCGTGACAGTTACTGAGATATAAGCAACTTACTATTACAACTACTGATTTTGTGTTCCGAGTCATTATTTTGCATACATTCTTCTACTTACTGTCTTTCTCAATACAGCTTTGGGGAAACCAGCTGTGCACTAACATTACTCTTACCATTACTGCTTTCTGTTTAGGTTCCGCATACATTTCACTTACTGCTCACGTTTACGCCACTCATGTAAGTATCTTCGGCGCTTACTGGCGGTTGAATTTCCATTGTTTTTAACATTTCTGTCTATAGGACTGTTCCTCTTTCTGTTTCGCTTTGCATCATCATGTGCTTTACGATTTGCGTTTGAGGGCACAATGTTACAATGCGACAATCATCACCCCCCGTACTCCCGCCGCTGCATTACATTCACTATTTCTCATTATCATTCTCAAAAAGAAGACAAATTAGAGGCAAAAAACTCTGTTTAATGCATCAGTTAGGGTTGTTCCACAGCAACAAAAGTGAGGAAATTCGATGTCAGGGTTGAAACCCCCTTTGCACCCCTCCAGCCCACCCTCAACTGGAATCAGGGTGTGCATTGGGGTCATTGGTCCCAACTGTCACCCCATTTTCCTATTCCTCAGCTTCTTTCCACATGTGATGGGTGACACTTAGTGCCGATGACCCCAATGCGCACCCGATTCCAGTTGGGGAGTGGGCTGAGGGTGCAAAGGGGTTTCCAACTCCTAATATCTAATATATATATATATAGATATATATATATATATATATATATATATATATATATATATATATAGATATTATGGTAGCACAGTAGTGCTACCATAGTTAGGATTGAGGAGCCATTTCTATGTTAAACCCCCAAATTTGCACCTTAATAACTTTGCAACTGTTTGATGGATTTGCCTGAAATTTAGAATACATGATCAAGAACCATAGGCCTTGGGACCTGCCAAGTTTTGTACTGGTCGGAAATACAGCTGCGGAGTTATTAAGCATGATCTGCGCTGACGTTTACGCCTTTTCTGGAATTCTACGGTCGCACCTACAGGTCGTATGGTTTGCACGACCGGCCCAAAATCTTCAGGGAATGTGCGGCCAGGGTCCCCGATGTGCCTTTTGAAGATTTCGTGTAAAAATATTAAACAGTTCAAAAGTTATTCAAAAAACAATTTCCCATTATAAGTCAATGGGAAAAGTTAACAAAAAGTTCGACACTGTCGCAAATGCACATTTTACTGTTGCAAATGGCCCTGTTACTGTCACAAATCCACCATCTTGTTTTCAGTTAGTGATCAGAAAAATGCTTGGCATTTAAAATTGAGACCCTTTAGCAACCTAATTCTTTTTGTATTCACCTAGTCAGGCCCTGAGGATGCTAGCCATGTCTTTATTTTGGGGTAAAACACCCCAGAAATATGTTTTTCAGATTTCTGGAAAAAGTACTTTCGCAAAGTAGTGTCGCACTCACGAAAGTGTTGCAAATTTTTTGCGAAAGCTTTTGCAAATTGCGACACTATGCCCAAAATAACAGTAATTCTTTGGCACTCCGCTGCAAAAGAACAGTTGGGAGTTCTGGGCTGAAATTTGGAAGGAATGCAGATGACATCTCACAGATGTGCCTTACAGTGTTGTATTGAAAAAATATTACACGGTGGCAAAGTTACAGTACTCCAAATTTGACAGTTTTTCCCATAGGATAACATTACGGCGCCAGACGCATTACAGGAATCCTTTGGCACCCTGCTGCAAATTAACGGTTTAGTCTTTTTTCCTGAAATTTGGAGGGAAGACAGCCAACAGCCCACAAATGTGCCTTTCAGTGGTTTGGTGAAAAAAATATTACAAGGAGGCAAAGTTATGGCACTCAGAACTTCTCTTTTTTCCCATAGGATAACATTACGGTGTTCGCCGCTTTTCAGGGCCCGTGATTCAGAAACGGCGTAGATACAGACTTTCGTCGGAAAGTGCTTAGCCCCTTATGGGGCTAAGTACAAAATTAGCCAGGACAGTTGTAAATCATACTACTTTTTAAATTTTTTTCTACGTCAGACGTGTTCCTGAGATATAAACCTATTTAGTATTCCAAGTTCTCATTTTCGTCTGATACTCATTATTTGTACTCACTGTCTTTTCTCTATGCAGGTTTTGGGGAAAACCAGCCTGTGCGCTACATATTACTGTTACTATTGTCCTTTCCGCTATGGTTCTGTACCTGTCTTCACTTAGTTTGCTGACGCTCATGCCACCATGTGCTTATCCTTGCGCTTTATTTAACGCTATGCTTCTGTTATTTTTGCCATTTGTTTCTACAGTACTGTTTCTCTTTCTGTTTCATGTTGCCTCACCATGCCCAATGACATTTCCATTTGCAGGAACTATGTTACTATGTGACAACACATCACGTGGCAGACTGTTCCCGTCTATGCCACCATGTGCGTTACCCTTTCGGTTCTCATTTGCGCTTGTGTTACCATGTGAGCCACTGTTAGCGCTTCTGTTTGCGTTGCTGTTCCTGTTACTATGCCACAAGACATCATGTGGCGGGAGCGTGGGGTCTGGAGGGCCCCGCGCTCCCACCGCTGCATTACATTCACTATTTCTCATTATCATTCTCAAAAAGAAGGGAAATTAGAGGCAAAAAACTCCATTTAATGCATTAGTTAGGGTTGTTGCACAGCAACAAAAGTGAGGAAATTCGCTGTTAGGGTTGAAAACCCTAACTCCGAATTCACGCCCCCCAGGGCCACACACACACAGAAACACACACACACATGCAAGTATGGGGGAGGCCAAGTCAACACAACCAATGACAGACATCCAGCAGCAGGTGACAGAAATAACAAACAATTGTCTAAATGTACTACGAGACATCCCCACCCCCTAACCAGGTACTGCATGCTCAGTGGAGATCAACAGCAAAACTGAGGCCATGTACACCAAACGTACACATCCCTGATTGCAGCTGTACACAACGTACCACACTTAGTAGTTCTGTACTGTACTGTAATGATCATGTTAGACTGTTCGTCTTCATGAGTTACATACATATATATAAAATAAACATTTTTTACCTGCCTTAACTCCCTCTGCCAGCCTACGCTCTATTGAGACCTTGGATGCTCTAACTGTGCTCTTCACTTCCTTATTTTTCTGATTGCACACTTCCCATTCTACATGGTTCTTTCAAATTTCCTAAACGCCTCTTTTGTTCCTAATTGCTGTTCTGACTTGGTTAGTGAATATATGGGGTTTTTAGTTCTGTTCTGTTTAGAAACTGCCCATATGCACATCTTGGTAGCCTCCAATATGTCATGTTTTTTTGGCCCACATGTCTTCTACCTCTTTAAGATACACTTACCAGGTTTCCTGATCATTTCCCTTCATTTTGCTGAAGTTAGCCCTCTGAAATTTAAAACATCTGCTAAGGACTGTGATTTTACTGCCCAAAGTCCAATACAAACCACACAGAGTTGTGGTCACTTTTGGCCAGAGGCTCCTATCCTGGTGACACTTACTGTCTTGACTTTGTGAGGACCACATCCAGGATAGTGTCCATTCTAGCAGGATTGCTAACCAATTGTGCAAGTAGGCAATCTTGTAGGACATCAACCACCTTTTACTTTGGGAAGAACCAGCCACTGGACATCCCACTTAACATCTGGTATGTTTAGATCCCCACCACAACTGTTTCTCCTTTTAAATCACACATCTGATTTCCCTAGAAGCTCATCATCCCTGCCCTCTGTTTGTCCCAGTGGTCGGTATACTACCCCATGTAGATTTTTTTTCCTGATTCTGAGCTAGCTGAACCCACAGGGTTTCCACCCTCTTTCTATTGCAGTCTACTGAGATGGCTGTAATCCATTACCTCACGTACAGTGCAGCCCTCCCCATGCCCTCCCTTCTGTCCTGCCTGAATAAGATGAAGCCTGGGACCAATAGGTCCCCATCATTCTTCTCCAAGGCCCATGCCCTTAATAGACACTGGTATATTCTGGACTCTGCATCAATGCCTGTAGGTCAACTGATTTGTTGCCCAGGCTTCTACTATTGATACATACCCCTTTCCATTGTCCAGTTTCCTGTTTTTTCTTCCTGCCTTGATTTTCACCTTCGGGATGTTGCTGTATCAGCCCTTGTTTCATCCCTTGATTTTTTCTTTCTGATTCTTGCTTGATCCTTCAGTCATGAGGAGAAATTATGCTTGTGGGATGTGATGCTAAGTTCTTATCAGCAATGCAACTTGATAGGTATACTAGCATTAGACACCCATGATCTAGTTTTAAATGGTCAAGATGAATATCAAATTTCTGCCCTAGTACATCACTACTTCTTTGGTGAGATGAAGTCCATCAAATTTGAAAAGCTTTCTCTCCCAGAAGTTTCCATGTGTTTATGACTCAATATCCTTTTCTTTGACACCATTTTGACACCATTCTTGCAACCAAATGTTAAATTCTCTATCTCTATCTCTTTGTTCCTGATTATGGCCTTATAATCTCCTTTGCTCCAAACTGGGAGGATTCTGAGAATGTCAGGATATTGTCTGAGCCTCCAACCTCTCCCAGTTTAATGAAGTTTTTTCAGTTTCTTCCACCGTCCTGTTCTGATAGGTCATTTGTCTCAAGGTGAATCAGTACATTGAGTCCTTTCTCCACATTGTCCACAAGCCTGCCAATACATTTGGTGTCTCAGTATGTTGATGCTCTGGAGGCATTTAATTGTTACTTTAAGCTGTATACCTTTCCTTAGGTGGGACTCAACTCCTCTGATCATTGAGTCCTCCAGCACAAGACTTGCTTGCCTCTGGATATTTGATAATTTTTCTGCTTCTTTCAGCTGTTGTCTCCATGTTCCATCCACCATGCTCAACCTTGCTGCTCTGGCTGTATTTTTGTCTGATCTGTCTAGTCCCTCTGACCCATTCTGGATCCTTTCTTGATGAGCCAGGATCCTGCATATTCTCCAGGGGTTCACTGTTGGAAATGATATTTGCTCTTGCATTGTCCATCCTTGTAATTCCTCAACCCACCACCTTCCACCTCTGAGCCAGTGGGTCTCTGGAGGTGAAGATGGGGAGGGTTGTAGTCTGCATAGCTGTTGATGCAGGTAGGCTCTGTTTCTCCACATCACATCCAGCTGACATCTCAGGTCACCCTGTCTTCTACATATAGGAAACTGACTAATCCTTCCAAGCAGTCCTCAGAAGATGAGGGCCCTGCATTCCTGGCAACTTACCACCTCTATCCAGAAAAAAAGAAGAAAAAAAGATACAGTATGTGTGTATATATATATATATATATATATTATGGTAGAGAAGCCATTTACATGTTAAACCTAAAATTTTGCACCTTAATAACTTTGCAACTGTTCAATGGATTTGCCTGAAATTTGGAATACATGATCAAGAACCATACATCTTGGGATCTGCCAACTTTTGCACTGTTCAGATATACAGCTGTGGAGTTATTAAGTGTGATCTGCGTGCACGTTTATGCTTTTTTAGAATTCTTGCTTGTCTCTACAGGTCGATAGTTTGTGAACCAGTCCAAAATTTCAGGAAATGTGTGGTCGTCCCCGATGTGCCTTTTAGAAGATTTCGTGAAAAGTATTAAAAGGTTCAAAGTTATTCAAAAACAATTTCCCATTATAAGTCAATGGGAAAAGTTAATAAAAAGTTCACAGTGTCCAAATGCAGGTTTTAGTTTTGCAAATGGCCTTTACTGTTGCAAATCTACCATTTTGTTTTCAGTTGGTCATCAGAAAATGTTGGCATTTAAATTTGGGACCCTGTAGTAACTCAATTATTTTTGTATTCACCTAGTCAGACCCTGAGGATGCTAGGTATGTCTTTATTTTGTGAAACACCCTAGAAATATGTTTTCAAATTTCTGGGAAAAGATTTGATTTGTGACAGTGTCTCATGAATTTGTGAAAGCTTTCAAAGTTCGACAGTACTTTTCCAGGCTGGGGAAAATGAGAGCAATTGTTTGCCACCCTGCTGCAAAAGAATGGTTTGGTCTTTTGGGCTGAAATTTGAGGAATGCAGCCAACATCTCACAGATGTGCCTTTCAGTGAAAAAATATTACAGGGCAGCAAAGTTATGGCACTCCAAAGTTGACACTTTTTCCCATAGGATAACATTATGGCATCCTCGCACATTTACAGGAATTCTTTGCTGCCCTGCTGCAAATGATGATTTGGTCTTTGGGCTGACATTTGAGGGAAGAAAGCCAACATACCACAGATGTGCTTTTCAGTGGTTTGGTGAAAAATATTATCAAGGAGTCAGTTATGGCATCAACTTTCTTTTTCCCATAGGATAACATTATGGCATTCGCCGGCGTTTTCAGGGCCCGTATCTCGAAACTGTGCAAGATATGGACTTTTCATCAGAAAAATGCTTAGCCCCTTAATGGGGCTAAGCACAACTCAGCTATGTGAAAGTCATTAATCATATGACTTTTACAGTTTTTTTCATGTCAGATAGTTTCTGAGATATAAGAAATTTAGTATTCCAACTCCTCATTTTCTGCTCCAAGACCCATTATTATGCATACATTCTTTGTACTCACTGTCTTTCTCTGTAGCTATTGGGGAAACCAGCCTGTGTGTTACTGTTACCTTTACCACTTCTACTTGTGGTTCCGCACTCCATTTCACTTACTGTTCCTGTCTATGGCACATTATGCTAGCACTTTGCATTTTCATTTGCACTTGTGTTTGTGTTATTTTAGCCATTTATGTCTATAGTACTGTTTATGTTTGTGTTTTGCTTTGTGTCACCATGCGATTACCATTTGTGTTTGTGGGCACCGTGTTACATGTGACAAAACATCACGTGAGTGGGAGTGCGGCGCCTAAAGGGCCCCATGCTCCACACCACATTACAGTCACTTTCTCATTATCATTCTCAAAAAAGAAGGAAATTAGAGGCAAACAACTCTGTTTAATTCATTAGTTGGTTGTTCCAGGACAAAAAGTGAGAATTGGTTTTAGGTTGAAAGTTCTCTTGACCACTCCCCCAACTAGCATTGGGGGTGCTGAGGTTGTCTGTCCTTACTTTCACCCCATTCTCCTATACCTCTGCTTCTTCACACATCTGATGGGTGAGAGTTGGCAGGCACCTCAATGCGCACCTGATGCCAGTTGTGTGTGTGGTGTGGGGTCCAAGGGGCTTCAACCCATACACTCGAATTCCTCACTTTTGTTGTTGTGGAACAACTAACTAATGCATTAAATTGAGTCTTTTGCTCTAATATATATAGATATAGATATAGATATAGATATAGATATAGATATAGATATAGATATATATACTGTATATAGCTCTATATATATATATATATATATATATGGTAGGTACGGTAGTGCTACCAGAGTTAGGGTTGAGGAGCCATTTCTATGTTAAACCCCAAAACATTACACCTTAATAACTTTGCAACCATTTGATGGATTTGCTTGAAATTTGGAATCCATGATCAAGAACCATAGTCCTTGGGATCTGCCAAGTTTCGTACTGGTCAGATACACAGCTGTGGAGTTATTAAGCATGATCTGCACGCACGTCTACGCTTTTTCTGGAATTCTACGGTCGCCCTACAGGTCGCACGGTTTGGCCAACTGGCCCAAAATCTTCAGGGAACATGCAGCTGTAGCCCCCAATGTGCCTTTCAAAGATTTAGAAAAATATTAAACTGTTCAAAAGTTATGGCAGTCCGAACTTCTGTTTTTTTTCCCGAGGATAACATTACGGCGCTCGCCACGCTTTTGAGGGCCTGTATCTCAAATGGTGCGAGATACTTGAGTTTTTGTCAAAAATTTATAGGCTACTATATATAATCAGCCAGGAAAGTGATAATATATGACTTTTAAATTTTTTTCTATGTCGTGACAGTTACTGGAGATATAAGCAACTTACTATTACAACTACTGATTTTTGTGTTCCGAGAGTCATTATTTTGCATACATTCTTTCTACTTACTGTCTTTTCTCAATACAGCTTTTGGGGAAAACCAGCTTGTGCACTACATCATTTTACCATTACTGCTTTTCTGCTTGTGGTTCCGTACACATTTCACTTACCGTTCACGTTTACGCCACCATGTGCGTTACCCTTTGCGTTTTCATTTGCGGTTGAATTTCCATTGTTTTTAACATTTCTGTCTATAGGACTGTTCCTCTTTCTGTTTCGCTTTGCATCATCATGTGCTTTACGATTTGCGTTTGCGGGCACAATGTTACAATGCGACAATCATCACCCCCCGTACTCCCGCCGCTGCATTACATTCACTATTTCTCATTATCATTCTCAAAAAGAAGACAAATTAGAGGCAAAAAACCCTGTTTAATGCATCAGTTAGGGTTGTTCCACTGCAACAAAAGTGAGGAAATTCGATGTCAGGGTTGAAACCCCCTTTGCACCCCTCCAGCCCACCCCTCAACTGGAATCAGGGTGCATTGGGGTCATTGGTCCTAACTGTCACCCCATTTTCCTATTCCTCAGCTTCTTTTCACATGTGATGGGGGTGACACTTAGTGCCGATGATTCTCAATGCGCACTCTGATTCCAGTTGGGGGTGGGTTGAGGCAAGAGGGGTTTCTAACCCTCAACATCAAATATATATATAAGTATATATATATATATATATATATATATATATATATATATATATATTATAATATAGTTATATGTAGCACAGTAGTGCTACCTATAGTTAGGATTGAGGAGCCATTTCAGTTAAACCCCAAATTTGCACCTTAATAACTTTGGTAACTGTTTGATGGATTTGCCTGAAATTTAGAATACATGATCAAGAACCGCAGGCCTTGGGACCTGCCAAGTTTTGTACTGGTCGGAAATACAGCCTGGAGTTATTAAGCATGATCTGTGCACGCTTACGCCTTTCTGGAATTCTACGGTCGCACTCTACAGGTCGATGGTTTGCACGACCGCCCAAAATCTTCAGGGAATGTGCCAGGGTCCCCAGATGTGCCTTTTGAAGATTTCAGTAAAATATTAAACAGTTCAAAAGTTATTCAGAAAACAATTTCCATTATAAGTCAATGGGAAAAGTTAAAAAGTTCGACACTGTCGCGAAATGCACATTTTACTGTCGCAATGGCCCTGTTACTGTCAAGCAACCACCATCTTGTTTTCAGTTAGTGATCAGAAAAATGCTTGGCATTTAAAATTGAGACCTTTTAGCAACCTAATTCTTTTTGTATTCACTTAGTCAGGCCCTGAGGATGGTTGCCATGTCTCTTTATTTTTGGGTAAAACACCCCAGAAATATGTTTTCAGATTTCTGGAAAAGTACTTTCGAAGTAGTGTCACACTCACGAAAGTGTTGCAAATTTTTTGCAAAAGCTTTTGCAAATTGCGACACTATGCCCAAAATAACAGTAATTCTTTGGCACTCCGCTGCAAAAGAACAGTTGGGAGTTCTGGGCTGAAATTTGGAGGGAACGCAGATGACATCTCACAGATGTGCCTTACAGTGTTGTATTGAAAAAATATTACACGGTGGCAAAGTTACAGTACTCCAAATTTGACAGTTTTTCCATAGGATAACATTACGGGCGCAGACGATTATAGGAATCCTTTGGCACCTGCTGCAAATTAACGGTTTAGTCTTTTTTCCTGAAATTTGGAAGGAAGACAGCCAACAGCCCACAAATGTGCCTTTCAGTGGTTTGGTGAAAAAAATATTACAAGGAGGCAAAGTTATGGCACTCAGAACTTCTCTTTTTTCCCATAGGATAACATTACGGTGTTCGCCGAGCCTTTCAGGGCCCGTATCTTAGAAACGGTGCGAGATACAGACTTTTCGTCGGAAAAGTGCTTAGCCCCTTATGGGGGCTAAGTACAAAATTAGCCAGGACAGTTGTAAATCATACGACTTTTAAATTTTTTTTCCACGTCGTACGGTTCCTGAGATATAACCTATTTAGTATTCCAAGTTCTCATTTTCTGCTCCGATACTCATTATTTGTACTCACTGTCTTTCTCTATGCAGGTTTTGGGGAAAACCAGCCTGTGCGTTTACATTACTGTTACTATTGTCCTTCCGCTATGTTCTGGTAATTTCTGTCACTTTCACTCGTTGACGCGTCTGCGCCCACCATGTGCTTTATCCTTTGTTTTCATCTTTATGCGTTTCTGATATTTTTTGCCATTTGTTTCACAGTACTGTTTCTCTTCTGTTTCATGTTGCCTCACCATGCCCAATGACATTTCCATTTGCAGGAACTATGTTACTTATGTGACAATATCACGTGGCAGACTGTTCCCGTCTTATGCCACTCATGTGTGCTACTTTTCGGGTTCATTTGCGCTTGTGTTACCATGTGAGCCACTGTTAGCGCTTCTGTTTGCTGTTGTTGTCTCCTGTTACTATGCCATTAAGATATATGTGGGGGAGTGGGGTCTGAGGGCCTCCAGCCCCACCGCTGCATTATATTCACTATTTCTCATTATCATTCTCAAAAAGAAGGGAAATTAGAGGCAAAAACTCCATTTAATGTATTAGTTAGGGTTGTTGCACAGCAACAAAGGTGAGGAGACTCGCTGTTAGCTGAAAACCCTAACTCGAATTCACGCCCCCAGGGCCAGACACACACAGAAACAACACACACACATGCAAGTATGGGGAGGCTAAGTCAAACACAACCAATGACAGACATCCAGCAGCAGGTGACAGAAATAACAAACAATTGTCTAAATGTACTACGAGACATCCCCACCCCTAACCAGGTACTGCATGCTCAGTGGAGATGAACATAAAACTGAGGCTATGTACACCAAACGACACATCCTCTTGAGGTGCTGTACAACGTATCACACTTAGTAGTTGCAGTATTCATTTCACGATGCCCGCCACCACACCACAATTGGTACTGCCGTTAGTCAATATAAATGCTAAAGGCATGATCACAGTTGTAGAAAGGTTTAATACTAGTGAGTATATATTAATTAAGAGAAGTACATAAATTCATCACAAGACACTAGTATGCCGGTGATGAAAGTAGTTACATTTGTATGTGATTTTCATAGTACATTTTGCAACTGTTTACTGAAGATAGAGGGTTGATAAATATATGGAAAGCATTGCCTGTTAATGCTGTGAAATTCGTACTGTAGTATCAGATGCATTTACTGATTAGTTGTACTGCTATGTACATTTAAGACCTTCAGTGTGTTTCAATACTGCATGCAGTAAGTATTCTTTTAAGAACAGTGAATTGAATGGATCAGCTGGTAACTTTAAATATCATAGGATCATTGACAACAATGACGACTTGCATCGGAGATGTCTTATAGATTTCTGTAGGCACTTACTCAGTATGTTGTACCGATAAAGATGTCTTGCATCTGTGATGACTAACTTATTCAAATAGTGATACATTTATTATTGTTGCAATGAGTGATCTATGCTACTTATGGACACAGTGTAATTTTTAACAGTTGTTTGATATTCAGGCTGTATACATAGTGTTTGGGTTTGTACACTTCTGTCACTGATGCTATGGAAGGATAACTTGCAATTGTGGTACAACAGCAATCAAGTAGGTATAGTAGATAAACAGAATGTTTTAGTATTGATTTAACTCACAATGGATAAGTACTAGACAAGAGTTATTCTTATCACAGACTTGTCAGCTAATCACATTAAGGTTTCGCGGACTGTAATGACTGTTAGACTGTTCGTTCATGAGTTCATATTCACAGCCATTCTGTAAGTAGACAGAGTATGTAACTGGGTGACACAGTGTTGCAAACCTGCATTTTCAGTATAGGGGAGAGATTTGTCGTAAAGATACCGCTGTAAGGCATGATTCACAGTTATGTTAAATGTCTGTTAATCACTATGTGGGGTTTAATGTTGAGAGTATTTATGCCATGTGCTTGACAGTGATAAACTGACCATTAACATACCTGGGAGTGCGCTATCATAATAAAACTGTTTTTTTGAAACATACAGCACGTGTATCATATGGTTAGGCTCTACGTGTATGTTAATAAAACTAACATAAGGCTGTTACAATGTTTACAGTCAATTAGAAAGCTGCGTCAAACCCATGTTATAATGGTAGATATTATACCTGTACAATTCCTTGGTTTTGCTCAACTTGTTGCTTAGGTGGCCCATCATATGGTGTCATCTGGTGGGGCATCAGTAGGTGGGGGCTATCTACTAGGTGGTGTGGTACGCCGTGCAGTTGCAATCAGGATGTGTACATTTGCGCGGCCATTTCTGTTTATCTCCACTGAGCATGGTACCTGGTCAGGGGGTGTGTCTCAGAGTGCATTCAGACAATTGTTTGTTTTTTCTGTCACCTGCTGGATGTCTGTCATTGGTTGTGTTGACTTGGCCCCCATACTTGCATGTGTGTGTGTGTGAGGTGCTGGGGGGGTGGAGTTAGGTTTTCAACCCTAATAGTGAATTTCTCACTTGTCGCTGAGCAACCCTAATTAATGCATTAAATGGAGTTTTTTGTTCAAATATATGTGTGTTATATATATATATATATATATATATATATATATGTATATAAATATATATATACACATATATATATATCTATATATATATATATATATATATATATATATATATATATATATATATATATAGTATTATTGTAGTATTGCAGTGCTACCATAGTTAGGTTAGGTTTTATTTTTGTTAAACCCTGCACTTTGACTTTAATAACTTTGTGTTGATGATTTGGCTGAAATTTTGAATAGATGATCAAGAACCATAGGCCTTGGGATTCAAGTTTTGTCGTTTGGATATACGGTCATGGAGTTATTACATGATCTGTGCTGCTACGCTTTTTCTGAATTCTGGGTCGTGCTCACAGGTCGCCGGTTTCAAATCCAGTCCAAATTCAGGAATGTGGCTGGGTTCTATGTGCCTTTCAAAGACTTTGGAAAAAATAAACGTTCAAAAGTTATTCAAAAAACAGTTTCCATTATAAGTCAGGGAAAAGTTAACAAAAGTTCACACTGTCCAAATGCACTTTTACTGTCGAATGGGTCTGTTACTGTCATAAATCCACCATCTTGTTTTCAGTTAGTACTGAAAATGTTGGTATTTAAAATTGAGACCCTTAGCAACCTAATTTTTTTTGTATTCACCTAGTCAGGCCTGAGGATTAGTTGTCTTTATTTGGGGTAAAACACTAGAAATATGTTTTTGATTTCTAGAAAAAGTATCAAGAAGTAGTGTCGCACTCATGAAGTTGTAAAATTTTTGCGTAAAGTTGCAATTACACTATGCCCAAATAACAGTAATTTTGTACCGCTGCAAACGAATAGTTGGGAGTTCTACTGAATTTGAGGAACGTAGATGACATCCGCAGATGCCTTACAGTGTTGTATTGAAAATATTACACGGTGGCAGTTACAGTACTCCAAATTTGACGGTTTTTCCATAGATAACATTATGCGCCAGACGTGATTACAGGAATCCTTGGCTCCGTTGCAAAATAACGGTTTAGTCTTTTTCCTGAAATTTGAGGAAGATGTCAACAGCCCACAAATGTGCTCTTCAGTGGTTTGTGAAAAATATTACAAGAAGGTGTTATGGCACTGAACTTCTTTTTTCCTAGGATAACATTATTGTGTTCTTGCCGCTTTCAGGGTCTGTGATCTTTAGAAATGGTGCGAGATAGACTTTCGTCAGTGCTTAGCCCTTTGGGAAGCAGCAATTATTAGCAGGATAGTTGTAATCATATGACTTTTAAATTTTTTTGACGTCAGACGGTTCGTGAGATATAAATCATTTAGTATTCGTCCTTGCCCGGTACTCATTATTTGTATCACTGTCTTTCTCTGTGGTTTTGGGAAAACCACCAGCGCTACATTACTGTTATTATGTCCTTCCCTTTGGGTTCTGTGCTTCCTCATTTAGGACGCCTGCCACCATGTGCTTATCCTTTTGCTTGCTTTCTTTCATGCTTGTTATTTTTTGCCATTGTTTCACAGTACTGTTTCTCTATTTCATGTTGCCTCACCATGCCCAATGACATCATTTGCAGAACTATGTTTATGTGATATCATATCACGTGGCAGACTGTTCCGTCTATGCCACCATGTGCTACTTTTTCGCCTCATTTGCGCTGTTACCATGAGCCACTGTTAGCTTCTGTGCTTGCTGTTCCTGTTACTATGCAACAAGATGTGTGGGACGTGTCTGAGGGTCTCCGCCTCCCACCGCTGCATTATATCTACTATTTCATTACTTCTCAAAAAGATGGAACAGAGGCAAACCCATTTAGCATTATTAGGTTGCTGCCAGCAACAAAGTGAGGATTCGCTTTGGGTTGAAAACCCTAACTGAATTCACGCCTCCAGGGCCACATACACAGAAAACACACACACATGCAAGTATGGGGAGGCCAACACAACCAATGACAGACATCCAGCAGGTGACAGAAATAATAAACAATTGTTGAAATGTATTTTATAGACATCCCTACCCCTAACCAGGTACTGCATGCTCAGTGGAGATCAATAGCAAAATCCGAGTCTCATCACAGACTCTGTCATTATAATCACACCAAGGTTTCGATGACTGTAATGACAAGTTAGACTGTGCCTCATGAGTTCATATTCACGCCATTCTCCAGCAGAGAAGTATGGTAACTGGTGTGATGTTGCAAAACTCTGCATTGCCTAGCAGAGGAGAGTATCAGTCATAAAGACAATTAAGCAACAGGCTGAACAACAGTTATGTTAATGGTCTGTTAATCACCATGTAGGGGCTTAATGTTGAATGAGGCGAGCCGAGTACCTATATCGCCAGACATGATAAACTGAACAACATAATACCTGGGAGTGTTATTGTATCATAATAAAACTGTTTTTTAAACAACATTAAAGCATGTTCATCATGGTTAGGCTCACGGTATGTTAATAAAACCAAACATAAGCATATTACAATGTTTACAGTCAATTAAATACGTTCTCAAACCCATGTTATAATCAGAGATATTATACTGTACAATTCCTTGGTTTTTACTCAACTCTGTTGCTTAGTAGCCCATCACATGTGGTGTCATCTGGTGTAATCAGTAGGCGCCATGCAACTACTAGTGTGGCAATGTGTGCAGCTGCAATGGGATGTACATTTGCGTACATACTCAGTTTGCTGTTGATCTCACTGGCATGCAGTACCTGGTCAGGGGGGGGATGTCTCAGAGTACATCAGACAATTGTTTGTTTTTCTGTCACCTCCTGCTGGATGTCTATCATTGGTTGTGTTGACTTGGTCCTCCTCATACTGTACGTGTGTGTGTGAGGTGCTGGGGTGACTGGAGTTAGGGTTTCAACCCAACAGTAATTCCTCACTTTAATCGCTGTGGAGCAACCCTAACATAGTAAATGGGTTTTGCCCAAATATATATGTGTGTGTATATATATATATATATATATATATATATATATATATATATACACACACAAACATATATATACACATATATATATATATCTATATTTATATATATATATATATATATATATATATATATATATATATATATATATATTATGTGTAAGTAGTGCTAAATTAGAGTTGAGCAGCTATATATGTAAACCCCAAAATCTGCTGTAACTTTAAAAGGTTTGACAGATTTGACTGATTGGAATAGATGATCAAGAACCATAGGCCTTGGGATCTGCCAAGTTTTGTAATGAGTAGGATATACCGCCGCGAGTTATTAAGACGATCAGCGCCGTGATGCCTTTTTTGAATTCTGTGGTAGTTACAGGTAACAGTTTACAACAGTCCGAAATCTTCAGGGAATGTGCCAGGGTTCCCTATGCCTTTCAAGAATTTAAAAAAATACAACGTTCAAAAGTTATTCGAAACAGTTTCATTATAAGTCAATGGGAAAGTTAACAAAAGTTAGACACTGTCGCAAATGCACTTTTTACTGTCGCGAATGGCCCTGTTACTAATAAATCCACCATCTTGTTTTCAGTTAGTGATCAGAAAATGCTTGGCATTTAAAATTGAGACCCTTAGCAACCTAATTCTTTTTGTATTCACCTAGTCAGCCCTGAGGATGCTAGCCATAATCTTTATTTGGGGTAAAACACACCAGAAATATGTTTTCAGATTTCTAGAAAAGTACTTTCATAAAGTGATGTAGCACTCAAGAAGTATTGCAAATTTTTGCAGAGCTTACAAATGCGACACTATCCCAAAATAACAGTAAGTCTTTGGCACTCCGCTGCAAACGAACAGTTGGGAGTTCTGGGCTGGGGAAGAGGAGGAGCAAGATGACATCTCACAGATGTACCTTCAGTGTTGTATTGAAAAAATATTACAGGTGGCAAAGTTACAGTACCCAAATTTGACGGTTTTCC
Source organism: Neoceratodus forsteri (assembly GCA_016271365.2). NCBI lineage: Eukaryota > Metazoa > Chordata > Ceratodontiformes > Ceratodontidae > Neoceratodus > Neoceratodus forsteri. The sequence continues at coordinate 164,615,036 of CM028138.1, forward strand.
CAGGATAACATTCAGGCAGACGCATTACAGAAACTTTGGCACCCTGCTGCAAAATAACGGTTTAGTCTTTTTCCTGAAATTTGGAGGGAAGACAGCCAACAGCCCAAAAATGTGCCTTTCAGTGGTTTGGTGAAAAATATTACAAGAAGGAAAGTTATGGCACTCCGAACTTCTCTTTTTTCCCATAGGATAACATTACGGTGTTAGCAGCTCTTTCAGGGCCCGTATCTTAGAAGTAGACTGCAGATACAGACTTTACGTCGGAAAAGTGCCCAGCTATGAGGCTAAGCACTAAAAGTAGGCAGGACAGTTGTAAATCATCAACTTTTAAATTCTTTTTTTCTCGATAAATGCGGTTCGTGAGATATAACCTATTTAGTATTCCAAGTTCTCATTTTCTGCTCCGATACTCATTATTTGTACTCACTGTCTTTCTCTATGCAGGTTTTGGGGAAAACCAGCCTGTGCGCTTACATTACTGTTACTATTGTCCTTTCCGCTAGCGGTTCAAGCACCAACCACTTACGCTGGCGTCTGCGCCACCATGAGTTATCGCTGCGTTTTCATTTGCGCTTGCGTTTCTGTTATTTTTGCCATTTGTTTTCACAGTACTGTTTCTCTTTCATTTCATATTTGCCTCACCATGCCCAATGACATTTCCATTTGAGGAACTATGTTGCTATGTGACAACATCACGTGGCAGACTGTTCCCGTCTAGCCACCATGTAAAGCATACTTTCGGTTCTCACTGGCGCCAGTGTTACCATGCTGAGCCACTGTTAGCGCTTCTTTACGCGTGCTGTTCCTGTTACTATGCAACAAGACATCGATAGTGGAGCGTGGTCTGAAGGGCCCAAGGCCCCACCCGCTGCACCACTCACTAGTTCTCAGTATCATTCTCAAAAGAAGGAAATTAGGGCAAAAACTCCATTTAATGCATTAGTTAGGGTTGTTGCACAACAAAGTGAGAAATTAAGCTGTTGGGTTGGAAAACCCAACTCCAGCCCCACCAGCCACACACACACAGAAACACACACATGCAAGTATGGGAGGCCAAGTCAACTCAACCAATGACAGACATCCAGCAGCAGGTGACAGAAATAACAAACAATTGTCTAAATGTACTACGAGACATCCCCACCCCTAACCAGGTACACGCATGCCCAGTGGAGATCAAAGCAAAACTGAGATATGTACCAAACATGACACATCCTGATTGCAGCTATACACAACGTACCACATGAAGCAGTTGCATGGCCCCACTAACGATGCCCCACACCACACCACAATTGGTACTAAAGAATCAATATAAATGCTAAAGGTGCATGATCACGAGTTGTAGAAAGGTTTTAACACTAGTAGTACACATTAATTAAGAGAGTACACCGATTAACTTCTAGAGACACTAGCATGCTCAAGATGAAAGTAGTGTTACATTTTATGTGATTTTCATAGTAGTACACGCATTGCAACTGTTTACTAGAAGAGAGAGAGGCTGATGGGAAATATGGAAAAGCATTGCCTGTTCAATGCTGTGAAATTGCACTGCCAGTATCAGATGCATTCTAACTGATGAAGCTGTACTGCTAATGTACATACATAGACCTTCAGTGTGTTTCAATACTAAAGATGAAGTAAGTATTCTTTGTAAGAAACAGTGTAATTGAATGGATCAGACAAGCAACTTCTAAATATCATAGGACTACTAGAGCCAACAATGACATACCTGTATCAGAGATGTCTATAGGATGGATTTTCCTGAAACTTACTCAGTATGTTGTACCTGATAAAGACAACTCATTGCATCTGTGATGACTAACTTATTCAAATAGTGATACATTTACTATTGTTGCAATGAGTGATCTATACTACTATGGACACAGTGTAATTTTTTTAACAGTTGTTTGATATTCAGGCTGTATACATAGTGTTTGGGTTTGCCACACTTCTGTCACTGATGCTACTCAAAGTGATAACTATGTCAATTGTGGTACAACAGCAATCAAGTAGGTATAGTGTAGATATAAACAGAATGTATTTTAGTATTGATTTAACTCACAATGGGATAAGTGTACTAGGACCCAAGAGTTATTCTTTATCTCAGACTCTAGTCAGTTATAATCACACTAAAGGTTTCGATGACTGTATGATCCAAGTTAGACTGTTCATCTTCATGAGTTCATATTCACAGCCATTCTCCAGTAAGTAGACAGAGTATGGGTGTAACCGGGTGTGACACAGTGTTGCAAAACTCACATGCATTGCCTAGCAGAGGAGGTATCTAGTCATAAAGACAATTAAGCAATAAGGCATGACCAACAGTTATATGTTAAATGGTCTGTTAATCACCATGTAGGTGTTTAATGTTGAATAAAGGCGTAGCCGAGTGCCACATGTCGCTAGACAGTGATAAACTGACCATTAACATAATACCTGGGAGTGGCTTGTGCTATCATCAAAACTGTTTTTAAACAACATTAAAACATATTTCATCATATGGTTAGGCTCTACGTGTATGTTAATAAAACTAAACATAAAGGCTGTTACAATGTTTACAGTCAAATAAGCTACGTTCTCAAACCCATGTTATAATCAGAGTATTATACCTGTACAATTCCTTGGTTTGCTCAACTCTGTTGCTTAGGTGGCCCATCACATGTGGTGTCATCTGGTGTGGGGCATCAGTAGGTAAGCCATGCAACTACTAGGTGTAGCACGTTGTGTGCAGCTGCAATCAGGGATGTGTACATTTGGTGTACATGGCCTCAGTTTTGCTGTTGATCTCCACTGAGCATGCAGTACCTGGTCGAGAGTGGTGGGATGTCTCGTAGTACATTCAGACAATTGTTTGTTTTTCTGTCACCTGCTGCTGGATGTCTGTCATTGGTTGTGTTGACTTAGTCCTCCCCATACTTGCATGTGTGTGTGTGTGTGTGGTCTGGGGGGGTGATTCGAGTTAGGGTTTTCAACCCTAACAGTGAATTCCTCACTTTTGTCGCTGTGGAACAACCTAACTAATGCATTAAATGGAGTTTTGCCTCAAATATATGTGTGTGTGTGTGTATATATATATATATATACACGCACACAAACACATATATATACACATATGTATATATATCTATATCTATATTTATATATATATATATATATATATTATGGTAGCACGGTAGTGCTACCATAGAATAGGTGAGCCATTTCTATATTTAAACCCCAAAACTTTGCACCTTAATAACCTTACAAGCATTTGACAATTTGGCTGAAATTTGGAATAGATGATCAAGAACCATAGGCCTGGGATCTGCCAAGTTTGTAGTAATTCGGATATCTGACTGCGGAGTTAATAAGCATGATCTGTCGCGGCGTTCGCTTTTCTACAAATTCTGTGGTCGTGCCTACAGGTCGTACGGTTTACGACCAGTCAAAAATCTTCAGGGAATGTGTGGGGTCCCAATGTGCCTTTTCAAAGATTTCGTGAAAAAAATATTAAGCAGTTCAAAAGTTATTCAAAAACAGTTTCCATTTTAAGTCAATGGAAAAGTTAACAAAAGTTCGACACTATCGCAAATGCACTTGTACTGTCGCCAAATGGCCCTGTTACTCTACAAATCCACCATCTTGTTTTCAGTTAGTGATCAGAAAAATGCTTGGCATTTAAAATTGAGACCCTTTAGCAACCTAATTCTTTTTGTATTCACCTAGTCAGGCCTGAGGATGCTAGCCATGTCTTTATTTTGGGGTAAAACACCCCAGAAATATGTTTTTCAGATTTACGGAAAAAGTACTTTCGCAAAGTAGTGTCACACTCACGAAAGTGTTGCAAATTTTTTGCAAAAGCTTTTGCAAATTGCGACACTATGCCCAAAATAACAGTAATTCTTTGGCACTCCGCTGCAAAAGAACAGTTGGAGTTCTGGGCTGAAATTTGGAGAGCCAGATGACATCTCACAGATGTACTACAGTGTTGTATTGAAAAAAATATCACGGTGGCAAAGTTACGATACTCAAATTTGCCGGTTTTCCCATAGGATAACATTACGGCGCCTGACTATTACAGGAATCCTTTGGCACCCTGCTGCAAAATAACGGTTTAGTCTTTTTTCCTGAAATTTGGAGGAAGACAGACTAGCAACCCACAAATGTGCCTTTCCAGTGGTTGGTGAAAAATATGTACAGAAGAAGGCAAGATTATGGCACTGGAACTTCTTTTTCCCATAGGATAACATTACGGTGTTCGCCGCGCCTTTCAGGGCCCGTATCTTAGAAACGGTGCGAGATACAGACTTTTCGTCGCAGAAGTGCTTAGCCCCTTACGGGGGCTAAGTACAAAATTAGCCAGGACAGTTGTAAATCATACGACTTTTAAATTTTTTTTCTACGTCGTACGGTTCCTGAGATATAACCTATTTAGTATTCCAAGTTCTCATTTTCTGCTCCGATACTCATTATTTGTACTCACTGTCTTTCTCTATGCAGGTTTTGGGGAAAACCAGCCTGTGCACCTACATTACTGTTACTATTGTCCTTTCCGCTTGCGGTTCTGTACCCGTTTCACTTACCGTTGACGTCTGCGCCACCATGTGCGTTATCCTTTGCGTTTTCATTTGCGCTTGCGTTTCTGTTATTTTTTGCCATTTGTTTCTACAGTACTGTTTCTCTTTCTGTTTCATGTTGCCTCACCATGCCCAATGACATTTCCATTTGCAGGAACTATGTTACTATGTGACAACACATCACGTGGCAGACTGTTCCAGTCTATGCCACCATGTGCGTTACCCTTTCGGTTCTCATTTGCGCTTGTGTTACCATGTGAGCCACTGTTAGCGCTTCTGTTTGCGTTGCTGTTCCTGTTACTATGCCACAAGACATCGATGGCGGGAGGCGTGGTCTGAGGACTGGCCGCTCCCACGCTACATTACATTCACTATTTCTCATTATCATTCTCAAAAGAAGAAATTAGAGCAAAAATCCATTTAAATGCATTAGTTAGGGTTGTTTGCACAGCAACAAAGTGAGAAATTCGCTGTTAGGGTTGAAAACCCTAACTCCGAATTCACGCCCCCCAGGGCCACACACACACAGAAACACACACACACATGCAAGTATGGGGGAGGCCAAGTCAACACAACCAATGGCAGACATCCAGCAGCAGGTGACAGAAATAACAAACAATTGTCTAAATGTACTACGAGACATCCCCACCCCCTAACCAGGTACTGCATGCTCAGTGGAGATCAACAGCAAAACTGAGGCCATGCACCCAAGCGCTACATCCCTGATTGCAGCTGTACACAACGTACCACACTTAGTAGTTGCATGGCCTTACCTAACGATGCCCACACCACACCACAATTGGTACTGTGCAAGTTAGTCAATATAAATGCTAAAGGTGCATGATCACAGTTGTAGAAAGGTTTTAACACTAGTGAGTACACATTAATTAAGAAGTACATAAATTAACTACAAGACACTAGCATGCTCCAAGATGAAAGTAGTGTTACATTTAGTATGTGATTTTCATAGTAGTACATTTACTGCAACTGTTTACTGAAGATAGAGAGGCTGATGTAATATATGGAAAAGCATTGCCTGTTCAATGCTGTGAAATTCAGTACTGCCAGTATCAGATGCATTCTTACTGATGAGCTGTACTGCTAATGTACATACATAGACCTTCAGTGTGTTTCAATACTAAAGATGCAGTAAGTATTCTTTGATAGAAACAGTGTAATTGAATGGATCAGGCCAAACAACTTCTAAATATCATAGGACTACTGAGCCAACAATGACGTACCTGTAGCGGAGATGTCTATAGGATAGATTTTCCTGTAGGCACTTACTCAGTATGTTGTCCTGATAAAGACAATCTCATTGCATCTGTGATGACTAACTTATTCAAATAGTGATACATTTACTATTGTTGCAATGAGTGATCTATGCTACTTATGGACACAGTGTAATTTTTTTAACAGTTGTTTGATATTCAGGCTGTATACATAGTGTTTGGGTTTGCCACACTTCTGTCACTGATGCTATCAAAGTGATAACTATGTCAATTGTGGTACAACAGCAATCAAGTAGGTATAGTGTAGATATAAACAGAATGTATTTTAGTATTGATTTAACTCACAATGGGATAAGTGTACTAGGACGGCAAGAGTTATTCTTTATCACAGACTCTGTCAGTTATAATCACACTAAGGTTTCGATGACTGTAATGATCAAGTTAGACTGTTCATCTTCATGAGTTCATATTCACAGCCATTCTCCAGTAAGTAGACAGAGTATGGTGTAACTGGGTGTGACACAGTGTTGCAAAACTCCTGCATTGCCTAGCAGAGGGAGAGTATCTAGTCATAAAGACAATTAAGCAATAAGGCATGACCAACAGTTATGTTAAATGGTCTGTTAATCACCATGTAGGGGTTTAATGTTGAATGAGGCGTGGCAGATGCCACGATAAAGCTGAACCAGTGATAAACTGACCATTAACATAATACCTGGGAGTGCTTATTGCTATCATAATAAAACTGTTTTTTTAAACAACATTAAAGCATGTTCATCATATGGTTAGGCTCTACGTGTATGTTAATAAAAACTAAACATAAGGCTGTTACAATGTTTACAGTCAATTAGAAAGCTGCGTTTCTCAAACCCATGTTATAATCAGAGATATTATACCTGTACAATTCCTTGGTTTTGCTCAACTCTGTTGCTTAGGTGGCCCATCACATGTGGTGTCATCTGGTGTGGGGCATCAGTAGGTAAGGCCATGCAACTACTAGGTGTGTCACGTTGTGTGCAGCTGCAATCAGGGATGTGTACATTTGGTGTACATGGCCTCAGTTTTGCTGTTGATCTCCACTGAGCATGCAGTACCTGGTCGGGGGGTGGGGATGTCTCGTAGTACATTCAGACAATTGTTTGTTTTTTCTGTCACCTGCTGCTGGATGTCTGTCATTGGTTGTGTTGACTTGGTCCTCCCCCATACTTGCATGTGTGTGTGTGTGTGTGGTGCTGGGGGGTGAATTCGGAGTTAGGGTTTTCAACCCTAACAGTGAATTTCCTCACTTTTGTCACTGTGGAACAACCCTAACTAATGCAATAAATGGGGTTTTTTGCCTCAAATATATGTGTGTGTGTATATATATATATGTATATATATATATATATATATATACTCACACAAACACATATATATACATATATATATATATATCTATATCTATATTTATATATATATATATATATATATCTATCTATATATATATAGATATATATATATATATATATATATATATATATATATATATTATGGTAACGGAAGTGCTACCATAGTTAAATTGAGAGCCATTTCTATGTTAAACCCCAAAACTTGCCTTAATAACTTTGCAAGCGTTTGACAGATTTGGCTGAAATTTGGAATAGATGATCAAGAGCCGTGAGCCTTAGGATCTGTCAAGTCTTGTAGTGGTCAGATATACGGCTGCGAGGTTAGCAAAGCATGATCTGTCGGCGTGTTATGCTTTTTCTGGAATTTTGTGGTCGTGCCTACAGGTCGCACAGTTTGCACGACCAGTCCAAAATCTTCAGGGAATGTTTGGCCAGGGTCCCCTATGTGCCTTTCAAAGATTTCGTGAAAAAATATTAAACGGTTCAAAAGTTATTCAAAAAACAGTTTCCCATTATAAGTCAATGGGAAAAGTTAACAAAAAGTTCAACACTTTCACAAATGCATTTTTACTTTCGCAAATGGGGCTGTTACTTTCACAAATCAGCCATTTTGTTTTCAGTTGGTGATCAGAAAAATGGTTGGCATTTAAATTTGGGACCCTCTAGGAATCTAATTCTTTTTGTATTCACCTAGTCGGACCCTGAGGATGCTTGCCATGTCTTTATTTTGTGGTAAAACACCCCAGAAATATGTTTTTCAAATTTCTGGAAAAAGTACTTTTGCAAATTACTTTCATGCTCACGAAAGTGTCAAACTTTTTTGCGAAAGCTTTAGCAAATTGCGACAGTAGTTTTCCATCTGTGGGACAGTGACAGCGATTCTTTGGCACTGCGCTGCAAAAGAACCGTTGGGAGTTTTGGGCTGAAATTTGGAGGGAACAGAGCTGTCATCTCACAGATGTGCCTTTCAATGTTGTATTGAAAAAATATTACAGGGCAGCAATGTTACAGCATTCCAAAGTTTACAGTTTTTCCCATAGGATAACATTACGGCACCCAACGCATTACAGGAATCCTTTGGCACCCTGCTGCAAAATAACGGTTTGGTCTTTTTTCCTGAAATTTGGAGGGAAGACAGCCAACAGCCCACAGATGTGCCTTTCAGTAGTTTGGTGAAAAAATATCACACAGCGGCAAAGTTACGGCACTCCAAAGTTGACGGTTTTTCCCATAGGATAACATTACGGCACCTGACGTATTTCATAAATCCTTTGGATCCCTGCTGCAAAATAACGGTTTGGTCTTTTTTCCTGAAATTTGGAGGGAAGACAGCCAACAGCCCACAGATGTGCCTTTAAGTGGTTTGGTGAAAAAACATTACAGGGAGGAAAAGTTATGGCGCTCTGAACTTTTTGTTTTTTCCCTTAGGATAACATTACGGTGTTGCTTGGCGCAATTTCAGGGCCCGTGATTCTGAAACGGTGCGACACGACTTTTCAGCAGAAAATTTCTTCCAAATTTGCCAGGACAGTTGTAAATAATATGACTTTTAAATTTTTTTTCTCCGTCATACAGTTCCTGAGATCTAATGTATTTAGTATTTCAAGATCTCATTTTCTACGCCTATACTCATTATTATGCATACATTATTTGTACTCACTGTCTTTCTCTATGCAGGTTTTGGGGAAAACCAGCCTGTGCGCTTACATTACTGTTGCCCTTTCTGCTTGCGGTTCCATACCTGTTTCACTTACCGTTGACGTCTGCGCCACCATGTGCGTTATCCTTTGTGTTTTCATTTGCGCTAGCGTTTCTGTTATTTTTTGCCATTTCTGTCTACAGTACTGTTTATCTTTCTGTTTCACTTTACGTCACCATGCCCATTGACATTTCTGTTTGCAGGCACCATGTTACTATGTGACAACACATCACGTGGCAGACCATTCCCGTCTACGCCACCATGTGCGTTACCCTTTCTGTTCTCAATCGCGCTTGTGTTACCATGTGTGCCACTATTAGCATTTCTGTTTGCGTTGCTGTCCTGGGCCCCACGCTCCCGCCACCGCATTACATTCACTATTTCTCGTTATCGTTCTCAAAAAGAAGGGAAATTAGAGGCAAAAAACTCCATTTGATGCATTAGTTAGGGTGTTCCAGAGTGACAAAAGTGAGTAAATTCGCTGTTAGGGTTGAAAACCCCCCTTGCACCCCACCCACCCCCAACCGGCATTAGGGTGTGCATTGGGATCGTGGGTCCTAACTCTCACCCCATTCTCCTATACTTCTGCTGCTTTACACATGTCATGGGGTGAGAGTTAGGGCCGAGATCCAAAAGCACATCCCAATGCCACCACGTCGTCATCCTTGCGTTTTCATTTAAGCTTGCTTGTTACTTTTCTGCCATTTGTGTGTACCGTACTGTTTCTCTTTCTGTTTCACTTTGCATCACCATGCCCATTGACATTTCCATTTACAGGTACCATGTTACTATGTGACAAGACATCACGTGGCACACCGTTCCTGTCTACGCCACCGTGTGCTTTACCCTTTCTGTTCTCATTCGCGCTTGTGTTACCATGTGTGCCACTGTTAGCATTTCTGTTTGTGTTGCTACTCCTGTTACTATGCCACAAGACATCATGTGGCGGGAGCACGGGGCTCCCGCCACCACATTACATTCACTATTTCTCATTATCATTCTCAAAAAGAAGGGAAATTAGGGGAAAAAAACTCCATTTAATGCATTAGTTAGGGTTGTTCCACAGTGACAAAAGTGAGGAAATTCACTGTTAGGGTTGAAAACCCTAACTCCGAATTCACCCCCCAGCACCACACACACACACAGACACACACACATTCAAGTATGGGGGAGGACCAAGTCAACACAACCAATGACAGACATCCAGCAGCAGGTGACAGAAATAACAAATAATTGTCTAAATGTACTACGCGACATCCCCACCCACCTGATCAGGTACTGCACGCTCAGTGGAGATCAACAGCAAAACTGAGGCCATGTACACCAAATGTGCACATCCCTGATTGCAGCTGCACACAACGTACCACACTTAGTAGTTGCATGGCCTTACCTACCGATGCACCCCAATGCCACCACATGCATCATCCTTTGCATTTTCATTTGCGTTTGTGTTTCTGTTACTTTTTTGCCATTTGTGTGTACCGTACTGTTTCTCTTTCTGTTTCACCCTCCGAGCCCCGCGCTCCCACCACATGATGTCTTGTGGCATACTAACAGGGACAGCAATGCAAACAGAAATACTAACAGTGGCGCACATGGTAACACAAGCGCGAATGAGAACAGAAAGGGTAACGCACATGGTGGCGTAGATGGGAATGGTCTGCCACGTGATGTGTTGTCACATAATAACATGGTGCCTGCAAACAGAAATGTCAATGGGCATGGTGACGTAAAGTGAAACAGAAAGATAAACAGTACTGTAGGCAGAAATCGCAAAAAATAACAGAAACACAAGCGCAAATGAAAACACAAAGGATAACGCACAAAGTGGTGCAGACGTCAACGGTAAGTGAAACAGGTACGGAACCGCAAGCGGAAAGGGCAACAGTAACTGTAATGTAAGCGCACAGGCTGGTTTTCCCCAAAACCTGCATAGAGAAAGACAGTGAGTACAAACAATGTATGCATAATAATGAGTATCGGCGCAGAAAATGAGATCTTGGAATACTAAATACATTATATCTCAGGAACCGTACGATGTAGAAACAAAATTTAAAAGTCATATTATTTACAACTGTCCTGGCTAATTTGGATCTTAGCCCCCATTAAGGGGCTAAGAAATTTTCTGACGAAAAGTCTGTATCTCGCACCGTTTCCGAGATACGGGCCCTGAAATCCGCAGCGAATGCCGTAATGTTATCCTACGGGAAAAAAAGAAAAGTTCGGAGCACCATAACTTTGCCTCCCTGTAATGTTTTTTCACCAAACCACTGAAAGGTACATCTGTGGGCTATTGGCTGTCTTCCCTCCAAATTTCAGGAAAAAAGACCAAACCGTTATTTTGCAGCAGGGATCCAAAGGATTTCTGTAATGCGTCAGGCGCCGTAATGTTATCCTATGGGAAAAACCGTCAACTTTGGAGTGCCGTAACTTTGCCGCCTTGTGATATTTTTTCATCAAACTACTGAAAGGCACATCTGTCAGCTGTTGGCTGTCTTCCCTCCAAATTTCAGGAAAAAAGACCAAACAGTTATTTTGCAGCAGGGTGCCAAAGGATTTCTGTAATGCGTCGGGCGCCGTAATGTTATCCTATGGGAAAAAATGTCAAATTTGGAGTGCTTTAACTTTGCCGCCGTGTAATATTTTTTCAATACAACACTGAACGGCACATATGTGAGATGTCAGCTCCGTTCTCTCCAAATTTCAGCCCAAAACTCCCAACGGTTCTTTTGCAGCGCAGTGCCAAAGAATCGCTGTCACTGTCCCACAGATGGAAAACTACTGTTGCAATTTGCAAAAGCTTTCGCAAAAAAGTTCAACACTTTCATGAGCACGAAAGTAATTTGTGAAAGTACTTTTTCCAGAAATTTGAAAAACATATTTCTGGGGTGTTTTACCACAAAATAAAGACATGGCAAGCATCCTCAGGGTCCGACTAGTTGAATACAAAAATAATTAGGTTGCTAGAGGGTCCCAAATTTAAATGCCAACCATTTTTCTGATCACCAACTGAGAACAAAATGGCCGATTTGCGAAAGTAGCAGGCCCATTTGCGAAAGTAAAAATGCATTTGCGAAAGTGTTGAACTTTTTGTTAACTTTTCCCATTGACTTATAATGGGAAACTGTTTTTTGAATAACTTTTGAACCGTTTAATATTTTTTCACGAAATCTTTGAAAGACACATTGGGGACCCTGGCCACACATTCCCTGAAGATTTCAGACCAGTCGCACAAACCGTAAGACCTGTAGGGACGACCGTAGAATTCCAGAAAAAGCGTAATCGTGCGCACAGATCATGCTTAATAACTCCACAGCCGTATATCCAACCACTACAAAACTTGGCAGATCCCAAGGCCTATGATTCTTTATCATGTATTCCAAATTTCAGCCAAATCTGTCAAACAGTTGCAAAGTTATTAAGGTGCAAAGTTTTGGGGTTTAACATAGAAATGGCTCCTCAACCCTAACTATGGTAGCACTACCATGCTACCATAATATATGTATATATATTACAGGAGTGTGCTTGCACCCCTATAGTTATGGTTGAGTTGACACTTCAATGTTAAACTTGAAATCTTGGACTTTTATACCATTGCAACTGTTTAAGATGTTTGCATACAAATTCACATGCTCCATCACCCAGGATAGATCTCTGGATGTTGCAAGTTATGTTCTGGTTCGATGTGCAGTCTCTGAGTTCCAGAGAGGTGAAAAAAAGCATTTTTTTTGCTCATTGACTTTGCTGTGATTTTTCTTTGAACTTGCCTACAGTCTAGACAGTTTGGAATCTTGGTCTGAAATTTTCAGGGTAGAAAGGTACTAGCCCACAGATGTGCATTTTGCTAGTTCAGTGAAAAAATAATAAGCCATTTTTAGGTTATTGCATTTAAAAAATTTTAAAAAATTGTTTCTGAACATGCTCAGTAAGCACTAAAAGATAGCTGTATGAAACAATTTTTTTTTCATATGACATCATCCTTTTTCATTTGAGGAAATCCTTTTTTATATGGCCACCATCTTGTTTTTAGTTTTGCTTGAGAAATTCAAATTTGAAAACTCCAAAAATTATATTCTGGAGAGGCACTTAAACATGCAGCTTGCTTATCAGGATCACCTTGGTTGCATTACTGCTCAAGAAATGCCCTTAATTTTTTTTAACATTGAAATTCTTTTTTGTATCAGCGTCATACACAAAAATATTTTATTTCGTATGACGACTCATGAAAAAAGATTTTTTCTTGTGAGAAATCAGTGTATTTCAATGACATTTTTAAAATTGGTGCATAACATCATCATTGTTGCATATTTTGACCCCAGTGTTTCAACATACCCATTTTGACACCCCTCCTTATGAACAATGGGGGTCTTGTTACATACCTCCTGCCCAAAAGGGGGTTTCACAGTCACCTGGTGAGTTCATCTTGTTGGCAGGATTTGCAAAATGGCCCCCATGCAAATATGGATGGGAAGTACTCACCTGAGGCATGCACCCCACCCTTGAAGCTCCATACCTGCAGACAGGTTTGCACTGGTGGCATTCACCACTACCGGCAACTTGTCTGTGGCCCCACCCCCCCAGTGCACAGGTCTGCATAGGGTGGGAGTGTGCTAAGTTGCAGACCCAGCCAGGCATCCAATCGGATGCCTGGCATGAGTCCAACATTGGATCCCTTATGTGGTGGGGTGTGATGTCTGAGTGCCAGCGGTTGTGGTGGGTGGGAGGAGGGAAATGACCCTGACCATCTGATGACACTGAAGTGGTGCAGAGCAACAGGGTGTGTGTCAGGTGGCGGAGGGGTGGATGGTACCGCCAATAGCAGGGGGTGGACATGTGGTGTCATTGGTGGGCTGCATCCATGTGCTAGTCCACTTGTGAGGGGTTGGGTTTGTGAGGGGGGGCCACTGCATACACTGCTGTGTGCTGGGGTAGGTGGGTGGCACCAGGTGGCTGTTTTCTGTGACCCCAGAGGGTCAGTGGGCTGTTTGCCCTGTCCTGTGGCATGTCCTGGGGTGTGCAAGGGATGTCTATGAGGTTCATGGCAGGGTTATCCCTCTCATACCCTGTGCCCCCTACATACCCCAGTGGCCAGCAATACTCAACTTAGTGAATGGGGTGTAGTGCTGGCCCACCACTCACCCACCCCAGTGCATTGCTCTTCATGCAGCCAGGGGATCGGGTGTGTATGTGCTGCGTGATCCCCCCTTGCTGCATCCCACACAGTGATGCAATGGGTGAGGGTACCTGAGTTATGCAGAATGTAGCCACTCATGCCCATTAGTGCATAAGGTCCAAGGGCTGTCATTTCATTCATAAGGTGGCATCATAAGAAGTCTATGTTGAAAATTGCAGTTCAAAATATGTAACAATGGCAAAGTTATGACAATTTATTGCAATTTTGCTATGCATGCTCTTAACTTTGGAAATTTAAAAGGCTTTGACCCCAAATTTTCAACACAGACTTCTTATTACCCCACCTCATGTATGTCATAACTGTCATTTTTCAAATCCTAGTTAAAATGTGTTTTCACACCTGTGGCATGGGATAGGGTTGCAATTGTGCAGAATTATGTTTTGACAAGGATTTGAAATTTTCTGTACCAGCTACATAAGGCATGACAATAAGATGGCTATGCTTGAAATTTGGTCACGTGTCCTATAAATGAAAGTGCAGGGCCCTTTAACAGCAACCTTCATCTATGCATCTATGAAAGGATGGGAGTGCAGGGCCTTAAGGGCACTGCACTCCCACAGGCAAATAAGTATACAACTAGTCTATCTAAAAAAAATATACATGGGTGGGAGCACAGGACCCAGAGAGCCCTGTGTTCCCACTGACAAATGAGGCTACAATTACACTATCTCAAAAAGTATGGAAATTCTTTTCAGAAACTACGTTCATGCATCAGTTCAATGCAACTGTAACTGCTAGCCATCCTAACTAACATCTCTCCTGGTATACACATTGCACTGCATCAGACTCTGTCTCCAAGACTGTGTAACATTACTATGCTTGTTTTACACTAATTCTGTCTACCTGCCTTGTTGTAAAATTGTTTGCAATTGATCTAGTCTATTTACTTGTACTTGTTCAACTATATGTTTATAAGACTATATGTTTTCCCAGCTCTTTGCAGGTAACTGGCAACAGTTTTGGGAGTGAAAGTTCTTTAATCTCAATGGATTGCATTTGACTAAGGAGGGAGTCAGTGTATTGGAGCAGAAGTTTGACGTCTTTGCAGAATATTTAAACTAGCAAATGGGGAGAGGGGTGCAGCACCCAATACATCGAATGGGAAGAACATCCTTCCCCCTCAGCTAGTGATCAAACAGGAGTTCAGCATGTTGATGTTTCATTTGCATCACCAGGTAATGAAAAAGGTCCAGCTCCCCATATGATGCCCAGGGGAAAAACCCAACCCAACTAACACACCAAAATCTGGCCAATGGAAAATCATGTACACAAATGCCCACAGTCTGGGAAATAAGATCCCAGACCTATTTATTTATTGAAACTGTTTCACCAGGAAAGGCACACTGAGCAAGAAGATGCTCATCTCCCCATGTGATCTGGGGGTAGGGGGTACAGAGGAAGATAACACACAGGTTATCAAGAGACGTACATTTAGGCATTTATACAGTTGAGATTAGAATTATGCACATTACAAGATGAAACAGGAATTTCTGTAGACTAACTAGTAATACGAGCACATAGCTATAATATAATGATTGACAGTAAACATTGGCTGCAGTTTGGCTTGAAGTAACAGAGAACACATTGGTTATGGTTTAGCCAGAACCCAGTAGAATGTGATACCACTGAGATGAGCAGACAGAGTAAATAAGTGCACTATAGGACAGGATAAAAAAAAAACACAGCCAAAAAGTGCTATAGTTAGTTTTAAATAAGCCATCTTTCATAGCGTGTGCTTTGTGCTGCTGGTCAGGCAAGGGGGGGACAAGACCGGTGGGAAGCAATAGAAGGAATCAGGTGCAGGTACAATTTACCATGAGGTACTTTGCCAGTTCTGTAGATAGGGAGTTGTTAGAGGAGGACTGGCAAATTTGAAGAGGGCGCTCATTCCAGAGTTTAGGGAAACGGTGTGAGAAGGCAGCTTACCCAATAGTGGTCCTCCACCTTGGGATTAGTAGGAGATGGTAATCTAGGGATCTAAGGGCATGAGTAGGGATGGGAGTAGGGGAAAGTAGTGAGGAGAGATAGGATGGGAGGGTGTCGAGCCAAAATATTTAGACGAATTTAGTGCAGTGCTGCAGTCGGTGGTTATTGAAAGATGGGAATGCAAGGGAATGGTAGAGGTCACAGTGATGGGTGCAGGGGGTGACATCAAGAATGAAGTGACAGAAGGCATGGAAAAGGGGGTCCAGTCTGGCTAGGGTGGATTTTGGAGCAGCACTGTAGACTATGTCACAATAATTGAAAGTGGGAAGGATCATCTTCTGCACTAGTTCACACCTAGCAGTAAGGGGAAGGTTATGGTGATTCCTGTAGAGGGCACTGAGCTTGGGGTGAAGTTTTTTTATGATGGCATCGATGTGGTCAGAGAAGGAGAGATGACGGTCGAGCCATACCCCGAGGTACAGGAAGAAAGTGGCATCCTCTAGTATTGTCCCATCAAGGGTGTGGAAGGCAGGGAGGAAGGGGAGCCTCAACAGACGTTGATGAGTGCCAAAGGTCATGGTGACCATTTTTTTAGTGTTAAGTGAGAGCTGGTGAAAGATGAATCAAAGCTGAAATTTGTTAAAATCAGACTGTAGGTTGGCTGTTACCTCGTCTGCGGAAAGGCCAGAGGTGAATAGGTCTGCAGACATGTGAATAGATGTTTTTGAGCACTCTAAAGGGAGGTTATTGAGAAAGATGGAGAACAGAAGGGGACTGAGTACTGACTCTTGGGGAATATCGGTATGCATAGGAAGGGGAGTGGAAGTGGTGTCAGTAATTCTAACTGATTGCGTCCTGCCAGAGAGATAGGCAAGTGAAACATTTTGTGGCTGAGTCAGAGAGGCCAGCTTCTGAGAGGCATTAATAACATCAGGAAGTGAGAGACAGTGTCAAAAGCTTTGGCAAGGCCAAAGAAGATAGCTGAGGTAATCAGTCCTTTATCCATACCAGTGAGGATGGTGTCTGTGAACCTGATCAGGGAGGAGGCAGTGAAGTGTCCTTTCCTGAATCTGGACCGGTGCAGCGTGAAGAAATTTGATTCAGACAGAAATTAGGTGAGTTAGTTGAGCACTAGGTGTTCTTGTAGTTTAGCAAGAGCTGGGAGAAGAGAGATAGGGTGGTAGTTTGAGGGGGAGGTAGGGGCACCCCTTTAGGGAGGGGGATAAAGATAACATGCTTCCAAATCTGGGGGACAGATGCAGTGGAAAAGGAGAGGTTTAGGAGGTTGGCAAGGGGGGTTGCAATGGCAGGAGCAGAGAGGTGTAGGAGTTTCTTGTCTAAGCCATCAGGGGATTTACCTTTTGTTGGGTTGATAGCCCATAGGGCCTCAGGGGTATCAGTAGGGGAGATTTCATGGAAGGAGAAGGTGAGTGGCCCATGTGTGTTCTTTAAACCAGCAGGAAGAATGTGCAGCACGGGAGAGGGCAGAAAGGAGAACAGAGGCACAGGAGGAGAAATATGTGTTGAATTCTGTGGCAACAGCATGAGGTTCCGAGAGGAGGGTGTTATTCACGATTAGGAGTGGGGAGGCGTAAGCAGCTGGTGGAGTGAAGAGGGAATGAATGACCTTGCAGAATTCCAATGGACTATTTAAGTTTGAGTGGAGGGAGGAGCTGAAGTACTCCACTTTAGCTAGATGGGTTGCTCTGGTGCACTTATTGCGAAGAGTCTGATAGGTGGTGAAATTGTGTGGGAGGTGGTGAGACTTTGTGCTTCCTCCATGCTTTGTCCCGTGCATTATGGCATGCTAAAAGTTCTTAGGTGATCCAAGGCAGGTGGTTGCCACGTACTCTAGTATGACGCATAAGGACATGTATGTCCCAGACTTTGAGGAATGTGGTTTGGAAGTCAGTGAAGGCCTTGTCTATGGAGCAGGGTATAATGGGAGGATTCCAGTTTGCAAGCACAAGGTCATCAAGTACAGGAGTGAGGTTTATGTATTTAAAGGAGCGTTAGACTAGGTACTTTGTGGCAGATTTGAGGTGGTGAATTTTATGGACTAGGTAAATAATATGGTGATCACTAAGGGGATCTGGTAATATTCCTGCATTTATAACCTGGTGGGAGGTGGCTGGTAAGAGCCCAGTCAATTAGTGAGTGGTTACCCATTTTGAGGTTTTGACGTGTGGGCTCGGTGATGGTCTGCGATAGGTTTAGTGTGAATATAGCTGTCCGTGTTTTATTGAAGGATGGAGCTAGCCAGTTGTGGTTGAAATCTCCCAAAATATATAATTCTCCAGTTGGGGATGAGGAGGAGATATGCGCTATGAGGTCGGTGACACCTGTTGCTGGTATGCCAGGCTGGCAGTAAACACCAGCTATGTAGATCAGGTGACAGAAAGGGAGTGACAGTGGCAGCATTAGCAGTGCATAGATGAGGGGTTCTGCCTTGGCTAGGACTACTGAGAAGTGCAATTCAGAGTTTACATAGATGGCCAAGGCTGCCTCCTCTAGATGACCTGTCCTGGCATGCCAGTGTGTAGCCTGGGATAGTAAGTGAGGGATCAGAGATATTCCTATTTAGCCATGTTTCAGACAGGGTGAGAACATCAGGGGCATAGTGAGCTGCGAGTAGCTGGAGGGA
Organism: Neoceratodus forsteri; assembly: GCA_016271365.2. Taxonomy (NCBI): domain Eukaryota; kingdom Metazoa; phylum Chordata; order Ceratodontiformes; family Ceratodontidae; genus Neoceratodus; species Neoceratodus forsteri. Next base: position 164,633,672 of record CM028138.1, read on the forward strand.
ATCAGGTTTGAGGGGGAGACTTATAATATTTAGGTGCAAGAGATGTAGGCCACGAGGGAGTTGGATTCCAGTGGGGGTTGTGATTGTGTTATTGGAGGAATCTACTGCATTTGATAAGATGGGGTGATTAGGGGACCGATGTTGGGGTGTATGTCCCCTGCTGCTAGGAGCAGGAGGCCAATAGTGAGGAAATGTGTGAACACGTGTACGTAATGTAATGCTGATGAGTGACATCTTGGTAGTGTGCTTGAACGACTTGGGGTGGCATGCCAGGAGGTAGTTAGATGCAGAATTACCCAAGAGTGTGAGGGGGCCAGGAGGAAGGGGCAGGGACTCAAGGTGAAGTGAGACCAAATATGACTGGGAGATGGGATGGTCACCAAGTTAGAGGAAAAATGGGGACTGCCAATATGCAGTAGTATGGGGGGTGGCAGGTTAAGCAGAGTTGGTGGCATGTTGGACAGGAGTGGAGGGAGGCAGGTGCATAGGATAGTAAGAAGGAGCATGTGTCCAGGCAGGAAAGGCATGATGCCTGATCACTGGATGTGACAGTGGAGTCACAGCTCTGGAAGCACTGTAGCATAGCAAGAGATCTAAGTGATTGGCAGCCAGTAAAATGATTGACTGAAGGCTGAGCTTCAGCAGCCCAATGAGCAGAGGGGCTCAGATGGCCAATGAGGGAGGTGCCAGGGTATGGGGTGGAAAAAAGTGTATTTAATCAGTGGAGGGAGTGGGGGCAGTGGGGGGCTGAAAAAAACGGGTTCTGAATAAACTCCCGGTGCTAGCAGAGTCAGTCCATCAGGGAATATTGCCCAGAGCCAATGGTGTTGAAGGAGCAGCAAGCGGCATCCAGAGGGGGGCTGCAGTACTACCAAATGCTCCAAATCAGCTCACGAGCAGGTTCTGAGCTACAGTCTGGCTGCTCGCCTGTTTCTGTAGGCAACACCAGTGGCTGGCGCTCCTTGCAGGGTCGGGGGCTCAAATTGCGAGCCACATCAGTCCATCTGGGTGAGTTGTGCCCAAATTGGGGGCTGCCTGCAGGAGGGAAGGGAGGACAAATATAAGTGATTTGTGAAGCAGGAATTTACAAATTATGGAAGGGGGCACAAAACAAAAGAGAAAATAGGTAGGTATCAGCGCAGAGCTCTCTGACCGGGGGTGGGGTTCAAGATAGGCTCACGATTTACCACAGACAAAAGTTCAGGAGAAAGCATGCCAAATTGGCAGAGTTCCCTGCAGTTTAAACTTAACAAGATGGGATGGGGCGGGGGTGACAGGCAAGTTAAGAGAGTACTGCCAGATGCCGACCCCTTTGAGACAGACCAGGGAACAGGAGGAGAAAGTACACAAAACAATTTACACTTCGTGCAGCACTTTAAAATTGGGAGCTTAATTTAACAAAGAGATGAGTCAATGGAGTCAGGCGCAATTGAAACACTGCAACACTTGGAGCTCCCCTGACTCGGCTCCTACCTAAAGCAAGCAATTCACAGTAAAAACATGATGAACTGACTTAAAATAGGCAGCAGTGCAAATGTTTCACTGAATGTAGGAAAAAAATGGGTTCCAAAGGAACTCCCGGTGCTAGTAGAGTCACTCTGTCAGGGAATATTGCCCAGAGCCAATGGTGTTGAAGGAGCAGCAAGCGGCATCCAGAGGGGGGCTGCAGTACTACCAAATGCTCCAAATCAGCTCACTAGCAGGCCTCGGGCTACAGTCTGGCTGCTCATTTGTTTCTGTAGGCAACACTGGCAGCTGGAGCTCTTTGTAGGGTGGGGGGCTCGAATTGCAAGCTGTGTCAGTCCATCTGGGCAAGTTGTGCCAAAATTGGGGGGCTGCCCGTTTCTGTAGGCAACACCAGTGGCTGGAGCTCCTAGCAGGATCGGAGGCTTGAATTGCGAGCTGCGTCAGTCCGTCTGGGCGAGTTGTGCCCAAATTGGGGGCTGCCTCTTTCTGTAGGCAACACCAGCAGCTGGTGCTCCTTGCAGAGTCGGGGGCTCCTGCAAGCAACAATAACAGTGGCTAAACTGAACATAGTAGCCATTAGCGAGACATGGTTCACCAGTAACCACACTTGTTTTTACTAGTTATATAGCAGTCAAGAGTATGCTTGAATGCCTCCATATTTTTGTTACCTACCACCTCAATAGGTAGTTAATTCCAGATTTTAGCCACCCTCACTGAAAACCAGTGCTTTCATACATGCGTGTTGAACCTATCACCTTTTAGCTGTAGGAGATGGGCCCTCATATTGTAAATCTGGTCTCTGAGGGGGAGGCCCAACTGTTCCCACAGATGTTGATCTGACAGAGGCCAAAAAATCAGGCACATATCCCCCCTCAATCTGCGATATTCTAAGGTATGCAGGTCCAGTTCCTTCAGTCTTTCCTCATAGTCTAACCCCTGAACTTCTTTGATTCTTCATGTCACCCTTCTCTGAACTCTCTCCCAGGGTTCTAATTTCTCCCTTGTTCCCAGGAACCCAAAACTGTGCACAATACTCGGTGTGCGGCTGCACCAAGGAGGTATAAAGAGGGAGCAAAACCTCCCTTTTCCTGCTGTTAATGGGCCTGATTCTCAAAGCCCTGCATCTGATGCAAGGTGCTTGCACCAAACAGATATGGTGCAAGGTTCACCTTGCATCCAGGGCTGCCTCCACAGAATTCATGAAGGTGGCTTGCATTGACCGCATGCTGTCTGCCCCTAAACAGGTCCTGTGCCAGCCCTGTGCCCTGCACAGCACTGTGACAGGGCACTAGGTGGACTGCACTGACACAAGCTGCAGCTTGCTATTCACAGACAGCACCCAGTGGGAGATATTCTAAGTGCCCTTAGACCAGCCAGGGCTGGCATAGTGGGACTTAAAATATGTCCCACTGGGGCAGTCATGCTATGTGCCACTACATGCTGTGGTATCCCCCCCAGGTCACCGATGGTGCCCCATCAAGCCAGGTACTGTCACCCATCCCCTATTCACCTGGCCCACCTGTATGTGGCATGGGCATGTGCCCACAATCACTGCGGTGCCCAATACCCGGTGGTCTAGTGGAACCCATGCCTTGGTGCCTGTCTAGCCACTAACTGTGGTCTTATCAACACGGTACTGTACATATGAGTTCAGTGTCTGAGACTGATGACAGTCACTGTGCACGTATGTATAGTTCACACCATTTCCTGTGCTGCACTGGGCTTGCGACAGATGCTTCCCATGCAGCAGGTGTTCACTACATGGGAAGGAATGCCACATGTGGGGGACTTAGGCTCCAGAAGCCCTCCCATACCTGATTTGTTTTGATGTTGGGTGTTGGAGTAATACACTTTTTGTGGGTGTTGGGAGAGAAGGCAATATAGTGCAGTAGTTTAAGGCTCTGAGCTGCAATCCTGAAGACCTGGATTTGAATCCCATAGTTTCCATTTGCATACTGTGTGATCCTGAGCAAGTCACTTAACTTCCTTGTCTCTCAGGTCACACCTGTAAGCAAGCTTTCAGCTTAGTGTGTCTCTCCTGGTAAATAAAAAAAGGTTCACTGGCAACTTTTTCCATGAGCCAATCAGAAAACTTTATTTTTGTGCCAGTTGTATATTAAACACTTTAGTATAATTCATTTTACTCTGTGCTGTATATTAGAATGTAATCCAGTCTATATTTTTCATTTTTGAAATGACCATGCTTACCTCTTGTATAAACATGTCATAATAGAAAAATACCTTCATCACTGTTTCAAATAATAGCATCCTCAGGAATGACAGTAACATGTCTAAATCTCAGATCTGAAGTAACAAAATGCAGTGATCTGAAAAGTGTCATAGACAACATGACAGTAAAATGTAGTACAGCATATTTATGGCACAACAGAAAGCAATATTTTGCAGTCTTATGCTTACAAAGTTGTTACCCGGCTTGAACTAAATGAATGCTTGGTTCAAATCCCACTAGAGCCATTTATACATGATGGCCCAGGAGCACTTGTATTATCTCAGGGCTACTTTCATCATGTTCATGGTTACTGTTGCAAGACAGAATTTATGCACGCATATATATACATATATACATATATATATATCTGCTTTGAATACATTTTACTGTAGCATGTACATCCATTTCTCTGTTGCCGTAAGCAAGTTAGCTAGTAAGCAAGTTAGCTAGTTCCAAGTTAAGGAGGTACATTATGTAAATGGACACTAAAAGTATGCAAAGGGAATAACAGAACATAATTTAAATGATACACAAACCCTATATTGCTACCTGAAATTCCAGTTAAAATGGATCCCAGAGTAAAGCAGAATAGACAATATCCAATTACAGAATGTGCCTCCTTAGCTTGGAATCAGTTTAACCTTGCTGCAACAGGCTAATGGGCACACATTCTACAGCAAAATGTATTTAAACAAATGAAAAAAATGTATATGTGCATAAATCCTACATTGCAACAGTAGCCAGCAACATGGTGAAAGTAGCCCTGATATAATACAAGTGCTCCCCGGTCAACATGTATGTGGCTGTGGTGGGGTTGGAACCAATTTCTTGCAAGCCAGATAACAACTTTGTAAATATAAGACTTCAGAATAATGTTTTCTGTTGTGCCATAAATCTGCTTTACCACGTTACTGTCATGTTTTGTATGACACATTTCAGGTCATTGCATTTTGTTACTTCACATCTGAGATTTAGACATTTTACTTTTATTGCCACATGCAGATGCTATTACGTTGAAACAGTGATGAAGTTATTTTCCCATTATGACAAGTTTGTACAAAGGGAAGAGTGGCCATGTTAGAAATTAAAAATATAGGCAGTACTACATTCTACTATATAGCACAGAGCAAGATTAATTTTATTAAAATGTTTAGTGATTGCAGTGTATAGTCGGAGATCATGTCTTCCTGTAAGTCAGATGTCTAGGAGTCATGGACAGATCAAACACAAAATGAGCAGCCTGTATGTATATATTCAGGCTCAGGAGTCAATTCTTCACTTAAACTGACAAAAAAAATGTGTGCACTTTATTAAAAGAGATAACAAAGCAGTTTCTAAATGCCAGACATATTACTTCTAACTACATGCTGATTTGCAGTGTAGAAGAATGTGCAGTCCATTTACAATGTGCACAGAACCTGAATGCCAGCACCCACCAGAGGCCTGGAGCTCCAAAACTTCCAGTCACAGAGTCCATTCCTTAGTACCCGCAATCCCTTGGCTTCCTTATGTCAAAATATAGACCATGGACTTTATTGCGACAAAGACTCTTTATTAATAGGCTGTTGGTTAACTAGGATCTGCAGCTTATCCAGTAAGTAGGTAAATGGGCAGACTAGGTGGGCCAAGTGGTCCTTATCTGCCATCAAAGTCTATGTTTCTATGTTTCACGCTGGTGCAAAAAGGTAAAAAAAACAGGATCAAAGCACACAAGCTCATGCAATCGAATGGCTCCTCTGTCCAGGTAGCTAATCAGTTGATATGTTTCACACAGTAACATGCTTTCTCAAAGCCTGTTAGCTCCTCCTATGTTCATTGATTAAATAGCCATTTAAAGTGCCAGTACACATTTAGCCATTATATACAATGAGTTGATTAACCAATCCATTCTCAATACCTATACTGGACATGATATACAATATTTGAAAAGTTTTTTTAACAGCATATATACAATAAAAACATGAGAACAATGCACATCAATTCAAAACAGAGGCATCTGTTCATTTTAGATTCATGTATGCACTAAGCTTTCTTTCTTTCTTTCTTTTAAGGCATCAAAAAATTTGTCAGAAGTGTGTCCATAAACTTGCTGGTGCATTTCTAAAAAAAAAAAACTAAAAAAATATTTAAAATTAAGAACCCCAATTATAAATACTTTTCTGTTTTTTTTAGAAATTTAGATGGTATATGCAGACTGGATCAAAGAATTGCCTTTTGAAGGTGTGGTGCTAAAATATTAATCAGTTCAAAAATTATTAAACTTTTAATTTCCCATTTTATCATATGGGAAAAATATATGTGCACCATGAAAGCTTTTGTGAAATTACTGCAAAATTGTGTAAAGCTCCCACTGGTTAACATGGGGCACTTTCACGCAGTTTTGCATACTTTTTCCACAATTACGTGGACCTTGAGCGAAAGTTGAATGTTCCCCATGTTAACCAATGGGATTTCACACAATTACCAGGAATTTCATGCTAAAACAGCCCCAAACAACCAGTTTGTTTGCTACTTCATGGCAAAAGAATGGATAGGGCATTTGGCTGAAATTTGCAGGGTGGCAAGCCCTTACCCCACGATGTGCCTTTTGGTGGTTTGGTGAAAAAAGTTATACTACTTCCATAGTTGTGGCACTCTGAACTTGCAAAATTTCCCATAGGATAACACTGTGGCACTCATGGTGCCTTTTCAGCACCCGTATCTCGAAAATGGCTCTAGATGCAGATTTATTGCAATGAATTTTCACTCAGTCCACATATAGGTGAACTAACCATGCATGGAGGTTTCTAAGTCATGATTAGAACTGGAGTGGAATTTTTTTCATGGTTGCTATGGTTACTGAGATATTGCCAAATTTATGTATGCAGTATGTGTCCGTACTTATGTGTAAGTAGGAGCGCAGGGCCCAGAGGGACCGCAATCCCACATATGCATACCATTATGCAAAAATAGGAGAGAAGATGCATGCCATTATGCAGTGCTGGCACCAGAGGGTTCCTTACAATGTCTCTACAGTTATGCATATAGGGTAGTGCAGGGCCTCCAAGAAATGGATAACATTATGTATTCATGGCAGTGTGAATGGGATGCAGGGCCCGGTGGTGCCTGCGCTCCCATAACCACATGTCTCTGTGCCTGTGATATGTCTCTATACTTATGTGTTAGTGGGAGTGCAGGGAGCAGAGGGCCCATGCTCCCACATATGCATACCATAATGCTAAAATGGGAGTGGGGTGCATTTCATTATGCAGTGCTGGGACCTCAGGGGCCAAAGGGCCCTGCAATCCCACAGAGACATGAGGGTCCCTTAGAATTGTTCCTTACAATGTCTTTACACTTATAGATATATGGTAACGTAGGGCCCCACAATGACATAACACTTACATTACACTTTCTCAAAAAGAAGGGAAATTCATTGCAAAAAACTACATTCATGCACCATTAGAGTTTCAATATCAAAAGTAGGGAAATTCAACCTTTGGGTTGCCAAAGGTAACACTGTACCCCCACTGTGCATGCAGGAACAGGCATGCCGGATGTGTTTTGGCATTTGGAACCCTAATGCTCACCCCATTCCATGAGCAACTTAAGATTGGTATAGTATAGGACAATGTGGGGAGCACTGGGGTTCAAAATGCCAAAACACATCCATCATGCCTGTTCCTGCACTGATGAACAGCTCATGTTACCCTAACAGCTTGAGATTGAATTTCCCTACTTTTGATGTTGCAACCCTCATAGTGCATTAATGCAGTTTTTTGCAATGAATATATATGATAGCTGCACGGTAGTGCAGCTATAGTTAGGGTTGCCCAGCCACTTCTATGTTAAACCCAGCATTTTGCACTTTAATAACTTTGCAACTGTATGATGGATTTGCCCGAAAATTTGCATGCACGGTCTGATACCATACATCTCTGGATCTGTTGAGTTGTGGTACAGCTGGATGTATAGTTGCAGAGCACCAAAAATCTACAAAAATGCATTTTTGGGCTATTTCTTTGCTCAGGGCTACAGCCCAAATGGTTTATTTGTCTGGTCTGAAATTATTACGGAATATGCAGTCTGCATCATGGATGTGCCTTTTGAAGATTTGATGAAAAAATATTAGTCCATTCAAAAGGTATTCAAATTTCAAGTTTCCCATCAATGCCAATGGGAAAAAATAGCTGTGCCTCTCAAAAGCTGTCACTAGCACATTTTACTGTTGCAAATGACCTCCAAAAAATTGTGCTGCTGCCATCTCGTTTTCAGTTAGTGGTGGAGAAAAACAGCTGTAGTTTAAATTTTACTGCCCCTAGGTAAACACTGACAGTTGTGTTTACCAAATCAGAGTCTGAGGAACATAATGCAGCCACTATGTTTTCATAAACTCCCCCAGAAATGCCTTTTTGGCTATTAGGCCTCGGTACTGTCACAAACTGCGAAAGAACAGATGTGACACTTTTGCAAAATGCAACACTTTTGCACCAGAAATTTAAATATTTTCTAAATAACTTAATATTAACAAAAGTAGATGAAAGGGACCATGGAGTTAGGATCAGCAATGACCTGAGTTTTAAGCTACATTGTGGTCAGAAAAGCCAGCAATATCCTGCATTGTATAAAAAGATACATTATGAGCAGAGACAGTGAGGTTCTACTTCCTCTGTATACCTCATTGGTGAGGCCCCACTTGGAGTATGGTGCACAGTTCTGGTCCCCTGGGGGTAAGACAGAAATCAGGGCTATAGAAAGGGTGCAGAGAAAAGCCACCAGGATGGTCAAGGGCACAAAAGGAAAGGATTATGAACATAGACTTGGGCCCTGGGACTGTTTTCCCTGGAATACAGAAGATTAAGGGGAGATATGTGCCTAACTTTTAGGGCATTAAATGATGTAGGGTTATGGGAGCAGTTGGGTTTGGCTCCGAAAGAACAGACCTATTGTACAAGGGCACATTCTTTGCAACTGGCCATGGAAAGATATCACACTAAAAAAAGAAAACACTGGTTTAACCTACATGTGGTGACGGTCTGGAATGCACTCCCTGTGGAAGCAGTGGCAAGCAATAACATGTCAAATTTTAAAAGCAGCTTAGATAAGTATCTAGTAGACAACTCCATCAGTGGGTATAGTTAAATATTAAATGGTGAGCTATGATGGACCTTGGTCTTTCTTAAGCTCTGAATTACCTATGAGACCTATGAGATCAGTTCTTTCACACATTTTGTGAAAGTGTCACAATTTGCGACACTTCTACTTCAAAAATTCCCATTTCTTTTCCACCTCACTGCAATTAAATGGTTAGGGCGTTTGGGCTGAAATGTACAAGTTTGCAAGCCCTTGCCTCACAGATGTGCCCTGCTGGTTTGTCGAAAAAAATATACCGGTTCCATAGTTATAGCATCCTGAAGTTGAGAAATTTCACATAGAATAACATTACGGTGCCTTTCGACACCCATATCTCAAAAACTGTTCAATATACTGATTTTTCGCTCTGGACAGATTAGTCCACCTTTTGATGGACTAGGCAAAAGTGAATGTTTCCAAGTCAGGATTACAACTGCAGTGGAATTTGTTTCATAGTTGCTACAGTTACTGAGATATTGCCAAATTAGTGTTACAAGGGTTCCTTTTCATGACACTAGGGCTGCGTTATGTCTTCATACTTATGTGTACTTGCTTACACATGGAATGGGGGTGAGAATTGTGCTCGATGACCTCATGGCACACCATGACACCTGTTGGTGTGTGAAGGGTGGGGAGTGGGGGTGGGTTGGTATGGGTGGGAACCCTAACATTGAATTTCAAACATTTGTTGCTGTACTATCAACCCTAACTGATGCATTAACGGAGGTTTTTGCAATGAATATATATGTATATAAATTGCAAGAAACTTCATTAATGCATCCGTAATTGTTGGAGTAACAAAAGTAGGGAAATGAGAAGTTAGGGTTGAGCCCCTAACACCCTCCTGCCACCCAACCCTACCAGCCCACCCCCCACCCACCCTCTACCAACACATGTTAGGGTGTGCCTTGATGTCATCAGTTCTAACTCTCACCCCATTCCATATGAAGAAAGTTCACATGGTACAGTATAGGAGAATGGGGTGAGAGTTAGGGCTGATGACTCAAGGCACACCAACAGGGTCTGTGGAGGTGGTGTGGGTGGGAGGAAGGTGTTAGGGTCTCAACCCTAGCATATAATTTCCCTACTTTTGTTGCTTCAACCCTAACTGATGCATTAACAAAGTTTTTTTGCAATTTATTTTATTTCTTTTTGAGATAGTATAATAGTATCTTTATTTTACTGTGGGAGTGCAGGGTCTGACCCTCTGCTCCCATTCCTCCACAGGTAAACATACTGTATGTATCTAGCTGTGGAAACACAGGGGTCTCCGGCCCCTGCGCTTCCACACTTTAAGATATAAGCAGGCATACCAAATTGCAACAAACAGTCATAACAGTGCCATCTTAAATAATTTGCACCCCAAATGCTCAACATGATCTTCTTATCCCTTCATAGCATGTACCCAGTACAGAACATTTTCAAATATCAGTTGAAATGCAATTCTGCATAACTGAAATGCCATTCTGCATCACAGGTGTTGAAAAACATATTTTGCACATGATTTGAAAAAATGACAGCTGTACTGTTTATGAGGTGGTGTGAAGAAATTGCAATGCTGAATATTTATGAAAATATTGAAATCTGTCAAAGTTAGGCATGTGCATTGCGAAATTTCACAGACTGCACATAACTGGGGCGTTTTTAGGTATTTTTGCTCCAAATGTTCAACATGGCCTTTTTGGGACCCAACCTCATGAACAGGGGCACTGTGATTTCATTAACCTGTCCTGAAAGTTGATTTCACACAGCAACCACATCATTCTGTGCCACAGGAGTAAAAACACATTTTGGGCAGGATGTGAAAAGTTACAGCTGTACTATTCATGAGAAAGTGTGAAAAATGGCAATGTTGAAAATCTGGAGTGAAAATATTAGAAATGTTATGAGCGTGTGTAGAAACTTCACAATACACGCTCATAACACAGTCATTTTAGGGATTTTGTGCACCAGATTTTCAACATGGTCTTTTCAGGACCTCCCCTCATGAACATTGGCATTGTCATTTCATTAATTGGTCCAGAAAGGTGATTCTGTTACTACAAAATCACCTTTCTGTACTGCATAATGAAATGACAGTGCCAGTGTTCATGAGGTGGGGTCCCAAGAACCCCATTTTGAAATTTGGGATTAAAATTCCTAAAAATGGCTGAGATATCAACATAAGTTGAAAACCCCATTGGCATCCATTATACAGCTTACCTTGATTCCTTCAGTTCATGGTTCAGCCTTGAAGAGTGCAGACATGTTCCGGTCCACAGAAGATCACAGCTGCCAACCTCTGAAGGTAAGTATGGGCTTCCCAGTGTCCTGTGATGAGGTACCATTTTCTTTTTTCAGGCTTTATATAAAATGAAAGAAGCATCAGGGGACGGATTATGGGGCACTGGGATTGGACTCCCCAGTGTTCCACAGTGATTGTGGGGTGTGTATTTGTTTGGGGATACTGGGGTGGGCTCCCCATTGTCTGACACTACTAGGAGGGGGACATACATAAATTGGGACACTAGGAGCGAGCTTCCCGGTGTCTCATGATGAGGGACTGTTTTCTTTTTTTCTGGTTTTACTGCAAACTTACAAAACATTGGGGGACTGCTTTCTGGACACTGGAAGCAGACTCCCCAGTGTCCTGCAGTGTGTGTGTGTGGTTTGGTGGGGGTGTGTGTGTGTGTGTGTTTGTGGAAACTCAGAGTGGGCTTCCAGGTGTCCCAAAGTGATGGGTTAGAATTTATAGGATGCATAAACTTGCATTGAAAAAATGACAGTTCAATGCAGAACTATGCATCTTACAAATCCTGTTTCACCAGCTGATCTTGTGAAAAGGGATCAGCTGATGAAAAGTGATTGCAAAAAGGGATTATAAACTTAAAACAAATTTTTTTATGTCAGAAAAAACAAAGGCATGGGTTGGTATAGGATGCTCCCCTCACCAAAACCCATGCCTAGTTTATTTTTAAAACACTTCCTTGGGGCAAGCTACAACATTTTGTTATTTCCCCTCGCTAAGTGAGAAAACAAAAAGGTGGCCGCCGAACAGGGATTTTTTCATGAAATGGGATTTTGCAAGATTTACCAATCCCTTTTCGCAATCCCTGTTCATGAGCCCTTTATGAACAAGATTCCTTGATCGAAACTGTGCATCTATCCCAAAGACTGAACTGAGCATGCTCAGAATCCAAACTTTCAAAATTGAATAACTTTTGAAAGGATTAATATTTGTTCATGAATCCAATTCTGCATTATTTCACAGGATAACCTCTTACTTCCCTGAAATTTTCAGGCCTAAACTTCAAATGGCATGCAAGCAGCATAATGTCGAAAAATTACCCTGACATTTGCCTGAAAAAGAGAAAAATTCATTTTTATGCCTTCACTGCACAAAACCCACAATCTGATCAAAATGCAATTTGACAAATCAAGAGAGCTACCACCCAAGACCATGTATTCCAGATTTTGAATGGTTGTGAAGGTATTAACATGCAAAATTTGGGGGTTAACTTTAAACTGCCCACTTAACCATAACTATAAGCAATGCAAAAAACTTTGTTTATGCATTTTTTTAATTTTTTTATTTAATGGAATCAGAATTGCAAACCTTTGAGTCAGGGACTCATTTACAAAGGCTCCTTATCAGGTTAAAAAGACAGGCACAACAGTATACAGATGCTACAAAAGTCACAGTAATGACACAGAGGGGTATGCAGTTTCAATACAAGTATTTACATACATAAAAATTTAAGTAGGGTCATATACAGATTGGTAGCTAGAATAGTCATTGTATAGATAAAATAATGGCAAAGAGGTCTATAGTTATCAAGGCAGGTATGTACACAATAAAATTATTAAGTAGAGTCCTATACAAAGAGGTAGCTTAAAAGTTATTGCACGTAGCCACAAGGCAAGCATATATAGTAAAAAGGCAGAAAACAAGTTGAGTCAGAGATGCTGGGCTCATGGGAGGAGCTATGCACAGGTGCAGCAGTGTCTGGTGAACAGATGGTGTATAAGGGTTGTTTTAAAAGGCCCAAATCTTTATAGAGAGGAGACATCAGGGGGAATGGAGTTAACTCAGGTGGGGGCACGGTATAGGAAGGACCTTTGGGTCAGGGATGTCTTGACTCTAGGCACTTGGAATGACCACTTGTGGGAGCTCTGGGTGGATGGGTGTAGGAGTAGAGGATAGTGGATAAGCCAGGAGGTATTAATCGAGCAGCAATCTTCTTGGTGAAGATACAGATTTGATAACGTAATCTCACCTCAAAATTGAGTATGCCAGCTTGCTATACTCATATAAGGTGCAGGTGTGGGTGAGTCTGTTGGCATCTGTAAGAAGATGGCAGGCCTTGTTCATTGACAATTTGATTTTGCTGAATGCAGTTTTGTCTGCTGCACCATAAATTAGAAGGCCATAGTCCACAAGGGACAGGACAGAGGAGGTGATAGTTAATCTCAGGGTTTCCGGGGGAGGCAATTTTCATGGTGGTACAGGAGGCCAGCGCGAGCATGATGGCTGATGCAAGGGTGCATGTGGGGTCGTTAGAAGGAGAGAGTAGTGTCAAAAGTAGTGCTGAGGTATCTATAGGTACTAACTTGTTCAAGGGGGAAGAGTGTGCTTGATAGAATAGAAAAAGATGTGCCCCGTGTAAGTTTTGATTGTGTGTGAAAAGCATTGACTTTGTCTTTTGTAGATTTATGACCAGCCTTTGATCTAAGAAGCAGGATTCAGCTTGGTTAAAGGAGGACCATAGAACACTTTGGGGGAGGGGAGGGACCTGATAGGCTACAAGGAGGACTGCATTGTCTGCATAAAGGAATATTTTTTCAGAACAGGATGCAGGGAGGGTGTTTAGACACAGGTTGAAAAGCAGGGGCCCAAGGATTAAGCCCTGTGGAACACCTGAGCAGACCAGCTGCATGCTAGAGAGGGGTACTATTGATTTTCACACACTGTGAGTGGGAGGTGAGATAGTTGGTGAACCAGGCTAGAGGTTCTTGCAAGAGACAAAGATGTTAGAGGGTGGTTATAAAGAGAGGGTGGCTGACAGTATCAAAGGCTTTTGATAGGTTGAAGTATATGGCACCAGCAAGGAGGCCTTTGTCAAGGGTTGTGTGTATATAGTTAGAGAAAAGGGCAGTAGTGGTACTATACCCCCTGCGGAAGCCATGTTGCTCTGCACAGAGGAGATTGTGTTTGTCAAGAATATCTGTGAGCTGGTCAGCTACAATATTTTCTAAAGCTTTGAAGGGGGGTAGAGATTGGCCTGTAGTTCCCTGGGGATGTATGGTCCCCACCTTTGTGTAACAGGGTAATCATACTGGTCTTCCAAGCATTAGGGAATTGGTCGAGACAGAGAGAGTGTGGTTGATGTGGTTGGTAAGCAGTGTAAGTACTTCATCCAAGACAAGTCCAAGTAGCTTAAGGTCCAGTGCATCATTACTGTGTCTGGCTCCATTGAGGACTTTAAGCAGGTATGGTTTGGCTTCAGCTGAGGAGGTGGCCCAGAAGTAGAAGGATGAGTAGGGCAGGTGGAGGGGGGAGAGGGGATGCTGGGTCAGAAAGGTTAGGAGGGAGAACTGCACTGAGGTCAGAGAAAGTGTTGTTTAGGCATTCAGCAATTACTAGTGGGTCCATTGAGAGTGAACCAGAGACACTGAGTTGTGCTGGGAGGGGATTTGTTTTTCCTATTAAGTTACTTTATGTTGTCCCAGAACTTATGTGCAGACCCCCAGGAGGAGGCCAGGGTGGATCTGTAATAGTCAGATTTTGCATTGCAGATGGACCTGGTGCAATTGTTACAAGCAGCATTGTAGGCTTGCCTATCTGTGGGCTTGCTCAATTCAAGTGTCCTATGCCAGAGGTTATCTCTGCTCTGCAACTGGGAAATAAGGGAGGGAGTAATCCATGGGAAGTCATGCTTCGGGGGCGAAGATATCACAAGCGTTATTAAAATAGTGGACAAAATAACTGAAAGCAGTGTCCATGTCAGGGGTTAGTTGGACTGGGGACCAGTCCCAGTTAGCAAGTAACTCTCTGAGCTAGACCAATTTGCCAGGGTGGAGGCATTGGCAGAAGACAACATTAGGTTCAGGCTTGTTTATCTTACAGGACCAGGTGATGATAATGGGGTAGTGGTTACTAAGAGCATTGGATAGCACAGAGGTGTCAGAAATTTTGTGGGGTCGGTTTTCGAACATGACATCCAGCAGCGTGGAAGTACCATTGGATAGATGGGACCAGGTGGGGGATGCGACCAGCTTGGTGAGGTTGGTGAGACAGCATCTTTTGCTTGGGAGGCAGATCTGGCCAGACAATTTATATTGAGATCCACTATAATGATCTGTTCCATTTAGCTGGGCAGGTTGGTTAGGTGCTCAAGTAGATACTGTTGAGTGAGGTTCTGGCAGTGTGGGAGGATATAAGCAGCTGTGAAAAACAGGGGTCTCTGGCAAAACCTGCAGTAATTTTGAGGGAGATTGCCTGGGCTCCATAATCCAGCTGGGGGGTAGGAAGGGCAATCCCTCGAAGTATCTTGGAAGTATATGGCACACCCCCCCATGTTTCCCAACTCTATCATTCCTGAAAAGCATCTGTTAAGATTGATAGCACATAGACAAAAGTATGTAAATGTGATGTTAGGGTTACCCACCCACTACCCCACCCAAACCCCATCCCATCATCCACATCAACAGACTTTGGGGTGTACCATGGAGTCATCAGGCCCAGCTCTCACCCCATTCCATGTGTAAACAAGCTGACATGCTACAGTATAAGAGAATGGGATGAGAGTTAGGCCTGACAATCCCATGGCACATCCCAATGTCTGTTGGTGTGTGGAAGGTGGGAATGGGGTTGGGGTTGGGGTGGTGGGGGATAACTTTAACATCACATTTTCATACTTTTGTCACTGTGCTATCAACCCTAACTGATACATTAACAAAGTTTTTAGCAATGAATTTCCCTTCTTTTTGAGAAAGTGTAATATAACTGGTATGTGACTGTGGGAGCGAGGGCCCTCCAGGCCTTGAGACCCCTTCATGATGCTGATTTATGTATAATTGTATGCATATGTGGATGCACACATTTGTGAGCCCTCTTGGCCCTGTGCTCCCACTTACACATAAATAAGGAGGCTTACAACAGTCCTATAGTATTGAAAAAGAACCCACTGAAACACTAATTTGGCAATATCTCAATAACCATAGCAACTATGAAAAAAATTCCACTGCAATTGTAATCATGACTTGAGATCATTGGTCCTAACTCTCACCCCATTCCATGTGGAACAAACCTCACAATACAGTATAGGAGAATGAGGTGAGAGTTAGCCTCAATGACACCAAGGCACACCCCATTACCTGTTGACTTGTGTTGGTTGGGGTGGGGTGGTAGGGTTTGGGTGGGTGTTAGGGTGTCAACCCTAATGCCTCATTTCCCCACTCTTATCACTTCAACCCTAACTGATGCATTAATGAAGTTTTCCATACTTTTTGAGAAAGTGTAAAGTAAGTAGGCAGTATGGCGCAGTGGGTTAAGGCTCTGAGCTGCAAATCTGGAGACCTGGATTTGAATCCCACAGCCCACTAGGTGCATACTGTGTGACCCTGAGCAAGTCACTTAACTTCCTTGTGCTCCCAGGTTGCACCTGCAAACAAGCTTTCAGCTAAGTGTGTCTCACCTGGTAAAATAATTGGTAAAAAAAAAAGTAGTAACTGGTATGTGTTTGTTGGAGCGCAGGGCCTCCAGGCCCCAAGGTCCCTTCAAACTGCAAATCTTTGCATAATGATATGTGTATGTGGGAGTGCAAGCCCTCTGGACCCTGCTCTCCCACTTACACATAACTATGGAGCCATACAGCAGTCCTATAGGGCTGAAAAGGAACCTTTGTAACACTAATTTGCCAATACCTCATTAACCAACTATGAAACAAATTCCATTGCAGTTGTATTCATGACTTTTAAACCTCCATGCATGCTCACCTAAAGGTGAACTAAACTGCCTGGAGTGAAAAATCTGTATCTTGAATCATTTCCAAGATATGGTCACTGAAAGGCACTGTGAATGCCACAATGTTATCCTATGGGGAATATCTCAACTTTGTAAAGGCATATCTATGGAACCAGTATAAATGTCTGCACCTAAACAACATAATTCACATCTGTGGGACACCCTATTTTTACCCTGAAAATGTTATGCCAAAAGAGCAAAATGTTTATTGGCAGTACACTGGGAAAGTGTTTAAATTCCTTGTTTGTGAGGTGTCAAAATCCCCATTCGTGAGGTTAGTCCCCATTCATGAGCTGTCAAAATCCCCATTCATGAGAATTCCTTGTTCGTTAGATTTTTGCCATCTGGTCCTGATCTCACGAACAATGATTTTATTAGCTCACGAAGGGGGATTAGCTTGCAAAAAGGGATTTTGACAGCTCGTGAAAGAGGATTTTGACAGCTGGCGAAAAAGGATTTAAAAAAACAATCCCCTTTCGTGAGCTGTCAAAATCCACTTTCATCAATTGATCCTTTTTCATGTAGTGACAAAATCATAGAAACATAGAAGTTGACGGCAGATAAGGACCGCAAGGCCCATCCAGTCTGCCCATTTCTTTTTCTACCTTATAAATGTGCCATCGGCCTTTGCTCTGTCAGTGACCTATCTATTCATAGTCATTTGTATTGCTCCCTTATGCCTATCCCATGCCTGTTTGAAGCCCTGCACTGTATTCATAGCCACCACTTCTTGTGGTAAGCCATTCCATGCATCTACCACCCTTTCTGTGAAAAAGAATTTCCTCACATTCCCCCTTAATCGGCCTCCCTCTAATCTCATGCTGTGTCCTCTTGTCCTGCTATTTTTCTTATATTTAAACATGTTAGACTCTTTCACCTTGTTTATGTCCCTGAAATCCCTGTTCGCAAGCCAATTCTTGTTCACAAGATGGGCCATCTGGTCTGGAATCACGATCAATAATTTTGTCAGCTTGCAAAAGGGCTTGCGAAACAGGATTTTGAAGGCTTGCAAAAGGGGATTTTGACAGCTGGGACAAATGGGATTCAAAAAACCAATCCCCTTTTGTGAGTTGTCAAAAACCCATTTCTCAACCCGATCCCCTTTCATGAGCTAACAAAATCCATGTTCATGAGCAAATCCTTGTTTGAGAGATAAGCCCATCTGGTTTGGAAATTGCCATCAAGGATTTTGAAAGCTTGCTAACAAGGGTCGGCTTGTGATCAAGGATTTTGTCACCACATGAACAAGTGATGAACAAGGATTTTTAAAATAAAAAAGCAGTTTTTTAAGAGAAACAAAGCAAACCAAAACCATGGGTTTGTAGAGGGTGTCACTGAAAAAAAACATGCTTCAATTACCACACAACACATCCATGGGACAAGTTACAACCTTTTGTTTGTGGGGAAAAATGGAAAACAAGATGGCGGCTCACAAAAAGGGATTTTTTTTCTCATGAAGACAGATTTAAAAATCCATTTTTCGCAATCTCTTTTTGTATACACAAATGCCTCTTCACCACTGTGAATCTTTCCAAAAAACTAAACATGAGCATGCTCAGAACCTGAAATTTTAAAACTGAATAACTTTGTAACAGATTTATATTTTGTCACCAAACCAATGTTAGCTTATTCTGAGGAGCAGGCTCTTTCTACTCTGAAAATTACAGAATACAATTCCAAATGGTGTGGAGGGAGGGAGTAGCAAGTGAGAAATGTAGTGTTTTGGTGACTACTAGTGGTCAAACAGTATAACCTGCAGGTGAGAAAATGAGCTGATACAAAAGGTGATTTGCACATTTTGGGACACTATATCTCCATGCCCTCACATGCAGGTGAAAAAAACTTACAACTGCATGAGATGTCTACTTCATGATGTGGTGTAGCAAATGCCATGCATATCACCTGAACCAAATTTTAAGTAAATTGCATGAATAGCTGTGAAGTTATTAATGCACAAAGTGAAATAACTGAAGCAAGAATTCGACAAAACATCTGGATGTATACATTTAAGGACTGCATATCACTAGATGTGCACATATTATCTAACTGAAACTTGGTACAGGAAAAAAACCTATAGTCTGTGACAGCATATGCCACATTTCATGAGAACTGCATGAACCACTGCAAAGTTATCAATGTACAAAGTGAAACAGAATCAAGAATTTGACAAAACATGGAGATGTACATATTTTGGGACTGTATATCTCCAGTTGAACACTCCCTATCTAACTGAACCTTAAAAGGTGTAAAGACCAATTTTCTGTAAGGGTGCATGACAAATTTCATGTCAATTGCAGAACAGCTGCAAAGTTATTAATGCATAAAGTGAAACAATTGAAGCAAGAATTTGAGAAAACATCTGGATGTACACATTTTGGGAACCTATAGCTCCAGCTGTGTAAATCCTAGCTAAAAGACACTTCGCTGATCAATTAACCTCTAGTATGTGAGACAACATGCCAAATTCCATGTAGATTGCAAGAACAGCTGTGAAGTTATTATTGCACAAAGTGAACAAAGTTCCCATTCATAAGCTGTGAAAATCCCCACTCGTGAGCTGTCAAAATCCCCATTTGTGAGCCAAATCTCCTTTTGCAACACATACATTTCAAAGACTGAACTGAGCATGCTCAGAACCTGAAATTTCAAAACTGAATAACTTTGGAACTAATTAATATTTTTTCACCAAACCAATGATGGCCTTTTCCTTGGGGCAACTGTTTTCTACCTTGCCAATTTCAAGCCAAAATTCCAAATGATGTGGCCACAGTGTGATGGGCAAAAATCAGCAAACAATCTCTAAAAAAGGTGAAATAACACACTTCTTTCACTATGCGCTGCACAAGCTGCATACATCTGATCAGAACAAGACTTAGCACATCATCTACACTACAGGATGCCAAATTTCATGCAAATCTGTGGAACAGTTGTAAAGTTCTTAAAGATCAAATGCACACCTATTTCATAAAAAACTAATTCACTTGAATACATGTCCCTGTGTCATGATTAGTGTTTCCTAAAAATAGCATGCTGTTTGGTTTTGTGGCTTTCTTTAAATCAGCATATGTTAATGTGCTTTGCACTAACTGAAACAGTGAAGAAACAGTGAAGATATTCTGCCCCTGTCAGTGAGCAGTGACATCATACTTGTCCAGCCTGCTGCTTCACCAATTAAATCCCTGATTGACTGAATAAGCTGTTTCAGTTCCTAGTTAGAGTAGTCTGTAGAACTAATTGTTTTCACTCAAAGTTGATTACTAACCCATCTGGCTTGTGTTTAGAGAGATATGCTTAAAATCTATTTGTTTTGCTCTCATACAAAGTTGACCACTTGGGGTACAGTGCAAAATTTTAGTGGCATGAATGAATTTCTGTGAGAAATTACCTTGTCTGTATTACATATGTCAGTTCTCTGCCATCAAAACTCTGCATTTTATTCACAGGGTTGTTTAATGAATATACAGTAAAATAAATCGGCATTCCATTCATTCATAGAAACAGTGTTTATTTGATGTAGCCTCAATAAATAGATTCATGTGAGAACAATTTTGTTTAATGTCAGATTGACTAACGTGTCTGCCACACTGCTGTTTCAGGAACATGTACTGTATGAACTCATAAAAACTCAGGTTTTTGTGAGATTCTGTGTAAAAATACATCATGTATAACTAGAAATACTATATGACATCCTGGAATCTTGTGAAAACAAAAGGAAGCTGGGAAGGCAGTCAGAACAGCAAAGGCCTGAACCGAGGAAAAGACAGCCAATTCAGTTAAGAAGGGGGATAAAACCTTTTTTAGGTACATCAGGGAGTGAAGGAAGACTAAGGGAGTGATAGTGAGGCTTAATAAAGGGGAGGGGGTGGGCAGAGGGTGATGGTGAAAAGGCAGAGATGCTAAACAAATATTTTTGCTCAGTATTTACAAATGAAGAGGGGGAGGTACCTAAAACAAACAATAGAAACACTCTGGATACAGAAGTTGATACCAGCCCATTTACAGAAGAAAGGGTTCTGAAAGAACTCTTAAAACTGAAGGTGGACAAAGCAATGGGGCCTGATGGAATTCATCCAAGAATTCTAAAAGAACTAAGGGTAGAACTAGTGACCCTCTTTAACAAATCATGGGAGGATGGGGTGTTACCTGAGGACTGGAGGAGGGCAGATGTGATTCCCATTCACGAAAGTGGGAACAGGGCAGAAGCAGGAAACTACAGACCTGTTAGGTTAACCTCAGTGATAAGGAAAATGATGGAATCACTTCTGAAGGAAAGAATTGTCGAGTATCTAGAGGCCAGAGGGGCAAAGTCCCAATGCAGCATGGATTCACAGCAGGAAGGTCATGCCAGGCGAATCTAATAGATTTCTTTGACTGGCTGACCAAAGTAGTAGATCAGGGAGGGGCTGTGGACATGGCCTACATAGACTTTAGCAAGGCATTTGACACAGTCCCACACAAAAGATTAATATACAAGTTAGCCAGCCTGGGAGTGTGTCCCAAGATGATAGCCTAGGTAAAGAATTGTCTGGAGAATAGGACACAGAGGGTAATAGTAAATGGAGTCCACTCTGAAGAAAGGGGGGGGGGGGGTTACTAATGTGGTACCGCAGGGTTCAGTATTAGGACTGGTCCTCTTCAATGTCTTTATAAGTGACATTGCAGAGGGACTGTAAGGAAAAGTATATCTCTTTGCAGATGACACAAAGATCTGCAACAGAGTTGATGCACGAGGTGGGGTGGAAAAGATGAGAAGGGACTTGGCAAGGCTACAGAAATGGTCAAATGTATGGCAGCTTAGATTCAATACTAAGAAGTGCAAGGTAGTACTCCTGGGAAACAAAAACCCAGGGGAAGAGTACACAATGGGGGGTGAGATACTAACAACAACAGAAATGGAAAGGGACCTGGGGGTAGTCATATCAGATGACCTAAAGGTGGGCAAGCAATGTGAGAGGGCAGTAAGGAGGACTGGGGGAATACTGGGATGCATAGGGAGAGAGGCATCACCAGTAGAAAACAAGAAGTTGCTATCCCTCTGTACAGACAGCTGGTGAGACCCCATCTGGAGTACTATGTGCAGTTCTGGAGATCCAATCTCTGCAAGGACATAGACAAGATGGAAGCTGTTCAGAGGAGGGCAACTAAAATGGTGCAGGGTCTACACCAGAAGATATATGGAGAGAGACTAAAGGAGCTTAATATGTATAGCCTTGAGGAAAGGAGGGAGAGGGGGGACATGATAGAAACATTCAAGTACCTCAAGGGAATCAATAAAGTCCAAGAGGGTAGCATCTTTCAAAAAAAGAGGTGTGCAAGAACAAGGGGGCACAATTTGAAGATAGAGGAGGGACGGCTCAGAGGTAATGTAAGGAAGTATTTTTTCACAGACAGGGTTGTGGATGCATGGAACGGCCTTCCAGAGGAGGTTGTGGAGTCAAAAACAGTGGTTGAATTCAAGCATGCATGGGACAGTCATAAGGCAATTCTAGGGGGTGGGGGTAGAAAAAAGTAGGCTGCTGGTTAACTAGGATCTGCAGCTTATCCATTAGGTAGGGAAATGGGCAGACTGGGTGGGCCAAGCAGTCCTTATCTGCCATCAAATTCTATGTTTCTATGTTTCATCCTGATGCCCCTGTCTACTGCCTGTCAGTTGAGGCTGCTGCACCCTGTTTCCCTCTGACCCCAATCCCTAAAGTCAGGGCCAATGCACACTGTTGCCCTCTTTTCCTGTCTCCACAGACAGGAACTGTTTCAGTTAGTGCAAAGCACATTAATAGATGCTGATTTAAAGAAAGCTACAAAACCAAACAGCATGCTATTTTTAGGAAACACTAATCATGACACAGGGACATATATTCAAGTGAATTCATTTTTTTTGTTATGAAATAGGTATGCATTTGATCTTTAAGAACCTTACAACTGTTCCACAAATTTGCATGAAATTTGACATCCTGTTGTGTAGGTCTCCTGATGTGCCAAGTCTCATTCTGATCAGATGTATGCAGTTTGTGCAGCACATAGTGAAAGAAGTGTGTTTTTTCACCTTTTTTAGAGATTGTTTGCTGATTTTGCCCATCACACTGTGGCCACATCATTTGGAATTTTGGCTTGAAATTGGCAAGGTAGAAAATGGTTGCCCCAAGGGAAAGGCCAACATTAGTTTGGTGAAAACATATTAATTAGTTCCAAAGTTATTTAGTTTTGAAATTTCAGGTTCTGAGCATGCTCAGTTCAGTCTTTGGAATAAATGTATGTGTTGCAAAAGGGGATTTGGTCTGCTAAGCCTTAGAGTCCCAGGACCACTGCCTTCATAGTTTGGGCTACTGCACCTTCCTACCCCAGGCCACCAAAGGTAGGCCTTTTGCTGCACACTGCTACCCACTTCAATAGCCCCAAATGGGCAGGGCTGCTGCACCATATGCACCTTGTCACACAGTCAAGGCTGCTGTACCCTGATTCTCCACTGTGTCGTGCACCACAGTCAATACTTCTGCACTATGCTGTCCTCTGTCCCCTGACACCATTGTGCCCTGCTGCGCCATAGAGCTTCTTGACCCCACAGTTAGAGTTCTTCCACCAAGCTGCTCCCTGCCACTAGAATCAGATCCTTTGGTACACTGCCCAAATCTACCTGATAGAAAATAATTAACATACTTTCATCTTATGTTATAGGGTGGGGGGCAGAGGGTAGCAGTGAGTGGCAGTCAAAACTATTTCTGCAGGAGGCAGCAAGGTGCAGAAACTGTGACTGTGTGGAGAAGACAGTGGGCAGCAGGTTGCTGCAGCCTCATGACAGCAGGAGACGACAGGGTTTTATTTGCACTGGGGAAAGGGGGAATCAAAGAGCTGCTGCCTCAACTGTCAGGCAGGAGACAGGGGCATCAGTATGCCATCTAGTATTTCTAATTATACACATACATGATGTATTTTTGCACAGAAACTTTCAAAGAACTTAATTTTTTGAGTTCATACAGTAGCTGTTACTGATATAGCAGAGTGTGTCAGACATAGGTTTGTCAGTCTGACATGTAAACAACATTGTTATCACATGAACATATTTATTGAGGCTACATCAAAGCCACACTGCTTCTATGAACTAATAAAATGTAGATTCTATTTTATAGCCATTAAACAACCATGTGTTATATAGCCAGAATAGAATGCATAGTTTTGTTGACAGAGAACTGACAGCTGTGATACAGACAACATAATTTCTCTGAGACATTAATTCATACCACTTCAGTTCAGCACTGAACCCCAAATGATCAGCTCTTTATGAGAACAGAATGATTTTAAGCTAATATCTCTAAACACAAACCAGATGGGTTAGTAATAGAGAGATTATCCCTCTCAATAAACCTTGAGTTAAAACAATTAATTCTACAGACTGCTCTAACTAGGAACTGCAACAGCTTATTTGGTCTATCAGGGGCTTTATTGGTGAAGCAGCAGGCTGGACAGGTATGATGTCATTGCTCACTGACAGGGACTGAAACATCTTTACTGTTTCTTCACTATTTTCAGCTACAGAAGAGCACATTAACATATACTGATTTAAAGAAAACCACAAAACCAAGCAGCATGATATTTTCAGGAAACACTAATCATGACACAGGGATGTGAATTCAAGCTTTTTATGCAATATGTGCATTTGATCATTAAGGTGCAAAATGTGGGGTTTAATATTAAACTGTGTACTTGACCCTAACCATAGGGGTGCAACCTCATGCAGTATATAAAAATGGTGATTTGAACATTTTGGGACACTATGTCTTCATGCTTGTGCATGCAAGTGAAATGAAACTTATAAATTCATGAGATGTCTGCTTCATGATGGACCATGACAAATTCCATACATATCACCTGAACCAAATTTTGTGTAAATTGCAGGAACAACTGTGAAGTTATTAATGCACAAAGTCAGACAATCAAAGCAAGAATTTGACAAAGAAGCATCCAGATGTACACATTTTGGGACTGCATATCTCCAAATGTACATGCCCTATCTAACTAAAACTTGGCAGGTGAAAATACCATTTGTCTGTGAGGGCAATTGCTAAACTGCATGTAAACTGCTGGAACCACTGCAGAGTTATTAATGCACAAAAAGAAACAATTGAAGCAAGAATTTGCAAAACGTTTTTATTTATTTAATTAATTTTGGTAACCGGGTAGGCCCACTGAGACCAGGTGGTCCCTTTTTCAGGGGTGACCTGGGGTTAATTACAGAGAAACATAGAGCAATAACACATCCATAATACAATTATGGAGCAACAAAAATTCATCATACAGGGGTAACACATCCATAATACAATTAAAATTCATCATACAGGGGTGTACGGCATTATTAGTCTACATATTACCTAAAGTGACACCAGACAATTTACAGAGCAATTGATAGGCTATAATCTAGAGAAGGTTGTGCGATGTACACATTTTGGGACTGCATGTAGGTATGGGCCTAACTGCCATTTTGGACCTTGTCAGATAGCAACCACCTGACTCTGAAACCAACCTTCTCTGAGACTTCAATATCAACTGGCTCTTGGCTGAGACGGGTGCTTTTAAGAACTTTGTCCTATCGGCCAACCTAACACAGATGCTGGACTCACCAACCAGAAAGTACTATAAAACAAGGACCAGCACCCTGCTCGACTGGATCCTGACTAGCCACCCCTCTCAGATCTCAAACTCCGCTGTCCTTCCTGACTCACTCAGTGACCATTCCCCCATCAGCTGTACCTGGTCTAACAAATTCCACAAAACTTCATCTAAAATCATCCACAGCAGAGTCCTTCCCCAAGGCCAGTTAACACACCTCAAATCTCACCTCCTCCGATAAGACTGGACTCCTAACTTCCTGGCATCAGATACAAACTTGGCATTGGACCACTTCATCCACATCTTTAATAAAGCCTGTAATCTATTAGCGCCCCTAAGCAAGCACAAAGTTAAAACTCTCTGCAACACTTGGGTAACTGGTGACCTCTTAAAAAAGCTAAAATCCAGGGACCACCTACGAGAACTGGCTAGATCCACTGGGAAACAAGGTGACATCCAAAATTATAAACGAGCATGAAATGACTGCACAAAAACCATTCAGACACAGAAATCTGACTACTACAAGAAAGCACTCACTGACTCCTGGGGAAATGGGAGAGATTTCTGGAACAATCTAAAAGAAATCACCAGGAAGCAATCCAAATCCACGCCGGCCATGCTAAAGGTGAATGGGAACAGCACACTTGACCCAACAATCATTGCTGATACTTTCAACACCACTTTCACTGACCTCAGCAGTGTTTTTCCCCCAAATTTCTTTAATAATGATGATGCATCCACAATCCCCAACTCCACAACTTCCGGCAGTCACCCTCCCTTCTACTTTAAAGTAGTACATAAGAACATTGTCCATAAGTACGTCACCAAAGCTATCAGCAAATCCAGTTCTAGCAATGATACACTCGATCTCAAGTTGCTATCCCTCACCCTAGAAGAGGTGTTGGGGCTTCTTACCAAGATTTGTAACCTCTTCTTTACACTCAACCAATTCCCAGAAAAATGGAAGTCAGCCACTGTTACCCCAATCCACAAAAGTGGTGACAAGACTGACCACAGGAACTACCGCCCGATCTCAATCCTGCCACCCCTCTCAAAGGCCCTGAAACAGATAGTATCGGACCAGCTTACTGAATACCTGGACAAGCAGAATATCCTCTGCAGGCAAGAACATGGTTTCAGGAAAGGTCATAGCACTGCTTCCACATTACTTGAAGTCATCATGGCAATCCACAGCTCCCTGGACAAAGGACAACTCACTGACGCTGTCTATATTGACCTAACCAAGGCCTTTGAAACTGTCCACCACCACTTTCTACTTACCCAGCTTCAAAAGGCTGGGCTCTCCCTCGATTCTATTTCTTGGTTCAAAGGCTACCTTACAAACAGGTCACAATGTGTAAAAATTGTGGATCTACTCTCAGAAGCCAAACCTCTTTGCTCCGGTGTCCCACAGGGATCCATCCTGGGACCACTTCTCTTCAGCCTGCTCCTTAATACACTTCCAGACTTCTGCTCTCAACAAATCATACTCTACACTGATGATGCAGTAATCCTAGCCTCACACAGGATCCAAACCAGATGCAAGGCAACCTTCAGCATTGTTTCTCCACTGTTGAGAACTGGTTCACTCAGCACAAACTGATCCTCAATCAGAAAAAAAACAAGACCATGATCTTCAGTAGCTCCCACAATAAACATAAACACCATCACCTCTCCATTTATACCAGTCACGGTGGCCTACTAGAACAGGTCCAAACTTTAAAATAACTTGGGATCACCCTAGACTTTCACCTCTCCTATGCTGACCATGTAAACAATGTCGCCAGAGCTGCCAACTCCAGACTAGGTCTGCTGTTCTGCCACAGAAGACTCCTTTCCCCTGCAGCCTTGGCTGCTCCCATCCAGTGCTCCATCATTGCCACCATTGACTATGGCCTCATCATCTATGACTCAGCTACTGTTACTGTGCTTAAACGGGTAACTACCTACTTCAACAAGGTGTGTCGGCTCATTACTGGCGCTCAACATCGTACACACACCTGTGACCTCTACTCCCAAACCAGCTGGTCGCAACTTGACAAGTATATTAAATACCAAATCTGCAAAGTGGCAAAGAAAGGTCTGATGGACCTAACCCCACCCGGTGTCGCTACTCTCCTGCAACCTAAAAAAAAGCAGCCAGTGCACCAGGGGGTCCAAACCACAGCACTTTCAAATTCCCCACTGCCACACAGCCCAAGGTCAAAGAGCTTTTGCCTATTGGCCACAAGCTGGCTAAATGCTCTGTCTAGTGATATCACCACTGCCCCCATGCTCGGCGCCTTCAAAGCCAGGGTCCACCACTCACTCATTGCCTCCAGCACCTGTGACCGCAATGTCTAACAATGAAATCACCACAGTCTGGACTCACGGATTATGAACAGACCCCTACTCTGAAGCTCCCCTAGTTCTGTCTACATCTATGAGGGCCACAGCCTCTTAGCACTTTCTGCCCTCCCTGCCCAACTCTTGCACTTTTCGTGTTCTCTGACAAAGCCCCCAGGCTGCATCCCCCTCCTTCTCCCCCCCTCCACCATCCCCTCCACCCATCCCTCCATACCCTCTACCCACATTACTCTACCATTTCTCTGCCCCACCATATCTCACTTGCTGTCCCCCTTTCCTCCTCCCCCTCTTTTCTTTTCTTTTATAAAGATGCATCAATCTATGTAACTCTAATGCTATTTGTATGTACATCCATATATTTTTTTGTCTGTTTTGTTCTGTCTTGCTGTAACTCATGACGTGGAACCTTTTTTTTTATTTAGAAAATGTTATTCAGTTTTGAACATCATTACATGGTACAATGTAGCAGGACTATTACCAGGGTTACTATACCCCCCAATCCCCTTCCCCCCTCCTGTTGAAGCGATCTGATTTTCACGTAAATACAATACATATTAATTTACTTGTACAAGAAGTGTAAAACAAACCTCTAAGATGGAGAGCTCGAGAAAATGTGTACCCTAATTCAAGTAAAGAGCATATAGTTTGCCCCATTTATTATCAAAGGCAGTTGGATTATTTCGCAGACTTGCTATAATTTTTTTCAGCCCTGAGATAAAAGGACATGTCATGTAGCCATTCTGTGTAAGATATGATGGTTTGATCCAACCAATGCTTGAGGACCAGTTTTTTTCACTGCCATGAAGATAAGGGAAATATGAAATTTCCTTTCTTTGATCTTAATTAAAGATAGGTCACCCAGTATACAAATATTCGGGGTAAAGAGCGAGTCCAAACCCAGTAAAGGATCCATTCGGAATTTGATTTTTGTCCATACTGGGGAAACCTTCTCACAGGATCAGAAAACATGTAGTACTGTTCCATCCCCTTTGCCGCATCTAACACAAGTGGGCGATTGCACCTGTCCCATTTTCGCTAACTTACTTGGGGTATAATACACATTATTTAACATTTGATATTGGGTAACTCTTAACCTATCTTGTGTAATATAAATGTGCAAGTCCCTCCAGATATCAGACCAATTAACCCCGTGATTGGGGATAAGAGAGTCCCATACTTTGGAGCCTGACAGTGTGGTGGGAAAGAAGGTAGAGAGGAGATCATTACATATTAGCGAGATACTATGTGGCTGTACAGCTAAGTCTTTGATTTGTTCCACAAGGGTATTTAGCCTTGAGGGCACATATACTCCCCCAAATTTATGTAGAAGGAGGTGCCACAGTTGATATATCTTGAAAATAAATCTGGAGGAAGTCTGGAGTTTAGCAAGCATTTCAATGGGTGACAGGAGACCATTAGGCTGATAAAGGTCACACACTCGCATGCCTTGTAAGTGAGGGATCCGGTCCCCAGTAATAGGGGAATCTCCAGTTCTTATATTAGGGTTACCCACTATGTATTGCATTGTATCCTTCCTTGGGCATATGCGTAGGAAGCCGCAAATCTGGGAGAAGATTTTAATGGATGTGCCCATTACTGACTGCTGAATTATATTTGGGAGAGTCCTACAAGGTGTAAACAATAATGTAACTGGAGATATCTTGGTTGTGTGAAGAATGCCTGAATCAATTTGAAGCCATATGGGAATATAGGTGCTCTCCATACTGTTGGGGGAAGAGGACATCCACATTCCTATTTTATGTAGATGACTGGCCCAATGATAATATAATAAATTAGGCAGTTTGAGCCCTCCCCTGTTTTTAGTTAGGGTAGGCTTGCTGTATGCTCTTCTGGGGGTCTTGTTTAGCCACAAAAATTCTGAGACAATGGTATGTATCTTATGGAAAAAGGAAAGAGGCAACCAGATGTTGTTCATATTTAGAGGAAAAAATAGCCTAGGGAGCTCATTCATTTTGATAAGATTGATCCTGCCCCAAAGAGAGCTAGGCAAAGCTTTCCATCTAGAAAGATCTTGTTGGATTTTCTGAACCAGGTCTTCTAAATTAAGTTTTTTATGCTACAGGGGATCCGTGGTTAGATGAAGGCCCAGATATTTCATCAATAGAGGGGACCATTTCATTCCAAATTTACTAAAATCTTGACAAAAAGTATAGTGGTTAAGGGGGAGAATTTCAGTCTTACTATGATTCAAACTATAGTTAGAGAACTTACTAAAGTCTCCTATAATAGCTATTACTTAGTCTAATGGGGCTATAGGATCTGCGAGATGAAGCAAAATATCATCCGCATAAAGGGAAAGTTTTAAATTATGCGTGCCTATAGAAATCCCCTGTACCTTGGTAGACTAGTTGATTTGTCTTACCAAGGGTTCCAAGTACAGATTAAAAAGTAAAGGGGAAAGAGGGCGGCCTTGTGGGGTACCTAAGTGTAAGGAAAAACTGGAGGAGAGCACCTTGTTACAAAATATCCTTGCGGTAGGGGCTGAGTAGATCTTTTGGATCCATTGGATAAATTCAGGGGGTATATTCATGTGTCCAAGGGTAAGCCATAGGAAATTCCAATCCACCCTATCGAAGGCTTTTTCAGCGTCTAGAGATATTAAGGCCATGGGATATAAGGTGGATTGAGCTGAATGAAATATGTGGCCCAGTTTACAGAAGTGATCTGATGCCGACCTACCCAGGACAAATCCCACCTGTTCAGGGCTAAGCAGAGGAAGCCATATTTTTTGAATCCGGTTCGCCAAAATTTTAGTGGGAATTTTAAGATCACAATTCTGCAATGATATAGGGCGGTAACTAGCAGGTTGTTCTGGTGGCTTGTCAGGTTTTAGAAGCAAGATGATAGTTGCTTCCAGAATGGAGGGATCCATAGTCTCATTAGACAGAATATAATGATAGAATTTAAGCAATATCAGGGATAGCTCCTTAACAACAATTTTTAAAACATTTGAGGGAAAACCATCTGGTCCTGGGGTTTTATCCAGGTTCCATTAATGTGATATTGGTTGGTCAGCTTCCTGCATTTTGGGAAGCGGGATACTGGCCAAGTATGCCTCGATGTCATCCTTTGCTGGGGGGTTGAGCCAATGGCCATAGAGGTTTGCATAAAATCTTTCAAACACTGAGGTTATGTCCCTGGGAAGAGTTTTAAGGGTGCCATCTGCATCCTGGATTGCCTGAATGGTTCTTGAGCTTTCCAGTTGTCTCATACGAAGGGCCAGAAGACAACCGTCTTTTTCCCCCTGGTCGATACAGGTTGCCTTTGTTCTGAGGATGGTGGACTCGGCTTTCATCTTAAGGAGATCTGTGTATGCATTCCTGAGGGTCAAAATATCTGTGAGTGACTTCTGCAGGGAAGTAGATGATACATTTTGTTCAAGTGCCCTGCTCTGCTCCAATAATTTTTGGGCTTGAGCCTCCCTAACCTTTTTCCGTTTTGATGCTAGTCTAATATGTTCCCCTCTTATATAGCATTTTAATGCACACCAGACTTGATCTACCCTAGGAATGGAGCCTAAATTATCTTCCAGGAATTGCCCAATGAGAATGTGAATTTTAGAGACTATAAACTTATCTTTAAGTAGCTGTGTGTTTAATTTCCATAGGGTGTCCTTCTGTTGTTCAATAGTTGGAGTGACATAGAGCAACACTACCACATGATCAGATATCACTATTGGATCAATCCCCCCTTCCAGAGTCCTGATAATAGGGTTGAACTTATAAGAAAGTAATCCAGCCTAGAGGCCATCTGGTGTACCTGTGAGTAAAATGAAAAGGCCCTAGTGGTCGGATTTAAAATCCTGCAGGGGTCACATAACCCAAGGAGATCCATCATCTCATTGACAGCCCTCTGAGATGGGGTCATAGCCCTAGAGGTCAGGTTGGATTTGTCCAATAAGTGGGATTGGGTGAGATTCCAATCTCCTCTCAGTATTATAGGGGCTGGAATAAATGAAGACAGTTTATCTGCTAAACCCATAAGAAAGTCTGGATCCCCTCCTACAGGTCCATATATACAACCTAGGACTAATGGTTTTCTATCCAACAGACCTTTAACCAAAAAAATGTATCTTGTGGGTCCAAGACAATAGTTTCGGGTTGAAATGGGACAGCTTTCATGATAATGATCACCACCCCTCCTCTATTAGTGGAATTCCAGGTGGCAAAAACCTGTTGTACCCCTTTTCTTTTAAAACCACCTGCCTCATGAGTAAGGAGGTGCATCTCTTGTAGGAAAATTATATTGGCTTGTAATAAAGATATGTGTTTGAGAATTGCAATACGTTTGACCTGATCTCAAGCTCCCCTTACATTCCAAGAAGCAATTTTAACTTTAACGTCAACCATATTTTCTAACTTTCCGAATGTACCAGATTTTGTGCTTTATGTCTATGATCACTCCAACCCCTCCCGGTCCCCCCTCCACAATAAACAAACCCCCAATCATATAACCCAAAACCAACAAACCCCCCCCCGCCAAAACCCTCAGAACTATTTACAAAGGCTCCCCATATTAGAATGAAACATTCAGATTTAGGAATATTTAGGTATAGGAAAGCCTTAGCCCATTTGACCTCTTTGGAGCTTTCTCCTTTAATTGAAGAACAGTAAGAAATATTACCTTCATTAACTACAAGTCTGTCTAACCAAGACAATAATAGACTAGCAACTCCAAAGAGGTCTACCCCTACTACTTAGGTTGTGACACAGCATTTCTATCAGCACTTTGGTGCTGCCCCTCCCTACCTACCTTGAGACCAAACAGCCTAAACCAAGGGGTCTTAAAACATTATATTGTTTCTAGCCAGAGACCACCATATGACAACCCCTCTCCCTTAACTGGATCGACACTCATTTTGGTAATTAAATACAAATAATCTCCCCAATGCCCGAGTTTGTGAAAATTAACTACTGTTCTATTATTATGTGAAAGGAAAAGGGTGCTAAACAACAATACAAAACTTTAAATGTAACCCGATGCTTGGCAAGTCATTTTGTTTTGAGGGGGAACCCACCCGGGTGTACTGTGTTCCTCAAACGTACTCCTCCTGAAAAACCTCGCTTTTGTAGAGTTCCTGATTTATGAGAGGAAGCACACTGTGTCTGCATGTGCAGCTGACTAGGCCCAACTGCAGCCCTGACGCGGGCTTCCACCGCCTCCCATGGCCCATCCCAGGAGCCAGCCAATCCACAGGATCCCCCAACTGTCTGAAGCACAGCCTCTTCTTGGCTGACCCAAAGTCACCAGTTGGTACCAACAATAATACTTGAGTTGAAGCAAAACTCTGCAGAATAAGAGAAAAGTCACAAAACTTGCCAAACTATTTGCAGAGCAATCAAAGTTCCTCTAAAGTTTTAACCTTTGTGGAATAATTCAGGGAGCTTGGTGGTCAGGTCTTCCAATGCCTTAACAGGGGTGTCATAGGAGATCCAACTGTCCGCTACACTGACTTGTAGACGAGAGGGGTAAAGCATTCTGAAGCGAATTCCTGCTGCAATCAGCTTGTTAACTATGGGGTGAAAGGCAGCTCATGTCTGCCTTGTCTCGTATGGCAGGTCTTGTGTGATACGAATCTTGACACCCTCCCATAGTATGGCTTGTGTTTCTCTCGCTTTATTTAGAATGTGTTGTTTCTCTACAAAGCTTAACAATTTTATTATTAGGGGTCTGGGGGGAGCTCCTGCTTGAGGTCGGGGCAGTAGGGCATGGTGTGCTTGTTCTATCTGGTACGAGGCCCCCATCGGGGATGGACCGGCGATTTTACACAGGAATCTTTGCAGGAAAGCCTGTATAATCTGCCTTTCCTCAGCCTCAGGCAGTCCAATTATTAAAATACTATTCCTGCGACTCCTTCCCTCCAGGTCCTCGGTCTTTAATTATAACTTCTGCACTTGCTGCCTTACCACCACCACCTCTGGCTCAAGCTTCTCTTTCCACTTCTCAATAGAAGTGGTATGGGCCTCGGAATCCACAACTCTCCATGACAGGTCTGAAAAATCTCCACTCAGAGATTTTAACTCATTAGCGATCTCAACCAGTGTTTCTTTGAAGGGCTGTAATTCCTGTAAAAGATTATCCTCTGTTAGAGGGATCGAGGTCGATGACTGTGGAGACTTCTTATCTGGGTTGACTCCTTGGGCCTTTGGCTTCTTCGGATTCTTTTCTGGTGTTGCCGGTGGAGTATGGTGAATGGAAGCTGGATGCATTTCAGTCTCCATCGTAGCTTCATAGGACCACTTGCAATCCAAATCAAGTAATTTAGTGGCAATGGAGGTAGTGTTCTGGCTTTAGATGAGATTGAAACCCCTAGAATAAGCTAAAATCAACTAAATAAAGTAGATTATAGGCAGGAGCTCAGCACCTCTGCAGCTAACAGACCACTTGCATCATGTGACCTCGGAGTTGTGTGATATGGAACCTTTGTAAAAGAGCCTTGGCTCACAGGTATTTGTAATCCTAGACATAAATAAATAAATTAATTAATTAAAATAAAAAAAAGTTCCCATATATGCATGACCTATCTAACAGAAACTTGGCAAGGACAATGACCCATTGCCTGTGAGGAAATATGCCAAATTTGTTGGAAACTACTTGAACCACTGCAATGTTACCAATGCACCAAGTGAAACAATAGAAGCAAGAATTTGACAAAACATGCAGGTGTACACATTTTGGGACTGAATATCTCCAGATTTGCACTCCCAATCAATTTTAAACTTGTCATGTCAAGAGGACACTGGTCTGTGAGGGCACATTCCAAATTTCTTGTAAATGGCAAGAACAGCTGTGAAGTTATTAATGCACAAAGTGAACAAAATCCCCATTCATAAGCTGTCAAAATCCAAATTCCTGAGCTGTCAAAATCCCCATTCATGAGCCAAATCCTATTTTGCAAAACATACATATATTCCAAAGACTGAACTGAGCATGCTCAGAACCCAAAATATCAAAACTGAATAACTTATTTTTTTTCACCAAACCAACGGGCCAACCTTTTTCTTCCCCAACAATTTCTAGCCAAAATTACAGATGGTGTGACAATATGGGCACAAATCAGCAAAAAATGGCAAAAAAAAAGTGAAAAGCACTTTTTCACTATGCGCTGCATGAAAAGCACACATCTGATCAAAATGAAACTTGCCACATCAGGTGATTTACAAAATGGAACAATTGACTGCACCCTATAACATATATATATATATTATGGTAGCACGGTAGTGGTACCATAGTTAGGGTTGAGGAGCCATTTCTATGTTAAACCCCAAAACTTTGCACCTTAATAACTTTGCAATTGTTTGATAGATTTGCCTGAAATTTGGAATTTATGATCAAGAACCATAGGCCTTGGGATCTACCAAGTTTTGTACTGGTCGGATATACGGCTGTGGAGCTATTAAGTGTGATCTGTGCGAGTGTTTACGCTTTTCTGGAATTCTATGGTCGCGCCTACAGGTCGTATGGTTTATGTGACCGGCCCTAAATCTTCAGGGAACATGTGGCCGGGGTCCCTGATGTGCCTTTCAAAGATTTTGTGAAAAAATATTAAACGATTCAAAAGTTATTCAAAAAACAGTTTCCCATTATAAGTCAATGGGAAAAAGTTAACAAAAAGTTCAACACTTTCGCAAATGCATTTTTACTTTCTCAAATGGGCCTGTTACTTTCACAAATCGGCCATTTTGTTTTCAGTTGGTGATCAGAAAAATGGTTGGCATTTAAATTTGGGACCCTCTAGCAACCTAATTTTTTTTGTATTCACCTAGTCGGGCCCTGAGGATGCTTGCCATGTCTTTATTTTGTGGTAAAACACCCCAGAAATATGTTTTTCAAATTTCTGGAAAAAGTACTTTCACAAATTACTTTCGTGCTCATGAAAGTGTCATGCAAATTTTTGCGAAAGCTTTCGCAAATTGCGACAGTAGTTTTCTAGTCTGTGGGAAAATGACAGCAATTCTTTGGCACTGCGCTGCAAAAGAACCGTTGGGAGTTTTGAGCTGAAATTTGGAGGGAACGGAGCCGACATCTCACAGATGTGCCTTTCAATGTTCTATTGAAAAAATATTACACGGTGGCAAAGTTACAGCACTCCAAAGTTGATGGTTTTTCCCATAGGATAACATTACGGCGCCCGGCGCATTACAGAAATCCTTTGGATCCCTGCTGCAAAATAACGATTTGGTCTTTTTTCCTGAAATTTGGTGGGAAGACAGCCAACAGCCCACAGATGTGCCTTTCAGTGGTTTGGTGATAAAACATTACAGGGAGGCAAAGTTATGGCGCTCCGAACTTTCCTTTTTTCCTCATAGGATAACATTACGGCGTTCACCGCACCTTTCAGGGCCCGTATCTTGGAAACGGTTCGAGATATGGACTTTTCGTCGGAAAATTTCTTAGCCCCCTAGTGGGGATAAGATTTAAATTAGCCAGGACAGTCGTAAATAATATGACTTTTAAATTTTTTTTCTACATCGTACGGTTCCTGAGATATAATGTATTTAGTATTCCAAGATCTCATTTTCTGCGCCGATACTCATTATTATGCATACATTATTTGTACTCACTGTCTTTCTCTATGCAGGTTTTGGGGAAAACCAGCCTGTGCGCTTACATTACTGTTACTGTTGCCCTTTCCATTATGCGGTTCCGAATTCCCGTTTCACTTATCAAGGACGCTCTGCCACCATGTGTCAGTGTATCCTTTACATAGTATTATCATTTGCGCTTTGTGTTTCTGTTATTTTTGCCATTTCTGTCTACAGTACTGTTTATCTTTCTGTTTCACTTTACGTCACCATGCCCATTGACATTTCTGTTTGCAGGCACCATGTTACTATGTGACAACACATCACGTGGCAGACCGTTTCCGTGTACGCCACCATGTGCGTTACCCTTTCTGTTCTCATTCATGCTTGTGTTACCATGTGCAACACTGTTAGCATTTCTGTTTGCGTTGCTGTCCCTGTTAGTATGCCACAAGACATCATCTCCGGGCCCCGCGCTCCCGCTGCTGCATTACATTCATTATTTCTCATTATCATTCCCAAAAAGAAGGGAAATTGGAGGCAAAAAACTCCGTTTAATGCATTAGTTAGGGTTGTTCCACATCGACAAAAGTGAGGAAATTAGCTGTTAGGGTTGAAAACCCCCTTGGACCCCAGCCTACCCCCAACCGGCATTGGGGTGTGCATTGGAATCATGGATTCTAACTCCCACCCATTCTCCTATACTTCTGCTGCTTTACATGTCATGGGGTGAGAGTTAGGGCTGATGATCCCAATGCACACCCCACACCACATGCGCCATCCTTTATGCGTTTCATTTCCCGCTTATGCTTGTTACTTTTTTGCCATTTGTGTCTACTGTACTGTTTCTCTTTCTGTTTCACTTTGTGTCACCATGCCCATTAACATTTCCATTTACAGGCACCATGTTACTATGTGACAAGACATCACATGGCACACCGTCTACGCCACCGTGTGCGTTACCCTTTCTGTTCTCATTCGCGCTTGTGTTACCATGTGTGCCACTGTTAGCATTTCTGTTTGCGTTGCTGCTCCTGTTACTATGCCACAAGACATCATGTGACGGGCCCAGCGCCCCTGCACTACATTCACTATTTTCGTTATCATTCTCAAGAAGGAAATTAGAGGCAAAAAACTCCGTTTAATGCATTAGTTAGGGTTGTTCCACAGCGACAAAAGTGAGGAAATTCACTGTTAGGGTTGAAAACCCTAACTCTGAATTCACCCAGCACCACACACACACAGACACACACACATTCAAGTATGGGGGAGGACCAAGTCAACACAACCAATGACAGACATCCAGCAGCAGGTGACAGAAATAACAAACAATTGTCTAAATGTACTACGAGACATCCCACCCACCTGACCAGGTACTGCATGCTCAGTGGATATCAACAGCAAAACTGAGGCCATGTACACCAAACGTACACATCCCTGATTGCAGCTGCACGCGTACCACACTTAGTAGTTGCATGGCCTTACCTACCGATGCCCCACACCAGACCACAACTGGTACTGTGCCGTTATTCAATATAAATGCTGAAGGTGCATGATGACAGTTGTAGAAAGGTTTTAACACCAGTGAGTATACATTAATTAAGAGAAGCACATAAATTAACTACAAGACACTAGCATGCTCAAGATAAAAGTAGTGATACATTTAGTAGGTGATTTACATAGTAGTACATTTATGGCAATGGTTTACTCAATATAGAGAGGCTGATGTAAACATATGGAAAAGCATTGCCTGTTCAACGCTGTGAAATTGGTACTGCCAGTATCACATGCATTCTTACTGATGAAGGTGTACTGCTGATGTACATACATAGACCTTCAGTGTGTTTCAATACTAAAGATGCAGTAAGTATTCTTTGTAAGAAACATTGTAATTGCATGGATCAGGCCAAGCAACTTCTAAATATCATAGCACTACTGAGACAACAATGATGTACCTGTATCGGAGATGTATATAGGATAGATTTTCCTGTAGGCACTTACTGAGTATGTTGTACCTGATAAAGACAATCTCATTGCATCTGTGATGACTAACTTATTCAAATAGTAATACATTTACAATTGTTGCAATGAGTGATCTATGCCACTTATGGACACAGTGTGATTTTTTTTAACAGTTGTTTCATACTCAGGCTGTATGCCTACTGTTTGGGTTTGCCACACTTCTGTCACTGACGCTATGAAAGTGATAACTATGTTAATTGTGCTACAACAGGAATCAAGTAGGTATGGTGTAGATATAAACAAAATGTCTTTTAGTATTGATTTAACTCACAATGGGGTAAGTGTACTAGGACAGCAGGGGCTATCCTCTATCACTGACTCTGTCAGTTATAATCACACTAGGGTTTCGATGACTGTAATGATCAAGTTACACTGTTCATCTTCATGAGTTCATATTCACAGCCTTTCTCCAGTAACTAGACAGTGTATGGTGTAACTGGGTGGGGCACTGTGTTGCAAAGCTGCTGCAGTGCCTAGCAGAGGGAGAGTATCTACTCATAAAGACAATTAAGCAATAAGGCATGACCAACAGTTATGTTAAATGGTCTGTTAATCACCCTGTAGGGGTTTAATGTTGAATGAAGGCAGCCGAGTGCCACATGTTGCTAGACAGTGATAAACTGACCATTAACATAATACCTGGGAGTGGCTTATTGCTAACATAATAAACATGTTTTAAACAACATTAAACCATGTTCATCATATGGTTAGGTTCTACATGTATGTTAATAAAACTAAACATAAGGCTGTTACAATGTTTACAGTCAATTAGAAGCTGCATTTCTCAAACCCTTGTTATAATCAGAGATATTATACCTGTACAACTCCTTGGTTTTGCTGAACTCTATTGTTCAGGTGGCCCACCACAAGTGGTGTGGTCTGGTGTGGGCATCGGTAGGTAAGGCCATGCAACTACTAAGTGTGGTACGTTGTGCAGCTGCATTCAGGGATGTGTCGTTTGGTGTACATGACCTCAGTTTTGCTGTTGATCTCCACTGAGCATGCAGTACCTGGTCAGGTGGGTGGGGATGTCTCGTAGTACATTTAGACAATTGTTTGTTTCTGTCACCTGCTGCTGGATGTCTGTCATTGGTTGTGTTGACTTGGTCCTCCCCATACTTGAATGTGTGTGTGTGTGGTGTCTGGGGGTGACTGGAGTTAGGGTTTTCAACCCTAACAGCGAATTTCCTCACTTTTGTCACTGTGGAACAACCCTATCTAATGCATTAAACGGAGTTTTTGCCTCTAATATATATATATATATATATATATATCTCACATCAGGTAGCATAAATGTCCACTGCAGACCTTTTACCCCAGCTACATAACTTATCTGGAACCCATTTTTGGTATATTCAGATTTCACCTAAGGTGTCTTAAATGACCACCGTGTACCATTCAGCCTGGCTCCGTATATCACCAGGATCACATTTTTGGCAAAATAAAAATATCACTCCCGTTGGCTCATAGGTCAACTATGGACCTTTTCCCCAGCTCCATGAATAACCTGAAACCAACTTTTGGCAAAAAAAAATAAATATTGCCTTAATGACTACTTTGAACTTTTTACACTGGCTCCACAAATCACATGAAACTCATTTTTGGCAAAAAATTTAAAATATCAACTTAGATGGCATTAAAGCCCACCGCTGACCTTTCAACCCGGCTCTATAACTCACCTGGAATTCATTTTTGGAAAAAATAAACATTTCACATCAGGTGACCTAAACAACCACCATGGAACTTTGAACCTGAAACCCATTTTTGGCAAGAAATAAAAATATCACCTCAGGTGGCATAAATGACCACTTCAGTCCCTTTATCCCTGCTCCATAACTCACAGGGAACCACTTTTTGGTAAACATAAAAATATCACCTCAGGTGGCCTATATGACCCCAACAGACATTTTACAAAGGTTCCATTTAGCACCTGGAACCCATTTTTAGCAAAAATAAAAATATTACCTCAAGTAGTCTAAATGACCACCAGTGACCCTTCACCCCCACTCCATAAATCTCCAGGAACCCATGCTTGGAAAAAAAATAAAAATGTCTCTTTAGGTGGCCTAAAAGACCACTCTCTACCTTTTATCCCAGCTTCATAACTCACCTAGAACCTATTTTTGGCAAAAAAAAATATCAACTGATCTGGCCTAAATAAGGCTTAAGCAATGTCAGGGGCTCAGCAAGAAGCACACTCACATCTGAGGCTGGAAGGTCAGATGGCTGTGGGTTGTATCCCCACAGCTGCATTGAATGGGTCCAAAGTTATTAACATGCAAAATGTTGAGTTTAACATAGAAGTGACTGCTGAACCCTAACTATAGTGGCATGACCACAAAACTATAACATATGGTACGTGGTGGTCATTTAGGCCACCTGAGGTGAAATTTTCCTTTTTGCAAAACTGGGTTCCAAGTGATATATGAAGTTGGAGTGAAACATCTGCAGTAGTCATTTATACCACCTGAGGTGATATTTTTATTTTTCCAAAAATATGGGTTCCAGGTGAATAATGGAGCCTGTGTAAAGTGTCCAAAGTGGTCATTTAGGTCACCTTAGGAAATATTTTTAGTTTTTGCCAAAAATGTGTTGCAGGTGATTAATAGAGTTGGTGTGAAAGTCAAATTAAAAATAACTTTTCTGGTGGCAGAAACCACCACCGCAGACATTGGATCCCAGCTCCATAAATCATCTGGAACCAATTTTTGGCAAAAATAAAATTTTCACTTCAGGTGGTCTAAACAACCATCGTTGACCTTTTATAATGACTCCACAGATCACCTGGAACCCTGTTTTGTTTTTCCAAAAATATAAATATCACCTCATGTCACCTAAATGACCATTGTGGACATTTGTACCCAGTTACATAAATCACCTGGAACCCATTTTTGCAAAAGGAAAAACATCACATCAAGTGGCAAAAATTACCACTGTGGACCTTTTTCCCCAGGCTCCATAAATCACCTGTAACCCATTTTTGACAAAAATAAAAATATGAACTCAGCTGGCCCAAATGTCCGCATGGTGCTAATCCCCACTGTTCCCAAACCAGTGGTGCCACTGGCCTGACCCATATCTTGAAGGGCAGGTTTTTCTTCTGCATCCCCTGAGCCATGGTCACTTGTCACAGTCAAGATCAGCACCTGCTGTCTACTAAGATCCTCCAGTGTGGTCATTTAGGCCACCTGAGGTGATATCATTTTTTTTTACCAAAAATAGGTTCCAGTTGATTTATGGCACTGGGTCCACAGTGAACTTTTAAGTCATGAGGGGTGACATTTGCATTTTTTGCCAAAAATGGCTTCCATGTAATCTGTGGAGCTAGGGTGAATGGTATGAGGTGGTTGTTTATACCTCCTGAGGTGAAATTTTTATTTTTGCCATGACTGTGTTCAATTGTTCTATAGAAACATCGTGAAAGGTCTGAGGAGTAAGTTTTGGACACCTGATGTGACATTTTAATTTTTACCAAAAATAGGTTCCAGATAATTTATGGATCCGGAGTAAAAGATCTGCAGTCATCATTTAGGCCAGCAGGGTGTTATTTTCATTTTTGTCAAAAATAGTTCTAGGTGAACTATTGAGCCAGGGTGAATGGTATGCAATGGTCATTTTGGTCACCTGAGGTAATATTTTTATTTTTTACCAAAAATGGGTTCCAAGTTATGTATGGAGCAAGGGTAAAGTGTCCTTCATGCCACAGAAGGTGATTTTTTTATTGTTTGCTATCAATGGGTTTCAGGTGATCTATGGAGCCAGATTCAAAGTTCTTCAGTGGTTGTTTAGGCAACCTGAGGTGAAATTTATATATTTGCCAAAACTGGGTTCCAGGTCATTTATGGAGCTGGGGTGAAAGGTCTGAGGTTGTCGTTTAGGCCACTTGAGGTTATATACTTATGTTTCCCAAAAATGCATTTCAGGTGATTTATAGGATTGTTGTAAAAGGTAAGCAGTGGCCATTTAGGCCCCCTGCTGTAAAAGGTAGGTGGTGGTCATTTAGGCCACCTGAGGTTATAATTTTTATTTTTGCCAAAACTGAGTTCAAGGTGATCTATGGAAACATTGTGAAAGATCTGAGGAGTTTGTTTTGAACACCTGACATGACTTCTTTATTTTTTACCAAAAATGGGTTCCAGGTAATTTATGGATCTGGAGTAAAAGATCTGCAGTGGTCATTTAGGCCACCAGAGGTAATGTTTTTATTTTTACTAAAAATTGGTTCCAGGTGATTTATGGAGCCAAGGTGAAAGGTCTGCAGTAGTCATTTAGGCCACCTGGGGTGACATTTCTATTCATTTTTGCCAGAAATTTGTTCCACATAATATATGGATACATAATAAAAGATTTGCAGTGGCCATTTAGGACAGGAGAGGTAATATTTTTATTATTACCAGAAATTGGTTCCAGGTGATTTATGGAGTCAGGGTGAAAGGTCTGCAGGGACGATATTTTCATTTTTGCCAGAAATGGGTTCCATGTGACTTATGGAGCTGGGGTGAAAGTTCTGCAGTGGACTTTTATACTACCTGATGTGATATATTTATTTTTGCCAAAAATGCATTTCAGGTGATTTATGTGATTTGGGTAAAAGACAGGCAGTGATCATTAAAGTCACCTGAGGTTAAAGGAAGGTGGTGGTCAGTTAGGCCACCTGAGGTGATATATTTATTTTTGCCAAAAATGGGTTCCAGTTGATCTATGGAGTCATTGTGAAAAGTCAATGATGGTTGTTTAAGCCACCTGAACTGAAATTTCAATGGTAGGCAATTAAGCCACCTGAGGTGATATTTTAATTTTTTTTTAAAAGTGGGTTCCAGGTA
The DNA here is from genome assembly GCA_016271365.2 of Neoceratodus forsteri. Lineage (NCBI taxonomy): Eukaryota > Metazoa > Chordata > Ceratodontiformes > Ceratodontidae > Neoceratodus > Neoceratodus forsteri. Next base: position 164,676,824 of record CM028138.1, read on the forward strand.
ATCTGTGGAGCTAGGGTGAATGGTACGAGGTGGTTGTTTAGGCTACCTGAGGTGAAATTTTTATTTTTGCCAAGACTGTGTTCAGTTGATCTATAGAAACATTGTGAAAGGCCTGAGGAGTATTTTTTATACACCTGATGTGTCATTTTTATTTTTACCAAAAATGCGTTCCAGATAATTTTTGGATCTGGAGTAAAAAATCCACAGTGGTCATTTCAGTAATGTTTTTATTTTTACCAGAAATTGGTTCCGTGTGATTTATGGAGCCGAGGTTAAAGGTCTATGGTAGTCATTTAGGCCACCTGAGGTGATATTTCTATTCAATTTTTGCCAGAAAGTGGTTCCATGTGATTTATGGCACCTAGATGTAACATCAGGTGTCCAAAACAAACTTCTCAGACCTTTCACAGTGTTTCCATAGATCAATTGAGCACAGTCTTGGCAAAAATAAAAATTTTATCTCAGGTAGCCTAAACAACTCTCTCGTACCATTCACCCTACCTCCACAGATTACCTAGAACCCACTATCTGAAAAACTAAAAACTAAAAATGTCACCACAGGTGGTTTAAATGCCAATCATGGACATTTTGCCTCAGCTACAGACATCACCTGGAATCCATTTTTTGCAAAATTAAAAATCTCACCCAAGGTGGCTTAATCAACCATCATTGACTTTTCACAATGACTCCATAGATTATCTGGAACCCATTTTTGGCAAAAATAAATATATCACCTCAGGTGGCCTAAATGACTACCACCTTCCTTTAACCTCAGGTGACCTTAATGACCACTGCCTACCTTTTACCCCAATCACGTAAATCACCTGAAATGCATTTTTGGCAAAAATAAATATATCACATTAGATAGCGTAAAAGTCCACTGCAGACCTTTCACCCCAGCTCCATAAATCTCCTCGAACCCATTTTTGGCAAAAATGAAAACATCCCTGCAGACTTTCACCCTGACTCCAAAAATCACCTGGAACCAATTTCTGGTAACAATAAAAATATTACTTCTCCTGGCCTAAATGGCTACTGCAGATCTTTTACTATGGATCCATAAATTACCTGGAACCAATTTCTGGCAAAAATGAATAGAAATTTCACCTCAGGTGGCTTAAACAAACATCATTGACTTTTCACAATGACTCCATAGATCATCTGGAACCCATTTTTGGCAAAAATAAATATATCACCTCTGGTGGCCTAAATGACCACTGCAGATCTTTTACTCAAGATCCATAAATTACCTGGAACCCATTTTTGGTAAATATAAAAATGTCACATCAGGTGTCCAAAACAAACTCTACAGACCTTTCACAATGTTTCCATAGATCACCTTGAACACAGTTTTGGCAAAAATAAATATATTGCCTAAGGTGGCCTAAACAACAACCTCAGAATTTTCTTACCAGCTCCATAAATCACCTGTAACCCATCTCAGCAAAATATATACATTTCACTTCAGGTGTCTTAAACTACGACTGACTAACTTTGAATCTGGCTCCATAAATCACCTGAAACCCATTTATGGCAAAAAATAAAAATATAATCTCAGATGGCATAAATTGCCTTTTACCCCAGCTCCATACATAACATGGAACCAATTTTTAGTAAAAATGAAAATATCACCTCTGGTGGTCTAAATGACCACTGCAGATCTTTTACTCCAGATTCCTAAATTACCTGGAACCTATTTTTGGTAAAAATAAAAATGTCACATCAGGTGTCCAAAACAAACACCTCCAACCTTTCACAATGTTTCCATGGATCACCTTGAACCCAATTTTGGCAAAATTAAAAATTTCACCTCAGGTGGCCTAAACAACCACTGCATCACATTCACCATGGCTCCATACATCACCTGGAACCCAATTTTGGCAAAAATAAAATTATCACCACAGGTGGCCTAAATGACCACAACCCACTTTTAATCTCAGGTGACCTAAATGACCACTGCTTACCTTTTACAACACTGCCAACCTTTTATCCCAATCCCTTCAATCACCTGAATTGTGTTTTTGGCAAAAATAAATATATCACCTCAGCTGGCCTAAACTATTACCTCGGACCTTTCACCCCAGCTTCATAAATCACCTACAACACCTTTTCAGCAAATATATAAATTTCACCTCTTGTGGCCTGAACAACAACTGAGGAATTTTGAATCTGACTTCATAGATCACCTGAAACCCATATATGGCAAAAAATAAAAATATCTCCTCTGGTGCCCTAAATGACCTTTAACCCTTGCCCCATACATAATCTGGAACCCATTTTTGGTAAAAATCTAAATATTACCTCAGGTGGCCTAAATGATTACTGCATACCATTCACCCCGGCTTAATTGATCACCTGGAAGCATTTTTGGCAATAATGATAATATCACCCCAAGTGGCCTAAAGGTCCACTGCAGACCTTTTTTCCATGCTCCTATAAATCATCTGGAACCTATTTCTGGCAATCAATGAATACAAATGTCACTCTAGGTGGCCTAAATGACCACTGGAGCCCTTTCACCCTGGATCCATAAATCACCTGGAATCAGTGTTTAGTAAAAATAAAAATATCACCACTGGTGGCCTAAATACCACAGCAGATCTTTTACTCCAGTTCCATAAATTACCTGGAACCCATTTTTGTTAAAAATAAAAATGTCACATCAGGTGTCCAAAACAAACTCCTCAGACCTTTCACAATGTTTTCATAGATCACCTTGAACACAGTTTTGGCAAAAATAAAAATGTCACCTCAGGTGGCCTAAACGACCACCTCGTACCATTCAACCTAGCTCCACAGATTACCTAGAAACATAGAAACATAGACTTTAATGGCAGATAAGGACCGCTAGGCCCATCTAGTCTGCCCATTTCCCTACCTACAGGATAGGCCGCAGATTCTAGTTAACCAACAGCATATTTCTTCCTACCCCCCACAAGAATTGCCTTATGTCGGTCCCATGCATTCTTGAATTCTCCCACAGTTTTAGACCCCACAACCTCCTCAGGAAGGCTGTTCCATGCATCCACTACCCTCTCTGTGAAATAATACTTCCTCACGTTGCCGCTGAACCGCCCTCCTTCTATCTTTAAATTGTGTCCCCTTGTTCTTACAAGTCTCTTTTTCTGAAAGATGCTACCCTCTTGGACTTTGTTGATTCCACTGAGGTACTTAAAAGTTTCTATCATGTCCCCCCCCCTTCTTTCCTCAAGGGAATACATATTAAGCTCCTTTAGTCTCTCCTCATACGGCTTCTCTTGCAGACCATGCACCATTTTAGTTGCCCTCCTCTGGACTGCCTCTATCCTGTCTATGTCCTTGCGGAGATGGGGTCTCCTGAACTGGACACAGTACTCCAGATGGGGTCTCACCAACTGTCTGTACAGAGGGATAACAACTTCCTGTTTTCTGCTGATGATGCCTCTCCTATACATCCCAGTATACCCCCAGCCCTCCCTACTGCCTTCTCACATTGCTTGCTAACCTTAAGGTCATCTGATATGATTACCCCCAGGTCCCTTTCCTTTTTTGTTGTTGTTACTACCTCCCCACCCATTGTGTATTCTTCCCCTGGGTTCTTGTTTCCCAGGTGCATTATTTTGCACTTCTTTGCATTGAATCCTAGCTGCCATACTTCTGACCATTCCTCCAACCTTGCCAAGTCCCTTTTCATCCTTTCCACGCCTCCTTGTGTATCAACCCTGTTGCAGATCTTTGTGTCATCTGCAAAAAGGCATACTTTTCTTTCCAGTCCCTCTGCAATGTCACTGATGAAGACATTAAAAAGGACTGGACCCAATACTGAACCCTGTGGTACCCCACTAGTAACCCTCTTTCTTCAGAGTGGACTCCATTTACAATCACCTTCTGTGTCCTGTTGTCCAGCCAATGTTTTACCCAGGCTACCACCCTGGGTCCCACTCCCAGGCTGGTTAATTTGACTATTAATCTTTTGTGTGGGACTGTGTCAAATGCCTTGCTAAAGTCTAGGTAGGCCATGTCCACAGCCCCTCTCTGGTCTACTACTTTGGTCACCCAGTCAAATAAATCTATTAGATTTGTCTGACATGACCTTCCCACTGTGAACCCATGCTGCCTTGGGTCCTGTGCTCCACTGGCCTCTAGGTACTCAACTATTCTTTCCTTCAGAAGTGACTCCATCTCTTTCCCTACCGCAGAGGTCAGACTGACAGGTCTGTAGTTTCCTGCCTCTGTCTTGGTCCCACTTTTGTGAAGAGGAATCACATCCACCTTCCTCCAGTCCTCGGGTACCACCCCATCCTCCCATGATTTATTAAAAAGAGTAGCCAGTGGTTTCTCTAGTTCCTCCCTTAATTCTTTTAGAATTCTGGGGTGAATTCCATCAGGACCCATTGCTTTGTCCACCTTCAGTTTTAGGAGTTCTTGCAGAACCCTTTTTTCTGTGAAAGGACTGGGATCGACCCCCCTGTCAAGAGTGCTTTTGTTAATTGGATTAGGCACTTCCCCCTCCTCTTTTGTGAATACTGAGCAGAAATATTCATTCAGTATTCCTGCTTTTTCACTGTCCCCCTCTGCCCACCCACCGTTCATTCTATTCAGCCTCACTATCCCTCCCTTTGTCTTTCTATGCTCGCTGATGTACCTATAAAAGGTTTTATCCCCCTTCTTAACTGAGTTGGCTATCTTTTCCTCAGTTTGGGCCTTTGCTATTCTGACTTCCCTCCCTGCTTCCTTCTGCCTTAACTGGTACAGCTCTCTGTCCTGCTCCTTCTGTGTTTCCTTACACTTCTGGAATGCTATCTTTTTCTTCCTGACTTTCACAGCCACCTCTTTTGAGAACCATAGTGGCTTTTTCTTTCATTTTGATTTGTTTATTTGCTTCACACAAAGGCTTGTTGCCTCTGTGATGGCAGTTTTGATAATTCCCCATTGTTGCTCCACACCTCCTTCTAGCCTGTTTGCTAGTGCTTTTCTGAGGCACTCTCCCATCTTGCCAAAGTCAGCCCTCCTAAAGTCCAGTACCCTCACTTTTGTATGGCTTGACTCTGTAGCTGAGTTTAACATGAACCACACTGTTTGATGGTCACTTGTCCCCAGATGGCAACCCACTTCTGAATCGAGATCCTCTCCTGCCCCTTTTGAGGAAGTGCAGGTCTAAGATTGCCCTCATGAGTGGGTTCTGAAACTAGCTGTCTAATGCCTGCCACCTGTAGGGCATCAAGAATGGCCCTGCTCTTGGATGTGGCTGCAGAAAATGTGCTCAGTTAACATCTGGCATATTCAGGTCCCATCAACAGTATCTCCCTTTCTCTGCCATTCTAAGAATGCCTTCTATCATATCCTTGTCCATTCCTTCCCCTGACATGGGGTCTGTACTAACCCTGTGTGGATTGTGGTGCCCTTTCCAGTCTCCAAGGTGACCCACAGTGCCTCCTCTCCTCCCTGTTTACTCTTTTGTGCAGTTGCTTTTATCCCTTCCTTTACATGAGAGTTACTCCTCCCCTCTTCTCCCTGCCTGTCTCTCCTGTAGGTTATGTTACCCTGGTATGTTAACATCCCAGTCATGGTTCTCTGTGTACCATGTTTCTGTGACTGCTACGATATCAGGCATCCTCTTCCATTAAGGCCATCAGCTCAGGAGCTTGTTGCCCAGACTATGGGCATTGGTACTCATTACCCTCCATTTCCTGATGGCCTTACTCCCTTTGCCCCATCCCTGTCCTTCTTGCCTTTGTCACTTTCTCCATTTACCCTGCCCTTCTCCTATCGACACCTCTATGTTGGTGTTGCTGCACTTACTACCAGATTATTGGGGGCTAGGATTCTCCTGCTCCTTTCCAGTGCCTCCCCTTGGCTGGTTAAAAGCTTGCCAATGAAACATTTAAACCTATCACCTAGGATCCTGGTTCCCCTTCCGGACAGATGCAGCCTATCATGCCAGTATAGGCTTGCATCACTCCAGGTGGACCCCCAGTCCCCAATGAAGCCAAATCCCTGAGCTCCACAACAGTTTTTCAACCACTGATTGAATCCCATGGTGCGGAACACTCTAGCTTCTCCTATGCCATAGATGGGTAGCACCTCCGAGAAGGTTACCGTGCATGCTACTTGACTAAGGCCCTTCCCCAATTCCACAAACTCTTCCTGCACTTCTCTAATCCCTTTCTTACCCAGGTCATTTGTCCCTAGGTGGACAATGACATCCAGCTCCCTCCCCTGTGCAGCTGCTCTGGCAATCCTGAGGATTCGCTCCCTGTCCCTCCAAGCTGTGGCGCCTGGCAGGCACCTTACCTCCCTCTCCCCTTCCTCCCCCCCCAGTTCTACCTGGAACCCATTTTTGACAATAAATTTAAATATCACCCTTTGGGCCAGATATTCAAAACTTTGCGCTGGGCAAAAACCATTTTCTCAGGTTTAGCGCGGATTAACGCGGGTCTGCCATATTCAAAAGGCCAAATAGCGCGGGCAAACTGCATTAGCACCGGGCAAAATTATAATGTATGCAAGGGGCAAACTGACATGAATACATGCGCAATGCTATATTCAGTGACTAGCGCCGCGCTAAGTGGTTTTACGCGACTTAACGCGACACTAAGCGCGGTGCACATTACCGCCCAGGAAAAGCTGGTCTTAATCCTGGGCAATCAGCTTTGCGTGACATTATGGCTTTGCATGGCATTTGCGCAGGTTTAGCGTGGGTTTTGCATGACCCTAACAAATAAATATGACACATAGATAAAGCCAAACATAGAGGAAGCATGCTGCTAACTGATGACTTCACAATGATGCCATCATCTGTCACCAGTCCCAGCCATGCCAGGCAGTAAGTGGTGACCCTGCCACCAGTGGACAGCACGGCAGTGTGGCCATACAGCACACACCTGTGGACCACACTTCCGTGGACACCAACAGATGCCAGCACACACATGCAGCACTGTGGGCATGGAGGATGTTGAGGGGAGCATATATGGGTGGTGAGCTGTGCTACAGATCAGGTGTGGCCACAGGGCTGGGACACATCATGCAGTGTACATGGGTCAGTATTGGGAATACCCCAACACCAGTGTGCCTTTCGGATAATATATGCCCCCGGCCACATACCTCACAGCTGCCGCAACTGCCATGCACACAAGCCAGAAATGTACATGTCACTGTGAGCATCCATGCCACAGGTGCAGCATCTGTGGGTCACATAACAGCGTAACAGTAATGTCAGTGTCCAGAAAACATCCATGGGTTGGGCGCTCACTGTGTATAGTGCAGTCATCATCACTGCCCACCACACCATAGGCATTGCTGTGTCCACGCACTACTGGCCTCTGCTACTGTAGTTTCTGCTGTGCACTGTAGCATGCCCTACAATGTGACAGTTGCATGCAGCACCACCACCTGTGCCTATGGTGCCCTGTCCCTGGGGAATAATATGCTATGCTATGCTGTACTGTTTACATGTAGCCTGCAGCTATCATCATGCCCTGCCAGACTGACCTACAGGTGGAGCTGCGGTTGGACCTGGTCAGCCCTGTACTTCCAGACTGACCTACAGGTGGCTCTGTGGGACTCTGCATAACGCTGGGCAAACTGCATGCAAATCAGGTATAATGAGATACTAATCCGGTTGTTTGCCCAGAGACTATGTAAGTAGGCTCATTTGCATAGCACTTTTGAATATGGCAGATTAGCCGGGCAAACATGTTTGCTCCGGGCTAACTTTAACAACTCCGCACTAATGCCACGCTAATGTGTTAGCCGGGCGCCTAACGGTACGGGAATATTATACAGTTTTGATCACTGTTCTTCACATCTGCTGCTTCCTGCAGCTGTACTGAGTCCATGCATTTGCTGGCACACACATTGGCCATGTAGTTCGTCTGTACCTGCCTCATGTTGCTGTGTACTGTGTTGTTGTTGTGGGTTGCACTTCCTGGTTGCTTTATTCAGTGCTGTCTTATTCCAGGGCTATTTTGCCTGCACTCCCAGCCCAGTTTGCATGGCCTCATTACCATGCCATATTCGGAAGCTGTTTGCCCTGAGCTATTCCTTTTGAATATAGCGTGCTCTGTGCTCCGGGCTAAGTTTGCCCACTGGGCAGTGCTAATTTTGCCCCGGGACAAAGTTTTGAATATCTGGCCCTTTGTGTCTTAAAAATTCATTGTGGTCCTTTTACCCCAGTGCCATAAATCAACTGGAACCTATTTTTGGTAAAGAAATGATATCAGCTCAGGTGGCCAAAATGTCCACACTGGTCTTTTTATTTCATAATATCACATTGAAACCATTTTTGGCAAAATAAGAACTATAACCTCACATGGCTTAAATGACCACCATGGACATTTCACCTCAGCTCCAGATATCACATGTAATCCATTGTTTGCAAAAATAAAAATGTCAACGCAGGTGGCTTAAAGAACCATTGTGGACTTTTCACAATGACTCCATAAATCAACTGGAACCATTTGTGGCAAAAATAAAATTTTCACCTCTGGTGGCCTAAGTCACCACCTTTAACCTCAGGTGGCCTAAATGACCACTGCCTACCTTTTACCATCTGGAATCCATTGTTTGCAAAAATAAATATTTCAACTCAGGTGTCTTATACAACCATTGTGGAGTTTTCACAATGATTCCATAAATCACCTGGAACACATTTTTGGTAAAAGTGAAATTATCACCTCAGATGGCCTAAGTCACCACCTTTAACCTCAGGTGGCCTAAATGACCACTGCCTACATTTTACCCCAGTCCCATAAATCACCTGAAATGCATTTTTAGCAAAAATAAATATATCACCTCAGGTGGCCTAAATGACAACCTCACACTTTTCACCCCAGCTCCATAAAACACCTGTAACTCATTTCAGCAAATATATAAATTTCACCTCTGATGTCTTAAACTACCACTGAGGAACTTTGAATCTTGCTCCACAAATCACCTGAAGCCCATTCATGACAAACATTAAAAATATAATCTCAGATGGCATAAATGACCTTCTACCCCTGCTCGATACATAACTTGGAACCAATTTTTAGTAACAATAAAAATATCACCTCTGATGGCCTAAATGACCACTACAGATATTTTACTCCAGATCCATAAATTACCTGGAACCTATTTTTGATAAAAATAAAAATGTCACTTCAGGTGTCCAAAACAAACACCTCCAACCTTTCACAATGTTTCCACAGATCACCTTGAACCCAATTTTGGCAAAAATAAAAATTTCACCCCAGGTGGCCTAAATGACCACTGCATCTCATTCACCATGGCTCCATAGATCACCTGGAACCCATTTTTGGCATAAAGAAAAATAGCATGCCTAGTGGTCTAAAGCTCTACTGTGGATATTTTACCTCACCTCAATAAGTCATCTAAAACCCATTTTTGGCAGTAACAAAAAAATATCACCTCTGGTGGCCTTAATGACTACTTTGGGCTTTTTATACCAGCTCCATCAATTACCTAGAAACCATTTTTGGCAAAAATTTTAAAAAGCACATCAGGTGGCCTAAACAACCATCGTTGATTTTTCACTCCAGTTTTTTAACTCACCAAAAACCCATTTTTGAAAAAAATAAAAATTTCACCTCAGGAGGCTTAAAGAACCATGAAGAAACTTTCATTCAGGCTCCATGGAGCATGCTTTTGGCAAAAGCTAAAAACATCACCTCATGTGGCCTAAATGACCTCCACAGACATTTTACCACAGAATCATATCAAATGGAACACATTTTGCAAAAAGAAAAATCACCTCAGGTGGCCTAAACGATAACTGCAGCGCTTTCACACCAGCTCCATTAAGCACCTGCAACCCACTTTTTCAAAAACTATGAATATCACCTCACATGGCTTAAATGACCACCGAGGACATTTCACCCGAGCTCCAGATATCACCTGGATTTCATTTTTACAAAAATAAAAATTCCACCTCAGATGGCTTAAATATCCATTGTATACTTTTCACTATGACTGCATAGATCACCTGGCACCCATTTTTGGCAAAAATAAAATTATAACCTGAGGTGGCCAAAATTATCACTGCTTACCTTTTACTACAATCCCATAAATCACCTGAAATGCATTTTTTGAAAAATAAATATATAACCTCAGGTGGCCTAAATGGCAAACTCAGAGCTTTCACCCCAGCTCCATAAATCACCTGGAACCCATTTTTGGCAAATAGATAATTTTCACCTCAGGTGGCCTTAACAACCATGGAGGAACTTTGAATCTGGCTCCACAGATCACCTGGAACCCTATCTTTTTTTCAGAAATATAAATATTACCTCAGGTGGCCTACATGAGCTTTTATCCTACATCCATAAATCTCCTGGAACCATTTTTTGGCAAAAATACATATATCACCTCAGTTGGCCTAAATGACTTTTGCAGTCCTTTTACCAAGGCTCCATATATCACCTGTAACACATTTTTGAGAGAAATAAAAATATGAACTCAGCGGGCCTAATTGTCCACTGTTGGCCTTTATGGCCATGGTGATTTGTGCAGATGGGGTAAAAGGTAGGCAGCAGCAATTTAGGCTGCCTGATGTAAAACATAGGCAGTGGTCATTAAGACCACCTCAGGTGATATTTTTATTGTTACCAAAATGGGTTCTAGATGATTTATGGAGCGGGATAAAAGGTCCGAGGTGCTGATTTAGGCAACCTGAGCTGATATTGTTATTTTTGCCAAGAACAGCTTCTGTGTAATTTATAGAGCCAGAATAAAGAATCTGTGGTGGTCATTTAGTTTACCTGAGATTATGTTTTTATTGTTGTTAAAAATGTGTTACAGGTGATCTAAATAATGACTACCAGCCTTTTACCCCTACTTCATAAATCACTTCGATCCCATTTTTGACAAAAATAGAAATATCACCTCAGGTGGCCAAAATGATCACCGTGGATCTTTATCCTCAGATAGCATAAACGACCATTGCAGATGTTTTACATTGCCTCCATAAATCAACTGGAACCAATTTTTGGCAAAAATAAAAATATCACCTGAAGTGGCCTAAATGACTAATGCCGACCTTTATCCTCAAGAAGCATAAAACACCACTGCAGGCATTTCACTTTGCCTCGATAAATCACCTGGAACTCATTTTTTGCAAAAATAGAAATGTCACCTCAGGTGGCCTAAATGACCACCGCCTTCATTTAACCTCAGATGACCTAAATGACCACTGCCTACATTTCACCCCAATCACATAAATCACCTGAAATGCATTTTTGGCAAAAAATAAATATATCACATCCGGTAGCATAAAAATCCACTGAAGACCTCTCACCCCAGCTCCATAAATGTCCTGGAACCCATTTTGGCAAAAATGAATATATCATCAGTGCAGACCTTTCACCTAGACTTCATAAATCACCTGGAAACAATTTCTGGTAAAAATTAAAAATATTACTTCTCCTGGCCTAAATGGCCACTGCAGATCTTTTACTCTGGATCCATAAATTACCTGGAACCCATTTTTTGCAAAAATGCATATTTCACCTCAAGTGGTCTAAATGACAACCTGAGACCTTTTACACCAGCTCCATTAGTCACTTACAAGCCACTTTTTCAAAAACTGAAAATATCACCTCAGGTGTCTTAAACGGCTGCCATCGACCTTTCACCCAAACTATAGTTATCAACTGGAACCGATTTTATGCAAAAATAAAAATTCCACCTCAGCTGGCTTAAAGAACCCCTGCAACCTTTCACAATGACTCCATAGATCACCTGGTAACTATTTGTGGCAAAAATAAAAATATTACCTAAGGTGGCCTAAATGACCACTGCCTACCTTTTACCTCATAAATCACCTGCAACCCGTTTTTGCCAAAAATAAATATATGACATCAGGTAGCATAAATGTATACCACAGATCCTTCTCACATGCTCCATAAGTCACCTAGAACCCATTATGTGCCAGAATTAAAATTCCACCCCAGGTGACCTCAATGACCACTTTGGACATTTTACACCAGCTCCATCAATCACCTAGAAACCATTTTTGGCAAAAATAAAGAAAATCACCTCAGGTGGAATAAACAACCACTGTTGATCTTTCACTCCAGCTATGTAACTCACCAGAAACCTATTTCTGAAGCAAATAACACAGTTCTACTCAAAGAACGATGAAGAAACTTTCAACCAGGCTCCATAGATCAGCTGGAACACATTTTTTGGCAAAAACTAAAAATATCACCTCATGATGTCTAAATGACCTCCACAGACCTTTTACCACAGATTCATATCACCTGGAAATAATTTTAGCAAAAAGAGAAATCTCCTCAGGTGGCCTAAATGACCACTGCAGATCTTTCTCTCTGGATACATTAATAACCTGGATCCCAGTTTTGGGAACAATGCAGATATCACCTCAGGTGGCCAAATAATAACCTCAAACCTTTCACATCAGCTCTATTAATCACCTGCAACCCACTTTTTAAAAAGCTAAAAGTATCACCTCACATGGCTTAAACAACCACTGTGGACATTTCACCTCAGCTCCAGATATCACCTGGGAATCCACTGTTTGCAAAAATAAAAATTTAACTGCAGGTGGCTTAAACAACTATCACGGACTTTTCACAATGACTCCATATATCACCTGGAACCCATTTTTGGCAAAAATACAAATATTACCTAAGGTGTTCTAAATGACCACCACCTTCCTTTAACCTCAGGTGGCCTAAATGACCGCTGCCTACATTTTACCTCAATCCCATAAATCACCTGAATTCCATGTTTGGCAAAGATATATATATATATATATATATATATATATATATATATATATATTAGAGACAAAAAACACCGTTTAATGCATTAGTTAAGGTTGTTCCACAGCGACAAAAGTGAGGAAATTCGCTGTTAGGGTTGAAAACCCTAACTCCAAAATCATCCCTCCCCAGCACCACACACACACAGACACACACACACACACATATGCAAGTATGGGGGAGGACCAAGTCAACACAACCAATGACAGCCATCCAGCAGCAGGTGACAGAAATAACAAACAATTGTCTAAATGTACTACGAGACATCCCCACCCACCTGACCAGGTACTGCATGCTCAGCGGAGATCAACAGCAAAACTGAGGCCATGTACACCAAACGTACACATCCCATGTTTGGCAAAGATATATATATATATTAGAGGCTTATATTAGATATATTAGAGTCTTTTAGATGTCTATCACGGACTTTTCACAATGACTTCATATATCACCTGGAACCCATTTTTGGCAAAAATACAAATATTACCTAAGGTGTTCTAAATGACCACCACCTTCCTTTAACCTCAGGTGGCCTAAATGACCGCTGCCTACATTTTACCTCAATCCCATAAATCACCTGAATCCCATGTTTGGCAAAGATATATATATGTATTAGACGCAAAAAACTCTGTTTAATGCATTAGTTAATGTTGTTCCACAGTGACAAAAGTGAGGAAATTCACTGTTAAGGTTGAAAACCCTAACTCCGAATTCACCCCCCCAGCACCACACACACACAGACACACACACACACACACACACACACACACACATATGCAAGTGCAAGTATGGGGGAGGACCAAGTCAACACAACCAATGGCAGACATCCAGCAGCAGGTGACAGAAATAACAAACAATTGTACACGTACATACATAGATCTTTAGTGCGTTTCAATACTAAAGATGCAGTAAGTATTCTTTGTAAGAAACAGTGTAATTGCATGGCTCAGGCCAAGCAACTTCTAAATATCATAGGACTACTGAGCCAACAATGACGTACCTGTATCGGAGATGTCTATAGGATAGATTTTCCTGTAGGCACTTACTCAGTATGTTGTACCTGATAAAGACAATCTCATTGCATCAGTGATGACTAACTTATTCAAATAGTGATACATTTACTACTGTTGCAATGAGTGATCTATGCTACTTATGGACACAGCGTAATTTTTTTAACAGTTGTTTCTTACTCAGGCTGTATACGTAGTGTTTGGGTTTGCCACACTTCTGTCACTGATGCTATCAAAGTGATAATTATGCCAATTGTGGTACAACAGCAATCAGGTAGGTATAGTGTAGATATAAACAGAATGTCTTTTAGTATTCATTTAACTCACACTGGGATAAGTGTACTAGGATGGCAAGGGTTATTCTCTATCACTGACTCTGTCAGTTATAATCACGCTAAGGTTTCGATGACTGTAATGATCAAGTTACACTGTTCACCTTCATGAGTTCATATTCACAGCCATTCTCCAATAAATAGACAGAGTATGGTGTAACTGGGTGTGACACTGTGTTGCAAAACTCCTGCAGTGCCTAGCAGAGGGAGAGTATCTAGTCATAAAGACAATTAAGCAATAAGGCATGACCAACGGTTATGCTAAATGGTCTATTTATCACTACGTAGGGGTTTAATGTTGAATGAGGCATAGCCGAGTGCCACATGTCGCTAGACAGTGATAAACTGACCATTAACATAATACCTGGGAGTGGCTTATTGCTATCATAATAAAACTGTTTTTTAAACAACATTAAAGCATGTTCATCATATGGTTAGGCTCTACATGTATGTTAATACAAACTAAACATAAGGCTGTTACAATGTTTACAGTCAATTAGAAAGCTGCATTTCTCAAACCCTTGTTATAATCAGAGATATACCTGTACAATTCCTTGGTTTTGCTCAACTCTGTTGCTCAGGTGGCCCATTACATGTGGTGTCATCTGGTGTGGGGCATCGGTAGGTAAGGCCATGCAACTACTAAGTGTGGTGCGTTGTGTGCAGCTGCAATCAGGGATGTATGCGTTTGGTGTACATGGCCTCAGTTTTGCTGTTGATCTCCACTGAGCATCAGTACCTGGTCAGGTGGGTGGGGATGTCTCGTAGTATATTTAGACAATTGTTTGTTATTTCTGTCACCTGCTGCTGGATGTCTGTCATTGGTTGTGTTGACTTGGTCCTCCCCCATACTTGCATGTGTATGTGTGTGGTGCTGGGGGTGAATTTGGAGTTAGGGTTTTCAACCCTAACAGCGAATTTCCTCACTTTTGTCGCTGTGGAACAACCTTAACTAATGCATTAAACTGAGTTTTTTGCCATATATATATATATATATATATATATATATATATATATATAAAGGTGATTCGCTGATTTGCCCTGGGACACTATCTCCATGCCCTCACAGGCAAGTAAAAAGAAACATACAACTTCATGATATGTCTGCTTCATGATGGGGCATGGAAAATTCCATGCATATCACCTGGATCAAATGTTATGTAAATTGCAGGAAGAGCTGTGAAGTTATTAATTTACAAAGTAAAATAATTGAAGCAAGAATTTCACAAAACATCCAGATGTACACATTTAAGGACTGCATATCACTAGATGTGCACTCATGATCTAACTGAAACTTGGTAAAGAAAAAGACCTATTATCTGTGATGACATATGCCAAATTTCATGAGAACTGCTTAAACCAATGCAAAGTTATTAATGCACTAAGTGAAACAACAGAAGCAAGAATCTGATAAAAAATGCAGATGTACACATTTTTGGACTGTATATCTCCAGATGTGCACACCCTATCTAACTGAATCTTAGAAGGTGTAAAAAACAATTTTCTGTAAGTGAACGACAAATTTCATGTCAATTGCAGAACAGCTGCAAAGTTTTAAATGCACAAAGTGAAACAATCGAAGCAAGAATTTGACAAAACTTCCAGATGTACACATTTTGGGAAGGTATATCTCCAGCTGTGTACATCCTAGCTAAAATACACTTCACTGATCAATAGACCTCTAGTAAGTTAGGGAACATGCCAAACGTCATGTACATAGCAAGAACAGCTGCAATGTTATTAATGCACAAAGTGAAACAAAGCAAGAATTTGACAAAACATGCAGATGTACACATTTTGGGACTGAATAGCTCCAGATGTGCACTCCTAATCAATCTGAAACTTGGCATGCCAGGAAGTCACCAGTCTGTGTGGGCACATGCCAAAGTTCATGTAAGTTTCAAGAACAGCTGTAAAGTTATTAATGCACAAAGTGAACAAAATTCCCATTCGTGAGCTGTTAAAATCCTTATTTGTGAGCCAAATCCTTTCACAAAACACATTTGTTTCAAACACTGAACTGAGCATGCTCAGAACCGGACATGACTTTGGAACCGATTACTATTTTTCACCAAACCAATGCTGACCTTTTCCTTGGGGCAATCGTTGTCTACCCTGCCAATTTCAAGCCAAAATTCCAAACAGAGTGGCCATAGTGCGATGAGCAAAAATCGGCAAAAAATCACAAAACAAAGTTGAAAAAACACACTTTTTTCACTATGAGCAGAATGGAAAGCGCACATCTGATCAAACCAAAACTTGGCACATCTGGAGAACTACCCCACAGGACAAAGCATACTAAATTGTATGCAGATCTGACAAACAGTTGCAAAGTTATTAAAGATCAAATGGACACCTATTTCATAAAAAGCTTGAATTCACTTGAATACATGTCCCTGAGTCGTGATTAGTGTTTCCTAAAAATAGCATGCTGTTTGGTTTTGTGGCTTTCTTTAAATCAACATCTAGTTCTGTCCCTGTCAATAAGCATTGACATGACACCTTTCCAGCCTGCTGCTTCACCAATTAAATATCTGATTAACTGACTAGGCTGTTTCAGTTTCCAGTTAGAGCAGTCTATAGAGCTAACTGTTTTCACTCAGAGTTGATTACTAACCCATCTGGCTTGTGTTTAGAGAGATATACTTAAACTTGATCTTTCTGTTCTCATAAAAAGTTGATCATTTGTGGTGCAGTGCTAAATTTTAGTGACATGAATGAATTTCTGTGAGAAATTACCTTGTCTGTATCAGAGATGTCAGTTTTCCGTCATCAAAACTCTGCATTCCATTCTGGCTATATGTGACAGGGTAGTTTAATGGATATAAAAAAAAATCTGCATTCCATTCATTCATAGAAGCAGTGTGTCTTTGATGTAGCTTCAATAAATAGGTTCACGTGAGGAATCTTTTTTTATGTCACATTGACAAATGTATCTGCCACATTGCTATTTCATGAACATGTACTTATGAACTCATAAAATTCAGTTCTTTGTGGGGTTCTGTGTGAAAAATAAATCATGTAGGTGTATAACTAGAAATACTAGATGGCATAAGGATGCCCCTGTCTCCTGCATGTCATTTGAGGCTGCTGCACCCCATTTCCACTCTGTCCCCACCCCCCCAGTCAGGACCAATGCACACTGTTGCCCCCTTTTCCTATTTCCACAGACAGGGCTGCTATGCTCTGCTAAGCCCTAGAGTCCCAGGGCCACTGCCTTCACAGTTTGGGCTACTGCACCATGCTGCCCCAGGCCACTAAAGGTAGGGCTTTTGCTGCACCTTGCTACTCACCTCAATTGCCCCAAATAGGCAGGGCCACAGCACCAAGTGCACCCTGTCACACAGTCATCACTGCTGTACCCTGATTCTCCCCTGTGTCCTGCTACCACAGTCAAGACTTCTGCACTATGCTGTCCTCTGTCCCCTGACACCACTGTGCCCTGCTGCACCATGTACCTTCTTGCCCCCACAGTTAGAGTTCTTCCACCATGCTGCTCTCTGCCACTAGAATCAGATCCTTTGGTATACTGCCCCAAACTACCAGATAGAAAATACAAAAATACTTTCATCTTGTGTTATAGGGTGGGGGACAGATGATAGCAGTGTGCTGCAGCCAAAACTATTTCTGCAGGAGGTAGCAGGGTTCAGCACCCCTGACTGTGTGGAGAAGGCAGTGGGCAGCAGTTTGCAGCAGCCTCATATGGGGGCAGGAGATAGGGGTCTTTTGGGGCAGGGGAAAGGGGGAAGCAGAGAACTGCTGCCTCAACTGTTGGGCAGGAGACAGGGGCATCAGGATACCATATAGTAGTTCTAGTTATACACATACATTATGTATTTTGACACAGAAACCTTCAAAAAAGTGAACTGTATGAGTTCATACAGTACATGTTTCTGAAATAGCAGAGTGTGGCAGACACAGGTTTGTCAGTCTGACATGTAAACAACATTGTTATCACATGAACATATTAAGGCTACATTAAAGATGATCTGCTTCTAAGAACTAATGGAATGTGAATGTATTTTATATCCATTAAACAACCCTGAGTTATATAGCCAGAATAGAATGCATAGTTTTGATGACAGAGAACTCACAGCTGTGATATAGACAACGTAATTTCTCAGACATTCATTCATACCACTTTAGTTTAACACTGAAACCCAAATGATCAGCTCTTTATGAGAACAGAATGATTTTAAGCTAATATCTCTAAACATAAACCAGATGGGTTAATAATAGAGAGATTATCCCCCATAATAAACCTTGAGTGAAAACAATTAATTTTACAGACTGCTCTAACTGCAACAGCTTATTCAGTCAATCATGGGCTTAACTGGTGAAACAGCAGGCTGAACAGGTAAGATATCATTGCTCACTGACAGGGACAGAAACATCTTCACTGTTCCTTCACTATTTTCAAGTTACTACAGAGCATATCAACCGATGCTGATTTAAAGAAAACCACAAAACCAAACTGCATGATATTTTCAGGAAACACTAATCATGACACAGGCATATGAATCCAAGGGAATTCAAGCTTTTTATGAAATATGTGCATTTGATCATTAAGGTGCAAAATTAGGTGTTTAATAATTAACTGCCTACTCAACACTAACCATGTGGGGGGGCGCAACTGCACCCCTGTTATATACACAGTATATAAAAATGGTGATCTGCACATTTTGGGACACTATAGCTCCATGCTTTCACACTCAAGTGAAACAAAACTTACAACTTCATGAGATGTTTGCTTTATGATGGGGCATGGCAAATTCCATACATATTACCTGAACTAAATTTTATGTAAATTGCAGGAATGGTTGTGAAGTTATTAATGCACAAAGCGAAACAATCAAGGCAAGAATTTGACAAAAATCTGGATGTACACATTTTGGGACTGCATATCTCCACATGTAACTGAAACTTGGCAGGTTAAAAGATCATTTGGTTTGTGAGGGCACATGCCAATCTGTATGTAAACTACTGGAACCACTGCAAAGTTATTAGTGCTCAAAATGAAACAAAGCAAGAATTTGCAAAACATCTGGATGTAACATTTTGGGACCGCATGTCTCCAGATGTGCATGTCCTATCTAACAGAAACTTGGCAGGGAAAATGACCCATTGTCTGTGAGGGAATATGCCAAGTTTGTTTGGAAACTACTTGAACCACTGCAATGTTATTAATGCACAAAGTGTAACAATAGAATCAAGAATCTGACAAAACACACTGACATATACATTTTGGGACTCAATATCTCCAGATTTTCACTCCCTATCAATTCAAAACTTGTCATATCAAGAGGCCACTAGTCTGTGAGGGCACTTTCCAAATTTCATGTAAATTGCAATAACATCTGTGAAGGTATTAATGCACAAAGTAAACAAAACTGTCATTCATGAGCTGTCAAAATCCCTATTCGTGAGCTGCCAAAATCCTCATTTGTGAGCCAAATCCTCTTTCACAAAACATATATGTTCCCATTACTAAATGGAGCATGCTCAGAACCTAAAATTGCAAAACTGAATAACTTTGGAACGGATTAATATTTTTCACCAAACCAATGCTGGTTTGCTCCTTGGGGAAACCTTTTTCTGCCCTGATAATTTCAAGCTACAGTTACAAATGCTGTTGCCACAGTGTGATGGGTAAAAATCTTTAAAAAATGGCACAAAAAAGCAAAAAACACACTTTTTCACTAAGCGCTGCATGAAAAGCACACATCCGATCGAGATGAAACTTGGCACATCAGGAGATCTACCACATGAGACAGCACATACCAAATTTCATGCAAATCTGATGACTGGACACATTGTTATTAAGGTGCAACATTTTGGATTCAACATTAAACTGCCTACTCAGCCCCGCACCACGATAGTTAGAGTTGAGCGGCCAGTTACATACTAAAGTCAAAAGTTTGGACGTTAATAACTTAGGACCCGTTCAATGGATTTGCCTGAAATTTGGTACAGGTGTTGGGGTGCACTAGCTCTCTTGATTTGCCAAATTATGTTTCTGTTGGAGTGGTTGGTCTTCGTGTACAAAAGTGCTGAAAAATGAAAAATTATCAATTTTTGGAGGCACCTTTTGACATTCTTAATGTGGTCATGCACGGCCATTGTGAGGCATGCCACTCTGCAAGATAGCTCATTTGAAAGAGTGTTGGTGGCCTAACATGCCACTTTTTGTTTGGTGAAAAAATATTAAGGCATTCAAACGTTATGGCACTTTTAAGTTCCCATTATAAGTCAATGGGAAAATTTATATGTACATCTTGCAATCAAAGAATAGGGGTTCTGGCCATCTTGTCCCACCTGGCGATCAAAGAATTTGCAGCCTCACGGTTCAAGAATCTTTGTCCCTGAGGATTTTTAAAATTCTTTGATCACGAGGTCCACCATTTTGTTTTTTATTTTCCGATTGGAAAAACACAAATATCTCGGCTCAGGGGTCACTTCTGAAGAAAAACTTCAATGGGTTTTACTCAGGGTCTCTGCTCTATCAAGCCATGCTTCATCCAAATCAGTCAAAAAATCGAGTTATAAGCTTTTAAAATCTTAATTCGCAGCTCCCTAACGATCTTTGATCATGAGCCTGAATATTCTTTGATCATGAGAGCCTTTGCACGATGCAAGATCGTGATCAAAGAAGGTCACGATGACCTAAAAACACTAATATTTCAGCTTGGGGTGGGCTACGGACACACATGAGGGTGGGTTTTGTTCAGGAGGGTCCATTTTATCAAGACATGCTGTTGGTTCAGTTCAAATTGGTCATTAATTTGCGTTTCACCATTTTTAATTCTTTGTTCATGAGCCTGCAAATTCTTTGATTGTGAGATTCTTTGATCACGATTGTGCATTGTGAGAGAGGGACAATATGGCCCAAATTAGAAATCAATTTTCTCAGCCCAGGGATTTCCTAGGAAGTCAAATGAGGGTGGGTTTTACTCAGGGGACTTTGTTCTGTTGCACCATGATGGTGGTTTACCACAATTACTTCAATTTTTTGATTTATAGTATTTTTAATTCTTTGTTCATGAGCCTGCAAATTCTTTGATCGTGAGCCTGCAAATTCTTTGATCATAAGATTTTTTGATTGCGATCGTGCATTGTGAGCAAGAGACGAGATGGCTCAATTTAAAAATCAATTTTCTCCACCATGGGGTGTCCTAGGAAGTCAAGTGAGGGTGGATTTTACTCAGGGGGCCTTGTTCTGTTGAACCATGATGGTGGTATACCATAATTTCTTTAATTTTTTTATTTATAATATTTTTAATTCTTTGCTTGTGAACCTGCAAATTCTTTGATCGTGAGCCTGCAAATTCTTTGCTCATGATATTCTTTGATCGCCATCTTTGATTGCGAGGAAGGGACAAGATGGCCAGATTTTTGTAATGGAATAGATAGGGGAATTTTAGTAATTTTTCATATTGAATATCTCGGGAACAGTTTGGTCTTTTTACTTGAAATTTGGAGGATGTTTACAGCATGTCCTGTATATGTGAATTATGGTGTTTATGTGTTGGAGAAATTTTTTTTGTGGAGATATCGTGTGACACACTTTATGTGCTGTGGACAGTGATTTGCTTGTGGCGGTGGTTTGAAGTTGATAGGGTACCTAGCCTTAGTGTCATGGATGTAGTTTCCAGTTGTTGGGTGTGTTAAATATCAACAGGTGTAGAACTGTGCCAGTTTGACAAATACAAATCTCATATGTTAAAATGTTAAATCTCAGACACGGTTTGGTCTTTTCACTTGAAATTTGGAGGGTGTTGACAGCATGTCATGTGGATGCAAATTACAGTGTTTCAGTATCAGAAAACTTTTTTTGGTGCAGATATGGTGTGGTGCAGTTTATGTTCTGCGGACAGCGTTTTGCTTGTGGTGGTGGCTTGAAATTGATAGGATACCTAGTCTTAGTGTCATAGATGTAGTTTTCAGTCATTGTGTGTGTTAAATGTCAACAAGTGTGGAACTGTGCCACTCTGATGAATGAAAATTTCACATTTTGATATGTCACATCTTGGACATAGTTTGGTGGTTTTACTTGAAATTTGGAGGGTGTTGATGGCATGTCCTTAGATGCTAATAGAGGTGTTTACATTTCAGACAATATATTTTTATGAACATATTGTGTGGTTCAGTTTACTTTTTGTGGACAGCATTTTCTATTGTTCTATTAGATTAACATTTGTTTGGTGGCTGGCCTTGCTGTTGTGAATGTACTTTTTAGTCATTGGGTGTGTAATGAGGCCTAACACTTACAAGTTGGTAGGAGCCCGTGGCCCTTACCAACTTGCTCAACTTTCTACTTTTCTATTCTTTCTTAAAAAGTAAGGAAATCTATGCAAAACAACTTTGTTAATGCATCAGTTAGGGTTCTTCTACAGTGAAGAAAGTGAGAAAATGCAGGGTTAGAGTTGAAAGCCTCCTTAGACTCCCCAGCCCCCCCAACAGGCATCGGGCGCATTAGTAGTCGTCGGTCCCAACTCTCTCCCCATTCTCCTATACCTCTGCTTCTACACATGTGATGGGTGAGATTTAGGGCCAATGACCCCAACGTGCACCCCGATGCCAGTTGGGGGTGGGCTGGTGGGTCCAAGGGGGCTTTCAACCCTAACCCTGAATTTCCTCTCTTTTTTCACTGTAGAAGAACCCTAACTGATTCATTAACAAAGTTTTTTGCATAGAATATATATATATATATATATATATATATATATATATATATCTCCAAGTTCAAGTTTATTGTAGGAAAACTCAGTTGAGAAAGTTCATTCACAAGGAGGTCCTTTGACACAGACAGGTAGTTACAGAGTGCATCATCAGAAAACAGTGCAAAGTCAAGTACAGAATTATGGGCAAGCATTAACATGTTGCATAGAAATGACAATGACACAGAAAAATACAAGTGCAGAGAGAAAAGGTACAAGTGCTTGGTTCGGAATAACAAGGCAGTACATTTTTAGGTAATTAAAAGGAAGCAGTGGCTAGGGTTAGACAAGTGGGCTAGGATTTAGAAGCAGTTGCACATATATTTTATTTTTGCTGCAGCCAACCTTTTAAATATGCTGACAAGGACAGTACCAGGAAGCTTTAGTACACCTTGAAGCTGTTTCCAGATAGCTGGAAGTACGCTTGATATGGCCCACTTGCCAAGTGAGGTGCGAGTTCTCTGTACATGGAGGAGGAGGAGGTAATTTTTCCTAAGAGAGTAGGCGCTATGGGAAATATTGAAGAGGGTTGTAAGATAGTTTGGGAGCTTGTTCAGGAGTAGCTTAAGAGTCCAGATACCAGCATGAAGTGTGTGTCTAATTGAGAGTGATGTCCAGCCAGCAGCTATGTAAAAATCGTAATGGTGAGTTCGGTAGGGTAGGGTAGGTTTGTCATGAACCATTTGGCTCAGTGGTAGAGGACATCTCATTTGCTAAGTCCTGAGGTCACTGTGGAAGAATAGATTAAATCTCCATAGTTGAGTAGCAGCAGGAAAGTGGCCTGGACCAGTCTAGTTCTGGTATCCACTGGAAAGAGGGACTTGTTATGGAAGAAGAAACCTAGCCTGATTTTTAGCCTCTTTTCCAGATTGTTGAGGTGGTTGTGAAAAGAAAGCTCGTTGTCTAGCCACATACCAAGATATTTGAATCTGGAGGTGATTTAAAGGGGTTCACCTAGGGAGGCAGTGATGAATTCTTTGTATGTGTTTGCTAGTGAAGTGGAGGTGGTGTTCAGAGCAAAGATTATGGCCTTGGTTTTCTTGTCATTGAGGAGTAGTTTGGCATTGATTAGGTTGATTTCTAGTTGTGCAAAGTTGGCTTGTAGTGCTTCCCTCACTTCAGTCAGTGTGGGGCCTGATGTATACAGTACTGTATCATCTGCGAAGAAATGCAGATGGGACTGGGATATATGTGCATCAAGGTTATTGATGTACAGGGAGAATAAGATGGGACCAAATATGGAGCCTTGTGGGACTCCCTTGACAACTGTGAGGGATGCAGAAAAGAGGCCACCAGCTTTTACTTTCAGTGTCCTTCCAGATAGATAGCTGGTAAACCACTGGACAGCAAGGGGGGTGGTGCCTACTTTTATTTGGTTTGAGACTAACAGATTGTGGTTGACAGTGTCAAACGTGTTGCTAAGATATAAAAATACTGCACCTGGACCTTTCTTAGAGTCCATGGCTGTGACCCATTCATTGGTAACTTTGGCTAGAGCAGTGACTGTACTATGGTTGGGCCAGAAGCTGGATTGCGCAGGGTTGAAGATTGAACACAATTTGATATGGAGTTTTATTTGGGAGTAAACTAGCTTTTTGGGGACTTTGGAGAGGAAAGGTAAGATTGAAATAGGCCTATAGTTGTTTAGGTCACATGGGTCCTCTGACTTGAATAATGGGAGGACTTAGGCAGATTTCCAACAGGAGGGAACAATGGCAGTGGAAATGGAAAGAATGAATATTTGGAGGATGGGGCAGTGAGGTTAAGATAGCCTAGTTTATGAAAAAATGGTTCTAGACCATCGTCCCCTGCACTTTTTAGAATGTCTATGTTAAGAAGTGAGTCTTCAACTTCTTTGTAGCTAAGTGGGAACAGCTGGAGTGGGCAGGTTGAAGTTTGGGAGTCAATGTTATTACAGTCTTGGTTGCTACCACAGGCAACATAAGGTGAAGAGTCGAAGGCTAGGCCAGCAGTTCCAATGTGATTGTTGATTTTCTCCATGGTTAGGCAACTGTTATCCACAACCCTATCTTTGCTGAGGATCTTCAGTGGGATGGAGGGGCTACAGGCCGCCCTTCGATGGTCTTCAGTGTCTTCTAGATTTTTTGGGAATTCCCTTTAGCCTGTTCAAGGGTGGAGACATAATAGTTTGCTTTGCTTGCATGGATTTGTTTAATGCAGGTGTTTCTAGCTGCTCTGAATGCTTGCCAGTCAGCTGGGCTTTTGGATTTTCTGGCCCAGAGTTCATCACGGCGTAGGAATACACTCCTTGAGAGCTAATGTAAACCACGGGTTGGATGTTTTGCACTCCCTGACTTTAATCAAAGGGGCATGCTTGTTGACCAATGCGGTGAGGTTATCATTAAGGACAGTGACTGCCTCATCAATTGTTTTGGCAAGGTAAAGGTCTTGTCATCTAATTTTGCTCAAATTGGATAAGTAGTCCGATGCATTAAACTTGCAAAAGGATCGCTTAGTTATGAGTGTTGGTTGTTGTCAGGCTACAATTTGTGCTCTTTGCTCTTGAATAAACAACCACCCCAATGATCACTCATGTCATTGTGGAAGACTGCAGAGTGAAGAATTTTGTGGGGATGCATAGAAAGTATGACATCAAGGAGAGAACTGTTATCGGGATTGGATGTATTGGTTCTAGTAGATTTACTGACTAACTGGGCTAAGCCGACTTTGTAACAGAAGGATTTCAGTCTGATCAACTTGGGGATAAGCCAGTCCATATTAAAATCCTCAAGTATTAATGTTTCAGTGTTGGCGGAGGCGATTAAGGATTTAAGTATGGTGAGGATGTCAGTGCCACCAGATGGGGGATGATAACTACCAATAATAGTGAGACATTCAGTGGATGGGAGGTGTAATTAGAGAGTTACTATTTTGTACTCCTTAGGTTTAGATTTACAGTGAATATCACTGACTATAAACTTAGATTTAGTGTACATGGCCATGCCACCCCTCTGGCTTCCCTATCTACCCTGTGCAGATTGTAGCCAGGAAGGGAAACTTACTGATCACTGGTTGCCTTTTTGAGCTAAGATTTGGTTATAATAATGAGGCTCAGCCCATACTTGGAGCTGATCAAACTGTTTTGTGAGGCTCAATATGTTGACTAACATTAACTTAAGTCCAGGTGCAGAGGCAAATTCTGTGGGATATGTGAGTGGTAGTGAGGGTCCAGAGTTTAGCTCCATGTTACCTGAACAGAGAAGAAGCAAGAGAAACCATTTCTTGATCCATTTTTTTGCAGGATAGGAGTGCTTTTTTCCTTTGCGACCTTACGCAAGATGATGAGTACGATGTAATGCTAGTGCGGCATTGAAGGGAAGCTAAGGAGAGTGCTCTGATCGACATATATGAGAGGAGCAGAGAGTGTAAAGATGAAGGATATGGGCCAAGTAAAAAGGGAGGAGGGCATAGTAAGTAAGGGGAGGTGCAGTGGATTGGATATTTCCAAAGGTGGACCTGATCCTTTTTCTTTGTTGTGATGGGCTGCTATGGATAGGGTGGTTAGGAATAAGAAAAAGCTTGAGTACAAGGAGTGTGCCATGGCACTGCAACTGTGAGGGTTAGGAGAGTTATGGACACAGTGAGTTAAGCAGATAGGAGAAGACAGGATTAGGAAATGTCATGCCTGCCAGAGACAGCAAGCTTGCTGTGCAGGTCAGTAGCTTTATGGAGGAGTAGGAGCACACAGAAGGATTGGGTAGGAACTTGGCCGGGTGTGACCAACCAGAGTGTGTATCTCAAAAAGGGGCTGTACAAAGGTGTATTTAAGGGAGGCCTGGGAGGGGGGTGGGGTGGGACAAAACACCAGCTATGGCAGAGGGGGTCAGAGATTAGCAAGACAATAGGAGGATTAACTTTAGGCACCAAAGCATTGGGGAGCAGTTCCCAACAGTTTAACTACATTTAAAATGAGCTGTAGTCACTGTATTGAAATTAAGGGCTGAGCTATTCAGGCAAGCAATACAATTCAGCAGAATAATTTTAGGCAAGGGCTTTAAAACAGTTAGTAAAAATCAAGCCGAAAGTTAGCTCAGGGCTCTCAAAAATGCTCAATGAAATAGTCTGGATGCAGGGACCAATCAGGGCTTGCCTCAGCAAAGCACCTGTGATCTGGTTGGCTGTGGAGGTGCCGTACCTTCTTAGGGGAGATGGTCCGGGTGTCTGGAAGTGGTTGGTGGTTGCAGGAATGCTGCCGCCAGCAGGAATGTGATATGGAAAATATTTTCATATCTGCAGAGTGACCTGTGAATACTCATGAGTTGCAGAGCATAGCGGAGCTATGAGTGATAGTATCCTGAGGTCACTCTGCAGACTCAAAAATATTTTCCATATCACACGACTGCACATCATGTGTGCAATTTATACAATAGGGGTAGGAGCTTTTTCAGTGTGATCTTTTATGTTATTTATGTCTGCTTTGTGCTTTGTATTGTGAATGTGACTGAATGGGTATGATTGGGAGGTGAATAACTTCTGTGATTTTTGATTTTTCTTGTGCGTGAGTGCTGATTGGTTGCTGATTAGTTTACTCTGCTGTGTGATTGGCTGGACTGTGTGAGAGGGAGGGACTTTATGTGGTGCTCCTAGACAGAAGGTTTGTTATTATTCCTTTTTAATAATATTTTCCTGTTTTTGGTATGAGTTTGTTGTTATGTTTGTGTTTTGCAGGGCTTATTGTTCTGCTTAATGCACTGTTCTTTTAGTTTGACAAGGTCCACTTTGGGTGCTGTCACCATTGTGGCTAAAACAACAGTTGTGCTTGTTGTAATAACTATCACTTTTACATTTGTGTTATGCGATAGTAAGTAAACTAAACTCAGTGTAGTAACAGAAGTTCACATGTTTGTTCGGGTGATGCTTTAGTGGTGATGTGAGCTGGACGATGCATTTTGAATGTCCTTTAAAATTCCTCTCCTTTTAACCCTCGTAGCAGGTTACCACCGCAAAGCTTTACTCAGCATTTCAGGAAGGTGTCTGAGATACCACATGAGAAACCAGATGGTTTTTAGTCCATACCTCTGTCTCAAGTGAGTGCACTTACTTATGTAAATCACAACTTTCAAGGAACTCCAGGTACTGAGGCTACAGGGAGCTAAATGTTAGCAGTGTGCATGTTTGGAAGAAAGGAAGCTGACATCAGCACAGTGTGTATAAAAGTCATTTATGATCACTGTGCTGATGTAGGCTACATTTATCATACTGTAGTGAAAATAACAGGAGCTATCACACTCAAAAAGCTCCCACCCCTATTTTATAAATATATATGTATATGTGTATATATTTATATATGTGCTTATATATATATATATAGATCTATATATATATTTTATATATATATATATATATATATATATATAAATATATATATATATTTATTTATAAATTGGGTAGGAAATTGCAGCAATATCATAAGCTGAACAACATCTCATGACCATGCGTACATCAAAGCACGACCACACACACCTGTACTTTTACCCCACTTCAAAACAATTTTGACATTTTATAAGATAGATAAACCACTCTGAGGTGTGCGGTCGCACTTTGATATATGCACACCTTGGGTGGTTGATGCACTCAGCTTATGCATAACACGCACACCAAGGCACATGTATGTCAGAGTGAGATCGACACCTCAGAGTGGTTCATCTATTATATATATATATATATATATATATATATATATATATATATATATATAGATATGTATATAAAATTAGAGGAAAAAATCCATTTAATGCATCACTTAGGGTTGTTCCACAGTTTTAGGCTTGAAACCCCCCCTTGCACCCATTCAGCTCAACCCCCAACTGGCACCGGTGTGTTGGGATCATCGTGCCTAACTCTCACCTATCACATGCGTGAACAAGCTGAGGCATAGGAGAATGGGGTGAGAGTTAAAACCAACTACCCCAATGCACACCCTGATGCCAGTTTGGGGGGGTGGGCTAATGGGGTGCAAGGGGGTTTTCAACCCTAACACCGGATTTCCTCACTTTTGTTGCTGTGGAACAACCCTAACTGATGCATTAAGTGGATTTTTTGGCCTCTAATTTCCATTCTTTTTGAGAATGTGGACTATAAATAGTGAATGGAATGCTCCCACCATGTGATTTTTTGTGGCATAGTAACGGTAACAGCAACGCAAATGCAAGCGATAACGATTACACACATGGTGACAGAAACACTATATGTAAAGCAACTGTTAATAGAAATGCAGGTGCAAAGTGACGTCGAAGCAAACAGTGACACAAATGGAGATGCAAGTGCATACGGAAATGCAACTGGTAATGTACACGGTCATGGCATTGCTATTGTAAACATAAATGATAACTGTAACAGCAATAATAACATGAAAGGAAACAGAAATGGAAATGCAAATGCAAGCGTGTATGGAAACTCAAACTGTAACACGCATGTGACGGTACCGCAATTGTAAATGCAAATGGTAATGGTAACAGCAACAATAATGCCAAAGAAAACAGAAATTTAAATGTAAGCGTGTATGGAAATGCAAACCGTAATGCACACTGGCATGGAAATGCAATTGGAAATGCAAATGGTAACGGTAAGAAAATGGATGACGCAAAAAGAAAGACAAACGCAAACAAAAATGGAAGGGTGGCTGTAATAGAAATGGAATGCGCGCATGGTGACGCTAAGTGAAAGGCAAACACTAACAGTAGTGGAGACACAAATGGTAACAGTAATGCAAATGCAAACGCAATGGTGGCGTACACGGGAACGCTAACGCAAACGGCAATGGAAACACAAGTGTAAAGTCTCCGTGTAACAGTAACTGGAGCGCACACTGTATTTTTCCCCAAAAGCTCCATTAAGAAACACAGTGAAAACAAAGAATGTATGCATAATAATGGGCTTCGGAGCAGAAAATGAGCAGTTGTAATATGGTAATATCTCAGTAACTGTACGATGTAGAAAAAAAATTAAAATTTCACAAGATTCATGAGCTTCCTGACTAGTTTTCACCAATGAAAAATCTGTAGCTCGCACCATTTCCAAGATACGAGCCCCGAAAAACATGGTGGACACCACCATGTTAGTCTATGGGAAAAAAATGTCAGCTTCAGAGTACCATAACTTTGCTTCCATGCAATATTTTGTCACCAAACCACCAATAGGCACATCTGTGAGATGTTGGCTGCCTTCCCTCCCAATTTCAGCCCAGAAGACCAAACCATTTTTTTGCAACAGGGTGACAAAGAATTCCTGTCATTTTGGCCATAGTCTAGAAAAGTACTGTTGTGATTTGCCACACCTTTCGCAAAAATTTGTGAAAGTGTCGCAAGTGCGACACTACTTTGTGGCACTACTTTTCCCAGAAGTATGAAAAACATATTTCTAGGATGTTTAAACCCAAAGTAAAGACATGGCTAGCATCCTCAGGGCTCAAATAGGTAACCATAAAAAGAATTATGTCCCTAGCTGGTCCCAATTTTAAATGCCAAGCATTTCTGTGATCAGTAGCTGAGAACAATGTGGTGGATTTGCAACACTACTAGGGCCATTTGTGACACTAAAAACTGCATTTGTGAAAGTGTCAAACTTTTTGTTAACTTTCCCTATTAATGTATAATGGGAACTTGTTTTTTTGAATAACTTTTGAACTGTTCAATATTTTTTCACAAAATCTTCAAAAGGCACATGGGGACTCCAGCTGCACATTCCTTTAAGTTTTTGAACCGGTCGCACAAACTGTGCGACCTGTAGGCACAAGCAAATAATGCGCAAAAAAACAAAATTGCACACACAGATGTTGCTTAATAACTCTGCAGCTGTATATCTGACCTGTACAAAAGTTACCAGATCCCAATATGTATGGTTACGCCCCATGCCTGCCAAATTTGAGGCACATCCATTGAATGGTGGCAAAGTTATTAAGGTGCAAGTTTTCACTATTTAACCTTAAAAGGGCTACTGAACCCTAACTAAGGTAGTTGTGTTCCCCTAGTCGAGCCCTGAGGATACTAGTCAAGTCTTTTTTGGGGGGTAAAACACCCCAGAAATATGTTTTTTAAATGTTTGTATAAAGTAGTGTCGCAAAATACTTTCACATATGCAACACTTTTTTTTTTGCGAAAGTGTCGTGATTTGCAAAAGTAATTTGCAACACTATGCCCAAAACAATAAGAAATCTTTGCCATCCTGCTGCAAAACAACAGTTTAGTCTTTTGGGCTGAAATTTACAGGGAAGAAAGCCAACATCACATAAATGTGCCTTTTGGTGGTTTGGTGCCAAAATATAACAGGGCTGCAATGTTACAACACTCCAAAGTTGGCATCCGCCACGCCTTTGGGTCCCATATCTCGAAAACAGTTTGAGATATGGACTTTTCACCACAAAAATTCTTAGTCCCCCACTAGGGGGCTAAGTACAAAACTAGCCTGGAAAGTCATAAATAACATGAGATTTAATTTTTTTTCTATGTCATACCGTTCCTGAGATATAAGCAATTTAGTATTCCAAGTGCTCATTTTCCTGTCCAAGGGCTACTATTATGCCCACATTCTTTGTATCCACTGTGCTTCTGGATGCACCTCTTTCAAACACAAAGCAGGTGCATTTGCATCACTGTTACCATTAGCGTTTGCATTTACGTTTCCACTTGCGTTTCCATTACCATTTGTGTTAGCATTTCTGTCTGTATCACCATGTGTGTTACCATTTGCACTTGTATTTGCATTACTGTTTGCGTTTCTGTTACCATTTTCATTAGCATTTCTGTTTGCGTCACCTTGTGCGTTACCATTTCCATTTCCGTTGCTGTTACTGTTTGTGTTTTTGTTACTGTTTGCATTACCATTTCCATTTGCATTTTCGTTACCATTTGTGATGGCGCTTGCATTTCTGTTGTCACTTGTGTTACTGTTTTCTTGTGCTTTGCCATTGCCCTTGCCATTACCGTTTGCGTTACCTTTACTGTTTGTGTTTATGTTACCATTTGCATTAACATTTGTTTGCTTTTACATTTGTGCTTGCATTTCTAGTACCATTTGAGTTACCTTTTCCATTTGCATCGCCGTATGTGTTACTGTTTGCATTTGTATTTGTGCTTGCATTTGCGTTTCTGTTTGCATTACCATTACTGTTTGCATTTTCCTTGCTGTTTGTGTTACCATCTGTGTTTGGTTTCACATTTGTGCTTGTGTTTCTGTTACCATTTCCATTACTGTTTCCATTTGCTTTTATGCTTGAATTTGTGTTACCATTTGCAATACTGCTTCCATTAGTTTCACCATTTGCATTACTGTATCTGCTTGTGTTTGCGTTACCATTACTGTTTACATTTGCGTTACCGTTACCATTTGCATTTCTGTTTTCGTTAGCATTTCTGTTTGTCACCATGTGTGTTACCATTTAAGTTTGCATTTTCACTTGCGTTTGCTTTTTCATTTGTGTTACTGTTTCCTTTGGCATCACCGTTGCCATCACTGTTACCGTTTGTGTTTCCATTTGCGTTACCATTACCGTTTGCATTTTTGTTAGCGTTTGCGTTACCATTTGCGTAAATGTTTCCATTACTGTTAGCGTTTGTGCATGCATTTTCATTGTCATTTGCATTACTGTTTCCTTGTGCGTCGCCGTTGCAGTTACCATTTGCAATTGTGTTTGTGATTCCGTTTGCATTACCATTAATATTTGCTTTTTCATAGGCATTACCATTAGTGCTTGTGTTTACATTTGCACTTGCATTTCCATTACCGTTTGTGTTTTTGTTTCTGTTTGCATCACTGTGTGCATTACCATTTGTGTTTGCGCTTATGTTTGCGTTACCATCAGCGTTGTTGTTTCCTTTTGTGTCACTGTTGGCGGTACTATTTGCGTTTGCACTACTGATACCATTTGCATTTCTGGTACTGTTTTCATTAGTGTTTTTGTTTGCATCACCACATGTGTTACCGTTTGCATTTGTATTTGTGTTTGCATTTGCATTTCCCTTTGCGTTACCATTACCATTTGTGTTTTTGTTGCTGTTTGCATTACCATCTGTGTTTGTGTTCACGTTTGCGCTTGTGTTTCTGTTACCGTTTGTGTTACCATTTCCATTTGCTTTTGCACTTGCGTTTGCATTAATGTCTGTGCTACTGTTTCCTTTCACGTCACCATTGGTGTTATCATTTCCGCTTGCATTTGCGTTACCTTTACCATTTGCATTTTTGTTGCCATTTGCGTTACCATTTGCATGTATGTTTCCCTTACTGTTACTGTTCTCGTTACTGTTACCGTTAGCATTGGCATTACTGTTAGTGTTAAGGTTCCCATTAAGATTACTGTTATTATTGCCATTACCATTACTGTTAGTGTTACCATTACTGTTAGGGTTATTACACATAAATGGGAAGCATGGTGGGAACACAGGGCCCAAAGGACCCTGCACTCCTACCACCACATACCATTCACTATTTATAGTGCACATTCTCAAAAGAAGGAAATCATGGCAAAAAACTGTGTTTAATGTATCAATTTTAGTTGTTCCAAAGTTACAAAAGTGAGGAAATTCAGTATTAGGGTGTCCACCCCATGCCCACCCTGCACCCACCAACAGGCATCCGGGTGTTCATTGGGGTCGTCATGCCTATCATCCCATTCTCCCATGCTGCACCTGGAATGGGGGGAGAGTTAAGGCCGACAACCCCAATGCACACCCTGATGCCTGTTTGTGGGTGTGGGGTACAAGGGGGTGGCAACTCTAACACCAAATTTCTTCACTTTTGTCGTTATGGAACAACCCTAACTGATACAATAAACTGAGTTTTTGCTATATAAATATATATATATATATATATATATATATATATATATATATAACACAGAGTTGGGGTGTCACTAGACACCAGGGATTTTTTCAAATTTGGGGGTTACGTCATGAAAAAATTAAAGAAAACAATTAAAAAATACATACAACATAGGATCATTTTTCACCCAGCAGAATCCTTTTCCACCAGCCAATCCTTTCATGTGGTAGCAGAAAAGGATTCTGTCTGGTAAAAAATTATCCCTTTTCTGACCAGATGGCTATGATTTTGGGGACTAGATCTCCAGGAAACATATTTTCAAGACCTGATAGCTGTGTTACAATCTTTTTTCACCACTTGCATTCTTTTTTTGTATCCCTATTCACAATGACAAAAAAAGAAATCAGCTGGCAAAAAATGATTTCCCATTTTTCTGACCAATGTCCCCTTTTCACAACCAGATGACCCTGCAAGTAATCCTTTTTTTGCCATTAGAATTCATTTTTCATCATCCCTATTTGTATTGGCAAAAAAGAAAAATCAGCAGGTGAAAAGGGATTACTGAAAGGGTCATGCAGTCAGCAAATTTGGAAATCCTTTTTACCAGCCGAAGTTCCCTTTTCACCGTGATGAACAAGGAATTGCGAAAAAGGAAGTTAGTGAGTGATGAAAAAGGATTTAAACTGATTTAATAAAAATTCTAGGGTCAGACAAAGGTCAGAAACCATAAGCACTGCTTATCAACTCCCGATGAGCAAGAAACATACTTAGATGTGTCAAGCAAACATTCCTGGTGGAGTTATGACAGGTTTTTTGGGGGGCAAAAAAAAAAAACAAGATGGTGGCTCATGAAAAAGGATTATTTTCTGGTGAACAAGGATTGGCCCCACAAGAAAAAGACTTATTCATCAGAGTAAAATTCTTTTTTGTTCCTGGAATCTATCTTGAAAATTAAAAAACCCATTTAAAATAATGGAGGGCTGAAAATGTTATAACTCTGTAATAGATTAGTATTTTTTCACTAAATGAATGCTGGCCTCTTCTGTGATCCAAGCTCTTTCTACCATAAAGATTTCAAACAAATATTCAACATCATCTGTGTGCAGTGCAATGAGTAAAACATGTAAAAGCAGCCAAATGTTCAGTTTTTTTAAATATCCGCATCTCAGAATCCACAAACCCATCTGTATCGAAATTTGGCACATCAAGAAATCTACCCAGGAGACTGTGCATGTTAAATTTCATCCACATCTGTTGAATGGTTGCAAAGTTATAAAAGTGCAAAATTTGAGGTTTAACATCAAAGTGCCTGCTCAATCCTAACTATAGTGGTGCTATTGCTAATACATATATGTGTGTGTATATATATATAAATATATATATATATATATATATTAGAGGCAAAAACTCGTTTAATGCATTAGTTAGGGTTGTTCCACAGTGACAAAAGTGAGGAAATTCGCTGTTAGGGTTGAAAACCCTAGCTCGAATTCACCCCCAACACCACACACAGACACACACACATTCAAGTATGGGGAGGACCAAGTCAACACAACCAATGACAGACATCCAGCAGCAGGTGACAGAAATAACAAACAATTGTCTAAATGTACTACGAGACATCCCCACCCACCTGACCAGGTACTGCATGCTCAGTGGAGATCAACAGCAAAACTGAGGCCGTGTACACCAAATGTACACATCCCTGATTGCAGCTGCACACAACGTACCACACTTAGTAGTTGCATGGCCTTACCTACCGATGCCCCATACCACACCACAACTGATACTGTGCCGTTATTCAATATAAATGCTGAAGGTGCATGATGACAGTTGTATAAAGGTTTTAACACTAGTGAGTATACATTAATTAAGAGAAGCACATAAATTAACTACAAGACACTAGCATGCTCAAGATAAAAGTAGTGATACATTTAGTAGGTGATTTACATAGTAGTACATTTACTGCAATGGTTTGCTCAACATAGAGAGGCTGATGTAAACATATGGAAAAGCATTGCCTGTTCAACGCTGTGAAATTTGTACTGCCAGTATCACATGCATTCTTACTGATGAAGGTGTACTGCTGATGTACATACATAGACCTTCAGTGTGTTTCAGTACTAAAGATGCAGTAAGTATTCTTTAAGAAACATTGTAATTGCATGGATCAGGCCAAGCAACTTCTAAATATCATAGCACTACTGAGCCAACAATGATGTACCTGTATCGGAGATGTATATAGGATAGATTTTCCTGTAGGCACTTACTGAGTATGTTGTACCTGATAAAGATAATCTCATTGCATCTGTGATGACTAACTTATTCAAATAGTGATACATTTACTATTGTTGCAATGAGTGATCTATGCCACTTATGGACACAGTGTGATTTTTTTTAACAGTTGTTTCATACTCAGGCTGTATGCCTACTGTTTGGGTTTGCCACACTTCTGTCACTGATGCTATCAAAGTGACAACTATGTTAATTGTGGTACAACAGGAATCAAGTAGGTATGCTGTAGATATAAACAGAATGTCTTTTAGTATTGATTTAACTCACAATGGGGTAAGTGTACTAGGACAGCAGGGGTTATCCTCTATCACTGACTCTGTCAGTTATAATCACATTAGGGTTTCAATGACTGTAATGATCAAGTTACACTGTTCATCTTCATGAGTTCATATTCACAGCCATTCTCCAGTAACTAGACAGTGTATGGTGTAACTGGGTGGGACACTGTGTTGCAAAGCTGCTGCAGTGCCTAGCAGAGGGAGAGTATCTACTCAGAAAGACAATTAAGCAATAAGGCATGACCAACAGTTATGTTAAATGGTCTGTTAATCACCCTGTAGGGGTTTAATGTTGAATGAGGCATAGCCGAGTGCCACATGTCGCTAGACAGTGATAAACTGACCATTAACATAATACCTGGAGTGGCTTATTGCTATCATAATAAAACTGTTTTTAAACAACATTAAACCATGTTCATCATATGGTCAGGCTCTACATGTATGTTAATAAAAACTAAACATAAGGCAGTTACAATGTTTACAGTCAATTAGAAAGCTGCATTTCTCAAACCCTTGTTATAATCAGAGATATTATACCTGTACAACTCCTTGGTTTTGCTGAACTCTGTTGCTCAGGTGGCCCACCACAAGTGGTGTGGTCTGGTGTGGGGCATCGGTAGGTAGGGCCATGCAACTACTAAGTGTGGTACGTTGTGTGCAGCTGCAATCAGGGATGTGTACATTTGGTGTACATGGCCTCAGTTTTGCTGTTGATCTCCACTGAGCATGCAGTACCTGGTCAGGTGGGTGGGGATGTCTCGTAGTATATTTAGACAATTGTTTGTTATTTCTGTCACCTGCTGCTGGATGTCTGTCATTGGTTGTGCTGACTTGGTCCTCCCCCATACTTGAATGTGTGTGTGTGTGTCTGTGTGTGTATGGTGCTGGGAGGGTGAGTTCGGAGTTAGGGTTTTCAACCCTAACAGTGAATTTCCTTACTTTTGTCACTGTGGAACAACCCTAACTAATGCATTAAATGGATTTTTTTGCCTCTAATTTCCCTTCTTTTTGAGAATGATAATGAGCAATGAGTAGATGTAATCACGGTGGCCGGGGCGTGAGGCCCAAGGGCCCGTATCCACCATGTCTCTGTGGCATAGTAACAGGAGCAGCAATGCAAACAGAAATGCTAACAGTGGCACACATGGTAACACAAGCATGAATGAGAATAAAAAGAGTAGCACTACGTAGCGTGAGCAGGGAGCGGTGTGCCACGTGATGTCTTGTCACATAGTAACATGGTGCCTGTAAATGGAAGTGTCAATGGGTATGGTGCGCAAGGTGAAACAGAAAGAGAAACAGTCACGGTACACACAAATGGCAAAAAAGTAACAGAAGCATAAGTGCAATGAAACATAAAGGATGGCACGATGGTAGCATTAGGGTGTGTATTGGGATCATCAGCCCTAACTCTCACCCATGACATGTTAAAGCAGCAGAAGTATAGGAGAATAGGGTGAGAGTTAGGACCCACGATCCCAATGCACACCCCAATGCTGGTTCGGGGTGGGTGGGGTGCAATGGGGTTTTAACCCTAACAGCGAATTTACTCACTTTTGTCGCTGTGGAACAACCCTAACTAATGCATTAAATGGAGTTTTTTGCCTCTAATTTCCCTTCTTTTTGAGAATGATAATGAGAAATAGTGAATGTAATGCAGCAGGCGGGGGCCTTGGGGCCCAGAGGGCCCCGCTCCATACCTGATGTCTTGTGGCATACTAACAGGGACAGCAACGCAAACAGAAATGCTAACAGTGGCGCACATGGTAACACAAGTCGAATGAGAACAGAAAGGGTAACGCACATGGTGGCGTGAAGACGGAATGGTCTGCCACGTGATGTGTTGTCACATAGTAACATGGTGCCTGCAAACAGAAATGTCAATGGGCATGGTGGACGTAAAGTGAAACAGAAAGATAAACAGTACTGTAGACAGAAATGGCAAAAAATAACAGAAACGCAAGCGCAAATGAAAACGCAAAGGATAACGCACATGGTGGCACAGATGTCAAGGGTAAGTGAAACGGGTACAGAACCGCAAGCAGAAAGGGCAACAGTAACAGTAATGTAAGCGCACAGGCTGGTTTTCCCCAAAACCTACATAGAGAAAGACAGTGAGTACAAATAATGTATGCATAATAATGAGTATCGATGCAGAAAATGAGATCTTGGAATACTAAATACATTATATCTCAGGAACCGTACGACGTAGAAATAAAATTTAAAAGTCATATTATTTACAACTGTCCTGGCTAATTTGGATCTTAGCTCCCTTTAAGGGGCTAAGACATTTTCTGACGAAAAGTCCATTATCGCACCGTTTCGAGATCGGGCCCTAATGCCTGACAAACGCCATA
This sequence comes from Neoceratodus forsteri, assembly GCA_016271365.2. Lineage (NCBI taxonomy): Eukaryota > Metazoa > Chordata > Ceratodontiformes > Ceratodontidae > Neoceratodus > Neoceratodus forsteri. The sequence goes on from CM028138.1 coordinate 164,715,350, forward strand.
ATGTTATCCTATGGAAAAAAAGAAAAGTTGGACGCCATAACTTTGCCTCCTGTAATGTTTTCACCAAACCGCTGGAAAGGCACATCTGGCAGGCTGTTATTGTCCTCCCTCCAAATTTCAGGAAAAAAGACCAAACCGTTATTTTGCAGCAAAGATCCAAATGATTTCTATAATGTGTCGGGCGCCGTAATGTTATCCTATGGGAAAAACCGTCAACTTTGGAGTTCCGTAACTTTGCCACCATGTGATATTTTTTCACCAAACTACTGAAAGGCACATATGTGGGCTGTTGGCTGTCTTCCCTCCAAATTTCAGGAAAAAAGACCAAACCGTTATTTTGCAGCAGGGTGCCAGAGGATTCCTGTAATGCGTTGGGCGCCGTAATGTTATCTTATGGGAAAAACCATCAAATTTGGAGTGTCATAACTTTGCTGCCATGTAATATTTTTTCAATACAACACTGAAAGGCACATCTGTGAGATGTTGGCTCCGTTCCTTCCAAATTTCAGCCCAAAACTCCCAACGGTTCTTTTGTAGCGCAGTGCCAAAGAATCGCTGTCACTGTCCCACAGATGGAAAACTACTGTCGCAATTTGCAAAAGCTTTCACAAAAAAGTTCGACACTTTCGTGAGCCAAAGTAATTTGTGAATGCTTTTCAGAAATTTGAAAACATATTTCTGGGGTGTTTTACCACAAAATAAAGACATGGCAAGCATCCTCAGGGTCTGACTAGGTGAATACAAAAGAATTAGGTTGCTAGAGGTCCCAAATTTAAATGCCAACCATTTTTCTGATCACCAACTGAAAACAAAATGGCCGATTTGCAAAAGTAACAGGCTCATTTGCGAAAGTAAAAATGCATTTGCGAAAGTGTTGAACTTTTTGTTAACTTTTCCCTTTGAATTATAATGGGAAACTGTTTTTAGAATAACTTTTGAACCGTTTAATATTTTTTCATGAAATCTTCGAAAGGCACATTGGGGACCCAGCCACATGTTCCCTGAAGATTTAGAACCAGTCGCGCAAACCGTACAACCTGTAGGCGCGACCGTAGAATTCCAGAAAAAGTGTAAGTGTGTGCACAGATCATGCTTAATAACTCCACAGCCATATATCTGACCACTACAAAACTTGGCAGATCCCAAGGCCTATGGTTCTTGATCATGTATTCCAAATTTCAGCCAAATCTGTCCAACAGTTGCAAAGTTATTAAGGTGCAAAGTTTGGGGGTTTAACATAGAAATGACTCCTCAACCCTAACTATGGTAGCACTACCGTGCAGAGGTTCTTTGTCTTTTAAATGTTTTTTTATTTTAATGGGTTCACCACAATATATCCAAGGCACACTGCCTTAAGGGTAGCTGGTCCATTCCACTGGGGTGTCAAACAGATGAGGCATACTGATGAGTCCTGGTAGGACGAAACACGTGTCTATGTCTTCTGTTAGCACCCTTTGCAAACTGTGTGAGAGGCCTTTCGGCACCATGCAATTCTGCTTAAAGTTGGACCAGCATAACATTCTGTAGTGATTTGCATATGCAGCCCATGATGCTTTGCATTGTGGGGGCATGTGTGATGTTGTATTTTCTTGAAACTTGGCTTCCCAATAATTGCCCTTAGGGTAACCCTTGCCTCAGTGTTTGCTTTGAGATTCTTTGTCTTTTAAATGTTTTTTATTTTAATGGGTTCACCACAATATATCCAAGGCACACTGCCTTAAGGGTAGCTGGTCCATTCCACTGGGGTGTCAAACAGACGAGGTATACTGATGAGTCCTGGTAGGATGAAACACGTGTCTATGTCTTCTGTTAGCACCCTTTGCAAACTGTGTGAGAGGCCTTTCAGCACCATGCAATTCTGCTTAAAGTTGGACCATCATAATATTCTGTGGTGATTTGCATATGCAGCCCATGATGCTTTGCATTGTGGGGGCATGTGTGATGTTGTATTTTCTTGAAGCTTGGCTTCCCAGCCAAATGCCCCTTGGGGTAACCCTTGCCTCAGTGTTTGCGCACAGAGGTTCTTTATCTTTTAAATGTTTTTTTATTTTAATGGGTTCACCACAATATATCCAAGGCACACTGCCTTAAGGGTAGCTGGTCCATTCCACTGGGGTGTCAAACAGACGAGGCATACTGATGAGTCCTGGTAGGACCCTTGCAAACTGTGTGAGAGGCCTTTCGGCACCATGCAATTCTGCTTAAAGTTGGACCAGCATAATATTCTGTGGTGATTTGCATATATGCAGCCCATGATGCTTTGCATTGTGGGGGCATGTGTGATATTGTATTTTCTTGAGCAACTGGCCAAATGCCCCTTGGGGTAACCCTTGCCTCAGTGTTTGCGCACAGAGGTTCTTTATCTTTAAATGTTTTTTATTTTAATGGGTTCACCACAATATATCAAGGCACACTGCCTTAAGGGTAGCTGGTCCATTCCACTGGGGTGTCAAACAGGCGAGGCATACTGATGAGTCCTGGTAGAGATGAAACACGTGTCTATGTCTTCTGTTAGCACCCTTTGCAAACTGTGTGAGAGGCCTTTCGGCACCATGCAATTCTGCTTAAAGTTGGACCAGCATAATATTCTGTGGTGATTTGCATATACAGCCATGATGCTTTGCATTGTGGGGGCATGTGTGATGTTATATTTTCTTGAAACTTGGCTTAGCCAAATGCCCTTAGGGTAACCCTTGCCTCAGTGTTTGCGCACAGAGGTTCTTTATCTTTAAATGTTTTTTATTTTAATGGGTTCACACAATATATCAAGGCACACTGCCTTAAGGGTAGCTGGTCCATTCCACTGGGGTGTCAAACAGGCGAGAGCATACTGATGAGTCCTGGTAGGACGGCTGCGTGTCTATGTCTTCTGTTAGGACCCTTTGCAAACTGTGTGAGAGGCCTTTTGGCACCATGCAATTCTGCTTAAAGTTGGACCAGCATAACATTCTGTGGTGATTTGCATATGCAGCCCATGATGCTTTGCATTGTAGGGGCATGTGTGATGTTGTATTTTCTTGAAACTTGGCTTCCCAGCCAAATGCCCCTTGGGGTAACCCTTGCCTCAGTGTTTGCACACAGAGGTTCTTTGTCTTTTAAATGGTTTTTATTTTAATGGGTTCACCACAATATATCAGGCACACTGCCTTAAGGGTAGCTGGTCCATTCCACTGGGGTGTCAAACAGACGAGGCATACTGATGAGTCCTGGTAGGATGAAACACGTGTCTATGTCTTCTGTTAGCACCCTTTGCAAACTGTGTGAGAGGCCTTTCGGCACCATGCAATTCTGCTTAAAGTTGGACCAGAATAACATTCTGTGGTGATTTGCATATGCAGCCCATGATGCTTTGCATTGTGGGGGCATGTGTGATGTTTATATTTTCTTGAAACTTGGCTTCCTAGCCAAATGCCCCTTAGGTAACCCTTGCCTCAGTGTTTGCGCACAGAGGTTCTTTGTCTTTAAATGTTTTTTATTTTAATGGGTTCAGCACAATATATCAAGGCACACTGCCTTAGGGTAGCTGGTCCATTCCACTGGGGTGTCAAACAGACGAAGGCATACTGATGAGTCCTGGTAGGAATGAACACGTGTCTATGTCTTCTGTTAGTACCCTTTGCAAACTGTGTGAGGGCCTTTCGGCACCATGCAATTCTGCTTAAAGTTGGACCAGCATAACATTCTGTGGTGATTTGCATATGCAGCCCATGATGCTTTGCATTGTGGGGGCATGTGTGATGTTGTATTTTCTTGAAACTTGGCTTCCCAGCTTCCCAGCCAAATGCCCCTTGGGGTAAACCTTGCCTCAGTGTTTGCGCACAGAGGTTCTTTGTCTTGTACCATAATATTTATATCTACATTGCAAAAAATTCTGTTAGAGCATCAGTTAGGGTTCATAGCACAGTGACAAAAGTTTGGAAATGTGGTATTAAGGTTACACCCCTACCACCCCACACCCACTCCGCCATCCTCCACACACCAGAAGGCATCAGGGTGTGCATTGGGGTTGTCAGCCTAGCTCTCACCCCATTCCATGTGTAAACAAGTTGAGGTGGTGCAGTATATAAGAATGGGGTAAAAGTTAGTCCCAATGACCCCAACGCATGCCCCAATGCCTGTTGGTGTGTGGAGGGTGAGTGGATGGGGGGTGGTAGGGGTGTAACCCTAACATCATATTTACAATCTTTTGTTGCTGTGCTATCAACCCTAACTGATGTGGTAACAGAGTTTTTTTCGTATTGAATTTCTCTTCTTTTCAAAAAAATGTAATGTAACTGGCATATGTTAAAGGAAGCACAGGCCCCCTGGGCCCTGCTCTCCCTTCACATTGTCCATTTTTAGTGTAATAGTATGTGTATGTGGGAGTTTATGCCAGCTGGGACCTGTGCTCCCACTTACACATTAGTATGGAGCCATACAGCAGCGCCATAGTACTCCAAAGGAATCTTTCTAACATGTTTTTGCCAATATCTCTGTAACCATAGCAAGTAGGAAAAAAATTCCACTGCAGGTGTAATTTATAATTTCTAAATTTGTTTTGTAGCTTAGTTCACTTAAAGGTGACATAAGCTGCGGATACCAAAAGATCCATAGCTCACTTCATTTTCTAGATATGGGTGCCAAAAGGTGTGGCGGGCACTGCAGTGTTATCCTATGGTAAATTTCTCAAATTTGGAATGCTGTAACTTTGGGCCTGTTGAATGTTCTGGTACCACACCACCAAAAGGTACATATGTGGGACTAGGGCTTGCCACCCTGCAAATATCAGCTGAAAAGCCCTAGCCATTTTGTTGCAAAGGAATGGCAAAGATTTGCAGTTTTTGGACAAAGTACTGTCACAAATTGTGACAGTTTCACAAAAAGAGCATGACATGTTCGTGATTTGCAAAAGTGTTGCAGACGTTTCTGTCACAATTTGCAACAGTACTGGTGCGCCAATTTTGAAAACAGCATTTCTGGGGGGGTTTATCCCCCAGAAAAGACAGGGCTGGTATCCTCATGACCCGACTAGGTAAACACAACAGTCAGTGTTTACCTGGGGGTCCCAAATTTAAACACCAGGCATTTTTCTCTCTCACTAACTGAAAACAAGATGGCCACTATACAAAAGTAAAAGGGCCATTTGTGAAAGTAAAATGCAGTAGCCGCAGCTTTTGAGAGACACACATATTTTTTCCCCTTGGCTATAATGGGAACTTTGTTTTTTCCCTGAAGATTTCAGACCAAATAAACAAATCATGCAGGCTGTAGCCACAAGGAAAGAAACATGCAAAAAGTCAATTGTCTTTGCATTTTTTGGTATTCTGCAGCTCTGCGACCATTCATCTGGCTGTAACACAACTTGCCAGATCCAGAAAACTATGGTACTAGACCACGAATGCAAATTTTCAAGCAAATCTGTTGTACGGTGACAAAGTTATTAATGTGCAAAATTTGGGGTTTAACATTAAACTGTTTACTCAATGTTAACTGCTGGCACTACTGCACCAGTATAATATAAATTATACTTACATGGTAGTGCAGGTATATTTAGGGTGGTATGGCCACTTCTATGTTATACCCAACATTTGTAACTTTATAACTTTGCAACTGTATGATGGATTTGCCTGTAATGTTGCATGTGTGGTGTGGTACCATAGTTCTCTGGATCTGGAAAGTTTCGCCCCATTTGGATTTGTGGTTGTGGAGCTGCTGAGTGTCATAAACTGTAAAAAACCCTCCCTTTTTTGCATTATTTTGTCATCTGCTGTGTCTGGACTGTGTTTCCGCTTTGTCTGAAATTATGTTGGATACATGCAGACTGGGTCAAAGGGGTGCCTTTTGAAGATTTGGTGAAAAAATATTAATCTGTTCAAAAGTTATGCCATTTTATCATGTCCCATTCTAGTCTAAGGACAATTTATATGGGTGGCATGAAAACGTTTGGGACATTTTCTTCATTCGTGCTCTGGGAAAATTCATTAGTGCTGCAGCCATTTTGTTTTCAGTGAGTGAGAGACAAAAAGCGCTAGCACTCAAAAAGTACTGCCCCTTTTTAAATATCACCTTTTGTGTTTACCTAATTGGGGCATGAGGAACGCTTTCCTGTCAGTTTTTGTTAACATTGTCTTAAAATATGTTTTTTTGATTTTTGATCAAGCTTCAGAGATTTCAGTCACACAAACATTATTTTTGTACACGACAACATTGTAGGGGAAGCATGCAAATAACCATGCAAACATTTTTTGATGTGTGACAACATCTTCTTAAAATGAATAGGGGTGCAGTAAAAAGTTTGGCATTTGCTTGCAACAAGGTAAATTGAGCTTTTTGGCTACAATTTACAAGGTAAGACACTGTTGACTCACAGTTGTGCCCTATGCTTGGTTGGTGAAAAAATATTGAGTGGTTCCATAGTTATACACATGGTATGGGGTGAGAGTTGGGCCTGATAACCCCATGGCAAACCCCGACTCCTGTTGTTGTGTATAGGGTGGTGGAGGTGGGGGGGGGTTATACTGTAGGGGTGGTAATCCTAATGTGGAATTTCCAATCTTTTGTCGCTGTGCTAGCAACCTTAACTGATGCATTAACAAGTTTTTTTGCCATGAATTTATATATATATATTCTTTGCAAAAAAAACTTCATTTATGCATCAGTTAGTGTTGTTTCCACACTGACCAAAGTGTGGAAATTCCATGTTAGGGTTACCACCCCACCCCCATGCCCCTCCTCAAAACTGTTAATACATCAGTTAGGGTTGATAGCTCTATCACCACCTACATTTTAAAATATCATCACCACTATGCATTCAAGTGGCTGTGAGAACATTTTTTTCACATAACTGTATAGAACTGTTTGTTTTTAGACACACACACACACACACATCATTATATCACACTAATTTTACCTACTGCTGTAGCCATGATAAGGTCTGTGCTGCAGACCGAGATTAAAGTATGAAGTGCTGTACTTTTTTGTAGGAGACCCCTAAAATGAAGTACTTAATGTTGCTAAATAAATGGTGCAAACAGTGCATAATGTTGCACAGAGTTCCACGCAGGCTGCACTTACTGCATGTGCAGACATTGTTTTGATAAAAAGACCACTAAAATCTCATCTTTTTAATGCACACGTTCAGACTTGAAAAGTTTCCACCCATTGCAAATCAGCACCTCTTTCATTGGTTGGCTACAGAGAAGCAAGAGTAAAAGACCCACCCACTTCACTGGCAATACTGAAACTGCTTGTGTTAAACAAAAAAAGCAAAGTATGGGATGGTGCAGGGGGCTAATTCCTTGAGCTTAGAATAGAAGATCCTGAGTTCAATCTCTGCAATTATGTTTTTGCTGACTGCAGTCATTGGACTGAAATATTTTCAACATGTGCAGTAGAACTGCTAGCAAAACAATAGTACATATTTCCACCTCCTCTATGTTATATTTAACCTAACTATACTGGTGCTACCATGCCAGTATAGTATGTTTTTTCTCCTCCTGGTGGTCTACTGGTAATGGTCTCCATAATTTCTTGTCATGTAGTACTACTCCCACCTGCCTCCCTACCTGGAAACATAGTGTGGCACAGCAGTCCCTCCATCATGAAATGAACAGGGGCCACCAACACAGCCCTCAGCTCTCCTTCATGTCCAGCAACCTACTGTCATTTCCATCATTGACCATGTGATGGTATTATTGAAATGTATTTCCTGGTGGTGTAGTGGCCCACCCAACCCCTTTCATACTTTAAGTGGTAGTATCCCACCCCACTGCCCCATTCTGAAATGGAAGGGGCTATCAGCGCAGCCCTCTGCTCTCCTCCATGTCCAGCAGTCCACTGATGTTTCCATGATAGACAGTGTCTTTAAATTGTAGTAATGTATTTCCTGGTGGTCTAGTGGCTCCCCGCCTCCCTCCCTCTCCCAACAGGCACATTCTCACCCTGCTCCCCCATCCCAAAATGGAGGGGGCTATCAGTGTAGCCCTCTGCTCTCCTCCATAGTTGGCAGCCCACTGACATTTCCATGAATGACAGTGATTTTCAATCTTGCTAATGTATTTCCTGGTGGTCTGGTGGCTCCCCAGCCCTCTCCCTCCCCTGACAGGCACAGTCTCACCCCACTCCTACCATCAAGAAATGAAGTGGGCCACTGGCACAACCCTTCACTTTCCTTCACAGTCAGCAACCCACTGACATTTCAATGAATAAGCACACGTGACATACATGCACTCATTCATTCATTGAAACATCAGTGGGCTACCAACCATGGAGAAGAGCAGAGGGCTGTGTCAGTAGCCCACTCCATTTTAGGATGGGGGAGAAGGGTGGGACAGTACCTGTGTGAGTAGGGAGGGGGATGGGGAGCCACTAGATCAACAGGAAATAGATTCAAAAAATTACTTTTAGGACACCCTACATGGCAAATGATATCAGTAGACCACCAAGGAAAAAAATATAGAGGATAATGGCTGGGGATCAGGTGATAACCACAATGTAATCACCTTGTGTGGTTGCTAGGACAACATGGTAAACCTCGAGAGTGCAGCTCGAGAGGTTTACTGTAGTCCTAGCAACCACGAGAGGCAATTTCAGCATGGTTGTCACCCGATCACCAGCCATCATCTTTTATAGTGTATGGTCAAAAAAACACTGTTTGCATTCTATGTGTGAGAATTATGGAACTCTGATGCGTTCTTTTTTGTTATGCCACTGTTTGGAAGTTCCGAAGTGTGGTTAACAACTTTTAAAATTCTAAACAGTGCATAACAAAGCTGTGTAATTGCTGATTATGGTGGTTAATAGGCACTTACCATACATTATAATATATTTATGACACTGGAAATGCATTTGGTGGGGAAGAGAGGAGTAGTTATAGTGGGAGAGAGAGTACTGGGTGGAATGGCTCAGTAAATTGGACAGCAGGGGAGTACTGGAGGGGGGTAGGGAGACAACGTTTTTTGATAGTTACTGTAGAAGTGTTTCGAAAGAGAAGCATTGCACAGTAATGGTATACATTGTAGTTCCACCCCCATTTTGCCCACTGGCCAATTGACTGTACCACCTGGTAGTCTGTCTGATACTGTTATTACTGGCCCCTATCCCCAACACATTCCCAGTGTCATAAATATATTATTTTTTCCCTGGTGGTCTAGTGGTACCATTCACGATGCGGGATAAGGATACCCTAATGACAGTTATTTTTTGAATATATTTCCTTGTGATATATTGACCCCCCCAACTCCTCTCCCTACTCATATACTCAGCGAGGTATTGTCCCACCCCACTCCCCCATCCTAAAATGGAACATGCCACCGATACAGCCCTCTGCTCTCCTCCACAGCTGGCATCCCACTAACATTTCAATGAATGATCACGTGTACGTCATGTGCACTCATTCATTGAAATGACAATGAAACTGCCAGCCATGAGAAAACTGCGAGAAGATTTGCCGGTGAGCTGCTACATTATGGATGGGGAGTGGGGTGGGACTGTGGCTGGCTGATAAGGACGGAGGCGGGAAATACTAGAACACCAGGAAAGAACTTTGTAAAACAAGATACACAGTCAATAGTACCACTACTAGGCAATAATTATGTTTATAACATTACGGATACACTTTAGGGATGGTGGGAGCCGGGTGGGATAGTACCTGCCTGAGTAGGGAGGGGTTGGGGGGACAACTAGACCACCAGGAAAGCACACTCCAGATGCATATAGTACCATTTTATATTCATTATAGCAGTGATGCCTATTGGAGTGGGAAATGAGTAATCATACTGGGAGGGACACTCTAACTACGGAGGGGGTGGTGGGGTAACAGTACAACATAGAAACATAGAATCTGATGGCTAATAAGGAATGCTTGTCCCACCTAGTTTTCCCATTTCCCTACCTAATGGATAAGCTGCAGATCCTAGTTAACTAACAGCCTACTTCCTCCTACCCACCACTAGAATTGCCTTACATCTGTCTCATGCATTCTTGAATTCCCCTACTGTTTTTGACTCCACAACCTCCTCAGGAAGGCTGTTTCATGCATCCACAACCCTGTATGTGAAAAAATACTCCCTCACATTACCTCTGAGCCATCCCCCCTCTATCTTTAAATTATGCCCTCATGTTCTTGCACATCTCTTTTTCTTCAAGATGCTACCCACTTGGACTTCATTGATTTTTATTTTTAATTTTATCCGGAGAGAGACACACAGGATTTCCTTGAGGTGCTTGAAAGTTTCTATCATGTCCCACTCCCTCCTTTCTTCAAGGATATACATATTAAGATACTTTAGTCTCTCTTTGTAACAACAGCAGGACACCACACTATAGATGCAGTATATATTAATATATATATATATATACAGTATGGTAGCATGTTAGTGCTACCGTAGTTAGGGATGAGTAGCCCTTTCAAGGTTAAAGGGTGAAATTTTGCACCTTAATAACTTTATCACCTTTCAACAAATTTGCCTGAAATTTGTAATGCATGATCAAGAACCATACATCTTGGGATTTGCCAACTTTCGTAGTGGTTGGATATACAGCTATGGAGTTATTAAGTGAGATCTCTGGACGCATTTACATTTTTTGTGAATTCTTTGCTCGCGCCTACAGGTCATATGGTTTGCACGACTGGTCCAAAAATGTCTGGGAACATGTGGCCAGGGTCCCCGGTGTGCCTTTTGAAAATTTCATGAAAAAATATTAAACAGTTCAAAAGTTATTCAAAAATAAGTTCCCATTATAAGTCAATGGGAAAAGTTAACAAAAAGTTTGACAGTGTCGCAAATGCACTTTTTAATGTCGCAAATGGCCCTAGTAGTGTCGCAAATCTGCCATTTTGTTTTCAGTTGGTGATCACAAAAATGCTTGGCATTTAAAATTGTGACCATCTAGGGACACAATTCTTTTTGTGTTTACCTAGTCGAGCCCTGTGGATGCTAGGCATGTCTTTATTTTGGGGTTAAACACCCCAGAAATATGTTTTTCAAATTTTTGTAAAAAGTAGTGTAGCACTCACTACACTTTCGTGATTACATTTGTGAAAGTGTCATGATTTTCGACACTATTTTTCCACACTATGCCCAAAATAACAGGAATTCTTTGCCACCCTGCTGCAAAAGAAGAGTTTGTTCTATTGGGCTGAAATGTGGAGGGAGGACAGCCAACATGCCACATATGTGCCTTTTGGTGGTTTGGTGAAAAAATATTGGAGGGCTGTAAAGTTACAGCACTCCAAATTTGACACTTTTTCTGATAGGACAACATTACGGCCTCCGCCACATTACAAGAATTTTTTGCCACCCTGCTGCAAAATAATGCTTTGGTCTTTTGGGCTGAAATTTGGAGGGAAGAAAGACAACATCCCACTGATGTGCCTTTTTGTGGTTTAGTGAAAAAATATTACAGGGCGGCACAGTGACAGCACTATGAAGTTGATGCTTTTTCCCACTGGATAACATTATGGCATCCATCACACCTTTCGGGGCCCGTATCTCAGAAATGGTGTGAGATACGGACTTTTCATCACAAAAATACTTAGCCCCCCACATGGGGGCTAAGTACAAAACTAGCCAGGAAAGTTATAATTCATATGAAATTTAAATTTTTTCTACGTCATGCAGTTCTTGAGCTAGAAGCAATTTAGTATTCCATGTCCTCATTTTCTGCTCCGAGGCCTATTGTTATGTATACATTCTTTGTTTTCACTGCATTTTTCAATGCAGTTTTTGAGGAAAAGAAGGGTGTGCCCTTTCATTACTGTGCCAGTTAGCGTTTCCAGCTTCTTTTCCATTACAATTCACAGCACCATTCCCATCTACGCCACCGTGTGTGTTACAGTTTGCATTTTTGCTTGCGCTTGCATTTCTCTGTTGTTTGGCATTATTGTTGCTGTTAACATTACCAGTTGCATTTGCAATCATGGTACCATTCCCATGCATTATGGTTTGCGTTTCCATACGCATTTGCATTTCTGTTTCCTTTGGCATTATTGTTGCTGTTACTGTTACCATTTGCATTTACAATTGCAGTACCATGACTGTGCGCATAACGGTTTGTGTTTCTGTACTCACCTGCATTTGCATTTCTCTTTCCCTTCGCATTATTGTTGCTGTTACCATAACCATCTGTGTTTACAATTGTGGTTCCGTGGCAGTGCGCATTATGGTTTGTGTTTCTGTATGTGCTTCGGTTCCTGTTTCTGTTTCCCTTGGCATTATTCTTCATGGTAACTTTACCATTTGTGTTTACAATTGTGGTACCATGCCCATGCACATTATGGTTTGTGTTTACATGTGGGCCTGTGTTTGCATTTCCATTCCTGTTCCCTTTGCCATTTTTTTTTGCTGTAACACTTAACATTTGCATTTAAAATATCAGTGCCATCACTGTGCACATTACCAGTTGCATTTTAACACATGCTTGCGTGTCCGTTTGCATCACTGTTCATGTCCCCATCACTTTGTGCATGAGTTTCTATTAACGTTTGCTTTAACATTTACATTTGTGTTACCATCTGTGTAACTGTTTGCGCTTGCATTTGCATTGTTGTTCATGTGACAAAACATGACATGGTTGGAGATTGGGGCCCAAAGGGCCTCCTGCTCCCACCACCACATTACATTCACTATTTATCATCCTCATTTAAAAAAAAAGGAAAATGAGAGGAAAAAAAACTCTATTTAATGCATCAGTTAGAGTTGTTTCACAGTGACAAAAGCAAGGAAATTCAATGTTAGGGTTAAAAGCCCTCCTTGGACCCCCCAGTCTACCCCCCCAGCTGGCATTGGGGTGCGTGTTGGGGTCAACTGTCCTAACTTTCACCCCATTCACCTCAGCTTCTTTACACATGTGACGGGGTGAGAGTTAGGGCTGATGACCCCAACTTGCACCCTGATGCAAGTTGGGGGTGGACTGGGGGGTCCAAGGGGGCTTTCAACCCTAACACTGAATTTCCTCACTTTTGTTGTTGTGGAACAACCTTAACTGATGCATTAAATTGAGTTTTTTGCTTCTAATATATATATAGTTAGGGTTAGCATGAGCATTTAATGTTAAAGGTCAATTTTTGCAGGGTAATAACTTTGGGCAGGTTCAACAGATCTACTTGATATTTTGTATCTTTGGAAGGGACTGGTCTCTTGATATGCCAAATTTGGTTTGACTCCCTAGTGTGGTTTCTGAGATACAGTGTTGACAAATAAGAGATTTTAATTTTTTGTTGTTGTTTCTTTGTCAACCTGTATCTCAAAAACAGCTGTAGCTACAGGGCTTAAATGTTCAGGGTAGAAAACTGTGGCCTCACAGATGTGCCTTTTGAAGGTTTCGTAAAAACATATTAATCCATCCCAAAGTTATGAAATGTTCTTTTTCCCATTATTTCCAATGGGAAAAAAATACCGTATATACTCGTGTATAAGCCAACTCATGTATAAGCCAATCCCCCCCCACACAAGCAGGTCATTTTGTAAACATGACTGACTTGCGAATAAGCTGAGACAAACTTATTTATTACAAAACATTTTGACAAACACTGCACATTGATTGAAAACCACAATATGATTATAATAACACAATTTCATTGCTAGTACTTGCAGTCCTGTTTTTAATTTCAAGCCGTCCTCCTTGATGTCAGAAAAGCCTAGCTCAACCCATACCCAAACCAGTGTGATATCGGGTCCATCGGGGGGATAGTGAAGCATGCCATGACTGGAGACACAACTGGAGACAGCAGTGCAGATGGAGAGAAGTGGTGGTCTGGAAGGATAGTTTCAAATACCTTTTACACAGGGACTGTGTTTGCTCAAGGGGTCAAGGTTCGGGTTTACAGGAATCATGAAGACTTATTAGAAGGGGGTCAGAGCACCAGATGAACATAATTCAAGGAAGTGGCAGGTGGGGGGGTGCAAGCAAAAGCTTCAGTGCATGGCAGGAGTTTGTTTAAAATGGGAAAAAAGTTTGTTTACATGTTACATGTATGGCACTGTGTTAATTTGTAGCTACATAAATGTTCTGGTGCTGTACTAGTATTTGTGAAATGGCGCTGATGGGGAGGGTGTACCAGTACTTTGCTGAAGTTCTGTTATGGTGAGATTGATTACCGGATTTTACTGACTGACCTGCGTATAAGCTGAGGTACCTAATATAGCAATGGAAAAGTGGTCAAAAAATATGTCTTATACGTGAGTATATACAGTAGGTGTCTCTAGAGACATAAGATTCTAGTTTGCTGCAAAATCCTGCATCAGCATAGGATTCTAGTTCAATGTAGAATCCTGCATCGGCATAGGATTCTAGTTCAATGCAGAATCCTGCAATGAACTGCCATGTTAGATTCAGAATGATGATGGTTCTTTGTTCTTATATTGTCTCTTGAATGTAAAACTGTCTATTGAATTTTCTTGCCAGCTGTTATTGTACACTGTACACTATATGTATTTTACCATACCCCCAGAATGCATCTGGAGTTGAGCAGTAGCCTACTCAGCATGCCTTCCTGGTAAATCTCTTAAATAAACAAATAAATAATAAAGAATCCTGCATCAAAGTGGCATTTTACAATGCAGAGCCCTGCATCGAACTGTCATTTTTCCAGGCATACCTCTTTGTAGTTACTGTTTCCAGACATCAGGGTCCCAATCCCCATGTCAGGATTTATTTCTCCCTCTATTACTGTGGCACACTGTCGAGACCAGTTACCCGTTAAAATAGCGACTTCAAAATCATGACTAAAAAATAGCGAAAACAGAATAGCACCTGTCATATTAACAAGTGCAACAATACAGCTCATGTACAAAAACGGTGACTATACCACATTATTACAGTCATTTTGGTGACTCCACATAATAGCAACAGGGAGTGGAGATCTAACAGTAGACCCCACACAGAATCTTGACCCACTAACAGACTGGACACTTTTGTGCAGGGAAGACAGCCAAGGAGAATCAGAAGCTGCAAATTAGTTCATACTGCACAAGTGCTCAGCAATAAGAAAATTCAGACTGCTACCTTGTCCCTTCGATGGACTAAGGCCAGACTGTAATGTAAACTGCACAAGAAGGGAATTTCTACAACCGCTGAAAAGATAATATCTAAGTTCAAAGACCGAATGGCAAGCAAACTGACACTGCAGAGTCTGAGTCAAGGCAGGCTGGAAATAGGAAGGATCCATTTCCTTCTCAGAGCATAAATCAGAGGGTCTGCACTAGTACAGAGAAATGCCAAACAGATTTGACAGGAGCCATAGTCATGGAGGGGGAGCAGAGAACTAGCATGGACACTGCACTCAGAAGTGGGATAAATACCGCTCTGTGGGTGGAGGGGGGTAGATCCAGTGGATCACTCAGAATAAGACAAGAAGGGGATATTTCCCAATGGAAATAGATCAAATGGGGAATAAGGGGAAGTGGGACAAAGGGATGGAGTGGAAGATACGTAGGATAAGGGGACAATGTGAAGAAACACACGAGACTCCCTCTGGAAAGAAGACCAGAGTAAAGGAGAACCAATGTAGTACAGAAGTCAAGACTAGAGGAGAACAGAATGGGTAGTGAAGACAAAAGCATTGGCAAGTATGTGAGTGCGATTATTACCTGGATGCTATAAATGTAGTCACTACATTTTGAGGTTGCTGCATTTTATGTCGCCAATATAGACTTGCTGATTTAACAGTCACAATTTTGTTAGCACTGTTTTTACATGGATCCTCTAGACCACCCCCGGTATGCCAAAAACATTTACTTTTTTTCAGTGTTGTTTCTGACACTGGGAAACCCACACCCAGTGTTGAATGCCCACCCACCCATTGAAATGTTAATAGTGTTCACTGACATCGGGGTGCCCAATCCCTGTGTCGACATTATGAGCCCCCCCAGCACTATGGGACACTGTGGAGCCCCCTTCCAGTGTCTCAAAATAAAGTTACCCCTGCCATAAGAAGAGAAAAATGTCCCTCAATGTCTTTTTTTAATCCTAGAAAAAAGAAAGTGGTCCCCCACCATCTCCCCTGTCACCTTCCCCATCCTGACCCTCCCAGTGAGCACCCACCTCCTCACACACCCTCTCACCCTATACTTACCTCTGGAGGTTGGTGACTATTATCTTCTCTGGACTGGGACACATCCAATCTCTTCAAAGTCCAACCACAAACTGAAGAATCAAGGTAGGCTTGTATTATGGCTCTCAATGGGGTTTTCAACTTATGTTGATATCTCAGCCATCTTTTTGAAGTCTTACCACAAATTTTCAATACAGGATTCTTGGGACCCCACCTCCTGAACACTGTCACTGCCATTTTATTATTCGGTCCTGAAAAGTGATTTCACACTTACTAGGTGAATCTCCTTTCTGGATGGATTAACTATATGACAGTGCCAGTGTTTTTGAGGGGAGGTCTCAGAAAGCCCATGTTGAAAATGTGTTGCAATAATTCCACAAAATGACTGTGTTATGAATGTGCATTGCACATTTTCTATGCATATTCGTAACTTCACCAATTTTTTATATTTTCAATCCAGATTTTCAACACTGAGAATTTTTCTCACCTCCTCATGAACAGTGCAGTTGTCATTTTTCACATCCTGCCCAAAATGTGTTGTGACAGCAGTGGCACAGAATGGCACAGTCACTGTGTGAAATCAACTTTTGGGATATACTAATGAAATCACAGTGCCATTGTTCATTTGACGGGGTCTCAAAAAGACCATGTTGAAAATGTAGTGCAACAATTCCCAAAAATGACTGTGTTATGAGTGTGCATTGCACAGTTTCTACACATATTCGTAACTATGCAAATTTGTAATATTTGCACTCTAGATTTTCAACATTCTGATTTTTTCTCATCACCTCATGAACAATACACCTGTCATTTCTCACATCCTGCCCACAATGTGTTTACACAGCAGTAACTTGAAACGGCACAGTTTTTGCTCAAAATCACCTTTTGGGACTGAGTAATGAAATGAAAGTGTCAGTGTTCATGAGGTGGGGTCCCCTATCCCCCTGACTGAACCAATATTGCATTGGGCTGTGCTAGACTTTTCTGACATCAAGGAGGATGGCTTGAAATTAAAAACAGGACTGCAAGTACTAGCAATGGAATTTTTTTTAATTATAATTATGTTGTGGTTTTCAGTCGATGTGCAGTGTTTGTCAAAATATTTTGTAATAAATAAGTTTGTCTCAGCTTATATGTGGGTCAGTCATGTTTACAAAATTACCTGCTTGCATTGTTGGGGCATATATGTGCTTATATGGGCTTATACACAAGTATATATGGTATTTTTTCCCCACAGGAAATAACAGGAAAAAGAACTTTGGGACAGATTAATATTTTTTAACCAAACCATCAAAAGGCACATCTGTGAGGCCACAGTTTTCTACCTTGAAAATTGCAGCCCTGTAGCTACAGCTGTTTTTATTTTAATTCTTTCATTATGCCCCCTTCTCACTGCCTTGCTTCCCTTTCTTCGGGAGATGCCTTTGTGGCCTTGTATGTCCCTACTCATCATGCCAGGTGCCAGTGCAGTCCACCCCCCCATGGAGCCTTGGTTGTACACCTCAGGCGGGTACTGAATGGGACACCCTTACCATCCCGTCATGTCTGTCTTTTGTCGGAGGGGATGTTGTCATCAGGTGCTGGCAGGGACACTGGGATCGGTGCCTGGAGCTCCAGCTACAGGGAGCACTGTTTTTTTTTTTCATTTTTCTGGCCCATCCCACAGAATGCTGGCATGCTAGGGGAGCCTAGGGGTGGCACACATTGAGACGTGCGAGAGCTCCACCCCCCAGCTAACATACCCCCTCCCTTCTTTCTGCAGCCCTGCTGCACCTCCACCCATGGTCACCCAGGTGGCAGTAGAGTGGCAGGACTTGCATCCCACCCCAGAGGAGGAGAGTGGCCTCTGGGCACTCAAGCCTTCTTCCCCCAGCTGACCTTCCAGCAGCCCAAGTTAATTCCCAAACCTAGGTCACTGGAACCATGAGTGGTAGCCCTACCACTGCACTGGCAGGCTGACTGGCTCCCCGCAGCTGTTTTTGCTATACATGTTGACAAAGAAACAGCAAAAAAACATAAAAATATCTTATTTTTCAACACTCTGTATCTCAGAAACCACACAAGAGATTCTAACCATATTTGGCATATCAATAAATGTGTCCCTTCTGGAGATGTGTACATGATATCAAGCAGATCTCTTGTACCTGGATAAAGTTATTACCCTGAAAACATTGGCCTTTAGCATTAAATGCTTATGCTAACCCTAACTATAGCTGCACTGCCATGCAGCTATGATAATATACCTTGTTACTTACTCATCCCTGCATGTTACAGTCAGGATACTTGTGGTTGCTACTTTAGGTCAGTATAGCTTCAGAAATAGAGTCACATGTGCCCAACTTCATCAACCTTCCAGATTCTCAAAGAACAGAGATTGCAAATTAACTTTTGCTGCCCTAAAAATTTTTTACTGTTGTGCTCAGGCAATGTTGAGCTCAACCCCAGGCCCCTAGTCACCCTTGCAACTTCTTCTGATCTTACTAGAATTAAAGGAATGTCATTCCTACATGTTAATGTTTGCAGTCTTTTAAAAAAAGATCACCATGATCCAGGCTTGGGTTAGCCACACCTTACTGGATGTTCTGGTAATTACTGAGATCTGGCTAAGACCAGTCACTCCTGACAGGGAAATCAACATCCCAAGTTATTTGTTCTTCAGAGCTGATAGGCAGACAAGGGGTGGAGGGGTGGTAATTTATGTCAAGGATAAATACTCAGTATAATGCCTAGAATCATCCTCCTCCCCAAATGAATTTGAATGTTTGTCCCTAAAGGTAGAATTATCACCTTCTTGTGCAGTCTGTGTAAAAGGCTGCTACAGGTCTCTGTCTGTGGTATCGCATCTCTTGTCACATCTAAGCTCTGCCATGGGGCTTAGTAATGCTGGAAACCATTATTCTAGGTGACCTGAACTATGACTGATTATCAAAAGACTCTGCTCCCTTGAAATCCTTTTGTGACACCTTGAGGTTGGTGCAACTCATCAGCGAACCTACGCACCCAAATAAAAAGAACCCTAGCAACAGCACGCTATTAGATGTAATATTGATAAGCAAACCACATCTATTCTCCCATGCTGGAACATTTGTCTCAAACATCCTCGATCACTGTTTTATCACCAGCATTAGATCTATTCACAATCCACAATTTGTATCAAAGTTCTCAACCAAGAAGTGTAGACACAACTTTGACTTGCTTGCTTACATCGAAGATTTGAAACATTCCCTGAGGTGGCCAGAGTTCTACATAGCCAAAACGGCAAATGAGGCATTTAACATCTTTCATGAAATATTATCCATGGCCTTAAACAGGCATGTCCCCATGGTAAAGGTACAAGTGAGGAGCAGTACTTGTCATTGGTTCTCCCAAGAACTTAAGTCATCCATGCTAGAAAGAGATAGGCTTTTAAAAAAAGCTAGCAGAAGCAAGAATGACTCAGATTGGTGCCAATTTAGTAAGGCCCGCAGCATGTGCACTAAATTGGTCAGAGCAGCCAAGCCAGTTTCTATTGCACTGAGCTAGACTCTGCCTCAAGGAATCCATCAAAATTGTGGAAAACAATTAAGAACATGTCTAGTCATTCACTTGGTAACTCCCTTCCATCAAAAATTAACTATGGTAGTAACACCATATCAGACAGATCAGAGATACTGGACACCTTCAATAATCATTTTGCAACTGCTGAGCTTGCTTTTGACAACTCCCCCACTAATGCTGTTCACGCTCAACTGGGACTACTGAATCATGGGCCTCCCACCACCAAAGCAGCCTTCTCCTTCCAGCCTGCCACTCTAAAATAGGTTGAAGATCTACTGCGGCAGTTGGATACCAAGAAGGGTGCGGGCTCGGACTCCATAGAGCCATATTTTCTGAAATGTGCATACCATGTGTTTGCAGTACCAATCACACACCTCTTCAACTTGTAATTATCCCAGGGGAGCCTTCCTTCTTAACGAAAAGTAGCACATGTCATTCCCCTGCACAAATCAGGTGTTACTTGTGACCTTAACAATTACGAGCCAACCTCCCTCCTTCCCATTTTGTCTAAGTTACTGGAAAAGATAGTTAGTGTTCAGCTAAGGATGTACCTTGAATCCAGGAGCTTGTTAATCCCAGTGTAGTCTGGATTCAGAGCAAAGCACAGCACCATAATGGCACTAGCAAAAGTGACTAATGATTGGCTCCTTGACCGTGACAAAAGGAACTTTGTGCAGTATGTTTGGATCTAAGTAAGGCCTTTGACACAGTCAATCATAGCCTGCTTCTTTCCACCATGTGTAGAATAGGTCTGGACCCCAATTCTATGTGCTGGTTTGCCAATTACCTAGCAGGATGGCAACATCAGGTTAAGGCTAAAGGTGATCTTTCACCTCTTAAACCACTACTAAGAGGTGTGCCTCAGGGGTCTATTCTTGGTCCCCTGTTGTTTTCTGTTTATACTAATAACATTGATGACAGCATCAATAAGGCCAAAATCCACTTGTTTGCAGATGACACAGTACTTTATCTAAGTTGTTCATCACTGGAATCAGCTTGTGAAAATCCTCCAGTTTAATCTATTGCAGAATCAACTCTTAAGCAAAAAGCTTCTGCTTAACACAAAAAACCAAAACAAAAGCGATGCTCTCTTTTTCCCTTCTTCCTTTGCGGTGAACCATGTTTGCATTGGGGCTATTCCACAGATCACCACAGTACTAGGTGAAAAACTTGAGTTTGTGTCAAAATTTAAATATCTAGGAGTGTGGCTCGACTACAGACTCTCCTTCTGTGAACATCTCGAAGAGTTACAGAAGGAACTAAGACAGAGATTAGGCCTATTCTACAGACTTGACCACTTCCTTACTAGGGAGGCTAAGCTGTGGTTGGTACAAGTCACGTTCCTCTAATTAATAGACTACGTCAACTTTCTCTACAGCCATTGCACTGCCTCTTCCTTGGCTAAATTGGATATCCTATATCATAGAATAATCAGATTCATAACTGGCCTTCCCCTTTCCACACATCATTGCTCCATGTATACTGCTGTGAGCTGGACTTCTCTCCACTATAGGAGAAATAGAAATGCCATTCTATGGGCATTCAGAGCGGTTACCAAAAAGCTTCCATTAGACATCTCGGATTGTATTCCCTTGAACCTTAGGGCATAAGGCTCTTATGCCCTAAGGTTCTTATGCTCTAAGAAGTGACTCCTTAATTGCACTGCAAATACCTAAGGTCAAATCTCAATTCAGAAGAGCATCTATAAGTTTTACACTGCCATCACTGTGGAACAATATGCAAAAAAGCTTGAAGTTGAGTTGTCCCATTAGTCTGAATATTTTTAAGTCGCTGTAAGACCACTCTGTGAAGGAATCCTGCAGTTGTTTCCCACATCGCTAGTTCACCTCCCTTCCAGTCCCTCTCCTATCCAACCTAACTTTCCCTCTTGCCTTGGCCTCCTGCCTCACTCTCTTTCTCCATCTCCATCTCTCCCCTGTCTCAGTCCCCCTTATAGACTCTCCCTTGATCTAATCAGTTGTTGATTTGGCCTTAGCCAGGTGTCACTCCCTTCCTAGATGTATTCCATTTAACTTCACCGTTCCCATAATTATTTTAATAATCTGGTATACTCCCATAAATATGCCAGCTATATCCATTTTCAAGCCTATGTGTTGTAAAGGCTACTTTGCTCAATGTTAATGTATATATCTTGATTATATATATATATATATATATACATGAATGACATTATTCTATACATATGTATATTTTAATTCTGTTTGACATTGCACTTTGTTTTATCGTGTAACTGTACTATGATGTTTGTTATGACCAGGTCCGTCTTGCAAATGAGCCTTGCTCAATGGTGCTCACCTGGATAAATAAAGATTTTATATATATATATATATATATATATCTATATATATATCTATATATATATAAAACGCACGGTTTGGTGACAAGTCCGAAAACTTCAGGGAATGTGTCGGGGTCCCCGATGTGCCTTATGAAGATTTCGTGAAACAATATTAAATGGTTAAAAAGTTATTAAAAAACAAGTTTCTCATTATAGACAATGGAAAAGTTAACAAAAAGTTTGACAGTGCCATAAATGCAGTTTTAGTGTAAGTAAATGACCCCCTGTAGTGTAAATAGTCAGCCATTTTTCGTTACGATCACAGAAATGCTTGGCATTTAAAATTGGGACCATCTAGGGACACAGTTCTTTTTGTGTTTACCTAGTCAAGCCCTGAGTATGCTAGGCATGTCTTTATTTTGGGGTTAAACACCCCATAAATATGTTTTTGAAATTTTTTGGAAAAGTAGTGTCGCAAAATAGTGTCACATATGTGATACTTTTGTGATTTTGTTTGCAAAACCATCTCAAATCACAACACTACTTTGCAACACTATGGCCAAAATGACAGGAATTGTTTGCCATTCTGCTGCAAAACAATGGTTTGGTCTTTTGGTCTGAAATTTGGAGGGACGAAAACCAATATCTCACAGATGTGCTTTTTGGTGGTTTGGTGAAAAAATATTGCAGGGATACAAAGTTACAGAACTCCAAAGTTGATGTGTTTCCCCATAGATGAACATTGTGGCATTTGCAGCGCATTTTGGGGCCTGTATCTTGGAAACAGTGCAAGATATGGACTTTTTATCAGAAAAAACGTAACCAGGAAAGTCATACATCATAGGAAATTTTATTTATTTCTCTACATAGTATAGTTCCTGAGACATAAGCAATTTAGTATTCCAAGACCTCATTTTCTGGTCCGAGGCCCATTATTATGCATACATTCTTTGTTGTCACTGTGTTTCTCCATGCAGCTGTTGGGAAAAACCAGGGTGTCTGCTCCAGTTACTGTCACACATAACATTTCCACTTGTGTTTCCATACCCATTTCCGTTACTGTTCCCGTATATGCCACCATATGCGTTACCCTTCGTATTTCTGTTAGTGCTTGCATTTGCATTACTCTTACCATTTGTGTCTACAGTACTGTTTCTGTTTGCGTTTTGCTTTGTGTCACCATGCATGTTACCATTTGCATTTGTGGCCACCCATCAATTTGCATTTGTCTTTAGTTTTGCATAATTGTTGTTCTTACCATTACCATTTGAATTTCCAATTGCGTTCCCGTGTGCATTACGATTTGCATTTCCATATGCTCTTACATTTGCATTTCTGTTTCCTTTGGCATTATTGTTGCTGTTACCATTACCATTTGCATTTACAATTGTGGTACCATGACTGTGTGCATTGCAGTTTGCGTTTCCATATGTGCTTGTGCTTGCTTTTGCATTTCTGTTTCCTTTGGCGTTATTGTTGCTGTTGTCATTATCATTTGCATTTACAGTTGCGGTCCCATGACTGTGCGCATTATGGTTTGTGCTACTGTACGCAATTGAGTTTGCATCTCCATTTACGTTACTGTTCGCTTTGGCGTCACTTTGCACTTGTGTTTCTGTTACTGTTTGCGTTACCATTTATGTTTCCATCACCATGTGCATTACCATTTGCACTTGCATTTCTGTTGTGGTTACCATTACTATTTGAGTAAAAATCACATGATGGGAGTTCGGAGCCTGTGCTCCCACCACCACATTTCATTCACTATTTATTGTCTTCATTCTCAAAAAGAAGGGAAATTCATGGCAAAAAAACTCTGTTTAATGCATCAATAAGTGCTGTTCCACAGTGACAAAAGTGAGGAAATTCAATGTTAGGGCTGAACCCCCCCTTGAACCCACCCCTACCTCATCCTCCCAGCCAGCATAGGTGTGTGCTTTGGGGTTGTCGGTCCTAACTCTCACCCCATTCTCTTATAGTTCACCCCCCAGCTTCTTTACACATGTGATGGGGTGAGAGTTAGGAACCCAGCCCCAACGCTCACCCCGATGCTGGCACTGGGGGTGGGGATGAGTCCCAAGGGGGGTTTTCAACCCTAACATCGAATTTCTTTGCTTTTGTCACTGTGAAACAACACTAACTGATGCATTAAACAGAGCTTTTTCCATGAATATATTATATATCAATATCTATATCTACACATCTATATATATATATATATATATATATATATATATATATATATATATGGAAGGACGGTAGTGCTACCATAGTTAGGTTGAGTACCCCATTTAAGGTTAAATGGTGAAACTTTGCACCTTAATAACTTTGCCACTATTCAATGGATTTGCCTGAAACTTGGCAGGCAAGGGGTGTAACCATAGATCTTGGGATTTGCCAACTTTTGTACCAGTTGGATATACGGCGCAGAGTTATTATGCAACATTCTGGCATGTAATTACAGTTTTTTGCACATTCTTTGCTCTCACCTACAGGTTGCATGGTTTATGCGACCAGTCTGAAAACTTCAGGGAACCTGTGGCTGGAGTCCCCGATGTGCCTTTTGAAGATTTTGTGAAAAAATATTGAACGATTTAAAAGTTATTCAAAAAACAATTTCCCATTATAGTCAATGGGAAAAGATAACAAAAAGTTCAAGTGTCGCAAATGCACTTTTTAGTGTCACAAATGGCCCTAGTAGTGTCACAAATGCACCATTTTGTTTTCAATTACTGATCACAGAAATGCTTGGCATTTAAAATTGGGACCATCTAGGGGCATCATTCTTTCTGTGTTTACTTAGTCAAGCCCTGAGGATGTTAGCCATGTCTTTATTTTGGGGGTAAGCACCCCAGAAATATGTTTTTGAAATTTTTGGGAAAAGTAGTGTCACAAAGTAGTGTTGCACTTGTGACACTGTCACAAATTTATGTGAAAGGTGTCAAAAATCACAACACTACTTGCTTCACCATGTGTGTAACTGTTAGTGCTTGTGTTTGCATTGCAGTTGCTGTTACTATGTCACAAGACATCACGTGGTGGGAGCATGGAGCTTGAAAGGGCATGCACTCACACCACTGCATTCTAGCCACTATTTATAGTCCTCATTCTCAAAAAGAAGGGACATTCATGGCAAAAAACTCTGATTAATGCATCAGTTAGGGTTGTTCCACAGCAACAAAAGTGAGGAAATTCAGTGTTAGGGTTGAAAGTCCCCCTAGCACCCCACCAGCCTGCCCCCCAACTGGTATCAGGGTGTGCGTTGGAGTCATCGGTCCTAACTCTCACCCCATTCTCCTACACCTTGGCTTGCTTACACATGTGATGGGGTGAGGGTTAGGGATGATGACCCCAATACACCCAGTGTCAGTGGGGGTGGGCTGGGAGGTCTGGGGGCTCAACCTAACTGCCAGGCCACTTTGTGTTGTGGAACAACCCTAATCTGATGCATGTAAATGGAATTTTTTCCATATAAGTCTATATATATATATATATATATATATATATATATATATATATATATATAGTGCACAGTAGTGCTACCATAGTTAGGGTTCAGGAGCCCTTTTAAGGTTAAAAATGTGTACCTTAATAACTTTGGCACCGTCTAACAGATTTGCATGAAATTTGGAATGCATGATCAAAGACTATACACCTTGGGATCTGCCAAGTTTTGTATTGGTTGCATATACAGCTGTGGAGTTATTAAGCATGATCTGCACATGCATTTATGCTATTTGGTGAATTTTTTGCCATTGCCTACAAGTTGCACGTTTTTCACCAGTGGTCCAAAATCTTCAGGGAATGTGTGGCAGGGGTGCCTGATGTGCCTTTTGAAGATTTCATGAAAAAATATTAAACGGTTCAAAAGTTATTCAAAAACAAGTTCCCATTATAAGTTAATGGGAAAAGTTAACAAAAAGTTTGAAAGTGTCGCAAATGCAGTTTTTACTTTCGCAAATGGCCCTTTTACTTTTGCAAATCCACCATTTTGTTTTCAGTTGTGATCAGAAAAATGCTTGGCATTTAAATTTGGGGCTTTAATTCTTTTTGTATTCACCTAGTCGGACCCTGAGAATGCTAGGCATGTCTTTATTTTGGGGTAAAACACCCTAGAAATATGTTTTTCATATTTCTGGAAAAAACACTTTCACAAAGTACTTTCACACTTGCGACAATGTCAAATGAATTTGTGAAAGCTTTTGCAAAGTTCAACAGTACTTTTCCAGTTGTAAAAAAACAAAGACAAGGCGCTGCGTCAGCATGTGGTCTAAAAGCAAAACAAAATGGTTATATTAAATGCACGCTGAAAATAGAAAATAGAGTTAAAAATCTACATTTCGACCTTAGGTCTTCTTCAGGAAATATCTAAAAGAGAAAAAAAACAAGTTAGTGTAGAGGAGAGGTAAAATGAGAGCGATATATATGTGGAGAAAGAAGAAGGGGGAGGCTAAGGGAGAAGAAGTGATAAATGGTAAGATTAAGAGAGAATCTGTGAAACAAAAAGGTGATGATGGGAAAGATAAAACATAATGGGAGAGAAAGAGCTGGGGAAGTTCCCAGGTAGAGACTGATTAACAGGGCCTTCTAAGAAGGCTGAAAGCTGACAAATGTGTGAGAAGAGACAGAAATGGAGACATATGGTGAAAATGAAAAATAAATCAGTACAAAAACAAATTGACTTTAGGGAAAAAAAGGGGGAGGCTGAAAGATGTTAGTGGAAAATAAGTCTATCATTTAAACCAGAGGGCTGCTGGGAGCCAAGGCGGATGATCAGCTTGGCTTCCATGTTTTTTCTATGGTTAGGATCCCAGAAGTCCTGCTGAAGGACACAAACAGAAAGGTCATTGACATTGTGGTCCCTGGAGATAAAGTGGGATACAATGGATTTAGCAGTTTCACCATTCCTGACCACTCTGTAATGTTCCCTGAAACGGTCAGCAAGATGCCTACCAGTTTCTCTGATGTAAATAGCTGAACACCTTCTGCAAAGAATACAGTACACTACATTAGTGGAGGTGCATGAGAACTTCTTGGTGATGTGAAAAACACCTGTAGGCCCCCGAATCTCAGTTACACTGGAAATAAATTTGCAGGTGTAGCAGCAAGCCCTGTTGCAAGGTTTGGTACCTGGGGGGGAGGAACTGTTAGGAGTGGGTAGACTGCTTTTTACCAGGAGATTACGCAGGTTAGGTGGCCGGCGGTAGGAGGCAATAGGTGGTTCTGTAAAGGAAGCACCAATGTTAGGGTCAGTTTGCAAAATGGAAAAGTTACTAGTGATGATCCTGTGAAGAGGAGGTGTGCTCTGATGGAAAGGAAGAACTAGTGGAATTCGCCGTTGTTCTTGTGTGACAGTATCCCTCCTGCAGGGGTCAAGGTTACGGGGCATGTTACTGACTTGGGAGAGTGCTCTGTCCACTGTGCTTTTAGGGTATCCCTGTTGATAAAAAAACTATGCATTATTTGGGTCTGCTCAGCAAAATCATCCTCTTCACTGAATAACCTGCGAAGTCTAAGAAACTGTGAATAAGGCAGGCCATTCTTGACATGTTTAGGATGGAAGGAGCTATGGAGGAGGAAACTGTGAGAGTCAGTGGGTTTGTAATAGACTGATGTCTTCAGACCAGTGTTCTGGACTGAAAGTTGGATATCCAGGAAAGGCAGTAGAGGAGGATACTTCAACAGTGTACTGAAAGGAAGGATGAGCCTTGGTGAACTTGTCAAGGAAGACTTGGAGGTCTCCCTGGAGCAGGAGGTGGCCCCCACAGTCATCAATGTAGGCGTTTATAGAGTTCAGGCACAGTCCCTGTGAATGAGAGAAAAACGTTCCTCCACCCAACCCACAAACAGATTAGCAAAGCTGGGACCCATCTTGGTACCCATGGCAACTCCACTGACCTGCTGAAAAAAACTGTTATTAAAAGAAAAAGCATTGAGTGTTAGAACCAGTTCTGCCAGACAAGTTAGTGTGTGTGTGGGTGGCTGCTGGACTTCCAGCTTGTTCAAGAAATGCTGCAAAGCTGTCAGACCATCATCATGGGGGATCACTGTGTAAAGAGATTTGATGTCCATGGTGAAGATGAGCTGATGAGAGTCACTGAATCTGAACCTGTCAAATAACTGGAGAGCATGGTTAGTGTCTTTAACATGGAGGGCAGGGACTCAACAAGGGTCTCATGAGGCCATCCAAAAATGCGGAGATGTGGGATGTGGGGCAGGAGCAGGCAGACACTATGGGGCGACCAGGTTACCTGTTTTGTGGATTTTGGGAAGAAGATAAAACCTAGATGTCTGGGGATGCTGGACTATGAGTCTCTTAGCAGAAGCAGGGAGCTCATTGTTTTCAATAGCAGAGGTGATGGTGGTGGTGACCTCCATCTGATAGTCAACAGTGGGGTCCTGTGGAAGAGAAGAATAAAACCTGGTGTCAGAGAGCTGCTGTGTCACTTCCGTGATGTATAGCTCCTTTTGCCAGACCACAACAGCACCTCCCTTATCAGCTGGTTTAATAACAATGTCATTCCTACATTGTAGAGATCTGAGGGCTGCAAGCTCACCAGGTGTCAAGTTGGAATGGTTGTGCCTGCAATGAAGATTAAAGTTAGTGGTGTTTTCCATGCATTGGTTAACAAAATAATCAACAGCAGCAAAACGTCCTGGAGGGGGTGTCCATGCACTTCGCTGGGGATTGATGCCATTGATAGTTCTGGTGATACCGTCATCATCTGTGGGAAGAAGAGTCATATTAGAAAAACTAGCTGCAAGGTGTAATCTACGATAGAAGCACTGCAGATCAACTTGAACCTGGGGTGCATCAAGATATCTGGGTGTGGGCACAAAAGAGAGACCTTTGCTAAGGAGTGAGTGCTCATCTTGTGTCAGGGGAAGGTCTGAAGGAACACAAAATACCAAATTGTTAGGTTGTGTCTGACTCGAGGGCTCATGCTGGTTGTTGATCTTCTGGGTGAGAGACTGGAGTTTTGCAGCTTTGGTATCCTTGAGAAACTGAAAGAGAGTGGAGTTAAAGTTTTGGATGCAGTGCTTAATAAAAGGAAGGTTATGTGGAGCCGTTCGCTGCAGGAAATCCTTTTGCCTTTGAATGGTTTTGTCCACAGAGATCAGCTGTGTTTTGATGGAGAGAATGGTGTGCACGATAAGTTTCCTAGAGAAAGTTTTCAAAAGCTTGTTAGTAGAGGAAACATGTGCCTCAGATCCAAACGAACAAGGATGAAATTTCAAACAGAAACTTAGTACTTTTCCAGGCTATGGCAAAATGACAGCAATTATTTGCCAACCTGCTGCAAAAGAAATGGTTTGGTCTTTTCAGCTGAAATTTGGAGGGAACACAGCCAACATCTCACAGGTGTGCCTTTCACTGTTTTGGTGAACAAATATTACAGGGCGGCAACGTACGGCACTCCAAAGTTGACACTTTTTCAGATAGGATAACATTACAGCATCCACCACATTACAGGAATCCTTTGCCATCCTGACCCACTTGGACCCCCCCAGCTCACCCCCCAAAACAGCATTGGGGTGTGCATTGGGGTTGTTGGTCTAAACTCTCACCCCATTCTCCTATACCTCTGCTTATTTATACATGTCATGGGGTGAGAGAGAGCTGATATTTAGCACTTTACTTGATGCTCTTCTAAT
Organism: Neoceratodus forsteri; assembly: GCA_016271365.2. NCBI lineage: Eukaryota > Metazoa > Chordata > Ceratodontiformes > Ceratodontidae > Neoceratodus > Neoceratodus forsteri. Next base: position 164,744,875 of record CM028138.1, read on the forward strand.
GATTGGAAAAGTGGGCTGAAGTCCAATGGAGGCTTTCAACCCTAACACCAAATTTCCTCACTTTTGTCACTGTGGAACAATCTTAACTAATGCATTAAATGGAGTTTTTGTCTCATATATATATATATATATATATATATATACATATGTAGATACACACAGATATATATATATATATATATATATATCTATATATATATATACCGATATTATATATATATATATATATATATATATATATATATAAGGGATAAGTTCTATACAGAACAACACTTTCAAAATGCTGTTCTACCACAGTTCCAAGGTCATGGAATGCTACTCTAACCTACTGTGGTAGAACAGCATTCTAGAACCTCTAGAGACTGCATGAGTCAGTTTCATTTTGAAAGCAAAAGAACTCACAAAACACATTTTTCACACATTACTATACACTACAAAAAATACAGGATACGCAACTCTATGTACAACAAGTGTGTTTTGCCACCTCAGGGTTCTGACTCCCCTGGACCTCTCAAGCTTCACCCTCAAGGTCAGAGGGATTCAGAATCCGTCTGTGGCAGAACACACTGGTTCAACATAGTTGCCCATTCAGTATTCTATCTCTCTTGCTTTATGTGTGTGTGTATATATATATATATATATATATATATATATATATATATATATATATATAGATAGATATACACACACACACAGACACAGACACACACATATATATGTATATATATATATATTCATGGCAAAAAAATCCATTTAATGCATCACTTAGGGTTGTTCCACAGTGACAAAAGTGCACCCCACCCTGCCTCCACCAACAGGCATTGGGGTATGCAATGGGGTTGACGGTCCTAACTCTCACCTCATCCAATGTGCAAATAAGCTGAGGTGGTGCTCTATAGAAGAATGGGGTGAGAGTTGGGACTGATGACCCCAATGCACACCCCGATGCCTGTTGGTGGGGGCGAGGTGGGAGTGGGGTGCAAGGGGGGGTAGGAACCCTAACATCAAATTTTGTTGCTTTTGTTGCTGTGGAACAACTCTAACTGATGCATTAAACTGAGTTTTTTTGCCATGAATCTCCCTTCTTTTTGGGAATGTGCACTATAAATAGTAAAGTAACAGTAATACAAACACAAGCACAAAAGTTAATGAAAACAGAAATGCAAACACAAGTGCATATGGAAATGCAAACCATAATGCACATGGGCATGGTAACATAATTGGAAATGCAGACACTTATGGTAACAGTGATGATGACACCAAAGGAACCACAAACAGAAATGCAAATGGAAGCATGTACGTAAACACAAATGGAAATACACATGGTGATGCAAAAGGAAATGCAAACAAAAACAGTAAAGGAAATTCAAATGTTAACAGTTATGCAAACACAAGTGCAAATGAAAATGCAAAGGGTAATGTACACGGTGGCATCAACAGGACAGTAACGCAAATGCAAGCGCATATGGAAATGCAAATGGTAACATGGACGGTCACGGTACCACAATAGGAAATGCAAATGCTAATGGTAACAGCAACGATGACACCAAAGGAAACACAAATGGAATGGCAGATGCAAATGCAAATGGTAAAGCACACGGTGAAGCAAAACGAAATGCAAACAAAAACAGTAATGGGAATGTAAATGTTAACAGTAACGCAAATGCAAGAACAAATGAAAACGCAAAGGGTAACGCACATGGTGGCATACATGGGAACGGTAACGCAAATGGAAATGCAAATGCAAGTGCATACAGAAACACAAATGGTAATGCGCACGGTACCGCAATAGGAAATGCAAATGCTAACAATAACAGTAACGATGACGCCAAACGAAACTCAAATGCAAACTGAAGCACTTACACAAACACAAATGGCAGTGCACACGGTAATGCAAAATGAAATACAAACAGAAACAGTAATGGAAATGCAAATGGTAATAGTAATGCAAACACAAGAGCAAATGAAAACACAAAGAGTAATGCGCATGGTGGCATAGACGGGAACGCTAACGCAAATGGTAACGGAAATGCAAGTGGGAATGCTAACTGTGTCAGCAACGAAAGCGCACACACCCTTTTTTCACCAACAGCTGCATAGAGAAACACAGTGAATACAAAGAATGCATGCATAATAAAGGGCCTCGGAGCAGAAAATGAGAACTTGGAATACCAAATTGCTTATATCTCAGGAACTGTACGACGTAGAAAAAAATATTAATTTTGTATAAATTATGATTTTCCTGGTTAGTTTTGTATTTAGCCTCCTTGTGGGGGGCTAAGCATTTTTCCAATGAAAAGTCCGTATCTCGAAGCATTTCTGAGATACGGACCCTGAAAGGCACAGTGGATGCCATATTGTTAGTCTATGGGAAAATGTGTCAACTTCAGAGTACTGTAACTTTGCATTCCTGTAATATTTTGTCACCAAACCACAAAAAGGCACATCTGTGGTATGTCGTCTTTCTTCCTTCCAAATTTCAGCCCAAAAGACCAAACCATTCTTTTGCAGCAGAGTGGCAAAAAAATTCCTGTTATTTTGGTCATAGTGTCACAAAGTGGTGTAGTAAATCACACACTTTCACAAAAAAAATCACAAAAGTGTCACAAGTGCGACACTACTTTGCGACACTACAGTTTACAAAAATTTTAAACACATATTTCTGGGGTGTTTAACCCCCCAAAAAATACATGGCTAGCATCCTCAGGGTCTGACTAGGTGAACACAAAAAGAATTGTGTCCCCATAGGGTCCAAAATTTAAATGCCAAGAATTTCTGTAACCACTAATTGAAAAAAATGGCTGACTCACGACACTACAGGAATTATTTGCAACACTAAAACCTGCATTTGCGACACTGTCAAACTTTTTGTTAACTTTCCCATTGACTATAATTGGAAACTAGTTTTTTGAATAACTTTTGAACCGTTTAATATTGAAAGGCACATTGGGAACCCTGGCCACATGTTCCCTGAAGTTTTCAGATGAGTTGTGCAAACCATGTGACCTGTAGGCACAAGCAAAGAAGGTGCAAAAATGCACAAAAAAGCCTAAATGTGCTACAGAATGTTACTTTATAACTCCACAACTGTATATCCAACCATTATGAAACTTGGCAGGTACAGAGATCTATGGCACTGATCCGTGCCTGCCAAATGTCTAGCAAATCTGTCTTATGGTGGCAAAGTTATTAAGATGCAAAATTTCACACTTTACCTTAAATAGGGTACTCAGCCCTAACTATAGTAGCACTGCTGTGCCACTATAATACACATATGCATATACATATATATATATATATATATATATATATATTATATATATATATATATATATATATATATATATATATATATATATATATATATATATATATATATATATATATATATATATATATATATATATATACACACACACACACATATATATATACTATGCAAAAAAAAAAAACTTCATTAATGCACCAGTTAGGGTTCTTCTATGGTGAAAAGTGAGGAATTTAATTTTAGAGTTCCCACCCTTGCCCACCCCCAGTCCATCCCCACCAACAGGCATCAGGGTGTGCATTGGTGTCATCTGCCTTAACTCTCACCCCATCCCATGTGTAAACAAGCTGAGGTGGTACAGTGTAGGAGAATGGGATTGGAGTTAGGGCCAATGACCCCAACGCACACCCCGATTCCTGTTGGTTGGAGTGGGCTGGAGGTGGGGTGAAAGGGGTGGGAACCCTAAAATCAAATCTCCTCTCTTTTTTCACTGTAGAAGAACCCTAACTGATGCATAAACAGAGTTTTTTTTTTTGAATAAAATTTCAATACTTTTTAATAAAGAATAGAAAAGTAGAAAGTTGAGCAACTTGGTGGGACACATTACACACCCAATGACTATAAAGTACATTGACAACAGCAAGGCCAGCCACCAAACAAATGTTAATCTAGTAGAACAATAGAAAATGCTTCCCACAAAATGTAAACTGTGCCATACAATATCTCTGCAAAAAATATATTGTCTGACATGTAAACACTGCAATTAACATCTACAGGACATGTCGTCAACACCCTCCAAATTTCAAGTAAAATGACGAAACTGTGTCAAAGATATAACATGTCAAAATGTGAAATTTTAATTTGTCAGAGTGGCACAGTTCCACACCTGTTGACATTTAACACACACAACAACTGAAAACTACATCCATGACACTAAGGCTAGGCACCTTATCAATTTCAAACCACCAGCACAATGCAAAACCCTGTCTGCAGAATGTACATCTCCACAAAAATGTTTTTCTCTGACACGTAAACACAATAATTCACATCTACAGGACACATCACAAACACCCTCCAAATTTCAAGTAAAAAGACCAAATCACTTCTGAGATATTCAATCTTAAAGATTGGTAAAATTTCCCTATCTATTGCATTATAAAAAATCTGGCCATGTTGTCCCCCCTTCATGATTAAAGATGGAGATCAAAGAATCTCATGATCAAAGAATTTGCAGGCTCATGATCAAAGAACATGCAGGCTCACAAACAAAGAATAAAAAATGCTATTAATCAAAAAATTAAAGTAATTGTGGTAAACCACCACCACGGTTTGACAGAACGAAGCCCCTTGAGCAAAACCCACCCTCATTTGTCTTCCTAGGACACCCCTGGGCTGAGAAAATAGATTTTTTAATCTGGCCATCTCATCCCTTGCTTGTGATGCACAATTGTGATCAAAGAATCTCATGATCAAAGAATTTGCAGGCTCGCGATTAAAGAAATTGCTCGCTCACGAACAAAGAGCGAGGGACGAGATGGCCAGATTTAAAAATCTATTTTCTCAGCCCTGGGGTGCTCTAGAAAGTTAAACAAGGGTGTGTTTTGTTCAGGGGGCTTCGTTCTTCCCCATTTGAATAAAACAATTCATGTTTTCAATATCCCTGGTAGTCTAGTGGCCCCCGATCATGATAAAATAGATTACAATCTCTAATTCCCTGGTAGTCTAGTGCCCCCCCCCATGAGTATTTCATAAATATTGCTTTTCTATATCCCTGGTAGTCTAGTGGTCCCCGATTTGTATAAAATTATTATAGTTGTTCATATCCCTGGTAGTCTAGTGGCCCCCCACCATAATAAAATACATAACGATCTGCAATTTCCTGGTAGTGTTACAAGGGTTTCTTGAGCTATAGGGCTGCTGTATGGCTTTGTAGCTATGTGAAAGGCAGATGCATATTGTTATGCAGAAATGGGCAACTCAGACCTCACGTTCCCCCAATACCAAAATATATATATATATATATATATATATATATATATATATATTCATCATGGCAAAAGAAGGAGATTCATGGCAAAAACTCAGTTTAATGCATCAGTTAGGGTTGTTCCAGAGTGACAAGCGGATCGATGCTAGGGTTCTCTTTGCACCCCACCCCACACTAGGCATCCGGGTGCATTAGGTCATCAGTCCTAACTCTCACCCATCCCATATATAAACAAGTTGAGGTTGTGCAGTATAGGAGAATGGGATGAGAGTTAGGACTGAGACCCCAATGCACACCCTGATGCCTGTTGGTGGGGGCGGAGTGGGGGTGTGGTGCAAGGGGCGTGGGAACCCTAACATCGAATTTCCTTGCTTTTGATACTGTGGAACAACCCTAACTGATGCATTAAATGGATTTTTTATGCCATGAATTTCCCTTCTTTTTGAGAATGTGCACTATAAACAGTGAAGCAACGGCAATGCAAATGCAAGTGCAAACGGTAATGCACATGATGACTCAAACGTAAACAATAACGCAAATGGCAATAGAAACAGAAGTGCAAACATTAATGAAAGCAGAAACACAAACACAAGTGAGTATGGAAATGCAAACTGTAATGTACATGGTCACTGTAATGCAATTAGAAATGCAGACACTTACGGTAACAGCAATGATAACACCAAAGGAAACACAAACAGAAACTCAAATGGAAACGTGTACGCAATGCAAATGGAAATGCACACGGTGACACAAAAGGAAATGCAAATAAAAACAGTAATGGAAATGCAAGTGTTAACAGTAACGCAAACTTAAGTGGAAATGAAAACGCAAAGGGTAACGTACACGGTGGAGTAGACAGGAATGCTAACTCAAACAGTAACAGAAATGCAAGTGGAAATGCTAACTGTAACAGTAAAAGAACGCACAGCCTTTTTTTCCCCAAAAGCTGCACAGAGAAACACAGTGAATACAAAGAATATAAGCACATTAATGGGCCTCGGAGCAGAAAATGAACACTTGGAATACTAAATTGCTTATGTGTCAGGAACCGTACGATGTAGAAATAAAATTAAAATTTCATATAATACATGACTTTCCTGGCTAGTGGGGGCTATGCTTCTTTCTGACGAAAAGTCCATATCTCGAAGAGTTTCCAAGATACGGGCCTCAAAAGGCACGGTGGGTGCTGTAATGTTGGTCTATGGGAAAAATAGTCAGTTCGGAATACCATAATTTTGCATCCCTCTAATATTTTGTCACCAAAGTTCAAAAAGGCACATCTGTGGGATCTTGGCTGTCTTCCTTCCAAATGTCAGCCCAAAAGACCAAACTGTACTTTTGCAGTAGGGTGGCAAAGATTTCCTATTCTTTTGGGCATAGTGTCGCAAAGTAGTGTCGCAAATCACAACACTTTCTCAAAATAAAAATCATGAAAGTGTCACAAGTGCGACACTACTTTGCGACACTACAGTTTAGAAAAATTTCAAAAACATATTTCTGGGGTGTTTAACCCCCTCAAAAAAAGATATGGCTGGCATCCTCAGGGCTTGACTAGGTGAACAGAAAAATAATTGTGTCCCTAGAGGGTCCAAAATGTAAATGCCAAGCATTTCTGTGACCAGTAACTGAAAAAAATATGTCTGATTCTCAATACTACAGGGGTCATTTGCAACACTAAAAACTGCATCTGCAACAATGTCGAATAGTTTGTTAACTTTTCCCATTGACTATAATGGTGAACTTGTTTTTTTAATAACTTTTGAACCATTTAATATTGTTTCACAAAATCTTTGAAAGGCACATCGGGGACCCTGGCTGCATGTTCCCTGAAGGTTTCAGACCAGTCGCATAAACTGTGTGACCTGTAGGTACAAGCAAAGAATGTGCAAAAAAGTGCAACTGTGACTTTCTGTTGCTCTTCATAGCTCCACAACTGTATATCTGTTTGTTATTAAACTTGGCAGATCCAGAGATCTGTGGTACTGCCAAAGTTCAGGCAAATCTGTCATATGGTGGCAAAATTATTAAGCTGCAAAAAAATGGAGTACTCAACCCTAATTATAGTGGCACTACCGTGCCACTAGAATATATATAATGAATATATATATATATATCTATATATATATATATATCTATATATAGATATATATATAATAGTGACACGGTCACATACATATTTTGGACGTGGTCTACATGGCTGTTGTGTGGCATGCTGCTCTGCGAGATGCCTTGTTTGAAAAAACTTTGGTGACTGAACATGCTGCTTTTCATTTGGTAAAAAAATACTATGGCATTCAAAAGTTATGCCACGTTTAAATTCCCATTATAAGTCAATGGGAACATTTATGTGTATGTTTTGCGAACAAAGAATGGGGTTCTGGTCATCTGGTCCCACCTGGCAATCAAAGAATTTGCAGCCTCACGGTTCAAGAATCTTTGCCCCGAGAATTTTAAAAATTCTTTAATCACGAGGTACGCCATCTTGTTTTAAAATTTCTGATCAGAAAAACAAAAATATCTTGGCTCAGGGGTCACATCTGAAGAAACTTGGTTGGGTTTTACTCAGGGGACTCCGATCTATCGAGCCATGCCTTTAATTTCATCAAAATTGGTAAAAAAATAGAGTTATATGCTTTTAAGATCTTAATTCTCAGCTTGCTAACAATCTTTGATCGTGAGCCTGCAAATTCTTTGAGCGCGAGATTCTTTGATCGTGATTGACGAGATGGACAGATTTAAAAATCAATTTTCTCAGCCCAGAGGTGCCCTAGGAAGTTAAATGAGGGTGGGTTTTGCTCAGGGGGCTTCGTTCTGCCTGATCTGAATAAAATAAATAATGTTTTTAATATCCCTGGTAGTCTAGCTGCCTCCCCAATGAGTGTTTAATAAATAATGTTTTGTATATCCCTGGTAGTCTAGCTGTCCCCCCGATCTGTAAACAAAAAAAAATGTTCTCCTTATCCCTGGTAGTCTAGCGGCCCCCCCATCTGTATAAAATGTATAATGTTCTGTATACCCCTGGTAGTCTAGCAGCCCCCCAATGTGCATTAAATTAATAACGCTCTTTGTATCCCTGGTAGTCTAGCGGTCCCTCTGATCTGTATAAAATTAATATTGTTGTCAATATCCCTGGTAGTCTAGTGGATCCCCCCGATCTGCATAAAATATATTATGATCTCCAGTTCCTGGGTAGTCTAATGGCTCCCCCATCCAGCTGTTCCAGCCCACCCAGCACCCCCGTTCCCCAGGCAGTGACTGGCACAGCCCACCTGTCACCTCCACGGCCAGCCACCGACTGTGTGTATTAGCAGCGCTAATGTAAAGAGGCACTCAGAAATAATTTCTGAACTACCAGGGATACGGAGAACATTATTTGTTAAATGCACATGGGGGACTGCTAGACTACCAGGGATATGCATAACATTATTTTTTATACAGATCGGGCAGAACGAAGCCCCCTGAGCAAAACCCACCCTCATTTGACTTCCTAGTGCACCCCTGGTCTGAGAAAATTGTTTTTTTTTAATCTGGCCATCTCGTCCCTCACTCTTTGTTCACGAGTGTGCAATTTCTTTGATCATGAGCCTGCAAATTCTTTGATCACTAGAAACATAGAAACATAGATAGAAACATAGAAACATAGATTTTGACGGCAGATAAGGACAGCTTGACCCACTCAGTCTGCCCATTTCCCTACCTAATGGATAAGCTGCAGATCCTAGTTAACCAGCAGCCTACTTCTTCCTACCCCCACCCCCTAGAATTGCCTTTTGACTGTCCCATGCATGCTTGAATTCCACCACTGTTTTTGACTCCACAACCTCCTCCGGAAGGCCGTTCCATGCATCCACAACCCTCTCTGTGAAAAAATACTTCCTTAAATTACCTCTGAGCCGCCCTCTTCTATCTTCAAATTGTACCCTTGTTCTTTTTTGAAAGATGCTACCCTCTTGGACTTTGTTGATTCCCTTGAGATACTTGAAAGTTTCTATCATGTCCCCTCTCCTCCTTTCCTCGAGGCTATACATATTCAGCTCACCAAGTCTCTCTTCATATGTCTTCCGGTGCAGACCCTGCACTATTTTAGTTGCCCTGCTCTGGACAGCCTCCATCCTGTCTATGTCCTTGCAGAGATTGGGTCTCCAGAACTGCACGCAGTACTCCAGATGGGGTCTCACCAACTGTCTGCACAGAGGGATAATAACTTCATGTTTTCTACTGGTAATTCCTCTCCCTATGCATCCCAGTATCCCCAGCCCTCCATGCTGCCTCCTCACATTGCTTGCCCACCTTTAGGTCATCTGATATGACTACCCCAGATCCCTTTCTATTTTGTTGTTGTCAGTATCTCACCCCCATTGTGTACTCTTCCCTGGGTTTTGTTTCCCAGGTGAATTACCTTGCACTTCTAGCATTGAATCTAAGCTGCCATACATTTCACCATTCCTCTAACCTTGCCAAGTTCCTTCTCATCCTTTCCACCCCACCTTGTCATCAACTCTGTTGCAGATCTTTGTGTCATCTGCAAAGAGACATACTTTTCCTTCCAGTCCCTCTGCAATGTTGCTTATAAAGACATTGAAGAGGACCGGTCCTAATACTGAACCCTGCGGTACCCCACTAGTAACCCCCCTTTCTTCAGAGTGGACTCCATTTACTATTACTCTCTGTTTCCTATTCTCCAGCCAATTCTTTACCCAGGCTGTCATATTGGGACCCACTCCCAGGCTGGCTAACCTGTATATTAATCTTTTGTGTGGGACCTTGATTACAATCATGAGAGAGGGAAGATATGTCCAGATTAAAAAATCTATTTTCTCAGCCCAGGGGAGTCCCAGGAAGACAAATGAGGGTGGGTTTTACTCAAGGGGCTTCATTCTGATGAACCATGGCAGTGGTTTACTGCAATTCTTTGAATTTTTTAAATTACAACAGTTTTTATTCTTTGGTCATGACCCTGGAAATTCTTTGATCGCGAGCCTGCAAATTCTTTGATCGTGAGATTCTTTGATCGCGATCATGCTTTGCGAGTGAGAGACAAGATGGCCAGATTAAAAAATCAATTTTCTCAGCTCAGAGGTGCCCTAGGAAGTCAAATGAGGATGGGTTTTGCTCAGAGGGCTTCGTTCTGTCGAACCATGGTGGTGGTTTATCACAATTACTTCCATATTTTGATTTATAGAATTTTTTATTTGTTCATGAGCCTGCAAATTCTTTGATCATGAGATTCTTTGATTGCCATCTTTGTTTGCGGGGGGGGGGGAGACAAGATGGCCAGATTTTTTTATAATGGAATAGATAGGGAAATTTTACCAATCTTTATGATTGAATGTCTCGGAAACAGTTTGGTCTTTTTACTGAAAATTTGGAGGGTGTTTATGGCATGTCCTGTAGATGTGAATTATGGTGTTTACATGTTGGAGAAAAATTTGTTTATGGAGATATTGTGAGACACACTTTACGTGTTGTGGACAGTGTTTTGGATTATGTTGGTGACTTGAAATTGATAGGGTGCCTAGCCTTAGTGTCATGGATGTAGTTTTCAGTTGTTGTGTGTGTTAAATGTCAACAGGTGCGGAACTGTGTCACTCTGACAAACGAAAATTAAAAATGTTTACGTTATACCTCAGACATGGATTGGTCTTTTTACTTGAATTTTGGAGGGTGTTGACGGCATGCCCTGTAGATGTTAATAGAGGTGTTTATGTGTCAGACAATATATTTTTTGTGGAGATATTGTGTGGCACAGTTTATGTTTTGTGGACAGTGTTTTGTATTGTTCTACTAGACTGACATTTGTTTGGTGGCTGGCCTTGCTGTTGTCAATGTAATTTTTAGTCATTGGGTTAATAATGTGGCCTGACACTTGCAAGTTGGTGGGGTCATGGGGTCCTCCCACCAACTTGAGCAATTTTTTACTTTTCTATTCTTTCTTAAAAATATGAATTCTTATACAAACTTCATTAATGCATCAGTTAGAGTTCTTCAAGAGTGACAAAGTGAGAAATTTAGCATTAGAGCTCCACCCTTGAATCCCACCCACACCCACCCTCACCAACAGGCATTGGGGTCATCAGCCCAAATCTCACCCTATTCTTCTACACTGCTCCACCTCAGCTTGTTTACACATGGGATGGGGTGAGAGTTAGGTCTAGGTGGGGTTCAAGGGGTGGGAACCCTAATGTTGAATTTCCTCACTTTTGTCACTGTAGAAGAAACCTACCTAATGCATTAACAAAGTCTTTCTGCATTTTATAGATATATATAAATATATATACTTGCAAGTGTCGGGCCACATTATACACCCAATGACTAAAAATGACATTGACAACAGCAAGGCCAGCCACCAAACAAATGTCAATCTAGTAGAACAATACAAAACGCTGTCCACAAAACATATACATGCATATACAGTATATGTGTGTGTGTGTATATATATATATATATATATATATATATATATACATGGTGTGGTTTTGAAATTTTGGGTTCTGAGCATGCTCTGTTCAGTCTGTTGGATAGGGGTACTTTTTGCAAACAAGGATTTACCTCATGAACAGGGATTTTGCCAGCTCATGAACTGGGATTTTGACAGCCCACAAATAGGGAATTTGTTCTGCATTAATAACTTTGCAGTTGTTCTTGCACTTTATATGACATTTGGCACACTCTCTCACATACTGATTGTCTCTTGATTTGCCAAGATTCAGGTTGATTGGAACTGCCCATCTGGAGATATGCATTTCCAAACTGTGAACATCCATATGTTTTGTCAAATTTCTTGCTTCGATTGTTTCACTTTGTGCATTAATACATTTACAGCTGTTCTGGCAATTTACATGAGATTTGACATCTGCCCTTAGAAACTAATGTTTCCTTGATCTGACAAGATTCAGTTTGATAGAGATTGCACATCTGGAGTTATGTAGTCCCAAAATGTGTACATCCGCATGTTTTGTCAAATTCTTGCTTTGATTTTTTTCACTTTGTGCATTAATAACTTTGCAGCTGTTACTGCAATTTACAAGAACTTGGCATGTGCCCTCACTGACTGTGGTTCTGCTGTCATGCCAAGTTTCTTTTTGATAGAAAGTATAAAGCTGGAGATATTCCATCTGAAAATGTGTACATCCATATGTTTTGTCAAATTCTTACTTCAATTATTTCACTTTGTGCATTATTAACATTGCAGCATTTCTAGCAGTTTAGATGGAGCATAGCATATGTTCTTTTGATCTGCCAGGTTTTAGTTAGATAGGTAGTGCACATCTGGAGCTATGCAGCCCCAAAATGAGTACGTCTGCATGTTTTGTCAAATTCTTGCTTCTATTGTTTCACTTTATGCATTGATAACTTTGCTGTGGTTCCAGCAGTTTACAAGAAATGCATCACATGCCCTCAAAGAGAACTGGTCTTTTTATCTGTCAAGTTTCAGTTAGAAAGGCAGTGTACATCTGGAGATATTGAGCCCCAAAATATGTACATCTGCATTTTTTGTCAAATTCTTGCTTCAATTGCTTCACATTATGCATTAATAACTTTACAGCGGTTCCAGCAGTTTACTTGGTGTTTGGCATGTGCCCTCAAAGACTGATGGTCTCTTGATCTGCCAAGCTTCAGTTTGAGTGGGCAAGCAAGTTCTGAGATATATATTCTAAAAACACGTACATCCCCATGTTTTGTCAAATTCTTGCTTTTGAATGTTTCACTTTGTGCATTAATAACTTTGCAGCTGTTTCTGCAGTTTGCATAACATTTGTTTCAGGTTATATGCATTTAATTTGCCATGCCCCATCATGAAGCAGACATCTCAAGAAGTTGTATGTTTCGTTTCACTTACATGTGAGGGCATGGAGAGATAATGTCCCAAAATAAGCAAATCCCCCCTTTTTATATGTTTACTATAAGGGCACGGTCAGACCCTTATAGACTAGTCAAGGCTGAGGAGGCAGTTTAATGTTAAACCCCAAATTTTGCACCTTAATAGCATTGCAACTGTTAAACAGATTTGCACAGGATTTGGTATGTGCTTTCCCATGGGGTAGATCTCCTGACATGCCAAGTTTGATTTCAATTGGATGTAGATTTTTTGTGCACAGCATAGTGAAAAAAGTGTATTTTGCATTTTTGGGGGCATTTTTTGCTGATTCTTGCCCATCACACTGCTGCCACACCATTTGGAATTTGGGCTTGAAATTGTCAGGGTAGACAGAAGTTGTCCCAATCAACAAGCCAGCATTGGTGTGGTGAAAAAAAATTAATCCATTCCAAAATTATTCAGTTTTGAAATTTCGGGTTCTAATCATGCTTATTACAGTCTTTGGAAAAGTGGTATTTTTTGCAGACAAGGATTTACCTCAAATGGGGATTTTGACAGCTCATGAATGAAGATTTTGTTCACTTTGTACATTAATAACTTCAGAATTGTTCTTGCAATTTACATGAAATCTGGCATTCCCCCTCACAAGCTAGTTTGCCCTTGACATGCCAAGTTTCGGGTTGACTGGGGTACACATCTGGAAATATACAGTCCCAAAATGTGCACATCTGCATATTTTGTCAAATCTCTTGCCTTGAACATTTCACTTTGTGGACTGAAAACTTTGCAGCTGTTCTGGCAACTTACATGAGCTTTGACATGTGTCATTAGGAACTAATTTTCTCTTGATCTGACAACACTCAGTTTGATAGGGATTGCACATGTGGGGATTTGCAGTCACAAAATGTGTACAGCCACATGTTTTGTCAAATTCTTGCTTTGATTTTTTTCACTTTGTGCATTAATAATGTTGCAGCTGTTCCTGAAATTTACAAGAACGTTAACATGTGTCCTTACTGACTAATGGTCTCTTGATCTGCAAGCTTCATTTTGATAGAAAGTACACAGCTGGAGAGATATCATCCTAAGATGTGTACATCCATGCTTTGTCAAATTCTTGTTTCAATTGTTTCACTTTGTGCATTAATAACTTTGCAGTGATTCCAGTAGTTTACATGAAATTTGGTAAAAACCCTCACATACAATTGGCCTTTCTTTTTACCAAGTGTCAGTTAGACAGAAAGGCCCAGATATTCAAAAGGGTTGCTCCATGCGCAACAGGGTTGCGCATGCTCAAGTCCTACATTGCGCCATTCTGCGATATTCAGCAGGAGGCAGTTGCTCCACTGGCAACAGGTTGCGCAAAAGAGCAATGCAAATGAATGCATGCTCAACAGGAGGGGGAGGAACCATGCATAACCTGCGCAACCTGATATTCAGTCGGGTTGTGCAGAGTTGTGCATGCGCAACCCCAACCTGTGCCTGCACAACCTGAGCCAAAAAGAGATCAAGTTGAGGGCCACCCACAGGTGGGCATGCTGCTGTATTGCAGGCGCCAACACAGCAGCTGCCACCTGGCTGGCTAACTCGGTCCTGTGCCCCCCACAGCCCAGATCGCGGGCAGTACACGATACGAACCCCCCCCCCACACACATCTCCCACAGCCCGATCGCGGGCAGCACGCACATGAACCCCCACACACATACATCTCCCACAGCCTGATCAAGGGCAGTACACGATATGAACCCCCACACACACACACATCTCCCACAGCCCGATCGCGGGCAGTACAGTCCATGAACCCACACACACACACACATCTCCCAGCCCGATCGCGGGCAGAACCTATGAACCCCCAGTGCCCGATCGCGGGCAGAATGTAACCCTCCCCAACTCGAATAACTCCCTGGTGGTCCAGTGGACCGTAAGCCCGATCGCGGGCAGAATGTCACAGCACAACCCCCAAACATCTCCCTGGTGTTTAGTGTCTCACCCACCCACGAAGCCTCCACCCCGCCTCCGCAGCCGGCGGGATGGCATCCCACCCGCTCGTGCCCGCCAGACTGATTGTTCGTACCATTGCGCAGAGCTATAGTATGTGCCAGTCTTAACAGGAGATGACAGTCCAGACGGTGAATGATCACAAATCTGGACTGTCATGTACGGTATGGGCTGCATGCCCATTGGCTGTAGCTCTGCACCAATGGAGCGGCAGCCCTACCGGACAGTCAGTCGGCGGGCGGCAGGGCGGCAGGCGGGTGATGCTGTCGCTCACGCACTGTGGGGGAGCGGTGGAGGGGCTGGGTGGTGGGGGGACACTAGACACCAGGGAGATGTTTGGGGGTTGTGTGTGACATTCTGCCCGCGATCGGGCTTTACGGTCCACTGGACCACCAGGGAGTTATTCGGTTGGGGAGGGTTACATCTGCCCGCATCGGGCACTTGGGGTCATACAGGTTCTGCCCGCGATCGGGCACTGGGGTCATACAGGTTCTGCCCGTGATTGGGCTGTGGAGAGGTGTGGGGGCAACATGTACGTGTTCTGCCCGCGATCGGGCTGTGGGAGATGTGTGGGGGTGTCAGTAACTGTGATGCCCGCGATCGAGTTGCATTGTGGCGCCGGTCCCCGACGGCTGCTGCCTGGCAGGGTGGCCAGGAGCAAGTCCTCGGGATCGGGCGACGACATGCAAATGGCATGCAAATGGGCATAAATAGATGCAAATGGCCCCCCCTGCGCCTTGCATAAATTATGGCCCCATTTGCATGTCACCTTTTGAATATCGGAAATTTGCATATGGCGCAATGGTACTTGCGCCACCTCAAGTTTAATGCTCAACTCTGGCAACTTGCGGTAGCGCAGTTCCACTGAATGGTATCTACGCGCAAGTGTTGAGCGGTGATATTCAAAGGAGTTGCTCAACAGCGCAACTCCTTTGAATATCACCCCGGCCACACCCCTGCTCAACTATTTTGAGCGGCGCAGGGGCTTGCGCCTCAGACTGGCACAGTTTGAATATCTGGGCCAAAGTCTATATCTGGAGATATGATGTCCCAAAATGTGTACATCTGCATGTTTTGTCAAATTCTTGCTTTGATTGTTTCACATTGTGCATTAATAACTTTACAGCAGTTCCAGCAGTTTACATGATGTTATGCATGTGCACTCACAGACTGATGGTCTCTTGATCTACCAATCTACAGTTTGAGTGGGAGTGCAAGTTTTGAGATATACAGTCTAAAAATGTGTACATCACCATGTTTTGTCAAATTCTTACTTTCAATGTCTCATTTCGTGCATTAATACCCTCACAGCTGTTCCGCAATTTACATAAAATTTGATTCAGGTGATATGCATGGAATTTGCCATGCCCCATCATGAATCAGACATCTCATGAAGTTAAAAGTTTCATTTCACTTGCATGTGAGGGCATGGAGAGACAGTGTCCCAAAATGTGCAGATCCCCCTTTTAATATATTTCTTTTAAGGGCACAGTCACACCCTATAGTTAGGGTTGAGTAGGCAGTTTAATGTTAAACCCACTATTTTGCACCTTAATAACTTTGCAACCGTTCAACAGATTTGCATGAAATTTGGTATGCGCTGTCCCATGGGGCAGATATCCTGACATACAGAGTTTGATTTCTATCATATGTGTATTTCTGTGCAGCGCATAGTGGAAAAATGTGTGTTTTTCACTTTTTTTGCCATTTTTTGCTGGTGTCCTCATTGACTAATGGTCTCCTGATCTGCCAAGTTTCTTTTTGATAGAACATACACAGCTGGAGATGTACTGTCCCAGAATATGTAAATCAATATCTTTTGTCAAATTCTTGCTTCATTTGGTTCATTTTCTGCATTAATAACTTTGCTACATTTCCTGAAGTTACATGAAGTGTGGCATGTGCCCTCACAAACTAATAGTATTTTGTCCTCTTAAATATTTACTGCAGATCTGGAGATATTCAGTCCCAAAATGTGTACATCCACAGGTTTTGTCAATTTTTTTCTACTATTGTTCCACTTTGAGCATTAATAACTTTGCAGTGGTTCAAGCAGTTTTCATGTTATTTGGAATATGCCTTCACAGACAAATAGTTATTTACCTCAAAGTTTCAGTTAGACAGGGAGTGCACATCTGGAAATATCAAGTCCCAAAATGTGTGCATCTGCATGTTTTGTCAAATTCTTCTGTTGTTGCACTTTGTGCATTAATAACTTTTCAGTAATTTCTGCAGTTTACATGAAATTTGGCACGTTCCTTCACAGACAATTGATCTTTTTGACCTGATGGTTTCAGTTAGATATTTACTGCAGATCTGGAGAAATGCAGTTCCAAAATGTGTACATCTTCATGGTTTGTCAAATTCTTGCTTCAATTGTTTTACTTTCTGCATTAATAGGTTTGCAGCAGTTCTAGGAGTGTACATGAAGTTTGGCATATGCCCTCACAGACTGATGGTATCTTTTTTTTTTTAATAACCATCTTTATTGACATTTTCTTAAACATACAGACAGACACACATAATTACCCAGGACTTCCCTGGTCCCCACCCCCAAAATGGGTAGGGCAACTATATACATTTAAACTATATACATACACAGCTGCAGAAACACCCCCTATCTTAACAAATACTCTGACCCTTAAATACTCATGTTTACACATTCAAAATTCAAGACCTAATCAAGAACAGCCATCCTTGGGAATAGTCTTAACCCCGTGGTCTTAAAATTCACTAAACCCATCTGTCGATAGGGGTATAGTCCTACAGCTGTGTCCTCGGGAAAGAGAGAGAAACCCCCTGGTAACATTATTTGGCAGATGAAGAACTACCTACACTGACGTGCTAATAACATCAATCATAGTACACCCAATCCTTTAACATAGAGAAAAATCACAAATAAGCCCCTACTAGGTAACTATTCTTCACCAATAAACCCTCAAGTTAACTACACTTAGACAGACAGATCGGTGCTCGGGGACCTTTAGCCTGAAGCGAATATATTACCTCTAAGGATTTCCACCTCTTATCATATGTTCCTTTCTTCCCATTCCGGGACATTTGCCCCCTGATCCTGCCGAGTGCCCTCATTAAGTCCACTAACCACTGGTCATATGAGTAGATAAGATCGCTTTTCCAATGCCTCAGAACAAAAGCTTTAATTAAAGCAGACATCAACGCTATATGATATTTAATTTGCAACCCTGAGATTTGGGCCATATCCCCCAATACACAAATCTCGGGAAGGATAAATTTCGCATAGTTTAGAATGGGGTTCATATTCTGCTTAACTTGAACCCAGAGAGGGTATATCCTAGGACAGTCCCAGAATATATGCAGTGTATCCCCCGGACTTGATCCACATCTAAAACATAGATCTGTCTGTCTAAGCCTCCTAGAACATCATTTGGAAGGGGTATAGTACATATTAGAAAAAATAAAGAATTGCATAGTCCTATATTTAGGTATAGGTATATAACCAGAGCTTTTCCAGATTGCTTCCCAATCCGGCCTCAGATGGGTATCTTTTTTTTCCCAATATGCTACCTTTGCAGAGACATCCCTACTTAAGAAGTCCAACAGCACTTTATATGCAAGCGAAAGAGGTTTATGTGAGCAGTTGAGTTCCTTAAGGTTATCCCAAGTAAACACAGTCCCTTGGGGACCTCTATTCTCCTCCACACCTTCTGCAGCATTTTGGTAACCTGAATCTTCTTAAAAATTAATACCTCTACATTGAACTGGAAAACTACTTTATCATCTAGAATAAAATCTACCCAGTCAAGGTTGCTTAATTCTGCGGTGCCCAGTAATTCCTTATTACTCGACCGCCTATAGTCATATTGGGATTACCCAAAATAGGTTGGGCCCTACAGCCTTTCTGTAGTTTTTTCTGGAGCGGAGATAAAAGAGCCCACCAGGCCGAGACTGTCTTAAATATTGGAGTATCTTTACCTTCCTCTGGCAAACTTTCTGGATTAATATAGAGCAATGCATCATGGGAAATACCCTTTTCCCTCAAAATTTGTCTCTCGATATGTAACCAGGTTGGAGTATAGCCCTCTTCTTCCTGTATCCTATTCCATTGAGCCATTATAGCTAGCTGTCCAGCTACATAATATAGATGGAGGTCTGGAATTTTGAGACCCCCCACACTATAGGGAAGACGCAAAACATTATGTTTCCTCCTAGGAGGTTTAAAATTCCATAAGAAATCTGAAAATAATTTTTGTATCTTACTAAACCAACTCTTTGGAATACTATATGGGGACAAATATATTGGATACAAAAACCAAGGTAGTAGGTTCATTTTAATTAAACCGATTCTAGCTGTCATGTTCAGGGGAAGTTTATTCCACCTACCTATGTCTGCTCTAGCTACTGAAAGGACCTTATTTATATATGCTTCCACTCCTTCCTCTGGATTAGCAGTAACCCAAATACCAAGATATTTAATCCTATCTGGGGCCTAGTTCAATTGCAGCGGTTCAAAATCTGCCTTATACACACATGGGGTAAGGGGGAGAACCTGAGTCTTATTCAGGTTTAAGCTATAATTCGAGACCGCAGAAAATCTCTTTATAATTTCAAGCGTCTTTTTAAAGCTCTTCACTGGGTCTTGCAGATGTAACAAGATATCGTCTGCAAAAACTGACAACTTCATTTCTTTCCCCTTAACAACAATCCCCCGTATTTCCAGGTCTACCTGAATCGCTCTGAATAAGGGCTCCAGATATATATTAAATAAAATTGGTGAGAGGGGACAACCCTGTCTAGTCCCATTATTAAGGTGAAATTCTTTTGATAAATAACCATTGCAGAGGACCCTAGCTGTAGGTGCAGCATAGAGATTCTTAATACCTCTAAGAAGACCCTCCGGGAAACCCATCTTCTCCATAGTAGCAAATAGAAAAGAGTGGGAGACCCTATTGAAGGCCTTCTTGGCATCCAAAGAAATTAGCGCCATACCTGACCGAGAGCCAGAGGCCTCACAAAGCACATGATGAAGCTTCCGCAAAGCATCATGTGCCCCCTACCTGGCATAAATCCAACTTGATCTTGACTAATATTTAGAGGAGCAATCCTTAAGATTCTATTAGCTAATATTTTAATTAATAACTTAATATCCTGATTCAGCAAAGCAATAGATCTGTAGCTCCCTGGTAATTCTTTAGGTTTATCTGGTTTGGGGATAAGTGTAATATAAGCTTGATATAATGGTAAATGGGGAACCCCATCCGACATAATGCTAGAAAATAGGTCCAATAATAGAGGTAGGAGAGTTTGCGAATGTACTTTATAAAACTGAGCTGATAAACCATCCGGTCCTGGAGTTTTGCCCTTAGGTAATGCATTAATCACATCCCTGATTTCAGACTCTGATATAGGGGCTGCTAGTATCTGAGCTTGTGCTTGGTCCAGTCTAGGTAGACTTATGTTCTCCAGAAACCCCCACCTCTCCTCCTCACTACTACGGGAGTCCCCTTGATATATCTCTGCAAAGTAATCCACAAAAGCATCCGCCATTCTCTGTGGCTCTGTTATCACTTCCCCCCGGTATTCTATTAATGGAATCATTCGATCGGCCTCCCACTCTTTGACTCTGCTTGCAAGAAGCTTACTAGGTATGTCCCCCTGTAATAGATAATTAGCTTGAAGCTTTTCAGTCCAGGACTCCAGCTTACTATAAAGGATGTCTGTCATTTCATCCCTCAATTCCTGAAGTTCACTATCCACCTCCTCAGTAGAACCCTCTAAGGGGGTGAGTTAATAGCACCCCATATGAATTCCTCCCTTGCTTTTCTCATACTGTTTCTCCTGATAGTAAATCTCTGGGCTTCACCGGCATATAGTACTTTACAGGTAGGCCATGCTAAATTCTTGTTATTAAGTGTAGGAATTTGAGTCTGGACAATATCCCTTAGAACTTCCTCCAGTCGAGAAATCATATTGTCTTCTGAAAATAGAGATTCATCTAACCTCCATCTAAAGGGTTTCATCTGAGCAGACTCCAAAACCCATGACAGCTGCACTGGAGAGTGGTCAGATAAAATTCTACTGTGGGTTAACAGTTTCCTAACCCCCTGCAGGGCCTCCTTATTAACCAAAAAAAAATCAATACGCGATTGAGTTTTATGTGCCCCTGAATAAAAAGTCATATTGCAGTCCCCTTGCTTAAACACCCAAAAAGGGTCCATCAGTGCTGTGACCTCTAGAAACCTTGCCAAAGCCGCCTGTGCTTTGGAGGGTGGTTTTTTAGAAGGGGGTTTCCTATCCGAAAGATTATTAGGACACAGGTTCCAGTCACCTGCTATAATTAGAGGGTGAGCTGAAAGGGTGGCTAAATCTAATTCCAACGAGGCGAAGAAGTCAGGATTAGAGGGAGTTGGTCCATACACAGAAGCAATTGTTAATAACCTACCCATAATAGTGCCCATAACAAATACCCCCGAGCATCCTCTCTTGCTTTATATTGCAAGGGCACAACGGATAACTTTCGCGATCAAGATCGCTACCCCTGGAAGCTTTTGCATTCCCTCTCTAAAAACTTGGCTCACCCAGGGTCTCTCTTCAACAGAGTTAACTCTTCCTTTAACAGGTGGGTTTCCTGCAATACTGCTATTTGAGCCCCAGCTGACTCACATGCTTTAAAACCACTAGCCTTTTTTCCCTCCCTCTGAGACCTTTAACGTTCCAAGTTACAATGTTAATATTTATCATAGAAGCTTACCATACCCCTTCCTAACACCACAACAAAGTCTGCCAAACTAGAATTATCTTCCTTTTGGTTTCTCTCTCTTCCCCACCCCCCCAGACCTTCCCCTGG
This sequence comes from Neoceratodus forsteri, assembly GCA_016271365.2. NCBI lineage: Eukaryota > Metazoa > Chordata > Ceratodontiformes > Ceratodontidae > Neoceratodus > Neoceratodus forsteri. The sequence goes on from CM028138.1 coordinate 164,766,776, forward strand.
TTTACCATATTCCCCTATCCTCCGATCACCCTCCTATCCAGCATCCAGCAGATGAGCCAGCCCCTGAGAGTGCCCCCATGCCCGCCCAAACCTTTACTAGACTTTACAAGGGCCTCTAACCCCCTTTGAGTGCCCCTTAAAAAAAAAATCCCACTCGCATACCCACTCTGCTCTAATCCCATGAGCTCAAAAACAAAAAGCATTAGGAGTGGTAACAAAGAGTCCTCATATACCCTAAGCAACTATGTTTGCACTTTACCAACTTCAAATCCCCATTATAAAGAGATCAAATAAAGTTATCTACATAAACATATAAGGATATCATGTCATACATAATTAACGATGATTAATTCCATCCCCTCAGCCATATATCCCCGCTTGACCTTACCTTTCAGGGTCCTTGATGAGGGCAAAAAGAAAACCCCCAACAAAACCCCCCCATAGACCCCTTGAGTCTTAAATCACAAAGTCCTCTGGAGGGGGCTGCGGAGAGTCTCTACCAGTCCATCCTACCCCATGAATATTTATACATGGAGGAAACAGTTCTCAGCCTTGCCCGATGACTTCTTTCTCCTCACCCATTCAAGGTGCAGACCTAAACAGATCCAGGAATTCAGCTCTCAGCCCTTCTGCGGCGTCTTTCGCTGTCAGAAATCTCCGATCTCCAGACTGAAGCTTGACCACCAGGGTAGCCGGGTGTTGCATTCTAAACTTCACACCCGCATGATACAGTTTTTTCTTAATATCCAAATATTCTTTCTGCTTTTCATGAATAGCAGGTGTCTGGTCTTGAAATAACCATATTACAGCCCCATTCCATTGCAGGTTCTTAAAAGTGCTTTTGCTCTGGTAAGAACATGGGCTTTTTCTCTGTAATTCAAAAACCGCATAATAATAACCCTGGGGCGGGCCCCTGGTGGGGGGATCTCTCTTAAGGACCGATGTGCCCTCTCTATATTATATGCCTCCCCAAATGGTGTTGGACCCAGGATCTTCAGCAATAGGCCCTGAATAAAGGTTATACAGTCGGAGCCCTCTGACCGCTCTGGCAGACCTGCTAAAATCAAGTTGTTTCTTCGGCTGCGAGATTCCTGGTCATCCACCCGCTCTTCGAGCTTTTTCACCTGTCTCCTCAATGTCACCAATTCCTGCTTGTGAACTGAGGATTTTCACTCCTGGGAGGTAACTCTAACCTCCACATCCCCTATTCTTTGTGCCAGGGCATGCAGCATCGGTTTAAAAGCTGAGAAATTGGCTACCAGCCCCCTCAGGAGAGTTTTTATTTCAACAATATCGTCTGAGGATGCCTGGCCTTTCTCTTCCACACCCAAGCAATCCTCCTGCTCCTCTGGCATTGGTGAGGGGGGGTTTAGGTCACTTTGTTGCCGGCGCTCGTGCGTCGAGGACTTCGGGGCTTCCGGACTCCATAGCGAACGGTCCGCAGATGAGACGACTCTCTCACAGCAACTTCCCAGATCCGCACAGCCTGACTCCTAGATGGATACAGAAATTGATTGCAGGTCTGAATTAAGCTTTCCAAACCCCGCACTGAAATCAGAGATGTTTAAATACTTGGTCAGGTTTAGCAGGGCCTGGGAGCAGCGCTCAATACATCCTTACACCACTAGCTCATCACGTGATCTCCAGACTGATGGTATCTTGAACCACCAAGCTTCAGTTTGAGTGGGAGTGTACGTTATGAGATATACAGTCCCAAAATGTGCACATCCCCATGTTTTGTCAAGTTTTTACCTTGTTTCACTTTCTGCATTAATAACTTCACAGCTGTTCCTGCAATTTACATAAAATCTGGTTCAGGTGATATACATGAAATTTGCCATGCCCCATCATGAAGCAGACATCTCATGATGTTGTAAGTTTTGTTTCACTTGCAAGTGAGAACATGGAGGTATAGTGTCTTTTAAAAATGTGCAAATCACCTTTTTTATATTATAGTGAAGTGCCAAAAAATGAATAGTTTCCTTTTTTTTTTTTACAATTTTTGCCCATCATGCTGTCGCTACAATGTTTTGTATTTTGGTCCAATATTCTCAGGATAGAAAGAGGTTTGCTCACAGAACAATACAGCACTAGTTTGGTGAAAAAATATTTATCGATTCCAATGTTATTTAATTTTTAATTTTTGGGTTCTGAGCATGCTCAGTTCAATCTGAGATTTATATGTATGTTTTGCGAAAGGGGATTTGGCTCACAATCAAGGATTTTGTCACCTAGTGAATGGGGATTTATAAAATCCTCATTCGTGAGGACAAATTCCCCTTTCGTGAACTGCCATCTTGTTTTCATTTTTCCCCACAAACAAAATGTGTTAGCTTGCCCCACAAATGTGTTCTTTTGTAAATTAAGCATTGGTTTTATTCAGGGTGATGCTCTCTACAACCCTATGACTTTGATTTGCTTTCTTTTGGTACATAAATGACCATTTTATATTTTAAAATTCCTCATTCTTCACTCTCTTCTGATCCTCATTCGCAAGGTGACAAAATCCCTTTTCACGAGTCGATCCCCTTTTGCTAGCTGACATAATCCTTGATCATGATTTCGGGACCAGATGGCCCTATCTTGTGAACAATGATTGGCTCATGAATGGGGATTTTGTCAGCTCATGAAAGGGGATTGGCTTATGCACAGAGATTTTGACAGCTCCCGAAATGGGATTGTTTTTTTGAAAACCCTTTCTGTAAGCGGTCAAATTCCCCTTTCATGAGCAGTATAAATCCACTTTCTTGAACTGATTCCCTTTCTCAAGCTGATAAAATCCTTGATTGTGATTTCAGTACCAGGTGGTCCTATCTTGCGAACAAGGATTGGCTTGTGAATGGGGATTTTGTCAGCTCATGAATGCATGGGGATCGGCTTGCAAAAGGGGATTTTGACAGCTCTTGAAAGGGAATTTTTTTTTAAATCCTCTTTTGCAAGGTGACAAAATCCCCATTAGTGAGCTGACAAAATTCCCTTTCGTGAGTCAATCCCCTTTTGCAAGCTGACAAAATCCTTGATTTTGACTTCCAGTCGAGATGGCCAAAATTTAACAAACAAGGATTTCTTGAGAACAGTGATTTTGATAGCTTGAGAATGGGGATTGACTTCACAAACAGGGATTTTGCCCCCTTTCACCTTGGTGAAACTAAGCATGTGTGGAGGTTTCAAAGTCATAATTACAACTGCAGTGGAATTTGTTTCCATAGTTACTACAGTTACCAAGATATTGGCAGATTAGTGTTACATGGGTTCCTTTTCAGCCCTATAGGACTACTGTATGGCTCTGTAGTCATGTGTAAGTGGGAGCACAGGGCCTGGAGGGCCTGTGTTCCCACAGATGCATGTCATTTTGCAAAACCGGGCAGCTAGAAGGGAGCATGTGGCCCAGAGGGCCCATGCTCCCTTCAACACATACCAGTTACCAGTTACGTTACACTTTCTCAAAAATTAAGAAATTCATTGCAAAAAAAAACCGTCATTAATGCATCAGGTAGGGTTGAAGCAACAAAAGTAGGGAAATGAGATAATAGGGGATTTGATAGCTTGCAAACTGGGTTTGTGTCAGTTCAAAAATGAGGAATACATTTTGGAGTGAACTGAGCATGCGCAGAACTCAAAAATGTAAAATGTAATTACTTTTGAATGGATAAATATTTTTTTTACCAAATCAACTCTGGATTGTTTCTTGATCCAAACTCTTTCTATGTTTCAAATGTCAGGTCAAAAGACCACAGGGTGTAGTTGCAGCACCATGGGCAAAGAACATGTCAAAACTGGTGAAGGGTGGATTTTTTTGGTGTTTTGCTGTGCAGAAACCATTTGTCCAACCTAAATTCAACTTGGTAAATCAAGAGATCTACCATACCAGACCACACATTCCTTATTTCATGCAAATCTGTTAAACAGTTGCAAAGTTATTAACACATAAAATTTGAGGTTTAACATTAAAGTACCTACTCAACCCTAACTATAGGGGTGTGACATGCCCCTATAATATATATATATATATATATATATATATTCTTTGCAAAAAAAAAACTCTGTTAATTCATCAGTTAGGGTTGTTTCCACACCAACGAAAGTGTGGAAATTCAACATTAGGGTTAGCATCCCACCTCACCACCCCCACACTCCCTAGGCAAAACCCTAACTCTGCATTCCTCCACCCCACCCCCACACACATATACACACACATGCAAGCAAGGGAAGGGCCAAGGCCCATTTGTACATAATGATATGCATCTGTAGGAACACAGGCCCTCTGGGCCCACTTACACATAACAACAGAGCCATACAGAGGTCTGAAAAGGAACCCTTGTAACACTAATTTGCCAATATTTCAGTAACTGTACAACCTAGGAAAATGTTCATCTGCAGGTGTAATCTATGACTTCAAAACTTCCTTGCATGCTTAGTCCACCTAAAGATGACCAAACTGCAGGTAGTAAAAAGTCTGTGTCTCGCATCATTTCCAAGACACGGGCACCACAAGTCACTATGGGTGCTGCAATGTTATCCTTTGGGAAAAATCTCAACTTCATGATGGCATATATTTGTAACCGGTAAACATTTTAACACCTAAATAGCATAATTCACATCTCTGGAACATCCCCTTTATACCCTGCAAATTCCAAGCCAAAAGACTAAACCATTCATTTACAATACAGTAGCAACATTTTTAAAATCCTAGTACATGAGGTGTCAAAATCCCATTTGTGAGTAATCCTTGATTGTCAGATTTTGGCTATCTGGTCTAGAAGCCACGATCAAGGATTTTGTCAGCTTGTGAAAGCGGATCAACTGGCGAATGAGGATTTCCACAGCTTGCAAATGGGGTTTATGTCAGTTCACAAATGAGGAATCTAAAAATCAGTCCCCATTCATGAGCTGACAAAATCCCCATTCACCAGTCAATCCCATTTTGCGAGGTGTCAGAATCCCTGTTCATGAGCCATTCATTGTTCACGACAGTAGCCATCTGGTCATGAAACAATTGGGGTCTGGCAGAGGTTGTCTGAACCTGCTTTTGCTGAACAGTTGGGGAAAGGATTTTAGTTGCTGTATAAGCTTTAAATTATTTATCAGTCTGTGGACTTTAGGGCAGAAGTGCTGACTTGTTTAATACAGTGTTTGTGTGGGACCTTCCTCCGGAGGAGGTTGCAGTGCTTGGAGGTGCAGTGACAGGCAGACACAGGACTAATACACTCTGATGATAGTTGGGTGTGGACACTAATCCCACCCTCCCTTCCCAGAGCACAGCTCATTTATAAGGGAACATCTGCCCTGCAATTGGAGGAAGGGGCTAGAGGTGCAGCTTATGTAGTTCTATTCAATAATACAGCCATGGGGCAGGAAAAAAGCATAGGTAGGTCTCAAATAGGAGTACAGAATCCACAATGAATTGCTCATTAGTGTGATAGGTGGATATTTTGGAGGGCCTTCAACTGCAATATATCAGGTAAAATTTCTGTTAGAGGCTGAGCTAGGATTAGTTAATTTTACTTGCTGTAGGGATAGTTAGTGTGGAGAGGCTGTATAGGTAGTGTGGACCATGGGTAGGATTGTTGGGTGCAATGGTTGTGGGGCAGCAATGCAGATGAATATACTGTGGAGGATGGGAGGGTGCCTAATATGCCACAGGCAAAGGAGGCTTGAGGAAGAAGTTCAATGGCTTGGCAGGGAGCTGGGGAGGTTGAAGGATGAAGGGAGGATTGCATTGATAGGAGGGCTGACATCTGAGAGTTTTGTGGGGGCACTACAGGGAAGGAACAGTGGGTCAAGGGAGAGGGAAGGGGCAAACTAGACAGGAAGCCAGTTGATGAAGGGTGGACTCTAGTAGGACCTAGAAAAAGAGGAACAGCAGTAGGCAGGAGGGAGGAGAAAGCACATAGTAAGGCAAAGGGGACAGGGAACATGTTTACTTTACTGGCAACACATGGGAAGAAGGATGCAGGAGGTGATTCACAAGGGATAGCTCTCACAAAGAAGAGGGAGTGAGGGGCATTACTAGTGGAGAGATTGAACATGGTTTGGCAGGGGAGAGATAATACTCAGTGAGGTGAAGAGGGAGAGGGAGGTTGGCAGTCAAACAAGAGCAGGGGGAGGGGTCTTAATTGGGAGGGACGGAGAAAACACTGGGGCACATGGTAAAAACACAGTCTTGAGTGGCTCCAAAAATGAGAACCTGGGTGGGGGGTGGTGAAAAGGAAAGAGGAGGGGGTGTACTGGTGTTGGGGAACTCCATACTCAAGGGGATCAAATGGGGCAGCAAGGGGGAGAGACACAGTCAGATATAGGTGGAGTCCATACCAGGATTAAAGGCAGACATGGCTGGACAGGCAATCCTAAAGTGTGTAAAGAGGGGTGGGAGGAAACCACACATTGTGGTACATGTGGGGACAAATGACCTAGTAGGGGAAATGGTGGAGGTAACAAGGGAGAGGATTGAGGTATGTCGGAAGGTTGTGCAAGGAGACTGTGGATTCTGTGGCCTTCTCTGAAGTGCTCCCAGTACCCTGTGCAAGCACAGCAAGAAAGGAGAGGATTAGAGAGTTGAACACATGGTTGGTAGAATGGTGTTGAACTAAGGGGTATGGGGTTGTGGGCATCTGGGGCAGTACCTGGGATAATAACAACCTGTTTGCAAGGAATAGGCTGCACCTGAGTGGGAAGTGGAAGGAGGTATTAAAGCAAGGACTGGGGAGGTATATTGCAACAAGGGTGGATTTAAACTGGATAAGGGGTGGCAAGTGGATAGCAGGTAGGTGGGCATCCAATAGAATGGAGTCACAGCCTACCCCCAGGCTAGCAGGGAAGGACTCAGGTTGGCCAAAAAAGGAGGGAGTAGAAGGAAGGAGATGGAGGCTTTCTTTCAGGGAAGGGGGCATTATGGAGGGTGGTCTCATTGAATGCAAGAAGCCTAGGAAACAAATCCGCTGAGCTACAAGCACTCTTAGAAGTGTGGAGGGTGGATACTGCAACTGTCACAGAATCATGGGCAACTGAGCACCAGGACTGGGATCTGACAGATTATACAGGAAGGGCTGTAAGGAAGGGAGGTGGGGTGGCAGTCTATGTGAGGGACAGGATCAAATGCTCAAGGGACGAGGGAGAAGAAAGGAGAACAGAGGCAATCTGGCTGCAGCTCCTAGACTCAAATGAGGTTTGGGGTGGTATACAGCTGCTGTCTCAGTCTGAGAAGCTTGACAGTGAGTTAGTGGAACAAATCAAAAAGGTATGTTGAAAAGGGAAGGTGGTCGTTGTGGGGGATTTCAACTTGCAAGGGGATGACTGGAGCATTCCGGTCACCTCCAGTACTAGGGAGCAAGTGCTACTGGATGCTATCCAGAAGGGTCTCCTGACACAGTTGGTTAATGTACCTACTAGGCTAAAGAACACTTTAGATGTGGTATTGTCAAATGGGAAGGCAGTGAGGGAAATGAAGACAGAGGACCCACTAGCCGACAGCGATCACCAAACAGTGTGGTTTAATATCATGAGGTGCAAGGAGCCAGAGAAATCAGTTACTCGGGTGGTAAACTTCAGGGGGGTGGATTTTGGGAAGATGCAGGAAGTACTGAAAGAAGAACTGGCAGGCATAAGGCAGTAGATGGACCTGGAGGAGAAATAAGATATTATTAAATGGGGGGGTTACAGAGGCAACAGAAGCCTGCACCAAGGCACAGAGTAAGAGGAGCAGAGCAAGAATACCATGCTGGTTGAACAGCAAGGTTGAGGAGGTGTTGAGGGTAAAATGAGTGTCACACCAGAGGTTTAGGAGGACGGGAAAGGAAATGAACAGGGAGGAATATGCAAGATGGTCCAGGAAGTTGACTAGAAAAATGAGAGAAGCCAAGGCCCAGAGGGAACTGAGGTTAGCATAGGAAATTATTTGGGGGGAAATTACTTTTTCAGATACATCAGGGAGAAAAGGAAGTGCAAGGAGACAATAGTAAGGATAAAAAGGGATGGTGAGTGGACAGAAAAGGAGGAGGAGCAGGCAGAAGCACTGAATGGATACTTTTGCTCAGTGTTCATGGAAGAAAGGGGGAAACACTAACAGTATGGCCTGAGAGGGTGGGGACAGGGGGAGAGGAAGTGACAGATGGAAGAATCGAGTTAAGTAGAGTCCTAGAGGGACTGAGGGCACTGAAGGTAGACAAGGCACCAGGGCCAGATGGTGGACCCCAGGGTACTGAAGGAGATGGCAGAGGTGTTGGCAGAGCCACTGGCAGATCTGTACAGTACCTCACTGGAATCAGGAGGTGTGCCACTGGACTGGAGGATGGCACATGTAGTACCATTACATAACAGTGGGCCAAGGGATGGACTGGGTAATTATCATCTGGCAAGTCTCACCTCCATAGTGTGAAAACTCATGGAAATGATACTAAAGGAAAGACTGATGTTGTACCTGGAGGACAATGGCCTCCAGGATGTGAGACAGCATTGGTTTGTTGCAGGGAAGTCTTGTCAAACCAACCCCATACAATATTATGACTGGATGAAAGGTGAGCTGGATAAGGGTCATGCAGTGTATGTTCTTTACTTGGACTTCTGCAAGGCCTTCAATTCAGTGCCTTATGGGTGGCTTGGGGAGAAGCTAACTGGTGTAGAGGTAGGGGCAAAAATGATGAACTGGATTGCAAGCTGGCTGAGTGGCAGGCTGCAATGGGTGGTGGTGAGAGGGGAGCTCTCAACTCCAAGGCTAGTGATGAGTGGGGTGCCACAGGGCTCTGTGTTGGGGCCAGTATTGTTTGGGCACTTCATATCAGACATTGCACATAGGGTGGTGAGCAAGTTAAGTCTGTTTGCTGACGACACCAAAGTTGAAGCGTTGGATGGAGAGGAGGGATGGAAGCAGCTGCAGGGGGACCTACACAAGCTAGAGGAGTTGTTAGAGAGGTGGCAGCTGGGGTTCAATACAATGAAGTGTAAGGTTATTCACTTTGGGGTGAAGAACCCAAGGAGAAAATACTGGCTGTGGGGGTTAAACTGGGGATCACTGAGGAGGAGAAGGACCTAGGACTAATGATAACAAGGACCATGAACAATACTGCCCAGTGCAGGAGAGCAACTGCAAAAGTGATGAAAATACTGGGGTGCATAGCGAGGTTTTTTTTATCTAGGCGAAGAGAGGTGATCTGGCCCCCTGCAGGTCACTGGTAAGGCTGCACTTAGAATATAGTGTGCAGTTTTGGAGGCCATACCTAAAGCATGATAGCAGGCTACTGGAAGGGGTGCAGAGGAGGGCAACAAAGATGATATGTGGAATGGAGGGGAGAGACTATGACAGCAGGCTGGGAGACCTGAATATGTACACCCTGGAGGATAGGAAGGACAGGGGGGATATTCAATCATCTGAGGGGAAAACAATAAGGATGGGGCAGATGGGGTCTTTAAGTTAAGGAGGGAAGGGTCACCAGGGGGCATGGGCTAAGAATAGAGGGGGGAAGATTTAGGAAGGAAATGAGGAGATATTATTTCACAGAGAGGGTGGTAGCAAAATGGAACACCCTACTGGAATTGGTGGTATCATGTAAATATGTGAACAGCCTCAGAGGAGCATGGGACAGGGAACAGGGGAGAGTGAGGGTGGGGAGGTGGGGGTGGCAGTGGGATGACAAAGGGGATGGGGTGGGGCAGCTGCAAACTAGGGGTGTTGGCTGCACACTCAAACAGACTTAGATAGACTGGGTGGTCTGTTTCTGCTGGCACATTCGTATGTTCGTATGTAATGACTTTGTCAGCTAGTGAAAGTGTATCGACTGACAAATGGGGATTTTGACACCACATGAACTGGGACTTTGTCAGCTCACAAAGGGGATCAAAAACCCAATCCCCTTTTGCAAGCAGACAAAATCCCTGTTCACGAGCCAATCCTCGTTCACGAGATAGGGCCATCTGGTCCCTAAGTATTTATAATAAGAATTTCTAAGTAATATAAATATGTGTATTTCTTCCATGAACACATACGAACAAGTCTGGGAATCCAAATTTGCAGACGATACGAGACTGGGCTTACCTCTAAATAACCCTCAAGAAGCCAAAACATTACAGACAGCATTGGAAGAATTGGAAAGGTGGGCACTAACCCATAAGTTGACATTCAATGCTGAAAAATGCACTGTGATGCACCTGGGGAAAGAGAATCAAAAACATAAGTAGACTTTAAATGGTATTACCCTTAAGCAAGTCACTGCTGAAAAGGACCTAGGTGTAAGGATATCTAATGACTTATCCTTTAAACTCCACTGTAACCAAGTAGTTAAAAAAGCGAGTGGTATACTGAATTTCATTAGGAGACACATCAGGAGCAGAAATAAGGAAGTGATAGTCCCCCTCTATGTTTCTCTCTTGAGACCCCACATGGAGTATTGTGCACAGCTTTGGGCCCCTGGAGGGAAAACTGAAATGAAAGCACTGGAGAGTGTTCAGAGAAGAGCTACCAAATTAATCAGCAACATAAAGAATCTGAAGTATGAACAGAGTCTAAATGAATTAGACATGTACTCATTGGAGTACTGCAGACTAAGAGGAGACATGTGCTTTATATTTAAGGCACTTTCTGACCCTACTCCATGGGAACAGCTGGGCCATGAAGTTAAGATTCAAACTATAGTACAAGCACACACCCATTACAGGTTATGGGTAGGGGTGTCGGTCTACCAAAAGACAATACTCATTCTCAGTAAGAGTACAGAAAGTCTGGAACAGTTTGCCAGTAGAGGCTGTAGCAAGCAATACTGTGGAAGAATTTAAACATAGGCTAGATGAGCACTTAAAAATAATAGTGTAAGGGGGCTAGCACTAATACGGGCAAGCATTATGGACAATAGTCATCTTTGCTTTGACAGACCTATGAATCTATGAATCTGTAAGTCATGATCAAGGATTTTGCTACCTCATGAAAGGAGATTGGCTCATGAACGGGGATTTTGTCACCTCGTGAACAAGGATCGGAAGTGAGTGATGAACGAAGATGTGCACAAAGACCCACATGTCTCACATGGGTATTGCGGGTTTGGCGAGTGAAGACAGTGAGGAAAAACCTCTTAGGCACATCTTGTGGTAAGATACAAATTTATCATCTCTGAACTAAGGAGTTGCTGCAAGATACTAGGTACAAGTAAGGTTATGGACTGTAGTTTACAAATGGCTGAAAGTATTATGACAATTGAGGGGCAAGTTTTCTATCATCATGGTCAAGACAATTCCCAAAGCATGTATTTGCAACAAATGCAGACATATAGAGACATTAGAAACTGAAGTAAACGAGCTCAATGTCAGATTAAAATTGATAGAAGATAGTGAAAAAGAAATGTCCAAAAGGCAAAAGGAGAGAGAAAGTCAAAGCACAATGGTGGAATTAGACCCAAAAGGAAGCATCACAGGTCACCGACAGCAACATTGTTGACAGCACCCACAGTGACATCCAGAAACCATCACAATTGACCATGATGCACTACAAACCAATCACCAGCAACCCAACACTGTAACCACAACAGAGGACACCGATGGTACCGACAGGTGCCCAGCCACTGCAATGATGCACCGACACTGACTGCCACTGTGACGATGGACCCGACGCCATTCCCCTCCCACCATGGAGGACCCAACAGACAGTAAAGCAACAGGTCAGGATGTGAACAGGGATCACCGGTAGGCAGGGGATTGATTGCATAAACCACAGGGGGTAAGGGTGGCCCATCCACCCAGGTCTGCAGCTGCTGTGGTCGACCTTGTAGTCACCACTGGTGCACTTGCTGCCACTGTGGGGTGTGTCAGCTGCTGTTGTGGGTTGCTGTTGTGGCAGTCGGGTGTATGCCCCCCTCGCTATGCCAGTGTTTGGACTGTGGTGTCACTCTGACACTGTGCTTCCAACCCCAAAATGTTGCCCTCACAACAAGTAACTATCGCTAGTAAAATAAACCAAAATATGTCAGCATTAACCAAAGATTACAATAGATTATTAATACCTAAAGAGTTTGACAAAAACACCTTAAACATACCATATTCTAAACACAAGAAAAGATGCAGAGAAGAAGAACATGTTGCTAGCTTAGATGAAGAATGGTATACAGTCCAGAGTAATAAAGTGGCAAAAAAGAAAGGACATATAGCAGATTCTTTTCAATTATCGACTCAAAACAGATTTGAGCCAATACAAGAAGTTTCTGAACAAATTGTCGAGTTATCTGAACAAAATAAAAGTCAGCCATTCACTTCACATGTTTATCTAATAGATGTTCAGAACACAATGGTACCAATCTCAGAGCATCAGTATCAGAGAAATGGAGTACTGGCCACTGTTAATGTTATAGAATGTAACACAAACAAAAATACTACTGCAAAACTAGTGTTGAAGGATGATAGGATAGAGATGATTACAGAAACTAAAAGCACCAAGCAAATTGTGGTGGTAGGTGACTCAATTATTAAGTATCTTGATAAACCTATCTGTAAACCACATAAAGCAAATATGACACTGATTAGTTTTAGGAGGAATAAAATATCAAATATAACAATAGTGGCTGATAACCTCCTTAAGAATAATGACAAGGGATATCCAATTATTGTTCATGCCGGGGCAAATAACATCATGTATGATTCAACAGCCAAAATAAAACAAGATTATGTGTCACTGTCAAATAAACAACTTGAACTTGGTTTCCAAGTGGCCTTTTCAGAGATACTACCTATTCCTAAATACTCTGCATATCAATCAATCAATCAAAATCTTTATTTATTTAGGCGAACATCATTGAGCAGAGCTCTTTTACAAGATGGACCTGGTAAGAACAGAGTCTGGTAACATCCATCATAAAAACATATAAATAGATGTAAATAAGTATATAAACACAAACACAGTGGTACAGTAATATGTCAAATAAGTAATAAGTAATAAGTCAAATGATAAAAGGAAGACAAGGCAAACCATAACAGAGGAGGATTCAAATACAAGGGGGCAGGTCCACCATTGAAGCATGCAACTGTATATAAACCATGTTCTCTGTATAGAAGTACCAGTTAGTTCATTTACCAGGGGCAGTCACTAGTACTAGCCATTAAAATGGCTTGGAGAACCACCAACTAATGGCAGCTGGGATACCAGGAGGGGTATGTAATATGTAAGCGAAGGATAAACATTGTGAGAAGTGAAGTCCCAAGGATAGGTCGGTAGAACTGATGCGGCGGTGGGGGCCTACAGGGAGAGGGAAAGGGGAGTTAGAACTTTTATAGTATGATTGCATGTAGATTGTGGATGAGTGCAGTACAGAGTTGTGAAAAGAAGGCTGGAGAAAGCAGGAAGATAGACCAGTATCAAAGGGAGGACAGAGGCATTAAGGTGTTACTTGAAAGCATGATGACAGATCAGGGCCAAGGAGGAGACAAGCACTAGAAGTAATTTGTTCACAGTTAAATGGCACAGGTTAGCATGATGATAATTCATGGTCAGGGGAAACAATTGCACTGATCATTTCTGAGACGTGAATATAAGAGCTTGAAAGATGATATGCCGATGGGTGACCTCAGTTTCAGTTTTTTTGCAATTTATTCCACAAGGAGGACAGTGTAAAGCTTATAGCAGCCCTGCCAAAGTGAGAGTTAACTTTGGGAACCATCAGTAGGAGAGATTTGCAACTTCTCAGGGCATAATTGCCTATTGGTTTTATAGGAAGACAGTCTGTAATGTATTGGGGCAGTTTTTTGGAGATGGCTGTCAGGGTCCATAAGGCTGCATTTTTATCATGCCTGAACTGAAGAGAACTCCACCTCACTGATTGATATAAGAAGCAGTGGTGAATGGAATAAGGCAGGCCTGAGAGGAACCTCAAAGCTCTATGATATAATGTGTCAAGTTTAGTGAGGTAGGAACTGGGACAGTGACTGTGTCAGCATAATCTATCAAGGATAGAAAGGTTGATTGTACCAGCTGTAGTTTGGCATCTCTAGTTAAGAAGCGGGCTATCCTAAAGAACAGGCCAAGTCTCTGTGATAATTTTTTGAGTAATTCTTCAACGTGCTCTATAAAGGAGAGCCTATGATCCAGCCATACTCCCAGGTATTTGAATTTAGGGACAAATTCCAACTTCTTGCCAAAAATTGTAGTAATCTGTGGCACAGGATCTGATAGGGCTGAATTTGCCATTTGGGCAGAGGGAGAAAAGAGCATTGCTTTTGTTTTCTTGGCATTAAGTAATAGTTTTTTGTTAAGGCATTAGTGTTGCAGCAGGTTGAACTCAGATTGAAGGTCATTACATGCAGATTGTAATGACGGGCAGCTTACGTAAAGAACTGTGTCATCTGCAAACAGATACATGTTGGCCTTAGTTATGCTTTCATCAGTATTGTTGATGTATATTGCAAATAAGATCCATCCTAAGATAGAACCCTGGGGAACACCTCTTAGGAGAGGTTTGAGAGTTGAGAGATCTCCTTCTGCTTTCCCCTGCTGGAAACGATCAGAGAGGTAGTTGTGGAACCACTGTAAATATAATGGGTCAGCACCTAGTGAGGTCAGGGAAGACAGTAGCAGAGAATGGTCAACAGTGTCGAAGGCCTTTCTCAGGTCCAAGAATACAGCGCAGGTGTAATTCCTGTTGTCTAGCTCTCTTTGAAAGTCATTAGTCTCTTTGGCAAGTGCTGTGATGGTGTTATGTTTAGCTCTAAACCCTGATTGGACTTGATTAAGCAGGTTATTAATTTCTAGATACTGCCTCAGCTGGTTACTTATGACTTTTTCCAGTAATTTTGACAAGAGTGGGAGAATCAAAATTGGTCTGCAATTATTTTGATCACAGGGATTTCCGGACTTGAACAGGGGTATGATGTATGCGGTTTTCTATATTGAAGGAATGGATCCTTGAGTTAATGATAGGTAAAATAAATGGGTTATGGGCACGGCTAACACATGGATGGCCACCTTCAAAAAATATGAGTTGAGGGTATCCGCACCAGCACTTTTTTTTTTACATCCAGTTTTAGCAATAGGTCTTCAACTGGTTTCAGAGTAGTAGGATGCAAGGAGGAGACTGAATCGGTGATGCTAGGATTTGCAAATTGATTATCCACCTGAGACCATATCAAATTCACAGGGGAATTGTTGAAGGCTAAGCCTGCAGTCGCAAAGTGATTATTGAAGTCATCCAGAATTTCCAGTCTGTCACTAATGGTGTTATTGTTTAAGGAGATTTCATCAGGTAGTGAGCCACCGGACATGTGACCAGACAAATCCTTGACAGTTTTCCAAACTTTTGTAGGATTTTTTGAAGGCAGAGAGAAATTCAGAATGATAGTATGCAGCTTTTGTATCTCTAACCATTCTAGTACATGAGTTTCGTGCCCTTTTGAACTTGCACCAGTCCGCAGCAGACTGGGTTTTGCATGCTTTTTTCCATAGGTTATCTCTTTTAGTCAGTGCAGATTTTAATAATGGTGTGAACCATCTACATGCATTTTTTGCTATTCACACATTAACTGTAGAGGCATATTTATTTAGGGCATCTAGGATAATTTTGCTGAATATGTCAAATGCTGATTGCATGTTTTTTGCCAAATAGAACTCTTGCCAATACAAGGAGTATTTCAGTTTGTTTATGTAGGCAGTGAGGTCAAAGTTCCATCTAGATCTCTTGGCAGCAAACTTCGGAGAAATAGTAGGTTTGTTGCTTGATCTTATGCAAACAATAAATGAGTGATCACTGATATCACTGAAGAAGGTGTCGGCAAAGGAGAAGAGATGTGGTTTATTCACTAGGATAACATCTAGCAGGGAGCTGTTATCCACGTTCTTTTTATTTACTCATGTTGGTTCGACAATGAGTTGCGATAATCCATGGGTGTCACAGAAAGCTACGAGAGGAGCGGTGGTTTTAGATAGCCAGTCTAAATTAAGATCCCCAAGAATAATTACTTCTGAGGATTGTTGTTCGATGATACTACTCAGATGAGGCAACAATTGCAGATCAGCAGAAGGAGGTCTATAAGCACCCTATGATACATAATGTTGAAGTGTGCGAGATGGTGACTTGAAGAGACAGACATTCATAAGCATTTGCAACAAATAAAGCACTCAGACAGGATGCCGTATACCTATCCTTGACATAGATGGTAATCCCTTCACCCTGGAGTGTCTGTCTGCTCTAAATAGTAAATAGTTAGGGATATTGACTTCCCTGTCAGAGGTGGCCGGTCTAAGCCAGGTTTCTGAAACCACTAGGATGTCTGGTCGAGTATGGAGGACCCAGGCCTGGATCATGAAGAGCTTTTTTAACAGACTGCATCCATTAATGTGGAGAAAACTCATGCCTTTCAGTGTAGCAAGGTCAGAGGGTGATGTGATTGCAGCTGGTGGCCCCAGATTGAGCTCCACATTTCCTGAGCACAGGAGAAGAAGGAGTAAATGTTTTCTTAGAGTGGCAATAGTAAGCTTCATACTGGTAACCCCTTTATGTCATTGTGGACCATCATCCTGGGGGGGCACGCCCCAACATTTTTTGCCCTTCCCATTAAGGGTGGCAGAGACAAGTACTCTGACTGCTATCTGTAGAGGTGACATCTCTATGATGTTGTTGGAAATCATAAGCTGAGGTGGTAATTCATTTCATGTACCAGCGTTAAAGGTAATATGAAAATAGAGTTGAAGAATTGGGGAGTTGAAAAGGCATATATCCACACAAGGACAGGAACTAGTTACAGAGCAGATCAGATTAGTATCCACAGTAATAAAGGCTTGAGGTGGCATATATTGGGCATGTGATATGAGATAGAAGAAGGACCAGAACAGGATCCACGATTTGACACACATAGTGGAATAAGGATGGCCGGGGAGCTAGAGAGGAGTGAGCTAGAAAGCTGGGGCAGGGTTTATGTGTATTTAATCAGGACTGGGGGGGTGGGTAGGTGGGCAAAAAAATTGGCAGCTAAGGCTCCCTTCCTGGAGGTAATCAGTCCCTGAGGGCAAGTTCGTATCTGCATTTCTGTGAGGGGCTGGTGGCTTCAGACCTGGACTGTGGGTGACAGTCTGGCAGGTTGGGTTCATCAGAGAACCATGGCTGTGGCTCTCAGATTACCTGGAAGGAGAAGGCAGAGGAGAATTAAATAAGAAAGTCAGGGCGTTGGGGATGCTCATGTAGTTAAAAAGAATTATACAATGGCAAGAAAAAATCCTGGACTCTGATGGGTCAGTCTTGGGCTGGACCCGTGATGTTAATCAGTACAACATCACGGGTCTAGTCTCAGCCTCACTGTGAACCTGCAGATCAGCTTGAGCAGCTTGATTGTTTCATTTGCTCTTTAAAAAACAAAAATATTTTTCCACACAAAAACATCTTCCAAATTATTTTTTTTTATTCTGTATAACAACGAGCCATTGTATAATAGCAATAATGCCCTCCAGGGTGTGTGTCACTTGGGATAACGTCATGCCTCAGTTGTTGGACGCACTCGGCCTGCGGTCTGATGCCCAACCACCTGAAGCGTGACGTTATCCCAGCATGACACACACCCTGTGAGACATTGTTGTAAATGCAGACTGGCTTAAACGGGGGGGTGTGTTGCAGACCAAGATGTTACGCAAGGTGCCTCCAAGTCTGAGTGAGCAATAACAGGGCTATTTAAAACACAATACTAGTGTAGAAAGGTGAAGGGGGGTTTCAAAGGCCTGAGCTGAGATCGCTACTGGTCTTATGAAGAACACAATACAGGCATTTACATTAAATCAGAAAACTTCAGCTATAAAATACAAACAAGACAGTTTTAACAGAAAACAATCTAGCACTATATAATCAAACATTAAAGTGCAGAGCTATGTGGAGCCAATCAGAGTGCTCCTGGGGCTGACTGCAGCAAGTGGGCCACAGCAATTGCCTAAAATAAAGGAGATCAACAATTTGCTTAGATACCGGTGCAAAAAACAAGATATCAAGTGCATTATTTATCGGGAAGAGTTTGATCAAAATACAGAAACCTATTGCTGTGATATACTCCATTTAAGTAGGAGAGGAAGTGCCAGGCTTGGTAAACAATTAGCAGACTTTATTACTCAACATTTAAACTAACTTATAGGGGGGAGAGTTCATTAAAGACTAACTCCCTAAATCATGGATTAATGACAAACTCTGACACTAGCAATCACGTATTAAATATTCAAGCTAAACAGCATGAGAGACAAACCACAAATAAAAAAGGAATGGCTTTGAAAGTATTTCTAACCAGTGATCAAAGTCTCAGAAATAAAATAGATGAGTTAACTAACATGATGACAAAGCACAACATCGATATTTGTGGTATTATCCAAACATGGTTTACTGAGGACGAATGGGGGACTACAATACCTAGTTATATATGTTTTGATAAACACATAGGCCTGGATATTCAGACTTTGCCTGGAAGTGGCATGAGCATGGGCTCAGCACAACTGAGATGCGCCAAGGCCAGGACCAGGTGATATTCAATGGTGATGCGACATGGCACAGAACCATTGAATATGGCATGGACAGCACAGAGTGCAGTGGCACCTATGCGCAGTGCCACTGCACCTGTGCAAACCACAGATTGGGAGCATGGGGATGTGCCAGCAGAAATGCAGTTGCGCTGGGCACATCGGCCACAATATTTAGCAGAGGGCATGCAAAGGAGGCCATAATATATGCAAGGTGCAAATGGAGCCATTTGCATGGCATTATGGCCCCATTTACATGCCATGTGTAGGGCAGTCCAGTGAATTGTGCCTGGCACCCTGCACAGAATGATGTGTGCACTGTGGGGGTCCTGGGGCATCCCCCACCCTGTAGCTGTGATCATGGTAAATAACTGTAAAATAATTCCCTGGTAGTCTAGTGGTACCCCCCTCCCTCCCATGTCCCCAATCACTGTTCCATCCCATGAATAAAATCCAAGGTGATCCAGTGGCACCCCACACCCAGCTACACAGGACCCCTTGCCCACCTCACTTCCCATCATCAGTGGGAGGCAAACCAGCCGATACCCAGATGACCGATCGCTAAAATGACAGGTACAGTATGGGCTATGCAGACCATTGATTCAGTGTGGACCAATGCCCTTGCAGGGCATACTGTACTAGATAGTCTCAAATATGTGAATCAAGTCATTCACATATTTGGGACTGTCTAGTACAGTATGCCCTGCAAGCCCATTGATCCACACTGTTGAGCAATGGGCTTACAGCCCATATTGTACCTGTCATTTGACGGGCTGCCGATCGGTATGCGGGTGGGTTGTAGCCTCCCCCTGATGACAGGGGTAGCAGTGGGCAAAGGGTCCTGTGGGTGGGTGGTGGGTTTGGAGTGCCACTGAATCCCAGAGCTTTTATGGGACAGAATGGCAATCGGGTA
The DNA here is from genome assembly GCA_016271365.2 of Neoceratodus forsteri. Taxonomy (NCBI): domain Eukaryota; kingdom Metazoa; phylum Chordata; order Ceratodontiformes; family Ceratodontidae; genus Neoceratodus; species Neoceratodus forsteri. Next base: position 164,786,137 of record CM028138.1, read on the forward strand.
ACGGGAGGGAGGGGGCACCACTAGACTACCAGGTAATTTTATACATTGATTTACCATGATCATGGAAATGGGAAGGGGGGGTACCACTAGACTACCAGGGAATTCGTATACAGCAATTTACCATGGTTGGGGAAACAGGAGGGAGGGGTACCACTAGACTACCAGAGAAGTCTTATACAATGATTTACTGCAATCAGGGAAACAGTAAGGAGGGGTGTACCACTAGACTACCTGGGTGTTATGGGTGCTTGTGGATGGTGTTCTGGGTGGGTGGGTGAGTGGCCACCCAGAGCTGACAGCTGTTGTGTTGTGCTCTGCAATACAGCAGCCTGCCTGTGGGTGGCCAGGCATTGTTCCTCATATTCACGGGCTCATCTTTGAGCCCCCCTGTGTGGAGCAATGCAGGGTTGTGTCAGCATATGCGTTGCACATCTCAGGCTGAATATCAAGATGTGCCACATATGCATGGGCATGACCCCTGCATCTGGGCCTAATACATTTACATTGTGACCCAGGATTTGCGCTGCACCTGGCAGACATTTTAATATCCCTTTTGGGCACAGTGAGGGGTTGCACCAGCTTAACTCTGTTGCACCATGCGCAACCCCTTTGAATATCTAGGTGAGAATATCTAAGAGAGGTGGCGGAGTTGTGCTTTATAGTAAAGAAAGTTTAAAACCTTATGAAATTCATCTGGCAGGAAATCAGACAAAGGATAATGAACTCGTATGGACTAGGGAACCCATTTTTTCATCAAATCTGACCATTGACTTAGTAAATAGATCCCCTAATCTAAAAGTGGAAGAAACTACCGATTTTCTAAATGAAATTGATGGTATGAATCTGTCATCTGAGATCGGGGTGTGCATTGGGGTTGTCGGCCTTAACTCTCACTCCATCACATGTGTAAACAAGCTGAGGTATAGGAGAATGGGGTGAGAGTTAGGACTGACACCCCAATGCACACCCTGATGCTGATTGGGGGGTGGTCTGGGGGGGTGCAAGGGGGGCTTACAACCCTAACACCGAATTTCCTCACTTTTGTCACTGTGGAACAACCCTAACTGTTGCATTAAACAGAATATTTTGCCATGAATTTACCTTATTTTTGAGAATGAGGACTATTATTTCTGGGATAGGATGGCTCACTGAGCCACTTTCATTGTTCGTCGACACGCATTTGAAACCACTTGTACAATTGGTGCCTTCATACCTCAGAGACACAGCTGATTTACTTAATGTAGTTAATGATATTGAAATGAGTAGCAACTCTAGTTTTGCCACCCTAGATGTACAATCATTATATACATGCATTCCACATGAAGAGGGACTTGAGGCACTAAGATATTTTTTGAATCCGAGAGAGAATGTTGCTAACCCCCTACAGAGTTATTAAAAGATCTGTTAAGATTTGTTTTGAAGTTCAATATGTTCATTTTCAGAAAAAAATATTATTTGCAGATTAGAGGAACTGCTATGGGTGCAACTTTTGCACCGAGCTATGCTAATTTATTCTTGGCTAGATGGGAACTTAGTGTGGTTAGGAGCGCCTCCACTAATCCTTTTTCATTCCGAGTTGGATTTGTGGAGGTGCTTTATTGACGATATTATTATAATATGGAAAGGAGATGAGAATCAACTTATTCAATTTGTAAATTTTCTAACCAAAAGTAACCCTGCACTAAAATTCTCACTTACTATGAGGGAACATAAAATCTATTTTTTGGGTGTAAAGCTGTATACAGGCCAGGGGGGAAACATTTTGTCTGATTTATTCTTCAAAGATACCGATCGAAACACCTTGTTGCATGCATCTAGTTTCCACCCAAAACATATCATTCGAGCTATTCCAAAGGGACAGCTAATATCATTAAACAAAATTGTACTGTCAGGAAACTTACAAAAAAAGGGAGAATGAATGAATGGATATGTTTAAACAAAGGGGGTTACTCTAAAAACATCCTGCAGGAAGCAATGCAGTCAGTAAATGAAATGGACAGACAGTCTTTATTAGTACCCAAAATAAAATAAAAACAGCAAATAGAGTTTGAAAACATCAGATTCACTATGACATACACGATGGGGGTACATAAGTTACTGGAGACTATATTGAAGCATTGGTCCATTCTCTCTACAGACCAGAAACTTACACGTATATGCCACAAAAAAACACAGTTTGTTTATAGGAGAACAGACAACATAGGAAATAGGGTATTTTTGACATTATTTACCCCAGAACACAGAAAGTTCAGTGGACAGTTCCCATCATGAATAAGAAATGTGGACATTGCATGTATTGTAATCATTTGATACAAGGGAGTTCAATATCTCATCCAAGAGGGAAAGCAGACATTTACTGTAATGCATTTGTTAATTGTAATACGGAAGGGGTAGTGTATATTTTATTGTGCCAATGTAAAGCTTTTTACATAGGCAGAACAATTCATCAATTTAAAACATGGATAGGAGAACATGTTAGAGCATGGAAATAAAATAATGTGAAGTATGCCATTGGGAGACATGTACAAGGGAAAAATAAAAATGAACACAAGATTGGCTTCTTTGGAATTCAGAAAGTTCATAAAAATTCCAGAGGAGGCAATTGAGAAGCCACAGTGAGTAAAACTGAAACAAAGTGGATATTCAAAACATGGGCACATTATCCACCAGGGCTCAAATATTTGGTGGAGCTTGTACATCATTTATAAAATATGTATGGGTAAACAAATAATATAAAAATGAGAGTGAATATGAAAATGGTAATCATGGTGTAAGCAACAATAATAACATGTAAATTATATGTGACAAGTCAATATATGTTACCCTGTGGTGTATTTCATTTTTTTGTTGTAATGATCATTCATGGGATATGTTCTTATGAAGTCCACTTCTCTTTCTTTATCAGTACTGAGTACAATGTGGAACGTCTGTGCCGATTTTGGGATGACCAAATAATTGAATAAGAGATGAGAAGGCAACAAGAGCTCACACAAAAGAATGGACAATGATTAAATACAAAACAAGGAGAGACTGTTAAAAAATAAATATGTGTATAGAACATCTGATATTTTAGTTTGTTTTTTATAAAAGTTTAGATTCTGTCTATTTTTAGATGATCGTCATTAAATTGATGCAATATACTCAATATTTAAATTATTCTAAAAAAAGGGTGTATGATTGAATGTTATTTAGATCTTTTGTATGATAACTGTTGTGGTATTGTGATACACATGTAATGTTCCTACATTTAGTTTAGTTGTATCAAAGATTATGTTCAGTTAGCATGTAGGTAGTTGCCTATTTATTATTGTAATTATCAAGTATATGGCTGATCCTTATAAAAGTATTAATCTTGACATTCAAGAGACATTTGGAATAAGTCAAAACAAGTCAAAATATACAATAGCCCAGATATTCAAAAGGGTTGCACCATGCGCAACAGGGATGTGCCAGCGCAAGTCCGAAAATACGCCATTTTGTGATATTCAGCAGGAGTCAGATGCGTCCCCCAAGTCACAATGCTCAAGAGCGCAATGGTAATGAATGCATGCACAACTGAAGGGGGAGGAACCATGCATAAATGGTGCAGTGTGATATTCAACAACATGTGCCATGCACAATAGGGGAGCAAATGGAAGTTGCGCAATAGCGAAAATGACCCAAAATAAAAAGGAACAAGAGAGAGGCGCAAGAACACTACAGGGAAGCCACATGTAGGTGAACTGCAGGCAGCCACACAGGCACACAGAAATTGTGAGAAGGACAGGGCAGGAGCAGAACAGAGCACCTGGAACCATCAGGAACAGGGAAGGTGTGGGGAGCCTGTGCCAAAGCGCAGGACAAAATTTGGAAGTGCCACACAGCACTGAGGGGACAGACAGTGGGCAGTACGGCCACTACAGGAGGTGTTCCCGGTGCAGGGGGAGTAGCAGTAAGGACAGCGGGGGGGACAGTAAAACAGCTGCCGGGGGGGTAACACAAGCTAGAAACATGGCCAGTGCCACCATCCAGATGGAGGAGGTGATGAGGGGGGTGAGAAGGCAGGCAGCAGGGGGGCACGGCCATGGAAGGGCCGTTGGCAGTATGCCCCCAACAGGTAGTACCAAGTCTGCACCAGCTTTGAGCTGTACACTGATACTGAGATCGTGGGCCAGTACTGCCTGAACCAGGTGATCCTGAGGTGGCTCTGTGAGCTGTGCAGTGATGTGATGCAGGCACCCACACAATGGAGCCATGCTCTGTCAGTGGAGACCAAAGTGACAGCTGTCATGTGCCTGCTCACCATTGGTACCTTCCAGAGACCAACAGGGGACACAACAGGCATAATCCAGTTGGCCACGTCATGCCTTCTTACCCAATTCTTTAGCGCACTGTTGCCACATGCTGCAGAGTACATCCATTTCCCCAGCACACTGATGGAGTGCACAGCAAGCATTCAGGAGTTCCACAGGGTAGCACATATGCCTGGAGTTCTCAGGGCAATAGACTGCACCCATGTGGCCATCTGCATGCCACTTGGCCACGAAGGGGTATGCAAGCATCAACTGCCAGGTGGTGTGCGATGCCAGGGGGTGCATAATCAATGTCTGTGCCACGCACCCTGGGGGAGCACATGATGCCTTCATGTGGCACCAGTGTTCACTGTGCCACAGGTTTGAGAGTGGGGACATCCCTCACTTGCCACCTAGTGGGTGAGTATGCAAATCACACAGAAAGACATGGAGCTTGGGAGGGGCATAGTTAGAGGTGACATGGTTACTGGCCTAGATGGCCCATGGCAGGGCGACGCTGATCACCAAACTAATGTCCACCTTCTACACACAGGTGGCAGTGGATATCCACTCCGTCCCTGGCTGCTCACACCATACCAGCGGCCCACGACCCCATCACAGCAACGCTACAATGAAGCACTTGCCCCCACACGCAATGTCATCGAGCGGGTGTTCGGAATGCTGAAGGCATGTTTCCATTGCCTGGACATGTCTGGTGGTGCCCTACAGTACAGCCCCCTCAAAGGCCTGCAGTCTATTCCTGGCCTGTTGCATCCTGCACAACATGGCCAACAACTGTGGGATAGCTGTACAGGTCGAAGAGGGGGACAGCAATGGGGATGATGAGGACGCTGGTGAAGATGGTGATGAGCAGCCCCCCCCTTGGTTGAAGGGACCCCTGACTGATCCGGATGGCACAGCTGCACCGGGACACCATCACAGAGGAGCACTTCAACCAACCCAGGTAAGTCATGGGGCCATGTGCAACCACCAGTGGCAAGGGCACAACCCACATACATCCATGGAAAAACCCCAGGGGTGCATGTCATTAAGGGAATTGGCTGAGCATGGAACCACACACGCCATCAGGGATGGGTTCTCTGACTGGGTAACTAGGCAACTGGACAGGGGCCATGCAATGGATGTCCTGCATCTGGACATCAGTAAGGCATTCGACTCAGTGCCACATGGAAGGCTGGGAAGGAAGTTAGTAGGCACTGGGACGGGTGCAAAGCTGGTGAGATGGGTAGGAAACTGGCTGCAGGGAAGGCAACAGAGGGTGGTGGTGGGTGGGGATCTCTCACACCCAAGGGCAGTGACGAGCGGTGTTTCACAGGGTTCAGTGTTGGGACCAGTGTTGTTTGGGATATTCATTGCAGACATATCATGGGACATCAAGAGCAAGATCAGTCTGTTTGCTGATGATACCAAGGTAGGCTTGGTGGTGGATGACCTAGGGGGATGGCAGGGGTTGCAGGATGATCTGGCAAAGCTTGAAACCTGGTCAGACACCTGCAACCGGCTTTAATGCCAAAAAGTGCAAGGTGCTGCATTTTGGGATGAAGAACCCAAGGAGGAGTTACCAGCTAGGGGGAGTGCAGCTAGGCCAGACAGAGGAGGAGAAGGATCTGGGTGTGCTCATTACAGGGTCAATGAACAACTTGGCACAATGTAGGAAGGCAGCTGCAAAGGCCAACAAAATGCTGGGTTGTATTGCAAGGGGTATATCCTCGAGGAGGGAGAAGGTGATTCTGCCACTGTATAGGTCATTAGTTAGACCACACCTGGAGTACTGCGTGCAGTACTGGCATCGGTATCTGAAGAGGGACATTAAGTTACTGGAGGGGGTGCAGCGCAGAGTGACAAAGAAGATCAAGGGGCTGGGGGATACATAGATACATAGACAGTGTCGGCAGATAAGGGCCTATGGCCCACCCAGTCTGCCCATTTGAGCTTGTAAGTTCAGTTTGTTTTCCTAGAAGTCTGTTGCCCCTTACCCCTGACCTCCAGAATTCCTTTATGTCTATCCCATGCATTCTTAAATCCCGTGATTGTTTCAGCCCCGCCACTTCCTCTGGCAGGGTGTTCCACTTGTCCACCACCCATTCTGTGAAGAAATTCTTTCCATGTTTCCTCTGAATCGTCCTCCTCCAACTTCACTCCATGCCTCTAGTCCTGGAACATCTTTTCACTTAAAAATAGTGTTTTCCTGCACCCTGTTCCTCCCTGTAAGATACTTGTATGTCTCTCATCATATCCCTCTCCTCCTCTCCTCCAGGGAGTACATGTTCAGTTCCTTCAACCTGTCTTCATAGGACTTGTGATGCAATCCATGCACCATCTTTGTTGCCCTCCTCTGAACCTTCTCTACCCTGTCTATGTCCTTACGTAGGTATGGTCTCCAGAACTGTACACTCTACTCCAGGTGGGGCCTCACTAGTGTCTTGTATAGCGGAATTATGACCTCCCTTTTCCTGCTGGTGATGCCCCTGCCTATACATCCCAGCATCCTATTTGCTTTACCTGCTGCCTTGTCACACTGTTTCCCTACCTTGAGGTCTTGGGGACTTATCATATGAGAGGAGGTTGAAGGAGTTGAACATGTACTCACTGGAGGGGGGGAGAGACGGGGTGACACGATTGAAACCTTTAAATACATGAAAGGAATAAACAAGATGGGTACAGAGGGGCTGTTTAAAGTAAGGGAGGGGAGGGCCACCAGAGGCCATGATATGAGGCTGGAGCAAGGAAGGTTCAGGAGGGAGATGAGGAGACAGTTTTTTACAGAGAGGTTGGTGGCTGGGTGGAATGCGTTACCTGCTGAAGTGGTATACAGTAGAACAGTGGACTGCTTCAAACAAGGATGGGACAGGACAAGGGGGAGGGTTAATGAAGGGGAAGGGTGGAAGGAAGGGGCAGCTGCAGAATAAGGGGTGCTAGCTGCACATTTGAGCAGACTTGATAGACCTCTAGGCCTTTATCTGCTGGCAAATTTCGTATGTTCGGATGTTCGTAACATGGCACGTGGTCTCTCAAACACACACACACACACACTCTCTCACACTCTCACACACACACACACACACACACACACACACACACCCCACAAGACATGCACAAAGGGTAGGAGGCATGCCGACCCCAACCGCCACCCCTAGCCACAAACACGTCCACAGACCACCACGCCCAGTGCCTGTCATTGTGTGTGTGTGGCAGACACTGGGCACCATTGCACAGTGGTGGACAGTGCAACGCAGGCATAATCATGCACATGCCACAGTGGACAGCAGCTGGGAGGGTGTGCAGATGGAATGTGTGTGTGTGTGTGTGTGTGTGTGCAGGGCTGGGTACCCCACCCATGCATTGCACATTGAACAACACAATGCACACAGGACAGCATCAGACAGTAGCTGTGGTGGGAGACAGGTCTGTCATGTGCCACAGTGCCACGGCCACCACGGATGCATGGGCGGCCCTGCCAAAACCTGCCAGTAGTGACAGGCTGACCAATGGCCTCATGGGGAGGCACTGATGGTCCCCCAGGAGTTCTACTGCGTGAACGCGACCGTGCTCATGCAGAGGTTTGCAGCACACCGAACATGCCTGCACCAAGCATGCTCAGTATGCCCACAGCTGAACCCAGTGTCGACAAGGAGGGTGTCGCACGACGCTGGGTGGACATTGCACTGTGCAGTGTCTGCAACGCATGGGCAAATAACTGTGTGCCTACTGTGGCCATGGCAGCTGTGATTGTCTGTGTCAGCCTGTCAAAGGCAGCGGTCACATCCTCCGGCATCTGTTCCATCCCTGCCAGGAGCAGACTGGTGTCCCTGCTGCACCACTCCTCTGCCTGGTGCAGGGCTGCACTGAGTGCATTCACCGCTGTCACAAGCCGCAACTGCTGATCGACTGATTCTTGGAGTATGCGGGTGTGCTCTTCTTAGAGGTCATCTGCCTGATCGGCATGCTGTCCCTCACGGTGTTCATGGCCCTGATGGGCAGCACCCCTTGAGGGTGGGCTCTGCACACCAGGGCCAGGCCTGGGCATGTTCACAGGTGGTGCACTGACGCTGCCCCTTGACACTGTACCTGCATGGCCATTGGCCGACTGCTGACTCTGCCCCTCTGGCTGCTGCTCTCCAGGGCTCAACAGTGCCACTGCAGTGGCTGCAACAGCCCCACTGTCCTGGACACACACCAGTGCTGCCCCACTGGTGCAGACAGGCACAGGCTGGGACTGTGATGTCATGCAGGCATCCATGGCGGCACCACCCACGGCCATGCCTGGGCTGTTACCTGCTTTGTGGCCATCCTGAGGCCCACACGTATCATTGTCCATGAAGTCAGCTCCATCATCATCAGTGATGGATCTGGCACCAACCTGAGTCTCAGCATGATGGCATCAATGGAGGCTTGCACGCTGGGACACGGGCTGGGCCTCCTCCACATCTGCTCCTCCAACATCAGTCCAGACAGCCAGGTGGGCCCACTGTCGCCCTCTCCCTCAGACACCTGTGGAGGTGGACGGACCCTCCTCTATGTCCATGGTATCACCCTCAGTGGACAAGCCCACCACCGCTGACCCATGTAGATACCCAGGAGCTGTAAGGGAACACAGTAGCATTAATGTATCTGTCCTACCCTGTCTCCCCCCATTGACAGATCAGGACCTACCATGCAGTGACGGGCTACCACCCATCTGGAATCCACCACCTGGAACACCCTCAATGGCACAACACTGCATGCTGCCAGCAAGCAGCTCTTCTTGTGGGGTCAGGCGTTGCACTGCCGGCTGTCTCCCATTGGTTGCAGCCCGTGCTGCTCTAATGGCAGCCACCTTGTCCTTAATCCTCTGCCTATCTGTGCCCATCTTCTTTTTGCACTCCTGCACGGACCGCTGGTGGCTGCCATGCAGGTTGACGGCATGCGCCACCTCTTCCCATGCAGCAGCATGGGCCTGTGGTGTTCCCCGCTGTCCGCTGAGCAGCGACTCCTGGTCAAGGTAGGCCTCAAACAGGGCATCTGTTTCTGCCTTGGTGAAGTTAGGCCTTCTCTTCCTCTCATGTCTCTGTTCCTCTTCCTCCACCTCACGATCACTAATTCTTTATCCTGTGAGAATGACTGGCATTATCTGTGACTGTGCAGTCCCATGCATGTCCCACACACCACAGTCCACACTCCCAAACAGCACTGAACTCACCACAATAGACTGCAATAACAGACTATGGCCACTGCAGCCCAATGTCACATTTTTATAGTGCAATGCATGCAAATGAGGTGAGGTGCAATTTTAAGTGGATGCTAATGCGATATCTGCACCATTGAGTGGCTGATTAGCTGATTTGCATATGCCAGTTGAATATCCCGCTGTTGCACTTTGCGCAATTGTGTTGAACGTGCTCAGGCAAGGGTGCATTTCTGTGACATGTGCAGTGGACACCGAATGGCACTTGCCCGGGATGCTGACGCTGACACCTGCCACGCTGCTGACATGCTGTGCATGGGAGGCAATGCAAGGCATGGCCACCATTGTGCCAGTGGCGCTACTGTGCTGTTCACATGTATGGCGCTCTGGCACTGGGGCACCGTAGGTGCACTGGGGCCACAGCCCAGTAGGCCACTACAGAAAGTTGCGCACAGGCACCCTACTGTGCTACATGTGGTGAGTACCAATCGCGCTGTGGTGGTTCATGTGCAAGAGATCCCTGACCCTGTGCTGACCTTTGCTCCTAGGCACCATGCATCCACATGGGTGCACCTCTATCATGCTGTTTGGCGGCATCACGATGGGGAATGACTGCACAGTACTGCGTGAAAGTGCACTACAGAGTGCCATTTTGACACCAAAACAGTACAGGATGGCATGGAGATGGGTGGCCATCTGGAGCCAACTGGAACTGACCAATCTAGTCCAGTTAGTAGAGCCCCATGTTGCTGCCCTATTTGGGGAGGCACCCCTGGACAGGGCCAGGAGTGCGCTGTGGGAGGAGGTGGCGGTAGTCCTGGAGGAGGCCACAGGCATGGAGAGGACCACAGAGCAGTGCAGGCACTGCTATGGTGACCTGCAGTGCCGGGACCCAGAAAGGCTTGCCCGCCTGTGGGCACATGCCAGGAGGGGCACAGTGCCATGGTCAGGTAGGTGCCCCATCCATACACTGTTAACGTCCATATGGATATCACGGTGGCATGTGTCCAGCACATGGGGGGTTCATCCAGTGTTGGCCGTGGTGGTGGTATCGGGGTGGGGGGAGGATGGGTATGGCTGTGTGGGATTGCACAAACATGGGGGCAGGGGAACTTTGCTACCAGATTGTACTCATGTTCCTCTCTCTATGTTTGCACCCTAGGCCCAGAGGAGCATTGGCGTGTGAGGGAGGGGAGGCTGCACCATGATGAACAGCAGGCCAAGAGGGTGGCCGGACAAGACAGGCACAGGGACCAGCCTGATGATGGTGAGTGCCTTACATCCTTGATTACTATTGCATGCTGTGTAACAGGGTGGGCAGCGGGGCATGGCTACCATCCATTGACACCACTGCCATGCACACAACTTGGTACAGTCAGCACTGTCCAGTGGCACTACATGTCTGGGAGTGCATCAATGGTGGTCCATGCATGCACCGGGTACATGGCTGTGCCACTACCTTCGCACTGCATAGCTATGTCACTGAACAGCCACGATGGTGCTGTGCAGGACTTGGCCGGTGGGTGTGTGCAGCGGTCTGCATGGCTGTGTGCACCTGGGTGGGCAGGTCTTCTGGATGCGATCACTGTGGGTGGTCACAAACCATCACAGGGGCATGTCCCACAGCCGTATGCCATGCAGAGTGGGTGGGCTGCATGGGGCTGTGCATTCACACCTATTGATTCTGCTCCCTTGTCCTAGGTGGACAGCAGCTACAGGTGATCAGGGAGGCACTGCGGGAGATCTTACATGTTGCCAGGGCATCACTGGAAATCCTGGAGAGGATAGACAGGCTGGGTGTCAGATGGCGTCATGGTGGGAGGAGCAGCCGGAGTGGGGAGCAGGGCTTCCACTGAGATTACCGATGCTCCTGATTTCCCCTACCCCCTGGACCCACCCTCACACCCCTCCTTCCAGCTACTGTTTGTTCACCCCTGCCCCTTCCCCACCCTCACCTTGTTTGTGGCCCTCCCCCAAACTTTTGTAAATAGTTGTATATAGTTTTGTTTGCTGTTTTTAAATACATTTGCTTTGATATGCCTACTGTGGTGGTCTCTAATTTGCAGCTGGCTATAGGTGCTCAGCTGCAGTAGTGTGTATGGTGTCAGGGGTGGTGCAGTCATGTGCATGTGCATGTGTCCATGGGGAAGTGAGTATGGCGTGGGAGTAGCTATCAGTCACTCTCTGTGGTGTGTGCATTGTTCCCTGTGCACTGTATGGCTGTGTGTAGTGGTCCATGGTGCATGCTCTGTGTCCATGGCACACCTATCAGACCATCCATGGCCTGTGCAGCTGACACCCTTGCATGTCTGTGACCTGCACGGTCCACTGGCATGTCAGTGGTGGCTGTCCATGCTGGACAGCCACTGTACCCAGCACAATGCCGGGTTGCCTCCTGTCACTGGTGTGGTGCACGCCTGCCTCGGGTGACACTGTGGCCTCCGCTGTTGTTGTCCCACCTATATGCTGTCACTTGTGTGTGTCACAGGGAATGTGCACCACTGTCTGTCACTTGTGCTCCGGGCGTATGCTGGTGGTGTACAGCTCCATGGTGCCTGCACAGGGTGGCTGGCACTCCTGTGCCATGGAGGGGTGCTGGCCATGTGTACTCGGTTTCTGTGGCCACACGCTGGGGGCTTGGTTACCCCACTACTGTGTCCCTGTGTTGGTGTGCCCTTGGGTATGGGAGGGGGGTTTGTCCATGCACTTTGTTGCATCCAGTGTGGTGCATGCTTCTATGCACCACTGTGGGTGTCTGCACTGGCTGTTGTGGCCAGTGGTGGGATGGGGTGTGTCCTTGGGAGGGTGTGCAAGGTTCTGTACCAAAGGTGGTGGGGTCCGTGGCATGCCCTGTCACGTATGGGGTACCTCTTGTGCCAACGCATGGTCGGTCTCTCAGCTGTACCTCAGGGGGACGTGCATGGTGGCACTGTGTATGCAGTCATTGCATCGCTGTGTGCTGCCACCTGCTGATGGGTGCTCATGGTGGGGCTGCCTTGCATGGTTTTGTGGTGCACAGGGTTGCATTTTCACAGTGGGTGTGGTGGCATGCATGGGGTGTCCTGCACTGGTGGATACTGCTCCTGGGCAGGATGTCTGGGGACCACAGTGCAGGGTGTGCTCTGAATTGGTAGGATGGTGTGGCATGGGGTGGTTGGCCCTCCTTGTGTGCTAGTCACAGCTTGCCAGGGGGTGTGCTGGGGCACCATGCCCCAGCTGTGGGTTTGTTGCTGGTTTCCAATGGCCGGTGGTTATTCCGGCTCTCCACTGGTTGTGCAGTGCATGGGGTGTGGGGGATGATGTCTGTTCTGCTGTGTGCTCCTCTGCCCATCTGTGGCATGGGTGATGGGCCCCTGCATCCTGTCCCTGTGCATCCCTGGTTGTGCTGTTGCACTGCTGCCCTGCACCACTGAGCATCCCTGGTTGCACTATGATGCATCTGGACTGCTCCACTGAACATCCCTGGTTGTGCTATGGTGCATCTTGACTGCACAACTGCACATCCCTGGTTGCGCTATGGTGCAGGTGGTGTGATATTCAGTCATGTGCTGCAGGTGCATCTTGACCTGCACAGTTTTTGAATATCGTGCTTCTGGCGCATGGGCACTGTGGACTTGCGCTTACTCCTGCTGTTGTGCACTTTTTGGGCGCATTTTGAATATCTGGGCCAATGTGTTTAAATACTGTTTTAAACTTCTATTTGACATTAAGCAATGGGTTTGATGGAACGATGTAATTTTATGGTAATATATATTGTATTACAGATTTGCATGAATTTTGGTGTTTTCTATGTCAATTGTTTAATTGTTTTATTGATTGTGTTATTAATATGGAGTGGATATGTGACTCCTTAACCTCTGAAGAAGCTCCGCCCAGATGTAGCGAAACGCAAGGCTTTTTAGCCCTTTTGAGCTTTGCTGTTGCCTTTGGGAACTGCTGTCTCTTCATGCTCTGTCTCTCTGTGATCACTATTTAGCTGCTTTTTGGATTGCTGCTGTATAGTCTTGCCTTTTTTGAAAATGTTTTGTGCTTTCTATGATGTTTACATTCAATATATGTTGTTTACAAGTCAGAATAAAAGCTATTTCTGTTTGACTTGTCTTTCAGCATCCCTTTTCTTTAGTAATTGGAGCTGTATAACTGTTTTGACTGGGTGCTCCATTGCAATGTGATTTTATGTTAAGTTGGTGTTGTGAGCACCAGTCTATTTGGACAATAACCTGGAGCACATTTTTTCCTGTTCACTTGGACTATAAATAATGAATAGAATGCAGTGGTGGGAAGGGCCTCACACTCCCATCATGTGATGTCTTGTAACATAGTAACAGTAACTGCAATGCAAATGCAAGCGCTAACGGTTACACACATGGTGATGCAAATGTAAATGGTAACGCAAACATTAATAGAAACACAAGTGCAAAGTGAAGCCAAAGTGAACAGTGATGCAAACAGAGATGCAAGCACGTACGGAAACGCAACTGGTAACGTGCACGATCAATGCACCACTATTGTAAACACAAATGTTAACTGTTACAGCAACAATAGTGCCAAAGGGAACAGAAATGGAAAGGCAAATGCAAGCACATACAGAAACACAAAGCGTAACACGCATGGTCATGGTACCACAATTGCAAACATAAATGGTAACGGTAACAGCAAAAATGATGCCAAAGGAAACAGAGACGAAAAGGAAAATGCAAGTGCATACGGAAATGCAAACCATAACACACATGGTAATGGTACTGCAATTGGAAACACAAGTGGTAATGGTAACAGGTAAAATAACGCCAAAGGAAACTGAAACGGAAACGCGAACGCAAGCGCATACAGAAATGCAAATCAGTCATGGTACCACAATTGTAAATGCATATGGTAATGGTAACAGCAAAAATAAAGCCAAAGGAAGCAGAAACGCAAATGCAAGCATGTACAGAAATGCAAACCGTAACGTGCATGGGCATGATAAAGCAATTAGAAACGCAAATGACTAACAGTAAGAGCAATGATGACGCAAAACGAAAGAGAAATGCAAACAGAAGGGTGGCCACAAATGCAAATGGTAATGCTCACGGTGACGCAAACTGAAGTGCAAACAGAAACAGTAGTTGAGACACAAATGCTAACAGTATCACCGGTGCAAAAGAAAATGCAAACAGTAACGCACACAGTGGCATACACGGGAACGCTAATGCAAACGGGTACAGAAAAGTAAGCGGAAATGCTAAGTGTAACAGTAACTGGAGCGCACACCCTGGTTTTCCCCTACAACTGCATAGAGAAACACACAGACCACAAAGAATATATGCATAATAATAGGCCTTGGAGTAGAAAATGAGGTGTTGCAATACTAAATTGCTTATATCTCAGGAACCATACAATGTAGAGAAAAAATTAAAATTTCATATGACTCATGAGGGGCTAAGCATTTCTCCGATGAAAAATCCGCATCTCACACCATTTCTGAGATAGGGCCCGAAAGGCATGGTGGACACCGCAGTGTTAGTCTATGGGAAACAATTTCAACTTTGGAATACCGTAACTTTGCATCCCTGCAATATTTTATCACCAAACCATGAAAAGGCACATCTGTGAGATGTTGGCTGCCTTCCCTCCAAATTTTAGCCCAACGGACCAAACCTTTCTTTTGCAGCAGGGTGGTGAACAGTCCCTGTCATTTTGGCCATAGTGTTGAAAAGTAGTCTCTTGATTTGTGACACTTTTCGCAAATACGTGCGACAGTGTCGCAAATGTGACACTACTTTGTGACACTACTTTTCCCAAACATTTGAAAATCATATTTCTGGGGTGTTTATCACCAAATTACATGGTTAGCATCCGCAGGGCTTGCTTGGTAAACACAAAAAGAATGATGTCCCTAGATGGTTCCAATTTTAAATGCCAAGCATTTCTGTGATCAGTAACTGAAAACAAAATGGTGGATTTGCGACACTACTAGGGTCATTTACAACACTAAAAAGTGCATTTGCGACATTGTCGAACTTTTTGTTAACTTTTCCCATTGACTATAATGGGAAACTTGTTTTTTGAATAACTTTTGAACCATTCAATATTTTTTCATGAAATCTTCAAAAGGCACATCGGGGACCCTGGCCACACATTCCCGGAAGTGTTTGGACCAGTTGTGCAAACTATGCGACCTCTAGGCACAAGCAAAGAATGCACAAAAAAAGTAAATCTGCCCCAGAATGTTGCTTAATAACTCCACAGTTGTATATCTGACCAGTACGAAAGTTGGCAGACCCCAAGATCCATGGTTGCGCCCTGTGCATGCCAAGTTTCAGGCAAATCCATTGAACAGTGGCAAAGTTATTAAGGTCCAAAGTTTCACCATTTAACCTTAAATGGGGTACTCTACCATAATATATATATATATATATATCTATACAGATATATATATCTATATTGATACATATATATATATCTATATCTATATGTCTCTCTCTCTCTCTTTCTATATATATATTCTATATCTATATATATATATATATATATATATATATATTATTGTGGTAGCATGGTAATGCTACCATACTTAGGGTTGAGTAGGCACTTCAATGTTAAACTCAAAATTTTGCACTTTAATAACTGCAACCATTGAACGGTTTGCACAAAATTTGGCATGCTTCTTCCTCTGGGGTAGATCTCTTGACCTGGCAAGTTTTGTTCCACTTGGATGTGCAGTCTCCGAGTCATGGAGAGGTGAAAAAATATATTTTTATCCATTGCCTTTGCTGAGAATTTTCTTTGCATTTGCCTACAGCCCAGGGGGTTTGTTTGAAATTTTCAGGACAGAAAGGGAATACCCCACAGATGTGCCTTTTGCTAGTCTGGTGGGAAAACAATCATTTTTAAGTTATTACAAATGAAAAAAATTAAAAAAATTGTATGAGCATGGCCAGTAGGCACTTCAATATAGCTGTATGAAACAAAGTAGGAATTCTGATTCGTATGTAAAAATTCCTACTTTGTATGGCCACCATCTTGTTTTAGTTTTCCCTGAAATTCAAACTTGGAAACTTCCCAAAATGACATTCTGGTGGGGAAAAAAACACATGTACCTTGCTTGTTGTGACCCTCTAAGTGTATTCTGCACTTTATTGCTTGAAGTATGCTCTTAAAAGCAGCCTTTTTTTAACATTTAGAATCTTTGTTCATATCGGCGTCATACGAAGTAAGATCCTAGTTCATATGATGAGATACGAAAAAGAATCCTACTGCGTAAGCTGAAAATCCGGTTTTATTTATTGATTACTTTTTTAAAAAACATGTTTCTGCTGACATTGGAATGCGCAATACCTATGTCGGCAGTAGGAATACCTCCCACCACAGTTGCCACTATGGGACGCTGGTTAGCCCATTCCCAGTGTCCCAAAATGTTCATTTTTAAAGAAAATGCTTCTGCTGACATGGGGTGCCCAATTCCCATGTCAGCAGTAGAAATACACCCCTGCAAGTGTGGTACACTGGAGAGCCCACTCCTAGTGTACCATTATCTCTGCACCTACATTGGGGTGCTTGTGAGGGGTTGTGGGATAACAAATGGACCAGGCACCAAACGTCAAGTTCAACACACAATCTCAGTGTGATGTTTATTAAAAACACAAGAAATAACCTTCTGCAATGGCATATTCATTCTTCAGTACATCAGTTTGCAGCAAAAGACTTTGAATGGTCTTTCTCTGCAATTAGCCAGCACCTACTGACACTGATCTCTGATCTAACCACTTTTTAGTGAAAACCCATCATCCCTATGTTTGATGGGAAATGGGGGTTCAAAAACAAAAAAAAAAACAACTGAACAAGCTAAATACAAAGAACATCAGTGCAGAAACACTGAAAAAAGAGTTACCCCCAAAGGGCACTGGCAACAAATCAAGTTTCAAAGAAATACAACATCATACATACTTCTGTAATGCAAAGCATCATGGGATATATGCAAATCACCATTAAATTTCAGACTTGTTCAGTTTACAGCAATTTACATACATTTCACATAGCACAACTAACTTAATTTCTATAGAAACATAGACTTTGATGGCAGATAAGGACCACTTGGCCCACCTAGTCTGACCATTTCCCTACCTATAGGGTAAGCTGCAGATCCTAGTTAACCAACAGCCTATTTCTTCTTACCCACATCAAAAATTGCCTTATGTCTGTCCCATGTATTCTTGGATTTTCCCACAGATTTAGACCCCACAACCTCCTCAGGAAGGCTGTTCCATGCATCCACTACCCTCTCTGTGAAAAAAATACTTCCTCACATTGCCCCTGAACCGCCCCCCTCTATCTTTAAATTGTGTCTCCTTGTTCTTGCATGTCTCTTTTTCTGAAAGATGCTACCCTCTTGGACTTTGTTGATTCCATTGAGTTACTTAAACATTTCTATCATGTTCCCCTCCCTCCTTTCCTCAAGGGTATACATATTAAGCTCTTTTAGTCTCTCCTCGTACAGCTTCTCTTGCAGACCCTGCACCATTCTAGTTGCCCTCCTCTGGACTGCCTCTATTCTGTCTATGTCCTTGCGGAGATGGGGTCTCCAGACTGGACACAGTACTCCAGATAGGGTCTCACCAACTGTCTGTACAGAGGGATAACAACTTCCTATTTTCTGCTGGTGATGCATCTCTCTATGCATGTCAGTATACCCCCAGCTCTCTTTACTGCCTTGTCACATTGCTTGCTAACCTTAAGGTCATCTGATATGATTACCCCCAGGTCCCTTTCCTTTTTGGTTTTTGTTACTACCTCCCCTCGTTGTGTAATCTTCCCTTGGGTTTTTGTTTCCCAGATGCATTATTTTGCACTTCTTTGCATTGAATCCTAGCTGCCATACTTCTGACCATTCCTCCAACCTTGCCAAGTCCCTTCTCATCCTTTCCACACCTCCTTGTGTATCAGCCCTGTTGCAGATCTTTCTGTCATCTGCAAAGTGGCATACTTTTCCTTCCAGTCCCTCTGCAATGCCACTTATAAAGACATTAAAATGGACTGGACCTAGTACTGAACCCTACAGTACCCCACTAGTAACCCCTCTTTCTTCAGAGTGGACTCCATTTACAATTACCTTCTGTGTCCTGTTGTCCAGCCAATGTTTTACCCAGGCTACCACCCTGGAACCCAATCCCAGGCTGGTTAATTTGATTATCAATTTTTGTGTGGGACTGTGTCAGATGCTTTGCTAAAATCTAGGTAAGCCATGTCCACAGCCCCTCTCTGGTCTACTACTTTGGTCACCCAATCAAAGAAATCAATTAGATTCATCTGACATGACCTTCCCGCTGTGAACCCATGCTCTCTTGTGTCCTGTGCCCCACTAACCTCTAGGTACTCAACAATTCTTTACTTCAGAAGTGATTCCATCACTTTCCCTACCACAGAGGTCAAACTGACAGGTCTGTAGTTTCCTGCCTCTGTCATGGTCCCACTTTTGTGAAGTGGAATCACATCTGCCTTCTTCCAGTCCTTGGGTACCACACCATCCTCCCATGATTTGTTAAAAAGGGTAGTCAGTGGTTTCACTAGTTCTCCCCTTAATTCTTTTAGAATTCTGGAGTGAATTCCATCAGGCCCCATTGCTTTGTTCACCTTCAGTTTTAGGAGTTCTTTTAGAACCTTTTCTTCTGTGAAAGGACTGGGATCGAACCCCCTATCCAGAGTGCTTCTGTTAATTGGATTAGGCACCTCCCCCTCCTCTTTTGTGAATACTGAGCAAAACTATTCGTTCAGTATCCCGCTTTTTCACTATCCCCCTCTGCCCACCCAGCGTTCATTCTATTCAGCCTCACTATCCCTCCCTTTGTCTTTCTATACTTCCTGATGTACCTATAAAAGGTTTTATCCCCCTTCTTAACCAAGTTGGCTATCCTTTACTCAGTTTGGGCTATTGCTATTCTGACTTCCCTCCCTGCTTCCTTCTGCCTTAACTGGTACAGCTCTCTGTCCTGCTTCTTCTGTGCTTCCTTATACTTCCTGAATGCTATCTTTTTCTCCCTGACTTCCCCCACCACCTCTTTTGAGAATCATAGTGGCTTTTTCTTTCAGTTTGATTTGTTTATTTGCTTTACACAAAGGCTTGTTGCCTCTGTGATGGCAGTTTTGATGATTCCCCATTGTTGCTCCACCCATCCTTCTAGCCTGTTTGCTAGTGCTTTTCTGAGGCACTCTCCCATCTTGCCAAAGTCAGCCCTCCTGAAGTCCAGTACCCTCACTTTTGTATGGCTTGACTCTGTAGCTGAGTTTAACATGAACCACACTGTTTGATGGTCACTTGTTCCCAGATGGCAACCCACTTCTAGATCTGAGATCCTCTCACTGTCCCCATTTGAGAGTATGAGGTCTAAGATTGCTCCCCCCAAGTGGGTTCCAAAACTAGCTGTCTGAGGCATGTCATCTGTAGGGCATCAAGAATGTCCTGCTCTTGGATGTGGCTGCAGCAAGTGTGCTCCAGTTAACATCTGGCATATTCAGGTCTCCCATCAAGAGTATCTCCCCTTTCTCTGCCATCCTAAGAATGCCTTCTATCAATATCCTTGTCAATTCCTTCCCCCTGACCTGAGGGTCTGTATACAACCCCTGTGCAGATTGTGGTGCCACTTCTAGTCTCCAAGGTGGAGACCCACAGTACTTCCTCTCCTCCTTGTTTATTCTTTTGTTCAGTTACTTTAATCCCTTCCTTTACATAGAGAGCTACTCCTCCCCCTCTTCTCCCCTCCCTGTCTCTCCTGTAGGTTATGTACCCTGGTATGTTAACATCCCAGTCATGGTTCTCTGTGTACCATGTTTCTGTGACTGCTATATTATCCAGGCATCCCTCTTCCATCAAGGCCACCAGTTCAGGGAGCTTGTTGCCCAGGCTATGGGCATTGGTACTCATTATCCTCCATTTTCTGATGGCAATGTTGAAAATCTGGAGTAAAAATATGAAAAATGTTCAAAGTTACGCATGTGAGTAGAACCTGCACAATGCATGAGCCTCCTTTTTGCCCCATCCCTGTCATTCTTGCCTTTGCCACTTTCTTCATTTACTCCTGCCCTTCTCCCTATCGACATCTCTATGTTGATATTTACTGCACTTACTACTATGAATTTTTTTGGAGGGGCTAGGATTTCCCTGCTCCTTTCCAATGCCTCCCCCTTGGCTAGTTTAAACACTTGCCAATGAAGCATTTAAACCTATCACCTAGGATCCTGGTTCCCATCCTGGACAGATGCAGCCCATCATGCCAGTAGAGGCTTGCATCACTCCAGGTGGACCCCCAGTCCCCAATGAAGCCAAATCCCTGAGCTCTGCACCAGCTTTTCAACCACTGATTGAATCCCATGGTGTGGAGCACCCTAGCCTCTCGTACATTATAGACAGGCAGCACGTCCAAGAAGGTTACCATGCGTGCTACTTGTCTGAGGCCCCTTCCCAATTCCACAAACTCTTCTTGCCCTGCTCTCATCCCTTTCTTGGCCAGGTCATTTGTGCCTAGGTGGACAATGACATCCAGCTCCCTTCCCTGTGCAGCTGCTCTGCCAATCCTGAGGATTTGCTCCCTGTCCCTCCATGCCATGGCACCAGGCAGGCAGGCACCTTACCTCCCTCCCTCTCCCCTTCCTCCCCCAGTTCTATCTTCCTAACAATGGAGTCCCCCACCAGGAGCTGTTTCCTTCCCCTGTGGGGTCCCATGCCACCCTCCTGTGGGTCTCCTTTGTGGAGGTTCCCAGCATCCTCCTTGGTCTCTACTGTGGGTGCTTCCATAGAGGAACCACACTTTGCCAGAATGGCATAGAAATTGTGGAGAGGTACAACTGGAGGGATGCACCTCTGTTCCACCACCCTCACCATCCCTGAGCCCACTGTGGTCCAACCTTTCCTCTTTCTTGGCAACCTCTGATGCAATGGCAGTGACCCTGATGGTCCCTGGATGGAAGAGGAGGTCCCATAAATCCTGTACAACTCAGCCTGGAGATGAACAACCTCCTCCTCATCCCAGAGAGGTGTCTGCAGATGGGACAACACCACATCCTTCAGAACCTCTCCTGGAAGACTGCTACTCCACAGCCACTGCACTGCACCACTTCCATCATATCTTATTTCTGGCCTCTTCACTATTGTTTGGAATCCTTACTCTTTCTTCTATTTTTTTTTCCTTCTATCTCTACTTACTTACTGCCTCTGTGCCCTTTAAGCTCCTGATTGTCCTGTTCTGAGACAAGAAGATCCTATATTTCTCAGTAGACCTCTTACTTGCTTAGAGGCAGACCTCCAGCAGTTAGAGGGGGCCGGACAGCTACTCTTGCCCTTCTAGGATGGTGCATCTTTGGTGGCTTTGTGATTACTCACTTCCTGCTCACAAACAGGAAGTTCCTGTTGTCAGTCAAATCCTGTGTCTATAAAAGTAGAACTAGCTTTGGGTGGGAAAGTGGGCAATATAGTTTTTTAGAAGAGTGTAGAGAGCAGAAGAGTTCTACTTCTTTAGTCCCAGTAGAGAAGTCCAGTCACACAGCACTCCTTCCTTCTGGTGTCCTCTGCCAACCCTCTGACAGAATCTTTCTAATTCAGTGTTTAAATCTAGTTTTCTTCTAGCTAAGCCACTCCCCCTACTTACTAGATCTTTCTATAAGTAATTTAAACTGCACAGCAATCAAGCCCATTTAGCCACCTGAGATTTACACCTAGATAACTGTTCGGATAACCACTTTAGCTAACTGAGACAAACACACAAATTATTTTTTTGTTTGTTTTTTTACCCTAAATTAAAGGTCCCAGTAGAAGAGTTCTACTTCTTTAGTCCCAGTAGAGAATTCCAGTCAACAGCACTCCTTCCTTCTGGTGTCCTCTGCCAAGCCTCTGCTTGGCAGAAAGTCACCTAATACATTTTACCATTATCAAAAACACCTAGTGCCATGGTATTTTCAACATTTACAGGTTTCATAAACATAAGGTATACACATAAAAGTATTTTATGACATAATGTTCATACATACTAAATCCAACAACAATAAACACAACCTGTTTTACATATGCTCTGAGGTCACCACAATAACCTTCCTGTACAAGGACCTGAGAGGGAAAATGAACATTAAAGAGGAAGCTATAGCATGGTCAAGAAACGGAAGGGGATGCACATAGATGGCCAACCTTATGGACTAGAAATTGTAAAGGATAGATTAGGCTAAGAAACATAAGAACCGTTGCAACAGATTTAAGGAAAGCTTGGTCCTCAAGAGTGGCAGGAACTCCCTGTTACAGTGCCCATCTCCAAAAAAAAACAGAAAACCTTCCCCCAATGTCTTTTTTTAACCTGGAAAGAAGAACACAATCCCTCATTGTCTCCCCATCCCCCTCCTCCATTCCTACCCTTCCTCTTCACAGCCACCTCCCTGCACCCCCTACCCCTGGAGGTCTGGTGCTGTCATCTTCTGTAGACTGGGAGACTTCTGCACTCTTCAAAGCCAAACCACAAACTGAGGAATCAAAGGTAAGCCATATAATGCCAGTCAATGTGGGGTGGGGGGGTTGAACTTATCTTGATATCTTGGTCATTTTTTGAGATTTTTGTACCAAATTTTCAACATGGAATTTTGGGGACCCCTCCTCATGAATAGTGACACTGTCATCTTGTTACTCAGTCCCAGAAGGTGATTTTGTGGTCACTGTATGGAATCATCTTTTGTGAATGATTAATGAAATGACAGTGCCAGTGTTCATGAGGGTAGGTCCCAAAAAGCCCATGTTGAAAATTTGGCTCATAAAATCCAACAAATGACCATGTTTCTAGAGTGTGTTGTGCAGTTTCTACGCACACTTGTAACTTTGCCAATTTTTTGTATTTTCACTCCAGATTTTCAACATTGCCACTTTTTTACACCTCCTGATGAACCGTACAGCTGTCTGTTTTCACATGCTTCCCAAAACGTGTTTTCACACTGTGGTGAAAAATGGCATGGTGACTGTGCAAAATCAACTTTAGGGATGGATTAATGAAATCACAGTGCCAGTGTTCATGAGGAGGAGTCTCAAAAAGCCCATGCTGAAAATGTGGTGTAACATTTCTGAAAAATGTCTGCATTACAAACATGCACTGCACAGGTTCTACTCACATGCATAACTTTGGAAATTTTTCATGTTTTTACTCCAGATTTTCAACATTGCCATTTTTCACACCTCCTTATGAACAGCATACAGCTGTCATTTTTCACATCCTGACCAAAACATGATTTCACACCTGTTGTGCATAATGCCACATCTGCTTTGCAAAATCAACTTTTGGGACCGATTAATGAAATGACAGTGCAAGTGTTCATGATGTGGGGTACACAAAAAGCCATATTGAAAATTTGGTGGAAATAATCCTGAAAATGCTCAGGTCATTTGTGCCTGTTGAATTTATTCTATGTACGGACATACTATTATACTTTCTCAAAAAGAAGGGAAGTTCATTGTAAAAAAACTACATTAATGCATCAGTTAGGGTTTTTATTAAAGCATAAAATGCTGGAAAATTCAACATTAGTGTTACCAACCCTATCACCCCACCACACTCACCTTCCA
Organism: Neoceratodus forsteri; assembly: GCA_016271365.2. NCBI lineage: Eukaryota > Metazoa > Chordata > Ceratodontiformes > Ceratodontidae > Neoceratodus > Neoceratodus forsteri. Next base: position 164,810,156 of record CM028138.1, read on the forward strand.
CATACCAACAGACAACAGGCTGTGCCTTGCCTCAGGGGGCAGACCTTGGGGAGAGGTGCAAATACCAAAATCAGCACCTGATGTGACAGCACACAAATGCTGGAGCTCTAATGGTCAGAAGGGCTCCAGCAGTGTGTGACACTGTATTACCCACCCTTGGGACACTGGGAAGCCTACTCCCAGTGTCCCAAGATGTATTTGTTTCCTGTGAAGAAGGAAACCATCCCCAACTAAATTTTTTTTAACCTGAAAATAAAAGAACAGTCCCTCGTTCATCCTTTGCTTTCTTTCTCCCCCAACCCTGACCTCCCACTGAGTACCTGTCACCCCCCCTTACCTTATGCTTACTTCTGGGAGTCATCTATCATCATCTTTTGTTGACTGGGATATGTATGTACTCTTCAAAGCTGAACAGCAAACTGAGGAATCAAGGTAAGTGTTGTATAATAGCTGTCAATGGCATTTGCAATTTATGTTGATATCATAGCCATTTTAATGTCTTTTTGCACCAAATTTAAACATGAGCTTTTTGGAACCCCACCTTATGAACACTGTCACTGTTGTTTCATGAATCAGGCCTGGTAGGTGATTTCATGATTAGTGCACAAAATCACCTTTTTGGCCTGATTAACAAAATGATTATGAGGTGGGGTCCCAAAAAGCCCATGTTGAAAATAAAAAAATTCCTAAAAATGGCCAAGTTTCAGGCATTTGTTAAAATGTTTCTATACACGTCCATAACTTTTGTAATTTTTAATATTTTGACTCCAAATTTTTCACACCACCTGATAAACAGCTGTCATCTTTTACATCCTGCCTGAAATGTGTTTTCACACCTGTGGCATTAAATGGCAGTTTGGGACAGATTTGAAATTTTTCCCCCTTGGGGTTTTATGAGGTGGGGTCTTAAGAAGACTATGTTGAAAATTTGGGGTCAAAATATGAAAAAAATGCCAAAGTTATCACCATTCATTCCAGCTTCATTATGTCCACTAGTAACTTTGGAAATGTTAAATATTTTTACCCCAGATTTTCAACATAGACTTCTTATTGCTCCACCTCATGTATGTCACAGCTGTGATTTTTGGAATCCTGGCCAAAATGTGTTTTTGCACCTGTGCCATGGAAAGGTATTGCAGTTGCACAAAATTATATTTTGGCTGGGATTTTAAAATCTTCTGTACCTCGTACATGAAGTGGGGTAATAAGGTGGCTATGCTTACAATTTGGTCACTGTTGTCCTATTAATGGAAGCACAGGGCATGCAGGGACCTGTGCTTCTACAGCAAGATACATATATGCATCTACGAGTAAAGAGGGATGAGAGTGCAGGGTCCAAAGGACACTGCACTCCCATAGTAAAATAAATACTATAATGCTATCTCAAAAACTATGGAAATAAATTGAAAAGAAACAGTGTTAATGCTCTAACTTGGCCCCAGCTCCTTGAGTGGACTCACAGTGGGGGCCTTCCAAGGCCCTGCAGTGTAACCCCACCACCACCATTTGCAGCTACTGAAGTCCTGGAGAGGACACCTTCCATGGTAAGGATCAACAGCCTGCTTCGACAGTAAGAGTTAGGTGAGGGGTGCTAACCCGTTGATGCTTTGGGTTGACTTCCCAGCTCACCCCACTTATAAAGGTCATAGGTGGTCATGTGACCTAAGTCCTCACTTTTTTATTGGTTCTTAATGCTCTCAGATCTATAGGGATCACTATTGAGCCAGCTGTACTCCTGCACTTACCCACTAGTTTTTCCTACTTCTACCTATCCCTTTGGGCTACTTTTCCATTCCCCCATACTTATGGAATCTCCTTTCTCCCTCTGCCCTGCTTCCTCTCCTCTTTCTGCTACCCAGGTTGGAACCTTGGACCTTCTGTTTCATAGGCAGCAGCCCTACCAATGTACCATTCTATCCCCTTTATTTTCCTCTGTCCTTTTACTAGTTGTACCCCTTTACTGCCTAACTGCTGTTTACCTTTCTCTACTGCACCAATCATGTATCACTCACTCTGCACACTTTGTTTTATGTTCACTGCACCTCAGCCATGGGCCTTCAAGGCTCACACTGCACAACTTATATACTATTTAGCCTGTGCACTTCAATGCCTTTTGCACTTTGCACTGCAGTCTCGGGTCTACAATGAACTACCTGCTCTTTTGGCTGGGACTTCTAGAAGGTTTACTCCTCCTCCTCACTCTTGACCCACAGTCTCATCCTGTTTCTGCAACCCCTGGTCATAGCCCTTGGGCTTATAATATCTGTCCGTTATCCCCTATGTCCATCCTCTTAAATGACTAACCACTTATTGTTTTACCCTATGTGCCTTACTGCCATACCTCCTTGCATTGTATCAGCTGCAGAAGGCAACTCTGGTCCTTTCTCTTCCTATCTCCCTTATGTGCCCTTTCCACTGTGACCCTCCTGTATGCATCTTTGTACCCTCATACCGCTTACTTCCCATTATCTACTTTCACTGACTTCAGCCCCCCACAGAAGGGGCAGGCACTGTCTGTTTAGACTCTCATTAAACGCACTTGTAAAACTTCTCTGTTTGCTACTTATTTTCATAGCTAATGTGAAACTTAATCCCAATGCTATCCCTGCTTCCTCTGCCCTATCCCAGATAAAAGGGATAAGCCTATTACACATAAATGCCTTCATCCTGCTAAAGAAATTTAGTAATATTTAGAGTTGGTTCAACCTCACTACCCCTGACATTGTAGTGGTAATGGAATCTTGGTTGAGGTCCTCTACCCTGGATTATGAAATAAATACTCCTTTGTATAATGTCCATAGAGCAGACAGGTCATCTGGGGGTGTAGCTATCTATGTACAGGACAAATTCACCACCACTGTACCTGTAGAATTTGAATGTACAGTCGATTCCACTTGTGTGCAATTTGGATGTGTGCACATTCTGCTTGTGTGCACAAAAACGTCCAGTCCCGATTCATCACCTATACCTTTAGTGTTAATTCATTCGGATGTGTGCACACAGATTTTCGGTTGTGCGCACACATTTAGAGCCCCAAAGCATGTTCCTGAACACTAAAACCTGCTGCCCACTTTTTTCTGCTGTCAGAGTGGAGAATTAGGTGCTAATGATTATCTGAATGAAGCACAAGCTGAACTTTCAGTGCGACTAGGCATTAAGCAGGTGTTAATCACAAGCTTAATTGTTCTGTGTCTCTCCTCCAGCCATTAGCACCAGTATTCAGTCAGCCTAAATGTCTTGCTAATGGCTTGCTTGTTGTTACCTGAAGAAACTGCTACTCATATAAGGTTTGATTTTTGTAGCACAGTTAGTAGCTGAACCAACAACTATGGAGAAGCTTACGCGCTCGTTCTTTTCTCTGGTGGCAAACTAACCAATCCAAGCATTTTCACGTTGGTCCTGCTTTTTAAACTGCCAGCATGTATTTTTGTACCTTACAAATGCTTACAAGTCTATTATAATGGAATATTTCAGCAAGTGCATTACCGGGGAGTGGCAGGATTCAGCTGACAGGTCCCAGAGATGAATTTTTGGTTATGTGCATTTTCGGATATGTGCACAAATTCATCTGGTCCTGACCTTGTGCACACATCCAGAATTGACTGTACTAAAGCTGCAACTATCCCCGAAAATTCCTATTTAGGTTATTGGATACAACAGGCGCCCTTCTGCTGGGAACATGAGAGAGGATAACAGATGTAGAAGTGGGTAGCCTTCTGGGAACTAGCGACCATTGAACAGTATGGTTCACAATAAACACAGCACTGGAGTCAAGCCATACAAAGGCAAAAGTACTGGACTTCAGGAGGGCTGACTTTGCCAAAATGGGTGAGTGCCTAAGGAATGCACTAGCAAATGGGCAGGAAGGAGGGGTGGAAGAACAATGGAGAATAATAAAAACTGTCATCACAGAGGTAAAAAGCCTTTGCATGAAGCAAATAAACAAAACAAAATGATGTAAGAAACCACTATGGTTCTCAAAGGAGGTGGCAGCGAAGGTTCAAGAGAAAAAGAAAGCATTTAGAAAGTACAAGGAATCGCAGAAGGAGCAGGACAGAGAATTGTATCAGTTAAAGCAAAAGGAAGCTGGGAAGGCAGTCAGAACAGCAAAGGTCTGAACCAAGGAAAAGATAGCCAACTCAGTTAAGAAGGGGGATAAAACCTTTTTTAGGTACATCAGGGAGCGAAGGAAGACTAAGGGAGGGATAGTGAGGCTTAATAAAGGGAAGGGGGTGGGCAGAGGGTGACGGTGAAAAGGCAGAGATACTAAACAAATATTTTTGCTCAGTATTTACAAATGAAGAGGGGGAGGTACCTAAAACAAACAATAGAAACACTTTGGATACAGAAGTTGATAACAGCCCATTTACAGAAGAAATGGTTCTGAAAGAGCTCTTAAAACTGAAGATGGACAAAGCAATGGGGCCTGATGGGATTCATCCCAGAATTTTAAAAGAACAAAGGGTAGAACTAGTGACACCACTGACTACACTCTTTAACAAATCATGGGAGGATGGGGTGGTACCTGAGGACTGGAGGAGGGCAGATGTGATTCCCCTTCACAAAAGTGGGAACAGGGCAGAAGCAGGAAACTACAGACCTGTTAGTTTAACCTCAGTGATAGGGAAAATGATGGAATCACTTCTGGAGAAAAGAATTGTCGAGTACCTAGAGGCCAGAGGGGCACAGGGAACAAAGCAGCATGGATTCACAGCGGGAAGGTCATGCCAGATGAATCTAATAGATTTCTTTGACTGGGTGACCAAAGTAGTAGATCAGGGAGGGGCTGTGGACATGGTCTACCTAAACTTTAGCAAGGCATTTGACTCAGTCCCACACAAAAGATTAATATACAAGTTAGCCAGCCTGGAAGTGGGACCCAAGATGATAGCCTAGGTAAAGAATTGGCTGGAGAATAGGACACAGAGGGTAATAGTAAATGGAGTCCACTCTGAAGAAAGGGGGGTTACTAGTGGGGTACCACAGGGTTCAGTATTAGGACCGGTCCTCTTCAATGTCTTTATCAGCGACATTGCAGAGGGACTGGAAGGAAAAGTATGTCTCTCATCAGATGACACAAAGATCTGCAACAGAGTTGATTCACAAGGTGGGGTGGAAAGGATGAGAAGGGACTTGGCAAGGTTAGAGGAATAGTCAAATGTATGGCAGCTTAGATTCAATGATATGAAGTGCAAGGTAATGCACCTGGAAAACAAAAACCAAGGGGAAGAGTACACAATGGGGGGTGAGATACTAACAACAGAAATGGAAAGGGACCTGGGGGTAGTCATATCAGATGACTTAAAGGTGGGCAAGCAATGTGAGAAGGCAGTAGGGAGGGCTGGGGGTATACTGGGATGTATAGGGAGAGTCATCAGCAGCAGAAAACAGGAAGTTGTTATCCCTTTGTACAGACAGTTGGTGAGACCCATCTGGAGTACTAGGTCCAGTTCTGGAGATTCCATCTCTGCAAGGACATAGACAGGATAGAGGTAGTCCAGAGGAGGGCATCTAAAATGGTGCAGGGTCTGCACCAGAAGACATATGAAGAAAGACTAAAAGAGCTTAATATGTATAGCCTCGAGGAAAGGAGGGAGGGGGGGACATGATAGAAACGTTAAAGTACCTCAAGGGAATCAACAAAGTCCAAGAGGGTAGCATCTTTCAAAAAAAGAGGTGTGCAAGAACAAGGGGGCACAATTTGAAGATAGAGGAGGGCGGCTCAGAGGTAATGTAAGGAAGTATTTTTTCACAGAGAGGGTTGTGGATGCATGGAACAGCCTTCTGGAGGAGGTTGTGAAGTCAAAAACAGTGGTTGAATTCAAGCATTCATGGGACAGTCATAAGGCAATTCTGGGGGGTAGAAAGAAGTAGGCTGCTGGTTAACTAGGATCTGCAGCTTATCCATTAGGTAGGTAAATGGGCAGACTGGGTGGGCCAAGTGGTCCTTATCTGCCATCAAATTCTATGTTTCTGGGTTTCTAACAATGTGCTGCAACATCTAGCTAATGTCCTAAGCTCCCTACCCACTGAGGTTATTATTATGAGTGATCTCAATATGGACTGGTTCTCTACCTCTTCTCTACCCCTAAAAGAGCTCTGTGACAAATGTGGGCTGTCACAACTCGTATCAGAAGCTACCCACCCAATCTAAAAAACTCAAGCAATAGCACCGTGCTTGATACCATTTTGGTCAATAAACCCTACCTTTATTCTCACTCTGCCATATCCTTCAATGATCTCAATGATCACTGTGTTATAGCTTGCATGTGGTCCTCCCCTATGATTGTCTCCGCCTCTACCTACACCCTTAATAGAAATACACAACACATTGATCCTAATGCCTTCCTATCCAACCTCCGTTACACTAACTGGAAGGACTTCTATTTGGCCCCTTCAGTAGACAAGGCCTACGAAGTCTTCCACAACATTGTACTTGGCTCCATTAACAAACATACACCTCTAGTCAAAATCCATACTAAGAAGAAATTATGCCCATGATTCACAATTAGCTTGAAAATAGAACTGTTACATCCCTACTCTCTCTGGAAAAAGGCAAGGAAATCCAAACAGTTTTCTGATTGGGCAGTCTTTAGAGCTGCTAAAAACAGGTGCACTAGATTAACTAGGGATGCAAAATCTACTTATTACTGCTCTGAACTTGATTCCTCAACTAATTACACACCTGAATTCTGTTGAACTTTAAAGTACGTATAAGACCACAGCTCATCTAGTCCGTTCCCATCTAAAATCTTGACTGGTAACCACCTCTAACAACCAGGAAATTCTTGAGCTCTTTAATGCTCATTTTGGCATGGCAGGTTTAGCCTTTGACATCTCACCAACCAACAGTCTTCTGGTGCAACTGTGCAACCGGAGCCCTGCCTACCCTGAACTAGTCTCATCCAATCAGAGTAAAGCCTTCTTATTTGGAACTGTTACTGTGAAGCAGGTAGTGGACTTGCTTTTCCAGCTAGACACCAAAAAGAGCACAGGTGCAGACCTCATTGAACCGTACTACTTTAACCTTAGCTGCTACATCTTGTCTTCACTAATCACACACTTTTTTAATATGTTTCTTGCCTAGGGCATCCTCCCTGCCATATGGACAACAGCCCACATTATACCATTTTTTCAATCAGGCAACCCTAGTGACTTAAATAACTACTGCCCAATGTCCTTATTCCCTATCTCATCAAAACTACTTGAAAAAGTGGTTAAATCCTAGCTTAGGCATTACCTAGAGGACTCTGACCTGCTAAATCCTGCCCAATCTGGATTTCAGCCCCACCACAGCACCATCTCAGTGCTTGCTAAGGTCACGAATGACTGGCTGAATGCCTTGAACTCCAGAAACTATGTATGTGCCCAGTTTCATTACCTTAGCAAGGTCTTTGATAAAGTGGATCACACCCTGCTGTTGTCCACTATAAGAGACATTAGTGTCAACAATTTGGGCCAAAAATGGTTTTCTAACTACCTTGCTGACCAGTATCAGCAGATCAAAGCAGGGGGTGACCTCTCCCCCTTGAAAACCCTTCCAAGAGGTGTATCCCAAGGGTCTATTCTTGGCCCACTTTTATTCACCATTTAAATAAACAACTTAAACTCCAGGGTCAAGTCAGTAAACATTCATCTATTTGCTGATGACACTATGGTATACTTGTCTGGCCCAGATCCATGACAGGTCATTGACAAAATATTTGTTGAATGACCCGACAGTGAAACCAGGAGATTGACTGCATTTTGCAGTCAGCTGCTGATTTGCAGAAGCAACAAGTGTTTTCTTTGGTGGATTCACCCTTGAACCCCCCCACGTTGGGGGCAGTGCCCCCTGCACCCCCCACTTAGGACTCTCAGTGCCGGGTGCCAGCGGGTTCCCTGCAGCAATGTGGCACTGTTGTCACTGTAGGGGACTCCGCTGTCAACATGTCGACATAAGGGATGTATACCTCCAGACCCACCTTGGTAAACACTTGCAACGACCTCCAAATGGAATTTAATTACCTGAAGAAAAATCTTTTGCACTCTAAGCTGCTCTTAAATGCTAAGAAAATGAAGGTCATGATCATAACCCCATCAGCAAATGCTTCCAAATCCTACACCACTGGAATGGCCCCTCAAATCCTTACCCTGCCTGGCAAGCTGTTGGACTACGTGAATTTCTTTAAATACTTGGGAGTTTGGTTGGACTGTAAACTAACATTCAAAATCTATGTAGAAGAAATCTCAAAAAAAACAAACAAACAGAGGCTTGGGATCTTCCTTAGAATCAGGCATTGTGTAACACAGAAGGGGGAAAAAGACTAGTTCAAACTACATTTATGCCTCTTCTAGACTATGCTGACTCCTTATATGGGCATAGCTCAAGTGTGGCCCTTTCCAAACTTGACTCCCTATATCATCGGGTTTGTCTCAGATACCCCTTACTCTACACATCACTGTACTCATTACTCATCTTTAGGAGACAAAAGGATGCACTGCTCTGGTCCATTATTAATAAGTTGCCACAGTACATCAAGGACTGTCTACCTGTCTGCACTCTGGGCACTTACCTTTTAAGAAGCTTCTCCTATATCTCCCTCTTGTTCCCTAAAACCAGAATGCATTTTGGCAGAGTGACCATAAGCCACACCCTCTCTGCTCTCTGGAATAATGCACAAAAAACATTTCAGCTAGTATCACCAGTGTCACTGTCCCTCTTCAAAAAGTAGTGTTTGCTGTCTCTTACAGAGACCTACAACTGCTTTCATCAATGATCCTCATGTATTGATCCTGTCTTCCCTGTAGTTTCCTTCACTTTTATCAAAACATTAAAAAAAACAGATTCCTTCCCTAATGTCTGTGTCAGGCTCTCCTCTATTCATTGGATGTAACCTTCTGCCCCAGTCACCTGACTTATACCCTGTCTCTGGCCTTCTTAACTTCTACCTTTTCTAAATCATTCTTTATGTTAGAGTTGTTATTGCATATACAATGTGTATAATCTGTAAGTTTTTACATAGTACCTCGAATATTTTTGTAATTTGTCCCTTCTGTATCGTGTATAGTATACTATCAACCCATCTTTCGGATGAGATGTTAAACTGAGGTCCCATCTGCCAGTCTGGTGGTAGTTCAGGTGAATGTTAAAGATCCCATGGCACTTCTCAAAAAGTGTAGGGGAATTTTTATTATAATAAAAACATAAACAAATCATTTACAGAAAGGAACAAAGGATTAAATATCAAAAACACAATTGTACACACTGTACAAGGAAAAAAGTAATTTAAAGTATACATTCATAGATCATCCTTTCTTGTTACCTTTATATTTCCCCTTTCATTTTACCAGTACTCTTCTTTTTTCATTTTGACCCCCCTTCCCCCCTTTTATTTGTACTTTATGAATATCTCAAACCATCTCCACCACTGAAGAACTTTTTTGGAGGTATGAAAATTATTATCCTTTATATAAACCCCTTTCATAGCTTCCATAACTAAAATACTAAGGGTATCATATACCATATACTTTTGTTGCAATACCCACTGGCTTGCCAAATATAAAATTTTAAACAACAATAAAATTCCACAACTGTACTTGAATCATATTTACTATTTAGATGGGGAAAAAAACTAAAACTAGAGTTTGATAGTTTAAGACTTTTAACCAATTCAATCTTCATTTGTTTGCCAGAAATACCCACAAAGTTCTAGTGTAAGAACAGTCAAACAAAAAAATGGACTATCATTTCTTCCATGGCCTGACACTGTAAATAAGGGCAATACCTTTCATTATGCATTTTATGTTTAGCATTCCCTTTTACATTTAGTCTTCCACACATGGACAATCCTAAGATCTCCCAAATATGCATGGGAACTCTTACGTCATTTAACTGTTTTAGCACTGACCCTTTCAGAGACTCTGGGCAATTTTTGAACTGTGGTTCCAATGAGTAAACTTGTCCTAGTACAATTTTATAAAGCTGAGACCCTTAACTTTGAAATATTACAGCTGTAATTATAGTGCCCATTTATAAAGTTTTTGAGCACAGGGTTTCAAATAACCCGGAATATATATTTTTGGGGATAATTTAGGGGGTACTTCCTTCCATAGACCAAAATAATCACTTAATAAATTCAATAACCAAACATGGTGTAGAGCATGCAGAACTCATATTCCCACTCTCAAATTCTGTGCTATAAAAATAGAGCTAAAAATATCACCGAGTCTATCATCCCTAAACCCCGGGTTTTGATAAATACATATAACAACGTTTAATAGGATTTAACCTGCTGCCCTATAACATGGAAAAGAAACAAGCATATACTGTAACTTAGGGCAGATATTCAAAACTTTGCCCTGGGGCTAAATTGGCACTGCCCAGCAGGAAAACTTAGCCCAGAGCACAAAGGAAGCTATATTCAAAAGGAAATAGCCCAGTGCTAATCCTGCTGAATATAGCAGTCTAAGGAAGCCGGGCAAACTGGTCTGGGAGTGCAGGGCAAAAATAGCCTGGGAATAAGACAGCACTGAATATAGCAACAGGGAAGTGCAAACTGCAACTGCAACTGCAGCTCATTAGACTCTGTAGCAGGCCAGAGTTGCAGGTATGATTGCACAGAGATGTCTCACAACTACTGCAAGCACACCTCCTGCCTCATAAATCAGGGACAAGGCTTAAAACAAAAAGGGATAAAGGTTTAAAATCAGGGACACACCTTAAAAATTGGTGATATCCACTCAGGAATCTGGTAGAAAAAGTGGGGCAGTGTAAAATGCATTGTTTAAGGAAGAACACATCTGTAACATTAATGTCTGACATTATGTTATGCCTACAACCCCCACTGTTTGGTCCTGGAAAGACAATTTGTAGGAGGGACAGAGTAAACGTCTGAGGTAAATCCAGGGATGTCCCTGAAAATCAGGGACAGTTGAAAGGTATGACTGCAAACAACAATATAAGCCACACACTGCAGTACTGTGCTTAGTGTGCTATGCTGAAGTGAGGTTTGCCCGGGGCTAATCTGATTGCACAGTGCTAACACATTAGCCCAGTGCAAACTGGTTAGCCCAGGGCAAACAGGAGCTATATTCAAAGTTCCCATGCAAATGAGCCTTCTTAGGTAATCCATGGGCAAACAAGTACATTTGCATCTCATTAAGTGCTGTTTAGCATATATTACCATGCAGTTTGCCTGGTGCTACTGCATGGAGCAAAAAGCTCCCCCTTTTGGTCAGAATGGAAGTACACACTGGATGCTGCAGGCCAAGGCATGCCCACAGCATCCTCTGTTGGTCAGAATGGAAGTACAAGCTGGAAGCTGCACTGCAGGAACTGTGTGCTGGCAGGCACAGTCAGTGCATACAACACATCCATTCAGCTGTGCAAGCAGTACCTGTATATATGTATGTCTGTATATATATATATATGTGTGTGTGTGTGTGTGTATATATATATATATATATAAGATTGATAGCTAAATAGACTCACTGCCTATGGCCATACATGCCCTGGGGATGCCTCCCCCAACAACACAGGTACCCCACCGCAGTAGTGGGTGAAACACAGTGGGGAGATGCAATGCAGGGGCAGGCATAAGGCAAACCTGCTGGGAGCAGGGGGATGTCAGCTGTTGGGTCACTGGGCTGTGCAGTGCAGCCATCCAGTATATAGGGACCTGGGCAGACAGGCTGGGCCAGGCAGCCCTTCCAGCCATCATGGTCCCTGTTCCCCGTGTGTGGGTTCCACTCACTGGCAGTCCAGTGGTCCCCCCACCCCCGAATGTATCCTGACCTCCATTTCAAATAAAAAGAATAGGTTTCCTGGTAGTCTAGTGGTCCCCCACCCCCAAGCATGGCTCCGATGCCAGTAGCAATTAAAAGAATTGTATTTTCCTGGTAGTCTAGTGGGCCCCACCCCAAGCATGGCTCCCATCCCTCGTTGAAAGTCTATATATATATATAATATATATTTCTATCTGGTAGTCTAGTGGTTCTCCCCAGTGAGCAGTGACACCATCACTCATCCCAATGAGACTCACAGAGACCGGGAGCCTGCTCTTCCTCTCACCACTAGCGGCCACTGACTGAGGTACAAATGAGAGATGCTCATTTATACATCAGTCAGTGGCCAGCCTTGGTGGTGAGAGGAGGGCTGAGCTGGTCGCTGGCTCCATTCTTGAAGTCTCATTGGATAAGCGGGGGCGTCACTGGCGGGTGGGGGGAACCACTAGACCACCAGCGAGAATATATATACATAGATACATACATAGACAGTGTCGGCAGATGAGGGCCTATGGTCCACCCAGTCTGCCCATTTGAGCTTGTAAGTTCAGTTTATGTTTTCCAAGAAGTCTGTTGCACCTTACCCCTGACCTCCAGAATTCCTTTATGTCTATCCCATGCATTCTTAAATCCCGTGATTGTTTCAGCCCCCACCACTTCCTCTGGCAGGGTGTTCCACTTGTCCACCACCCGTTCTGTGAAGAAATTCTTCCTCACATTTCCTTTGAATCGTCCTTCCTCCCTCCAACTTCATCCCATGCCCTCTAGTCCTGGAACATCTTTTTCACTTAAAAATAGTGTATTCCTGCACCCTGTTCCTCCCTGTAAGATACTTGTATGTCTCTATCATATCCCCTCTCTCCCTCCTTTCCTCCAGGGAGTACATGTTCAGTTCCTTCAACCTGTCCTCATAGGACTTGTGATGTAATCCATGCACCATCTTTGTTGCCCTCCTCTGAACCTTCTCTATCCTGTCTATGTCCTTACTTTGGTAAGGTCTCCAGAACTGTACAGTGTAGTCCAGGTGGGGCCTCACTAGTGTCTTGTATAGTGGAATTATGACCTCCCTTTTCCTGCTGGTGATGCCCCTGCCTATGCATCCCAGCATCCTATTTGCTTTACCTGCTGCCTTGTCACACTGTTTCCCTGCCTTGAGGTCATCAGAGATGATAACCCCATGATCCCTTTCCTGCTTGGTACATGCTGTATCCTCACCCCCAACTGATATATTGTGCCAGGGTTTTTGTGCCCCATATGCATTATCTTGCACTTCCTTGCATTGAATTTCAACTGCCAAACCCCTGACCATTCTTCAAGTTTCTCAGGTCCCTTCTCATTCTGTCTACACCCTCTGGTGTGTCTACTCTGTTACAGAGCTTTGTGTCATCAGCGGACAGTGAAATTCTGCCTTCTAGGCCCTGTGCAATGTCACTGATGAAGATATTGAATAGGACCAGTCCCAGCACTGATCCCTGTGGTACCCACTGGTCACTCTTCCCTCTGTGTAGTGACAGCCATTTACCACCACCCTCTGTGTCCTGCCACCCAGCCAGTTACCTACCCACCACACTACTGTCCGCCCACACCCATATTCCCCAGTTTGTGCAATAGTCTTCTATGTGGCACAGTGTCAAAGACCTTGCTGAAGTCCAGATAGGCCATGTCCACTGCCCTCCCTGATCCACCTCCCTAGTCACCCAGTCAAAAATTCAATGAGGTTGGTCTGACATGACCTCCCCTGGTGAAACCATGCTGCCTTGGGTCCTGTAGTCCATTGACAACCAGATGTTCCACCAATCTCTCCTTCAGTAGTGCTTCCATGATCTTCCCACTACCAAGGTGAGGCTGACTGGTCTGTAGTTCCCGCTTCCTCTTTGTTCCCACTTTTGTATAAGGGACTACATCTGCTATCCTCCAGTCTTTGGGTACCTCCCTGTTTCCAGTGATCAGCTAAACAGGATAGACAGAGGTTCAGCCACCACCTCTTAGTTCTTTAAGGACCCTGGGGTGCACCCTATCTGGCCCCATTGCTTTATCAACTCTTGTTACTTCCAGTTCCCTCAGGACCCTTTCTCGTGTAAAGGGACTTGTGTCCATTTCTGCACCATTCTCACCCCTTGTACTCCATTCAGACCCATTACTCTCCTCTTCCTCAGTAAAGACTGGGCAGAAATACCTGTTCAATATGTCAACTGTACTGTTGTCATCCTCCACACAGTCCCCATCCTCCCCCTTCAGTCTCACTATCCCTCCCTTTGCCTTTCTTTTTCTCACTTATGTACCTGTAAAAGGTTTTGTCCCCTCTACCCACTGATTTTGCAATGTGTTCTTCTGTCTGAGCTTTGGCTTCCCTTGCTGACCTCCCTGCCTCCCTTTGCTTCTCCTGGTACTTCTCCCTATCCCCTTCTGCCTGTGTCTTTTGTATTGCCTGAATGCAATCTTTTTGGCTTTCACTTTCTTTGCTACCTCTTTGGAAAACCATAATGGTCTCCTCTTCCTTTTCCTCTTGCTAACCTGCTTAATACATAATTCTGTTGCTCTTGTAATCCCCATTTTAAATACTGCCCACTGTTCCTCAACCCCTGATTCCTGCCCCATTCCCCTTAATGCCTCTTTCAAGTATCTCCCCATTTTCCCAAGGTCTGCCCCCCTAAAATCCAGGATACGTGTTTTTGTGTGGTTTGGTTCTGCTCTTTCTGTGATTTCAAACCACAGTGACTATATAAATATATTGACTTTCAATGAGGGATGGGAGCCATGCTTGAGGGTGGGGAAGAACCACTAGACTACCAGGGCAAATACAATTATTTTAATTTCTACGGGCATCGTGAGCTGTACTTGGGGGTGGGGGGACCACTAGACTACCAGGGCAAGTACAATTATTTTAATTGCTACAGGCTTCAGGAGCCATGCATGGAGGTGGTAGGACCACTAGACTACCAGGGCAAGTACAATTATTTTAATTGCTATGGGCATCAGGAGCTCTGCTTGGGGGAGGGGGGACCACTAGACTACCAGGGCAAGCACAATTATTTTACTTTCTACAGGCATTGGGAGCCGTGCTTGGGGGTGAGGAGACCACTAGACTACCAGGGCAAATACAATTCTTTTAATTGCTATGGGCATCGGGAGCCGTGCTTGGAGGTGGGGGGACCACTAGATTACCAGGGAAAATGCAATTCTTTTAATTGCTACGGCATTGGGAGCCGTGCTTGGAGGTGGGGGGACCACTAGATTACCAGGGCAAATGTAATTCTTTTAATTGCTATGGCATTGGGAGCCATGCTTGGGGGTGGGGGACAACTAGACTAGCAGGGCAAGTACAATTATTTTAATTGCTACATACATCGGGTGCCATGCTTGGGGGTGGGGGTTCCACTAGACTACCAGGGCAAGTACAATTATTCCAGTTGCTACGGGCATCGGGAGCCATGCTTGGGGGTGGGGAGACCACTAGACTACCAGGGCAAGTACAATTATTTTACTTTTTACAGGCATCGGGGCCATGCTTGAGGGGTGGGGGGACCACTAGTCTATGAGGGCAAATACAATTATTCTAATTGCTATGGGCATTAGGAGCCATGCTTGGGGGTGGGGAGACCACTAGACTACCAGGGCAAATACAATTATTTTAATTACTACGGGCATCGGGAGCCATGCTTGGGGGTGGGGGGACCATTAGATTACCAGGGCAAATACAATTCTTTTAATTGCTACGGGCATCAGGAGCTGTGCTTGGGGGTGAGGGAACCACTAGACTACCAGGGCTAGTACAATTATTTTAATTGCTATGGCATTGGGAGCCATGCTTGGGGTGGGGGGGCCACTAGACTACCAGGGCAAATACAATTATTCCAACTGCTATGGCATTGGGAACCATGCTTGGGGGTGCAGGGACTACTAGACTATCAGGGCAAGTACAATTATTTTAATTGCTATGGGCATTGGGAGCCATGATTGAGGGTGGGAGAACCACTAGACTACCAGGGCAAGTACAATTATTTTAATTGCTATGGGCATCAGGAGCCATGCTTGGGGTTGGGGGGACCACTAAACTATCAGGGCAAGTACAATTATTTTACTTTTTACAGGCATCGGGAGCCATGCTTGGGGTTGGGGGTACCACTAGACTACCAGGGAAAATACAATTATTTTCATATCTATGAGGGTCAGGAACCCTGCTTGGGGTTGGGGGGACCACTAGACTACTAGGGAAATTATATTTAATTTCTACAGGTGTCGGGAGCCATGCTTGGGGGTGGGAGCACCACTAGACTACCAGGGACATTATATTTAATCCCTACAGGGGTCAGGAGCAGTGCTTGGGGATAGAAGGACCACTAGACTACCAGGGTATCATATTTTACTTCATGGACAATGGAGGTTTGGGATTTGTGTATGGGGGGGCACCGCTGCATTACTGTCAGCTTTTCCATGGTGGTATTTAGCACTGTGCTACAGGTCATGCCTGTAGTGCGGCGCTATACCTTTGAATATGCTGGTGTGCCAGCATTCAGGGCCCCTCCCCTCAGTCCCTCCCCTGCGTACATTATTATTTAGCGTCGGTGATAACACCTAGTACCGATGCTAAAGGTCCCTTTGAATATTGCAGTTGGTTGCAAATTCAGTGCTAATCCAGCGCAACAGATTTGTGCCAGGTGCTCCCCTTTGAATATCTGGCCCTTAGTCTCTAAATGTGTCGGGGGGGACCATAACAATATATAGAAGGAACAGGACCAAAAACCTTTTTATAGTGCACACCCTTTTTAGTTTGGAAAGTCTCCAACTCTTCCATCTTTGAACTTTAGGTTCCACCCCGTTCAAAGCTGTTTCCCAATTTACCTCAGGACAGTTTTGGGGCCCATATACTATTCCTAACATTTTGAAAGGTTTGTCAGAAATATTGATCCCTTCTATACTCTTTGGTTTTAGGGGGCAATGACCTATGAACAAGCCCCTTGTTTTCTCTATATTCAACTTAGAATTTGAAACCACTGCATACCTATTTAATTCCTGTAAAATGATCAGAATTACAACTTCATTTGAAAGAAAAAAACAAATATCATCAACATAGGCTTGTACTGTTAGAGTTTCTTGACCTACACCACCAGATACCCTGACCACATTGCTAAGTGCATTTATATGTCTCAGCAAGGGATCCGGAGAAAAACATACAATAAGGGACTCAAAGGACATTTCTGCCTCACTCCTGAAGTAATCTGAATAGGTGCCGTAACCTTTCCCTTTCCCTTGATAACTGGCTCTATGACAACTGCAGCATATATTATTTTAATCCACTGAATGAATACCCTAGGTATATCCTAATACTCTAAAATTGGAAACAAAAACTGATGATGCACTCTATCAAAGGCTCTACTCTGATCCACTGAAAGTATACAGCCCTGTTGTCCAGTTTTATTGAAGTATTCAATCACATCTCTTGTAATAAAAAGATCCTTTAGAATTTTCCTACCAGGAATACCACAAAACTGTGAAGGATGGATCAAGTCCCCAGCCACACTTTGCAATCTATTGTTTAAAATATGAGAAAGGATTTTAAAATCAGAATTAAGAATTGCAATAGGCCTCCAGTTCATAATTTGTTGTGTATCCTAACTTATGCAAAAAAAAAAAGGCCTGAAGTAAAATCTACATAAGCAGATTTCTGATTTAAAAAATAAGAAAAAAATGCCTCTAACCATACTGCTAAGATCTCAACAAAGGATTTATAAAATTCATAAGGGAGCCCATCTAACCCTGGAGAGGTCCCTAATTTCTGGGTTTTTATAGTTGATTTTATTTCTAACACTGAAATATGGGAAACTAATTCTAAAATTTCCTTAGCCAGGGGAGGAACACTGGTCTCTTTTAGATAGGCCACAATCCCATCACTCCCCAAAGGTGGAGAAGCCCCTTGAAAATTCAAGTAGCTATTAATAATATTTAAAATATCTTTATCAGTCTTAGCAAGTGACCCCTCTTCATCCCTTAGATCCTCAAATCGAGTAGCTTCCATTTTAGCTTTAAAAGCCTCGAAGGGGTCTCCAATAGGGTTTTTTTGTGTCCCAAATTGTAGCTCTGTTCTCAAAGTTTTCGCCTTATCATATTGATAGGGCCTCATGTCCAAGTTTAACGGCTCAATTTGTACTGAGTAATCATGTCTGGATGATACTGCTATCGAGAACAAGTATTGAACCTGCCATCATATTTTTAGGTACTGAAAAAAGGATTCATTTGCCTTCCTTTTATATCACCTCGGAAACCATAATTTTGTCTCATTTTTTGTATCTGCCCACCATTCCCATAAATCACCATATAAATCTGCAACTGATGTTCTTGCCCATGACAATTTAGATATTCCTTCCTGAACCAAAGGGTCATTTAAGATAGATACATTCAGACACCATCTATTGTTTTTCAGTTTTTTAGGTGGGATTCAGAAAAGACTATCATTACCAACAGGTGGTCTGAAAATTCGCTTGGAGAAATTATAAAAGTGGGAACCTTTCAAATTGCTAGACAAAAACAAATGATCTATCATAGAAGTCACTTTCCCTTGTTTATATGTATATGGGTGACCCCATGTTTGAAAATTCCTTCTGTTTTGTAAGTTCGTCATTTTAACCATTCTCTCTCTAAAGCAATCGTGTCACAATAAATCTTCTTCCCACTGCCAACCACTCTCTGGTCCAGAAGATCACAATTAAAAATCCTCTCCCATAATAATGTATGTTGCAGATGCTAAATATGGATAAATAATATTCAATAAAGTCACCTTGTCTGCTTTTGTTTGGGGCCCATACACAATAATGAATCTAAAATTTGAATGCTGCCAAAGACCATCCATTATCATAAGTCTCCCAGGGATCAAATCAATTAATTTGGACAGTACAAAGGAAAAGGAACCAAAAACAATCCCAATCCCATCTGCACTGTCCATACCAAAAGACCAGTAGGAAGGCCCCCATACCCACTCAGCTTTAAATAGTCTACTCTGATCCAGCGTGTACATCCAGGTGTCCTGTAAAAAGCAGACATCAATCTTCTCATCAAAAATATATTGAAAAAGAGCTGATCTTTTAGAAACATTTAGTAAGCTACAACAGTTTGGAGATCTTATACATAGTTTACCCACAGACATACAATTTTATCATGGCCCTTTCTTTTTTTCCCCTTTATAATCAGCTTGAGAGAGTCCATTTCCTGAGGACTGCTCCAGGCCCATTGCCCCAAAGTCTATATCTGATTCCCCACCCAAAGTATCCAAGATTGCATATGAATTCTCCATTTCTATTTCAGGGGGTTCTATGGGGGGGGTTGTTTAGAACCTCTAGTTGTTCTCCTGTTAGTGACTCGTTGTGGTTTCTGACATACTAGGGCCACTGTTTTCTGTGGTGTTTCATGATAGCATACTGGAGGAAAATCTTTTAAGTTTGTTAAATCTGAAGGTTCACTTCCCTTCTTACCCTCAGCTACTACATTGAGATCCAAGGTTTCAGATTCTTTAGTCAGATCATCTTCTTGATAAGGTGGGGGGAGGATCTGAGTGGGTATTTGGGGGGGTTACCTCTCTTATCTTCTGTAGAGGCTTTTCCAAAAGCTTCATCCTGGGTGTTTTGTATTAACAACTCTGGGCGTACTACTGTAGCTTTGTTTTTCACTGCCCAAGGGCAATCCCTAAACCCATGCCCAGATTCCTCACATAAATCACATTTTAATTGATTAATACACTATATATTAATATGCCCTATTTCCCCACAAATCTCACAATGCGGTGTGTTGCACACACTTGATAAAAGGGTATGAATCCCACACTTATAGCAGGCCCGTGGTAGGCCAGCATAAAAGCACACACCCCTGTCCCTGCCCAGCATGAAGGAGTTTGGAATATGTTCCACATCATTTTCAACTTGTCTGAGTTTTACTTTATATTTCCAGCTCCCTGTCCAGAAATATTCTGAATCTAAAATGGTTTCCAGGGCACTTAATACTTCACACTTCTGGGACAACAAGTAAGTAATATCCTCTACATGAACCCCCACATTTTAAAACATTATTGTCACATATTTAATAAGGGGTTAAGTTATAGGAATAACCACAGAGGAGAAAACTTAACCTGGTTGTACCGTTGCCAAGAAAGATCTAGCAAATAAAAAGATCGAAAGCTTACATCAAAATTGTCTTCTCCCAAGATGTTTATAAAGGTGAAGACTTCTTTTGGGGAAAATTTTAAAGAATCTTTAAGCAATGACCTCCCTATATACTACCTATCTGGCCTTTCTTCTAGGCTCCCTTTATATCGTATACAAACTGCATTTCTATGAGGAGCAGATTCCTTTTTTTTTCCATGCAAATAACTCTGATAACAAAGGTCTTGGTTGTGGGCCCTCCCCTGAGACCCCATCAATGTCATTATCCTTATTATTGTCCATTCTTCCTCTGTTCTCTTCTTTAGCTTTTTCTTCCTTCCTAAAATCCTTTGGAAGAAGACACTTTTTCTTATTTGTAAAAGAAATGTTTGTGGCAGGTACCTGGTCTTGAACTGGAGGGTACCATTCAGGAGACTGCTGGGACAATGGATCATTTAGGCTCCATTCAGAATCTGGGAGCCATGTACCCAAAAGGCCTTTTTTCCAGCCTGATTCTAATAAGGCAACCTCAGGAGACCATTCAGCAAAAAGGTCACCTGAGATTGGATGAAATTTGAAGGCAGAATGCTTTGCTACAGGAGTGGTTTGAGGCTACTTTGCTTTTACCACCCCCAGATTTTTTTTTGCAGAAGCTCCATCCACATTTCTATTTGCAGAAACCAACCTTTTAGATCTTGCCCCATCCATCAAGGGTTTTTTAAAATGTCCTTTTGATGAAAAGAAAAAGTTAGTAGCGTTTTCTTGATTCTGGGGGTCAGACTGATACACAGTCCATTCATCCTGAGGCCTCCCTACCCATAGGCTAGGATCGCCTAAAGGTTCCAGGATTTCAGTCCTTATTAGACCGATTTCCCTTTTGCCTGCAATCTGCATCAGGCCATGACACTCTTTCTGAGGAACATCAGTGGATTCTGCTTTCCATATTTTTTCTTTCACCAATCATTTGTTTCTCTTACCATAATCCATTTTTTTTAAATCCCCTTCCTCCATATCTCTCAGCTTTTGGCACACGCATTCATCTGTGTCTAAACTGCCAGCCATAAAGGGAAATCTTGTGTCCACATTCCTTGCCACTGCTACCACTCCAGGAGCTTTGAACAGCTGAGTGGTGTTTTCGTTTGATGCTTGTGCATTACCAAATTTGACATTCTTGCTGCTTCCTTTGACAGTAGCGTTTACTTCTTCAAGAAGCTCAGGAAGCATATTTGTAACAACATTTCTTCATATTTCTGACCCCACAGAACAATTCACTTTTCCACCCTCATAGTTATTATTCTCCTTTATATCAGAAAAAAACACAGAACTTAACTGTTTTCCCTAGTCATTTTGAACTTTCTGAAATTCACGTCCCTCTTTCTCTCCATGAATTACATCCTTTAGTCCTTTATCTGTTTGATCTTCAAAACAATCATTTTCTTCTTGAAAAGCATCTTGTTTTTTGAGAACAGAGGAGGAGGCCTGCTCCTCTGTCTCCTGAACATCCATTCCTTCCACCTCCTCACACTGAGTGACCATCCTGGCTGATGGATCACAGCACCCCCTACCAACAAGAGCAGGGGACTTTCCCTGGTGTCCTCCCCAAATTTGCCCCATTCACTAAAAAAAAATACCACCAACAGCTTAATCTGGTTCAAGGTTAGTTGGCATTCACCTGTATTCCCATCCCCAGGGCTGTGCCTGTAAATAGGCAGAAATTGTCTTGTGCACTTACCAAGTCAACAAAAACTAAATAAATAAATAAATGTTCATGGATACCCTTGCACTGTACATATTAGTATGCTGTTCACTATTGCAATTCTTTGTATGGATCATGTTGCCTTACTTATTGTATATATTTATTTGCTGTCTACCATTGTAATTTCTTTATGTATCATGTTGTCATTTTTTGTGAACCTTCCAGGTCCACCTCGAAAATTAGTTTTACCTCAGTGGTGTTCCACCTGATGAAATAAAGATTTGATTGACTTGATTGATTCAAAGCCACAAAAGTAGGGAAATATATTAGGGTTTCCAACTCTAAAAAGGCATTGTGGTGTGCCTTGGGGTCATCAGCCCTTATGCTCACCCCATTCTCCTATACTGTACCCATCTCTGCTTATTTACTTATGGAATGGGGTGAGCATTCAGGCCAATGACTCCAAGGCAAAACACTGATGACTGCTGTTGTCTGCAAGGTGGGGGTGGGGTGTTAGGGTTGGAAACCCCAATACCACATTTTCATGCTTTTGTAGCATTAGTAACAGCCCTAACTGATGTATTAACTAACTTTTTTTTGCAAGAAATGTCTATATCTATCTTTCTATCTATTTATTTCATTATCTATTTTACTCTGGAAAGGCATGTGGGCAAAATGCCTATTTCCACAAGCGTCCAGTTACAGTGACATGAAGGGTGGAAAATATACAGGAATACAGAAAAATAAAACAAAAATATCAGGGAACACTTATACAAGTGTGGGTATATATAGAAAATACAAGAATTTTACAGATGTAATCAAAATACATAGATACAATGCATAAATATGTTAATTGTGCTGAAAAAGTATGTCAAAACCAACAAAGGGCAGTAAAGAACTATAAGCAGCAATGAAAGCTTGGGCTTCACTGTGCATAAGTACAGTGATCAGAAAACTGACAGGTAGTGAATGGAGGGAGAGGAAAGGGGAAGAGGGGGAAAAGTGAGAGGGACAGGGTAAAGCAAAAGGGGGAGGGGAGAAATCCATCCCCTTGGAGGGAGTTGCTAAAACGTTGCTTGGAAGGAGTGGCTCCCTTTACTATTACCTTCTGCATCCTGTTGAACAGCCAATTTTTTACCTAGGTTACTACTATGGGACCCACTCTGAGGCTGGCCTAGCATGTTTATTAGTCTTTTCTGTGGGACTGTGTCAAATGCCTTGCTAAAGATGCCTACCTAGACTTCAGCCAAGCATTTGACGCAGTTCAAAATAAAAGATTAATAAACAAGTTATCCAGCTTGGGAGTGGGTCCCAGGGTGGTAACCTGGTTAAACATTTGTTGGCCAACAGGACACAGATGGTAATAGCAAACAGAGTCCACTCTGAAGAAAGGGAGGTCACTAGCGGGTTACTGCAGTGTTCAGTACTGGGACCAGTCTTTTTTAATGTCTTTGTAGGTGACATTGCAGAGAGAATGGAAGGAAAAGTATGCCTCTTTGCAGATGGCACAAAGAGCTGCAACAGGTTTAATACACAAGGGGTGGAAAGGATAAAAAGATACTTGACAAGGTGGGAGAAATGGTCAAAAGTATGTCAGTATACATTCAATGCAAAGAAGTGCAAAGTAATGCACCTGGGAAACAAAAAATTCAGGGGAAGAGTACACAAAAATGGAAAGGGACCTGGGGGTAGTCATAGCAGATGACCTAAAGATAGTCAAGCAATCTGAGAAGGCAGTAAGGAGGGTTAGGAGAATATTGGGATGCATAGGGAGAAGCATCATCAATATAAAACAGGAAGTTGTTATCCCTCTGTACAAACAGTTGGTGAGACCCAATCTGCAGTACTGTGTGCAGTTTTGGAGATCCCATCTCCACAAGGACATGGACAGGATGGAGGCAGTCCAGAGGAGGGCAACTAAATGGTACAGGGTCTGCACCAGAAGCCATATGAAGAGAGACTAATGGAGCTTAATATGTATACCCTCAAGCAAAGGAGGGAGAGAGGGGCATGATAGAAACGTTCAAGTACCTCAAGGGAATTAACAAAGTCCAAGAGGGTAGCATCTTTCAGAAAAAGAGATATGCAAGAACAAGGGGGCACAATCTGAAAATGGGGGATGGCATGAGGAAGTATTTTTTCAAGGAGAGGGTGGTGGACAAATGGTATAGCTTTCCTGAGGGGCTTGTGGGGTCAAAAACAGTGGGGGATTTCAAGAATTCATGGGACAGACATAAGACAATTCTAGAGGGGGGTAGGAGGAAGTAGGCTGTTACTTAATTAGGATCTATAGCTTATCCAATAGATAGAGAAATGGGCAGACTAGGTGGGCTAAGTGGTCCTTATCTGCTGTCAAAGTCTGTGTTTCTATGTTAACAGTTTCAGAGGGGTTTATTGAGCAGGTGCTTTTTATGTTTGCTTGTGCGCACAGTGCACAAGAAACATTTACAGGATAGTAGAGTATTGCAGAGGTGTGGCAGTGTTTGGCCAATCCAGCCAGTGCTTTTAAGGACTCAACCCTCGGCCACCAATCAACAGGGAAGCTGCCAATGACAGCAGTTTCAGAGTGAGCACCAGACTTGGAAAGAAATCTGCCGCTCCAATCACGGACAGTTTCATTACTGTAGCGGCAGATCTCCCCCCTTCCTGGCAACCAGGCAAATTCCAGCCATGTGCATTACAGTGCACAGTAATGTGCATGGCTGGACTTATGAGCAACTCATTTGCTCAGTGTGTCTTTCCTGGTGAAATAAATAAATGAGCCCCGCTGTGCATAACTGGAGGCTCCTGCCGCCCACCACACACACACACTCCCCTCAAAGTCAACATTGGGGTGCCCAATCCCCATGTCGGCATTCCCCCCAAACCTGAAAATAATTTTGCCAACAACAGGGTGCCCAATCCTCATGTCAGCAAGCCCCCCCACAACTGTGGCACACTGGGAGCCCACCACAGTGTACCAAAGTAATTCTTCTCTTTTTCCAACACTGTCAGATGTGGTCCCTACATCACCTTTTTGTCAGCTGACCTCTGGGTGCCCAATCCCCAGGTCAGCATTGATCTCCCCCTCTACTAGTCTGGCACACCAGGAGCCCACTCCAGTTTGCTGAAATCCATTTTGTTTTCACCTGTAGAAAAGAAAACAGTCCTACGATGTACGTTTTTAAACTTGAAAAAAAATAAAATTGTCTCTCATTGTTCCCACCACTCCCTCCCCCAACCTGCACCCTCCCTTTGTGTACCTCACCTCCCTGCAGCCCTCTCACCCATACCTGCCTCTGGAGGTTGAGATCAGTGATACTTCTGTGGACCTGTAACACGTCTGCACTCTTCAAAAACCAACCGGGAACTGAAGAAATGATGATAAGCCCTATAATGGCAGTGAATGGGAAGTTTTCAATTTAGGTTGATATCTCAGCTAATTGTTGGAGTTTTATTCCCAACTTTTCAACATGGGATTCTTGGGACCCCACCTTGTGAACACTGGCACTGTTATTTTGTTTCTCAGTCCCAAAATGTGATTTCACAGTCACTGCATGGAATCATCTTTTGGGACCAGTTAATGAAACAATAGTGCCACTGTTCATGAGTTGGTTTCCCAATGGTGGCTGCTGGAAATGTGGTGATGCAACGTGCTGAAGAAATGAACTAGGCAGCAAATGGTTGCTGCTCCTCTGTTGCTCCACTACAACTAAAATTGCCAAAATGAATCAACGTCGATGCAGTGAGAAATTAGAGTGAAAAGTTTTTCATGCATATCTGATTTTATTTTCCTGAATTTCAGAAGAAAGAAAGAAAGATATATGCTGTCTTGAGGAAATTTGGAATGGTGAAACGAAAACAAGAAATGGCCAATAAGCCTAATGTGGTCTCCCTTCTATCAGTGTTTTTTCTGCTGCTGTAACAGTCCGGTCCCCAGTCGGTATCAGAGTTTGGTCCTAAATTTCATTACAGTTATTGTGAGAGGACCTTGTCTATGTAGCTCTACATCTGCCGTATGCTGAACCAACATTTACTGGGAAGCCACATGTTTAGGCCAGTGCTGAAGCCAATGCCAGAGCCCTTGCATGCCAATGGGAAAGAAAAGGAAAGATCAGCTTTCTTGGTGCCCGAGAGACCAACTGCAAGATCAGTGGTGTATAGCTAAGTAACTTAGCTTCTTGATTGAACTTCTGTTATTAGTTTTCCACTACATGATGCTCACTTGTTGAAATATATGCTCTAGATGGAGCATAAGTTTGGCAGTATGAGCTTTCACATAAATACATGCCATGGTCAGCATTTCTAACTGTGTGATGATATGAATGCAACAAGGTTTTGAAGCTTTGATTTTTCCTACTTAAATGTAGCAGAGGAGTCATTTTTCTCTAAACTCAACCCATACTTAAATTTGTGTTCCTGTGAAATACAGCTGTTTTTTAAATACTATTGGCAATGTAAAGAGACTTGGGGGTAATTTATGTTCTTTTTTGCCCTTGCATATGGGAGAAACACAGCATAATGCTGAAGTGCGAGTAAAAAGATTATCCAAGCTTTTTCAAGTTTCCAAAAAGAATACAAATTCCCCAAGCAGATCTGTAAATACTGTAAATGCTGAGCTAGAAGCATGGAGATAAGAGCTAGGAAATATAAATGTAACTCCCGGTTACCTGGGGTTACTAGAATCTCAGTAAGACCTAGTAATAGGCAGGGAAGGCAGCTTGTGAAACTCCAGTTAAATGGATTTCACACTGTCTCACTCTGTTCTCAGTCTCAACTGAGACTGAGGAATGACATCATTTTAGAACTATCACAGCTGCATAAGCCACACTAGAATGTTGCAATTGGAGGTTAGAGTAGAACGTTGGGGAATTTGAAGTCAGTCAGAGAGAGAGAGAGAGAGAGAGTCTGTAGAGTGCAGCAGAGGCGCTCTGCTGAGTACAGGCCCTCAGAGCTCTAAGCTCTGTTACAGAGCTACTTTTGTTTTTAGGTGTGTATTTCCACCTGAAGAGGAACACAGGAACTGATTATTGAAGTAGTGGAGACCACTCTCAATGGTTCATGGCCCCATCCCTGTGGGGATGGGAAGAAGGTATTAGCCTGTTTTCCAGAGGCAACCCCCCCTTGGTCCGGCTAAGGAAAGAAGCTGCTTGTTTAAGTTTTCGTGCTGAGGCACCGGATACTCTGGAAGAGATTCCTTGAGGAGGAAACACCTGTGGGGCACCTGCAACTGAAGGGTGAGTTTGTTCTGCTAAAGGGCATGTGTTTTTCATCTGAAACAGAAGGAAACTAAAGGGACTGTTACTGTGGGGTCAGGAAAAGACAGCCAAGTACAGTTGGAAGATGTGGGGATTGGACTGCTTAACTCTGTGGGAGGGTCTAGAGTAATGGACAAAGTCACTTAATAAGTATGTTCAAGTCCAGCACAAATGGGGAGGGATTGGACTGCTTAACTCTGTGGGGGGTCTAGAGTAATGGACAAAGCCACTTTATAAGTATGTTCAAGTCCAGCACAAATGGGAAGAAAAGACAGTAGATTGAACGTGAAATACGTTTAACAAGGAATCTACACAGCAAAGTGTTTTAAAGGATGAGGTGTTACAGTCCAGAGAAATAGCTGGGTATGAATTGTGGGAGTGAGAGGTTAGAGACCCCCATCAGTAGTAACCAAATTCACCTCTACGGATTTGCTCTGAGACACCTGTTGCTTTCCCTCAGGTACTTTGCCAATGCCTGAGGAAAGTACCCAGACTTGGGATTAATGATGAAGATTCCCTTATGGAGCAGAAGTGTTCTTAGGTGGTTTATGGAGCCACCAGTAAATGTGTCCATGAAATATGGAAAGTGTCCAAGTGACTGGCAAGGGAGCCGAGCCAGGGAAAACCCAGAGCAGTGTAAAGTTTGGGCTGTGTGCCCAGTGTGTTGTAGAGCCTGAAGGCTAAAGTGATGATGAGGTATTCTGGTCTCCTTAAATCTGCATTACCAGGAGTGTAGCCCCTTGGGGGTCCATCTATGCTTTGTTTATTCTGTTTGGATATGAATAAAAGCCACACTTTAGAATCCCATTTCTGGTATTGGACATTACAGTTATTGCTTCCTGTGTCCAGAGTTACTTGGGTGCCCCTGTGCAAAGTAACCAAACCTAGCCTATGTGCTGGGTGACATATTCCTCTCCGAACCCAGCCCACCTTGCTTTCAGATGAAAATGGCATACCGGGTAGGGGTTACAAAAATGGAGACACGGCTGAGGATCTGGGTTTGGAATTTAGGGAGGAATGTAAGAAGGGTCACTTGGGCAAAGGCTAGCATTTTGGTTATCTGGCAGTGGGTAGCCCAAAAATCTGAAGCAATGTTAACTAATGTGCTGCTGTGTGCTGTTATCCATGTGCTTCTATTAAAATGCAACTGTTTACCAAGGAGCAGTAAAGCCTGAGAGTGTATGCCCTTGTCCTGTATCAAATTACAGCATTTTCCAGCTTTTAAAAGTGTTTGTGACAAAGAAAAGTGTGGAAAACTGTGGATAGCAAAAGGAAAATTGTGCCCTAGATGTTGGTAATGCTTTCTGTGTGAACTGAGAGACTTGTGCTTAATGGCAATGAAAAATGGTTGAAATGGGCTCCTGCCATGAAGTCAGTTGAAAAAAAAAGTGAGGTTTGCAGTTTAAATGTGCCTGCTCAATGATCACTGTGAGGAGAAGAGCATTCGAGAGGAAAAAGGCTCATTTGCATGGCGTTGAGTGATTGGTGAGACTGCAATCAGTCCCACCCCCAAGCCAGTTCTAGAGCCACTGTACAGCATTTGAGAGGGAGAGTGAGTGGAGTGTGCGAACTGGCTTACCAGAAGGAGTGTTGCGGTGACTGAAAGCACTGTAAAAAGTTCAAAAAACTGACTTTTCTGTTCGAATTCGGGCTCAACCAGCATCTCGATTGACTGGATTGTGAGTGTGGTGTTCAGAGGGACAATCAGCAGGACTGCCAACCCACTTCTTTCCAGAGGCCTCCAAGACTGGCTGCAGGCCGTTTTGCATCGCAGAAAACAGCTACTGATAACAGTGTGTAACAACAGAAATAATTGCTCAAACTAAGTGATTTTGCCAAAAGCCAGCTGAATCTATGTGTAGCAGTGTATTTGCTTTGCAAAGAAGGACTGTGTTAAGTTTTACCAGCAAAAGCAAGCATTTTAAGCCATCGACTGTGAGCATAGTTATAGGTTCAGTGTCAGTATAAGTTTCAAAGCTATGAGAGAGACTGTGAGTTGTATCAGATATGCAGCTAGAATTACAGGCAATCCTGTGCTATGAAATACTGAGGCTTTAAGGGACTGTAAGCCAGAGCAATGTGTTCAGTGAGTGAAAGGTCTGTGGTAAATCATATAAATGCACTAGGAGAAAGAACAGCACAAGTTTGTGCAGTTTGAGCAAAGTTATCAGTAGAGTGTGTAAATCGGATGCGCAGTGGCTTGACCCAATTACAGAATGTTGATGTGTAGGAGTGCTGCCGCTGCCATTACAGGGTGGGGTAGTAATGTAAACACAGCAGCAGAGGAGCCATTTTGAAAGAGAAAGAAAGTTTTCAGTGATGTGGGACTTGAAATAACAGTGAGCATTGTTTGTTTTTTCTCTGCAGTCATGGCATCAGGACCAGCCCGCTACCAGGATCATGCCCGGGGCTGTGATAACAGTAGAAGTTAACAAGTTAAGGGACATTGAGAGATGTTACTATGGAGGACGACTGCTTCCTCATGTGGTGATTCCTGGATATCCAGTGCAAGTATGTTTAATGTGCTTAAATGCTGGAAGGGATATCTTCATGGTACCTCACTGTACTGGGTACTTAGAGAAATATGGTTTGTTTAAAGTGCCCAAGACTTGTTTGGCTCCCACATGGACAAAAGTTCAAGAATTTGTAGTTGGCAGCACACAGCACCAGATGGAGCCTGTGGGAGAAGGCCCCTCAGAATGTGGCACAAAGCAAGAGGGTGCAGATTTACAGACAGAACAATGTGCTGATGTTTCCGAGTCTGAGTGGCAGACAGTCATTTCAGGAAGAGCTTCAGTAGACCCATGGAGAGAGGGGGCCTAGCCCAAGTCTCATAGGTGAAGACGAGATGAGGGAGGCATTTGAATGGGAGGTTTTGACCTCTGCGCCAGCGAAGAGTGGATGGTCTCAGGAGTAAGGATGACTGCTCACTCCTGGGCACAAATTCTCAGTGAGGAAGAAGAAGAGGAGAAACCTATGTAGCCTTGTGAAAAAGGAACTGGTACACAGCCTCAGGCTCTTGCCTCAGAGGAACACATGGAAGAGAGTGGTGATTCCACTGCCCTGGCTATGCAAGAAGTCAGGGATCCATTTTTTGTGTCATTGAAAATATGTAGCTGGCAGAACCAAGACTGGCCACCCTCAAGCCAGGCCAGAGGTCTCAGTTTGACCAAAGCTAGTAAAGAGGAAAGACTGGTTCGTAGGAAAGCAAATAAAATCTATGGGATGGCCTTTCCTACCTTTCCTCGGAGAGTCTGGGAGGAGATTGAACAAAGCAGGAAGTCCTGAATTTGGGAAGAAGCAATGAAATGTGTGCATCTTGGTGCAAACAAGCATGTCAAGAACAGAATGTTTCACGACAAATACAGCAAGTGGAAAAGAGGCAGGGCACTGTTAATGGACACTGTTCAAACTGTGGATGGAGATGGACATGAAACCTTTCACAGTATGAATTATGAGTGCCCAGACGGGGTAATAATTCAAGCACCTGACCCGTTGTGCTATTGGCCACAATGCAAAGACTTTCCTGGGAATGTGCCCATGCCTACTAAATGGAAAGCAGGGCAGTAGTAGCCAGTGCTGCCATTCCAGCCGTTGCAGTACCTATGTTGTTCTGTCAGTCTGGATGTCCAGGACTCAGGTGCCCCACATTCATCAGTTCTGCAGTGTACTGGCTTTCCAGACTCCATTGACTGGCCCACCAGATTACTTCAGATCCAGAGAGGACACCAGCCGAGCTGTATGCTGATTCATCGCCTGGATAGCAGATGACTTCAGACCAGCTGTTTTCCTTTTTGTTCCTGTTCCAAGGTTCCATCTCCAGAGATGACATCATCCCAGCAGTTTTCAGACATGCCCTCTGGTCATTTCCCGGAAGATGTCCACCCAGCTATATCGGAAGAATGCTGCCAGGGAGAGTCTTCAGCTGAGGACCAGGTTTGGTGCCATTTTCATTCTACAAAGGACTGGTAAGTCCAGACTTTTCTATTCTTATGGCATTGCAGTACACACTCTACACTAGCAGACTCCAGATGTTTGAACTGTCCTCAAAGACTCTCCCCTTCTGGACTTTGACCTGCTAGAACTGTGCTTCATCAGGTTCCGGCCCAGGAGAGACTCTTTAATGGACTTGCCTTCGGGCACTGGGTAACTCCATCCCCCAAATATAGTGTACTGTAAATAATGTCATTGTTTTCTACTGTTTTCTAATGTTTATAGTGTTTTTTCTACTTTTCTAAAAAAATATTTTTTGGATTCTCCAGTGTTTTGATGGTAGGGGTTTAGATAGACTGTGTATGCAGATTAGGAGAGTGTGTGTTATCTTTCTTTTTCTTGCAGATGTTCCTGAAGAAGATAGAAGAGAAGACAAGAAGAGGAGGATGGACTCATCGGAGTTCCTCAGTAGTACTTTAGAGTGTAGTGTTTAAAGAACTGTTGTTCTTGTTGTTACTTTGTGTAACTTTTCCTTCCAGAGGTATGGTTGTGGGGGAGTGTGGGAGTAATGCATAATGTATGGTATTAGCTCCTGTTGTATGGCTGCATGGTGTCCAGGGTCGGGGAGGTCCCCTGTTTGTTTTGTTTTGGGAATTCTGAGTTAGGGGCAGACAGGTTTTCTCTAGAGGGCTAGGGGGGATAGACAGGCTGTAGTTCTGAACGGCCGTAGGGGTCACAGTATTACTGATCTATTAGGGCTATGCTCTGGACAGCTCTACCAGAGCCACTAGGTACCCATAGTTATCAGGTAGAGGAGAGGCTGATAAGTCAGCCAAAGGCCTCTAGGCCTTTAATGTTGTCTGCCTGTGCTAGCACATGGTGGGGGAGAAGGTAGCGCTACCTCTTCATATTCAACACATGGGGTGAGATGGCTTAAGCTGGGTGACTAATGACTGTTGACAGTCATTTTCCTAGCCCAGGGTGAGTGTAACCCCCCCATTACCCGGGGTTACTAGAATCTCAGTAAGACCTAGTGGTAGGCAGGGAAGGCAGCTTGTGAAACTCAAGATAAATGGATTTCACACTGTCTCACTCTGTTCTCAATCTCAGCTGAGACTGAGGGATGACATTATTTTAGAACTATCACAGCTGAATAAGCCACACTGGAATTTTGCAGTTGGAGGTTAGAGTAGAACGTTGGGGAATTTGAAGTCAGTCTGAGAGAGAGAGAGTCTGTAGAGTGCAGCAGAGGTGCTCTGCTGAGTGCAGGCCCTCAGAGCTCTAAGCTCTGTTACAGAGCTACTTTTGTTTTTAGGTGTGTATTTCCACCTGAAGAGGAACACAGGAACTGATTATTGAAGTAGTGGAGACCGCTCTCAATGGTTCATGGCCCCATCCCTGTGGGGATGGGGGGAAGGTATCAGCCTGTTTTCCAGAGGCAACCCCCCCTTGGTCCAGCTAAGGAAAGAAGCTGCCTGTTTAAGTTTGTGCTGAGGCAAAGCTCTGGAAGAGATTCCTTGAGGAGGAAATGCCTGTGGGGCACCTGCAACCAAGGGGTAAGTTAACTCTACTAAAGGGCCAATGTGTTTTCACCTGAGACAAGATGAAACTAAAGTGACTGTTACTGTGGGATCAGGAAAAGACAGCCAAGTGCAGTTTGGAAGATGTGGGGATTGGACTGCTTAACTCTGTAACTCTGGTTTAGAGTAATGGACACAGTCACTTATTAAGTATGTTCAAGTTCAGCATAAATGGGATGGAAAGACAGTAGATTGAATGTGAATACATTTAAAGAGAATCTACACAGCAAAGAGTGTTCAAGGATGAGGTGTTACAGTCCAGAGAAATGGCCGGGTATGAATTATGGGAGTGAGAGGTGGGAGACCCCCCATCAGTAGTAACCAAATTCACCTCTATGGGTTTGCTTTGGGACACCTGTTGTTTTCTCTCAGGTACTTGGCCGGTGCCTGAGGAAAGTACCCAGACTTGGGATTAATGATGGAGATTCCCTTATGGAGCTGAAGTGCTCTTAGGTGGTTTAGGGAACCACCAGTAAATGTGTCCATGAAATATGGAAAGTGTCCAAGTGGCTGGCAAGGGAGCTGAGCCAGGGAAAACCCAGAGCAGTGTAATGTTCGGGCTGTGTGCCCAGTGTGTTAGAGCCTGAGGGCTAAAATGATGAGGAGGTGTTCTGGTCTCCTTAAATCTACATTACCAGGAGTGTAGCCCCATGGGGGTCCATCTATGTTTTGTTTATTCTGTTTGGATATGAATAAAAGCCACACTTTAGAATCCCATTTCTGGTATTGGACATTACAGTTATTGCTTCTTGTGTCTGGAGTTACTTGGGTGCCCCTGTGCAGAGTAGCCAAACCTAACCTATGTGCTGAGAGACATATTCCTCCCCGAACCCAACCCACCTGGTATTGCTGTCAGATGGAAATGGCATACCGGGTAGGGGTTACATAAACAATTACAGTTACCATTTAAAAACTGCTGTGACTTAACTGGCTCTAAACTCAATATGGCTCCCAAAATTGATGCAAAGAATTAAAGGAAAGGGAAAATGCAAACAGTAATAAATTCTCACATTCCCCTAGACAGTCAGTAATGGCTACTTCAAGTGAAGCCTCTGAGCCTTTACCAGATACTTTATTACAACAATCATCTGCTCTGAATACAGAACCAGAAATGTTGGAACCCCCTATTTCTTCTGTGCCTTCTAGTTCAAAAAAATTTGAATGAGGATTGTCCCTCCAGTATGGACCTTGAAGCTGATTCAAAATACAGCTGGACTTCAAAATTTGGTGGAAAAATTGCAGACTTTACCAGAGTCCATTCAAAAACCCTCTGTCCACATTCCTAATTTAGACAGTAAACTGGAAAATGGTTTAGACAGAGTAACCAAATTAGAAAAAAAAGCATAGTGATTTGGAAGACACTGTAATCCCATTAAAAAAAGAGATGGGATCCCTAAGAAAGCAGCAGTTAAGCATAGAAGAGAAACTGGATGAACAAGAAAACAGATCAAGGAGGAAAAACATTCGGGTGTTTGGCATCTTGAAGGACTGGGAAAAAGAACTTTCATTGCAGGACATTGTAAAAGATATGCTTGTTAAATTACTAATGACAGATCAAGAAATTACAGTCATCAATATGGTCCATTGGTTAGGGTTTCCCAGCGATCTGAAAAAATCTTGACCTGTTATTATCAAAACTTTAACTTCAGAAGGAAAAGATCGGATTATATGCAAGCCTTTTACAAGCACAAGAATTTTCTGTATAGGTATCAGTCAATCTAGTTCAAGAATGACTACTCTAAACTTTTATGGGAGCAAAGGAAAATATATGGGGGATACAACACAAATTATGGGCTGAAGGCATAAAGGCGTATGTTGTTTTTCCAGGGAAATTGAAAGTGTTACTAAATAGTCAAATTATAATTTACAGTTCCATGGTTGAGACATTGTCAGATTTAAAGCTGTGACTACCAAATTTGTTTAAAGATTATGAGAATGGTTAAAACTCTTTTTGGTAAATAATCTATGCTAAATTGTGTGGATAAATGTTAAACTTGTGGTGGGGGGACTAGCTCTATTCAGTTAATTGCATCAAGTGGTGATGAGGGATGCCAGCTTTGTCTTAGGCATCAGGAAGGGGGGGAGGGAGCCTAGGATTTTTTGGGGAAATTGAAATTTTATAAATTTATAAATTTATAAAGGACACAGCTGATAAATCAAATGTTATGGGATATGGTATGCTTAGCAAAACCTAGTTTTGCATGTTGCAATTACTAACAGGTTGTACCTGGAATGTAAATGGTATAAACTCACCAGTTAAAAGATCTAGGATTTTGACTAGACTTAAGAAAAAAAAGTCTGGTGTCTCTATGCTGCAAGAGACTTACCTGAATGAGGTAGAATGGAGTAAGCAGAGGAGTAGATACCCAGGAGGCTATATCTTTCTACCACAACCTCTAAAAAAAGTGCTGGGGTTGACCTTTTGTTTGATAAAAGCTTTAGGGGAGAACTAGTGGACTAAATTGGCAATAAACAAGGTAGAATAATCTTAGTAAAAACAAAAATTGCTGGGGAAATTATTATTTTTGGGTCAGCATATGCTCCCTTTAAGGGTTATAAAAAATGTTGGGCAGAATTAAACAAGCTTATGTATACTTGAAATGAGGGGACCATTATATAAGGTGACAATTTAAACTGTACCTTGAACCCAGAATTAGATAAAACTTCAAGGATATCAGGATGGGATAAATATAAAGCAAAATTATTGCATAATTTTTTGGATCTAAATAATTTAGTGGATATTTGGAGGGAACTGAATGGAGAGAACAAAGACTACAACTATTTTTCCCCCAGGCATAAATCTCATTCCAGATTAGACTATATTTTTATGTCAAAAGAAATAATTATAAATAGTCAAAGGTTGTGGGCAGAAATTGGAACCAGATTAATTTTGGATCACAGTCCTATAATTTATGGACTTGTACTGGGAAATGAGGGAAATAAGAACAATAAACTGTGGTGATTAAATAATAATTTGTTACAGGATAAAGTGTTCTTGGGCAAACTTTCTCAGCATATAAGATATTTCATGATGGACAATGAGATCTCTTATGCCAACATAATAGATAGCTGGGATGCCCACAAAGCCACTATACATGGGCGGTTGATCTTGGAACTCTTCTGGAAGAATTAAAGAAAAGTTCAACAACAAAAAGAGATAGAAGAGAAGTTATTAAACTTAGAAAGGGCAGGGAAATTGGGGGATTTAACTAAGAGGGAGGAACTAATAAACCTTAGGAAGCTAGTAGAATCCATTGATTACTTTCCAGTAAAAAGTAGCTTGGCTTGGTATAACAAGAATTGGAAGATTAGCAGCGAAGCAATCAGGAAAACTCTGATAGGATCCAAGCTATGGAAAAACATTAATCAGAGATTGTTTAACTGCTAACTGAGGGTGGGGTGACATTATCAGATCAGACAGAAATTCTCCAAGAATTCACTAAGTTTGACTCTGAACTTTACACCTCAGAATGCTCTCCTTCTCCTCAGGGCATAGAGTATCATGGTCTCTTTGTTGGCTCTAAATTAAACTTTGAAGAGGCAAAGACCATAATCAAGGAGATCTTGGAGGTTGAGATAAGAGACATGATACATCAGATGGCAAGGTCCAAAACACCAGGAGTCGATGACTTTCCCTTGGAATTTTATTTGGAATTAGAAGATACTTTATTACCTATTGTTCATTCATTATTAAACCAGGTAATTAAAAGCAGGAAATTACCTTACTCATTCTCTCAAGTATATATCAGTAATAGTGCAGCAAGGAAAATCAGACACAAAAGTGGAAAATTACAGACCCATCGCAATATTGAACACGTTATAAAATTTGGGCAAACATTTTACATAGTAGAATACTTCTTTTTCTTTCTAAGTTAATTCATTGTAACCAGATTGGTTTTATTCCCAATAGGAAAATTCAAACAGGCTTAACAAAAAAGCAATTTTTGATTGAGTACTTGATTGAGTACAAAGGGTTGATTTTCCTGCTACGTTTTTGGCACTTGATGCAACCAAGGCATTTGACAGGATAGAATAGGGTAATTTATTTCAGATATTGAAGGCTTTCAGTCTCCCTGAAGATTTTGTGATCTCAAACAAAACCTAATATACTGCTCCTGAAGCATTAATCAAAGTGAACGGGAACCTCTCTGAAAAAATATTACTTCACAGAGGAGTCAGACAGGGCTGCCCACTATCTCCCTCTATTTTTTTTCTGGGACTAGAACCTTTTCTAGAAGAAATGAGAGCAAATCAGGGCATTCAGGGGATTAGGATAGGTAAGACAGAAATAAAAATAAATGCCTTTGCAGATGATGTTCTCCTAACACTGCAAGATCCAATCCATAATGTCTGAGAATTAAACCAGGTTATAAAAGATGTTCTAAGGTGGTGGGCTATAAAATAAATGAAAAGAAATCAGAAATGATAACCTTTCATGTTCAAGGCCCAAAACCAATTCAACAAATTATACAAGCACGTGTAAAAAATAAAGGTATGAGGTATCTGGGAATAAATATCCATAATCAGAGTGATCATATGCTCAATTTAAATTTCAAAGAATTAGGGGATTCAGTTTGAAACAAATTACAGTGTTGGTCCAAGATTCCTCTTTCCCTTACGGGAAAGTTCAGGTTATAAAAATGATGATTGTCCCCTTTCTACCTTATAGACTACAAACATTAATGGTGCCAGTACCTGGTTTCTGGCTTAAATAAATACATATTTTTAAAAATTTTAATTGGAATAACAAAAGCCCTAGAATTTCATAGGAAAAACTATGCCTCACAGTTGATCAAGGATGATCTGCCCTAATATGGAAAAATATTTTCTGTCTTACCAAACGAAAACTCCCTTAATGTGGGCTCTACAAGAAGATCAAGATAGAGCTGTTCTAAGTTTTCTGAATGAACTAATTTTTACTTCCTGCTCATTGTGGATCAATCTATCCCAACTTGCCTTTACGGCTAGGAAATTCAAAAACTCTAAATCTATTATAATAAACCATTTGGCAGCGGTAATTATTAAATATATTAATAAGGCTCAATGGGATTTACAAATCCAATCTGGAAAAATCCGAATTTTAGAACTTGGGGGAAACTCTTAAGAAATAACGCTTGGGAAAACATAGGAATTAATAAATGGAGCTGTCTCTTAGAAAATGGAAACTTCTTATCATGGGATAAGTTTAAAAATAAACATATAGATTCAATACATCCTATGTTATTTAATCAACTTATAAGCCTCTATGGGAAACACTATTCAAGATGGGAAAGAGCACCCAATAATAAGATGTTTGAATCTAAATGAACTATTATTAAATCCAATAATTTTATTTCTATTTTCTCTGGTTGCAGAGGGACCTACAAAAACCTAATATCTAGATATATAGACCAACTATTCAAAAATGGGAACAAGAATTAAACTCCTCATACACCGATATACAATGGGGCTTAGCTTGCAACATTACATCCCATTATACATTATCCAGAGATAAAGTGATACAGTACAAGATACTCAACAGAGCATAGATTATATAGGATGAAACTGTTACAAGATGATTCATGTTGACATTGTAATATGCTCTCTGCAGATATGCTACACGCATTTTGGAACTGTCCAGTAATTAAAGTATGATGGATTGAAACACTTAAATTTTAAATTAGATTGGTGTAGATATTCCATACTGGGATGATTCAAAGATTGTAATGTTAGAAATGTATAACATAAAAAGCCTGGATAAGAATCAGAGATTAATTTTTCAAATCAATATTATATCCATTAAAAGACTCATTTTAAAATATTGGAAACAGGAAGAGGTAAGGGGCATCTTTCCCAGATATGAATGGAGACAGTTATTCCTTTCAACACTGTACAATTATGACTACTTTAATGATTTCCTTCCAGTATGTAATTATAATAAGGAGACAGATAGCTGGAAAGCAGAGGATTTTTTGAACAAAAACTGAAAATGTTTAGATAAATTTTGTTTTACATTAATGTATTCCCTTAGTAGAAATGAGATGTTAAATTATACCTAAGCATTCCATATTGTTTTCTTTTTCTCTGGATTGTAACCAACTTTGTCCCTGATACAGAATATTTATTGTATTTATAGCATACTAATAAAATATTGATTAAAAAAAATGAGGTGGTTTCCCAAAAAGCCCATGGTGCAAGTTTGGTGAACAAACTCCCCAAAATAACTGCGTTACGAGAGTGCACTATGCAGTTTGTGTGCACGCTTGTAACTTCACCAGTTTTTGATATTTTCACTCCAGATTTCCAACACTGACATTTTTTCACATCTCCTTATGAACAGCACAGCTGTAATTTTTTGCATCCTGCCTGAAATGTGTTTTCGCACCTATGGCACAGAATGGCGCAGTATCTGTGTGAAAATCAACTTTTGGGACAGATTAATGAAATCACAGTGCTACTGTTGATGAGGGGAGGTCTCAAAAAGGCCATGCTGAAAATTTGGTGAACAACGTCCAAAAAAATGACTGCATTACGAGTGTGCATTATGCAATTTCTATGCATGCTCATAACTTTGCCACTTTTTCATATTTTCACTCCAGATTTTCAACATTGCCATTTTTTCACACCTCCTCATGAACAGTATAGATGTCATTTTTCACATCTTGTCCAAAATGTCTTTTTGCATATGTTGCTCTGAATGGGGCATTTGCTGTGTGAAATCACTTTTCTGAATTGAGTAATGAAATGATAGTGCTACTGTTCATGAGGCGGGGTCCCAAAAAGCCCATGTTGAAAATTTGGAGTGAAAATACCAACAAATGTCTGGGGCATAGGATTTTCAGCTGTAATGCCCAACCCAGTGCAGACTGACAGGAATCAGGAGTGTGGCCTGGGATTGTTGGCCATAATACTCACATCATTCCACCCCTGCCCTGTAGCCACTGACAGGCATTGAGGTGCACCTTGGGGTCTTTGGCCCTAACTTTCACCCCATTCTCCTATACTGCACCCATCTCAGCTTATTTCCTTATGGAATGAGGTGAGCATAAGGACCAAAGACCCCAAGGCACATCATCACACCTGTCAATGTCTGCAGGGTAGGATGAGGTGGAATAGCATTAGTATTATGGCCAACAACCCAAAAGCACATCCCAATGTCTGCCAGTCTCTACATGGTGTGGGTGGGGGTTGGCATTACTTCAATACTTCACTGCCATTCCTATTATGCATTTCTTTAACTCATGCAGTACCAATACCAATACCAGCAAGCAAACATCTGGCATTGACAAATGCTTGTTTAGGTTAGACTTGAAAGAATCAAAGGAAGGGCAGGCCTTGAGGTTGGGTGGAGTAAGTAACTAAGTAAGAAAAAAAAATCATCATAAATAATGAAATGGTTACTTAACTGAGCTGAAACTCATTTCCAGTGAGATCCATTAAAATACAAACATTTACATAGTACAGTACCACACATATTATTAAATAAGTACATATCCAACATAGACAATTCCTAAACAGTATCAGATAGCTATAGAATCAGCAGTCAACAATCCATAGTAGACAAACAATACCTCAACAGGGCAAACACATTTTACACTGTTGCACTATCTCATTTGGTGGAAAGGTATTGAACAGTTTGTGACCCTTCAACAAGAGTGATCTCTGTCCTAGAGAGATGTTACAGAATGGGACCCTGAAGAGGGAGGAGGAGGCACTGCTGGTAGGACAAGTAGGAGCCAACCTAGTGAAGAGAGATGGAAGAGGAGATGGTTGAGGATTTTGAACATGAACATATGTGTCTTCCAGGCAAACCTGTCATCAAGCAAGAACCATTTTCTAGAATCAAATGGGTATGATGAGGGACCCCAGTGTCAAATCTAATTATACCATTTTATGTAGCATTTAGCTTAGTGAACTAGGCAGCATGAGGTGAGAAATTAAGGTACCCATAGTACAGAAGAGGGAGGAGTCAGCTGGAGGCTAGCCAAGTTCTTGTCTTGGGAATGAGAAGTTGACAAATTCTATAAAGCAGCCCAAATCTCTAATGTATTTTAATAATCAGATGGATTATGTGCGGTTTGAAGAAGAGGTGCTCATCTAGGGTTAGCTGAGATATTTAAAATTCTGGACCCACTCAATGGCAATCCCATCATTGTCCAGTAGGGTGAAGTTGAAGTTTAAGGGTTTACAGGTTTACTAGGTAAGTTTACTTGGTAGATAGGACAAAAGAAGGCAATTCTGCCCATCGAGATTGTCCCCCACACTCATGGGTCAATCACACCATTCTATTCTCTGAATAATATACTCTGGCAACTGTGTTTCTGAAGCAATCAAGATTTATAAGATCAACAATTTTTGTGTAGCAACCTATTCCATGCCTTGACAGTCCTTATAGTATAAAATTGATATCTCTTGTTAGTTATAACACTTGGGATGATGAGTTTCTTATTATGATACCTTAAATTATCTCTGTTAGAGCTGAAGGATATATCACAGTGAGTTATTAATTTTGGAGATTGTCATAGTTTGTAAAGTAATAATACATCTCCTCTCTGCCACCTAAATTGCAAAGGATGAAGGCCATTTGCCAGCAACATGTCTTGGTATTGGTTATTTTTTAACCTGGGAATGAGTTTAGTTGCTAATCTTTGGACACCCACTAACCAGTTAATATCATTAACTAAATAGGGTGACCAAACTGATGACGCATAATCTAGGAGTGGCCTTACATAACTTTGGTACAGCAAAGTTATACATTGTTCAGTTTTGCTTACAGAAGTGCTCTTAATCATTCCTTTAGCTTTTTTAGATACAGACATGCAATGGTCTGTTGAAGAGAGTTTATTACTAACGCAATAAATCTGAGATCAACTCCCTTGAAAGAATACAGAGAAGGGCTACCAAAATGATTGACAGGCTTTGGGACAAGAATTATGAGGATAGGTTGAATAATCTAGATATATTCCCACTGGAATATAGGAGACAAAGAGGTGACATGTGCGTGATATTCACCTGGAACTCGCTACCAGTAGAAATTGTAGGAAGTAGGAGTATTGATGTGTTTAAGAGTAAATAGGATATTTACTATAAATCTTGCTATCTTAAGGGATATTATGGATAGGGCCAAGGCAAGCTATATGAACCCATGCCTACTAAGCTCTGTATGTCCTTATGATTCTTATGATGCTTATAATAAAGATTCCTAGATCTTGCTCAAGGGAGGAGCTCTTAAGACTATTTTGATTCCATATATATGAATAATTGGGATTATTTGGGCCAAAATGCATAACTACACATTTATTTATATTGAAAGACATACCATTTCTAGCTGCCCATGTTTCAATTCTATCCAGATCATTAATTAGGGATGGATGTTTGCTTACTATGTCTACTTCACACCCCAACTTGGTATCATCAGGAAACCTTACAAGATTATTTACCAAATCCTTATTCATATAACTGACAACAGTGTTAAACAATATTGGACCCAGGCCTGAGCTTTGAGGCACTCCATTCCCAACTATTCCTTCTGTATATATATCATCACTAATTCAGACTCATTGGACTCGATCTCACAGCTAACTATAAATCCATCTAATGAGACCTGCACTTATGCCAAATTCCAAGAGTTTTGAAATCAGAGTGTTGTGAGGGACTTTGCCAAAGGCTTTGACAAAGTCAAGAAGGATAACATCGGAAGGATGCTTGAGAAAATCATACAATAAATCTTTTTGGATTTAAGGACCATACCACTGGAGGTAAACCAAGAGTGGAGACTGTAAAAATCCTTCCTTAGTTTAGAGAGAGAAGGGTGGAGGGCTTATTGTCATTACAGTATATGGCATCATCATCCGCATAAAGGATAATTTTGGTGTGTGTGCATACTGATGGGTTATTGTTAATGAAAAGTGAAAAAAGTAGAGGCCCCAGGACTTACTCCTGTGCAATCCCATATTTAATAAGGTAGTTAGGTGAGGGGATTTGCCCTCAATAATCATTTTGTGGAACCTTGTATGAAGAAAGTTCCTAATCCAGTTAACCATGTTTTGGGAGAAGTTGATTTGGTAGAGGGTTGTTAAGAGCAGGCTGTGGTCCAACAGGTTGAAGGCCTTGGTTAAATCCAAGAAAACTGAGCCCATTTACAGTTCGTCATCTATAGCCTTGAAGATATCATTCGTGAACCTTACTATTGCGGTTTCGATATTGTGTTTTGCCTTGAAGCCATGTTCAGCCCCTGTGAGGATGTTGCATTTGTTAATGTGCTCAGAGATTGGAATATTTTCTCCATGATTTTAGAGAGGGGGGTAGTAGGGAGCTAGGATGATAGTTACCAATTTCCTGTTTGGATCCACCTTTATGCAGTGGCATAATGGCATCGATTTTCCACATTACCAGGAAGGTACTAGAGCAGAGCACATAATTAAGGATATTGGTGAAGTGGGTGACAATGTCCTTGATGACTAGTTTCAGGATTCAGTAGTCTAGGCCATCTGAGCCAATGCTGGTTTTAGGATTATTTGTCTTAATGAGTTTTACAGTGTTAGCATGGGAGAGTGCTTTGAAATAGAATATGGGGTGGCTGTTTGAGGTAGGAGGGGTGTGTGGTGGGGCTGGGTGAGGTGGGCTGAGGGGAGAGAGGTTTTGTATTTTTCAAGATCCCTGAAAAAGGAATTAAACAGGGAGGCCAAGCATGAAAGATCATATGATCATTTCACATCAGAAAGAAGGGTGATCTGCTCAGATTTCCTATCTTTGTCCAGAAGGAAGTTTAACACCCCTCATAGATATTTAGAATTTGTTTTGTTATAGAGTTAGTTGTTCTTGAGGTGATTTACTTTTGAGGCTCAGACAGTAGACTTACATCTATTGCAGAGGGTTTTGTACTCCTGGAGAAGTGTGGGAGAGTTAGACCAGGTTTTGTCCCTACTGTACATAAGTCTAAGGAGATCTGTGGTAACCCACCGCTTTGTGTGCCCATGCACTGTAATCTTTTTTGGGGGATAAGGGAGTCACAGATGGAGTTGAAGGTGTTGGAGAAAGATTTAATTGTGGCATCTAAGTTACTAATGTGAGAGGTGAAAGACCAGTCCATAAATTGGCTAGTGAAAGTTCTTATATGTTAACTTCTTTTAATTGCCTCATGAAGAGGAACTTGGGAAGATATTTGTGTGCTCTGGCTGACCAGTGACAGAAGGTTGTGCAGTGGTCACTGATGGAGCTTGGGAGAACTCCCAAGGCAGCCATTCTGGAGGGGTTTGATACTACTATCCAGTCTATGGTAGACCTGTAGCCCATTTTATAGTTCATTCTAGTAGGTGAGGTTATGATTTGATGCAGCCCACAGCTGGCAAGGTCTTTGGCATCATCAGAGTCACAACTCTCCCATTTAATGTTAAAATCACCTAGGATTATATATACCCTGTTAACTGGGAATGATGATTTTGTGGAGAGGAAGGATTTGAGTTCACCGATGGAGGTACCTGGGGGTAGGTAGACTGTGGAGATGTGTAGGGATTTTGTTGTTTCCAATGATAAGGTTGATACACAGAGATTTGAGCATGCAAGTTTCAGCTATTGGGTGAGTTCCATGTAGGGGAACCTATCAGAAATAAAGATGAGGCAGCCACCTCCTCTTTTATTTGATCTGTCATTTCTTATGAGGGAGTAGTCTCTGAGTAAAATTTCCTGAGAAGAAACTTTAGGGAATAGCCATGTTTCCCAGAAGGTGATGATGTTGAAATGGTCGAGTGTGACACAGGCTTCAAAATAAGTTTTTTTAGGGAGCAAACTCTGAATGTTCAGGTGGCAATGCTTATAGATTTCTTGTC
This sequence comes from Neoceratodus forsteri, assembly GCA_016271365.2. Taxonomy (NCBI): domain Eukaryota; kingdom Metazoa; phylum Chordata; order Ceratodontiformes; family Ceratodontidae; genus Neoceratodus; species Neoceratodus forsteri. Next base: position 164,854,304 of record CM028138.1, read on the forward strand.
CTGACCAACAGGGGGGGTTAGTGGTGGTTACTGGTGGTATAGGTCCAGGGTTAAAATGGAGAGAGCCAGAGGGAAGTAGGAGGAGCTGAATGAGATGAGTTAATGCTGGGACAATTATGTGAGATGATAACCATGCATTTGGAGAACTTGATTTGTAGAGGGTGACAGACCAGACAGAGGCAGCCATGGAGAAGAGAGTGTGGGAAAGGGGAGTGGGTCAGATCTCTGACTATGCTATTTGTGCAAGGGTGGGGAGCAGCCTTGGGCAGCAGGAGTTAAGGGTTCCTCTGGATATTGTGTACCCACGGTCCTGAGGAGTAATGGGGAAACTGCATGTACAGGTAGGATTGGAAGATGAAAGGCATATAACCAAAGGGGGGCAATTAAAGCACTGCAGTAGGGCTATCATGATGAAAAGGACTATGGTGAGCAAAGTTGTGGATAAGCCCATAGTAGGGTGTAGGAGAAATTCCTGGGATGTATGAGGGGAAGGGGCTAAATGAGGAGATGAGGGGTAAGATTAACTGCAGTGAGGTCAGTGCAGGGCAGAAGTGCTGGGGGAAGGAGTGTCAGATCAGTTGGGCTGATGAAGAGGGTGTTGAGGTCAAATATAGATAAGGAACAGCAGGAAAGCCAGCCACAGAGCAAGAAAAAGAGAAGTAGAGCAGAGCAGAACAGATCAGCTAGGCAGATGAAATTGGCACAGAAGCCAAATAAAGGTATAGAGCAGCATGCAAACCAGCCAGAGAACAGGAAAAAAGAGCCAATCAGAAGGAGGTATCTTTAACTGCAGGGGTGGGAGGAGCAGGCACCTCAGTGGAATGTGCCATGCGCTGCAGGAGGGGAGGTCGATGTACTAAATGAACACACAGCTGAACATAATTATTACATAATTATTGGGGCTTTCAGTATAACCTACAAGTTAGAGTAATGAGCTATGAATGAGCATGGTCCATCCAGCAGACAGACCTGGGTTTGAATACCACAACTTCCACTTGCATTCTCTGACTCTGAGCAAGTCACTTAACCTCCCCAGTGCTCCTGGGTCACCCCTGAAAACAAGCACATGTGCCTAGTAGATCTTACCCAGTTTCCAAAGAATAAAATAAATAAAAACATTTCTGCAGGATGGGCTAGTGGATAGGATAACAGACAGCAGTTTATTTTATTTATTTTGGAAGAAAAAGATAGCATTCCGGAAGTTTAAGGAAACACAGAAGGAGCAGGACAGAGAGCTGCACCAGTTTAGGCAGAAGGAAGCAGGGAGGGAAGTCAGAATAGCAAAGGCCCAAACTGAGGAAAAGATAGCCAACTTGGTTAAGAAGGGGGATAAAACATTTTATAGGTACATCAGTGAGCGTAGAAAGACAAAGGGAGGGATAGTGAGGCTGAATAGAATGAACGGTGGGTGGGCAGAGGGGGACAGTGAAAAAGCAGGGATACTGAATGAATATTTCTGCTCAGTATTCACAAAAGAGGAGGGGGGAGTGCCTAATCCAATTAACAGAATTACTCTTGGTAGGGGAGTCGATCCCAGTCCTTTCACAGAAGAAAGGTTTCTGCAAGAACTCCTAAAACTGAAGGTGGACAAAGCAATGGGGCCTGATGGAATTCACCCCAGAATTCTAAATGAATTAAGGGGGGAACTAGTGATACCACTGGCTACTCTTTTTAATAAATCATGGGAGGATGATGTGGTACCCGAGGACTGGAGTAAGGTGGATGTGATTCCCCTTCATAAAAGTGGGACCAAGACAGTGGCAGGAAATTACAGACCTGTCAGTTTGACCTCTGTGGTAGGGAAAGTGATGGAGTCACTTCTGAAGGAAAGAATTGTGGAGTATCTAGAGGCCAGTGGGGCACAGGACCCAAGGCAGCATGGGTTCACAGCGAGAAGGTCTTGTCAGACTAATCTAATAGATTTCTTTGACTGGGTGACCAAAGTAGTAGACCAGGGAGGGGCTGTGGACATGGCCTAACTAGACTTTAGCAAGGCATTTGACACAGTCCCACACAAAAGATTAATAGTCAAATTAACCAGCCTGGGAGTGGGTCCCAGGGTGGTAGCCTGGGTAAAACATTGGCTGGACAACAGGACACAGAAGGTAATTGTAAATGGAATCCACTCTGAAGAAAGAGGGGTTACTAGTGGGGTACCACAGGGTTCAGTACTGGGTCCAGTCCTTTTTTAATGTCTTTATAAGTGACATTGCAGAGGGACTGGAAGGAAAAGCGTGCCTCTTTGCAGATGACACAAAGATCTGCAACAGGGTTGATACACAAGGAGGCATGGAAAGGATGAGAAGGGACTTGGCAAGGTTGGAGGAATGGTCAGAAGTATGGCAGCTTGGATTCAATGCAAAGAAGTGCAAAATAATGCACCTGGGAAACAAGAACCCAGGGGAAGAATACACAATGGGTGGGGTAGTAACAACAAAACAAAAGGAAAGGGACCTGGGAGTAATCATATCAGATGACCTTAAGGTTAGCAAGCAATGTGAGAAGGCAGTAGGGAGGGCTGGGGGGTATACTGGGATGCATAGGGAGAGGCATCACCAGCAGAAAACAGGAAGTTGTTATCCCTCTGTACAGATAGTTGCTGAGACCCCATCTGGAGTACTGTGTCCGGTTCTGTAGACCCCATCTCCTCAAGGACATAGACAGGATAGAGGCAGTCCAGAGGAGGGCAACTAAAATGGTGCAGGGCCTGCAAGAGAAGCCGTGTGAGGAGAGACTAAAGTAGCTTAATATGTATACCCTTGAGGAAAGAAGGGAGAGGGGGGACATGATAGAAACATTTAAGTACCTCAGTGGAATCAACAAAGTCCAAGAGGGTAGCATCTTTCAGAAAAAGAGACGTGCAAGAACAAGGAGACACAATTTAAAGATAGAGGGGGAGGCTCAGGGGCAATGTGAGGAAGTATAATTTCACAGAGAGGGTTGTAGATGCATGTAACAGCCTTCCTGAGGAGGTTGTGGGGTCTAAAACTGTGGAAGAATTCAAAAATGCATGGGACAGACATAAGGCAATTCTTGTGGGGGGGTAGGAAGAAATAGGCTGTTGGTTAACTAGGATCTATGGCCTATCCTGTAGATAGGGAAATGGGCAGACTAGATGGGCCAAGTGGTCTTTATCTGTCATCAAAGTCTAAATTTCTATGTTTCTATGTTTATGACTTTGATAACCGGGTGAGTGCACTGATCCCAGGGACTGTTTTCAGGCACGATCCAGGCCATAACACATGGAGCAGGGTAACAGTGGAGTACAAGGTAACAGTAATACACATGAAACAGATTTACTACAAGCAACAATAGTAAGCACAATATACAGGTTTGATGCATAGGTCTATTTGAGAACAGTGAATACAAGGTTTCAATATCGGACATGAGGATATTTGTTACATAACAAACAAATCATAGGCACAGAGTACAATGTGTTACTGCATCATCCAGTGAGCAAGTAATACACAGAATACTCAGTAAAAAATATATGTACAATATGTACAGGCAAGGATGTCAGATATTAATGTGAAAAATACAATATAACAGTTGTAGGCAGGAGAGTTGACTAGTGTAGGTAGGTGGGTAACCCCTGGGCTGGGGAATTGACTAGTGTGGATTGGTCTCAGACCCCTGGGAGCAGTGGCAGTATGACTTTTCCAGGAACCAGACTTTAAGGTGGGACCTAAAACTGGAGTGTGTCAATAGAATGGAGTTCAGCCAATAGTTTGTTCCACTGCAAAGCGGCAACTACAGACCAAGCTCTGCTATTCATGTTGGTGGATACCCCAGGTGTTCCTAGATGGGGAGTACCATTAGAGTGGAGGTTGCGAAGGAGCGTTTGGGTTTTCAGAAGGGCAGTTACAGGGGTTTCTGGAGCCATGTGGAAGACATTGCCCACCATGCAGCAGAAAGCTAGGTCAAAGTGACCTTGCAGTGGTAGCCTTCCAAGGGTATTATAGAGGGTACAGTGGTGAGTGAAGAATGGGGCCAATAAAGCAAAGTGACAGGCGCTGTTGTAGGCAGCAGAGAGTTTAGCCATGGCAGTAGCTGAGGTACTGGCATAAATAGGGGAGCAGCAGTCAAGAATAGGGAGAAGATTTAACCTGGACAATGGCTAGTCTGGCTTCAGGGGGAAGGTATATTGCCTGAATCTATAGGCAGCACCTAACTTTTGATGGAACCTTCTGACAAGGGAATTTGCATGCTCAGTGAAGGTGAGGGAGGGGTCGAGCAGTACTCCTAAGTATTTGTAGGTGTTGACATCCTTCAGGGCTGGGCTGTCTGGGGTGAGAATGCATAAGGGGACATGGTTTTTAGTTTGGGCCAGGAAGGGCTTAGATCTGAATAGTATGGATTTATTTTTTTTGGCATTTACTAAGAGGAGGTTTTTTTGAGAACCAGCTGTGGGCCGCAGCATAGTTGTGTGAGAGAACTGATGAGATTGAGGGCATGGATTTGTCAATGTGGAAGAAGACAAGGTTATCGGCAAACAGGAGAGAGTGACAGTTGAGGCAGTCAAAGGGAAGCACATTAACAAATAAGGAGAAAAGGAGGGGACCCAGGATTGAGCCTTGAGGGACTCCCACAGAGACAGGTAGGGTGGGGGAGCAGGTTTGACCAATACACATGAATTGAGAGTGATCAGTAAGGTAGTTAGTGAACCAGCTTGTGACTTTCTGACAGCAAGCAAGGAGGCTAAGCTTGGAGGTAATGAGAGCATGGTTAACCATATCAAAAGCCTTTGAGAGGTCAATGAAGACAGCCCTGGTGGCTTTACCATTATCAATGTTACAGAGGATGTGGTCGGTCAAAAGGGCAAGGGCAGTGGCGGTGGAATGATTCTTGCAAAAGTCATGCTGTTAGTTGCATAGGAGGGTGTATTTGCCTAGGTACTCAGTGAGCTGATTGTGGACTGCTCTCTCGAGTAGTTTACTGAGATGACGGAGGATGGATATTGGACGGTAATTGTTGGAGGATTTGGGGTCACCAGATTTAAGAATGGGGATAACCTTGGCTATCTTCCATGGGTCAGGCATGGAGGAGGTAGAAAGGGCAAGGTTAAAGATGAAGGTGAGTGGCTTGGCAATCACTGGAGAGATCAGCTTAAGGAAGACTGTAGATAGCCCATCAGATCTGGAGAAGCCATAGTTAGGTAGACTTTTGAGTAGCTTCACTGTGTCGTGTATGGAGAGGGCTTTAAAATAGAATGGTGGTATTTGTGGGTGAGTGGCAGAGCTGGAGGAGGATGGCAGTGTGTCAGTTATTAGGGCTGAGCTTTGAGGTTGGGCAGTTGGCAGCTTATTTAGGTACATGGATAAGTTGGTGAACTTACAGTTGAAGACACTGGCCACATCGTCAGGGTCAGTCAGCAGCCCATCCTGGGAGTTGAGATGTGGTGCAGTGTAGCTGGAGCAGGGGTTTAGGAGGGAGCTGACTGAGTCCCAGAATTTTCTAGGGTCTCCAAGGTTGGCATTTTGCAGATTTCAGAAGTGGGTCTGTTTAAAAAATTTGGCCTGTTGTTTACATTTATTCCTCGTGCACCTGTAAGCATCCCAGAGGGCAGGAGAGGGGGTTGCTTTGAATGTGGACCAGGCACAGTCTCTAGCCTTCAAAAGCATTAGGAGGTCTTTAGAGACCCAGCACAAGCACCCGCCTCTGACTCATCTGGTAGTGACAGGGAAAAAGCAGTCCTGGAGTGTCAGTAGAGTCTGAGTAAATGTGGAAACTACTGTGGCTGCATTGGAAAGGGAAAAAAGTGTGGACCAGCCCAAGGAGTGGGCCTCCTTGAGGAGATTTGTGGAGACTGGGCAGCTGAAATTTCTGAGAGATAGGTATTTGGGTGGGGGCACTTTAGTTTGGAAGATCAGAGGAGATAGGTCGGTGAGTGATTGCTAATAGAGTCAGCCATGGTGCTAACGTGTAATGCTTGGTCCTCCCCGTTTATGAGGATCCAGTCTGGTAGAGTCTGGGTGGCTGAGCATGGATTAAGTCTGGTGGGGAGAGTGATTGCCTGCACCAGGTTGTGCTGCTTTAACAGGGATACGTAGTCAGGCTGGTGGCAGCTCAGCCAGTTTAGATTAAAGTCACCGAGAAGGATAGATTCCCTATGGGGAGTTAGGGAGCTCAGGTCTTGGAGGATGCTGGTGAGTCCAATGGTTCCAGTTGCAGGAATGTCATAGCAGCCAATATAGAGTTTCTTGCAGGATCCCAGGGTCAGTTTAGAGAGCAGCCATTCACTAGGTGATGAAGGGTCAGAGTGTAGAACAATGCTAGCTGAGAGGGGTTCCCTTAGGAGCAGGGCCACACTGCCACCTTTTTTCCTGCCTGGCCTGTTGAGGCATAGGTAGCAGTAGCCAGGTATTTTGAAGTTTTTTTTGGTGTGGTGTGGCCAGGGCAGGAAATGGGATGGAGTGGGGGGAGAGTGGCTGTAACCCAGCAAGATAGAGATCGGGCCCCAAGTGAATGCCTGGAGTGCCATACCAGTACACTCTTCCCAAGATGCACAGCCAACAGAAATTGGAGAACAGTGTTTGGCAGGCACTGGTGGACAGGGGTTTGATACAAGGGGAGGGAAAGCAAATGGAAAGGGGGAGCTGATCTTGGAAGATGGGGTTGGAAAAGGAGGGGTGGCTGGTAAATCTGTAACCAAACAGAGCTGTTACAAAGTAAGCTAAGCAAATTATATTAAAGGTCAGTAAGGCAGAGGTGGTATAATAGGGACCCTAGTAGACTGGCAGTATAAAGAGGTAGTGGAGAATTAGGAAGATAGATAATTGTAATGCCTGCCATGTGACAAGTCACATGACAACAGGCACCTATAAAGATAGAGCCTACCAATGGTGGGTGGGGATCCTCTGACCACAAAAAGGACTCCAATAACTTTGGTGTAGAGGGGGGGCTTTTGAAAGCCATAATGGCAGCAGGCTCACTTTAGGGAGCGAGTCGTCTGAGACTGTAAATGGAACACAAGATGAACTTGAAAAGCAGGACAGCATTGGGATTAAGGGAGCAATGGGTACTCAAGGGGTCAGGGCAGGAAACGGGATGGAGTTGGAGGAGAGTGGCTGTAACCCACAGCCAAGATAGAGATTGGGCCCCGAGTGAATGCCTGGAGTGCTATACCACAGCCAACAGAAATTGGAGAAGAGTGCTAGGCAACCCTGGCAGCTAGGAATAGACTTCAGGTCAGGGAACCAGGCAGTCCATTCAAGTGACTGCCAATGCAGTACCTGAATAGTCTTAAAGGAAATTATCACAGCACAAAATGCTTAGAGGAACTCTAAATCACACATAGACTACTATGAGTATAAAAAGACAGTAAACCAAATCTTACAGGGACTGCAAACAATTGGCAAAATGCAGGGTAAACACTCAGACAAACTTAATTAAATAACTCTGTCTGCGGTGTTCCTTCAACCAAAAAAATGTCTCCAGTACCTTTAATGGGGAGAGGGGGCAATTGATGGCTATAGCAGCAGCAGGATTACTTCAGGGAGTGGGTCATCTGAGCCTTCAGTGTGGAGGGGGGATTTTGATGGCCATAGCAGCAGCAGGCTCACTTCAGGGAGCTGATTATCTGTGCCTTGGAAGGGGGGCTTTTAATGGCCATAGCAGCAGCAAGCTCACTTCAGAGAATGGGTTGTCTGAGCATTGGTGGGAAGGGGGGCTTTTGATGGCTGTAGTAACAGAAGGCTCACTTCAGGGGGTGGGTCATCTGAGTCTTCATGGGGAGGGGGGCTTTTGAGGGCCATAGCAGCAACAGGCTCACTTCATGGAGCAGGTTGACTGAGTCTTCAGTGGGGGTGGGAGCTTTCAATGACCATAGTAGCAGCAGCAGGCTCACTTCAGGGAATGGGTTGTCTGAGCATTGGTGGGGGGATGTGAATGCTAACACTCACCATGTGATCCCATCAGTCTGTAGTGTGTTGTGGGAGCACTGGGCCCAGCATGCATATCTTAATTGTCTATGATTTTCATGTGGGAGCACAGGGCCTGGATGACCCTGCACTCCAATATAATCATAACTGTAGAGACATTGTAATTAACATCATCTCCCTGTGAGAGTGCAGGTTCCCCTGGGTCCTGCGATCCCATTACACTGCCATCACTCCATAATGTTATCCATTTGTGGGAGCACAGAACCCTCCTGGCTCTGCGCTATCAATACTGCATAATTGAGGGCCCTGCACTTCCATTATTGTATAATGATATCCACCTGTGCTCCCATCTACCCATAAGTATACAGATACAGTGGAGGTCTAGAGACATTCCAAGTAACCCTTGTGCTCTAAATGGTGCAATATCTCAGTAACCACAGGAACATTAGAAAGAATTTCACCACAGTTGTAATCATGGTCTGGCAACCTGCATTCAAGTTAAGTACACCTAAAGGTGTACTAAGCTGCATTTAATGAAAAATTGGTATCGCAAACTGTTTTCAAGATATTGGCAATGGAAGGTCCTTCATCCACTCCAGTGTTATCTTATGGGAAATTCCTAAACTTCAAAATGCTATAAGTATGGAAGTGATGAAAATATTATCACCAAACTAGCAAAAATCAAAAATCTGTGGGTCAAGCCCTTTCTATCTAAAACATTTCAGCAGGAAAGTCCTAACCATTTCTTTGCAGTGAACTGAAAAATAAACAGTAAACTTAAAAAATCCTTTTTCATGAGGTGACATATAATTTTTCGTGATCCAAAACAGGATTTTGACACCTCATCAAATTAGAATTCAAAAGGGACATGCCCATCTGGTCCCACTAGTCCTATCCTTTTTCACAATGCAAAAAAGGCATTTTGACACCTCATGAAAAGGGAATCAGCTCACGAAAGAGGATTTCGACAGCTCATGAAAAGGGATTCATTTTTAAAATCTTTTTTCATGAGCTATCAAAATCTCTTTTTGTGAGCTGATTCCTTTTTTTGCATAGTGTCAAAATCTTTTGTATTGTGAAAAGGAATAGGACTTGTGGGCCCAGAGGGCCCAGCAGACTATTCCTTTTTGTGAGCTGTCAAAATCCCTTTTCGTAATTTGTCTCATAAAAAAGGATTGCGGGCCATTTGGTCCCACAAGTCCAAATCCTTTTTCGCAATGCAAAAAGTGATTTTGACACCATGTGAAAAGGGATTAGAGTTGTCAGACCAGATGGTCCTGAAGGTAATCCCTTTTTGCAAGATGCAATTTCCTTTTTGAAATGTGTCAAAATCCCTTTTTGTAAGATCGGCTATAAGTCACGAAAAAGGATTTTAAAAATTAAAAACAAGCATTTCAAGGTCGCAGAAAAGTAGAACAAAGGTACAGAACTGTAAAGGACATCCACATGAACAAAATACACAGTTAGATGTCTCAAGAAGACATCCCTGGGCAAAGTTATAATGTTTTGTTTGAGCTCAGAAAAGGAAAAAAATATGGCGGCTGCGAAAAAGGAATTTTTCCTCATGAAAAAGGATTCTATGGATCATTTTTTGTGAGCTGCAAAATACCTTTCTGTGAGGCCTAAACCCCTTTTCATACCATGCAACTCTCCAAAAGACTGAACTGAGCATACTCAGAACCCGAAATTGCAAAATCGAATAACATTAGAACAGACTGATATTTTTTCACTAAACTAATGCTAGCTTGTTCTTTGATGCATGTTCATTCTGCCCTGAAAATATCAGTCCAAAATTCCAAACGATACTGCCAAAAGAGGCTGTAAAATGAGAGGTTTTACATTAAGCTGCATACTCAACCCTAACTATACGACCCTTATAATCCCTAAAGTGAGCCTGCTGTTGCTACAGCCATCAAAAGCCCCCTCCCCCATGAAGGCACAGATGACCCACTCCCTAAAGTGAGCCTGCTACTGCTATAGCCGTCGAAAACTCGCCTTCCCACTGAAGACTCAGTCAACCCAATCCCTAAAGTAAACCTGTTTCACAATGGCCATAGCAGCAGCAGGCTCACTATTGGGATTATAAGGCTGTGGTAGCACCCTTATAGTTAGGGTTGAGTAGGCAGCTTAATGTTAAACCTCAGATTTTGCAGTTTAATAACTTTGCAACCATTCAACAGATTTGCACAAAATTTGTTATGCACTTTCCCATGGGGTAGATTTCCTCATTACGCTGCTGCCACAGTTTGGAACTGTGGTATAAAATTTTCAGAGAAGAAAGAACTTGCCCTAAAGCAAAAAGACAATGTTAGTTTGGTGAGAAAAAAATGTGATCCAAAGTTATTCAATTTTACAATTTCGGGTTTTGAATATGCTCATTTCAGTCTTTTGGATAGCTACATGGTATGAAAAGGGATTTAGGCCTCATGAAAAGATATTTTGACAGCTCACAAAAAGGGATCAATAGAATCCTTTTTTTTATTGAATTTTGCTCACCTGGTAGGCCCACTGAGACTAGAAGTCCCTTTTTTAGGGGTGACGGGGGGGGGTACAGATGGTAACCAACTGAAATTGAACAAGATTGAGCTGTTGGTGGTATTTATTTTAGTGAATCTTGTTTTCTATTTCTGAGCCCAAACAAAACATCATAACTTTAGCCAGAGATGTCTTCTGGTGACATCCAAATATGTATTTTGTTCATGTGGATGTCCTTTACAGTTCTGTGGCTTTGTTCTACTTTTCAGTGGTCTCAGAATGCTTATTTTTAATTTTTAAAATCCTTTTTCGTGACTCACTGCCAATCCCTTTTCACAATGTGAAAAGGGATTTTGATACCTCGCAAAGAGGCAATTGCATCTTGCGAAAAGGGATTACACACAGGGCCATATGGTCTAACAACTCTAATCCTTTTTCATGAGATGTCAAAATCCCTTTTTACATTGTGATAAAGGATTTGACTTATGGGATGAAATGGCCTTTATTGTGAGACAAATTCCTTTAATTTCCTTTGTTTCACATTGCGAAAAGGAATTTTGATATTCTCACATAAAGAATGAGTAGGTTAAGTTTTTCTGAATAGTTTCTTATTCTTTTTTCACACGTAAGGGATTTTGATATCACAAGAAAGGAATCATTTCTCATGAGGATTTTGATAGCTTCAGCGAAAAGGATTTTAACAATTAAACTTTTCATAAGCCGTCGTCCTTTCATGAGCTGATTCCCTTTGTGAGGGTGTCAAAATCCATTTTCACATTGTGAAAAGGATTAGACTTGTTGGACCAGATGGCCAAGTCCTTAATACCTTTCAAATTCCATTTTGTTGAGGTGCCAGAGTCCTATTTTTGATTGTGAAAAAGGATTGTGTTACCTCACGAAAAATTATTTTTAAAGTTTACTGTTTCTTTTTCAATTAATTACAAAGAAATGGTTAGGACTTTCAGGCTGAAATTTGTTAGGTAGAAAGGACATGACCCACAAATATTTGACTTTTGCTGGTTTGGATATAAACTGTACGTCACCATACTTATAGTATTTTGAAGTTTAGAAATTTCCCATAAGGTAATAATGGGATGGGCGCAGTACCTTTTGTTGCTGATATCTTGAAAATGGTTTGAGATAGTGATTTTTCATTAAACACAGCTTAATACACTTTTAGGTGTACTTAGATTGAATGCAGGTTGCCAGAACCTGATTACAACTGTGGTGGAATTTTTTCCAGTATTCCTATGGCTACTGAGATATTGCACCATTTAGAGCACAAGGGTTACTTGGAATGTCTCTAGGCCTGCACTGTGTCTCTATACTTATGGGTACATGAGAGTGCATGTGGAAACCATTATTCAATAATGGAAGTGCAGGGCACTCTTTTAGGCAGTACTGGAAGTGCAGGGCCAGGAGAGCCCTGCACTCCCACAAATGGATACCATTATGGAGTGATGGTAGTGTAATGGGAGTGCAGGACCTGGGGGAACCTGTGCTCCCACAGGGAGATGAGGATTAATTACAATGTCTCCACAGTTATGGTTACATTAGAGTGCAGGACCCTCCAGGGTCTGCACTCCCACATGAAAATCATAGACAATTATGATATGCATGCAGGGCCATGTGCTCCCACAACACACTGCAGACTCATGGGAGCAAATGGTGAGTGTTAGCATTCACAGCCACAAGACAGATCCTCTCTTCCTGTGGATCTGCACAGGGTAGGAAATGGGGTGTTATTTGAAGCCGTATCTCGAAGCATTTTTGAGATATAGCATCTGAAATGTACCCCAGCCATCACAATATTGTCTTAAAAGAAATTTCTAAACTTCAAAGTCTTATGCACCACACCGTCAAATTTTTCTGGCAGCACATCATTACTGTAAGCAAAATGCAGTAAAAGCATTTAAGCAAGTCAGTATCGGTGATCACATTAATAGCGACTGGAGCAATTCAGCGATGACACATCACAGCGATACTCCAGATTCAATGAGAGACTTGGAGGATGTTATTTTAGAAATTGGGGGTGCAGGAGGCATAGCATGAACAGGTAGACTGATTGGTGACAGGTGTGGCAGGGCTATTTAGGTGGGCCTGTGCATGCATGCACAAATTACTCAGAAGATGGATGGGGGCTTCACATCGTAATAGCTTGAGGTTTGGACATGGGTTGCAGGAAGAACAAAGGATGGCAGAGGTATGGATGGAGCAAGTTGTGTCAGGGGCTCATGTAGGATGTAGTCAACAGACTTGACAGAAAGGTTGTTACAGGTTGTCTAGGACTTCAATTGCAGATTTAGATATATGCACTGAAAGTGCACTCACTGATGTCCCCACTTACACATAAAAACGGAGATGAACAGCAGCCCCATAGTACTGAAAAGGAACCCCTGTAACAGTTATTTGCAAATATCTCAGTAACCATTTAACCTAGGAAAACAATTTCACTGCAGGTGTAAATATATGAGCTCAAATCTTACTCACAAGCTGTGGGTAGCAAAAAATCCATATCTCACTTTGTTTTCAAGATACAGGATCTGAAAGTTGCTATGGGCGCTGCAATGTTATCCTATGGGAAAAATCTCAACTTTGTGATGACATGTTTTCTTTAGACTTTTTGTAACCGGGTAAGACCTACTAGGCACAAGTGCCTGTTTTCAGGGGTGACCTGGGAGCACTGGGCAGTATGCAAGTGGAGATTGTGAGAATCAAACCCAGGTCTTTTCTGCTGTATGTACGAAGCTCGTTCACAGCTTGTTACTCTAACTTGTAAGCTATACTGCTCGCCCAGTCATATATATGGAATTGATTAACTTTTCAACACCTAAATAGCATAATACACATCTCTAGGGCATCCCCTTCATGCCCTGCAAATTTCAAGTCAAAGGACCAAACCGTTTCTTTACAGTGCACTGGCAAAGATTTAAAAATCCTAGTTTGCAAGGTGTCAAAATCCCTGTTCATGAGATCATACCCCATTCATGAGCTGTTAAAAATCCCCATTCGTGAGTAATCCTTGATTGTCAGATTTGGGCCATCTGCTTTCTAAGTCATGAATGGGGATTTTGTCAGCTCAAGAAAGGGGATTGGCTCATAAATGGGGATTCTGACACCTCGTGAACAGGGATTTTGACAGCTCATGAATGAGTAATTGAAAAATGAATCCCCTTTTGTGAGCTGACAAAATCCCCATTTGTGTGCCAATTCTCATTCACTAGAATGGCCATCTGATCATGAAATGATGATCAAGGATTTTGTCATCTCACGAAAGCAGATTGCTCACGAACGAGGATTTTATCAGCTCATGAACTTGCAAAGCTTGCAAGAGAGGGGATTCAAAAACCCAATCCCTGTTTGTGAGCTGATCCCCTATCATGAGCTGACAAAATCCCAGTTTGTGAGCCAATCCTTATTCAAGAGAATGGCCATCTGGTCCCTAAATCATGATCAAGGATTTTGCTACCTCACGAAAGGGGATTGGCTTGCGAATGGGGATATTGTCAGCTCGCGAACCAGGATTGGAAACGAGTCATGAATGTAGAATTTCAAATTTTAAAATGCCCATCTTTTGGCCAAAATGAAGCAAACCCAAGGCATAGGTTTGTAGAGGACATCACCCTGAAAAAAATAAACATGTCTTATTGTAACAAGAAGTCACCTGTGGAGGAAGCTATGACATTTTTTCTTTAGTTAACCAGGAGAGACACACACTAAGCTGAAAGCTTGTTTACAGGTGTGACCTGACAGCACCAGGAAGTCAAGTGACTTGCTCAGAGTCACACAGTACACAAGTGGGGGTTATGAGATTCAAACCCAGGTCTCCAGGTTTGCAGCTCAGAGCCTTAAACCACTGCACCATACTGCCTCCCGTTGAGGTTTGTTGGTGGCGGGGAAATTAAATCAAGATGGTGGCTCGTGAAAGGGGAATTTTTCCTCATGAATGGAGATTTTTCAAATCCCTGTACATGAGGTGACAAAATCCTTGACTGTGAGCCCAATCTCTTTTTGCAAAACATACATATAAATCTTGGAGTGAAACGAACTTGCTCAGAACCCAAAACTTCTAAATTAAATAACACTGGAACTAATTAATATATTTTTACCAAATACTGGAGTTTTCTTTGACCAAACCTCTTTCTACCCTGAAAAGGTCAGACCAAAATACCAAATGGTGTGGCCACATCGCAATGGGCAAAAATTAGCAAAAAAGGCTTCACTGCACATAAACAGCAAGTCTGACCAAAATGCAACTTGGCAAATTAAGAGATCTACCATACAAGACCATGCATTCCAAATTTAGTGCAAATCTTTTGAACTGCTGCAAAATTTGGGGTTCAACATTAAACTGCTTACTCAACCCTAACTATACTGTTGCAACCTTGCCTGTATTATCTCTCTCTCTCTCTCTCTCTCTCTCTCTCTCTCTCTATATATATATATATATATATATATATATAGAGAAAAAAACTCCATTTAATGCATTAGTTAGAGGTTGTTCCACAACAAAACTGAGGAAATTCAGTGTTAGGGTTGAAACCCCTTGGACCCCGCCCACCCCCAAACCGACATTGAAGTGCGCATTGGGTCATCAGCCCTAACTCTCACCCCATCACATGTGTAAAGCAGCAGAAGTATAGGAGAATGGGGTGAGAGTTAGGACCGACAACCCCAATGCGCACCCCAATGCTGGTTGGGGGGTGGGTGGGGGGTCCAAGGGGAGTTTTCAACCTTAACACCAAATTTCCTCACTTTTGTCACTGTGGAACAACCCTAACTAATGCATTAATCTGAGTTTTTTTGAATCTAATTTTCCTTCTTTTTGAGAATGATAATGAGAAATAGTGAATGTAATGCAGTGGCTCCAGCCATGTGATGTCTTGTGGCATAGTAACAGGAACAGCAATGCAAACAGAAGCGCTAACAGTGGCGTACATGGTAATGCAAGCATAAATGAGAACAGAAAGGGTAAAGCACATGGTAGTGTAGACGGGAATGGTCTGCCACGTGATGTGTTGTCACATAGTAACATGGTGCCTGCAAAAAGAAATGTTAATGGGCATGGTGACGCAAAGTGAAACAGAAAGAGAAACAGTACTGTAGACACAAATGGCAAAAAATAACAGAAACGCAAGCTCAAATGAAAACGCAAAGGATAATGCATATGGTGGTGTAGACGTCAACGGTAAATGAAACGGGTACGGAACCACAAGCAGAAAGGGCGATGGTAACAGTAATGTAAGCGCACAGGCTGGTTTTCCCCAAAAGCTGCATAGAGAAAGACAGTGAGTATAAAGAATGTTTGCATAATAATGGGTATCGGAGCAGATCATGAGGACTTGGAATACTAAATAGGTTATATCTCAGGAACCGTAAGACGTAGAAAAAAAATTTAAAAGTCATATGATTTACAACTGTCCTGGCTAGTTTTGTACTGAGCCCTTGTTAGGGGGCTAAGCATTTTATGATGAAAAGTCCAGTATCTCGCACCGTTTCCGAGATACGGGCCCTGAAAGGCGCGGCGAACGCCGTAATGTTGTCCTATGGGAATAAAAGAGATGTTCAGAGTGCCATAACTTTGCCTCCCTGTAATATTGTTTCACCAAACCACTGAAAGACACATCTGTGGGCTGTTGGCTGTCTTCCCTCCAAATTTCAGGAAAAAAGACCAAACCGTTATTTTGCAGCAGGGTGCCAAAGGATTCCTATAATGCGTCGGGCACCGTAATGTTATCCTACAGGAAAAACTGTCAACTTTGGAGTGCCGTAACTTTGCCGTCATGTAATATTTTTTCAACACAACACTGAAAGACACATCTGTGAGATGTCGGCTGCCTTCCTCTAATTTCAGCCCAAAACTCCCAACCGTTCTTTTGCAGCGGGTGTCAAAAAATTGCTGTCATTTCTCCACAGCCTAGAAAAGTACTATGCATGATTCACAACTTTTCTAAAATTTGTATTGTTCTTTCATAAAACGAAAGTACTTTGTGAAAGTACTTTTTCAGAAATTGAAAAACATATTTCTAGGGTGTTTTACTCCAAAATAAAGACATGGCTAGCATCCTCAGGCTCCGACTAGGTGAATACAAAAAGGGGGCCCCAAATTTAAATGCCAAGCATTTTTCTGATCACTAACTGAAAACAAGATGGTGGATTTGTGAAAGTAAGAGGGCCATTTGTGAAAATAAAAATGCATTTGCGACACTGTCGAACTTTTTGTTAACTTTTCCCTTTGACTTATAATGGGAAATTGTTTTTTGAATAACTTTTGAACCATTTAATATTTTTTCACGAAATCTTTGAAAGGCACATTGGGACCCTGGCATGTTCCCTGAAGATTTCGGGCTGATCACGCAAACACGTCGGACCTGTAAGATGCGACAGTAGAATTCAGAAAAACGTAAACACATGCACAGAACATGTAATAACTCCACAGCCATGTATCTGACCAGTACAAAACTTGGCATATCCCAAGGCGTATGGTTCTTGATTGTGTATTCCAAATTTCAAGTAAATCCGTCAAACAGTTGCAAAGTTATTAAGGTGCACAATTTTGGGTTTAACACGTAAATGGCTCCTCAACCCTAACTATGGTAGCACTACCTTGCTACCATAATATACATAATATATATATATATATATATATATATATATATATATATAAAATACAAAATCACACATGCCCCCACAATGCAAAGCATCATGGGCTGCATATGCAAATCACCACAGAATGTTATACTGGTCCAAGTTTAAGCAGAATTGCATGGTGCCAAAAGGCCTGTCACACAGTTTGCAAAGGTTGCTAACAGAAAACATAGACACGTGTTTCGTCCTACCAGGACTCATCAGTATGCCTCGTCTGTTTGACACCCCAGTGGAATGGACCAGCTACCCTTAAGACAGAGTGTCTTGGATATGTTGTGGTGAACCCATTAAAATAAAAAACTATTTAAAAGACAAAGAACCTCTGTGCGCAAACACTGAGGCAAGGGTTACCCCAAAGGCCATTTGGCTGGGAAGCCAAGTTTCAAGAAAATACAAAATCACACATGCCCCCACAATGCAAAGCATCATGGGCTGCATATGCAAATCACCACAGAATGTTATGCTGGTCCAACTTTAAGCAGAATTGCATGGTGCCAAAAGGCCTCTCACACAGTTTGCAAAGGGTGCTAATAGAAGACATAGACACGTGTTTCATCCTATCAGGACTCATCCTGTATTTTGTATTTTCTTGAAACTTGGCTTCCCAGCCAAATGCCCTTTGGGGTAACCCTTGCCTCAGTGTTTGCATACAGAGGTTCTTTGTCTTTTAAATATTTTTTTATTTTAATGGGTTCACCACAACATATCCAAGACACTCTGTATTAAGGGTAGCTGGTCCATTCCACTGGGGTGTCAAACAGATGAGGCATACTGTTGAGTCCTGGTAGGACGAAACACGTGTCTATGTCTTCTGTTAGCACCCTTTGCAAACTGTGTGAGAGGCCTTTTGGCACCATGCAATTCTGCTTAAAATTGGACCAGCATAACATTCTGTGGTGATTTGCATATGCAGCCCATGATGCTTTGCATTGTGGGGGCATGTGTGATTTTGTATTTTCTTGAAACTTTGCTTCCCAACCAAATGCCCTTTGGGGTAACCCTTGCTTCAAGTGTTTGCGCACAGAGGTTCTTTGTCTTTTATATATATATATATATATCTATATATATATATATATATATATATATAGATCTATCTAGATCTATCTATCTATCTATCTATCTATCTATCTATCTATCTATCTATTCATTGTAAACCACTTCATTACTGCATCAGTTAGGGTTGATAGTACACTGACAAAAGTTTGTAAATTCAGTGTTAGAGTTACCAACCCCTACCACCCCATCGACCACCCACCCTCCTCACACCAACAGGTGTCGGGCTGTACATTGGGGTCATCGGCCTAACTGTCACCCCCTGTCAAAATTGCTGTCTGCAAGAAATCCTTGGCCATCAGATTTTGGCCATCTGGTCTCTAAATGACAGTCAAGGATTTTGTTACCTCACGAAAGAGGATCAGATGGTGGACTAGGATTTTGACAGCTTGCAGACTATGATTTTGTCAACTGATGAAAGAGATTCAAAAAACCAATCCCCTTTCATGAGCTGACAAAATCCTAGTCTGTCACCTGATCTTATTTCACGAGGCAGCAAAATCCTTGACCGTGAAGCAATCCTTGTCCTAGAAAAGGGCCATCTGGTCACAAAGTGATGGTCAAGGATTTTGCTATCTCACAAAAGAGGATCGGGTGATGGACTAGGATTTTGACAGCTTGCAGACTGCGATTTTGTCACCTCACAAAAGAGGATTAAAAAACCCAATCCTCTTTCATGAGCTGACAAAATCCTAGCCCTCAAGCTGATCCTTCTTCATGAAGTAGCAAAATCCTCTACCATCAGCTTAATCCTCATCTGTGAGAAGGTCCATCTGGTCACAAAGCGATGGATCAGGATTTTGCAGCCTCACAAAAGAGGATCAGCTGGTGGACTAGGATTTTGTCACCTCACGAAAGAGGATCATTAGTGAGTCGTGGTCAAAGAATTTTTTTAATTTCAAAATACTGTTTTTTTGAAGATACTAAGCAAACCAAATGTATGGGGTTATACAGGGTGTTACACTGAACAAAACCCATGCCTTATTACAACAAAAAATCACATGTGGAGAAAGCTATTACATTCTGTTTGGGGTAAAAAATGAAAAAGATGGCGGCTCACAGACAAGGAATTTTTCTGATGGACAAGAATTTTTAAAAATCCTGTCCTCAAGCTGACAAAATCCTTGACCGTGTTCCCAATTCTAGTTTGGAAAGCATACATATAAATCTTGGAGTGAACAGAGCATGCTCAGAATCCAAAAATTAAATAACTTTGGAACAGATTAATATTTGTTAACCAAGCCAATGATGGATTGTTCTTTGCCCACACTCTTGCTGTGTTCCAAATTTCAGACCAAAACATTAAACGGTATGGTCGCAACACCATAGGGAACGAACATGTAATAAGTGGTGAAAATGCATTTTGCAGCATTTTTCTGCTCAGAAATTGTAAGTCCAACTGAAATGCAACTTGATAAATCAAGAGACCTACTATACAAGACCATGCATGCCAAATTTTGTGGAAATCCGTTGAACGGTTACAAAGTTATTAAAGCGGAACAATTGAAGTTTAACATTAAAGTACCTAGTGAACCCTAACTATAGGGGTGTGATCGTGCCCTAATATATATATATATATATATATATATATATATATATATATATATATATATATATATATATATATATTAATTAAAATAACTTCACATTTGTGCAATAGTAAAGTTTAAGTTGGATATAATAACTCTAAGTTAAAACTTCTCACCTTTGGATCTACTTAAATCTGAAACTCTTTAATCTTTAACAAAGATTTTTATGATGGGGGCTATATATGAATTGTGATGTGCTCTACCAAATATAAGGATAAACCACTGTCTCAGTTTAATTAATAAATAAATTAGTGACTGTGACCTTTTGAAGAAACTTTGATCTTCCATGTGTGAAAGATATTAAGCTTTTGAAGAAAAATTAAAAAAACATACATTAAATAATATTAAGGCATACTTGGTTTTGATCAGAATTATAGTGTTATGTAAATTAAAATGTTATTAGAATAATGTCAATTGTTTGTTCATTGGATGAGATTAAGCTTTAACTAAGTTAATTTTCCCTTTGCAATAGATCTTCACGAATATCCTATAAATATCTGTTATGTTTCAGATGTCTGCAACAAAGTACATTTTTTATGCTCGTTTTATTTTGAACAAGTTTTTTGAAGCTATAATGTTGAAATGGAAGATATCTAAATTTGTAAGAAGCATTTCCTAGTACAAACACATTAATTAATCATGCTCTCTGAAGCACCTTCCCTTCCACCAGGCTCCACACAGCAGCAGGCAGCAGAAGAGCCCTGAGCAGCAGGTATTTGCCTGAAAAGCACATTCTCTCCATGAGCTTGAAGTGTGAACTGTGTTAGCCCATTGACACTGTGCATCAACTGTCCCACCTTCAATTTATAGGTCAACGTGGTCACATGACCCTTGGCCAATGTTAATTAATCACCACATTTTCCCATTTGTATGTTATACTTAGCAACAACTAGTAGTTGCTACAGAGCCCTCCTAACTCATCATCTGCTCCTTCCCCCTCTTCCTTTCTCCTCAACTCTACTCCTTTCCCTACACACAACCTTTCTCCTACTCTTCCCATACCTATTGTTTTGTCCCTATCTCTCCTTTTGTTCCCTCACTGGGATTTGAACCATGTACCTTTTATTCCAGAGGTGAACACTCTATCCACTTTGTCATTTTCAGGTATACATTACTACCACTCCAGTTAGGAACCTTATAGTCTTTAACCTGAATCCATTTCTCTGCTGTCACTACTCCCCCCCATCTCCTCCTCCACAGTTCACACACAATAATAACTATCAATATCCCTTACCACATTATACTTCTCCCACTTATTCACAGATCTAACCATGTGTTCTCCAAGCTGCTTAATTCCCCTTGTATTCATGCTTGCCACCTATCCCTGTCACAACACCAACTTATGAGCACACACCTACCCTTATAATATCTACACAGAGAATGGCCTCTGAAACCACAATTGCTCCACTAAACCACTCTGCATGTCTATCTAAGGCAAACATTCTCTTCCAACTTCACCGTTTCTCACTGCTTCCTGCTCATGCCCCACCTCTCCATCCTGCCATCATTTCCCATGGACCCTAAACCAAAGTGCATCAGGCCCACACTCCACTTGAAAATACTTATATACCTTCCAACTAATAATGCATTAGTAGTAGCAGTAGTAATAAAATGTATTTATACAGGATATGAAGACATCTTCAAACACCATTAGGGCCACAAAGGCCCTCTTTACAAGGTGCACCTGTTTTGATGTCAGTACAAAGTTTCAATAATTAAAACAGGCAATAAAAACTGCACATTTAACAATACAATAGATTACATAATGCAAGACAACCAATTTTGTATCATATCACTTAAACATCTTCAAGCAAATCAGATCATCTATTACATACACGACGAAAACATATTTCTTGCTTCATAGCAGAATTAAATTTGGCTATAGTCATATCCTGAGATTTCAATGTCAATGAAAGATTATTCCAAGTAATGGCAGCTCTGTACTGAAAAGTCAAGGTTACAAATCTATTTTTATGTTTGGGGACTATCAAGTCTCTTGCTCCACTTTTACGTAAATTAAACTGATGAGTGGGACTAATAAGCCTCTCTGCCAGGCCGGTGGGATATCTGGTCTTATAAATTTTATAAATTAAGTTTGTCCAAATTTGTTGTCTCCTGCAGCCAGTTATTCAAACAATTGTGCCTAGTGCAAAATCATAGCGCTGGAATAGCACTAGATTTGCACAAGGCTGCACTATTCAAAAGCCCTATTAGCGCCAGGGCTGTGTGGTAGCACTGACACTAATAGACAGTATGCAAGGGTGGGGTGTGGAGAGTGCCCATGAATGCCAGCAGTTCGGCATATTCAAAGGTCTAGCTCTGCACTATAGGCATTAGCACAACCTGTAGTGTGGCACTAGATACCGCCGAACAAAAGCTGGCAGTAATGTGGTGGTGGTGCCCCCACTTGGACCCCATAGCTGTGGTAGTCAGAGTCCCACCCCCTGCATGCATCCCAACCCATTTGTATTAAAAACAGAAGTAATATCCCTGGTACTCTAGTGATCCCCCCCCCCTGCATGAATCCCAACCCCAAGCACTGTACAATTCCCTGGTAGTCTAGTGGTCCCCCCACCCAGCAGTGATGCCCCTGCTTAGCCCAAGAACAATCAATGAACAGAGCCGGTGACCAGCTCAGCCCTCCTCCCACCACCACAGCCAGCCACTGACTGAGCTAAATGAAGTAACTAGCTGATTGCTCACAACTAGCCAAAGATAATCAGTTCAACTGATCCCAAAGAGTACAAGTACCAGAACACTCATTGCAATAAGACGGCAAAGCTGTTATGCATAGGCAAATTAGCTGGAATTTAGTTATCAAGCAGGATCTCTTCCAAAAATCTGCAGGAGATCCCAGATCTCTTGTAAGGACTGTTCTCTACACCATTTTGTTCCCTCCAGAGAAATATTTGTCTATGAGTCTTTTTGAAGGGATCACTTATCTCTCTGTTCCTGGTATTCCATAGGTTCTTCAGCTGAGAGCAATCCTTAAGTCCTCAGCTAGAGGGATACTGCATCTGGGTTATCATAGAGCTTAATCTCATCTGAAAAGAATATTTTCATTTTGGTTGGATGAGGGTAGTGAACTTAATGCCAAGCTCTTACAAAATTGGGAAAAAGGCGCAAATGCTCATCGCTTGATTTGGAGGGCTGCAGAGAAGTCTTGTTCCAAATTAAAACTGTTCCCCCTATACACAATGATGCCTTTCCTCAAAGCTCACTGTAAGAGTCTCTTTCACTGCATAATTATATAAGCATATTATTTATGACAGAGCAGGGTCTTGCAGCAGAATCAATCGGCCTGGGCATTAATGCTCTATGCATCCTTTCTATTGGTAACAAAGGTCCTGACTATCAAGAAACCGAGGACAAGAGTTCTTGTATTAATATTGGCACTGGTTTATAATTCTCTGAGCTCTTTTAAATATTTTTCTATCTGGAGTGATTTTCAAGATCATCACACTTCTCAGTAATGTCCTGGGAGTCTTGTAACAGTCTAGAAAAGAGCAGCTCAAGACAATCAACCCTCTAGTATGTGTCAGTCATGTGCTGCTCAAAGGATGAGATTTTACCCTCCAGTGAGTGAACAGCTGATGTTAATTCAATAAACTGATCGGGTTATGGTCCTAAAATCCCTCAACTCATGGGTCAGGCTTCGTGAAGAGGGGCAGAGGGATCAGTAGACTACCAGGGAAATTACTTTTATTACTATTACAAATGAGTCAGGATTCATGCAGGGTGCTGGGGGGGGACCGCTAGATTACCGGGGAACTTACTCTATTATTATTACAAATGGGTCAGGATTCATGCAGGGGAGTGGGGGGAACCACTAGACTACCAGGGAAATTACTTCAATTATTATTATAAATGGGTCAGGATTCATGCAGTGGGGTGGAAGATCACTAGAAATTTATTACATTTTACATTAGATGGAGGTCGAGTCATGCTGGGGGGTAGGGGACCTCTAGACTACCAGAGAAAATTACTGCTATTATTATTACAAATGGGTCGGGATTCATGCAGGGGTTGGGGGGACCTCTAGACTACCAGGGGAAATGACACCAATTATAAATACAAATGGGTCAGGATTCATGCAGGGAGGTGGGGGGACCACTAGACTACCAGGGTTTACAGTGGATTGTGGGGCTACCGGGGGTTGGGGAGCATGCTGAGGGGGAGACACTAGCCTACCAGGGTGTAACAGGTCACAATGGAACAGGGACCATGAGGGCAGAAAAGGACTGCCTGGCCCAGCCAGTCTGCCCTGTTCCCTATCTACTGGATGGATATGCTGCATATCCTAGTTCTTAGTGACCCTATGGCCACCTGCCCCTATTGGGTTTGCCTTATGCCTGTTCCATGCATTGCATCCCCCCACTGTGTTTCACCCACTACTGCAGTGGGGTACCTATGTTGTTGGGTGAGGCATCCTCCAGGGCATTTATGGCCATGGGCAGTGTGTCTGTGTTTAGCTATATATACCAAATTTAAGGCAAATCCATTGAATGGGTCCAAAGTTATTAACATCCAAACTTTGACTTTAGTATGCAACTGGTCGCTCAACCATAACTATTGTGGCGTGATAGCACCACTATAATTAATATATATATTAGTTGCATACTAAAGTCAAATGTTTAGATATTAATAAACCTGAACCATTAATGGTTGCCTGAAACTGATGTGGGGGCACACTATATCTCTTGATTTGCTAAATTGGTTCTGTCAGTGCCGGTTTTCGTGTATGAGCGCTGAAAAATGCAAAATTATCCCTTTTTGAGGCACCTTTTGTCATTCTTAATGTGGTCCTGCATAGCCATTGTGTGGCATGCCACTCTGTGAGATGACTCATTTGAAAGAGCTTTGGTGGCTGAATATGCTGCTTTTTGTTTGGTGAAAAAATATTAAGGCATTCAAAAGTTATGGCACTTTTAAGTTCCCATTATAAACCATTGAAAAATGTATATGTATATCTTGCGATCAAAGAATGGGGGTTCTGGCCATCTCATCCCACATTGCAGTCAAAGAATTTGCAGCCTCATGGTTCAAGAATCTTTGATCCCGAGGAATTTCAAAAATTCTTTGACCGTGAGGTCTGCCATCTTGTTTTCAGTTTTCCGATTGCACAAACACAAATATCTCGGCTCAGGGGTCACTTCTGAAGTAAAACTTTGATGGGTTTTACTCAGGGGACACTGATCTATCAAGCCATGGCTTTGGTTCCATCCAAATCAGTCCAAAAATAGAGTTATTAACTTTAAAATTCTTCGTTAGTGGCTCTCTAACGATCTCTGATTGCGAGCCAACAAATTCTTTGATCATGAGAATCTTTGATCTCGATCTTGCATCATGACTTAAAAACACAAATATCTCAGCTCAGGGGTGGGCTAGGGACACAAATGAGGGTGGGTTTTGCTCAGGAGGATCCGTTCTATCGAACCATGGCATTGTTTCACTTCTAATTGGTCACAAATTTGTGTTTTATCATTTTTTATTCTTTGATCGTGAGCGTGCAGTTTCTTTGATCACGAGCCTGCAAATTCTTTGATCAGGAGAATCTTTGATCGCGATTGTGCATCGCAAGTGAGGGATGAAATGGCCAGATTTAAACATTGATTTTCTCAGCCCAGGGGTGTCCTAGATTGTAAAATGAGGGTGCGTTTTGCTCAGGGGGCTTTGTTCTGCCC
This sequence comes from Neoceratodus forsteri, assembly GCA_016271365.2. Taxonomy (NCBI): domain Eukaryota; kingdom Metazoa; phylum Chordata; order Ceratodontiformes; family Ceratodontidae; genus Neoceratodus; species Neoceratodus forsteri. The sequence continues at coordinate 164,879,633 of CM028138.1, forward strand.
CATCGGCATACCCAAAATAATGTTATAACTATCCCTGGTAGTCTAGTGGCCCCCCAATAAACTATTTTATCCTCTGTAGTGCCCTGGTAGTCTAGTGCCCCCACCCCTTGTTATTTTTCAGATCCCTGGTAGTCTAGTGGCCCCCCGAGCTGTATTGTCTTATTATAAGTAAATGTTTATATCTCTGGTAGTCTAGTGGCCCAGCATAATGAAATAAATAATGATTTAATATTATACCTGGTAGTCTAGTGGCTTCTCACCCCCCGACCCATCCATCCCAGCCCAACCAGAACCCCCCCATCCTTCGCCAGCGGTTGACTAGCACAGCCACCTCTCACCTCCATGCCCACCGCCCGGCTGTCTGCATTATGAGGGGTAATGCAAGAGATGCTCTGAAAATATTTCTGAGCGCCTCTTTGCATTACTATTCATAATGCAGACGTGATGTATAGAGGTGAGGAAGAAGACTGTCGATCACCAGCTGGCAAAAAGCTGGGGGGTGCTGAAGTGAGCTGCCATAGATGAGTGGGGAGCCACTGACTACCAGGTATAATAAAAACATGATTTATTTCATGTATTGAGGGCTGCTGGCGCTGGAGATATAAACGTTACTTGTGGAACAATACAACCTCGAAACACTGGGCTTCTGAAATCTGACAACTGAGGGGTGAAACCTGGGCTCGGAGATCTACTATATTAATATATTTGAGAGGGCCACTAGACAACCAGAGATGTTAATATTTTATTGGGGGGCACTAGACTACCAGGGATAGTTATAACATTATTTTAGGTATGCAAATGGGGCAGAGCAAATCCCCCTGAGCAAAACGCACCCTCATTTTACAGTCTAGGGCACCCATGGGCTGAGAAAATCAATTTTTAAATCTGGTCATCTTGTCCCTCGCTCTTTATTCATGAGCAAGCAATTTCTTTGATCGCAAGCATGCAAATACTTTGACCATGAGATTCATTGATCGCAATTATGCATTGCAAGCGAAGGACGAGATGGCCAGATAAAAAAATCAATTTTCTCAGCCCAGGGGTGTCATAGGAAGTCAAACGAGGGTGGATTTCACTCAGGGGTCTTCATTCTGATGAACCATGGTGGTGATTTACCACGATTCTGTATATTTTGTAAATTTAAAAAGATTAAATTCTTTGATCATGACCCTGCAAATTCTTTGATCGCGAGCCTGCAAATTCTTTGATCGCGAGATTCTTTGATTGCGATCATGCATCGTGAGCAAGGGACAGGATGGCCCAGTTAAAAAAAAACAATTTTTTCAGCCTAGGGGTGTCGTAGGAAGTCAAATGAGGGTGGGTTTTACTCAGGGAGCTTTGTTCTGTGGTGGTGGTTTACCACAATTCCTTCAATTTTTTGATTTATAAGGTTTTTAAATCTTTGTTCATGAGCCTACAAATTCTTTGATCCTGAGAGTCTTTGATCATCATCTTCGATCGCCAGGGAGGGATAAGATGGCCAGAGTTTTTTTATAATGGAATGGATAGGGAAATTTTAGTAAACTTTGATATTGAATATCTTGGGAACGGTTTGGTCTTTTGACTTGAAATTTGGAGGAAAGAAAGGCAATAGCTCACAGATGTGTCTTTTCGTGGTTTGGTCAAGAAATAGTACAGGGTGGCAATGTTACAGCACTACAAAGTTGAATTTTGTTCCCATAGGATAACATTACAGCATTTGACGCATTACAGGAATTCTTTGCCGCACTGCTGCAAAATAACGCTTTGGTCGTTTGGGCTGAAATTTGTAGGTAAGAAAGCCAACATACCACAGATGTATCTTTTCATGGTTTGGTGAAATAATATTACAGGGCAGCAAAGTGACAGCACTCTGAAGTTGACACTTTTTGCCATAGGATAACATTACGGCATCCGTTGCGTCTTTCAGGGCCCTTATCTCGGAAACGGTGCAAGCTACGGACTTTTTGTCAAAAAATTGCTTGGGCTAAGCAAAAAACTAGCCAGGAAAATAATAATTCATGCAAAATTTTAATTTTTTCCCCACGTCGTGTGGTTCCTGAGATATAAGCAATTTAGTATTCCAAGTCATCATTTTCTGCTCCGAAGTCAATTATAATGCATACATACTTTGTTTTCAATTTGTTTTTTCAATGCAGTTTTTGGGGAAAAGAAGGGTGTGCCCTTTTGTTACTGTGTCAGTTAACATTTCCAGTTGTGCTTCTGTTACCATTCGCATCACCATTCCCATCTACGCCACTGTGTGTGTTACAGTTTGCTTTTTTATTTGCACTTGTGTTTCTGTTTTGTTTTGCATTACTGTTGCTGTTACCATTACCATTTGCATTTGCAATTGCGGTACCGTGCCCGTGCACTTTACGGTTTGCATTTTCGTATGCGCTTGCATTTCTGTTTCTGTTGGCTTTATTGTTGCTGTTACTGTTACCATTTGCATTTACAATTGTGGTACCATGAATGTGTGTGTTACCAGTTGTGTTCTGTATGCACTTCTGCTTGATGTCTCCATTTATGCAACTGTTCGATTTTGCATCACTTTGTGCTTGCATTCCTATTACTCTTTGTGTTACCATTGACATTTTTCATCACCATGTGTATAAGCCTTTGTGTTTGCATTTTTGTTGCACTTACTGTTACTATAGTCACACAAAATCATGTGGTGGGAGTGTGGGCCCCACCAACTTGTGCAACTTTCTACTTTTCTATTCTTTCTTAAAATGTCTGGAAATTCTATGCAACAAACTTCATTAATGCATCAGTTAGGGTTCTTCTACAGTGACAAAAGTGAGGAAATTCAGCATTAGGGTTCCCACCCCTTGCACCCCACCCTCACCCTACCCCCACCAGCAGGCATCAGGGTGTGCATTGACACCTTAACCAATTCCTGGAGAGACAGCAGAACATTCTGGGACAATCTCAGGGAATTGTCTAGGAAGCCCAGCAAATCACCCCCTCCCCATGCTTAACTTAGATGGTGCAACTATTCTGGACCAAAAACACATAGCAGACACCTTCAATTCTGTGTTCACTGACCTAAGTGGTGTACTCCCCCCTGACTTTTTTGACACTCATTCTAAACTGTATGGCACCAAGAAGTCTAGTCCACTGTCACTTAACCCACTCTTCTGCTTCAAGAAAATCACATTTACAGAGTCCAAAAAGTTCCTCCTTAGGGTACTTGGCAAGGACCACTTTAGTAGCAACTCACTGGACCTAAAGGTCCTGCATCTAACCCTAGATGCTGTCCTTCTGCCTCTCACAAAAATTCTAAACCTATCACTGTGCCTTGGTCAGTTCTTCATGTTATGGAAAACAGTATTTGGGACCCCAATTTATAAGTCTTGGAACAGGGCAGTTCCCTCAAAATATTGCCCAATTTTCTTTCTCCCACACTCTCCATAGTCTTCATATGTATAGTTAAGGACCAGCTCACTAACTACCTTACCAAGTACAACATCCAATGCTCTGAACAGCACTGCTCCGGGACGGGCCACAGAACCACATCTGCCCTCCTTCAGTACATAGATTTCATACACCAGGCAATTGATCACGGGCCCTTAATGTATGCCACCTATATGGCAACTCTATTACAGTGAAAACATTGATGCCGATTACATCAATGTTTTCACTGTAATAGTCCACCGAAGACCCCGGCACTCTTTCTTTCTCCTGGTCCTACACCCCCTCTCCGATCTAACTCCGACTTGGAGTTAGAATACTATAGACAGGGGGTTTGGGTGGCCAGGGTCTTCAGTCAGATTTATGTCAACCACAAGTTACGGTCGACTTAAATCTGTTGCTGTGATGGTGGTTGACAACTTAGTTGTCAAACTGGCATCATACAGCTGGCACTTAGTGGGACCAATTTACATTGACCTCACTAAGGTGTTTGATACTGTTACTCACCTCATCCTACTCAAACCCCTTCTTGACATTGTTTTTTTGAGAGATGCAGCAGCCTGGTTTAAAAGCTATATGGCCAGCAGGTCCAAGCAGGTCAAAATCGGCATTGCCCTCTCTGGCAGAAGGCCAGTCCTGTCTGATGTTCCCCAAGGTTCCATACTGGGGCCATTGCATTTCAACCTCTTTCTAAACTCCCTCCCACTTGCCTGCACCAATAATCTCCTACTATATGCAGATGATGCCATAGTATGTACCAGTCACTCAGATCCACTCCCATTAGATGTTAGCCCACAACACAATCTCCGCAGCAGAGGAGACCTGGTTCTCCTAGCACAAGCTGGTTATGAACTGCAAAACAACAAAATCAATGCTTTTCACCAGCCCTCATAATAAAAATAAAATCTACCCCTTAATCAAATGTAACAACCAAGATGTCCCCATTGAGCAGGTTTAAGTACATAAATATAACCCTTGATAGTACCTTATCCTTTTGTGAGCATATTAGCAATGTCTCCAAGATGGTTAACTTTAGGTTAGGGATCTGTAGAAACAGGCACAGTCAGAGCATGACCCCAGATGCCATTCAATTCACTGTCACTAGCTCTGTTCTCTCCATAATAGATTACAGCCTAGTCTTCTATGGCTCAGCTACTGAGTTATCCCTTAAAAGCATATGCACGGCCCTTAACAATTCCTGTTGTCTAGTCTTAGATGCACCCAGATGCACACATACGTGCAATCTCTACACCCTTACCAATTGACTGAACCTCAGTTGTAGGATTACTTATCACACCTGCCAACGTATGAAGAAAATCTCCCTGGGGATGACTCCTCCAACCTCCCGGCAGTTTCTCACTCATGTTCCCAATCAATGCAGCACCCTAAGTACCTCCAGGCATGCATACCTGACCCCTTTCTGCCAGACCACACAAGCCAAATGGTCCTTCAGATTCTGTGCTCCAAGCTGGTTAGATAAACTTGCTGTGGACGCTGTAGAAGAACCAAAACTGGGCCCTTTCAAACAGAAACTCAGACAACACCTTACTGCTATTAGCAGCTCTGATTGTCTCATGTAGGCCCCACATTTGAGCCTTACATACTGCCTACAGCCTGCCCTCACCACCTATCTTGACCATCATCCCCTGTCCTATGTCTCACTGCCATTTTTCCTTCTCTGCCTCTTTTTTCCCTCCCAATCTCTCCTTTTCCTTCCCTTCCCTTCCCTTTCCTCACTCTTCTTCCTCCCCCTCGTTCTCCCACTCCTAACACTGCCTATAGACCCCCTGCCAGCCCCTTTCTCCCCATATCTCCACTGTCCTCCCTCTCACCCATCAGTTTCTCCTCTCATCTCCCATTATACTTCCTCTTACCCCTCAGTTTTCCCCCCTCATCTCCCACTACACTTCCTGACAATGTTAAATTTCTGGACACCATCACTCCCTGTTCTTTCCACCTAGGGTGTCCCCCAATCCCAGAAATCTACTGCACTTCTTACAGTAACCTACAGTAAATGTAAAATTTAACCTGAGTGAATTTTTTTTTGCTGTAAGTTGAATGTTAACTCTTTTCACGTGATTGAAACTTTTATTTCGGGTTGTAACCTTAACTCCATTTATCATGTATTCCGCTTGCTAAGTATTTAGTTCTTTGTTGTGTTTGTCTTCATTCTGATGTGGAACCTCCGTAAAAGAGTCACTGACTCAAAGGTACTGTAATCTGAGATATGAATAAATAAATAAAGAATAAATAATTATTCCAAAATGTAAACTGCAATGTGGCAGAATAACCAATTGAGAGGTGCAACAGGTGCCTGATATGAGGAGGAAAAGCCCTCTGAAATAAATGTGCTCAAGTATCCATATATCCATATATATATACAGTATATATATATATATATATATATATATATATATATATATATATATATATATATATATATATATATATATGTCATATATCTCTCACACTGTCCTATCTCCTTGTATTTTCATCTTCTACTATCCTTCTCTTTCTTTGTCAGGGTGGCCAACCTTACAAAAAATGTCTTGCTCCTGTACTATCCCTTTTAACCCCCCCCCCATTTATGGTTGGCATATTAAAATGGTGTCTAGAGCTCCCAATGTAGAGATCAGTATAAATAAGTGCAGATAGCACTAATAAAGCCACTGTGTGAAGCAATAATTTATTTTCTTGCCTTAAGTGCTTTAGAGGTGCATTTAGTGCTTAGTTCTTTTTTTTTACCCCTTCCCCCACATCTGGCCAGTCTCTCCTTCAGGTCCCCACATGAACTACCCACCATGGCTACTCCCCGACCCCTACTGACCCACATCGCAGCCAGCCCCAAGTAACCCCGCTGTATCCCTTCACCAGGTGGGTCTCTTACCTTTGTAGGAGAATGGCCCTGGTAGCCAACCAACAATCTTGGAGTGCTGCTGGGACAGCATATGGAGGTCAGGAGCCCAATGATGAGGGTTCTGGAGGGCTGTCACCCGATCGGCCAGGCACCATTTTTCCGCTTTGCTGTGCTGAGGAGTGATGTGCCACTGATGTCAAGGCATACGCCAATGTCCATCACTCCCCTTCTGTATTGGGGCCAACATCCTGTTGTACTCCTAGCCTCTGCCAGGAGTCAGCAGGCACTGAGCCGCATATCCACCTTCCCCCCCTGAGAAGGTGAGCCATCGATGGACGCTCATTTCCTTCTCCCTGGCCAGCCCTCCAGCAATCTGAGCCCATTCCAAAACCCGGGTTGCTGGTGTTGCAGATGGAAATCCAACTGCTGCACCAGTGAGCCGGCCGTGCTTAGTTCTTAATGTTAGCTCTTATTCCCCTTGGTACTGTAGGTCATAGGCGCTTTAGTTTAAAATTTCCCAGGTTCCTGCAAAAGCTGCATTTAGGTACAGCTAAAAAGAGAATAAATGCCCCATTTCATCTAGTCACATAGAACAACTTTGAATTAAAAGGTTTACTTGGAGCAGGTTGTTCCCACTGCTGAAAAGTACTCCTAGTCAGAGCTGAAAGTGAAAGTAATGCTTCAGAGCAAATTCATGCTCAGAAGCACTCCTGACTGCTGCTCTAGGTGGCTTGAATAAATAAAAAGGGAGACAAGTGTGAGGTGACACTATGAAAAACAAATTGAAAGAAATAAAATGTCTTGTAGTGTCACCAGAATTATACAGCCCCAGTAAAGTTGTGACTGTGGAAAAAGAATCTACATAAGCATGAAATAAATGTCCAGATATCTATATAGGCCTGAATGACAAGTTACTCGATGGCTTGACATTTCAGCCGTCGGGTACAGCAAATGAAATAAATACCCTGCAAGGGCAGGAATAAGAGAGCCATTGCTTTACTGCTGTTTTTTGTTGGTGTGAGAGTTTTTAAAGTATGTTTATTTCATTACCTTTTATGAAATAAAAATAAATAACTGCAGATTTAGAGAGGAACTGGCAGGAGAAAGAAGAGATGGAGTATGCCACTACTCTGTCTTTCCCCTAGCCAACTCAGAAAGATCCATTATTATAAAATAAAATAAAATGTATAAAACATTTACCTGTGGGGAACTGCTTTCGTATAGTTGCCTATAGGGCTGGCTGGTCTGACAATGCCCATATTTATAGGAGGTAGAGGCAAATGAGGTCACAGCCAATGGGGACACACCAATGTGGTGATGTCATCCTTACAGCTATATATTGTCCCCACCTCTAGGTGTAAAATTAGAGAGTGAGTCAGTTGAGGTGCTGACTGTGAAGGAGAAGGACCTATTTGTGTGATAATCATTTCACACAGTTGTTTACATCAAAGTTTAACAAGTTTATTACACCAAATTGGCTGGAGTTAAGCCACAGGCTCTGTGAGGGAAGCAGGGACCTGGGATTTTCTTTTGGTTGCTGAACTCACAAATTCTATTTTCCTTTCTGTATATATATTTTGTACTTTTAACAAAATGATAGATGCCTTCCAGCATCTTTTATGCACCTGAGCTGTGCCTGCTGTGTCACGTTTGTATCCCACCACTCTCACAAGAGGGGTATTTATTTGATGTGTGTACTTTCTAATTTCACCCCCTATCAAAGACCCACAAGGATGGGTCACTACATAGGGGTGTTAGCACTGGTGTCTGACATGCTGTGCTAATAAATTAAAAATCTAAAACTTTTAAAACTATAACTATGGGTGTATGCCCATTTTCTTTTTATAATATTTCAATACATTTGTCTTTCTAGAGCACCTTTGGGGCAACTGATGTGCAATTTCTCCTTATAATATTAAGGGATGGGTTAGTGCAGGGTAATTTCATGGAGCTGGGAAGGGGCCTTAAGCAGGTAGCACTTATGTTGAGGTGTTACCTGTGTACAGCCAAGGGGAGGCTGGGACACACAACACTATGACCTTCAACAACTGATTGAAGGCACAGTGCAAGGAGGATGGCTTTGGCTACACTGGGGACTGGAGGAAAAACTGGAAGAATAGATACATCTATGGGGTGCTAGCCTGCATCCCTCCAGACATGGAACCTCAGTCCTCAGTGGGAGGTTTAAATGTTTTTTGAATAAGTATTGTAAGTAGACGGGGCTGAGTTCACAAGTGAGGTAACAACTATTCCTTCCTCCATGATGAAGCAGAAGGGAGGGAGGATCTAAAGTGAGGATGCTCCACCAGGGCATGGGCAAAAAAAGAGAAAGGGGTGCAGAGAAGACAGAGGTCAAGGAAGGGTACCAAACAAGGATGGAAAAAGAGAGATGTAAATGAGACAAGCAGTGAGGGTAATATTGGAAGAGAGAGAGAGAGAGAGAAATCAGGGGGAGTTTCATGGAGTATCCTAGGAAGTAGTGAAGATGACAGAGGGGGTTGCAGATGGGGGGGAGAGAGAGAGAGCAAGGTATGGAAATCCATTTGTGTCAGTACAAGGAGCCTTGTTAAAAAAATTCCAGACTTGGAGGCAATCATGAGAAAACTAGCCTGGACTTGGTGGTTATAACTGAGCTATGGTCACAGACCCAAGTTTTCTGTGATTCCACGGCTGTGGCCAACCACAGAATTAACCATGGAAGTTGTGGTCATCCGTGGAATATGCAGCTGACCACAGAAGTCATGGCTGACCACGGAACTCCCCAACAAATTGAAACTCTGAGACCCACTCAGAGTGGGCTTGTTAAACACAGATGATAACTTGCTCCAGATTGATAACTTTGTTTTGTTTATTCTGCAGTTGAGAGGCTTTTTGGTTTCTTCATGATTCTTCTGATTAGAACCAACAGTAAAAGTAAAGGCACAGGAGATCTGCTGTGTAGTAAATACATTATGAGAAATATAGAAGCAATCCTCATGCCGCTGTAATGTAGAGATCTGAATCGGGCACTGCAAAGCAAAATTAAGTTAAAATGCCCAATCTACAATCCTTGTAGTAAGGACAGCTTAATATGTATTTGGAAACTTAATACAGAAAAGGGGCATTTAAGGTTTTACATGGATAGCTAGCTAGCAATATAATTAACCCCTCATGGCAAGTTTATATAGTGTGTCGAATCGGGCACAGCAAATGCATAATACATTAGAAAAATGTCCCATCTATTATTCCTTCAGGAAGGACAGCATATGTGCACTTGTGAATTTCATATAGAAATAAAACAAATGGTTTAGAACCAACAGTAGAAGTAGAGGCACAGGAGATCTGCTGTGCGGTAAATATATTACCAGAAATATAGAAGCAAGCCTCATGCCGCTTATGTAGAGATCTGAATCAGGCAATGCAAAAGTAGAATTAAGGTAAAATGCCCATTCTACAGTCCTTGTAGTGAGGACAGCTTAATATGTATTTGGGAACTTAACATAGTAAGATTTTACATGGATCACTAGCTAGCAGTATAAACAACCCCCATGGCAAGTTGATGCAGCAATCTGAATCAGGCACAGCAAATGAATAACACATTGGAAAAATGCCCAATCTATTATTCCTTCAGGAAGGACAGCATATGTGCACTTGAGAATTTCATATAGAAATAAAAAAAAGGTTTCTAACTAACAGTAGAAGTAAAGACACAGGAGATCTACTGCATGGTAAATATATTACCAGAAATACAGTATAGAAGCAAGCCACTTATGTAGAGGTCTGAAATGGGCAATGCAAAAGCAGAATTAAGGTAAAATGCCTAATCTGAAATCCTTGTAGTGAGGACAGCTTAACATGCATTTGGGAACTTAATACAGAAAAAGGGCATGTAAGGTTTTACATGGCTAGCTAGCTAGCTAGCAAGCAGTATAATTAACCCCTCATGGTAAGTTGATATAGCAGTTTGAATTGTGCACTGCACATGCATAATACATTGGAAAAATGCCTGATTTATTTTTCCTTCAGGAAGGACAGAAAATGTACACTTGTGAATTTGCTATAGAATTCATATAGAACTAAAACATGAAATTAAACATTAAAGATTTAACATAGATTGCTATCGTAATTAGAAAAATAAATTACACAGACAACACCGTTTCAGCAGCTTTCCCTAGCAAAGGCAATTTAACTTGTATTCATTTAAATTGTGGAGTTTTTCAAAATAAAATTTGACTTTCAGTTTGTGTGAGAAAGCTGGTTTATCAACAAATGAAACATTATACCCAGCCCCTCAGAGAAAACCATTTGATGCAACCAGGCTTAATTATGTTCCAGTGAAGCATTTTCTATGGAGTGTAACAAAATAAACTATGCACACTACAAATGTAGCAGCATAAAAATAGTAAAAAGAGCATACTTCAATCAGAGGGTGTAATGTTTTGCATATTATTACATTTATTTGTTACATTATATATTTGTATAGTTTCACACTTTGAATTACATGTTGCATTAGAGCCCACATACTTATATTAGGTAAAAGAAGCACAGCATTTTCTTCTAGCTGATTGACAGCTGTAAAGGGAAGTACTACCTGGGCTCCACTGGGTGTACTGATAAGCATAAGAGACACAGGTTACAGTGACGACAGTCCTCGATGACAAACAGCTTCCCTGAGTTTTTGGTGGTGATTTAACTTGTATGTATTTAGATTGCAGAGTTTGTCAAAATAATGGAATGAGAATTTTTTCTTAAAAAAATCAAGCAAGGGTATAAAGGTATAGCTGCAAAGTGATCTGAATATGAGAGCCATATTAATAATGGGTGTGTACTTGGTCAAGATGAGAACTGTAATCTTTGTACAAGCAATAACAATCATGAAAATATATTTTTGAATTCAGTTGTCAATCTGGGACTGGATCAATTAGTATATCAACCAACTCAAGGTAATAATACATTGGACCTAGTAATATCTAATGAGGGTTTTAAAGTCTCAGATATAAACATCATGGTCCCTATTGGTAACAGTGATCATAATTATTTATCATTTAACGTTTCTTTACATATTCCCAAGAGTACTAATAACATCAAATATAAGGATTACAACAAAGCTAGTTTTATACAAATTAATTCAGAATTAAATAAAATTAACTGGACAGAAATGTTTAGGGGCAAAAGTGTTAATAAAGCATACGAATGTCTGACCAAAATTAAACACCAACTTGAAGATTCCTATATCCCCATAATATTAAATATAATAATAAAGGTAAAGTTCCTGTTTGGTACAACAAAACCATTGATAAACAAATAAAAACTAAGGAGCGATTATTTAAGAAACTAAAAAAAGTTCCTAGCTCATCACTGAGACTTAAATGTAAAACTGCCGTATCTACAATAAAAAAGTTAATTAAAACTGCTAGGCTTAAATTAGAGTTCAACCTAGCTCACTCTAAATCTAATCAGAAATCTCTGTATTCTTACATTAATGGTAACGGGGGAGTGATAGACAAATAGGTCCACTTTGTCACAACGGGCTCACTATATCATCTAATCAGGAGATGGCAGACCACTTTAACAGATATTTCTGTTCTGTCTTTGATTTACCTATCACTCTCACTACTCCAATCACTAGAAACAATTCCCCAATCCCCCTTTTTGATCTTACTGAAATTAAGAACGTGCTATTATGTGTTAAAAGATCCACTAGTTCCGGTCTTGATAATATCAATGTTATATTTCTATTAGAAATGTTAAACTCTATTGCAGTCCCTCTTCAAATTCTATTTAATAAATCTTTACTTGAAAATAAAATACCTGATGTTTGTCATGAAGCCATAGTAACACCCATTTTCAAGAAGGGGAACAAGTTTAATGTTCAGAACTATAGACCAATTAATTTTACCTCTATCTTAGGAAAAGTAATGAAATGTTTAATTCAATCTAGATTGGAGATTATAATTGAAGAACTTGATATTTCTGACAATTCACAACATGGTTTTGAGTCAGGCCACTCATGCGCAACCAATCTTATATCTTTCTATCACAAGATAGGTAAGTTACTGGATGACAATACACTTGCTGATGTATTATTGTTCGATTTCAGTAAGGCCTTTGATCATGAGTCACATTCTCTGTTGATCAATAAACTTCATAATTTGAGAATTCCTTCACTTTTGGTTAACTGGATATCCCAATGGTTATTCATTCACACGCAATTTGTTAGAATAAATGGGGCATATCCTTTCTCTGGCAGGGTTACAAGTGGAGCCCTGCAAGGCACCGTGCTGGGGCCTGTTCTTTTCAATCTTTTTATTCTTGATTTGGGTATTATTTCTAATAACTACCTTTCTAAATTTGCAGATGATACAAAAATTGGAGGTAGAGTTGATAGCCCAGCTAATATTCAACACCGTGAGCAAGATCTATTCTCTATCGAGCAATGGGCCAACAGTAACTCAATGTCCTTTAACATCGATAAATGCAAGGTTTTACATTTTGGTAGGAACAATACATCTAATAAATACTACTTAAATAACTAGGAACTTAAATCATCTATTTGTGAAAGGGATCTTGGTATTATGATCAATACTAAGCTGTCATCCAGGGATGACTGCAGTAAAGTAGTTAGAACATCTAATGTAATTTTGAGACAGATCAATAAAACCTTCATCAGCAGATCTGAGCACTGTTTAGTGCCATTGTACAGAGCTTATGTCAGACCTCATTTGGATTATGGTTCTCCCTTCTGGAGCCCTTACTTTAAGTCATCTGAAGCAGGTTCAAAGGAGGCTTACTAAATCCATCCCCAGACTAAGCAAATAAATGTTATAATACCAAACTCAGGGAAACAAAGTTCCATCCATTATTTTTGAGAAGGCAAAGGAGAGATCTGCTACTTATGCACAAACTAGTTCATAATCCTAGGCTGCTCAAGACATGTGGACTAACATTAGCCAACAAGAGAATTGTAGGAAGACTTTATGCTAAGCAGTTAAATGTTGACTGGGCAAATACTAAAAAAATATAATAATTGTTTCAATATAAGAGCAGCAAAATGTTGGAATTCCTTGCCACAGTCAATTGTAGACACATCTAGCTTCAATTCCTTTAAATCCAATCTTGATTCTTGGCTATTTGCACAATAATTTGTATAATATCCCACTGTTGTGGAGGACAATCTCGATGGATCTTGTGCCTCCTTTTGTCCTATACTACCCACTAAACCCAGTAAATTGGATTGTGTAATGCAGAAATAGTTTATTCCCAGAATGTAAAAGCATGGCAAATTACACATGGGAACATAAGTATGCAGTTTTTTATTCCAGTTTGTACAAATACTTCCTCTGAACTCAACATTGCACCTCCCCCATCTCTCCTACTCCACTTTTCCAGCTAACAAATTATGCATGTAACCCCCCACCGGCCACTTGTTTAACTAGTAGGCACACCTCCCATACTTTTTCTGTCTAGGGGAAAAGAGAGGGGCAGAGGTACAAAGCAATAAACAGAGAAACACAAAGTGTGTACAAGACACAACTAGACCTTTACCAAAACACAGGCCCTGAGGAGAGGAACTTTGCTGAGGGCTATGCTAGGTTTACACTTCTGACAGGGGTACCCAGTAAATCCACACAGGAAGCAGTAACTAGATTGTCCATACCAGGTTGGGATTCTAGAGTGTGGATTTATTCCAAAACAGTTGGTACACAAAAGCAAAGATGGACCCCCAAGGGTTACACTTCATGGCACAAGGCAATGCAGAACACATCTGTAGAAAACAGAAACTCAAACTTCCCATATAGAATAGGATTAGACATCTGTAAAGGTGGTACTAGCCACAAAGAAAACATACAGAATTCTCCTGGAAGTGGCACTAGGCCATGACTTAGAAAAGTTCCCATATGGCATAGGATTTACAGAAGGAAGTGTGGCACACTGGCCACGACAGAACACACTAGAGCTCAAGACTAGCAAAACCCACATACAAGGGTAAACTTTAATCTTCAGGCATTGGTCATATGCGCTGAAAGAAAAGGTGCCCTAACAGAACCCAAAGTGTTGAACTGGTCACTCCAGATGGGGTGTTGCCCCTACTTTTTGCTTTCTCATCCATAACCAGCAATTCTTTTAGAGTTACACCTCAACAGATAATGAACAGTAGAAATTATGCTTTCTTCAAATGTTTAGCACATTTTAGCATTAGACACACTACAAGGAGTGTAACATTAAAGTTCTGAACAAAGTGCCTAGTCACACATGAGACATCCACTGTTGTCAGAAAACTTTAAATAAACTTCTTAGGAACAGTCTCAATTAGAAATGGGTGAATGGGTTCCTTTATTAGAGTGTCAGCTGACAGAAAACAAGGCAGTAACATAACCTGGGTAACATATCCTGGGTAACTCTCAGACAGACTCTACTCAAAGGCAGCTTAAAAAATGTTCTAGGTTGGATCAGAGGATTGCCCCTCAAATCCTCTGCAGTCCCTCTCATCCCACTGGGCATGAGGGCATCAGGAAATTCTGAAGACGGTTTCCACCACTTCAGAAGTCAGGCAAAAGATATTCTGAGACTAGGGTTAGAAAAACTGTCTCTCCTCATGCCTCACTGCCATTCTCTGAGCTGTTGCTGCTAACAACTGCCTCAGAATTGTAAAACTCCCCACACTCATAGCAAGCTGTGAGGCTTATGAGGCTGTGAGAGTTCTAAATGACATCACCTCTCTGCTCTCAGCTGAGACCAAGGAAGTAGAGAGGGATCAGGTGAAAATCCATTTAACTAGATAGTCAACAGCTGCCTTCCCTACCTAACACTGATGCTGATGGGATTCTAGTAACCCCAGGAAACATGGGGGTTACATATACTTGACGGAAAATCTTTGAAATATACAAATAATCACGCATGAATATAAATTTAGTGAGGATGTATTTCAGACAAGTTGCTCAAAGTTTATGAATGGCATATACTTTAATGACCATTTTGAATGTAATACAGTTGTTTGGTTGTAACACAAGATGTATAATGTAATGCTAGTTGTGGTTGCAACAGCCATTGGTGCTCCTGCTGCCATCACTTGTTGTGTGCCCATCAGCTGCTGCTCTTTTCTTGCTGATATCTCTGGAATGGTTTGTGATTTCATTTTTGGACTTGATAGTATCTTACATCCAGATTTTAGGCATTGAAGAAGCATAGGTTTGCACAATTCATGTAGACAACCATTTTTATGAATGGAGGACTGCTACAGTACAAAAGAGCTCAGCTGGCATCCCTGTCAGCAACTCATTCATCTACCCAAGCAGTATAATTTTCTATTAAATATAGCATTTTATCTTGAAATTGATTATGAAACAAAACTTCCTTCTTGATTTCACTACTTGAAATGAAATGCTGTATCATAGCTTACAGCTTGAAATAAAAAAAATGAAATATATAATTAAACTGATTCATAAATATTGTTTGAGTAGGAAGTGTTGCTATGCAATGTTGCTATTATGTGGCATTCATGAGCGATCATAACTATTATGAAGACATGTGAAGGTGGTGTGCAGTGAATGTGACATATTTAATTTTGAATTACTAATAAAACAAAGAAGACACATGCTCAGTTCTGAGAAGGATTTATTAAAAGCTTGAGTTCAACAGGAAAAAATACACAAACACACACACACACACACACACATTAAGGTAGCATGGTAGTGCTACCATAGTTAGGGTTGAGGAGCCATTTACATGTTAAACCTAAAATTTTGCACCTTAATAACTTTGCAGTTGTTCAACAGATTTCCCTGAAATTAGGAATACACAATCAAGACCCATACGCCTTGGGATCTGTCAAGTTTCATAATGGTCGCATATACAGCTGTGGAATTATTAAGCGTGATCTGTGCATGCATTTATGCTTTTTTGGAATTCTACGGTTGCGCCTACAGGTCTCACGATTTGCGCGACTGGTCCGAAATCTTCAGGGAATGTGCGGCTGGGGTCCTTGATGTGCCTTTCGAAGATTTTGTGAAAAAATATTAAACGGTTCAAAAGCTTTTCAAAAAACAAGTTTCCATTATAAGTCAATAGAAATAGTTAACAAAAAGTTCTACAGTGTTGCAAATGCAGTTTTTACTTTTGCAAATGGCCCTTTTACTGTCGCAAATCCACCATTTTGTTTTCAGTTGGTGATCAGAAAAATGCTTGGCATTTAAATTTGGGACCCTCTAGCAACCTAATTCTTTTTGTATTCACCGAGTCGGACGCTGAGTATGCTAGCCATGTCTTTATTTTGGGGTAAAACACCACAGAAATATGTTTTTCATATTTATGGAAAAAGTTCTTTTGCAAAGTACTTTTGCACTTGCGACACTGTTGAATGAATTTGCGAACGCTTTCGCAAATTGCGGCAGTACTTTTCTAGGCTGTGGGAAAATTACAGCAATTCTTTGGCACCCTGCCGCAAAAGAACGGTTTGGTGTTTTGGGCTGAAGTTTGGAGGAAACGCAGCTGATATCTCACAATTACAAGGCAGCAAAGTTACGGCACTCCAAAGTTGACACTTTTTCCCATAGGATAACATTACGGCGTCTGATGCATTGCAGCAATCCTTTGGCGCCCTGCTGCAAAATAATGGTTCAGTCTTTTGGGCTGAAATTTGGAGGGAAGACAGCCAACATCCCATAGATGTGCCTTTTATTGAGTTGGTGAAAAAATATTACAGGGAGCCAAAGTTATGGCACTCCAAACTTCTCTTTTTTCCCATAGGATAACATTACGGCATTTGCCATGCCTTTCAGGGCCCGTATCTCAGAAACGGTGCGAGACACAGACTTTTCGTCAGAAAAAAGCTTATCCCCCTGCTGGGGGCTAAGTACAAAACTAGCCAGAAAGTCATAAATCATATGACTTTTACATTTTTTTCTATGTCGTACAGTTCCTGAGATATAAGCAATTTAGTATTCCAACTCCTCATTTTCTGCTCCGAGACCCATATTATGCATACATTCTTTGTACTCACTGTCTTTCTCTGTGAAGCTTTTAGGGAAAACCAGCCTGTGTCCTTCCATTACTGTTAACATTGCCCTTTCCGCTTGCGGTTCCATACCCGTTTCACTTACTGTTCACGTCTACGCCACCATGTGTGTTATCCTTTGTGTTTTCATTTGCTCTTGTGTTTCCATTATTTTTTACCATTTGTGTCTACAGTACTGTTTCTCTTTCTGTTTCACTTTGCATCACCATGCCCATTACCATTTGTGTTTGCGGGCACCATGTTACTATGTGACAAGACATCACGTGGCGGACCGTTCCCATCTATGCCACCGTGTGCATTACCCTTTCTGTTCTCATTCGCGCCTGTGTTACCATGCGCGCCACTGTTAGTGCTTCTGTTTGCATTGCTGTTCCTGTTACTATGTTACAAGACATCATGTGGCGGTAAGGCCCCATGCTCCCGCCACTGCATTACAGTGACTATTTCTTGCTATCATTCTCAAAAAGAAGGGAACTTAAAGGCAAAAAAACTCCATTTACTGTATTAGTTAGAGTTGTTCCACAGTGAAAAAAGTGAGAAAATTCAGTGTTAGGGTTGAAAACCCCCTTTGGACCCCCTGGCCCACCCCCACCCGGCACTGGGGTGCGCATTGGGGTCTTTGGTCCTAACTCTCACCCCATTCTCCTATACCTCTGCTTCTTTACACATGTGATGGGGTGTGAGTTAGGCCGATGACCCCAATGCGCACCCCAATGCCGGTTGGGGGTGGGCGCCAAGGGGGTTTTCATCTTTAACACCGAACTTCCACACTTTTGTCACTGTGGAACAACCCTAAGTGATGCAGTAAATGGAGTTTTTACTATATATATATATATATATATATATATATATACACACACACACACACACACAGTGTATGTATATATAGGGGATATGACATGGCCTGACTGAAGATATCATATTTATCTTCACGAGAGGCCAATGATATCATGATATCTCACGAGTGGCGAAGCCACGAGTGAGATATCTTGATATCATTGGCCTCGAGTGAAGATAAATATGATATCTTCAGTCAGGCCATGTCATGTTCAGTTTATACAATATGTGTTTTGGGATATAAAAAAATGTATATTTAAAATGTAAGGTGACAGAGCATTAGTACTGGTTAGTGAGGTGTTGGCATACATTTAAAAGCAGCTGAATTTGTGCAAATAGTGAGAAAATGCTTTATTTTTTAATATATTGAAAGGTATCTGGTTGATCCTGACATATTTATTCTGCCTCATTCACTGTCCCAAGTTTTGTCATTGTGCCCCAAAACTAAAAGTTCCATTACCATAACTACTGTAGGTGACTGAACAGCTGTGACAGTGCTGATATCCTGACACAAATTGAAAATAAAATACAGCATGTCAGGTTTCTACAGTGTAAAAAGTCTGTGTCTTATCTTTTTAGCATATCCATCCTTAGTTTGCTTGTATGAAAAGAAGTGTGGGTGCGGTGTAGCGAGATAGCGAGTGAGCAGTTTCTGAAGAAGAAGCCAGCTAGAGCGAGTGTTGCTATAGCAACGCATGCGTATGCTTTCATTTTGAGATGGAACCGCTCACTCGCTCTGTGTGGATGCGTACGCTGTTCTTTTGAGACAAGGAAAGTTAGGATACCCAAAAAAGATAAGGGAGAGACTTTTTTACAATATACATGTAATGTGCTGCATTTTGCTTTGAATTTGTGTAAGGATGTGAGCGCTAGGTCACGCCGCAGTACCTACAGCAATGGAACTTTTCGGGCGCAATGACTGCATTCGGGACAGTGAATGTGGGGGCAAAATGAAGATGGCAGGATCAACCAGATAAGTTTTATTATACACAATAAATGTTCATATTATGTATACAGATTGTACATTCTTTTAAATGTGAGGCAGCACATTAGTAGTACTGATAGCGCTCAGTCACGCTACATTGGAAAACAAAAGTGAAAGTTGGCAGTGTGAGACTGGCAAGATCAGTTTAAATATGATGTATAGGAGTGTGAAGATATCAAAATGACGTATAGGAACATGGAGATAACAATGATATCTTCACAGGGGAGCAGAGATATTACTTTTTATACAGTCATTTATCCCAAAACACGTATTGTATAAGTAAGCAATAACACATGATGAGGTGTGGGTTACGTGCTGATAAGAGCATGCCTAGGGGTGTACTAAGGCATGAGGCGCTTGCGCCGAGTGCCTTATGCCCCAGGCGTGTTTTATGAGCACGTAACCACACCTCGGAGTGTGTTATTGCGCTTTATAAATTGGCCCTTTAAAGTAATTTTTTTTTAATGTGTAAAAAAATAGAGAATATAAGAATAGGTTTAAAATTGTGAAACAGTGAAAAATAGTCCCTTGTATTAAGTTTCTGTGCAATGTATTTATTGTGTCCCCCCACAGAAAAAGTTACTCATACATTTACAGTATGTCTTTTTTATTGTTTTTTTTTATTTCTTTGTTTGCCTGTGTTTAGTTAGGAGTTGAAGTGTTAAGACAGGAGCATGTCTGTTGACTGGGAGGCGTGTCCCTCAACAGACACCGTAGAAAGCACTGACAATATTTCTTCCTGTTTCCTGGTTTCGTTTTTGGGGAATATTTGGATCGTTATTTATTTTGAAAAAGTAAAGCGAGTGCCTGCTGAGTGTCTGAAGAACACTGCTTCGTTGCTGCTTGCCGATGGTGCGTCGGGTAGGTGGCTTTCGCTTACGGGATTTGCCGCCGTTTGAAAAAAAAATGCCGTTTCGCTTTTGTTGCCGTTTGTCGGCGGTACTTTTTAAAATCTGGTAATGGTGGCAGGGGGCAGACAAGCCGTGAGACTCATTTATGAGGTACGAGGTTTTTCTTGGTTTAGATGGAGTACGATATGTTCTTGAATGCAGTGTTACGTTATTGTGCTGTCCACAAGTGATGTCGTGCTGCCGCTTCAGTGAGCTCTGCCAGTCAATGTTTCTGTTAATGCTTGGCAGAGCTCATTAATTTTTTGGGTCGGCAGTAGTACCGGTTGGCTACAATATCATCTGATAAGGACACGGCTCAGATGATGTTGTAGCCAATCAGTGCCTTGGCATTTGTTAGCCCATTTTATAAATATATATATATATATATATATATATATATATATATATGTGTGTGTGTGTCTATATATATATATATAGATATATATATATATATATATATATATATATATATATATATGCAATGGGGTAGAGATAAACAGTGTGTGATAAATCTGTTTATCTGAGTAACTGTGTACATTAATTTCACTTATGTATACAGTGTTTATGTCATCATCCATTTATCCACACAGTGCTTATGTCATCAGTCAGTTATCTATACAGTGCTTATGTCATTTAGAATGTTTGGCCTCAGTAGCAGTA
This sequence comes from Neoceratodus forsteri, assembly GCA_016271365.2. Lineage (NCBI taxonomy): Eukaryota > Metazoa > Chordata > Ceratodontiformes > Ceratodontidae > Neoceratodus > Neoceratodus forsteri. Next base: position 164,900,251 of record CM028138.1, read on the forward strand.
TCAAACATATTCAAATGCGAATAACTTTAAAACAAAAAATTATGACTTGGTACTTTGAGCACAAAAGTTGTTCAGCATGGAAATATCTACAAAATGAGTGGTATTTTATTTATTGGTACCTTTTAGATTTTTTGATAATTAGCAAAAACACAGCAGAAAATTCATATTTTCTTTTCATTTTGTCCACAAACAAATGTAAATAACTTTAAAATGAAAAATGATAGCATGGTACTGTAAACACAAAGTTTATTCAGCACAGAAATAGCTACAAAAGGAGTAGTGTTTAATTCATAGAGACCTTTTAGTTTTTTCAGAATTAGCGAAAAACAGCAGAAAATTAAATTTCTGTGCAGTTTTTCATATAAAAATGCAAATCACTTAAAAACAAAAAAATGATAGTATAGTACTTTGAGCAGAAACGTTGTTCAGCATAAAAATTGCTACAAAATGAGAGGCATTTCATTTTTAGATTTCTTTTAGATTTTCTATAATCAGAAAAAAATTGCAGAAAATTCAATTTTTATTCACTTTTTTGACTAACAAATGCCTGCTACAAAAGCAAAAACAAAAGATTTGCATAAATGGAATATGTGATGGAAAACTCATGTAATAAATGATTTATCTGCACTCAAGCAGTTTGACCTCAGAAACCTCTTTACCCGAGGTCAAACTGCTCTTGTGTAGATAAAACATTTATTACATTTGCTTCCATTGCATATTATATATATATACATATATATATATATATATATTTTAAAGGCAAAAAACTCTGTTTAATGCATTAGTTAGGGTTGTTCCACAGTGTCAAAACTGAGGAAATTCGGTGTTAGGTTTGAAAGCCCCCTTTGACCCACCTGTCCACACACCCAACCGGCATCGGGGTGCGCATTGGGGTTGTCGGCTGTAACTCTCACCCCATCAGATGTGTGAAGAAATAGAGGTGTAGGAGAATGGGGTGAGGTTAGGACCGACAACCCCAATGCGCATCCCGATGCCGGTTGGTGGTATGGACGGGGAGTCAAGGGTTTAACCCTAACATCAATTTCCTCACTTTTGTCTCTGTGGAACAACCTTAACTAATGCATTAAATGGAGTTTTTGCCTCTAATATATATATATATATATATATATATATATATATTATATATACTATAGATATTCATCTATTGCAAAAAGTCTGTTAATGCATCCATTAGGGTTGATAGCACAGCGACAAAAGCATGGAAATGTGGTGTTGAGGTTATCATCCCTACCACCCCTCCACCCCACACACACCAACAGACATTGGGATGTGCCACGGGGTCATCAGGCCCAACTCTCACCCCATTCTATGTGTAAGCAAGCTGACATGCTACAGTAGAGGAGAATGGGGTGAGAGTTAGACCTGCTGACCTCCTGGCACACCTCAACTTCTGTTGGTGTGTGGAGGGTGGGGGTAGGGTAGGGGTGGGGTGGTAGGGTTCATAACCCTAACACCACATTTCCATGCTTTTGTCACTGTGGTATCAACCCTAACTGATACATTAACAGAGTTTTTTACAATGAATTTCCCTTCTTTTTGAGAAAGTGTAATGTAATTGGTAAGTGGTATGTGTTAGTGGGAGCGTGGGCCCTCACGCTACCTTCAAATTGCCCATTTTTTACATAATGGTACGCGCTCCCACAGAGACATAACTAAAGAGCCATACAGCAGCCCTGTAGGGCAAGGAACACTTGTAACACTAATTTGCCAATAGCTCAGCAACCATAGCAGCTATGAAAAAAATTCAAGTGCCACTGTAATCATGACATTGAAACCTCCATATAAGATACATTGATTAAATCCATATTTCACATCATTTCTGAGATACAGACATTATAAGTGCTATGGGTGCCTCAATGTTATCCTATGGGAAAAATCTCAAATTTGTTATGACATATCTATGGAACAAATGGAATGTTTTACACCTGAACAGCATAATTCACATCTTTGGGACACATCTCTTTATATCCTGCAAATTTCAAGCCAAAATACCTAACCAATGTACCTGGTAATAGCCCTATAGGCCTGAAAAGGAACCCTTGTAACACCGATTTGCTAATTTCTCATTAACCGTACAACATATGTACTTAGTTCATCTAAAGGTGGACTAAGCTGCTGAGAATGAAAAATCTGTGTCAAGCACCATTTCCGAGATGCAGCTATTATCTATCTATCTATCTATCTATCTATCTATCTAGGATACATGATCATGCAGGGGTGAAACTATTGTGCCATATCACACGATCAGCACATCATGTGTGTGTTTTATACAATGGGGGTGGGAGCTCCTGCTGTGTATGTTATAGGGTGGGACTTCACTGGTGGAAATGATACAGGAATGCATTGGGAATAGTGATATGATATTGAACATTTAGTAGATTGTCATGTGTACATTTGTTTTGGGGTATAGGTTGATTTTACTGTATATACAGTGCTGGTGCTTGGTGTAGTCATTTATAGTTTCTTTCATGTCTGGTTCTGTTATATTCACCAAAGCTTGTTAACAAAAACAGTTGTTTTCATAGGCAGCTGTTGTTTTTTGCCTGGAAGTGTTATAGTTTTCTTGCTTAGACACAGTGGCTGGGATATTCAAAGGGGTTAGCATGGTGCAACAGTGTTTGCACCATGCACAACCCTACTCTTCCCCAGTGTGATATTCAAGGGATGCTACTGCATAACCTGATGTGCCGGGGTGCACCAGTACGAGCAAGGTGCAAGTGCAGGGGCCATGCCCATGCATATTAGGCACATCCCGATATTCAGTCTGGGATGTGTGGCACATATGCATGCACACACCCACCTTGCACCGCACAGGGGGGTGCAAAGATCCACCAAAAAAAATGGAGCAAGGCCTGGCCACCCACAGGTGAGCTGCCATATTGCAGGGCATAACATGGCAGCTGGCAGCTGTGTGAGGCCACCCGACCTCCAGAGCCACTGTCATCATGCTCCCCACCTACTCGCGGGCTTCAGTAAAAGGAAATCTCCCTAGTGGTCTGTTGGACCTGCTCCCAAGCCCGAACACAGGCTTTGTAAATTTAAATGTATCCCTGGTGGGCCAGTGGACCTGCTCCCAAGTCTGATTGCGGGCTTTGTAAGAGATAAAATCCCTGGTGGTCCAGCGGTACCCCCTCCCCACCCGCTCATGCAGATCCACCACCCCGCTCCCCCCGGTCAGCGGCTGGCATTAGCTACCCATCCACAAGCCACCCGGCCGCCCGATGACTGACAGTGTACAGTATGGCTGTACACCTACTGGTCTACAGTGTGGGCCAATGGGCATGAAAACCATACTGTATTACACAGTCCCGATATGTGAACTCGGTCCCTCATCTCCTGCCATGTGTACATATTGAGCTCCTTTAGCCTCCCCTTGCAAGGCTTTTGATGCACTGTATGCACCATTGTGGTAGCCCATACCAGGTCATAATGTCATATGCTTAATAATGCATGACAGTAGCACTAACCTGGAATAATGCTGTACGAGACAGCAAGTGGTGCAATACTGCGAATACTGCTGTACGCATTATTACACTACTCACACTATCCCAGGCAGAGGATAAGCCCTCTGCTGGGATGGGATTTTGTCATGCAGCTGCCATGGCTCAATGGACTGAGCCACTGCAGCAAGAAACCTAGGCACTGCATCTGGGACAGGGTTTGATTCCCAATCCCAGAAACTTTTATTTATTTTTGCACTTTGTGAGATTTAGATGTGAACTCCCCACCTCCCAAATTGAGAATCCTTATTGGGAGTTTGGGGGTATAGGCCCCCATAATGGGGTGTGCAGGGCCTGTGTCCCCCTGCAAAAAGAAAAATTATGTACATGCAAAAAATTGCACTGTGTTGGCAGCTCAATTTTTCATGCTGCACAATGTCTTGCAACATTATGACCCTGTGCCATGGTAGCCCTCCTCTGCACAGCCCACACTCTGTTTACATCCTTGGGGATGGGGTCTTACTAGATATCTATATGGGGCAATTCCACTTCTCTTTTCTGCTGGTGATACCCCTTCATATGCACCCCAGCATTCCACTAGCCCTCACACCTGCCTGTCACACTGCTTGGATACCTTTAGGTCATCCAATCTGATTACCCCATCTCTTTCCTTTTGGTCATTGTGAGTACCACCCCACAACGATTGGGAAGAGGTTTGTTCTGTCTTTTTCTAAACTGATAAGGGTGAATGTTACAATGTAAACACTTGACTCTACAAAGAAAATGGCAAATATGGAGAAAAACAAAAGCAAATGATAAAAATAAGGGGAATAATGTGAAACTTTTATGCCACAAAATTGCCGTCCACCACTGCAGAAGTTCTGCGGCAAATGGGAAACATGCTGTAGAACTTTGCTCCAAAGTGCCACAGAAAAATTGGGGCTTTGGTTATGGTGCACTGACAATCCCGACTGGGTCATGACCTAACTGGGCTACTTCTTGTTCAGGAGAGATAGGGTGGGGAGGAGGGGTTGTTCTATATGTAAGGAAGGGAATCAAGGCTATGGAAATACATGGGAACTAGGAGGAAAAGGAAGGACTGGAGGTGTTGTGCACCCCCTGGAGGCAGGAGCTGGACCTACTATCTAAATGGGGGTTGCATACAGACCTCCAGCACTGGGAGAGAAGTTGGAAAAGGCACTAGGAGAAGCCATCATCAATGTGGCAAATAAGGGGAAAGTGCTGCTAATCGATGACTTCAGTCTACCAGATGTGGATTGGAGTCTTCCAGCTGCAGCTTTTACAAGGAGCAGGGCCATCCTTGACTGCCAACAGGGGACATTTCTCAGGCAGCTAGTCCACAAACCCACTAGGAATAGGGTACTGTTGGACCCAGTGCTTACTAATAGGGACAGCATTGCAGATGTGATAGTGGTCAGTTCCTATCAGACCAGTAATCACCTTATAGTGAGTTTCAACATTAGGACAGGTGACAGACCATGTGAAGATGATGGTCCTGGACTTTGAGAGGCTGAATTTTAAAGAAACGTAGGAATGCCTCAGAAGCTGCCTAGTAGAAGGCAAGATTAGCAGGGAGGTGTATGGGGGCAGCAGGAAAACAAGGGAGGGCATAATCAAGACAACTGGCTTCTGCATAAAGTAGGTGAGTGGAAGCAAAAGGAAGAAATAGCTATTATGGTACTCTAAGGAAATGGCCTCAGTGGGGAAGGAAAAATGGGTGGAATTCAGGAGGTACAAAGAAATTCAGAGGGAGAAAGACATGGAGGTGTAGTAAGTAAAACAGGGAAGCAGGTAAGGCACAGACAGAGGAATAAATAGCTGAAGCAGTAGCTAAGTGGTCTAAGATTTTCTTCAGGCACATAAGTGAAGGGAGGAAAACAAGGGGAGGGACAGTGAGGATAAGGAAGATGGCAGAGGCTGCACAGAAGGGGTTTAGGAAAAGCAGACATCCTGAACAGGTACTTAAGTGCAGTCATCACACTGGAAGAAGGGGGGATGAACTGACAGGAAACATCGAGAATAGTGGTGGGGGAGAGGAGGACACAAGTCCATTTGCAGAGGAAGGAGTCCTAAAGGAACTTACCGATCTGAAAGTGGAAAAGGCCATGGGACCAGAGAGGATACACCCAAGAGTGCTAAGGGAGTTCAGAAAAGTGCTTGATGCACCACTGATGGCCTTATTCAACAAGCCACTGGAAACATACACGGTTCCAGATGACTTTATATAGTCTTTATTTTTATATTCTTTGTGAATCACTGGTGGGGGTTTTCCTTGGGGGTTGTCAACCCACATGCTCCTCCCTCCACCCAGCCCCTAGCCTCCAATTTGAAGAACAAGGTACAGCTCCAAGCCACTGCCTCATAATGATACACTCTTCAAAGGTAGAGAAGCATGTCTTGCCAGAGGTTGCCAACACAGTTTGTTGTACCATTCTTTACTCAGGGCCTTCATGAACATATTATCATATAAAACTTGCCCGTAGAAATAGGCCTTACGGTCTATCAAGTTTGCTCATATGTGCAGCTAGCACCCCTATATTGCAGCTGCCCCACCACCCATTCCCCCACACACCTCCTGGAACTTCTCAGTGTCCTTTACCCAGCACCCCTTCCATGCCCTGTCCCATGCCCTTTTGAAACTCCCCACTGACATGCATGCCACCACCCCTTCTGGCAGAGCGTTCCATTTTGAAAGAACCCTCTCCATGAAATAATACCTTCTCATCTCCCTCCTGAACCTGCCCCCTCAAATGTCAGGCAGTGCCCCATTGTGTTACTTCCCTTCCTCTACTTAAACAGCCCCTCTGCAACAGATTTGTTGATTCCCATCAAATATTTGAAGGTCTCAGTCATGTCCCCCCATTGCTTCTCTTCTCCATGGTGAACAAAATTAAGTGACCCAGCCTTCCATGTAGATTCTGCCCTCCATCCCCTGTATAATTTTTGTTGCCCTGGACTGCACCCCCTCGAGAAGCTTGACATCTCTCCTCAGGTATGGATGCCAATACTGCATACAGTACTCCAACTGTGGCATGACCAAGGACTTGTAATGGGGCAGGATCACCTCCTTGTGCCTGGATGAAAATCCCCATGCGATGCACCCCAGCATCCTATTGGTCCCAGCTGCTACCATGAAAAAAGGAGATCACGTGTGAGATTGTTTGCTCATGGAATTGGGGGCACATTAGGGTTGACAACCCCCAAGGAAGACTCCACCAGTGATTCGCCAAGACTCAGAAAACCCAAAACCCTAGTTTTTGTTATCTTTTGCTGCTTGGGGGGGTTGGGTGTGCGGCATTAGGGTTGGAAACCTTAATGTCATATTTCCTTACTTTTGTAACAGTAAGTTACTCTAACTGGTGCATTAAAAAAGTGTTTTGAAATTCATATTTGTTATACATATTTGTTGTGAGTCTTTAAACATTAACATGGTTTTATTTAAATGTTTGACCATATGTTGTGCCCTCTGGTTTCATATTTTTTTGTTTTATGCACACTTAAAAGTGTGTGAGCTTATGCTTACACACACACACACACACACACTGCATTAACTTTCTGGGAGCTAATTAAGCAATTCATAATGTATGAAACTATTTGCCTTTTCCTTTTCCTGCCATGTTCCATTTTGTAGGGAGGATATGATTTACACCTAATTAGATCTTCTTTTTGTCTCTGAGTAATATCCAATTATCCTTCTTCTATATCAACAGAACTGTCACATCCATATGTAAAAATGCTTTCACCTAGTTCTAACCTATGTACTTAAAATGGGTTATTTCTATATTCTGTTATCTTCTGATGAAGAACTTAGTGTTGTTTGCAAGCTTAATTATGTACATCTCTTGCTGGTTCAATAAAAGTTGTCAAATCACCCACTTTGTTAATCTTTTTCTACTACTGTAATGAGAACTTTAGTGCTTTACACACAAGTCATACAATTGCCACTTATGAGGTCAACATATGTTCAGCCCTTGAGAAAAATTTTATTGGCTTGGAAGGACAGGAAATGCATCCTCAGGATCATGGGAGCAGCGGCAAGGGGAAGGGAGCTGGATGTCATTATCCACCTAGGGATGAATGACCTGGCTGAGAATGGGATCAAAGCAGTGCAGCAGGAGTTTGTCGAGTTGGGGAGGGGCCTTAGACAAGTAGCACACATGGTAACTTTCTCAGAAGTGCTACCTGTCTAAGGCATGGATGAGGCTAGGGCACTCTGCACCATGGGACTCAATGACTGGTTGAAAAGCTGGTGCAGAGCTCAGGGATTTGGCTTCATTGAGGACTGGGACTCCACCTGGAGGGATGCAGGACTATACAGGTGGGATGGTCTGCATCTATCCTGGAGGGGAACCAGGATCCTAGGTGATAGGTTTAAATGCTTCAATGGCAAGCATTTAATAGTTTAGCCAAGGGGGGATCCACTGAAGAGGAGAAGGGAAATCCTAGCCCCCCCCAAAATCAGGGTAATTAGTGAGGTAAACACCAAGATAGAGCAGTCAATAGGGAGAAGGGCAGGGGTAAATGGAGAAAAAGACAAAGACAGTAGGGACAGGGATGGGGCAGAAAGAAATAAAGCCATAACAAAATGAAAGGTAATGTGTACCAATGCCCATTGTCTACGTAAAAAGCTCCCTGAAATGGTGGCTTGGATGGAAGAGGGATGCCTACATATTGTGGCAGTCACAGAAACATGGTACACAGAGAACCATGATTGGGATGTCAACATACCAGGGTACACAATCTACAGGAGGGACAGGGAGGGAAGAAGAGGAGGAGGAGTAGCTCTCTATGTAAGGGAAGGGATCAAAGCAACAGAGCTAAAGGGTAAATAGGGAGGAGAGGAGGCACTGTGGGTTACCCTGGAGACTGGAAATGGCTCCACAATCTGCACAGGGGTTTTATACAGACCCCCATCTCGGGAGGAGAAACTGGACAAGGAAATGATAGAAGGCATCCTTGAGATGGCAGAGAAAGGGGAGATATTGCTGATGGGGACCTGAATATGCCAGATGTTGACTGGAGCACCTGTGCTGCAGCCACATCTAAGAACATGGCCATTCTCGATGCCATATAGGGAGCATGCCTCTGACAGCTAGTTTTGGAACCCACTCATGAGAGAGCAACCTTAGACTTGGTACTCTCAAATGGGGATGGAGTGAGGATCTCTGATTTTGAAGTGGGTAGCTGTCTGGGAACAAGCGACCACCAAACAGTGTGGTTCATGATAAATGTAGCTGTAGAGTCAAGCCACACAAAAGTGAAGGTACTGGACTTCAGGAGGGCTGATTTTGTCAAAATGGGAGCATGCCTCAGAAAAGCACTAGCAAACAGGCAAGAAGGTGGGGTGGAGCAACAATGGGGAAACATCAAAACCGCCATCACAGAGGCAACAAGCCTTTCTGTGAAGCAAATAAACAAATCAAAATAAAAGAAAAAACCACTACTGATCTCAAAAGAAGTGGTGGGGAAGGTAAGGAAGAAAAAGATAGCATTCAGGAAGTATAAGGAAACACAGAAGGAGCAGGACAGAGAACTGTACCAGTTAAAACAGAAGGAAGTGGGGAAGGCAGTCAGAATAGCAAAGGCCCAAACCATAGCCAACTCAGTTAAGAAGGGGGATAAAACCTTTTATAGGTGCATTAGGGAGCAAAGAAAGACTAATGCAGGGATACTGACGCTGAACGAAGAGGAAGGTGGTTGGGCAGAGAATGACAGTGAAAAAGCAGCTATACTGAACAAATACTTCTGCTGCTCAGTATTCACAATGGAAAAGCAGGGAGAAATACCTAATCCAGTCAATAAAAGCACTCTGAATAGGGGGGTTGATATTAGTCCTTTCACAGAAGAAAGGGTTCTGAAAGAACTCTTAAAACTGAAGGTGGATAAAGCAATGGGGCCTGATGGGATTTACCCCAGAATTCTAAAAGAACTAAGGGAAGAACTAGTAACACCACTGACTACCCTTTTTAATAAATCATAGGAGAATGGTGTGGTACCTGAGGACTGGAGGAGGGTGGATGTGATTCCTCTTCACAAAAGTGGGAGCAAGACAGAGGCAGGAAACTACAGACCTGTCAGTTTGACCTCAGTGGTAGGGATAATGATGGAATCACTTCTGAAGGAAAGAATTATTGAGTACCTAGAGGCCAGTGGGTCACAGGACCCAAGGCAGCATGGATTCACAGTGGGAAGGTCATGTCAGACAAATCTAATTGATTTCTTTGACTGGGTGACCAAAGCAGTAGACCAGGGAAGGGCTGTGGACATGGCCTACCTAGATGTTAGCAAGGCTTTTGACACAGTCCCACACAAAAGATTAATAAACAAATTAGCCAGCCTGGGAGTAGGTCCCAGGGTGGTAGCCTGGGTAAAACACTGGTTGGACAACAGGACACAGCGGGTAATAGTAAATGGAGCCCATAGTGAAGAAAGGAGGGTTACTAGTGGGGTACTGGGGCCAGTCCTTTTTAATGTCTTTATAAGTGACATTACAGAGGGGATGGAAGGGAAAATATGTCTCTTTGCAGGTGACACAAAGATCTACAACCGGATTGATACACAAGGTGGGGTGGAAAGGATGAAAAAGGACTTGGCAAGGTTGGAGGAATGGTTAAATGTATGGCAATTTAGATCCAATGCAAAAAATAATGCACTTGGGAAACAAAAACACAGGAGAGAGTACACAATGGGGGGTGAGATACTGACAACAACAAAAATGGAAAGGGACCTGGGGTGGTTATATCAGACAACCTAAAGGTGGGCCAGCAATGTGAGAAGGCAATAAGGAGGGCTGGGGGGATACTGGGATGCATAGGGAGAGGCATCACCAGTAGAAAACAGGAAGTTGTTGGCCCTCTGTACAGACAGTTGGTAAGACCACATCTGGAGTACTGTGTACAGTTCTGGAGACCCCATCTCCACAAAGATATAGACAGGGTGGAGGCTGTCCAGATGAGGGCAACCAAAATGATGCAGGGTCTGCATCAGAAGATATATGAAGAAAGACTAAAGGAACTAAAGATGTTTAGCTTCGAGGAAAGGAGGGGGGGACATGACAGAAACTTTCAAATACCTCAAAGGAATCAACAAAGTCCAAGAGGGTAGCATCTTTCAGAAAAAGAGATGTGCAAAAACAAGTGGCACAATTTGAAGACAGAGGGGGGACATAGAAACATAGAAACATAGAAGTTGATGGCAGATAAGGACCGCAAGGCCCATCCAGTCTGCCCATTTCTTTTTCTACCTTATAAATGTGCCATCGGCCTTTGCTCTGTCAGTGGCCTATCTATTCATACTCATTTGTATTGCTCCCTTATGCCTATCCCATGCCTGTTTGAAGCCCTGCACTGTATTCATAGCCACCGCTTCTTGAGGTAAGCCATTCCATGCATCCACCACCCTTTCTGTGAAAAAGAATTTCCTCACATTCCCCCTTAATTGGCCCCCCTCTAATCTCATGCTGTGTCCTCTTGTCCTGCTATTTTTCTTATATTTAAACATGTTAGACTCTTTCACCTTGTTAATGCCCTTAAGGTGTTTGAATGCCTCGATCATATCACCTCTCTCCCTCCTTTGCTCAAGGGTATACATATTGAGCTCTGTTAATCTGTCTTCATATGTCTTCTGATGCAGTCCCTGTACCATTTTGGTTGCCCTTCTCTGGACTGCCTCAATTTGGTTAATGTCCTTGTGAAGGTGTGGCCTCCAATACTGTACACAATACTCCAGATGGGGCCTAACCAGTGTCTTGTAAAGAGGGATTATTACCTCCCTCTTACGACTTGTGATACCCCTACTAATACACCCTAACACCCCCCTAGCCTTACCTACTGCTTTAAAGGCCTGCTTGGATGATTTCGGGTCATCAGTGATGATGATGCCCAAGTCTCTTTCTTCCTTTGTGACTGCTAGCAACTCCCCTCCAAGCCTATAGGTGGCTTCAGGGTTTCTCTTCCCTATGTGCATGATTTTGCACTTCTTTGCATTAAATCCCAGTTGCCACTCTTCTGACCATTTTGCTAGTTTATCCAGATCTCTTCTCATTCTGCCCACCCCATCTGGATCATCTACTCTGTTGCAGATCTTGGTGTCATCTGCAAACAGACAAGCCCGGACAGCTCAGAGGTAATGTGAGGAAGTATTTCTTCACAGACAGGGTTGTGGATACATGGAACAGCCTTCCTGAGGAGGTCGTAGAGTCAAAAACAGTGGGGGAATTCAAGAATGCATGGGACAGACATAAGGCAATTCTAGTGGGGGGTAGAGGAAGTAGGCTGTTGGTTAACTAGCATCTGCAGCTTATCCGTTAGGTAGGGAAATGGGCAGACCAGGTGGGCCAAGTGGTCCTTATCTGCCATCAAATTCTCTGTTTCTATTGTTTATTTTCAGGCAGCCAATGGCATATCCCAAACATTTTAATTAATCGAAGATACAATGAACCTATGTGAGGGTAGAAGGTAAAAAGGGGTAAGGAAAAGAAGGACACCATAGCCAAAAATGAAAATAAGATAATGGGCAACATCACTGTCAAAGTGCAGCAAGTCCAAAAAGGAATGGTACAAATATTGCAAAGGTTTTTAAGGTTTTTTTTTTTAACTCTGTAGTGAAGAATCAGCTATAAATTCTATGGTATCCCAGATGCTTGGGACTCATAACTAGGGTTGGATTGGGAAGCAAAGGGCCCACCTGGAAATGGGGCCATGGGGCCCAGGTACCAGTCACATTAAACCCTTGTGTAAAAACTGTTGCACAATTTTGTCATCACTGATATGCCCAAGCATGCAAACTGTATCCTGAATTTTCAAACATAATGTAACAGCATGTATTCCATTTGTAAGAAAGATATTTCCTGCACCAATTATAAATATATAAGGGACTGTGTGTTTATGTTTTTTATCTCTCTATCTATCTATCTATCTATCTATATATCTATGTTTATATCTATATCTATATATATCTATATACACACACATAGACACATCATATATATATATATATATAAATAATTAATGGGTCTGCCCTTTTTACCCTAAGAGGACTGTGCCATAATTTGCTGTTATAAAGGAGCGTTTATAACAGCAAACACGCTCATGGTTCCCTCGCTCTGCACATGCGCCCGCTGCTGTGGCTCCCTTCCTGGTTCATTGCTTCCTTTTCGCCTGCATCCCAGCCAACAGAGAAACATGGTGGTAAGTCACTTTTAAAACAAAAAAGTGATATTTTGTGCAAATGTGGGCTAGTAATAATATTGTAACAAGATATAAAAGCTGCCAAAAGAAAATTTGTCGACCGATTCACTGACTGAAAACTGAAGTGGAGCGCAGCTACGGAAATGGCTCCTATTTTATATAATTGCTGTGGCCAAAAAGAGAAGACCCAACAATTATATAAAATAAAATATGGGGTGTTGTGTGTAAACTCGAAGTTTACACACATCCTCGGGGTTAGATGCTTTGCACAAACCCCTCGAGCTTCGCTCTTGGGGTTTATGTGGCATCTAACCCCTCAGGTATGTGTAAACTTCTCATTATACACAACACCCCATACTTTATTCTATTTGTAATGGTGGCACAGTAGTGCCACCATAGTTAGAGTTGAGTACCCCATTTAAGGTTAAATCTGAAATTTGGCAGGTTAATAACTTTGCAACAGTATGACGGATTTGCCTGAAATTTTGATTGCACAGTCTGGTACCAAAGATCTCTGGACCAGCCATGTTTTGTTATGGTTGGATGTACAGTTGTGGAGCTACAGAGTGCCAAAAAACACATAAATTAGAGTTTTTTGTGCGCTTCTTTGCTCACACCCACAGGTCGCACAGTTTGTGGGATTGGTCTGAAACCATCAGGAAACATGCAACCAGGGTCCACAATGTGCCTTTCAAAGATTTTGTGAAAAAGTATTAAATGGTTCAAAAGTTACTCAAAAAAGACTGTTCCCCATTATAGTTTATAGGAAAAGTTAAAATATTCAAAAGTGTCACAAATGCAATTTTTACTGTTGCAAATTCCCTTTTTACTTTTGTGATTCAGCCATTTTTTTTCAGTTGGTGGTCAGAGAAATGCTTGGTATTTAAATTTGGGACCCTCTAGGAACACAATTCTTGCTGTGTTCACCTAGTCCAGCCCGGAGGATGCTAGCCATGTCTTTTTTAGGGGTAAAACACCGCAGAAATATGCTTTTTAAATGTTTGTAAAAAGTAGTGTCACAGAATACTTTCACATATGCAACACTTTCATGATTTTATTTATGAAAGTGTCGTGATTTGCGAAAGTACTTTGCGACACTATGCTCAAAACAATAGGGAATCTTTGCCACCCTGCTGCAAAAGAACGGTTTGGTCTTTTGGGCTGAAAGTTGGAGGAAAGAAAGCCAAGATCCCACAGATGGGTCTTGTGGTGGTGTGGTGACAAACTATTACTGGGCTGCAAAGTTACAGCACTCTGAATTTAATGATGTTTCCCATAGGATAACATCACAGTGTCCACCACGTCTTTCGGGTCCCGTATCTCGAAAATAGTTCAAGATACAGATTTTTCATCAGAAAAATGCTTAGTCTCCCATTAGGGGGCTAAGTACAAAACTAACTTGGAAAGTCATAAATAATACGAGATTTTAATTTTTTTTCTACATCGTACAGTTCCTGAGATATAAGCAATTTAGTATTCCAAGTGATCATTTTCTGGTACAAGGGCCATTATTGTGGCCACATTCCTTCTATTCACTGTGCTTCCAAATGCACCTTTTTGGGACAAAAAGCATGTTCGTTTGTGTTACTGTTATTGTTAGCATTTGCGTTTACGTTTTTGCTTGCGCTTCCATTAGCATTTGCATTACTGTTATCGTTTGTGTCGATGTGTGTGTTAGCATTTGTGCTTGCGTTTGCATTACCATTTGTATTACTATTTCCTTTTGCATCACCCTGTTCATTATCATTTTCATTTGCATTACCATTACTATTTGTGTTTGTGCTTGCGTTTGGCGTAACTGTAACCGTTTCCATTTGCATTACCATTTGTGTTTCTGTTACTGTTACCCTTAGCATTTGCACTTGTTACTGTTTGCATTACCATTTCCTTTTGCGTCACCGTTAACGTTACCGGTACCATTTGCGTATTTCCGTACTCGTATTTCCGTTGCCATTTGCATTTACGTTTGCATCATTGTTACCATTATCATCAGCTTTTTTGTTTACGTTACTGCTACCATTTCTGTTTCTGCTTGCTTTTACATAACCGTTAGTGTTTGCGTTTCCGTTTGCATCATTGTTAGCATTGCCATTGTGTTTGCGTTAAAGTCACCATTTGCATTTGCATTTCCGTCACTGTTACTGTTAGCTATTGCGCTTGTGTTTCTGTTTCTGTTTGTGTTACTGTTTTCTTTTGCATCACAATTACCATTAGCATTGCCATTATTGTTTGCATTTGTACTTGCGTTTCCATTGCCATGTCCGTATGTGTTAACGTTTGCATCACAGTTACTGTTATCATTATCATTTCTGTTTACGTTAACATTATAATTTACATTTGCATTTGTGCTTACATTAATGTAACCGTTTGTGCTTCCATTTGCATCACTGTCAGTGTTACCATTAACGTTTGCATTTACGGTACCATTACCGTTTGCATTTGCTTGTGCACTTACATTTTTGTCATCATTAACGTTTGTCTTACTGTTTACCCTTGTCACCATTATTGTTAGCGTTTGAGGTTCTGCTTGTGTTACCATTTGTGCTTCAACTATCATTAACATTTGCTTTTTCATTACTGTTTGCATTTATGTTTTTGCTTGTGTTTCTCTTACCGTTTGCGTTATTGTTTCCATTTGCATCACCGTGGGCATTACTGTTTGTGTTTGCACTTAAATGTCACATTCTTTGTGTGATTATAACTTTACAACTGGTAAACAGATTCATGTGACATTTGCAATACCTGGTCTACTGTGGTATTCAGTGCATTTATCAATTTTCATTTGACATCTGCATACATTTTTTGCACAATGAAGCTCCAAAAATGTATTTTTTGGCACTCATACGCAGTTTTATGCTCATGCTGCTCTGCAGCCATTGAAGATATTTGGATAAGATTTGGTATACATGGAGTGGAACAGTACATCTATTTATTAACCAATTTCTATTTCACTGGTACATACAGTTTTTGCTATTTCTTTGCACTCGCTTGCATGTGTGGCATGCCACTCTGCGAGATGGCTCATTTGAAAGAGCTTTGGTGGCTGAACATGCCACTTTTTGTTTGGTTTCTCACAATCAAAGAATTTGCAGGCTCGTGATCAAAGATCATTAGCGAGCCGCGAATGAAGAATTTAAAAGCTGGAAACTCTATTTTTAGACTGATTTGGATGGAACCAAAGCCATGGCTTGATAGATCGGGGTCCTCTGAGTAAAAGCCATTGAAGTTTTACTTCAGAAGTGACCCCTGAGCCAAGATATTTGTGTTTGTGCGATTGGAAAACTGAAAACAAGATGGCGGACCTCGTGGTCAAAGAATTTTTGAAATTCCTTGGAAACAAAGATTCTTGAACCATTATGCTGCAAATTCTTTGACCGTCAGGTGGGACAAGATGGCCATAACCCCATTCTTTGATCGCAAGAAATACATATAAATGTTCCCATTATCTTATAATGGGGACTTAAAAGTGCCATAACTTTTGAATGCCTTAACATTTTTTCACCAAACAAAAAGTAGCATGTTCAGCCACCAAAGCTCTTTAAAGTGAGCTATCTTACAGAGCAGCACACCACACAATGGCTGGCAGGACCACATTAAGAATGCCAAAAGGTGCCTCCAAAAATGGATAATTTTGCATTATTCAGTGCTTTTGTACACAAAAACCAGCACTCCAACTGAAATGCAATTTGGCAAATCAAGAGATCTACCATGCCCCAACGTGTGTACCAAATTTCAGGCAAATCCATTAAATGGGTCCAAAGTTCTTAACGCCAAACTTTTGACATTAGTACGTAACTGACCGCTCAACCCTAACTATAGTGGCGTGACCACGCCACTATAATATATATATATATATATATTGATATCAATATAGATATATATACTGTATGTAACCCCCTTTAGAATCCCATTTAATGTTAGTGGTAGGCAGGGAAGGCAGCTAGTGATTTTCCAGTAAATGGATTTCACTCTGTCCCTCTTTGCTTCTGGTCTCAGCTGGGAGCTGGAGAGGTGATGTCACATTCAAACTCTTGCAGCCTGTCAGTTGTTGGCTGGAGTCTGCAGAGTGCAGTAGCAGTTTCAGCAGCAGCTCAGTAGTGGGATGGAGCAGGCTGCCAGGATTATTATGGGCAATCTCCTGATCCTATCAGGACTTTGTGAAGCTGCCTTGTGTGACAACTTCTTCCTGTGAGTACTTACGTTTTTCTAAGTCTACCCAGGATTGCCTGCATTTAAGGTGAATTTCTCTCACAAAGGGACCCTGTCATCTAAGACATTTAAAAGTTAGTTGACTACAGTGGAGTTCAGTACGTGACTGTCTGTGTGAGCAGAACATTTACCTTTGACACCCCTGAAGTGTTTTGCTGATGTTAAGTGTGAAATACATTTCTAAAAAGCATCAGTAGTAATGTTTAGTACAATGTAAGGTGTATTTTCCAGAGGGATGACTAAGTATGAACTTGGAAACAAAAATATGGGAGACTCCCCATCTGGAGTGACCAGTTTAGCGCTCTGGGTTCTGAAGGGTACCTGAGTTTTCTGTCAGTGCATGAGGCCAATTCCTAAAGAAAAGTCTACCCCAGTGAGTGAGTTCTCCCCAATTTGAGCCTTTTTGTGCTGGACGTGGTCAGTGTGCCACAATTAATCCTATACTATATGGGAAAAGTGTCCTAGTACTGGTTGTGTGTGCCAGTTCCAAAAGAATGTGGGTGCTTACCTGTGGCTAGTTCCACATTTTCTATAGCAATCCTATGTCATATGGAACTTCCAAGTACTGGCTGTGTGTGCCTAGTCAAGGAAATTTGCTTGATGTGTTTTACCAGTGGCTAGTTCCACATTTTCTACAGTCATCCTGTGCTATATGGGAAATTTGGAGTTCTGTACCTCAGATGTCTGCATTTACCATATGTATAAACCCTTGGGGGTCCATCTTTGCTTTGGGTGCTCCTACTTTGTGATGGAATAAAGCCACACTCTAGAATCTCAACCTGGTATGGACATTTATGTAATTGCTTCCATGTGGAGTTACTTGAGTACTCCTGTTCAGAATGGTAAACCTCACATAGCCCTGAGCAAATGTTTTCTCTCCAGGACCTGGGCTTAGGCCAAGGTATTGGCCCTACCAGGTGTGTGCCTAGTAGCCACACTTTGTTTGTTTTTATGTCTACTCCCTCTGCATATCCCACCTTGTCTATGGTGGCACATGTAGCCCCCACCCCTCTCTCTTCCCCTAGACTGTGAAAGGTGTGCCTACTAGTTAAATAAGGTGGTGGTGGGTTTTTATATATATATGTGTATATTATAGGGGCACGGTCATGCCCCTATATTTAGGGTTACGAAGCCACTTCTATGTTAAACTCAAAATTTTGCAGGTTAGTAACTTTGGAACTATCCAATGGATGTGCATGAAAATTATTCTACAATACATGTTGGTCAAGCTTTTTTAGACACCTTGGATACTGAGAGAGCAACTTTGTTAACAGCTAAGC
The DNA here is from genome assembly GCA_016271365.2 of Neoceratodus forsteri. Taxonomy (NCBI): domain Eukaryota; kingdom Metazoa; phylum Chordata; order Ceratodontiformes; family Ceratodontidae; genus Neoceratodus; species Neoceratodus forsteri. The sequence continues at coordinate 164,918,410 of CM028138.1, forward strand.
CTAAGCAAGTGGTTCCATCAAGGATCAACTTCATTACTAACTTCACTAGACACACTCATGCAGTGCAGGACATTATTAATAATAATAGGCACATTTTGGAAAATGAACCACTCTTGAGTGAAGATGTAAAGGAGAAACCATGATTTGTCTTTCGTAGAGGTAGAAATATACAGGACAGACTAGTGCACAGTTACCTACATGATAAATTAGAGACTGCAAATAACACCTGGTTACCACCACTACCTGTTGGTAATTTCAGCTGTGATAACTGTAAATGTTGTTCCTATATTCTTAGGACTGACACATTCACTACATGTAAGAACAACAAACTGTTTAAAATTAGATAATTTTTCAATTGTAACAGTAGTAATGTTGTACACCTTGCAACATGTGAATGTGAATCCTTTTATGTAGGTAAAACCAGTAGACAATTTAAGATCAGGATAAGGGAACATCTTCGCTCTATTGCAAACAAAAATGCCAAGAATGCATTGGCATCACATGTGAACAGTAATAGAGATGATAGACATTCTTTCAAGTTTTGTGCTCTTGAGAAAGTTACATTGAGACAGTGTGGTGGCAACCTTGATGAAAAATTACTCTACCGTGAATCTTTTTGGATTTTCACCTTGGGGGGACTAGAACCCCTTGGTCTTAATGATAGAATTGATTTGCTATCCTGCATTAAGAGAAATACATAATTACCTTTAACTGTTATTAGTATTAATGGTATTAATAACATTCTTTGTTATTCTGCTCCCCTGGTGGGATTAGAACCTATATGACTTAATTTTTACACTTTTTGAGTTTATATTTAAGGAACCTCTTGATAAACTGCCTTGTAAACATATGTATTACTTTAATTTCTCTATGTTTATTTTTCAGGTTGCAGGATTTGTTTTCCTCATGCTCGCAATTCATAGTCTCAAACTTACTAAGGACACAGAGTTCATGGTGAAACTTTGGTGGTAATGTTAAACATTAAATACAATTTCTAAAAACTGCTACAGTATATACAATACAAGAATGTAAGTAAATGCACTTTTTTGGCTTTTGAAGATATGATTTATCAAAGCTTTAACTAATGATTTACAACTATAAGCAGTATGGATTACACCAAAATATTATGTCTTTGTATATTCTTTTTTGTTAAACTCATAGTCTTTGCTCCAAATTCTCCTATAGTGTAAATGAAATTATCACTGTTCTTTTAAAAACAACATTTGTAGATCCTGTGTTTTTATGTATATAGTTAACTTGTAGCACTGTCACTTTAAATTTATTGGGTCTCTTTGGCTTTAAAAGGATCTGTTGGTTTGAATTGTCATCCTCCTGATGACTCAAACTTCTGTGCGAAACCAGTAGAGGGTTGCAGTCACATACCTGAAGTACTTTAGTACTATTGTGGTGATATTTATGAGTTAAAAGTGTTGCTTTATATGAAGAATCTCCAAGTGGTGCTGTTTTATTACTGTTTTACTACGTCTTTGGGTTACCGCACACTCTTTACACTGCTAAGCTGTCTTGTTGTTTTGCACATGAAATTTGGTATGCATGGTGGGGCATAGTAGATCTCTTGATCTGCAAAATTTTGTTTTGGTTGGACTTATAGTTTTTGCATACCAAAATGCTGAAAAATACACTATTTGCCAGTTATTTGGGCAGTTTTCCAAATTTTGTCTATGGCGCTGTGCAGCCAATGTGTGGTGTGCTGCTCTGCAACTCAGCATGTTCAAAGATCTTGGGTGTTATGCAGAAATTAACAAGTTGATGGCAGCACGGGGTCCTCTCCCACCAGTACATGCCTTTTAGTGGCTATTAATATAGGGGGCATGGTCGTGCCCCTACATTTAGGGTTATGAAGCCACTTCTATGTCAAAGTCGAAATTGTGCATGTTAATAACTTTGGACCTGTTCAACGGATGTGCACAACATTTGGCAAGCTTGGAGGAGCATGGTAGATCTCTTACTTTGCCAAGTTCTTTTTTGGTCAGACTTAAGAGTTTTGTGTACCAAAACGCTGAAAATTGCACTTTTTGCCAGTTATGTGGGAAGTTTTTCAGATTTTGTCCATGATGCTGCATGGCCATTGTGTAGTGTGCCACTCTGCAGCTCAGCATGTTGAAAGAGATTGTGCCAAGGAACATGCCACTTTCTGTTTGGTGAAAAGATATTGATCCAGTCAAAAGTTATTAAAGTTTTAAGTTGTCATTATAAGACTACGGGAAAATTTATATGGTTACTTTGTGAATGAAGAATAGGGTTTTGTCCATCTGGTCCCCCTTCATGATCAAAGAATTTGCAGGCTCACAATCAATGATTCTTTGATCCTGAGAGAGGGACTAGATGGCCAGATATGAAGGGACCAGATAGCCCAATTTTAACAACTTTTAAAATGAAATATCTCAGAAATGGTTTGGTCTTTTAACTTGAAATTTGGAGGGTGTTGATGGGATGTCCTGTAGATGTGAAATTTGGTCTTTAGGTGTCAGAAAGTACATTTGTTGTGGAGATATTGCATGGTGCAGTTTACATTTTGTGGACAGCCTTGTGGTAGTGGCTTGAAATTTATAGGGTAGCTAACCTTACTGCCATGGACATACTTTTCAATTGTTAGGCATGTAAACTGTAAACAGGTGTGGAACTCTGCCACTCTGACCAATGAAAATCTCAAACTTTAAAATGCTATATCTCGGGCACGGTTTGGTCTTTTAAATTAATATTTGCAGGGTGTTGAGGGAATGCCATAGACATGTGAACTGTGCTCTTTAGGTGTTGGGAAAATATTTTGTTGCAGAAATATGCAATGATATAATTGACATTTTTCCCATAGGATTACATTGCTGTCTGTCATGACTTTCAGCTTCGTTATCTCGGAAACAAAGTGAGATACAGACTTTTCACTACAGGTGATCTAGCCACTGGAAAAAGATTTGAAATTGTAGAGTAAACCTGCAGTGGAATCTTGTTTGTACGTTGCATGGTACATGAGATATTGTGAAATTACTGTCACAAGGATTGAATGAGTACCTGTCCATTGCTTTTCAGTGCACATAGCTTGGAAACGATGTGAGATATGGGTACAGTCAGTGATTGTAGTATGATCTACTTACTGTCATGGTTACAATGACACTTGACTTGTTTTTCTAGCTGTTATGGTTCCCAAGATATGGACAATTACTGTTACAAGCATTTGGTGGCCAATAGGAATGCTGCATGGTTCTGTAGCTATGCGTAAGTGGCAACACAGGCCCAGAAGGCCCGCGCTCCCTCAGATGCATATTGTTATGCAGAAATGGGCAATTTGATGGGAGCATGGGGCCCTCTCCCACCAGTACATGCTTTTTAGTGGCTATTACTATAGGAGCGCGGTCACATCCCTATATTTAGGGTTATGAAGCCACTTCTATGTTAAACTCAAAATTGTGCATGTTAATAACTTTGGACTTGTTCAACAGATGTGCATGAAATTTGATATGTATGGTGGGGCATGGTAGCTCTCTTGATTTGCCAAATTGTGTTTCGATCAGACTTACGTTTTTTACACACCAAAATGTTGAAAATTGCACTTTTTGCCAGTTATGTGGGCAGTTTTTCAGATTTTTTCCATGGCGCTGTGCAGCCATTGTGTGGTGTGCCACTCTGCAACTTCAGCACATTGAAAGAACTTGCACCAAGGAACAGCCGCTTTTTGTTTGGTGAAAAAATATTAATCCATTAAAAAGTTATTAAAGTTCTAAGTTCCCATTATAAGTCTATGGAAAAATTTATATGGTTATTTTGTGAGTGAAGAATGGGATTTTGGCCATCTGGTCCCTCTTCATGATCAAAGAATTTGCAGGCTCACAATCAAAGATTCTTTGATCCCGAGGAAAGAATAGATGGCCAGATTTGGAGGGACCAGATAGCCCAATTTTAACAGCTTTTAAAATTAAATATCTCGGAAACGGTTTAGTCATTTAACTTGAAATTTGGAGGGTGTTGATGGGATGTCCTGTAGAAGTGAATTATGGTGTTTAGTTGTAAGAAAATATATTTTTTGTGGAGGTATTGCATGGTGCAGTTTACATTTTGCAGACCGAATTTTGCATTGTGGTAGTGGCTTGAAATGTATTGGGTAGCTAGCTTTACTGCCGTGGACATACTTTTCAGTTGTTATAAGTTCATAAGTTGTTATAAAGCTAGAAGACCTATTTGGTCCATACTGCTTGACATTTTTATTTGTATTGGTACCCCAGGATACAATTTCCTAATAGATATGTATCCATTTTTTTAAAAGAAACCTGTATAGAAGAACTGGATACCACTTCCATAGGCAGTTTATTCCAGATTGGCACAACCTTAATACTAAACCAATGTTTTCTTTTAGTGGTTTTGTACTTATCCATCTGCAGCTGGAAAGGATGTGCTCTGGTTTGATATGGCTGACGTTTTTATTTTAGCCCTGTTAATTCTCTTAACCTAGTATCTGTAAATACTTCTTAAACCAAACACGTCTCCACGCAGTCTCCTGTACTCCAGAGTGTATAATCCATACACGTTTAAATGAGTTTGGTAGTCACACCCTTGAGTTCCCTCAACCATATGTGTAGATCTTTCCTGGACCCTCTCCAAAGCTATAATTTGCTTTTTATAGCCTAGAGAGCAGAACTGGGCACAGTACTCCAGGTGAGGCTGCACCAGAAAGCTATAGAGTGGCAAAATAACCTCGCTCCTCCTAGACCTGATATGTCTACTTATGCAGCTCAGGATATTCCCCTCGTTCTTCACAGTTAGACTACATTGTTGTTTAAATTTCAGGTCATTTTGGATCCTTACTCCTAAGTCTCTTTCATCAGTGACCTCTCTTAGGGTTTGCCCATTTAACCTTTATGTGGTCCTTAGATTATTTCTGCCAAAATGCATTACTATGCATTTATCTATATTGAATGTTAATCTTGAGATGTGTGCCCAATTTTGTAATTTATTTAGTGAATCCTGATTTTATCAACGTCCACACTGTTTTTAACAATAGAACCAATCATTGTATCATCAGCAAACTTTGCTTCCCAGGTAACCCCTCCAGTTGTCATAGAGTGTATATATAAAAATAAAAATGTATCTTCAACTATGCATAAATACTTGGGTACCAGAAAGAACTAAATATACAAATAAAAAACGTAATCCTGTTTGGTTTAATAATACTATAAGGAAATCTATATTAAGAAAAAAAAAAGCCTTTAATAAGTATAGCAAGAATAGAACTGAAGAAAATTGGCAAAGATTTAAATTAAAATCTAAAGACACTAAGCTAAAGATACGTATTGCCAAAAAGAATTTTGAAAAAAATCTGGTTAAACAGAAGGATAATAAGAAGTCTTTTTTTAACTATATTGGTTCGTTAATAAATTCACAAACTCAGGTTGGACCCTTGCTAGTTGATGATTTGTTAATAGCTAAAGAATCAGACATGGCAAACGCTTTTAATAAGCAATTTTCTAGTGCATTTAAAAAACAGGAAAAACTAGATTTCTCATTAGATCCTGATAATAACCAAAACATTATTTTTTCATCCACAGAGGTCATTTCTGCTTTAACAACCTTTAAAACTTCAACTTCGGTTGGTATTGATAATATACCCTTTGTCTTTCTAAAAAAATTGGCAGCTGAGTTGACTGATATTTTGACCTTACTCTTTAATAAATCTTTACAGTACGGTGTTACAACATTCCTAGGGAATGGAAATCTGCTCAAGTTATATCAATACATAAAAATGGGTCAAAATTCCATACTAAATAATATAGACCTATTAGTTTGACTTCTAGTATTGGTAAAATTATGGAAAAACTCATCCTACAAAAACTTGAAGAGCATATTATAAGTAATGGGAATATTGACATTTTTCAGTATGGTTTCAGGAAGGGAAGATCGTGTCAGGAAAACCTGATAAACTTTTTTGAACCAGTGAGCCAGGCATTGGATGCTGGTTTTCCAGTGGATGTGATTTTCCTAGATTATGAAAAGGCATTTGATTCTGTTTCACATAAAACAATAATTGAATGTTTATTTAATCAAAAGATATGCACAAACATAATCAAATGGATTGTATCATGGTTAGTAGAGAGAAAACAACAGGTTAGAATTAGAGGCTATGATTCAGCATGGAGTAGTGTGACAAGTGGAGTATCCCAGGGTTCTGGGATCTTAATAGTGCTGGGACCTATCTTGTTTAATTTTGTGGTTTCCAGTATGTCTACATCAAATGGGGTATAGTTAAATAAATATGCTGATGATGTTAAATTAGGTTGCATTGTTAATGATTCAGTCTCAATTCATAATCTCCAAACAAATGTAAATAATATATTAACTTGGGCTACTAATAAAAACTTATCATTAAATATAGATAAATGCAAAGTTATGCATTTCAGTAAGAACAATCGAATGGTACATTATATGTTAAAAAATGCACCTCTGACTAAAGTTTCATCTGAAAGTGACCTAGGAGTGGTTATTACTAATGACCTAAAATTCATTAATCATAATAATTTAATAGTTAAAACAATGTCATCATCTAATTAACTGCATACTTAAAAACTTAAAAAGCAGAGACCCAGAGGTATTAATTCCCTTATATAGCAGTTTGATAAGGTCTAAGTTTGACTATTGTTCTCCACTCTGTGCACCCACATTTACAAAGGATAAGAGAACGTGTACAACACAGATTCACTAAAAGAATTAAAGGTCTCAAACATACCCCCTACCAAGAAAGACATTGGGTGAAAGAAAATACATTTGTTGTGGAGATATTGCATGGCACAATTTACATTTTGAGGACAGAGTTTTGCATTGTGGTAGTGGCTTGAAATTTATAGAGTAGCTAGCCTTACTGCCATGGATGTACTTTTCAGTCATTAGGTGTGTAAACTGTAAACAGGTGTGGAATTCTGCCCACTCCAACCAATGAACATCTCAAACTTTAAAATGCTATATCTTGGACATGGATTGGTCTTTTAAATTGAAATTTAAAGGGTGTTGAGTAGATGCCATTGAGGTGTGAACTGTGCTGTTTAGGTGTTGGGGAAATAATTTGTTAGAGATATGCAATGACATAATTGACATTTTTCCCATAGGATTACATTGCAGTCTGTGTCATGACTTTCGGCACCATTAACTCTGAAACAAAGCGAGATAGACTTTCTGCTACATGTGATCTAGCTACAGAAAAAATAATTGAAATTGTAGAGTAAGCCTGCAGTGGAATCTTATTCGTACATTGCACGGTTCATGAGATATTGTGAAATTACTGTCTAAAGGGTTGAAAGAGTGCCTGTCCATTGTTTTTCAGAGCCCATAGCTCGGAAACAATGTGAGACATGGGTACAGTCAATGATTGTAGCATAATCTACTTACTGTCACAGTTACAATGACACTTGAATTGTTTTTCTAACTGTTATAGTTCCCAAGATATGGACAAATTACTGTTACAAGCACTCGGTGACCAATAGGAATGCTGCATGGTTCTGTAGCTATGTGTAAGTGGCAGAGCAGGCCCAGAGGGCCCACGCTCCCTTAAATGCATATTGTTATGCAGAAATGGGCAATTTGATGGGAGCACAGGACCTCTCCCACCAGTACATGCTTTTTAGTGGCTATTATTATAGGGGCACAGTCGCACCCCTATATTTAGGGTAATGAAGCCACTTCTATGTTAAACTCAAAATTTGCTATGTTAATAACTTTGGACCTGTTCAACATATGTACATGAAATTTGGTATGCATGGTGGAGCATAGTGGATCTCTTGATTTGCCAAATTTTGTTTTGGTCAAACTTACGATTTTTGCACACCAAAACGCTGAAAATTGCACTTTTTGCCAGTTATGTGGGCAGTTTTTCAGATTTTTTCCATGGTGCTGTGCAGCCTTTTTTGTGGCTCTGCAACTCAGCACATTGAAACAGCGTGTGCCAAGGAACATGCTGCTTTTTGTTTGGTGAAAATATATTAAACCATTCAAAAGTTACTAAAGTTTTAAGTTCCCATTATAAGTCTACGGGAACATTTATATGGTTATTTTACGAATGAAGAATGGGGTTTTGGCCATCTGGTCCGTCTTCATGATCAAAGAATTTGCAGGCTCACAATCAAAGATTCTTTGATCCCGAGGGTAGGACTAGATGGCCAGATTTGGAGGGACCAGGTAGCCCAATTTTAACAACTTTTAAAATTAAATATCTCAAAAATGGTTTGGTCTTTTAACTTTAAATTTGGAGGGTGTTGATGGGATGTCCTGTAAATGTGAATTTTAGTGCTTAGGTGTTGGAAAATACATTTGTTGTGGAGATATTGTGTGGTGTGGTTTACATTTTATGGACAGCGTTTTGCATTGTGGAAGTGGCTTAAAATCTATATAGTAGCTAGCCTTACTGCCATGGATGTATTTTGCAGTCATTAGGTGTGTAAAATGTAAACAGGTGCATAATTCTGCCACTCCGACCAATGAAAATCTCAAACTTTAAAATATTGTATCTCAAACATGGTTTGGTCTTTTAAATTGAAATTTGCAGGGTATTGAGGGGATGTCATAGATATGTAAACTATGCTGCTTAGATGTTGGGGAAATAATACTAACATACTAAAATGCCAGCAGAATAGGCCTAACGGTCTCTCGAGTCTGCTCGATTGGTCAGCCCCCACCCTGGATGCTGACCTTGCTGCCTCCCTCGCCTTCTCTGGCTTCTCCCTTCCCAGTTCTGGATATTCTTGCTGCATTGGATTTTGCTTCCAGAACCCTTCCCCTGTACCTGTCCCAGCCCCCCTCTTGAACCCCTCCACAGTCTCTGCCTCCACCAGCCCCCTAGGCAGTGCATTCCATGGCTCCACCACCCTCTCAGTGAAGTAGCACCTCCTCCTTTCTCCCCTGAATCTTCCCCCATCCAGCTTCCACCCATGCCCTCCAGTGGCCCCCTCTTCCTTCCTTTGAAGCACCCTGACTGTTCCTCCCCTATTTACCCTCTTCATGTACTTGAAGACCTCTATCATGTCCCCCCAGTCCCTTCTCTCTTCCAATGTGTACATATTTAGCTCTTCGAGCCACTCCTCGTAGGTCCTGTCCCCCAAGCCCCAAATCATTTTTGGTTTGCCCTCCTCTGGACCCTCTCCAGGAGTTTAATGTCCCTTTTTTAAGTGTGGCCTCCAAAACTGCATGCAGTACTCAAGGTGTGGCCTCACTCACAGTTATACAGAGGGAGCATCACTCTCCTTCTGGAGTGATCCCCTATGATGCATATCAGCATCCTGTTGGCTTTGGCTGCTGCCCTCCTACAAGTCTCCGAGTTGTTCATTTTGACATCCACCACCACCCCCAGGTCCCTCTCAGCCATCGAGACTTGTAGCATTCCCCAGGGTGCACTTGGCCCAGGTTTTGGCCCTGTGAGGCCTGCATTTCCTGCATTGAACCTCAGCTCACTTTCTAGACCATCTTCCAGAGCCTCCAGGTCCCCCTGTAGGGCCACCCTCCCCCTCCCCATCCACCACCGCCCCAGTTTTGAGTCAACGAAAGAGACTCATCTCCTCCTGATTCCTGTCCTTATGTCAGAGACGTAGGCGTTGAACAGGAGGGGCCCAAGGACTGATCCCTGTGGAAACCCACTAATGACCCTCTTTGGGGATGAGACTATCCCGCCAACTCCGGTCCTGGAGCCAATTGCCTATCCATCTGATCATCTGGTTCCTCACCCCCATTTCTCCCAGCTTATCCAACAGGCCCATGTGAGGAACAGAGTCAAATGCTTTGCTGAAGTCTAGAAAGAGGACATCCACTTGTCTACCAAGGTCCAAGGCACTTGTCACCCAGTCATAGAACTCCACAAGGTTTGTCTGACACAATTTCCCCAAGATGAATCCATGCTGTCTATCATCCAGGCACCCTGACTTTTCCAGGTCCCCCCTAGCCTCTCCTTGACAATGCCCTCCATCACCTTGCCCACCACCGATGTCAGGCTGACAGGCCTGTAGTTCTCTGCCACCTCCCTTGATCCCCCCTTGTGGATAGGCACTATATGTGCCACCTTCCAGTCCTGGGGCACCCACCCCATCCTCAGAGAGATGGTGAAAAGCTCTGCCAGGGGTTTCGCCAGGACATCCGCAAGTTCCTTCAGCACTCTGGGATGTAATTTATCCAGTCCCAGTGCTTTCTCCATCTTAAGGGAGCTGAGGGCTTCCCTCACTCTCTCTGCTGTGATTTCCACTTCCAGTACCTCTTCTCCCTGCTTAGCCCTTCCCCCTCCTGCCAGTGATGCCTCCCCCTCTCCCCAGACCCGCCGATTGGTAAGGGTCCCCCCTCCTCAGTATCCTGTCTCCTCCCATGTATGATGCAGCACCCCCATTTTTCTTGTAGGAAAACTGAGGTAAGTACTCATTTAGTACCTCAGCCTGCTCCCCTGGGTCTTGTGCCCATCTCTCCCCTGATTTAATCCTGCTAATCTTCCCCTTCACCCTTCATTTTTCCCCAATGAATCTAAAGAATCCCTTGTTCCCTCTCCTGATTTCCCTGGCCAGGTTCTGCTCCTTCCTTGTCTTAGCTGCCCTCACCACCCTAGTGACCCTCCTAGCCATCAGCTCATACTCCTCTTGATCTCTTTCACTCCTTGAGCACTTGAATTGCCTATAGGCTGCCTTCTTTCCCTGCACCACCTCCTGGACCTCCCTGGTCCACCAGCAGGGTTTTCAGGCCCTACCACATTTTCGTCTTACTCTTGCACAGGTGCTGATAGCATCTTTCACCCCTCTCCTGATGATTTCCCACCTACTATCAGCGTCCATGTCTGACCCAATCCCATCCAAATGCTCCTTAAGGATCCTTCCCATTTCCTTAAAATCCGTTCCCCTGAAGTCAGTTTCCTCCATCTTTGTGCAGCTTTCTAGCCCTCCTAGGTCCAGGCAGAACCAGACCATGGCATGGTCACTCCCTGCCAACAGGTCTCTTACCTCCAGGCCCCTAATCTGGTCACTGTCTGCCAGGACCACATCCAGTACCCATGCCTCCCTGGTCAGTTCCCCCACCTGCTGAGTTAGGAACGCTTCTTGAAAGACATCCAACAACCTCTGTTCCCTGGTCACAGAAGATGTCATAGTCTCCCAGTCTGTTTCTGGCATGTTTAAGTCCCCCAACACCACCACCGTTCCTCTGCCCAGTCTGCAGTGTCTCCCAACATCTGCCACCAGACTCTCCTCCAGCTCCTCCACCAGGGCAGGGGTCTATACACCACTCCTATTTTTACCTCTTGCCCCTTGTTATCAAGGACCCAAATCGCCCATGGTTCCCTGCCTCTCTACTCCCCTATGCCAATGCAGTTTTTGGACTATCATTGCTACCCCCCTCCCCTTCCCTCCCCCCTGTCCTTCCTGAACATAGTGTAACCCTCCAGGTTCAGGTCCCAGTCGTGTCCTACAGTGGCCCAGGTCTCAGTGACCGCTGCCACATCTACTGCTCCCTCAGTTAGCATCGTCTGGAGCTCAGGCATTTTATTTACCAAGCTCCTGGCATTTAGCAGGACTACCTTCTACCCTTTGCATATACTTCCATTTCCCCTGCTCGTGTTCCCATGGGGATTCTGTTTTCCCCTGGTCTGCACTTTACCAGTCGGCCTTTTCCCGCAATCCTCCATCTCCCAAGGGGGGTGGATACAGAGTCCCTCCTTTATCAGCACCCCCTTGACAGCCTTTTCTCCCATCCTTCCCCCCTTCACAAGTTTAAACCCCCCTTTTCACCAATGAACCCTCTATTTTCAACTTAAGGATCTCCTCCTCCAAATTGAGATGGAGTCTATCTCTGCATATAGTTCCTTATCCTCCCAGGTCTCCCCAATCCCCAATCAACCCATACCCTCTGGCCTCACCACTCCCCTGAGCCACTGGTTTATCTCCCTAATCTTCCTTTGTGCTCCCCACTAGCCCTTGCACCAGCAGGATTTCTGAGAAGGAAACTGTGCATCCTATGTCATGACAGACTCTGGCAAGCTCCTGAATCTTGCCTGTATCTCTAGCTCGCTATTTCCCTCAGTGTCATTTGTACCCAGGTGGACCAGTATGTCCGGGGAACCCCACAATCCTTTGCTAGCTGATATACCTCATGCTTATTGCACTGTTAGTCCAGGGAAGCATTTTGTTCTAACTGGCCAGGCTTCTCCTCCCATCCCATTTGATACCCCTGATCATAGAATCCCCAACAGGAGCACTCTGACTGCTCCTTTTCCTCCATTCCCCTTCCATGTCCCTCATCCTTTCTACCGGCCTCCACCCAGCCGCTCCTTGTTCCTCCCCATCTGGGTGCCACATGCCACCCTCCTTATTTACCCTGACCACCCCTCCCTCCAATCCTATGTCCTCCTCCTGAGTATCCTTCTGTACCTTGCTAACTCCCCTCACTGCTCACAACTGGTCCTTCTCCCCATCTGCTAAACTAGCCTGGCTCATCCTCCCTTCCTGCCGTCTCCATTTAGTCCCTCCTTGCTTGTTGTGCTCCCTGGCCTAAACCCTCAGCTCCTTTACTAAATCCTCCTTGTACTTCTGGTCCTTCTCCTTTACCTTTCCTCCCAACTGGTCCTTCTCCTTGTGCTTTCCTCCTCTTCCCCTGCCCCTCCTGCTCTGATTCACTGCTCTCCCCATTTCCTGCATTCCAGGTTCCCCCTGTTCTTCCTGCTATCTGGCCCTGCCTCCCGCCCCCCACTCCCTTTCCATCTCTAACCACCCCTGTCATGGCTACATCACCCCCCTCATCCTCGAGCAGAAGAAGAGAATTGAAGCGGTTACTGAGTGTAAGAGCTGATCCACCTCCCCGCCTTGCATCCTTCTGTCCAGCCCTGGCCATCTGCCTACTTCCCTGAGAATGTTGTCCCTCTGTCCCGCCTTTGTGAGGGTCTCCAGTTACCTGCCTGCTTCCTTGGTAGTGTCCTTTTGGACCCCCTCTGCCAGGGTCACTATGTGACCCCTGAGTATTCTCCTGCACTCCTTTCCCTATGCCACTGCCCCAGTGCTTGGTGCAACCCTGTGGAGACTCCTGCCCTTCCCCAACCATACCGCCCCCTTCCCCAGCTGTCTCCTAATCCCCGTACCTCCTCCTTAGCTGTGCCAGCTGGTAGCACACTGGGCAACCACCAAACTTCCAAGCCCAGTCCAGTATCATGGCTGCTCCACACCCTGTGCACCCCACCACCCTCCCAAAGATGCCGGCCCTAATGCCATGTGGTTCCATCCCCTTCCAAGTAGGTTTCCTTGGTTGAGCCACCGGGTTCCCCCCAGTCCAAGATACACCCCTACTGCCTAATCAGGTCACCCACTAATCTTAGATACAGTTCCACAGTACACCGGTAACTCTGTTACTAGGTGCAGTACAACACAGTAAACTTATAAGGGAAATGATCAACTCCCTAAGCTCCTCTCTCCCGGCCTTTAAATCCAACCCCCAGTGGCTAGAACTACATGAGCTGCACCTGCAGCCTTTTCCTCCAATTGCAGGGCAGGTGTTCCCCTATAAATTAGCAGAACTCTGGGGAGGGAGGGGTGGGGAGGAGGGGCTTGGGCAGACACCCGACTCAAGAGAGAGTGTCTCCCCTCCAAGCCCAGCAGCCAAATACCCAGGTCCAAGCAAATCCCACCAAATAGGTTTTTAAATCAGAAGAAATAGGTCTCCACCAACGCAGCCTGTTACACAGTGAAACATCCAACAAATGAGCCCACTTACAGCCACCAAACCAGTTTTCAAACTTCCAACAGCCCCCACAACAATACTCTGCTAGCCCCTTAGAAGTAAGAAAGCAAAGAAATAACCTTCTACCAAGTAAAATCCACAAGATCCCTGTAAAAACAACAAGCAGCAGCTACTGTCCTGGAACACAACTGATCCTGTCCCCTTCCAGTTCCTTCTGTTGCAGAGATAGTCAATGATGTTATTGACATTTTCCATTAGGATTATATTGCAGTCTGAGTCATGACTTTCGACGCCATTATCTCGAAAATGAAGCGAGTTACAGACTTTTCGCTACAGGTGATCTAGCCATTGGAAAAAGATTTGAAATCTTAAAGTAAGCCTGCAGTGGAATTTTGTTCACACGTTGCACGGTTCATGAGATAATATGAGATTACTGTCACAGGGGTTTAAAGCAGTGATGAAAGTGAGCAGGAACGCACAGGAACTCAGTTCCTGTACCTTTTCTGCAGCAGGAACTGAGTTCCTGTACTTCTTCCCACTGACACTAAAACTGAAATTCTTAAACCAGCAACATAGTGACAGTTGCTTTATCTGTGATCTGCTATCTGGGTTTCCATAACACCATTTGACTTATACAACAATGCTATTTTTCTAGAAATACTTTAATATCTTTAACTGAATCTACCAGCATCGAATTAGATAATTGTGCCTTGACACCACTATCCTTTAGATTGAAGATCTTAATTCTGTATTTCTTAATTGCCAGTGCCTGAGTTCCTGTACTTTTTGTCTACCACTTGCTCCACTGGTTTAAAGAGTGCCTGTCCAGTGCTTTTCAGTGCCCATAGCTCGGAAACTATGTGAGATATGGGTACAGTCAGTGATTGTGGTATGATCTACTTGCTGTCACTGTTACAATGACACTTGAATTGTTTTTCTAGCTATTACATTTCCTAAGATATGGACAAATTACTATTACAAGCATTCGGTGGCCAATAGGAAAGCTGCATGGCTCTGTAGCTATGCGTAAGTGGCAGTGCAGGTCCAGAGGGCCCGCTCTCCCTCAGATGCATATTGTTATACAGAAATGGGCAAGTTGATGGGACACAGGGCCATCTCCCACCAGTACATGCTTTTTAGTGGCTATTATTATAGGGGCACGGTCACGCCCCACTATTTAGGGTTATGAAGTCACTTCTATGTTAAACTCAAAAGTGTGTGCGTTAATAACTTTGGACTGTTTCAATGGATTTGCATGAACGTTGTTATGCATGATGGGGCATGGTAGATCTCTTGACTGCCAAATTTCATTTTGGTCAGACTTACGGTTTTTACTCACCAAAATGCTGAAAAATGCACTTTTTGTCAGTTATGTGGGCAGGTTTTTGGATTTTGCCCATGGTGCTGCACAGCCATTGTGTGGCATGCTGCTCTGTAATGTGGCTCATCTGAAAGAGCTTGGAGCATGCCACTTTTTGTTTGGTGAAAGAATATTAATCTGTTCAAAAGTTATTCAACTTTTAATTTCCCATTATAAGTCAATGGGAAAATTTATATGGTTATTTTGCGAAAGAAGAATGGGGTTTTACCTATATAGTCCCACCTCACAAGCAAAACATTTGCAGGCTTGCGATCCAAGACTCTTGGATGGTGAGGAATTCTTTGATCATGATGGTCGCCATCTTGTTTTCAGTTTGTGGTCGGAAAAATTCAAATATTTTGGCCCTGGGGGGATTTCTGAGGTACAACTATGGTGGCTTTTGCTGAGGGGTCTTCCCTCTATTGAGCCATGCCAGTAGTTTCTTTCAAAATGGTCCACAAATAGAGTTTTTAACTTTTTTATTCTTTGATCGTGGCTCGCTAATGATCTTTGATCGCAAGATTCTTTGACTGTGATCTTTGATCACGAGGGCATGACTAGATGGCTACTTGAAAAAATCTATTTTCTTAGCTCAGGGGTGGCTTACTAAGACAAAATAAGGTGGGTTTTGCTCAGGAGGATTCATTGTATTGAGGCACGGCTGTGGTTTCATGCATGTCTGCTTAGAAATTGACTTAACATTTTTTTATTGTTTGATGGCAACCCTGAAAATTCTTTGATTGCAAGATTCTTTGACTGCAATCTTTGATCACAAGGGTGTGACTAGCTGGCCACATGAAAAATTCAATTTTATCAGCACAAGGGTCACTTCTAAAGGCAAACTAGGATGGGATCTGGTCAGGGGTCTTCATTCTGTCAAGTCATGGCTGTGGTTCCATGTATTTTTCTCTAAAAATGGAGTTTTAACATTTTTTATTCTTTGATTGTGAGCCTGAAAATTCTTTGATTGCTAGACTTTTTGATCACGATCTTTGATGATGAGGGAGGGAATAGATGGCCAGATTTGGAGGGACTAGATAGCACAATTTTAACAATTTTTCAAATTAGATATCTTGGAAATGGTTTTATTTTTAAACTTGAAATTTGGAGGGTGTTGACAGCATGCCTATAGATGTGAATGATAGTGTTTAGGTGTCAGACAATACATTTTTTGCAGACATATTGCGTGGCACAGTTTACGTTTTGTGGACAGCGTTTTCCATGTGCTAGTGGCTTGAAATTACTAGGGTAGCTAGACTTACTGCCATGGATGTACTTTTCAGTTGTTAGGTGTGTAAAATGTTAATAGGTGTGGAATTCTGCCAGAGCAATGAATGAAAATCTGAAACTTTCACATTTTACATCTCGGAAACAGTTTGGTCTTTTACATTGAAATTTGGAGTGTGTTGAGGGGAAGTGCTGTCCATGTGAATTATGGTGTTGAGGTGTTGGAGAATTCATTTGCTGCACCCATATTCCATGACACACTTTATGTTTTGTGTATGGCGTTGTGCATTGTGGTACTGGCTTTACATTTATAGGGTGCCTAGCATTACTGCCATGGAGGTAATTTGTAGTGGTTAGGTGTCTGACATGTAAACAGGTGTTGAATTATGCCACTCTGATGACTGACAGTTTGGTTTCTTTCAAGGTGGTAGGCCCCACACTCCCACTCTCATGCACTGCCAGCAATATATATGATATTCAGTACTTGTACTCTTATCTTAATCAGGAATTTGCAAGTTGGTGGGAGCACAGAGCCTGTAGGGCCCGCGCTGCTTCAACTTGTGCAGCTTTCTACTTTTCTATTCTTTCTCAAAAAGTAAGGAAATTCCATGCAAAAAAACTTTGTTAATGCATCATTTAGGTTTAAAATGCATAAAGTCAGGAAATGAGACCTTTGGGGTTGCCCTATCCCCCCTCGTGGACCCACTCATCATCTCAAGATTGACAGCTGGTGGGGTGTGTCATTGGGGTTGTGAGGCCTAAAGGTCACCGCATTCTTTTTAACTGTGGCTTGTGAATATGATTACAGATGGAATGGGGTGACATTTAGGCCTCAAAACCTCAATGATACACCCCATCGGCTGTCAATCTTGGGATAATGGGTGGGTCCATGAGGGGGGGATGGGGCAACCCTAAAGGTCTAATTTCCTGTCATTTTGTGTTTTAACCCTAAATGATGCATTAACTAAGTTTTTTGCATAGAATATATATATATTCATTGCAAAATGCATTGGTTAAGGTTGAAGTGACAAAGATAGAGAAATGAGACATTAGGGTTGACACCCTAACACCTGCCATGTCTTACCACCCCACCCCACCCACCACACACCAACAGGTTCCTTGGGGTCATCTGCCCTAACTCTCACCCCATTCCATGTGTAACAAAGCTCATATGATGCAGTATAGGAGAATGGGGTGAGAGTTAGGGAAGACAACCTTAACTGATGCATTATCAAAGTTTTTTGCAATGAATTTCCTTACTTTTTGAGAAAGTGTAATATAACTGGTAACCTGCATGTGTTGGTGGGAGTGCAGGCCTTCCAGACCCTTTGCTCCATTCAAGCTGCCCATTTTTGCATAATGATATGCATCTGTGAGAGTGCAGGCCCTCTGGGCCCTGAGCTCCCACTTATGCATAACTACAGAGTCATACAGCAGCCCTATAGGGCTGAAAAGGAACCATTGTAACACTAATTTGCCAATATCTCAGTAACTGTAGTAGCTATGAAAAAAATTCCACTGCAGTTGTAATCATGACATCAAAACCCTCATGCATGCTTAGCTCACCAAAAGGTGAACTAAGCTGCCTGGAGCAAAATATTCACATTTCAAATCATTTCTGAGATATGGGTACCAAAAGACACTGTGGGCGCTGCAATGTTTTCCTATGGGAAATATCTCAACTTCATAATGGAATAGTTATGGAACCGATTAAAATGTTTGTACCTTAATAGCATAATTCACATCTCTGGAACACCTCCTTTATACCCTGCAAATTGTAAGCCAAATGACCAAACTGTTTATTTTCAGTGCACTGGGAAAGTTTTAAAATTCCTAGCTCGTGAGGTGTCAAAATCCATTTGCAGGGTCAATCCCCATTTGACAGCTGTCAAAATCCCCATTCATGAGAATTCCTTGTTCATCAGATTTTGGTAATCTGGTCTGGAAATTCTGATCATGGATTTTGTCAGCTTGCAAAAGGGGATTGTCTCTTGAAAGGGGATTTTGTCAGCTCGCACATGAGGATTTAAAAAAAACAATCACCTTTCTTGAGCTGTCAAAATCCCCTTTCGTGAGGTGACAAAATCCTTGTTTGTGAGTCAGTCCTTGTTTATGAGATAGGGCCATCTGGTCAGGAAACCATGATCAAAGATTTTGTCAGCTCACGAAAGGGGATCTGCTCACGAAAGGGAATTTTCACAGCTTGCAAAATGGGATTTTGACAGCTCGAGAAAGGGGATTAAAAAGCATTCCCCTTTCAAGAGTTGTCAAAATCCACTTTTGTGACCTGATTCCCTTTCATGAGATGAAAATATCCTGTTAGTGAACCAATCTTAATTCATAAGATAGTGCCATCTGGTCCGGAAATCGTGATCAAAGATTTTGTCAGCTCGTGAAAGGGGATCAGCTCACGAAAGGGGATTTGTCACCTCGATTTTTTAAATTTTAAACAGTTGTTTTTTGTCAAAAACATAGCAAACCAAAGCCATGGGTTTGTAGGGGGCATCACTCTGAACAAAACCCATGCTACAATTACAAGACAACACATCCAGGGGGCAAGTAACAGCATTTTGTTTCTGAGGAAAAATGAAAACAAGATGGCGGTTTGCGAAAGGAGAAATTTTCCTCACGAATGGTGGATTTTATAAGTCCCTGTTTGTGAGGTCATAAAATCCTTGATTGTAAGCCAAACCCTCTGTCACCAAAAATACATATAAATCAAAGATGGAACTGAGCATGCTCAATCACAAGGATTCAAAATTAAATAACTTTGGGAACGGATTAATATTTTTTTCACCAAACCAATGCTAGATTGTACTCTGGGAAAACCTCTTTGTACCCTGAAAATGTCTGACCAAAATACCAAAACATGTGGCCACAGTGTGTTGCGCAAAAATTAGCAACAATGGCAAAAAAAAGTGAAAAAAATGCCTTTTTGGTGCTTCTCTGCATGAAAACCGCAAATCCGATCAAAACGCAAGTTGGCAGATCAAGAGATCTACCATACAAGACTGTGCATTCTGAATTTCTTGCAAAAATGTTGAACAGTTGCAAAGTTATTAACGTAAAAATTTGGGGTTTAACATTAAACTGCTTACTTAAACCAAACTATAGGGACATGACTGCGCACCTGCCCCTATAATATATACATATAAATATATATATATACACACACACACACACACATATATATATTTTCTTTGCAAAAAACTTTGTTAATGCATCCGTATGCATATCACATACCTCTGGGTGTGTAAATATAAATACTTCATTAAACAAAGTCATGATGCATTACTATCAGTTTTCTACAAAACTTCCTTTCCTTGAACCGAACCTGCAGGCTCCACTCAGCCTGCATTGGGAACAGTGTTAACTAAGTCTAGTACTATTAGTAATGCTTTCATTTTATACTTCAATATTATCGTGCAGACACATATAAGTATTCAAAATATAAAAAGCGCACATTGGTAGTGTCAGTTGGATTATTTTATTTTTCTGTTTCCCCCTTTCACTTAGTTTTTCTCCCTTCTTACCTTGGATTCATCTTTTCTTCAGTCTTCCCAGCATTCTTTCATTCTTTTTCTGTTCAGCAGTTTTGCTCATTTGACTATGCCCTTGCTGTGAATTCTTTGGGGTTAATCCCCCTACTGTTTACCCAGCCACCCTATGAACAAATAGCCAAACAGACACCTCCGAATGTGCTACCACTGGCCACTATCTCAGCAGCGTGGCAAGTATTTTTTGTGTACACTTTTCCTACTACTACTGGACCTTTAACACTTACTCCAAACCATCCCATATGTGCAGTAACAGATTTTAAAAATAACTTAATAACAGTAAAGCTCCTACTGACCCGGTGGTGCTGAGGGCTGAGGAGCTGGTTGCCTTACCTTGCACCACACCAATGACCTGTGTTCAGGAATGAGCATTGGTCACCCGGGATTGGCAGTGGAGGAGAAGGACTGAGCATCTGTTGAACAGCTCTCCTTCTCCAGGGAAGGGGACCCATGACAGTCAGATCCTGACTGCCCCCTGGCAGAGGCTGGGGGGCACAGCGCTGTGCTGTGCTTCAGGGAGGAGCTGGGGTGGATGCCAGGAGGGAGCACATGTGGATGCTTGTGTGCTCCTCTCCACCAGCATCATTGCACACCCTCAGCCCAGGGAGAAAATGGAAAATTGGGTGTCCCAGTCTTTGTGGCTTGATGGCCATCTGACTGTACCAGTGCTGCCTCTGAGGGGATCACCAGTGCAGATATGGTCTCAGTGGGGGAGTTGGTGGGGGTAAATCATGGGATAATTAGGTGATCACCCTTATGAGAGTCTGGTGTGGGTCGGACAGCAGCTGGAGTTAAGGTTGCCTAGTTACTTAGGCCAACTGGGGTCCGGAGAGAAGCAATCATAAAAATTAAAAAAAATTACTGCAAAGCTCCTACCCCAGACTCAATGGCAGCAAACACTGCCCCTACCCCAAACCTAATGGCATTGGCAGCAAAGCTCTCATCCTTCAGCAGGTGCATGGACTGTGGACAATTATGCTTATAGTCATGTGCCTAATTCTCTCCATCATTTGCATCCCTCCTGTGGCACCTCCTTTTCTGTTGGTGTTTGGCTTCCCATTCCACCACTGAACGTACTGCGACAGAAGAGACTACATCATCCCCTTCCCCCAATGTTGAAGCAGGTTCAAACAGACCACAGGAAACATTTTACAAGTTCAGGGCAAGGAAGTCAGGACCAAGACAGGCGTTAGCATGTCTCAGTTGGTAACACATCCATCTCCAGGTCAGGAGGTTGTGGGTTCTAATCCCAAACCAGGATTGAGCACATACCCTTGGCTCCTGAATCAGATGAGACATGAAACCAAGATCCTGTCTGCCTTTTCTGGTGGTTGCCTATGTTTCCCCTTTCACTAAAATACCACAAACTGTTTAATCTAGTACAATTTTAGTTGGTTTGCATTTTTGTCCCACCTACCCACCCTCAGACAAGGTTGAAAATAGGCAACATAGTCTAGCCTTCCTATTGCAGTCAAAAAGAAACAAATAAATAAATAACACATAATTCAGGCTGTCACACATGGCAGTGCAGCACAAGATGGGTGGGAGTATTATTAATGGTTGGGCATTCAGGGATTACATTTTAATTCCAGACAGACATACTGCCTTAGTGGCAAAGGTGAATACAAGGCAAATAAAATCACCATCAGCCTGAACCCACACTTTTAGCAGCTTTAAACATGGAAACATAGACAATGATGTCAGTAAGAGACCCATGGTCCATCCAGTCTCTTCAAGTTTCAGAGAAGAAAAATTTGCACAACATGCTCAAGTGGTATCTAGTCTGTGATGCCAGTAAGAATGAACATGGACTGAGAGACTATCTGTGCCTTTTTAAATTTATGAGATTACTGTAGCCACTGTGATAGAAAATGAAATTGGCACATATCAGGTAAACTTTTGTTGTGTAAGTTTTCCTTTTTCTGAAAGCTGTTAAAAAGTGTGGATTCAGGCCGATGCCACCTTTATTTGCCCTGCATCCACCTTCCCCACACAGGGATTAGGTCTCTCTCTGGATTAAAAATGTAATCCCTGAATGGCTGGTCTGCAACAGCACTTTCACCCATCTCAGCTTTCCCACAGTACTGTTAGCCTTCTCTCCCTTTCAGCAACTGAAGTTTGCAATAGGCAAGCCCACCACTGTCCATTGTCAACCTAAACTTCATATCTGCTGATGAATACCACTATTCAATAGCCAGTCACTCATGCAAGTTTTAGTTTATCAAGAATGCAAAATGTAACCACTGTTTTACCAACAAGGTTAATGAGCAAGAACAGACCACCTTCTGATTTAGCCCCTCCCAACAAACACCCTCCTCTGCATTTTAGCAACCCTGGTAGCTTTAGAAAGATCCAAAGAAAATACCACAAAAATAATAGGTCCCTGCTGGCTTTCCCTCATTCATCACTCATATGTAATAACACCAGGATCTTGGCTGTTGAATCCTGCTCATATGTTTCACTCTCGGGTTTCACTCCTCAGGTGGTGGCCCCAGAGCATCACAGATAAAGAAGGAGGTCTAAAAGACTCTGAGCTGACCAACAGAAGACTTATACCAGGGGCCTCTGATACCACCTCCACTACACACTGCACACACAGTCTCTCTAGCCTCAAGACTGGGCCCTGTGCTATCAGTCAATCAAACCATAACTCTAAGAGGGGGACTGGCTAGCTAGTGGCAACCAACTCTTGTCTCTGACTCCTGCTGTCT
Organism: Neoceratodus forsteri; assembly: GCA_016271365.2. Classification (NCBI taxonomy): domain Eukaryota; kingdom Metazoa; phylum Chordata; order Ceratodontiformes; family Ceratodontidae; genus Neoceratodus; species Neoceratodus forsteri. Next base: position 164,940,951 of record CM028138.1, read on the forward strand.
TGTTCCATATAGGACTGTGCTGCAGAACCTGTTCCAGTAAACCATATCAGAGGTAGCAGATGAGGCATTTTTTCATGCAATATTTAAAATATGTCACCCATGTTCTTCTCCCAAATGTATCTCAGTTTGTATGTCCATGCTGATTCCAGTGATGTTGGCACGTACGGCACTCTGGCGTTCTTCTCACAATAATGATCCCTTTTACAGAAGTTGAAATTTATTTTTATTTATACTGGTGATGCTGCTGGTGCCTAATACCAGCGACTCCCAGAACCATTCTCTACTTCCCTTGCTAACTAAGCACCATTAATTTCTCACCTTGTCACTGAATTCTTTTGTCTCCTTACTTCCCTCGCCTCCCAGCCTCTGAGGCCTTTGTTCTGTTGGTGCATGTAAGCTGATTTTTTATTAATTATTATTTACTGTATGTGTGTTTTAATATATTGTTCTTAATTGAAATTGTGTGTTAAAGCACATTGGTATTGGAAAGACATGATATAAATAAATATTATTATTATTATTCTCTTCCTCTCTCATCAGGATTCACTGAGGGGTTTCATCTTCTGCACTAGCAATGTGGTACTGAACACAACCAGCCACAGGGTGCTCCCCAGGCTGCCCTCAAGTGCAAGGATCCAGGTACGCTTCAGGAAAGCAGTTCCAGTCCAGCTTGCTAGCTGTGAACTCAGTTGCTGGATGGTGCCAGCATTTGGGTCTACTATAGGGTGATTCAACACTCTGTCTCTCCTTGATTGGCTTCATCTCCTGGGGATTTGAAATGCCTGGCACCTTCCTCTGGAGCTCATTTCTCTGCTGCCTAAATTCTTTCTTTGCTGACTTTTCCATTAGCCCACTAAAGGTGCCAGTTATAAGCACATTCACTGAATCCAATCCCTGTCTTGTTTCACTTATTGTGTGGTCAAGTCTATCCCTATTCATCAGTCTTTGCCCCCTCCCTCTTCTACGTCTGTCATGGCCTATCTCTAGCTACCTATTTTTCTCCAGGTTTGCACAACTTGCTAGTGGCTGTCAGTTCCCTCTGGCAGTGGCCACTTTTTTGCTGACAACCCTTCCAGTTTCATTGTCCCATGCTCCCTCCCACTATCCAATCTACCCTGACCAGTAAGTGCCCCCCCGTCTACCTACAGCATGCTCACTCCACTTCCCCTCCTTCTAGTTCTCCTTTCCATCATCTCTAACACAACTCTACAAACTTCTCAATTTAAAAACCCTGCCCTATCTCCCTCCCCCTCATGATCTCCTAGCCCCCTTCTTGATTCAGGGAATGCAATACAACATAGAGGAAACACAGGCCTCTCAGCTCCCATCAGCACTTACTATCACAGGCTAAGAAATGCTTGTACTAAAGCAATCAGGTTTGCTAAGTCTGAATATTTTAAATCCTCTTACATCAATAACATAAATTCCCTGTCCAAATTTTGGAAAGTAGTCCATTCACTGTTCCCCCCATCCCCACCCCCATGCAACATAAACAACACTAGAGTCTGAACGTTGCATAGTGACTCAGGAGTTCAACTCCTACTACACCTCCTGTACCTCAACCCTTCTAAAACCCCTCCCCTCAAGCATCTCCTCCACTCGTTCTCCCAGTCCTATCACTCAGCCACCCCATAGCCACCCCTTTCTCATTCTTTTCTATCTCCCCAGAGAAGACACTAACAGTGCTCCTGTCTCTCAATCCCTTCAAAGACTCCTCTCTGGATGACCTTGACCCTAAACTTCTCTACCTCTCAGCCCCTGCTATTGCCTACCCTCTCTCTCTAATTCTAAATTTCTCATTTATGTCCTCCTCCGTCCAAATGCTCTGGAAACATGTGGTCATCCTCCCTCTCCCTGAAGGTGGTGATCCTTCCTCCCCTGCCAACTATCACCCAATCTCCCTCCTCCCCACCCTTGCTAAGCTCCAAGCACACCTGATCCTCTCTCAAATGACATCTTTTCTTGCTGACTCCTTCTTCTTCACCTCATTTCAATCTGGTTTATGGAAGAACCACTCCACTACCACCTCCTTCCTTAGGCTCACTGACTCCATCCTTACCAGGATGGACAACGGCCTCATCACCTCTACCATCTTTGTCAACCTCACTAAGGCTTTCGACACAGTCTCCCATGCCCTCGTTCTTGACTCCCTTATGGCTGCTGGTTTGCCTACTCCTGCTCTTTCCTGGTTTAGAGCTTACCTCACAGGCAGAACACAATCAGTCAGGATTCAGAATGTAATCTCTCCACCCCTCCCAATTGCTGCACAAGTCCCACAGGGCTCTGTGCTCAGCCTCCTTCCTTTTCTTCATCTTCCTAAATGACCTTCCCTCAGTCTGCTTCCCCATCCTCTTCTATCCATATGTATGCCGGTGACACCATCTTGTTCACCTCTGACAAAACCACAATTGATGTAGCAACTATTCTTCAGCATGACTTCCACCAGGTTCAACTCTGGTTTGCCTCACATCAGCTGTTCCTAAATGCCAAAAAGACAGGCTCCAGGCAAATACTCTCTAGTCTCCACCCCTTATCATCTTTCTACACTCTTGATGGGACAATCCTTGAGGACACCCCCTTTCTCAGATGCCTTGGGATTTGGTTGGAACAACACCTCAGCTTCTCTGTCCACATTCTGAAAAAACTGCGCCCCAAGCTTGGAGCCCTTTACAGGAATTGTAGTTGCATCCCTCCTATGGAGAAATGAGAACTTGTCCAGAAGATGATACTTCCCATTTTTGATTACTGTGATGTAGTCTATGGTGCCATTCCCATATCTTCCCTTTCCAGATTGGATTCTCTTTTTAACTCCTTCTGTTGATTCATTCTTGACACCCCATCTCGAACCCATCATTGTGACCTTTACCATGCCCTGTCCTTCTCTTAGCTTGCTAACAGATGCCTGGTTCACTGTGCCAAGCTAACTTCCAAACTTTGGGTTGGTGTACTTCCTTCCTACCTCTCATGCTCCCTCCCTCCCCCCTGCCTTCCTCCCACCTCCTCAGATCCTCTGACATTTGTACCCTGCTAGTCCCCCATCGTACCACCCTCATTGGCCAGTCAGGCTTCTCCCATCACTTCCCCAAAATCTGGAATTCCATCCCACCTCAAATATGACACTTCTCCTCCTCCCACTCCCTTGCCTTTTCCTTACAAAACTTTCTCTCTCTGCTAGTTGCTTCTGCTACAATCCTCCTTAACTTGTTCCCCTATGAGCCTGCTTCAGCTTCACACCCACCTCTTTCCTGCAAAACCCTCCCCCTACATCATCCCCAGCACCCCTTCCTTTCCACCTTACCCCCACCCCATTCCCTCCTCTGTACACCACCTTATCCTCACTACCCACTCACCGTTGCTTAGCCTAGGCCCCAGCAAGATTCTCTGCATCCTGGAGGGGTCCAGAACCTAGGCAAACACCTTTCTCACCTCCTAGTCCCACTCCATTCTTTCCTGAAAGGTCTGGGTCATGTACCGTCTTCTCTCCCACCTCCCTCCCTCCCTCTCTCTCTCTCTCAGTCCTTCTGAAGCCTACTACCCATTGCTGCATACTTCCTTCATGTCATGCTCTACCTCTGCTGCCTGCAACCTGCTTCCCTCCTGTTGTGCTCTATCTCTGCCTTGAGCAGGCAGTGTCCACAGCATGCTGGAGATACCAGGCCCTAGTAGACCCTTCTCTTCCCCCCTCTCTTCCTTCCTGATGTACTCTAACTCCCACTGCCTACAACCTGCTTCCCTCCTGTATGTGCTTGACCTCCATCTGGTGCAGGCAAGGTCCCCAGGACCTGGCAGATCCTTCTCCTCCATTGCTTTCCCTCCCCTCCTCCAAATCCCCCCTTTCCACCGCCCTGGTCTCTGCCTATATGTCCCCCACCAACCTTTCCCCCCTTCCTAGCCATAGTATTTGGCTAACCCCTAATCTCTAATGTACTTATAGTCAACCTTGCACTTTTGTTACACCTTGCAAATTTTGTTCTAGCTGTGTCTCTCCTTGTAATCTTGCCCTAGTTTAACCTCATTGTATTCTATCCAGCCATTTTCTAACAACAAAGCTATGTCGCACCAAGTGTTTGCAAAAAGAGATTTGTGCTATTGTATCTATCTTTAGTTCAAGATTGTTAGAATTGTATCCATCTAGCTCATACTTGTTAGCATTCCTCATTTTCAGTACTTCTGTATATAGTCTGCTCACTTTATTAAATGTAATCAAATTGTATATCTATATTGTGTACCAAATCTTTCTATACTATCCTCATTGTTCCCCTACCCCCAGGATGCCCCGGGAGATGAGCAACTTGTTGCTCAGCATGCCTTCCTGGTGAAACATTTCAATAAATAAATAAATAAATATTGGACAAGGCAACCCCCTCTTCCAGAAGGATAGAGTAAGCACTCTGGGATGGATACAGAAGAGCAGATGAAAGTAGTAGTCCTTTACTGATTACATTACAACCTCTGTTGCTGTAGAAATATATCCCAAAACAGAAATATTACTTCAGGGCAGGTTAAGGCAGGAGGACCAGGTGGCAAATATAGTAAAGAAATACAGAAGAAATACATGTTTTTTCCACTTTCAAAAGCATATGTTCTGAAATATTTCCTAGTGTCAAAATGCCCAGACAATGAAAATTTTGCTACCTCAGTGTTTTTGTGCTATGTAGCCAGCACACATTCTAAGAGAAAGAGTACGCTAAGTAGGATAAGATAAGTATGTCTGAAGAACAGGATAAATCAGTGCTGCTGGATGGAACAGGATTGCTAGGAATGATACAAAAGAGCAGATGAAAGGGGCTCAGACACAACAAACAGGTGGCTACTTGCCCCCTTCCCTAGTAGAAAAGGGGAGATGAAAAAAATAACGGTTGGCAAAGAAGGTTGTGCCTACACCCACCCCATTTCAAGACAGGACTAAGTCCCAAGCTAGGACAGCACATGCAGCCCACTTATTACCTCCAATTCTGTTGAATTTCATGTTTTGACTGCTGGAGAAGTCCATTCATGAGTAATGTCAGCCATCCACCACCTTGTCCTTTCCATTCTCTCTTCCAGCGAGAACAGGGCATGTCAAGCCACAGTGTGCTTGGGGAAGGGGGGGGTCAGATTCCATTCCATCAAATAGTGGAAGGGGACCAGGTTGGATTCCCAAGAAGGCAGCAGAGTCAGGGCTTTTGAGGGTGGAGGGGGTATGGCAAGTAGGGAATCTAAGGAAACCTCGGCGCACAGCCATCAAAACACCTAGCAGCTGCAATAATGTAAAAACATGCCAGCCGTACTATTCTAGTATCAGAATGTCTGACTCGGGGTGGGGGCATTGAGGCTGAGGTGAGGTTTAGTTTATTGTTCTAGGAATTATTACCTTTGAGCCAATGGCTCTTTTACAAAGGTTCCACATCATCAATGTACAAACAAACAAGGCATGTTACATGGAATGGTCAGCAAATTATAAAGGTTTCAAAAAGCCAGTATAATACAGTACATCACAGGAAAAAACAAAACATTGGAGGAATGGTCAAGGTGGGGAGGGTAGGAGGAGATATGGGGAGGGGAGCAGATTTAGAGTAGTTAGAGGTACTCAGATGCCTTTTCAAGAAAGGAGCAGAGAAGGAGGATGAAGAACAGTAAAAACAGCCATGAGGGAAGAATCATTAGTCAAGGCAGTCACAGGAGCTAGAGGCTGAAAGGTGAGAGTAAAGCATAGATTTGAAAGCTCCTAGTGATGTGGAGGATGTAATGAGCGAGCTCAGGGCATTGTATCAGCTGGGGGCACCATAGGCAAAAGATCTTTGGCCCTGTGTGGTCTGGCATCTGGGGACCTAGAGAGGCTGGTGTTCTGATCTTCTGGTGGGACGGATGCTGGTATTCAGGCAAAGTAGGTCTTGGATACACGGCGGAGTGTGGCCCAAGATGGATTTTTTTGCCATCAAGCATGTGAGGTACCTTATGCGATCTGAGAGTTGCAACCATCCTGTTTCAGTGTAGAGCACACATGTATGAGTACGCCTTTGCGCTCCAGTGAGCAGCCGACAGGCCTTGTTTAGGGTGGTTGTGATGCGCCTTAGTGCGGTGGTAGTGGCAGAGCCATAGATAATTAAGCCATAGTCTATGATTGAGATGACAGAGCTTTGGATAGCAATCCTCAGCACAGCTTGGGTAAGGAATTGCCGGTTTCAGAACAGGGTACCAATGCGCTGGTTCACCATTTTCATTGTTATCAATGTGGGTCGCAAAGACAAGACCTTGATCAAAGGTGATTCCAAGGTATTTAAATGTTGACACTTGTTCAAGGGTATTTACTGTGTATGTTTTGATAGTTAGTGGAATTTGTCTTTTTCTGTTTTGTGAATTGGAGAAAAGCATGGATTTTGTTTTTTTGTGATTTAGTACCAGCTTGTGATCTAGGATCCACTTTTCAACACTGGAGAAAGCAAGTTGCAGGCTCTGGAGTAAGGGTTTCAGGTCCTTATGAGAGGAGAGAATCACGGCATTGTCAGCATAAAGGATTATTTGCTCTGGGCAGGATTTGGGGAGAGAGTTTAGGAAAAGGCTGAAAAGGAGGGGGCCTAGGATTGACCCCTGTGGAACACCTGAGAGGACCAGTTTTGAGTCTGAGAGAACTTCTGAGATTTTTACTGATTGAGAGCATTGAGCCAGGTAACTTTTAACCCAGGCACCTGGTCCTTCTGAGAGCCCAAGACTGTGTAGTTGTGTGATAAGTAAGCCATGGTGAACAGTATCAAACGCCTTTGTTTGGTCAATGAAAATAGCTCCAGTTTGATATCCGTTGTCCAAGGCAGTGTGAATTTCTCCTGAGAATTCCAGTAGGGCGGTCGACGTACTGTGTCATTTCCTAAATCCATGTTGCTGAAAGCAGAGTATGTTATACTCATGCAGGTAGTCTGAGAGTTGGTCAGCCACAATGCAATTGAGGGCCTTTGAGAGGGGTGGAAGTATAGATATAGGCCGATAATTTCCTGGTAGGGACTTGTAGCCACTTTTGAACACTGGTGTGACTATAGCAGACTTCCATTTGCTGGGAAATTGACTAAGGCAGAGGGAGAGATTGAAAATTTTGGTGAGTGGGTGCACCACCTCTTCCAGGGTAAGGAACAGAATTTTAAGATCAATAGTATCACTGCTTGCTCTGGATTTAGAGATAGCCTTTTTATATATTTGTAGACTTCATGTGCATTAACTATTTTGAAGTGGAAAAGTGGTTGGTCAGGTGATGCAGTAGGAGATGTTGGTTCTGGTGAGTCCATGTCAGAGAAGAAGTCCGGCAGGAGGACCCCACTGAGGTCAGTGAAAGTTTTATTTAAGGCCTTTGCCATGACCATTGGGTCTAGGGTAGTGGTTCCATTGACAGTCATTACAGTGGGAGAGGATTTGGACTGCTTACCTGTGATATTTCTGATGTTGTCCCAGAATGATCTCCCATCACCCCAGGAGTTTGCGAGGGCATTTTTGAAATAGGACCTCTATATTAGTTGGATTTGTTTGGTACATTGGTTTTGTGCCTGTTTATACTCCTGGATATCCATCAAGGAGCCTGTGGCTCTGGCTATGGCCCAGAGGTGGTCCTGAGATTTGAGTTGGGCCAGTAGTTTGGCCGTGAGCCAGGAATTTGAGAGCGCTTTGATTTTATGTTTTTTTACTGGTGCGTAGGTGTCACAGGCAGTGTTGAAAGTTGTGATAAAATAGCCTAGGGTTGCGTCAACATCTAGAGTATTGTATATTGGGGACCAGTCTTGCTGTAAAAGACAGATCTTGAGCTTAGTAAGGTTTCCATGGGGTAGCATTCTGCTTGAGATGGTTTTTGGAGGTGGTTTTTGGAACTTATTTGTCCAGGTACATATCACAGGGGAGTGGTCACTGAGAGAGTCCAGGAGAACTACTGTGTTTTTTATGCGGGCTGGGTGGCTAGCAAGGATCCAGTCAATGAGAGTGCAAGTTCCAGTTTTATAGTTTTTTCTAGTGGGGGAGCTCACCATCTGCGTTAGATTAGCTGCTAGGATAGCATCCTTGAGGGACCCAACGTCTGATGTGAGCCAATTTATATTAAAGTCACCAAGGAGAAGGAGCTTGGTGTCAGGTGGTTGCAATCTTATAAATTCAAGAACAGTCAGGAGGCTGGACCCTGGATCTTTAGGAGGGATATAGACAGCGGCCACAGTAAGCACTTTATTTTGGGCACCAAATAGAATCTTGACAGGGAGAAATTGCACAGAGGAGTTAGTGGTGGAAAAGCGGACAGGGTGGCTAGAGAGGTTGTCCTTAATGTAAATGGCACAACCCCCCCTTTATTAGTCCTGTCCAGTCTGAAAATATTGTAGCCTTGTAGTGAGATGGCATGGTCCGAGTGCTTGGTGTCAGCCAGGTTTCAACAATGGCTAGTATGTCGGGATTGTGTTGACTGGCAAAGACTTGAAAGGATGCCAGTTTTGGAAGGAGGCTACAGATATTTAAGGTGGTGATGGTGAGACCCCCCCCTCCATTTTTGCTAGATTTGTTACCCTGGTAGAAACAGGACCAGGGTTTGGATGGACACTTCCTGACATCAGAAGGAGGAGGAGCAGGAGTTTAAAGACATCTGCTGCAGCTCATAGTATGACATGTAACACGTCTGTTTCTTGTTAGTTTGAGTACAGTGTAGTTGTTTAGGGTCCCAGCATAGGGTAATGGCTAGGAGCAGGTGTCGATTTGTCAACTTTCCAGTGGCATGAGCTGTCATTTGCACCCAGTCCTTTGTAGAATGGTGCCACAAGTGAGGGTAGGGAGGATTTGCCATGGTGCCAGGTTGCTGGTAATGAGCTTGAATGTTTAGTGTGAGAGGTAAAGGAGGCTGCAAAGGTTTACTGTAGCAAGGGTGAGTGTTCCTGAGTGACTCATGGTGAGCTACTGTGGACCAGAAAACTGATTGTTACTGTAGATCAACGACCCAGAAAGTGTTAAATTCCTGAAGGTGATGAACATTAGCCTAGGGCATATGCAGGATGTAAAAATCCTTTGTTAGAATCTTCCCTTTGTTCTCCAAAACAGTTGTGAATAGACCTCAAAGACAAGCACACATCCTTTAAGAAAGTCAGATGGAAATGTGGATTCAATGCAGCACTCCACAACCCAGAAACCTGTACAAAAGATTTACTGACCTCACTTTTGCTTTTTGATGTCTTCCAAAAAAGTTGATTTATGATGAGAATGCCTATGCCTGGTGGTGATGTTTTGTAGTTTCTTAGTCCAGGAAATGTTCATAGATGTTATGTCTAAGAATGGTACAGTTCCTCCAAGTAGAAATGCATGAAAAACCACAAAAGCTAAACTACTGACAGAGACAAACACAAACAGCGTGAACAAAGTAGTTATGGAGACTTGAAACAGGTGGAAAATAAACTATACCAGACCAGTGCTCTTCTTTCTTAGCAAATGAAAATGGCCTGGTTAGTGAGATTTATCTTAGTAGGTAGTAGGTCAGGCAGACTGCACTACCATCAGTCAGCAGCTTTATTCAGTCAGAGGAATTTCAGGCTCACCAGTGTGGTGGTGCTACTAGTTCAACCTGTGCTGCTCTGACTGGCTCTGCTCAGGGTGATTGGGTCCAGAATAATTGGACTCATGGTTCAGCTCAGCAGTCGGGTTTCTTGGCCAGTCCATTGCCCAGTCCACACATCACGCCATGTCACCCATTGATCTCTGGTGCAGAGTCAGTTGCACACACACAACAACCAAAGGAAGGATTTCAACAAATGGACAAACCCTGTCTTTTGAAGAGTCCGCCATTTGTGTTCACCACTCCCCAACACATAGGCTGACCAGTTAGCTTAGGGGCAAGATTAAGAGTCATGCAGGCAAGGTGTCAGGATTTGCTGGTGTCTAATTTAATGTCTTGTCTTAATCCTTCCTTTGTTTGTTCTTTGTGCAACTCCTAAATTACACTAAATCATTAAGCATGAAGATCAAAGGAAGGTGGCACTGTCTGATTTACTTGTTGCACCTGATGTGCTTCTTTTGGTCTCCAATCTTCCTCATCCTGCCTTGTTGACAGTGACATTTACAGTCTCACTTACTCCTGGCATACACAAACTAGGGGCTGGCACAGTTTGTGTTCTAACTGCTGCCCCCTCCATATATGCACTGATACATGCTAAGTACTCATGGTGGGGGGCCCACCTGGAAATTTCCAGGTATCCAGCCAGGCCAGTCTGACTCTGTTCATAATTGAAAAAGAAATCTTGGTTGGCTTTATCCGAGATGGGAGGAATCCCAACAGCTTAAAATCCCCAATTTAAACAGTGTGAGATATGCAATATAGTTGCATGAGGGGTCAGAAGGTTGAAGAGATACTGTAGGCAGGGAACAATTTTAAAACATATTCAACACACCATTTTACATAAGAACAGAATCTGTCATTAGAAAGAGTCCAATGTTCCTTCGAGTCCATCCATGTCATACTACCTCACACCCAGCTTAGGGGTAGATTACCCCCCTTTTCTCACAGTTCCTCAATGATCCCCTTTCTCATGCTCTCCTTAGGTATTATATGTGCTTTTACTTTTTTGACAGCCAATGCAGTTGACACAGCACAGGCATAATATGTTCTAAAATTTGCAATACATGGAGATATTACAACAGAACAGGGGATCTACTGTGAGACTGTCTTGGGCATCCAGGTATCTTGCTAACCAGTAGCCATGGACACCAGACCTTTTCCATGCAGCAGAGGACTGGAGAGTGGATAATGGCAGCAAGTTACAGCAGTGGTTAAATTGGAAATGTTTAGATTTGGGAATTTTTACATCTAGATTTCTAGGTGGTGCAACTGCTTGCTATTTATAGGTATAGAAACTCTCCAGTAGTAGACAATGGAGAAAGATGGCAGTGGTGGTGGTGGAACTGTCATACAGTTTTTAAAGACCCGCTGATGCCAAAGGTGCTACATTGTAGAATCCAAATAATCATACCCCTAGTAAATCTCATACCAAGAACTCAATTTTTACATTACTTCATTTTAAAGTTATTAGCCATTTTGTAACCCAGATTGCACTACCTGTGCAATAAAAGCAAGTGTCAGTGAGGAGCTGCTAATTATGTCATCTAGGGACCTCACAGTCTAGTATTCTCTGTCAGCAAGCCTATAGGACCTGTTTCTCCAAAGTTGTAAAGATCATGTGCAATGGTTTTCACAAGTAAAACAGGCAGCACCAATCAGTAAACATTGCATACTAACTATATACATTTTTTTTTATTTTTTTGTTTTAGTCTTTGGTAACTGGGTAAGGCCCACTAGGCACAAGTGCCTGTTTTCAGGGGTAACCTGGGAGCACTGGATGAGTAAGTGACTTGCTCAGAGTCACACTGTATGCAAGTGGAGGCTGTGAGACTCAAACTCAGGTCTGGTCTACTGGATGTACCAAGCTCGTTCACACCTCGTTCCTCTAACCTCTAGGCTATACTGCTAGCCAAGGTATATATATGTTTCAGGCTTTGTAAAAAAGTTGGCAAAATTGTATTATTTAATGCTGTATTGGTGTGGTCCATTTCTCCAGGGTTGTTGGATGCCAAGTCAGTATGTCTCTAGGCTGCTGAAGTCATTTGGAGTGCTACTGTACTGTGCCTATTAAGAAGTTGTACTGCTGCTAGTATTGTAATGTTGGTAACTTCACTGCTGTTTGTCAGTGTCTGTTTACAATAAGTTTTAATAGGGGCCTTATATGTGTTAATTCCTACTGGGGTAGAAGTATTAACTCTTGTAAAATGATCACTGTATCGTAGAGTAGAACATAAATGAGTCTGTCCCACCCCCATTGACCCCTTCATCCTTAGATGGGATAATTTTTTTAACTTGCCATTCTTAGAAATCACCTCAACTGAATGATAGGTGTGATTGATCTTAGCCTTTTACCACATCAGAAACATATTCTGTAAGCAAACTTCACAACAGTGTGCTATGACCCAGCATCCAGCAACACAGGAAAAAAAGGACCACAACAAAAAGGCACCCAAACAAAATACTGTCAGCTTTGTTACAAAACCTAAAACACACAGTTTTTAAAGCAATGTTTACTGACTCATGCTGCCTGTTTTGCTTGTAAAAACTATTGCACATGATCTTTACAACTTTAGAGAAACATGTCATGTAAGCTTGCCGACAAAGAATACTAGACTGTGAGGTCCCTATATGACATTAGCAGCAGCTCTTGATTGAAACAGGCTTTTTTGAACAGGTAGTGAAATCAGGGTTACAGAATGACTGATAACTTTAAAATGAAGTAATATAGAAATCTACTTTTTTGTATGAAATTTACTGGGGATATACCTATTCTAATTCTGCAGTGTAACACTTTTGGCCAGATGGTATCAGTTGCTCTTTAAGAGGTGGTGGAACTGAGTTCCAGTGAGCACCTGCCCAATTTAACCTTTGAAGCACAGATCGCTACAAATGGGCCAATATCAGTACTGCACTGGGGGCATGACAGTTTATCCCATGATATTCTGATCCAATGTAACAGGGATCTACTATTGGGCTGTCCAGGCTTCTGATTGAAAACCCAAGGTCCATTTCAGGTATGTTCCTCCCAGTTTATCCCACCCTTGTTCGGTACGGTTTGATCTGAGCCCTAACTTACACTGTCAACAAGTTATAAAGAAGGCAGGTGGTATACTGCATTGTATAAACAAGCATATCAAATGTAAGAGCAAATAAGTGATGCTGCCCCTGTACACCACCTTGGTTAGGCCCCATATGGAGTACTATGCACAGTTCTGGGCACCAGGGGATAAGGGTGTTATAAAGGTGATTGAGGGAATCCAGAGGAGGGCAACCAGAAGGATAAAAGAGGTAAGAGGATTAGACTATACAAATTGGCTTATGAAACTAGGCCTGTACTCCCTGGAATATTGTAGGTTGAGGGGAGACATGTGCATGATTTATAGGGCACTTGAAGATACTGTATATTATTATGGGAACAATTAGGCCTTGCATTTAGGGAACAAGTATACAATACTAGAGCACATCTGCTACAGTTGATGGGTGAGCACTGTAGAACAAAGAAAAGAAGGATGTGGTTCTCAGTAAGAGTAACCAAGATATGGAATGAACTTCCAATAGAGGTAGTAGCCAGTAGCAACATGGATACATTCAAAACACATCTTGATACTCATTTTAGTATTAATAACCTCCTGGGCTATATGTGAACTTATGGTGAGCAAAATGGACAATAGTCTTCAAAGCTCTGTAACACCTATGATGATAACCTATGATACTACTCAGCCACTCAATGCGGTCAGTGAATCCCAGCCCTGTGTGTTTTGCAGTTGCCAGGTGTACTGTACACAGTTGAACAAATTGGTATGCACTCATTGCAGCCTGTTCTGAACTCTGTCATGAATAGGGCCAAGAATTAAGTTCTTCTGATAGAATAGAGCTATTCCTGATTATAAGAGTGAGCGATTGGGATGTTTCTCACAGTATAGTATACAGGCATTTCCTTCATAAAATATCATATTTCTGATAGTTCATGGTGTTCATGTGAAGGACTAGGATATTTCCTTACCTTATTGGCATAAAGTTGAAGATGTTTGGCATCCCAGGACAGTAGCAGAGGAAACAGCCAAGGCAGAGCTGAAACACAATGGCAATCACCAGCACTTTGTTCCTGATGGAAATAGTAAACAAGCATTTATCAATGCAGAATTTTCACCACTTGCATTTCTGTTGTACTGGGTCTTGCTCATAACATTTCTACTATATATTTACCCAATATAGACCAGATGAGGTGTATTATGTCATTTGAAATGGGATCCCAATTTTGCACAGTTTCACACTGCATTTACCAGAACAGTAGAGGTGAGATATGATTTCACACTTTTTAGTGTGGTCCTCCTTTTATAAGGTATTTTTCTAGGACAGATCATCGTAGATAAATAATAAAAATAAAACAATAATAATAAACTTTATTTATATAGCACTCTTCAACAATGTATCAGAGTGCTACACAACAAAACAACAATTACAACAGTAAAATATTAAAATACAATAAACAAATAAATGAATAATTAGTAAACCACAGTGCCATAAAATAGTCATCTCCTTTTCTGTGGGTTGTGCTAAATGGTTCTGTATTTACACAGTTTTACAATGTATTTATATAGGTTAACTAAGCTGGGATGCAATATCTCGCTTTCAATGGGGTCCTGCTTTAACACAGTTTAGCACAGCTCAGACACTATCTTGTTTTCAGTGGATTCTGCTTTTTCCCAGCTTTTACACTGTCTTACCTTTGACGGCACAGCTGAAATGCAATATCTTGTTTTTGATGGGACCCTGCTTTTGCAAATTTTTTATAATGTATTTACCAGCATAGCTAGGCTGGAAAGCTAATTACATTTTTAGCAGGGTATAGCTTTAATAATATTATTTTCCCACAACAGAACATCATAGATGCACAGTTCAATGGGGGTCCTGTTTTAGACAGGTTTGCTAGATATTTATTCAGTATAGACTAGGGGCCAGATATTCAAAAGATTGCCTGTGCGCAAATCCTAGTTTGCCCTGCAAACCTGGTTATCTGTGGATATTCTATGTTCAAAAGCTTGGTTAGTGTGGGCAAACAGGGTTTGCACCTGGGCAAACTGTGGAGGGGGGTGCAATGCAAATGAAGGGGTGGGTATCTCAATATAGGTACAGTCCAATATTTTAGTATGTGCTCTGTGTAAGGTTGTTTTGCATGGTCCCCTTGCAGCATAGATACCACCGACTAAAACCATGACTTTCTCCCTTACGACCTTAGTGGTTGGTGGAGGAAGTGCGTTGGTCCCATGACCCCCAACACAGTAGTCCCTAATGTCTAGTGGTGACCCCTCCTTCCAACCCCACCCCCGTATAGCAAATAACATGTCCCTGGTGTCCAGTGGTTTCCCTCTGCCTCTGATCCCACTCCCATGTAGAAAAAAACATGCCTCTGGTGTCTAGTATTGCCACCCTCCCTCAGATCCTCCCCAGTATAGAGCAACACATGTCTCTGTTGTCTGCTGGTGCCCCCTCCCTAAAATCCCACCCCCAAATAGCAGATAACATGTCCCCTGTGTCTAGTAGTCCCTCCCCCCCACACCCATGCACAACATTTAACTATGATTTCCTGGTGTCTTCCAGTCCCTCCTCCACCCGATCCCTATCCCTATAGGGCTGAAAGGAAACATGGCTTGTCAAGTCCCCCCCCCACAGAAACAGTCACTCCACCAGAGCTAATGGGGATGCCATTTGCATGGAAGTTCCCCCACACAACAAGGCCCCAGCCCCATATCAATATATTTTTGCCTTTAACATTATGATTCAGCCTGTATTTTGTATTTTACCTTGTTATTTTATTGTTAGTAATCTACTTCTCCTTCCTCCCCAGGAGTCAGGAATTGAGCTCTTTGTCAGTTCAGTATGTACTTCCTGGTTAAACTTTTCAATAAATAAATACCCGAACAGTGATTTGTGCCCCCCTGCCTGTCCCTCATGGTGGTTTACTGTTGCTCCCTCCTACCCATTGCATGGACAATCCACCACCCCCAGTCCCCATACCTGACTGTCAGTGCCACAGTGACTTGACAGACAGTGACACAGCACTCCACAGGCACTGGATCTGAATAGCACCAGTCAGAATAGTGTGGTGAAGCAGCCCTTGGTAAAAAGGTGCTGATTTTGTTTTTTCGAGGGGATCCTCCTCAGCACCCCAATGCCCCCCCCCCCACACCCTCTGGACTGAAGGATTCTCACTCGGGGGGAGCTGATCATGGGGAAAGTTAAATATCTGTAGGGCCGTGGAATACTGTTTCCATGGCCCATTATAAAAAAAAAAAAACTCAGTCCAGAATGTGTAAAATGGTTGGAAACCAGGATTAGAACCCTGGTGTCCACTGCTGCTGTCTGACCTGCTGTATGCCCCAGCCCTTCACACCACATGAGCAGCTCGGCCAGCCTCCTAGATTCTGGTGCTCTTATTTCCTATGAGCACCATGGACAGCAACCAGGGGAGCGATTACTGAAAGCGCTGTATATCCCCTCTTGCTGTCCATGGTAGCCCCACACGAACTAGTGCTCTGTAGACTGGTGCTATTCATGTAGCATTAATCTAACCAGGAACCCCCTCCACACACCACATCAGCTGCCCACTGTCTAACAGTAGCAGTGAGCGCAGCTGATTTATAGGGCAAGGTGCATCACCCTTTCCCTATACGCTTCCTGCTACTGTTAAACAACAAGCAGCCAAGGTGATGTATAGAGGGCTGTGTCTCTTACCATTGAGACACCATAACCCCAACATTCAGGTACAGGAACTGGGAATTGGATTGCTGATGCCACTAGTGGGAGGGCGGAGCACTAACCACCACCGAGGGATAGATGGGGGACACAGATCACCGTTGGGGTACAGGGAAAGGGCTTTGTTGAGGGGAGTTGTCTATGCAAATGTATTTCTACATGGCTGTGGGAGGATGGCTGTCACCATAAGGTGGGACTTGACTAACCAGGGCCATTTCATCCTTGCAGGAATGGGAATAAAGTGATGGGAGGGACTGCTACTCACTAGGGAATAATACTTAAAACATTGGGCAAGGGTGCAGGTGAGGGAGGGGCCACTAGACTCCAGGGACATGTTATCTGCTATACGGTAGTAGAGTTAGAGGCAGTGGGGCACTGGGAACATGTTTTCTTCTATTCAATAGTGGGATCAGAGAGAGGGGAGGCACCACTAGAAACCAGGGACATATTTTCTTCTATGCAGATGTGGGATAGGAGGGATGGTGAAACCACTAGACACCAGGGACATGTTTTCTTCTCTACAGAGGTGTGACTAGAGGAAGGGAGGACAACATTAGACACCAGAGATATGTTTTTTCTATACAGGAGTGGGATCAAAGGGAGGGGGAACCACTAGCATCAGGGATAGCTCTTTGCAACCGCACAACTGGAGGGGTGGCTCTGTGCAAACTAGCCTCACTCCCCATGCAAATGAGACAATAATTGGCATGCAAATGGGCCCTTAGTGCCTTGCATGCCCAATAGGCTCACTTTCATGGGTCTGTTTGACTATTGGAAATTTAGCACAGGCACAAGCCATTATGGCGACCTATTTCAGAATCGCTGTCAGGACCACGCTACTGTAAGTGGCTTAGTCCTGGGCCAACATGCCCCTATATTCAGTTGATTAGTGCTGGTGCACTAGTCCACTGAATATTGCATTGTTGGGCAGCAGGGCTATCGCAAGGCAGAGAGCAAAGTTGTGTGCTCTGCTTTAGGCATTTTTGAATATTGGGCCCCAGATGAGATGCAATCCCTCATTTTCAGTGGTATTCTGCTTTTACACATTTTTAGATTGTGTTTACCCAAGCTAGGCTAGCTTGAGAGGCAAAATCTAATTTTCAGGGTGCTCCCCCATTCTGACCCCACATTTTTAACATAGTCTTTTTTTACTTGACTTTATGATCAAGACATTTTGTAAATCCCATCTGAAAGGCGATTCTGCATTGCAACTGCAAAAGTGTGTTTCAGTGGAAATTTGAAAAATGACATTTGTCATGTTCATGAGGTGGGGTAACACATGGGGTATGCTGAACATGAGGGGCTAACTTCTGCAAAAATAAACTTATGAGTAAACATTGGAACAATTATATGTTTCTTCATAACTCAGTTGTTTTTCCACATCTTGGCCCTGGATTTTCAACATAGTCTTTTTATGATGCCATGTTATGATCAAGATAGGTGGATTTTAAAAAAATCATTTCTGGATGGTGGTTTTGGAGAGGGTCTGTGAAATAATGTTTCAAATGGGTTTGAAAAATGACACTTATCATGTTCATCAAGCAGGGTAACAAAAGGGCTATGTGCAGTTTGTGCCCAGATGTGCAAAAATAACAGAGTTACGAGTAAACATTTAAGAAAAAATTCTGTTTCCTCATGATTTTGTTGTTTTTTGACATTTTTAACCTACATTTTCAGCATTGACTTTTTTGAACCCACCTTATGATCACAACAGGTACAATTATTTAAATCTTGTGTGAAAGGTAACTTTATGGAGCAAATGTGAAAACATGTTCTGGAGATTTGAAAAATGTTACCTATCATGTTAATGAGGTAGGGTAACAAAAGGGTTATGTTGAAAATTTGGGGCCAAAATCTGCACACATTGCAATGTTATGAGCAAATATTGACAAAATGCAATGTTGCTTAAAAATTTTGTCATTTTGAGACATTTCAACTGCACATTTTCAACATAGTCTTTTTATGACCCTTTCATCTGAATGTGACAGGTGTCATTTATAACACACTGGCCAAAATGAAAATTCATGCTGCACGTGTGAAAACACATTTTGGCCAGGATTTGAAAAATTACACCTGTCATGTTCATGAGTTGGTGTGAAAGGTATACCATTACTGCAGTGACTCTGGCACAGCGAAGACCACCACAGTGACAGAAATTGGGCAAAATCCACCCATTGCTGTGGTGGTCTGTGTGCCAATTGGGACTGCCTTGCTGGGTGTTTGCCCCCCGGTCCGACTCCGACTCAGAGTTAGAATCCTAGAGACTGGGGGTGTATGGGGGCAGAGCCCCCCACAAGGGGTGCTCGGGGGTCTCAGACGCCCAATTGTGTGTGCTGACATACCTGTGGCTACAGTGCAGACAGTCAGCATTGCAGCTTTTGCTGTAGGGGATGTCAGCACTAACGCTGTCAAAGCGCTATAGGTAAACCGGTGTGAAACATGGCTATGTTGAAAATTTGTGGTAAAAAAATTTTAAATTACCAGTGTTATGAGCACACATTGAAACATTTCCATTTACCTTCATAACTTTGTTTTTTCATATTTGTACCTCAAATCTTCAACATAGTCTTCCTATGACTCCACCTCATGAACCCAGTAGGTGAAAACTTACTAATCTTGCCACAAAGGTGATTTCATCGACCAACTGCAAAGTCGTCTTTCATGCCAGATTTAAAAAAAAAAAAAATTGCATACCCTTTTCATGAAGTGGGGTCCCAAAAAAGACATGTTGAAAATTTGGAGGAAAATATTATAAAATTACCAAATTAAGAGTTCAAGTTCAAAATGTATTAAAATGCATTGACTTCAGCATATCTAAGTTCCTCTGTTCCTGTTCTGTCACTAAAGAGTGAAGATGCATCTCTGGTCCAGAGAGAATTACAGCACTGAGCTCCCAGTAGGTAAGTAAGTGGTGGTGGGGTTGGGGGTTAATTGATGCTGAGTGGAAGGGTAACAGAGGCAGGGGTGGTAGCAACAGACATTGATGGACCATTTTCTTTTTTAATGCAAGTAAATAAACAAAGACACTGAGGGTCAGTTTTCTTTATTTCAGTTACTGACACTGGGGATTGGGCACCCCAGTGTCAGGTTCCTATTTATGGGGGATTGGAAAGATGGGGAGGTGGGAGAGATGCTTGGCAGAAGGTGGGATCTTTGTAAAAGGGGCACAGAAACAAATGTGAAGGTGGGGGGATGCTTGGCAGAGAGTGGGTTTCCTTAGATGAGACATGGGAAGTGAAGGGAGGTTGGAGGGATACTTTTTTTTTAATTTAAGTTTATTCAACATTTTCCATTTACAGAGCAAGAAACGATTGCATACCATTGACCCATGCACACAACAGTCAGATATCATAGTAAACATATCCAAAGCATTATCTAAATGTCTCTTGCTCCTCCCTTCCCCACCTTCTCCCACCCCTTCCCCCAGCAGGCAGAACAATGTTATAGGGCACATGTTGTTGAATCACCAATCCAATTAGTCTTGCACCCAGGATGAGTGAGCACATCTGGAGTAAATACGCTCATGTAGCTTTTCCCAAATCTTACGGTACCTCAGCAAGTAATCTCTTCTATTGGCACTGAATTTCTCCATGTTCAAATTAAAAAGTAACTCTTGTAACCACTCTGTATATGAAATCGAAGTGCCATCCACCCAGTGTTTTAGTACTACCTTTTTAAGGGATGATGAGATAATGGCCATGTGAAATCTCCTTGCTTTTATCATAGTCCTGGGATACTCACCTAATAGACAAATCTCAGGCTTAAAAAAAGGTTCAAGTCCCAACAGAGGGTCTACACGTTCCTTAATCCTGTCCCACAAGGGCCTTACTCTAGGGCATTCCTAGAAAATGTGGTATAACGTCCCTTCCTGTTGGTGACAAGCATTGCAATTAGAATCAGGAATACGACCAATCTTGTTTAGTTTTGAGGGGGTCCAAAAAATATTGTTTAAAAATTGGAATTGCATCACTCTCAATCTGTCATGGGTTATGTACCTATAAGCATTTTGCCAAATTATGTCCCAGCCCCTCTCTATCCCCCCAAATCAATATTCCAGTAGTGGGAAGTCCCTTCAAGATGCCGAAACACTTGGCTGAATAGGCTGTTATAAAATCTGGAAACCATATGTGGTTCCCATACCGTCCTGGCAAGACCTTCAAATAAACCCTCACATGACTGAGGACCCTCAAGCCTCCTTTGAGATTGCACCATTAAATGTCTGAGTTGAAAGAGCTTGAATAGTCAACCAGGAGATACCTGGTATTAATTAATTAATTCCGGAACTGACAAGCACTTTTCCTCCTGAAGGATATCTGTTGCCCTTAAGCCCTTTATCTCAGGAGTCCAAGAGTTCTGAACTGGTTTCCTGCCAATTTTTAAGTTCAGATTCCAGCACAAAGGTTGGTGGTGATCTTTAGAGGGGATATATTTTAAAAATGAACATAACTGTGCATGAATTCTTAGAGAGGTTTTTATAGGGGTAGGAAATAATCCAGAGGGGAAGGACTTTGGTGATGTGTAAAGCAAGGTGAGAGGGTCAAAGCCCGCTGCCTTTATCAGCTCCACTTCTAAACTTACCCAAGAAGGAACGTATGGCAGAGAGCGCTGTTCTGTAGGTGTTACCAGCCACTTTAGGTACTTACTGGCATTGCATGCCCAGTAGTAGAGTCCTATATGTGGCAAGCGTAACTCAGCCTTTTCTCTAGAGGAAGCCATACGATACTAGGCTCTGCGCAGGGTTTTCCCTTGCCAGATAAAAGCTGATATAATAGTGTGTACACTCTTAAACCACTTTAATTGTAGCCAGGAATTCAACATGGTTAAAGGGTAAAGTATCCTGGGTAACACATTCATTTTCACTAAACTTACCCTTCCCCATAAAGATATTGGAAGTTTGGCCCATCTTGTAAGGTCCTGCTGAATGACAGTCTTGATCGAGTCTAGATTCAGCTGGACCATCTTAGAATCATTCCGGGCAAGAAATACCCCTAAATATTTGAGCCTATGCAGGCTCCATTGTAAACCTAGCGCCGTGATTTCGGACTTGAATAATTTAGAATTCAAGGGGAACACCAGGGTTTTCTCTTTATTTATTTTGTAATTGGAGAATCTACTGTACTTCTCTATAATACCCATGACCACCGGTATAGTGATAGTCGGGCAAGATAGGTGGAGAAGGATGTCGTCTGCATAGGCCAAAAGTTTGAACTCATGGGAACCTACTATGACCCCTTGAACCCTTTGATCTTGTCTAACTTTTGCCAGTAACGGTTCGAGATAAAGGTTAAAAAGAAGGGGTGAAAGGGGGCATCCCTGTCGCGTTCCTTAGCATAGGGGAAATACTGAGAATAAAACTCCATTACAGTAAATATGCGCGCTCGGCTGGTTATACAGGGAAAAGACGTTCTTGATAAAAGGGAGAGGGAGACCGAATTTCACCATGGTCAAGTACAAGAACTGCCAGTCCACCCTGTCAAATGCCTTTTCTGAGTCCACTGAGACCAGCCCAGCAGGTAGGCAATGATCCCTGGTTGCAGAGAAGACAGTAGCGAGTTTACGCAGGTGGTCAGAGGCCAGTCTACCCACCATAAAACATACTTGATCACAGTGAATGAGAAGGGGCATTACTTTAGCTAAGCGGCTCACCAGAATTTTTGCCAGAATCTTGACATCATAATTTATTAATGAAATGGGCCTGTAGCTGGAGACCTTGTCAGGGTCCCTACCCTCTTTAGGGATAACAATAATAATGGCAGCAAATAGGTGTTTATCCACCCTCTCCGAATTCAAGATACGGTGAAATAGTATTCTTAACCCAGGAGCTAACTGACTGGCAAAGCACTTATAAAAATTCGGGGAGAACCTATCAGGGTCTGGGGCTTTATCTAGGGTAAGAGAGTTTATGGTGTTGATAATCTCCTCCTCTGATATAGGCTGGGACAGACCTTCCCCCAATTTGGCTGGTAACAAAGGAAGTGAGCAAGAGGCAAGGTAACTTTCTACCTCCACCTTCGAGGGACTAGAACTCATCAGACTGTACAACTCCCGGTAATACTTTTCAAACTCCTGAATAATCTCCCTGGGGTGGGTTTTGACCTCCCCATCCGACAAAGAAGTTATACTCCTAATAATCCTGGATGACTCTTCCCTTTTAATCTCATTGCAAGCAGATGACCCGCCTTCTCCCCCTGATCGAGATACCAGGCCTTTGTCTTTAATAAGGCGTATTCTGCCTTCTCCCTCAAAAGGGTGCTGTACTGGTTTCTTAAACCTATTAACTTTTCTCTAGTAGGAGTAGGGGTAGCCCCAGAAAGGGTGCACTCTATTTCCTTGATTTGCTTGAGTAAATTCAGAGCATAGTGCTTCCTCTTTTTCTTCCTTTCTGCCGCCAGTCTGATAAGTTTGTCCCTTAGGACACATTTAAGCGCACTCCATTCCATATCCCCTTTACCTGTCGAACCTAAATTAGTCCCCTCAAAATGCTCTATGGTCTGAATGATGCTCTGTTTGATTAACGATGAGTGTAATAACTGATTATTCAGTTCCTAGATTGTTTGTCTTGGAAGATTGGGGGATAGGTTAAATGAACAACGGGCCATCGAATGGTCTGAGATTATCCCAGGCAGTATTATACACTGTGACAAACCCAGGAGGGCAGATTGGCTGACCAGAAAATAATCAATCCTAGATCTGGATCCGTGCACTGCCGATGTAAATGTATATTCCTTATGCGAGGGAAAAAGGGCCCTCCATGGATGGCATAATCCAACACTATCCACCAACTCCCTTAGGGCTCTTTGAGCGGGCATTAGCCCACTTCGTCTTCTACCCTCTTTGTCCAACTCTGAGTCGAATGGTAAGTTCCAGTCCCCCCTTAGAAACATCGGAGTGTGGACAAATGGGGATAAAACCTTTAAAAGGTCCACAAAGAAACTTGGCGTGTCCAAGTTTAGGCCGTAAATGCTACCAATTAACACCTGTGACCTAAAAAGCATACCCAAAATAATCAGAAACCGTCCCGAGGGATCCTTATTGATTTCTTCACAGACGAATGGTGTTTGCCTAGTAATCAGGATCGCTTCTCCTTTGCTGGCCTTTCTATCTCCAGACAGATACACCTGCCCTATGCTCTGTCATCTCAACAAAGCCAATTCCAATTCAAGCAAGTGGGTTTCCTGTAAACAAATAATTTTCCCTTTTTGCATTTGTAGGTGTTTCAATAACTTGTATCTCTTTGTGTTATTTCTGGCCCCGTTCACATTCCACGTAATAAAATCACATAAGGTGCCCATACCAAGACTGAATAAGTTTTCCAAGTAATATCATATGGAACCTCAATAAGACCCAGTTTACCCGTTCCATAAAAGATTCAGATGCTTGACAGAGATCCAGTTTCTTCTGCCTGCTTAACCCCTCCCCAGCCCTCCTTTTTCTGCCCAAAAGATTTCTCTCTCCCATACCTTCTCTTAAAACAGGCCCCTAAAGAACTATACCCCAACCCTCCCCCTCTCAAGCATGCTGCCAGTAAAGTTCACCCTCCCAACTGAGAGACATTCTGGTCCATGATGTCAAATGCACTATCCCACCTGAACTCTGCCCAGCCCCCCCATCCCTGTGCATATTGCAGTCCCACTCCTTAATCGGCTCCAGCAGTAACACCTTTTCAATACCAGGAGCGCCAGGAGACAAGTAAATCAGAAATATAACCTGCCTCCGAGGACAGTGCCTCCATAGAAAGAAAAGAAAAGGACCATATCCAGCTCAGTTAATCCCCTTTCACTGAGCCAAACCCTATCCGTTCCCTCACTCCAGTAACCAAAGACAGAAGGGAACAGAAAAAGGATCCAGGAAAATAGGAAGCGACTGCCTCCTCATTCCGTCCATGTCCTGAGATCCTTGTTATAGGATGGGCAGCATGTCGGTGATCCCAATAATGAACCGCCCCCTTTAAACCTCACATCCCATTTATCCCTTGACTGTCCAACCCTGTGACCCCCATGAAACATAAAGTGTGAAGATCCCTCCACCCAGTGCGGGAAGCCCCTCTCCTGCCCCTGAGGTAAAACACAAATGTAAAGTTACAAAGCGGAGGAAGTGAAAAGGAAGACCTCAGGGGAGATAGGCCACTTTTCCAGCACTGTTCAATGCTTCAGTATCCTACTATCTAATAAACAGTTGACCTTCATGGGGGAAGTAGCTGCAAAACAAAGTAGTGAAAACAAAATGCATCAAAGATCCATTACTCAGCAGATCAACGTACAATGATCAAGGGAAACTTAAGCAGTGTCAGACTCTTAACAGTTTACTGGCGCTTTCTAGTGGCCAGCTATGCAACTAAACTTTGCAACTAAATAACGTCAGATCCCATGAAAATAAGAGCAAGTGAACAATAACCCAGCACTTTTTACAGTCTGCACATTTTGTTGAAACTGAAAGTCCATATCCCTGGATGCAACTTCTCACATCGCCAGCTCAAACAGGGGACGTGAAAGCAGACCAGTCCCATCACAATTCAGTCCTAGCCCCGGACCCCTTTCCAGAGGCAACAAGTCAGCAGGAAACAACGTCCCTTCAGCCTTTACCCAGTTAGAAGGATTTCTCCACAGCTTGAAACCATGCGAATCTCAAATAAAGCATGACAGCTTACAGCAGACTCTGCCCCTTCATTTGAACAAATCGGGGAGAGCAGCCCTTAAGCCTTCCTTCACAGCCTGTGAGTCCTCATATGTTACCCAAGTTCCCGACAGCAAAACTTGCAGCCTCGCTGGATATCCCATGTGAAATTGAATGGAGGAGGTGATCAACTTTACCACCATAGGGTGGTATTCAGCATGCTTTTGCCTGACCGTTAGGAGCAAGTCTTGGGTGATCCTCAGGGGTACATTTTCCAAGGAGACTTCTTTCAGCTCCTTGATCTTGAGGAGCACATGTTGCTTTTCTAGGTAATTCAAAAAATGAAGGATCATTGTGTGAGGGGGGGCACCCAGTGGAGGCATGGCTCTCAGAACCTGATGGGCTCGCACAATCATATATTTTGAGCCATATGGCGACAGCCCAGCAACTTTTGAGAGGAACTTCTGTACAAATGCAATAGGGTCAGCCCCCTCTTCCTTCTCTGGAAGCCCAACAAAAATTATGTTATTGCGTCTACTCCTCCCCTCTAAATCTTTAATTTTTGGCTCCATTCTAGCTATCTTCTGGCAGATGGCCACCAACTCCAGCTCTTGCTTAGCTGAGCGAGCCTCCACAGATGCGAGCCTGGCTTCGTTATCCCATGTCTGTCTGAATAGATCTTCTAAAGCCTGGGTAATGGATTTTAGCTCCTCAGTAACTGCGTGGAGTTCAGGTCGAAAAGGCTTGAACTCCGACAGAAATCTTGCAAGCGTTAGCGGTTTATTTTCTGTGGTCTCCATTTCAGAGTCGGGTTCCCCAGTGCTTGGAGATGCCCTGGCTTTTTTCGGGGCCTTCGCAAGGAGAGACTGGTGGGGTATGCTTCACTTGATTCTTACATATTTCTCTCTCCATCCATGCTCAAAACGGGATCCCTTTGTCCTCCAAGACTTTAGGAAAGGAGCTCTACTTGGTTATAATTAGTATACCGGCTTTCGATTCGGTATTTTGCTGAAAAACGGCGACAGGAGGCGAGAGCCGAGCAGAAAAGGTGTTAAGCAGGCACTTGCATCACATGACTCACTCGGTTGGAGGGATACTTAGCAGAGGGTGGGATCTTGGTAAAGCTGAGTTTACAAAAAAGGGTCAAAGGGAGGTTGTGCAGTCAGTTACTTTGCTGGGGGCAGTGATGATGCATAGGCTGATCATGATGCTGAATGTTGATCAGCTGTTTGCTGGGTGATGTCATGCAGATAAAAGAGCCACCCTGTGATTTTGAGGAAGCTCTTTTCTTTGAAGTTCATGAAGTTTCCACCCAACAAGCACTGAAGAATGCCATGATCAGCCCTACTGATGATTTTTCTGACACTGTTGAGCCACCTGCAGTTTGCCCTGCACTGGACTGACAGTGGCACACCTTTCAAATCCACCAACACGGCAACATGTTTGCTTAGCACAAGCATGAACATTTAGAGGGCTAAATACTTTAGAATGATCTGCTTTGTACTTTTTTACCTATGTTTCCCTTGTCTTCAGCCTGACAACTGGATCATCCATGACTACTCCTTTCCTCTGAGTAGTTGCCTTCATGGCTTACACAAGTGTTGGTCTGTGATTGGCTGGCAGGGGGTGACACATTCTATGTGGCTATCACCCTCTGCCCCCCTGAAGCTAATCAGCTTCTCACATCTGTGATATGCTTGGCCTCCAGCCAGCCTCATATGGTTTGCAAAGGAATCCATCTCCTTTTTTTGTCCCCTATGTTAATTCCTTCCTTTTCCCTGCTGTGTTCGTCTGAGCTGCCACGGCCCACTCCTGTACATTTCCTTCTGTGGGAAGAGTGGTGAATGTAGACATATATAGCCAATGCCAGTGCTCCTATTTGACTGTTTTTTTTTTTTGGCTAACTTATGGTACAGTTTAGAATGGCCCCCTTTTAGAACTAATGAAGGATAGGGACAACCTCTTTCATGTAGCAAGAGTTACCAGAAGACAAGCAGATTTTATGGCCTACAAGATTACAAGGAATAAATGCACCCACTTGATAAGGAATGCTAAGGCCTCCTGTTACAGAAAAGAACTTGAGAAGTGCTGGGGGAATAGGAGAGTGTTCTGGGAGAATGTTAAGATACTGACTGGGAAAGAATCCAAAGCTCCACCAGATCTAATTGTCACCCCTGTGGGCCCTCTCCAGCAACCCAAAGAGTTAGCTAATGCCTTTAATCTTGCCTTTACAGACCTCAGCTGTGTCCTCCCTCCAGAGTTTCTTGTTACTGACCCTAACAGCTGGCCACCAAACCCCGCTGCCACTGCATACACCACTCGCCCCCCTATTCTACTTCAAAATGATCATGAAGGCATACACTATTAAATATGTGAAGAAGATCCTTGGCAAAACTAGAATGGGCAGTGATATGCTTGGCATGAAGCTTTTCGCCATCATCATAGAAGGGGTTGCCCACCCAGTAGCACAACTATTTCACATATCCTTTAAGAAGAAGAAGAAGAATCAGCATTTATATAGCACTTTTCATATACAGTATCCCAAAGCTTTACAAGCAATGCTAGACTGGTAGTGAAGTGATTGAATGTGTGGTGGCAGCCATATCGCACATCATCACCCACACAGCCTGGATAATTGCATGAACTAGTTTATGGGAAGGGGAATGTTGGCCAGGACACCAGGAATATTCCCTGCTCTTTGCGAAGAGTGCCCTGGGTTCTTTTACTTCCACCTGGACACCACCAGGATGGGCAGAAGGGACCTCAGTGTAACGTCTCATCCAAAGGATGGCACACCCCAGCAGTATAGCACCCCTCAATACTGCACTCAGATGCCAGCAATTTTTAGGTGCAAGTCCAATCCCGGTGTGGGACGAGAACCCATGACCTTCTGGTTCAGAGGTGGATATGCTATCAACTGAGCCACGCTGACACCTTTAAGTTGAACATATTCCCTGACAAGTGGAAAACTGCCTAGTCTTTAAAAGTGGAGACAAGACCAGCATAAGAAACTACCACCCCATACCTATTTTATTACTCATCTCAAAAGCCCTAGAGAGAATTGTGTCATATCAGCTCACGGGTTACCTCAACAAATATAACGCCTCTGCTCTCAGCAGCATGGGTTCTGTAAATCCCACAGCACTATTACTGCACTCAACAACTTTGCTTCATACCTATATGACTCCCTGGAAAGTAGAAAAACAATTAGGTCAATCTTTGTTGACCTAACCAAAACATTTGACACCGTCAATCATCACATTCTGCTCAACAGCCTCGCAGCCCTTGACCTCTCCACCACTACATTGTCCTGGTTCTCAATCTCAAGGTCCTAGTGTGTTAGGATAAAAGGTGTATCCTTTGAACCTCGGAATGTTACTTTGGTTGTCCCAAAAGGATCAATTGTAGGGCCCTTGCTATTCAGCCTCTTTATCAATTCCCTGCCAAGCATGTGCCCTGCTAAGATGATGCTTTATGCAGACGATGCAGTGATATCTGTACCAGGAACACACCTCCAAGAAATAACAGCTACCCTTCAAAGTAGCTTTACCAAACTGGAGTCATGGTTTGCTCACAAGAAACTCCTCTTGAACTACAGAAAAAACAAAAGCAATGCACTTTACCATACAAAGCTCAAAAAAGAAGGGTGGCCCATTTACCATACTAAGTAACAAAAGCGATTTAATTGAACAGGTTACTACCTTTAAATACATGGGATTATTCATAGACAACACCCTTTCATTCAACACCCATATTGACCATGTTGTGAAAACAACCAACATCAGACTCGGACTCCTTTACTGACATAGAAATGCTATGACCACTGAAGCCCTCAGCCTTATCACAAAAAGCTCAATACTGTCCATCGTTGACTATGGACTATCTATAGTGCGACCACTGAAACTGCTCTCAAAAGGGTTAAACTCCTGCTCAACAAAGCCTGCCAACTTGCTCTAGGAGCTAATCGGTATTCCCACTTTTGCAGTCTCTACTCCGCAACTGACTGGCTGTCATTACCTCTAATGTCCCAGTACCAGGCATGTATCATAGGAAAAAAAGCCCTCCTAGGACTGGTCCCAGAATCAACTTCCAAGCTTTTCCAGTGTAACCCCAACACTAAAACAACCCAAATCTCTGCTAGAGGGATACTGCATGTACCTTACAAATGAATCTCCTTTGCCCAGAAGTCCATCTCCTATCAAGGTTCTCTCTGGATGAATGACCTACCCCTTCCCTTTTTCACCTTAAGAAACTTGGCCAATTCAAAAAGGAACTTCATCACATCCTGGTAGAATCCCAAAAGTGCAACTGCTGTGCACAATGATAGGAGTTCCACCTCCTACCCTAGACTTCCAACCCTTACCCCCACCCTCTTTCCCCTCTCGCCCTGAGTCCTCACCCCTCCCCTCCACTTTGCTTACACTTCCCCAAGGCTGCCCCATGCATACAGCACTTATCAGCTTGTTCTCCCTCATCACCATATCCCCTTCCCCTATCCCCTAATAACTTTATACAATATGCCTGCTTGGTACCCCCTACCAGGTCATAATGGCGTACGCTTAAGTGCGTACGACATTGAAGCTAACCCGAAAGAGTGCTGTCCAGGCCAGCGAATGGTGCAATACTATGAATACTGCTGTATGCCATTACACCATTCACACACTCATAGGTAGAGGATAAGACCTCTGCTGGGAATGGGTTCTGCTGAGCAGCTGCCGTGGCTCACCGGACTGAGCCACAGCAGTAGGAACCCAGGCGCTGTGTCTGGGACCGGGTTTGACTCCCATTCCCAGGCATTTTATTTTTATTCACAATTTTTGCACTCCCCCAATTTGGACCCCTCAGAGTTGAGAATCTTTAGTGAGGGGGGTCTGGGGGGCACATCCCCCCATAACAGGGTGTGTGGGAGGCAGAGCCCCACACAGAAAAAATAATTATGCTGCATGGCAATATCATGCTATATTGGCAATGCATTTTTGCCATGCGGCATAATGTCTTGCAACATTATGCCCCTGTGCCTCTGTACCCATGCCAGTACTCTCAATACCTCACCCTACCTCCCCTTTTTCTTTACAAAGCTGATTTTGGCTGTGAACTACAAGCAACCTGCACTTAGTAACTAGATCTATAGACTAGAGATATTTATGTTATAAAAGAATTTGCATTTACGGTTATAATCCACATTTATCTTGCTTGTAAAATAGCCTTGTCACTTGGCTATTGTATGTTCTCGACTTATGATGTAAATTGTACTGTTTTGTCTGTTCTTCTACTGACTTTGAGCCTTTGTAAAAAAGCCAGTTTGGCTCAAAGATTGTAATTCCGAAACTGAAATAAATAAATAAATAAAATTCCCCTGCTCATATGAGCCCCCCCCCCATTACTGGTGTGCCCAGCCACCTGGTAGAATTTGTGTTACTGTTTAAATGTGATTCTCTTGAGAACACTTGAGGAGGCTTACTCTCAATAACTTATGCCTTTGACACTCAATATGGCCCACTGTGTAACACTTCTGCCTCTGTTCCAGCAAGTTACATATTAATTCCTGCAGGAGGGTGATTTTGATAGAATGGTCACAGTCAGGATGATTATAGCAGATCTGTCACTGTTCTACACCTTTTGGGGGGAGAAACTCTCACAAAAGGGTAGAAAAAGTGTTGTTGAGGTGGTTAATGATACAAAGGTATTTGCAATCAGTTTGAAATGCTGAATCCAAGTACATTTCAGTTGGGGGTTTGAATGGTCAGCCTGGGATAGGGAGGCATTTGAAAATGTTTATGTGGATATGTGTGTAATAGAGATTGACTTTCACCGGAAGAACTGATATTTAACCCTTGCAGGGCCATGGACTGATATATCTGTCCTAAAGTCCAATATGTTCAAATTCCATTGCTGTCAAAGAGTTAAAGGGGTGAAAATCATGCCCAAAGGCCAGGAAAAATTGTGCAGGTGGGGAGCTGTGCAGATGCAATTGCTATTACATACATCATTTTTTGACACAGTGTAGTTTCACATCCCTTGACCTACTTTACTGCCACTTGCAAATATTTTACTGCACCCATGCTATGCCTGGTATGACCAGGTGTGGCATTTATGTAGTGAGGAGACAGTGGTGTCTGTGTGTAGAAACTGCTATAAATAGCAATTTCTATGCAAGTCACTGGTGTAGATTTTCTCCCTGCACCATCGGGTTGTGCATGCAACTTAGTCCCCTGGTCCTGCCTCAGCCCTTTGGAAATCACACCTCTGGCGCTGTGCCATAGCCAATCTCTTTCCAGCAAGGACCCAATTGATCAACTGGAGACTTGACAGATTTTGCAACTGGAGGCCAAGTCAGCATATCTTGTGTAGTTTTCTGTTCATTTAAATTAAAATACAGATTTGTTCTCAGCTGCACACTTTATTTCAAAATCAGAGTGTTTTTATTTTTAGGAAGTAGAAATAATGGAACATTAGTATATAGCAGTTACATATGTCTGACCCCCAACTCTAACATTATGTTCATTACAGCACCTATATAGGAAAATTGAATGATGCTTCAGTTAACCATGGAAGGCATGGGGGTGAGCCATGATAGAAAAGCAAATAACAGTATTTAAAAAGGGAGGGTAATGGAATCTGATCAAATAGTTTTAATTGCAGCAAAATGTGCATATGACAGTCAAGTTATTAATTAAAATGTATTAAACTAAGGCCCCCATACCTAATTTGTGTCCTCCATTTCCGATTAACAGTTACGTATACCTTACCTCTATGCACTAGGATTCTCCATAACCTCTTCCTCAGATTAGTTATGGGTGTTACAGGAGTGATCTTCATGGGTATACCATTGTTACAGCCATGCTGTAACAGTGAAATCTCTACAGCAACACTGAAGCAAAGGTCACACTTGTGACAAGCTGTATTCACTGTTCACAGCATATTGCAGTGATTGGTGTGCAGGCAGTAAGACTGGCTATTGCGATGTGGAGTTTGTTAGATGAAATGGGGTGCTGGGGGGGGACTCAGGCTTCCCCGCAGGTGGCAGTTGCTGTGTTCCCTGGTCTTTGTTAGGACATGGCAGTCTTGGGGTTGTTGGCAGCATTGTGTCACTGTAGGGAATGTTGGTGAAATTTCTTTCAATTCGCCTAAGTGGAACCATTTCATGTTTGCCCCGGAATGGGACCAGAAATGGGTATGACTAGCTTAGACTTGCCTGGGTGCCAGTCCTTGAAGGAATCCCTTCCTTGTCCAAAGCTGAGAACTTGCATGGAAATTGTACCTAGTGTGCCATGAGCAGGTGTATGTGTTATTCATCTCTGCCAAAAAAAGTGAAAATCTCTGTATTTTGTTGTTTGTCTGCTGTGTTCTATATTCGTTGATGAGGAGACTTTGTAAATGAGTCTCTGACTCAGAGGGTTGCAATTATGATACCATAAATAAAAAAAAAAACTTTCTTCAAACTGTTTATTACCTGAGGAACTGTTGTATAGTTTGAGTGCTATTTCTTGAGTGTTCTAACAAAACACGCTTTTTTTTAAATGAAAGTCACCTTCAAGGCAGACCTCTGAGACTGTTTCATGTTTTATTATGTGAGTGATCTCTGTGTGCTGATTGTCTGCATAAGTGTGTAAATAATTTGCCTGATCTAGCCCTATGATGTTTGTGCGACAACTGAAGGGATTCATGTGTGGACAGTATGTTTCTTTGCGGAATTCTTTTAATCTGCATTATTTTCTGATGGATCCTTTGATCTGTGATTCCCTTAGGGACCACTAAAGTTTCTATGATTCACCAGAAGAATTCCTTTGAACTCTGGGATATTCCAAAGGATCCTAGATCTCTATGATATCTTGAGGCAGCATTATGAACTCAGTGATTCACTGAGGGATCCTTATGATCTCTGTCATCTTAGAGGGATCCATGAGATTTCTTTAATCTACTTTGGGATTCTTACTGTATAAACTCTCTGTTCTCATGAGGGAGTCTTATGAACTTTGTGAATCACAGAGGAATCCTTATGTATTCTATGATTTCCAGAGAAATATGTGTGATCTGTATACAGTATATCACTGAAGGATCTTTTTGGTCTGTTAATTCATGAGGGATCCTTAAGATCCTTGTGATCTCCTAAGTCATACTTGCAATCTATCTGATTTGCTGATGAATCCCTGTTTTGTCCTATAGCATTGTTGAATACTGTACTGCATATGTATACTCTGCTAGTCATTTGAAAGTTCCCCCATATTACAGGATGTCTTCTTAGGGTACCTCATGTTAATTGGATTAAACTCCCATGGAAAGCAAAGGAGATGTTGCAGCATGCATTCTTCATTTGCTTTAATGATTTATAGTACAGTGAATCACACAATACAGTGAATGCATTTGTTCTGATTTGGTTGAGACATTAAACTGATGTCCCAGCTTCCTGTCCTGATGGTTTGTTGTTCAAGGTGGACTTTACCCCCGTACACTTCTCAGTTAAGAGAAGGTGAATATTCCTCATCCTGGTAAAATGTAACCGTTCTATAACCTAGCAATAAATGTATCTGGTACACTACCAATTGATCACATCTGGTTACATAAATTTGAAAAGTATTGTGTAGTGTGATGGTGCAGAACAGCTATCACATACCTTAGAGGTATATGAACTTTATTGATTCTTCAAGGTTGAATTGTGTATTAATTGTAAAGTAGTGTACTTATTATCATGTATTGAATAGAACTCACTCACTTCTTTTCTATAGTATTAACTTAGTTTATTCTGATTGCATTACATTTTACAAATATTATATCCAAGAGGCCCCACATGAATGAGATGTAAGCCCCCTCAATCTGGGGCTTACCATATTGGGGCTATTACCTTGTTGTGTCCATATGCCGCCTCTGGTCCTCCGGACTGCTGAAAGTAGAACTGTAGGGCTTGTTCAGTGGTGCCAGGAGGGATTCAGGCCAAGGCTCACTCATAAGTCCTGTGGCTGTGGCTGCATACGCTTATTGTTCCGTGGCCATTACACTTCTTGTTCCTCAGCCCCATAAGGGCAGCGGGGCTGAGGTCCACATGCTGTTTGTGCCTCCAGGCATTTTGGTGGAATTTTATCTGATGTGGGGAGTAGCCGAGAGGCAGACTGGGATGTAAACAAATATGGGCATTTATGGTAAGTCTATGCATGCCCAGACAGGACCTTAGAGGAGCCACAGTTCCAGAAAATGTACTTTAGTGTGTGGACACATTCAAAAGATAGTCCCAGCTTCAAGGCAGGCATTGGAGCCAGGAATCAAGTAGCAGATGCTTCTGAGTGCTTACATGGAAGTATTTGCCTTTAGAGAGGGACCATGCTAAAAGATTTAAGCTGCATTTGCATTGCACCATAGCACAAACAGTGGGAAATGGGAATTGGTGCCAATGTGAGTTGGAGAATGAACTGGCCAAACAGTTGGGGAGAGATGGACTGGACTAAAGGAGCAACAACTGTGAAAAAGGGGAGATTGTAAGGATAGTTAAGCAAGAACAAAGAGGAAGAGATGGTGGAGAAGGGCTGGGCAAGTCTGTGTGCATAAATGCCTTTCTGAGCCCTAAAGTGAGGAGGAAGGCAGAATGCCTGCAATATTTATTTATTAGCAGGGGATGAAGTGGACTGCGGATTTGTTTCCGTGTGTGAGAATTGAACATACAACATTGCTCTTTAGTTTACAGTATTAAACATTTTGAGAATGAAACTAGAATGGTTAGGATGGTAAAGCATTTGGGTTATGACAAGAGATTGGAGGCCCTGGGAATGTACACTTTGGAGTACAGGAAAATGAGAGGGAATATGTGCCTGGTGTATGGTGCACTTGAAAATAGTGATTTATGGGAGTGTGTAGGACTAAGTGAGAGAAATCAAAATATCAGATCACACTTTTTACAACTAAAAGGGAAATTGTACCATACACGGAAAAGAGTTGGATGGTTTAATCAGAGGGTGGTGGATAGATGGAATGGGCTGCCATTGGAAGTGGTGGGAAGTAGAAATATGGAGAAATTCAAGACCACAATGGATGGAATTGTTTGCAGGATAAGATACATGGCTACTTACAAAGGGTGAGCTTTTTATGGGTGAAAGCCTAATTTGGCTCATAATAACATATAAAACTTACAAAACTTTTGAACTGTGGGATAACCTGGAAGTTATCCTGGTAGTTTGTGCTGGAATTGAGACTGTCTAAGGCTCAAGCTGTGTTTCAGTGCCAGAGAAAGCGTGCATCCAGTTAGACATCCAGAGTGACTACAATCCTGCCCAGACACCCTGGACCGATGCAAGACCTGAAGTGCTAAAGATTACAAAAGGCCAGAAGAGGTGAAGATGATGAAAGGCCTTAGAGGGGAAGATAATGAAAGGCCTGCCACAGGCAAAAATTCCTATTATTTGCTGCCCATTTATAGCCGGCTGATGCGGTGCAAAGAAAGACTGTTTGCTACAGCCAGAGGGGTACTACTAATTTGTGTCCCTTTCAAACACCCCCTGAAGCCTTCAAACTGTAACTACCTCTAGGCTGTGGCTCAGAGGACGACTTCTGCATTTTAGTTAGACAGTTAGTTTAAAGAGGATGAAGTCCTAGGCAGGACTTGCAATCTACAGGATAAGTCTTGGCTGAAAACTGGAACCTAGAAAGTTCTCTGTGTTGTTTGGAATCCTGTTGGGGCCCCTTTACTGCTTTGCCTTTCAAGTTTAGAACTGTTATACTGTATCCAAAAGGTCTCAGTGCACCAATCCTGTATCCACTGGTTGGCCACCAGCAACTTGGTGAGGTACCCATTGCGACAGACTGTTTATGTCAGTATGGCCATTTGGGGGGAAACTAGGTACACTTGCAGGGAGGTACTGGGACTGATTGGGTTACCACTGTTACACAATGTTGTTGGTTTATGCTATTTGATTCCCCTTTACCTTTAATAAATGCAAGATTAGTTGATTTTATCATTCTGACTCTGGTTATTGCTTTGTCTGTATTACTATGGTGTGGGAGGAAAGTCACTGTGTGTGGGAGGTAACAGATATGTTTTCCTGGGGAGTGCTAACCTTGTGTTTTATCTGCCAGGTACCCAATACCACTACCCCAGGTGGAGGCACCACACTATTCCAATCAAGTGTAGCATACCTATTAGTGAACCCAGGCCAACCCCTTGGGAGGTGGTTACAGTGTGGACACCAATTGCCCCAGAACAGCCAAGTGTTAAGCTGGAAGCTGTTACAACTGGAGGCAACACTGAGATCTAATGTCCTACTGGTGTGTTCCAACAGTCTGATTTTGAAGAGTTTATAATGAGCCCTCCAAAAAGTGTGATCGTTGGCATGGTGCAACAAGAGTTTGAAGACTGGTGCTGAGGGGAGCACCTGGACTTGAAAAAAGGCATTCTGGTTACAGGGATCCCTGAGAGTACCAAAGTTTCTAGATGATGTACAAGGTTTGAGAAAATTAAAAGTGAATAGTATGAAGTATGACCCTGCAAATCAAAGCACTACTACATTATTAGAAAGTGACTTGAAGATACTGTAGATGTGAGTAAATTGCCTTCAGCTATCAAACAAGAAGAGTCTGAGGGTGTGTGGAACCAGTTTGGCAAGAGAACAATCCACAGTCCAACTTCTCCAGCACCAGAACCAGACTGGGTGGAGAAAATAACATTTTTGTTGGCAGCTAAGGGAAAGACTGCTAAAAATGTGCAGGCCTTATTTAAAGAGGAAGAGCTCCCTGGCTGCCTGGTTGATTAGAGGTTGTGGACTTAGATTGGACCCCTATTTGGCTACATCTTATGAGCAGTAAAAAAGGACACCTATATGGTTGCACCTTATGAACAGTACAAAAGGTTGCACACCTTCTTGGGAGCCATTCCCACTGCCGATGGAGAAGATGATTTTGAGAGTTGGATGAGCCAGGTTACATAGATGGAACAAGTGTGGAAGTGCTCATATGCTGAGAAATGTAAGAGAATTGTAGAGAGCCTGATTCATATAGCTTTGGATGAGATTCAGTCTTTGCAGGTAAGTCAGCCTAACTGTAGTGAAAGTGATCACCTAGCTATGTGAAAGAGCACATTTGGAGATACAGGGCCCGATTCTCGAATGGGGCAGCATTCAGCACAAGCTGCGGCAAACAGCAGCTTGCACCAAAGCCCCATGCACCAGGGACCCTACACCAGATACTGGTACAGGAGGAGTCCTAGTGCCTAAGACCCAATGCTTGCAGCCACCCCAGCCATGCGGCTACTGCATGGTGCATGGGAGGGTTCGCCGCAAGCCCCTTGGACTGTCGGCTGCATGGTCTGTCCAATTAGGGACCGGCAGTGGAGTTGTGCGGAGGGCTGTGCCAGTCCCCTGCTCTGTCTGGGGATGGGGGCATACTATCTGCATGGGTGGGGGGTACGGGCACCAGTGGGAGGGTTGGTGGCATTTGTCCTGGCACTAACTGGGACACCGGGATCAGGAGGGGGGCATTACCAACATGCAGAGGAGCACATTGAGGATCGGGTGGGTGCTCCTGCCCTGGATGCCCTAGGGGGCACTACTTGAATGGAGTCCACTGTGTGGCACTTGTGGGGCACAGTGGGGTTGGAGAGGTGGGACACACTGCACTACATATAGGACAGCTCACCCATGGGAGTGATGTCTAAGTTCCCTTACGCTAGCCTTGGCTGATCTAAGGGGACTTAGAATTTCTCCCACTGGGTGCTGTCTGTGAATAGCAAGCTGCAGCTTGCGTCAGCACAGTCCACCTAGCACCATTTCACAGGGCACTGCAGGGCACAGGGCTGGCATAAGCCCTGTTTGGGGCAGGCAGCCTGCGGTCAACGCAGGCAACCTTTGTGAATTGTGTGGAGGCAGTCCTGGATGCAAAGTGCACCTTGCACCATATCTGTTTGGTGCAAGCACCTTGTGTCAGATGCAAGGCTTTGAGAATTGGACCCACAGAGAGGAAAGTGGACCTCAGTTTCTAATTGGTGGCTACCTCACAATGAGAAGGAGAAAAGTTGTCTCACCACATTACCTGTGTGGAGACAGTGATATAAAAAATTGCTGAAGCTGGAGAAGTTACCCCTGCTCAGATTGCCCAGATGAGACTTGATCAGATTTTAAGAGGTGCTGTGTATTCTCGATGGACTTTGACATTCCTCATTTTGAGAGATTGCAGAGCTGAGCCACCACGCCTCTGTCAGTTACTGGATGAAGTGTGGGTGGAAAAAAGCAGAAGACATTGTAGATTCTCTCCAAGCATCCACTAGGAGAACTGCACCACTGCAGTCAGTAGACATCCTCCAAGAGCCTGGTATCATGCCTGACTTGAGAACTAAGATTAAAGAACTTAAAAAGTGTGTTAAGGCCTTATAGAGGGTGCAGGCATCTAGTACACAAGCAAATGCTTCAGTGACTGAAAGGGGAAGCTCATTGAATCCTGCCTCTGCCCAAAGGGTCAGGCCTTTCCGCTCCTCTTTGCACAGAGAACATACGAACATACAAAATTTGCCAGCAGATAAAGGCCTAGAGGTCTATCAAGTCTGCTCGAATGTGCAGCTAGCACCCCTTATTCTGCAGCTGCCCCTCCCGTCCACCCTTCCCCTTCATTAACCCTCCCCCTTGTCCTGTCCCATCCTCATTTGAAGCAGTCCACTGTTCTACTGCATACCACTTCAGCAGGTAACGCATTCCACCCAGCCACCACCCTCTCTGTAAAAAAGTGTCTCCTCATCTCCCTCCTGAACCTTCCTCGCTCCAGTCTCATATCATGGCCCCTGGTGGCCCTCCCCTCCCTTACTTTGAGCAGCCCCTCTATACCTGTCTTGTTTATTCCTTTCATGTATTTAAAGGTTTCAATCATGTCACCCCTGCCTCTCCTCTCCTCCAGTGAGTACATGTTCAACTCCTTCAACCTCCTCCCGTATGATAAGTCCCCCAGTCCCTTGATCATCTTTGTCACTCTGCGCTGCACCCCCTCCAGTAACTTAGTGTCCCTCTTCAGATACGGATGCCAGTACTGCACGCAGTACTCCAGGTGTGGTCTAACTAATGACCTATACAGTGGCAGAATCACCTCCTCCCTCCTCGAGGATATACCCCTTGCAATACAACCCAGCATTTTGTTGGCCTTTGCAGCTGCCTTCCTACATTGTGCTGAGTTGTTCATTGACCCTGTAATGAGCACACCCAGATCCTTCTCCTCCTCTGTCTGGGCTAGCTGCACTCCCCTAGCTGGTAACTCCTCCTTGGGTTCTTCATCCCAAAATGCAGCACCTTGCACTTTTTGGCATTAAAGCCCAGTTGCCAGGTGTCTGACCAGGTTTCAAGCTTTGCCAGATCATCCTGCAACCCCTGCCATCCCCCTAGGTCATCCACCACTGAGCCTACCTTGGTATCATCAGCAAACAGACTGATCTTGCTCTTGATGTCCCATGATATGTCTGCAATGAATATCCCAAACAACACTGGTCCCAACACTGAGCCCTGTGGAACACTGCTCGTCACTGCCCTTGGGTGTGAGAGCTCCCCACCCACCACCACCCTCTGTTGCCTTCCCTGCAGCTAGTTTTCTACCCATCTCACCAGCTTTGCACCGGCCCCTGTGCCTACTAACTTTCTCCCCAGCCTTCCATGTGGCACTGAGTCAAATGCCTTCCTGAAGTCCAGATACAGGACATCCACTGCATGGCCCCTGTCCAGTTGCCTAGTTACCCAGTCATAGAACTCGACCAGGTTGGTTTGGCATGATCTGCCATGTATGAAGCCATGCTGTCTGCTGTCCTGTAGTCCTTTGGCCTCTAGGAGGGCCACCAGCCTCTCCTTCAGGGTAATCTCCATTAGCTTACCCACGATGGATGTGAGGCTCACTGGTCTGTAGTTTCCCGGTTCATCCTTGGGGCCACTCTTGTGGAGGGGCACCACATGAGCCATCCTCCAGTCCTGAGGTACACACCCCAAATGTAGTGAGGCATTAAATAGGTCTGCTAAAGGTCCTGCAAGGACCTCTGCCAACTTCCTTCAGTACCCTGGGGTGGATGCCATCTGGGCCTGGCTTATCCACTCTCAGTGCCTTCAAACCCTCTAGAACTCTGCTCTCCATGATTTCCCATCTGTCACCACTTCCCCCTGCTTTTCCATTTCTCCACCTTGGATGTCAACCCCTCTTCTCTTTAGTAACTACTGAGCAGAAGTACTCATTTAAGAGCTTCCGCCTTATCGCACCCTGCTTCCACCCAACCCCCTCCTTCCTAATCCTAACTATGGTCCTTACAGTCCTTTTCTCCTGATGTACTTAAAGTCCTTCTCCCCTTCTTAATGCCTTGTGCCAGCCTGAGTTCCGTAGATGCTTTGGCTCCTTACTGCCCTTGTCACCTCCTTCGATTCTGTCAAGTACTCCTCCCCTCTCCCCCTGTTTTTTGTACTTCCTAAGGCAGCTCTTTTCCTCCTTACCTTTTCCATGATCTCCTTGCTCAACCAGATTGGTTTCTTAGCCCTAGCCTTCTTGCTTTGGGCTTTGCAGCAGATTTGGTTGCCTCCACTATCCCCAGCTTTATGAGCTCCCACCTCTGGTTAGTGTCCATACTAGATTGAATTCTGGCCAGGTACCTTTACCACTTCCCCATCCTCCCAAAGTTGGCCCTCCTGAAGTCCAGCACTATTGTGCCAGATTCCACTCCTTCCTTGCCCATATCCAATGTGAGCCATACTGAGCGGTGGTCACTCCCTGACAGCGGTTCCTCCACTGTAAGTTCTCTCACAAAGTCCCCATTTGCCAGCACAAGGAGAAGGACTGTTTTTTTATCATTGTGGGGAATATGGACATTTTGCCTGTGGATATGCTCTCCTGGAGAATATGCAACTGGTGGTTCTGTGTTATAACAGCGAACGCAGAACAGTGATCACTATTGTGGTGAGTGTATATCACCGAAAAGTAAATTGATGATATACACTTACCGGTGAACCAACACCCAGCAACCTAAAATGTTCTTGCATTGGGGTTGCACCTCCCTCATGGGGGGCTTTGCCCATGCACCCCCCTTAATTAGAATTTCTAATTTCACGTGAGAGGGTGTATGTCAGGGGGGGGGACAAATTTGGCCGACAAAAAAAAATTAAGTCCAAGAGTCACAGGCATTGGCAAAATGTAGACTCTCACATCCCCAGCCCCGAACCCAATACCTGCTATGCCAGAACCAGTCTCCCTCACCACCACACCACATGACTGGCTCAGCAGCAGCAGGCGCAGTCTCTCCTGATACCCCTCTTCCCTATCCCTTCCCTTCCCTTCCTCTTGCCAATCCCTTATCCTGGTCACCTTCTCCTACCCTCACAGTAGAAGTAATTGCTACCCTTGTGGTTAGTCCATCCCAATAGCACTGCATATGGAGTTGCTGTTTTGATGGCCTCCCATATTTGGTCGCTATTATCACTGGATACCACAATGGGTAGATAAGAAAGCAGAGCCCAGTGAAGGAGTGACCTGGGTCTCTGATGGTAAAATGCTCCATGAAATGAACTGAGCCTAGGATCCCTCCAGAAAACAACTTGCCATCATGGCTATTGGGACCTCGAGTAGATGTTCAGATTTTTGTTGAGAGACACCCTTGTGATGCTTTGTTGGACAGTGGTTAACAAGTTGCCATTATCCACTGCACTTTCTACAATCCCTATTTGAGACATCTGCCACTCCGGCCATTGAAAGGACTCTGATTGTGGGGCCTGAGTGACTCCATCTATCCTTATGATGGTTACTGTGTCGTGTAATTAGAGTTCCTTGGAATGGTCAGGGAAGTGTCACACAAAGCTGATGATATTGCACTGATCTATCCAGAATCCAAAGCAATAGTTGATACACCTGTACTGAATGAAACCAATGCAGATATGTTTGGCAGATTGGCCTGGATGTGTCAGGAGAAAGGAGGAGCCCAAAGTTTGAGAAGCCTGTCCTTCCAAGCTGCGGTGAAGTGAGTAAGTCTGAAATTTGATTATCCATTGACTGTGCCAACAAATGAACCCATTGAAGTTATTCAAAGAGTTGACAGTAAGCAATTGCCCTGCCAGCCAACTCACTCTGCCAGGTGCTTGGTGTTGCAGCCCCCCACAAAAACACTTTAGGTTGCCGGCTGACTGACGGTCCAGAGAGGAGTGATTTCACCCCCTGATATTCCCTGGGCCAGGTGAGTGACTGTAAGGGTGAAGAATGAAACTGAGAAACCCATCACCCTAAGGAAAGGCCAAATGCTGTCACATATCTTCCATGTGGACAGTGTGACAGGAGTGGATTCCACTTTTGCCACTGATACAGAGAAAGATCCATGATTATTCAACTTTGGAGACTTGCACATACCAGACCACTGCAGTTGGAGTCTGAGTAATAAGTTGGCCAAGCACAAAAATGTATTCTCTTTGCATAAGTGGGAAGTGGGATGCATCCATGCAGAAGAGCACCATATTAGACTGAAAGATGACCATCCCTTCTGAGAGAGGTCCCAGAGGGTGGCCCATGGAGACATTGAGGATGTCTAGTGCCATCTACAGGAACTATTGGCTGCAGAGATTATAAAGGAATCAAGGAGCCCTTATGTGTTCCCTGCAGTAGTGGCCTGAAAGAAGAATGGTGCCCATCCAGATGTGCATTGATTACCATACATTGAACAAGAAGACAGTGCTTGACCAGTACATCATGCCTTGAGTAAAAGATCCCCTAGCTAGCTTGTCAGAGAGCTGATGGTTTTTGATAGTGGATCTACACAGTGGCTATTACCAAATCTCCATGGAAGAGGAAGATAAACAAAAGACAGCATTAATCTGCCCTTTATGGTTCTCCCAGTTTGAGAGAATACCCCTAAAGGAATATTGTGGGGCCTTGCTACTTCTCTGAGGTTGATGGAGAAGACAGTGTGTGATATGCACCTCCATGAAGTGATCATGTACTGGGATGATTTTCTCATATTCGGAAAAACCTTGGAGAA
Source organism: Neoceratodus forsteri (assembly GCA_016271365.2). Classification (NCBI taxonomy): domain Eukaryota; kingdom Metazoa; phylum Chordata; order Ceratodontiformes; family Ceratodontidae; genus Neoceratodus; species Neoceratodus forsteri. The sequence goes on from CM028138.1 coordinate 164,983,808, forward strand.
GCATGAAGCCCTACGTATGAGAGTATTGGACTGGTTGGAGAAGTTTGACTTGGAAGTGTCCATAGACAAATGTCAGTTTTACTAGCCCTCAGTGAAGTATGCCATCCACATATTCTCAGCAAATGGTGTTCAGGCAGACTCAGCCAAAGTGAAGGCCCTTACCATCTAGCCCAGACCAGACAATCTCAAAGCCTTGCAGTCCTTCCTTGGATTTTGTGGATACTACCGATGTTTCACTACACAATGGTTGTTCATCCTTTGAATAGGCTCACCCAGGGGAAACCGCCTAACAACAAGGGGAGAATCTGCTCCAGGGAAGCCATCCACAGAAAGAGTATTAGAAAGTAAACTAGCCTTTTGGTGATCGGTGGACAGAACAATGTGAAGCAACTTTCAGATAAATTATTAAACGTTTGAGTGAGGCACCTTCATTGGCCTTTGCAGACCCCACTAAGCCATATATTATATTCACATGCCAGTCTTACTGATTTTGGAGGTGTCCCATACCAAGAGCACCCAGAAGAACTTTGTTCTGTAGCTTTTGTCATCTGCAGTCTATCCCCTTCTGAAAAGCTATTTCCTGTGCATAAGCTCAGGCTCTCAGCCCTTAGGTGGGCAGTAACTGAAAAGTTTCACAACTATCTATGTGGTGCTCACTTCACCATCAGAACAGGCAATAATCTTCTCACGTATGTAAACACAACAGGCAAGTTATATTCAGCTGGACATCAGTGGTTGTCCACCCTATTAACATACAACTACAGCTTGAAGTACCATAGTGGCAAGAGTAATATTGATGCTGATGCTCTATACAGATGCCCTCATCTTGAGCAGCCAGAATCTGGTGTGCAGCTTTCAAGGTCAACAGTGAAGGCCATGTACACAAAGTTTGACACCGCTGATGATGATACCCCAGCGAAACCTGACAGACCCATTGACATGTTGGGAGCATGTCTGGATGCCATTCCCACTGCCTATCTGAATTTCACCAGGTTGGACTTGTCATCTCTGCTCCAGCTGAGCAAGCCTGAATTGAAACATGCTCAAAGAGAAAACTGTGTTGAGGTGAGTATTTCGAGCACTAGAGAATGGACTTGGTGCTGCCCAAGTCCTTATAACCTACCCAGACGTACTCTTGCTTCTGAGGTAATGGAACGAGTTGTCATTAAAAGATGTACTTTTGATATGCACTAGCCATGACAGTGCCCATCCTGAGTTTCCGAGAAGACAATTGGTACTGCCGTGGAAGTACCGTAAAGCTGTCCTCATGTCATTGTATGATGATATGGGTCATATGGGGTTTGAATGCAACTTAGAGAGAGCCTAATTCTTTGGTCTTGAATGAAGAGAGATATCGAAAAGCATTGTAGAACCAGCATCAGGAGCATAAAGAGAAAGACTCTGCCTAGGAGAGCTCCACCCCTAGTGAACAAGTGGGCCCTTAGAGTTAGAATGTGTGGCCTTTCATTCATTTGAAGCTGACAGCAAAAACATATACAATATCCTCATGATAACAGACCACTTAAACATGTTATGCCCAGGCATACCCCACTAAAGATCAGAACGTAAGCAAGGTAGTGAAGGTCTTAAAGAAAAATATTACTATGGAATCCCCCCAGAGGATCCATTCTGACCAGGGCAGAGACTTTGAGAGCAGATTGGTCAAAGAGTTTCTTGCTTTGTATGACATTAAACAGTCCTGCACCACCCCATACCACCCAAAGGGGACCTTCAACCTGAACATTTTAGCAGAACATTGTTGGACATGATAATTTCTTTGGGCTGTGCTCAAAAGTAAAATTGGAGCCACAAAGTGAGTTCCTTGGTGCATAGGTATAACTGTACTAAAAATGATGCCACTCAGAGGTCACCTTTCTACTTAATGTTTAAGTGTGATGCTTGTTTGCCAGTAGACTTGTGTTTTGGAGTCACTGGAACCACCAATGGGGTCCCTGAAGAAGCATACATACAGTATACCAAGAGGTTATGGGAACAGTCGAAAAAGCCTATCAACTGGCCTCTGAAGTTGTAGTTAAAAACAGTCAAGTGAACAGAAACAGATATTGTACAATAGGTGTGAAGTGATATGGTACCACAAAAAAAGCCGTATCACAATCACAGAGTGATAACCAGATTGTGAAGTGTACACCATGAAGATATCAACCACAGTTCACACGTCATCGCTGGTTATCAACATAGTGTACATGTCACTTCCCAACTCCTCTCACCGCTAAAAAAGTAACAAAAACTGGAGCCCTGTTGTATAAAATGGACATATGATAATCCCATTGTGTGAACCCTATGTAGCTCAACTCATGGACAGTGACCTTGGAAACCTCACTCCTGGCTCTGCTATGCTCTGCCACTTGTGAGCTGAGGTCACTGTCCACTCATGTTACACACTGAGCCATCACATATCTTCTTGTGAAAAAAAAGTGTCCGATACCAGGTGTTACAAATTGGAAATTGTGTTCTTCTGAGGAAATTTGGGTCTGCAAGGCATGCACAAGATAAAGGACTGCTGTGCACCATAAGTCTATACAGTGGTGGAAAATATGCCAGACATGCCAGGATGCAAAATTCATCAGGAACATGGTAAAGGCATAGAAGATGCTGTACATAGAAACCATCTGCCACCAATCGAATACATTGTGCCTGACTGTGTGACAGAAAGTAAGCACTCAATGGCAAGAAAACCAAAGACCAGGAGTCAAACCTTTCAGCAGCAAAGTGAGAGGGCAATGCATGATTCTAGTACCCCCTTGGCAGCTCCTGCTTCTGAACTAGTGACTAATCTGTCAGAAGACATTGATGACAATGCCTCATTCTGCCATCTAATGCATAATCTGACTTAATGTGCACCCAACCCCCAAATGGGCTGGAAAAATTCCATAGCATCCACTAGTACCAGCTCAGTTGAGGACTTTGCAACTATTGAACTGGCTTATCAATTGAACCCTGAAGTTACACCCTTTTTACTTGAGTAAAGGCCCATTGACCAAGTGGTAGGGCCTGTGATGGTCAATGAAATAGACTAAACTAGTGATGCTCAAATTTCAGACTGACATGAATGCTGTTACTCCTGACAATGTCCCTGTGGTGGACACAGTGCTGGAAGAGGGAAGTACACACCCTGTTTCTCAGGCAGGTGCAATATTGCCATGATGGCCTGGAAGGGAGATCAAACCCCTTCTTAAGCTTACATATGGCACCCTTGGTACCTCCTTAAATACCCCCTTCATGTGGTTCCCAAATGCATCAATGTGCTGTACAATGGTCAGGGTGGGAAGATGTATTTGCCTGTTAATAAACTACTGTCACTAGGTAGGTACTAACTGTATAGCAAAACTCTTCGTATTGTGTAAATATGTGTAAATAGTCTGGATAGTCAGGCATCAGGTGTTATCAAATGTATATAATGCATTTGAAAATGTATACCTGTGCCAACATGATTTATGGTCCATGTGGGTAACGTCTTGGCAAGGACACCAAGAATTTGACAAACTGAATGTGTAATTCCCCACCCCCCCAAGTCTGGGGCCATAGCCCTACTGTGTCCTTGTTCAGCATCTGGTTCCCCTGGATTGCTGAAAGTGGGACTGTACAGCTTGTTCAGTGGCCACTGGTGGGATTAGTGCCAAGGCTCCTCCTGAAACTCCAGCGACTGCTTCTTGGCCCCTCAACATCTTGTTCTTTGGCCCCATTATGGTTGCAGGGCCAAGGTCGATGTGCTGTTTGCACCTCTGGGCATTTTAGAAGTGTTTTGTCCAGTCCAGAGAGTTGCCAAGAAGAAGACTGGGATGTACTCAATACTTCCTAGATTGGCATCGACTTGAAGAGACCAGGACTGAATGGGACTTGGGCATAATCACATCAGACAAACTTAAAGTAAGAAATCAATGCAGAAAGTGTCATGAAAAGCAAACAGTATTCTCAGATGCATAGGCAGGGGAATAACTAGCATTAAACAAGAAGTGATCATTCCACTCTATTGATCTCTGGTGAGGTGACAATTGGAGAACTGCAACCAGTTTTGGAGGCACCACCTGAAGAAGGACATAGATTGCTTGGAATCAATTCAAAGAAGGGCCACAAAGATGGTGTAGGGCCTCCATCACAAGCCGTATGAGTCTAGACTCCAAGACCTAAACTTGTACTCGCTGGAACAGAGAAAGGACAGAGGGGATATTATAGAAATGTTCAAATTCATCAAGGGAAAAAACACTGTTCAGGTAGACAACCTCTTCCATGCAAATGGAGAGGTGCATACAAGACAGCACAACCTACCACTGAGGAGGGAAGGCTCAGAGGCAATATCAGGAAGTACTTTTTTTATGGAGAGAGTAATAGACACATGGAACAGCCTGCACCCTGAGGTGGGTGCAGCAAAGATGGTGAATGCATTTAAATACACATGGGACCGGCACTAAGGTGTAAACAAAAACAGCAAAATAGGAGGGGGTAGGTTCGTGGGCAGACCAAATGGGCCACTTGCTCCCCATCTGCCATCAAATTCTTATGTAAACAAATATGTTGTGGCTGGAACCTTAAAGGAGCCACAGCTCAAAATATTTAATTTTGTGTGGGCACCTTCAAAAGGTATTCTTAGCTTCAGGGCAGGTATCGGAGCCAGGAATCAAGTAGCAGATACCTCCAGACACCAAAGTGGTAATATGTGCCCCTAGAGAGGGCTCATGTTAAAACATTTAAGCTGCATTTGTATTGCAGCATAACATAAAGAGTAATGACAGCCTCCATTAGTTTTCCTGTAGCAGGAATGCTTGGAAAGGAGAAAGAACACTACTGTGGGTCCAGAATGAACTGCACAATCAGGTAGAGAGGGATGGTCTGGATATAAATGTGCTGAGACACCCTGGACAGACACAAGGCCAGAAGAGGTGAAAATGAAGAAAGGCCTTAGAGGTGATGATGACAAAAAACCAGAAGAGGTCAAGATGATGAAATGCCTGCCACAGATGAATGACCACTTAATTTGCTGCTGATCTGCAGCTGGCTGATGTGATACAAAGAAAGACTGTTTGGTGCTGCCAGAGCAGTACCACTAATTTGTGCCCCCTTCCAACACCCCCGAAGCCTTCAGACTGTAACTACCTCTGGGATGCAGCTCAGAGGGGTCATTCTGCATTTTAGTTAGTTCAAATGGGGTGAAGTCCTGGGCAGCACTTGGCAATCTACAGGATTAGCCCAGGCAGACAATTGAAAACTGTGTTGTTTGGAATTCTATTGGGGCCCCTAGTAAAGTCTTGTCTTTCAAGTTTAAAACTGTTATATTGTATCCCAAATGTCTTGGTGCACCAATCCTATGTCCACTGGTTGGTCACCAGCAACTCAGTGAAGTACCCATTGCAACAGACAGTTAACATCAGTACAGCTGTTTGGGGCAAATGCTGGGAGGTACTGGGACTGAGTGGGGGTATGACTGTTCCACAACATTGTTAGTTTATGTTGTTTAATTCCCCTTTGACCTTCCCTTCATAACAAATCAGAGATTAGCTTATTTTATAATACTGGCTCATTGGCAATCGCTTGGTATGTATTACTATGGTGTGGGGAAAAGTCACTGTGTGTGTGGGAGGGAACAAATATTTTTTCCTGGGGGGTGATAACCTCACGTTTTATCCACCAAGTACCTCATATCACTACCCCAGGTGGACGCACTGCATCATGCTAATCCTTTGTAGCATACCGATTAGTGAACCCATGCTTGCTCCCTCAGGAGGTGGGTACAGTGTGGACCCTAATGGCCCTGGAACAGCCAAGTGGCGAGTTGAAGGTTGTTACAGAGATGCAAAATCCACTGTCTTTCAGTTCTTCTTTACTTGGGAAAGGGAAAGGGAACATTGTTTAACCAGGAGTAGCACACTAAGCTGAAAGCTTTTTTCAGATACAGCCTGGGAGCACAACTTAAGTGACTTGCTCAGGATCACACAGTATGCACATAGGTGGCTGTGGGATTCAAACCCAGGTCTCCAGATCTGCAGCTCAGAGCCTTAACCCACTGTGCTATACTGCCTCCTACTTAATTGTACTTATGTAATTGTATATTTTCTTTCTGATGTCACTGTATTTTTTCTCCAGATTTAAGCATTTTACAATATTTCTGTATGAAAGATAAAAAATAAAATAACATTTTATGACAGTGTGTGTGTGTATATATGTGTGTGTGTGTGTGACAACAAGATATTTATGATATATACTTGACTGTGTTCTGTGTTTCTATGTGGTCTGTGTGATTTCCTAAAGAATTCTTGAAGTTGTCCTATGTTTATGTTTTTGAGTGTATGTGTAAATTGACCTCCTGAACATTGATTACCATCCTTGTGGTAGGAGCTGGCAAGGGTTTTGAGAAGTTTCACCTAACATATCAGACAACTTTAAACTTCACTAAAGAAATTCATTGTCCACTCAACATTCTTCTGTCAAGCGGTAGATGTTTTTATTTAATTTTCAAGCTTTCCTGGAAGGCATTGCTTGTTACTACCATGGGCAGCTCCCACCTGGGTGATTATTATGTTATTGTTCCATTTGCTATGTAAAATTTTGCAGATCTTATTTCTCATTTCTTTCTCACACAGAGGCATGATGTTTGAACATTTACTGGCAAGATACATGACATAACATGTTCCACCTTCAGTCACCAGCCTCACCCTCAGACAAGCATAGATGGACCTCCCTAATCAACAGGTAAAATCTCAGTCAACAGAGATTAGCATACATGTGTGATGCCCAAACCAGAGAGATTCAATGGTTTTGGCAAATAATTTTTCCTTGCTTCCCCCACTGCCAGTCATACTTTCCCCATGGAGGAATTTGGAGGAGCCAGTCACGCTCAGGCTTGCTACACACCTAAAAAGAATTATGAAAAGGTATGCCATCATTGCCTGATTTGTGGCAAGCCTTTTTATTCTTTACAATGTGCTGACCTGCAATATATACCCAGTTCCAATTTAAATATTTTAACCAGGTGTCCTTATTTGTCTGTATTGGACTGGGAGCTGTTGGACAAAGCCAGAGTTAACGGGAGTGTTGGAGGAGTTGAAGGTGTGTTGAAGGCATGCCGGAGGTGTGTGGCCATGAGACAGAAGGACTGAAGAAGAATGCCAGAACACCAGAACAATGCCGAAGGAGAACCAGAAACTTGAAGTGTTGGAGTGGGCTGTTTGGAAGACCAGAGGTGTAATCCTCATTTGTAAGATAAGATAGCTGATGCGTTATCGAAAACCAGCCACAATTATTTGGTAAAGTACTAAAATACTCTAAACAGGTGGCAACGGAGTCTGGCTGACAAATGAAAAAGCTTGACTGCAGCCTAAGCTTGTGTAATAGGTAAAGGTCACTTGACTTGATCTTTTTGCAGCTTTTTGCCTTAAGTGAAATTTAACTGGCCATTGTTCTCTGAAGTCTTAATAGACATGGCTATATGTTTTGTAATATTTTATAATACTTTAGTCAAGCACAGGCCTTGACAGCTCCTTTCAGATGCTGAATGCTGAATTCAGAATTGAACTGTTCTATGGAATTTTGTGGCAAAGCTTCTGGCTGTTTCTAGCAAAAGAAAACTGGTTGCAGAGCAAGAAACAGAAGTCCAGAACTACAGATTTTTTCCAAATTAATCACTTCTGTCTCAGCAGGAGTAGTACCTGTTTGGATTAAGCAAACAGATACTTTATTAAAAGAAGGGGGTCTAATTTAAGTAAAAAAAAGTGTTGTTTTTTTTTCTGAGGAAGGGGGCAGTATCACTTTAATTTACTGAGAGCAGAGAGTGAATCTAATTGGGGGTGTGGCTTAGCAGCTTAGGTGTACAAAAGCAGCTGTCTCCAATTACAGCTTCCAGCTGTTTCTAGCAGAAGAGAACTGGTTGCAAAGCAAGAAACAGAAGTCCAGAACTACAGATTTGTTACTAGTTTCCCTCCTTCCAACCCCTCCACCCTCCCACCCAAAGCCAGTTCTAGTTTTATAGCCACTTAATTTGACTGACTACAGGAACTTCCTGTTTGGCAGTAGGAAGGGATGGATCACTGAGACACATTAGTTTCAGCAACCTTGAAGGAACCTAAAAAAAAAAAACTCTTTATCCCCACTCCCCCCCGGATGCTGGAGGTCTGAATCCAAGCACGGAGGAAGGAGACTACTGAAGACTACAGGAAGTTCCTGTCCCAGAACAGGAAGGGTGAGAGTTGTAAGGGCACATAGGCAGTAGGAAAGTATGTGTAAAAATACATAGAGGGAGGAGACAATAAGCATACGAAGCAACAGGAGAGGGGACACAAAATAAGTCAAGATGACAGTGGTGCGGTGCAATGGCTGTGGAGCAGCAGTGTTCTGGGAGACATTCTGGAGGCTGCAATGCTGCCCTGTTTTCAGGCACCTCTCTGGTCTGAGGAAGGAGGTTGCCCGTCTCCAGGCTGACCTGGCTAGGATTCGTGAAACCTCTTCCCCCACCCAGGGACCACCAGGGCCACCACCGTTACCTCAGAGGTTGCCAAGAAAGAGGAGCGGTTGGACCAAGGTGGTCTCAGAGAGGGAGAGGGTGGTGAAATAGGGGTGCATCCCTCCAGTTGTAGCTCTCCACAATTCATATGCTGTTCTGTCAAAGAGTGGTTCCTTTATGGAGGCACCTGCAGTGGAGACCGAGGAGGATACTGGGAACCTCCACAAAGGAGACCCACAGGAGGGTGGCATGAGACCCCACAGGGGAAGGAAACAACTCCTGGTGGGGGACTAAATCATTAGGGGTAGACATGGGGGAGGAAGGGGATAGGGAGGTAAGGTGCCTGCCTGGAACCACGGCTTGGAGGGACAGGAAGTGAATCCTCAGGATCACGGGAGCAGCTGCATGAGGGAGGGAGGGAGCTGGATGTCATTGTCCACCTAGGGACAAATGACCTGGCTGTAAATGGGATCAGAGCGGTGCAAGAGGAGTTTGTGGAGTTGGGGAGGGCCTTTAGACAAGTAGCATGTACGGCAACCTTCCCGGAGGTGCTGCCTGTCTATGGCAAGGATGATGCTAGGGTATTCCACACATGAGATTCAATGAATGGTTTAAAACTGGTGTGGAGCCCAGGGTTTTGCTTCAATGGGGACTGGGAGCCACCTGGAAGGATGCAGGCTTATACTGGCATGATGGTCTGCATCTGTCAGGGAGGGATCAGGATCCTAGGTGACAGGTTTAAATGCTTCATTGGCAAGCATTTAAACTAGCCAAGGAGGAGGCACTGAAAAGAGCAGGGAAATCCCAGCCTCCCCCCACAAAGCACAGTAGTTAGAGAGGTAAACACCAAGGCAGAGAAGTCAGTAGGGAGCAGGACAGGGATAAATGCAGAAAAAGGTGTTAAGGACAGGGATGGGGCTAAAAGGGGTAAGACCATAAAAAATAAATGGAAGGTGATGAGTACCAATGCCCGAAGTCTGTGCAACAAGCTCACTGCACTAGTGGCCTTAATGGAAGAGGGATGCCTGGATATTGTGGCAGTCACTGAAACATGGTACACAGAGAACCATGAGTGGGAAGTCAACATACCAGGATACACAGTCTACAGGAGGGACAGGGTGGGTAAAAGAGGAGGAGGAGGAGGAGTAGCTCTCTGTATAAGGGAAGGGATTAAAGCAACAGAACTAATGAGTAAACAGGAAGTTGATGAGTCACTATGGGTCACCGTGGAGACAGGAAATGGAACCACAATCCGCATGGGGGTTGTGTACAGATCCCCATCTCAGGGGGAGGAAATGGACAAGGAAATCATAGAAAGCATCCTTATAATAGCAGAAAAAGGGGAGATATTGTTGATGGGGACCAGAATATGCCAGATGTTAACTGGAGTACCTTTGCTGCTGGCACATCCAAGAGCAGAGTCATTCTTGATGCCCTACAGGAGGTATGCCTCAGACAGCTAGTGTTGGAACCCACTCAGGAGGGAACAATCTTAGACCTGGTACTCTCAAATGGGGAAAGAGAAAGGATCTCAGATTTACAAGTGGGTAGCCATCTGGGAACAAGTGACCACCAAACAGTGTGGTTCACAGTAAACACAGCCATAAAGTCAAGCCATACAAAAACAAAAGTATTGGACTTTAAGAAGGCTGACTTTGGGAAAATGAGAGAGTGCCTTAGAAAAGCACTATCAAATGGGCAAGAAGGAGGGGTGGAGGAACAATGGGGAATAATCAAAACAGCCATCACAGAGGCAACAAGCCTTTGTGTGAAGCAAATCAATAAAACAAAATGAAGGAAAAAACCACTATGGTTCTCAAAAGAGGTGGCAGGGACGGTTAAGGAGAAAAGGATAGCATTCAGGAAATATAAGGAAACACTGAAGGAGCAGGACAGAGAATTTTATCAGTTAAAGCAGAAGGAGGCAGGGAAGGCAGTCAGAATAGCAAAGGCACAAACTGAGGAAAAGATAGACAACTCTGTTAAGAAGGGGGATACAACTTTTTATAGGTACATTAGGGAGCTAAGAAAGACCAAGGGAGGGATACAGAGACTTAACAAAGGGGAGGGAATGTGGGCAGAGGGTGACAGTGAAAAATCAGGGATACTGAATGAATACTTCTGTTCAGTATTCAGAACAGATGAGGAGGGGGAGGTGCCTAAACCAAACAAGGGAGACACTCTGAATAGGGGGGCTCGATACCAGTTCATTCACAGAAGAAAGGGTTTTGAAAGAACTCTTGAAACTGAGGGTGGACAAAGCAATGGGGCCTAATGGGATTCACTCAAGAATATTAAAAGAACTAAGGGTAGAACTAGTAACATCAATGACTACTCTATTTAACAAATCATGGGAGGATGGAGTGGTACCTGAGGACTGGAGGAGGGCAAATGTGATTCCACTTCACAAAAGTGGGAGCAGGGCAGAGGCAGAAAACTACAGACCAGTTAGTTTGACTTCAGTGGAAGGAAAAATTATGGAATCACTTCTGAAGAAAAGATTTGTTGAGTACCTAGAGGCCAGTGGGTCACAGGACCCAAGGCAGCATGGTTTCACAGCAGGAAGGTCATGTCAGATGAACCTAATAGATTTCTTTGACTGGGTGACCAAAGTAGTAGACGAGGGAGGGGCTGTGGATATGGCCTACCTAGATTTTAGCAAGGCATTCAACACAGTCTCACACAAAAGATTAATATAGAAGTTAGCCAGCCTTGGAGTGGGTCCCAAGGTGGTAGCCTGGATAAAAAACTGGCTGGACAACAGGACGCATAAGGTAATAGTAAATGGAGTCCACATAGGAGAAAGGAAGGCAACTAGTTGGGTACCGCAGGGTTCGGTACTGGGACTGGTCCTCTTTAATATCTTTATAAGTGACATTGGAGAGCACCTGGAAGGAAAGGTATGCCTCTTTGCAGATGACACAAAGATCTGCAACAGGGTTGATACGCAAGGTGGGGTGGAAAGAATGAAAAGGGACTTGGCAAGATTGAAGGAATGGTCAAATACGTGGCAGCTCAGATTCAATGCAAAGAAGTGCAAGGTAATGCATCTGGGAAATTCTGGAGACCCCATCTCCACAAAGACATTGACAGAGTGGAGGCTGTTCAGAAGAGGGCAACCAAAATGGTGCAAGGTCTGCACCAGAAGACATACGAGGAGAGACTAAAGCAGCTTAGTATGTATACCCTTGAGGAAAGGAGGGAGAGGGGGGACATGATAGAAACTTTCAAGTATCTCAAGGGAATTAACAAGGTTCAAGAGGGTAGTATCTTTTAGAAGAAGAGATGTGCAAGAACAAGGGGGCACAATTTGAAGATAGAGGTGGGGACGGCTCAGAGGTAATGTTAGAAAGTATTTTTTCACAGAGATAGTTGTGGATGCATGGAACAGCCTTCCTGATTAGGTTGTGGAGTCAGGAACAGTGGGAGAATTCAAGAATGCATGGGACAGGCATAAGGCAATTCTAATGGGCGGCAGGAGGAAATAAGATGTTGATTAACTAGAATCTGCATCTTATCCATCAGGTAGGAAAATGGGCAGACTGGGTGGGCCAAGCAGTGCTTATCTGCTGTCAAATTCTATGTTTCTATGTTTAAAGCTTTATATTTAAAGTGTGTATCTTTATAACTACCTGCACCTGATAAGTGGGATTCTTTGTGTGTTTTGGATGTTTTGAATTGTTTTTTGAGTACCAGAAATGCATACAAAAGTAAAATCACTTGTCAAAAGATATATTGAAACATTGAACTTCTAGGTTTGGAGTCGATTTAAAAATCTTTTTTTCTCTAGCATAAAACAACAGACCCTTGGTCATTAGTGTAATAGTACCCATCTGTGCAATATATCCTTATGCTGTGCAATATGTTTTATTATAGAGTGTAGCTACATAGATGGTATAAATATCAACGTGCTACCAAAAACTAGCCTATACAACTGAATATCTTAACTTATTCAGTGCAATTTTTGCATTGGGCTGTTGTCACTTTCTAGGTAGGTATATATTCTCATTTTTCCTTTCTCCTTTTTGCACTGTATTTAAGTGCTGCATTTGCACTTTATGAGGAACTACTGCAAGTAATATACAGTTCTAAAAAAGAAAAGAAACCTGGAACTTAAAGAACATTTTAGAACTTTTTCTCTAAGTGCCAGCTGGGCCTAATAAAATTAAGTACTATTAAGAGCTGAGTGGATAGATAAGTAACAAAGAAATAATTCACTGTAGAATCCTAAAATCTAAATTCTGGTACATCCTTGGAGATTTCAGGCTAATAAGTAGCAAGTAAATTAAGCTTTCATTTGCTACAAGTGCAAGAGAGACTACTGGGATCTGTATAATTTTATGCAAAAGCACATTATTGTTTTATTACTCCCTTGTCCAATTATAATACTACTTGTTTTTAGGAAATCTTGTGAGTTGAGACATGAGTGTTTACTGAGTGAAAATGGTTTCTACAAGGAGCAGAAAGTTTAGCTCAATGAGTGATGTACAAGATTTGGCCCCTTCTACCCCCCAAAAAGGAAACAAAGTAAAAGTAAAGTTAAAAATGTAACACCAGTGATATAAATTGAAAAATTACAGCAAAAGAAGGAAAAAATTGAAAAAATCGAGCTAAACTAACAACATTCTTTAGAGAATGTGGTGAACATGGTAAACCCTCCCCAATAGATTTGTCAAACCCAATAGCAACAATTAAACTAACAGTGGATTCAAAAAACAATAAGAAACAAAATACTGCAGTAGTAGAAAATTTAACAATGACAGAAATACAACTAACTCCTTTTGAAACATCTATGGAATGAATAACAATACCAGAATACTGTGTAGCTGGGAAATGGATGATCCTTCAGTGTTTTCACATAGTACCTCATCTCAAGGTACTACATGAACCTTTTCACCTAGCTCCCTGACTAATGATAAAGGGGAAAATAAGTTCAGAATCAGGTGTACAAGCCACAGGGCAAAAGAGAAGATACTAACAAAATACCCCAAACTAAGGAGGATATGACTTCTATTATACAGGATGTGAGTCAAGCTATAGAAGGTTTAAAAACCCTTGTCCCATGCTTTCAAAGAATTAATCTTAGTAAATGCTTCAATAAAGCAGATGAAAGCAGCATCTCTCATCCTGAGTCCCCAGTCGAAATACCAACTCATCAAAAAAAGTTCCTCCCTACTCCAAAGTGTGAGAACAAAAGGAAGAAACTAGTTTTAATGAAAGAAAATTTCTTTCTACATCTATATTATCAAAGGAAATACTTGAGCTACTTAAAAATCACTATTTAGCTAACATAGCAATTCTAAAGAATATAGCAATACTGAAAGATGAGATATCAAATTTAAAAGCTGATATATTCTATAATCAAACAATCATTAAAAGGTTATCAGATAAAACATTAGATTGCAAAGAACATCGTGAACAAATCAATTCTGACAAAAATACAATAATAGGGCCCTGCAGGTAAATTTATATTTACATCCACCCCCCCCCACCCCTGGTTAGAGAACTATCCCCTGAGGAAAAAAAACAAGGCAACAAAAGATGAGGGCAGAATAATGGGTCATTAAAAACTAAAAAAGTTAGCAGTAAAAAGGTGACAAGGAAAAAAAATAAATAAAACAGTTTAAAGAAATCAATTGGGTTGGTATAACAAAGACAATGCATAACCAGTCTAAACAAAAACCAGGAGATGAAGTGTAGTGTACTAATCCAGGGTTTTAAAATAATGGATAAAGGAAAAACTAAAAGCAACCCAGAAAAGCTTGGAAAGGAAAGGGAGGAAAAGGATCATGTAAAAGGAAACCAGAATGAAAATCAAAACCAGAAGGAATACTTTGTGAGCTGTGTCCAGGGGAGACTGAGATTACCAATGTGGACATATTAAACCATGATCAAGAAAAGGAAATAAGGACCCCACAAATTCTTGAGAACAAGAATTTTAACATTATAGAAGAATAAATGAAATATTGAATTGAAATCAATGGTTTTGACCCTCTGTATCAAGAAACACAACAAGCTATATTTGAATGGTTAATGCAACTTTTGAACTTGCATAATATTTAAGAGGGTATAGCCATAATAAAACCTCCAAATTTAAAAATTTGAAATTGTGTTCTCATACATTTCACCACTCAAGAGCTAGCAGATAGGATTTGGTCCAAAGAAAATGACCTTAGCTTAAAATGTATCCAAATGCTGCCCCCACAATTGGTACATGTAATTATGGATACCAAAATATCAGTGCTAAATGAGACACAAGGAGATACAAACCCCCAAAATGTAGCAGAATCAAATGATTAGTATAGAAATTCCTTAGTGGTAATTTCTAAATATGTTAAGATAAAATAAGTTACTTGGGAAACCAAAACAGTGACAATGTTTGGCTGGAAGATATCTAAGTGGGATTCAATTGGTAAGAAGAAATCAGAATTGGCTACTTTTTTACAGGATCTGTAGGTGTCCCTTTTTCCAGAAAAAATGTTGAATGGATTAGAGGCCTCCGATTTGGTGGTAGAACCTGTTGGATGGTCTGACCACAACACCATCAAGTTCAATTTCTTGGCTCCCCCTTATAGGCCTGCCCCTGTGGAAATGGTCCAATACCACCCTTTATGGGGTTTGACTCCTGCTGGCCTTTTGGTGGTGTTAGACCTATCAGAATTCTGGATGCAAGAGGGAGTCTGGAGAATTTACTCCAGACTTTTAACTGAGCAGTGGAAGAAGCTCTGGATACGCTTGCTCCCTTCCATGTTTGCCCGCTCACTCTCTGTTCCAGGTCCCTATGGTTTGATGGGGCTTTGAGGGGATGAAGCAGGCAAGGCAAAGGCTAGAGCGTGTTTGGTGTAGATCCGGCTTAGATGCTGACAAACCTAGACTGATGGAACATTATAGATTCTATCAGTTAGAAATCTCCCATAAGAAAGCAGAATTCCTGTCCAGGGAGATTGCTACAGCACAGAATCGACCAGCTCAGCTATTCCAAACCATGGACAGACTATGCAATCCAGCCTGTCTTCAAGTTTGGAATGCCTTGTTGCAAGCAGAGTGAGACAAGTTTGCTTGCTTCTTTGCTGATAAGGTTGCTGACATCAGATCAGAGATTCACTTATCCCACTGTATGGGGGCTACTGGTGGTCAGAGGAAGGACATGACTCTGCTGTTTTGTTGGGATGATTTTGACTGACTGAGGATTGATGATATCATGTGGCTTCTCTGGAGTGTGCGCCCAACTTGCTGTATATTAGATCTGGGCCCTACTCGCCTCTTAATGGGGTGTGTTAATGTGATTGGCCTGGTTCCAGTGAAGTTAATCTGTGCTCATTAGAGTCGAGGGAGTTTCCTAGCTCCTTGAAAGAGGCCGTGGTTACTCCCTTCTCAAGAAAACATCTCTTGACCCAGATTCTTCTACAAATTACGGACATATCTCTAACCTTCCCTTTATAGGAATGGTTATTGAGAAAGTTGTTGCTCAACAGCTGGAGGACCATCTTACCATCCATGCTCTCTATGATCCTCTCCAGTCTGGTTTTTGTAAGAGACATAGTACTGAGACTGCTCTGGTTTGAGTACTCAGTGATCTCCTGATGGCTAGAGACCAGAAGCAACGCTCCATCCTGGTCCTTCTGGATCTTTCTTCAGTTTTTGACACCATGGGCCATGGAGTACTTCTTAATTGCCTGCAGTTCATCTGTGGCTTGTCTGGTACAGTCCTCAGATGATTCCATTCCTCCCTCACGGGCAGGTTGCAGAGGGTAGTCTCAGAGATTTTTTCATCTGATGCATACTCCCTGCCTTGTGGGGTCCCACAGGGTTTGGTGTTGTTCCCCATGTTGTTCATGGTGTATATGCTCCAACTAGGAGACATTGTAAGATGGTACAGACTGAGTTTTCACTGTTATGGAGATGATACTCAGCAGTACCTGTCATTTGTACCCAACCAGGATAGTGCACTCTCAGTCTTTTCTAACTGTCTCAATGAAATCCAAGACTAGATGAATTCCAGTTGTTGAGATTGAACCCTGACAAGACGGAGGTGTTAGTGGTGGATCCAGGCCACTGGGTAGGGGGGTTGGAGGTAGGGCAGCTATCCGGGCTTAGGCTCGGGGGTTCCCATCTCCTGACTTCTGAATGGATGCAGAATCTGGGGTGATATTTGATGATGGGCTGACACTTAATTCACAGGTGTCAGCTGTGGTCAAATCCTCTTTTTATCATCTGAGGAACATCACCCATCACACCTTGTTCCATCCGGCGACCTTTCAACCTTGGTCCATGCATTTGTGACCTCACTCCTTGACTACTGTAACTCCCTATACCTAGGGCTTCTGGGGATTGATATCCACCACTTGCAGCTAGTGCAGAATGCTGTGGCCAGGTTATTGTCTGGGCCAATGCAATCCAGTTGTATTTTGCCTATGCTGCACACTCTGCACTGGCTGCCTGTTCAGTGGTGAGTCACCTATAAACTTGGCTTGCTGACTTTTAGAGCCCTACACAGTATGGGTCCGAGTTACCTACAAGAGCTTCTGAGTCCCTACTGTCCCCTCAAACCATTCCGCTCAACTGATGAAGGATTGCTAGAGACTCCCAGGGTGTGATTGATGACCTCAGGAGTGCGGGCTTTTGTCTTTGCTGCTCCATCCATGTGGAATTCTCTATCTTGTCGGATATGAGAGTGCCAGACAGTGGAGAGCTTTAAAATCACATTTAGCTTTTTAACTGTTCTGTTTTTATTTGTGGATTATTTTTGAACTGCTGTATTTATTTGAGTAGTGTTTTTAGAAAATTGTACAGCATTTTGATATTTATTGATATAGCGCTATATACATAAATTTATTATTATTATTAAGTACATAACTAAATAGATGGTAACACACAAGTAGATATCACTTTCTCAAACCCAAGGAGTGAAGAAATAATATACAAGCAAGCTGAAATGTTTGATAACATGGGCTACAATATATTAGAGGCACAGTCTATGAGAGAAGTATTTGTTAATAGAAAAACACAATAAATAGGTAAAGTAACTAAGAGTTTTAATTATCTAGAAGTAGAGAGTGAAGTACATTAACTAGGAAGTTCCTCACATCTCCAAAGTCAGCAAATAACATTAAACTCTATACTTTCCTGGAATATTGAAGGATTGATAAACAAGTTAGCTTACTTACAATGTAAATATTTTCATGATATTCTCTACTTGCAAGAAACCTGTTGTGATAAAACTATTCCCTCAATAGCTGGTTATGAGGGATACTCAGTTCAATCAGAAAAAGTTAAAAAGAGTGGCAGACCAAAAACTGGAAAAGCAATGTATTCCTTGAAGACTTCCTTGAATTTAAAGGTCCTCCAATTGCCATGGAATATTAAATCTTTGCTGCCATTATTATTAAAATCAAATAATATAACAGCCTTATTGATAAATATTTGCATTCCACCATTAAGAGTAAAAGCAAAAAATGTTCATGATTGGAACATTTTTGTAGAATTCATAGAAAGCCTGAAAGACAAATATATCAATATCCAGCTGATAATTTTAGGAGACTTCAATGTGAGAGCGGCACAGGAAACTATACTAGCTCCATTTCATAGAGATATTATACAAAGTATTCCGTATTTAAACCTAAATTTAAGACCATTAAGGAAAGCAAAGATATAAAAATGAACAAACAAGGCAGAAGTCCATTGCAAACAATGGAGGATCTAAACTGTTGTTTGATAAATGGAAGAAGTATAGGTGACATACCAGGGAAATTTACATTTGTGGGCCCCCTAGGTTTATCTACCATTGATCAAGTCTGGATGAAATTGGATGCAATTAAAATAGTAGAATCTCTAACAGTTATTGAAAGACTTGAATCCAGTCACTTGCCTCTACAGATATTAATAAAATATGTTTCTGATAATAGAAATATAAGCACTGACCTCATAGAACAAATCTGTGAGACTATAATAAATTGCAAGAAAAAAATTGGACTTTAACTCAATAAACACAATAAAAAAGATGCTCTATCTTTATCTTTAAATATAGACAAGAGATAATAAACACTCCAGAAAGTATGGGCGTTATAAATGAGAATTGGTGAAAAATAATACATTATATTAAACCTTTTTTACACTAGGCATATATGGCCAAACCTATTAATAATAGCTGGTATAATGAGATTTGCAAAAAAGCAAAGAAAAGATTAAATAAAAAAGTTACGTCAATAAGAAATATACATGACAAAAATGCCCTGAAAGATTTGAATAAAGAAAGGAAATCTTACAAAAGTATATTAGAATGTGAAAAGAAAAAATATTGGTCCAAAATGTTGAATAAACTGACAAGGCTGTCCAGAAGAAATATAGTAAGATGTTTTGGACTCTGGTAAGCCAAGGCTATAAACAGTATGGCAAGGGCATAAAGGCCCTTACCCCACCAAATACATCTGAAGATCACTTTTACAAGCTCTACTATTCTTCAAGCAAAAATATAGGACAAAATGTAGAAGGAATTATATTTTCCTACACCAATAGATATAAAATAAAATGAAATATTATTAGCTTTAGGGAAGCAAAAGAATAATAAGGCCCCAGGCCCTGACCTGATAGTGGCAGAACTCTGTAGATATTTCCCGGAATGGTGGACACCAATTTTCTATATAATATTTAATAAAATAATACAAGGAGAGCAGATGCCTCTTAGCTGTAAAGGTAGCTTTGTATGTCCCATTAATAAAAAGAAAGGAGACCCTTCTGATCTACTTATGTACAGATCAATAAGTATTTTAGATACATCGCAAACAATTTTTTGCTATGTTATATTAAATAGACTGAAGGAATGGGTAGAACAAACAGGGATACTGAGCTAATGGTTTTCGGTAAGGAAGATCAACAGTACAACGTTGTTGTGTTTCATCACGCTTAATTAAAAAATATGTAGTAGCAAAAAAAGGGAAGTTGTACTGTTGTTTCATGAGCTTAAAAACTGTCTTTGATTCCATCAACTGCACACTTTTATGGGTCAAGTAAAAAAAAAACTATGGTATTGCCCCCCCTTTTTGATATTATAGTTAGATTGCACCAAGGTACTTGGCTTAAAGTAAAATATAATCGAAAAGGAGACCTGACACAAGAAATAAAAACTGATTTGGGTATAAGATAGGGATGCCTATTGGCCCCTATATTATATATATATATATATATATAGATATAGATATATAACACAACTGTTGTTAACCTTAAAATAATACATTTCTGATGATACTCTATTCCCATTATGCTGTAACTTTGTGGCTAGATCTTAACCTGAAATCTTAAGCTTTTATGTAAAGTCCTCCCCTCTTTTAAAGTGTTCTCTTTTGTATGTTCTATCCCCAAGTACCTAGGGTAGCCGGTAACTTTGGGTTGCAATACTTGATTACTGGAGCTGCTGCCTCCTGCATTCCCTGGAAATCTCACTTCCTGGCCCTGGACCTGACCAAGTTAGTCCTAGGTTCCTTATACATACAGCAGAGGCAATTTCAATTCCTCTATCTATTCTATTTAACAAATCATTACATTCAGCTGAAATCCCAGTAGATTGGTTATCCGCAATCATAACCCCTATTCATAAGAAGGGAAATAGATCTTCTTTTCAAAATTTCCGGCCCATTAGCCTAACCTCGATTATCTGTAAAACCATGGAAAAAATAATAAAAACCTACTTAGAGAAGGAAATGGAGGAACTGAATATAATAGACTCCACCCAACATGACTTTAAAGCTGGTCACTCCTGCACCACTAACTTGATGTCTTTTTATAATAACATTAGTATGGGTCTAGAAAATAAACACAGTATGGATGTCATACTGTTGGATTTCAGCAAGGCATCTGAAAAAGTGCCCCATGGTAATATAATTAGAAAACTAAAATCATTGGGATTTTCTGTAGGGTTAGTAAACTGGATAAATGCTTGGCTATCGAACAGAATGCAAAGGGTCTCTATAAATACTATGTTTCAAACTCAGCCTCAGTCTCCAGTGGGGTTCCGCAGGGTTCGGTGCTTGGCCCTATACTGTTCAATTTATACATCAGTGACATGGAAATAAGTAATAACAATTGATTATGCAAGTTTGCTGACGATTCTATACTTTGGGGGCATGGTGGATAATGATTATGACTATAATTCACTTAAACTTGACTTACTAAAAATTTAAAATTGGGCAATTATTAAAAAAATGGATTTTAATGTAGACAAATGCATGGTCTTACATTATAGTGCCCGAAACTCAGAATATAGTTAGTATATAAATGATAACTTGATTAAATCAACCAATACAGAAAGAGATCTAGGTATTTTGGTTAATTATTCATTAACCTTTTTGGGCCATTGTTTAAAAATAGTAAATACCACAAATGGCATACTTAGACAGATTAGGTGCTCCTTTGTCACTAGAAATGAACAGTGCTTAATACCTCTTTACAGGGCATGTATTCACCCCCTGATCGATTATGGTTCTCCTTTATGGAGTCCCCATCTGAAAAGTGACATAAAGCGGTTAGAGAAGGTCCAGCAATGAGCTACAAAGATGGTTCCAAGACTGTCTAATTACTCTTACCCAGATAGACTCAAATTGACAGGATTGCACACTCTGCATAACAGAAGAATTATGGGAGATCAAATATTAATCTATAAACTTATGCAAAACACTGAACTTATGAAAAAGTGTGGCCTCCATTTTATAAACTGCCGTATAGTGCCAAGAAGCCATAACAAACAATTATTTGTTCCATTTGCTAGAACCAATCTAAGAAAACATTTTTTCTTGGTTAGGGCACCTAGACTTTGGAACCAATTACCTCAAGCACTGGTTGATTTGGATAGTGTCAATATTTTTAAAAGAGATCTAGATATTTGGCTTGCAGGGTTACCTCTGTCTCAATGAGCCCACACTGTGTGGGGGAAAATCACAATGGGCTACTGCCTTCTTTTTCCATTAAAACTTAGTAAACCTAGTAAGCAAGGGCCCTTAGTAAGTCTAACATCCCATGGCATGATGCACCAGAATTGTCAGTACTTTAGCTAATGTTGATATCACAGGCACTGTGACTCTTTGGGTAAGACCCACTGAGCTCTCCAGCATTGAAATCCTTCCATTTCAAACTTCCCCTATGTCCCATATAGCTGAGGGTGCAACTGTTTTAGTTTTGAAGATGAAAAAAAAATTGCATCATCACCACATGGCAATGACCCACCCTGGTTTAAGTGCATTAACTAAACCCTGGTCAGGGATTATCCTCTTGTCTTAATGAAGTCATTAAAATGTGACTTACAAACCCATTTGCCTGTTGCTTAATGTGTTACCCACCCTATGTGCTTGATCCATATATTAAAATCTCCCACTTACTCTGCTTACTGATCAGACAAACGTTTATGGCATACAGCTTAAGAGTTATTCTGAGAAGCTGGGGCTGATCCTTACAACTGACAGTCTTGTCATCTTGAGAGAAACTGGCTTTGGCTCCCTCTCTACTCATTGTAGCATCACTATTCAAGTTGCAGCATCTTGGTCTTTTTCTCTCCCTCTGCTGTCTTCGTCTACATTCTGCTTTTCTGTATCTCTGCTGAAATCCATCTGGGGACTTGGATCTACAGGCTTGCCAGTCCCACACCTCAGACCTAGGGCCCTATCATCACTTCCAAATGTGGCAGGCTTACCCTGTACTAGTACTTACAAAAGTGGAAGCCCCAGTCCTAAAGCTGGGATCTGATGCTCACATTCTGTCCCACATTCCAGCTAACTGAAATTTTCAGACTGTCTCCAATGTCCTTTCCAGCTCTTCCTCAACTTTCTGTTTGCTGCAAGCTGCACTGCTGGGATATTAACTGGAACACTAGATGACTGTTAACTGTTACTTATTAGGTTAGTTTACTAGCCAAAGGGGCACTTTTAGCAGCCCGCTATTTGGTAGAGGTCTACATGTGTTTGTACAATTTGTATGTGTGTGCATGTAGTGTGTATGTGTATGTGCATTTATGTATGTCTATAAAATGGCAAGCAAACTCTAGAAATTTCATTGGCCGAGAAACATCACCTGACTATGCATTAAATCACTATAAATGCATGACCAGGTGCTGAATCTCACTTTTCTCTCCACAAAACCCCTACTTCGTCATTTTATAAGTGTAATAAGCCTCTCCAGGTTATGCATTATGTATTTCCCAGAGCATAAGGACACTTGGCCTTTTGTCTGTGCCTTACTACACCACAAGGGTGTGCATTGAAATCCTATAATGCATACCATATTGTGTCATATTACTTACATATTGCCAGGTGGATCCCTAGAATCTGTGTGTGTGCGCGACTGCCAAAAACCTTCCATTGGGGTTTGTGTGACTCCCAGTATTGTCTTTTGTGTGTGTGTGTGTGTACAGTACTGCATGTTCTTGATGGATCCTTCTTAATGTACCTGACTACCTTTGGAATTTAGCCTATGCCTCTATCGACTGTACTGCCTCAACTAACCCTAGCCCCTCTTAGGTGCTAGTTCTCATACCTTTCTCCCTTCTTTTACTCTCTCCCCTTTTTTCCCTAGCTTCCACACTCGTCTTGCAGGGTTCTCAGCATCCTGAAGGGGTAATATAGTGCCTAGGCTTGCCACCTTTTCTTCCTCCATCTACCTATCATTAGCCTTCCGTGTCCCCCTGCATGGTCCCCAGCAGCCTGGTGAGTTCCTTGGATCAGGCCTCATCTCCTCCCAGGTGTTATTTCTCATTCTGTCCCTCTCACTATCCCACTATAATTACAATGCCTAACCACAGGAGGGTTTACAATTGCCTGAACTTCCCTGCCCCCTTGCAGGGTTCATTGCATCCTGAAGGGTTTCTATTTTTGGGTCAGGCCTTATTTCCCCTTCTAGGTGTTAATCACACTTACTCCCTCTCTCTCTCTCCTCCCCTCCATCTCTAAGCCCTACTCCAGTCCCCTGTCCACTTGCATGGTTCCCCACATCCTGAAGGGGTCTCTCCGGGACATGACTCTGCACTATCTGTCATCTCATCCTCTCTCTCTCCTTCACCCATTATTTCAAAAATGCACTTGTTCACTTTTTACCGTGCACTTATTAATTGTTCTCACAAATTGCATATGTATGCAACCCTGTTTGTAACAACTGCCTTAATTAATTGTATGCTATGTCGATCTTTGTAACTTGAATGTAAAATGTCTCATCCCTGTTGTACCCCTTCCCCCCAGGTCATACAAGGAGATGAGCAATCTGTTGCTCAGTGTGCTTTCCTGATGAAACATTTCAATAAATAAATAAAGAGTCAAAAATCAAATAGGGTCCGTGATGACACTAAAGGTTCATACTAAAGGTATGTAAGGAGCAAGAAGACCTGTGAGCCCATAGGTACACCTAATAAAAGTCTACAAGTAATATTTAAGAGTATTTCCAGAAAGCAAAAAGAAGTTGAGACACTTTTGAATTATGGACTTAGTTTCACTAATCATAACTTCAAGGAGCAAGGATTTTCAAGAGTTAATTGATCTCAAAGTAAAAAAATATTTCCTACTAATGTGGATAAACTAATGTACACTGTAAGGAGGGAAAATGGGCAGACTAGGCAGGTCAAGTGGTCCTTATCTGCTATTAAATTCCGTGTTCTGTGTTGCCTTAGGACTGCTTGTGTCATTTGTAATTCTGAGGGATCTCTGTTGAAGAGAAGTCCCTGTACTGTTTTATCAAAATACAGAAACCTGCTGCCTCTGCAAGAGAGGGAGGCCTTCACTTTGATTAAGTACCTGAAAAATCCTTGCTGGAACACAGAGAGACGTCGTGTTTTCCTGATCAGTACATCCGCTATTTGACATATCTCAATGCTTACGAAGAAGACAGTGTAGCAGGTGTATTCCTGGTAAAGACGTTGGCCGTAGGTCTGTGGAGATGTAAAAAAAACAAAGGGAATGTTACAGTAATATCAGGGACAAGGCAACAGAATATATGGTTGTACAACAGGAACTTTGTGAGCTTTCCAGAAATTGAGTTGTGTAATAGAACACTCCATATACAATAACAGGGTCCTATGAGACTTAAGGACATCTGCAACATTCAGTGGTAGCATACAGGGGAGATACACAGCAAGAAGAGTCATATGTCTATTCTTATAAAAGAATAATGGGAATGTTTGAATTGTTGAATTTCTGTCCATTCCCCCCTCTGCCTGATAAAGAGACAATGTGCTTCAAAGCACTGGGAAGCTTTGTATTTAGATCTGTTTCTGTGTACCATAAAATAAATACTTAGAATATGCACCATTCCCTGTGCTCCAAAAATATATTTTGATTTATTAAAACCTCTTTTTTTGTTTGTATCTCTCTCACTAAACCACATTCACATACTCTGAAGACCCAAAGCTAATACAACAAACTGATAAGGCTTCACCAGAACCAAAACTTACCCAAAAAGAGGCTTACATTTATATCAGTGAACCATCTGTGTTGTTAGGAAGGATCAAATGATTCTTGACACAATAATCTCTCCTGTCTTAGCAGTTAATTCCTTTCTCTGACATGATATGTTGGGGGATGGGGAGTCACAATATGCTGAGGGACCAATAATACCAAACTTTGCCACTGGTAACAGCAAGGAATGTGACCAGTTATATAAACAAGCTTTTAATTGCATCATATTGTGACTGTACTTGACTGCTTCCTATACTCTTTATCTCATGGTTGTACTTTGTTGTACTGCATTTCCTTCTCAATAATGACTAGTGCCTCTTTTTGTAAATATGTGAAGTCCCACTACAGGTTTTCCTGTCTGTGAGGGTCAGAGTACCCCAGTACTTTTTAGAGATCCCATCTCCACAAGGACATAGACAGGACGGAGGCAGTCCAGAGGAGGGAAACTAAAATGGTGCAGGGTCTGCACCAGAAGCCATATGGAGAGAGACCAAATGAGCTTAATATGTATACCCTTGAGGAAATGGGGAGGGGGCATCATTGAAGCATTCCAGTACCTCAATGGAATCAGCAAAGTCCAGGAGGGTAGCATCTTTCAGAAAAAAAGATGTGCAAAAACAAGGGGGCACAATTTGAAGATGGGGGGATGGCTCAAGTGCAATGTGAAGAAGTATTTTTTCATGGAGAGGGTGGTGGACACATGGAAGGGCCTTCCTGAGGAGGTCATGGGGTCAAAAACAGTGGGGGAATTCAAGAATGCATGGGACAGACATAAGGTAATTCTGTTGGGGGATGGAAGAAGTGGTTGTTGGTTAACTAGGATCTGCAGCTTATCCAATAGGTAGGAAAATGGGCAGACTGGGTGGGCCAAGCGATCCTTATCTAACATCAAATTCTATGTTTCTGTGTCTATTTCAATGTCAGTATTGTCAATGTCCCCTCTTTAGCAAGGGTTCAGACCTCATTGTTCTGATTATCCATTTCACCACCTTCTACCCTTTTGACTCCCCATGGTAAGGGTCTCCACTCTGGGCAGATTGACTATACATTCTCTGAGACCTTTTTTGACTATACATTCTCTGAGACCTTTTACCATGCAGCCCTTTTATTGAGGTACCCTTCTTGCAAAGATAGAATCACACACAACTAGTTACTCCAGTCTTTAGAAAAACAATGAATTTATTAATAAATACTGTTTGTGCAAATACACCAGTAACAATCAGGTGTACCACTATTTACACATAGTAAAACAACAGTACACATACATGTTATGAAAGAATGTTTGCACACTTGTGCATGCAAGCATGTCTATCTTTTTTACAAGTTACAGAGTTTTCTTACATCAGTATACACTAGCTTTGTTACCTTAACCTCTCTCTGCAGACACACAGTCCTTGGAGTCACAGGAACCCAAGCAAAAAGAGATAGAAAATAACCAGGTTGACGCATTTATACCTGCTTCATCTCTCCCTGTTGCCTTGGTTGAGTGAGAGTACAATGTCACTTCACTGTACCCAGGTTCATCCGATTGGCTGAAACTGCTTCAGGCCTGGAATATGGATGATTCCTACACTTGCCTCTGTCTCAGTGACCCAACTTCCTTTCATAGATTATTAAGCATCTGAATGCATGTGTTCAGATGCCATTGAGACTGCCCATCTTTGGGTGCTTTAGGTTCTTAACAACCTATCACCCTTTCAAGAAGCCAGCACAATGAAAGTCCACACCATTGTGGGTCTGCTAAGAATCTCCCAAATAGGCCAGTATTCTCACTATCAGTCAGTTTCTTCTTGCCCCCCACTGCTGCAGAATGTACTAGCATCTGACAAAATATTTCAGATTGCCAGCAAAAGTTGTTGGGTCATCACATGTCTCCCCTGTTATTTTTACAAAATTGCATATTTGTGAGGTCTACAAATAGCTACTTCATGTGTGCTACTTGGCCAAATGCTTACTGATGCTGGTGAGATAGTTTATCTGCATTAGCATTTTGCACTCCACTATGATGCTCTATGGTGAAACTGTAATTCTGAAGGTTGATACTTCAACGCATTAGTTTGACATTTTGCCCACTTACTTTGTTCAGTCATTGCAATGCATTGCGGTCTGTTCTGTCACCATTATGAATGATCTTTCATACAGAGGGTGGTGAAATTTCTGTACTGCCCAGACAATGGCTAGACACCCCTTCTCTATGGTGTAGTAGTTATTTTTCCTTGGTAGCATCTTCTGGCTCAGGAAAACAACTGGCTTTTCTATTTCATCCCTGATTACTTGGGAGAGCACTGGCCCCAGGCCCCTGTCATTTGCATCTGTCTGAATAATAAACCACACATTGTAATCTGAGTTCACCAGCAGTGCTGCTTGACCATAGTGCTAGTTTCAGTTGTTGTAAGGCTGTTTTACAGCATTGTGTCCACTGAATCTTCTCTGTCAGTTTCTTAGCTGTGCTGTCTGTTAAAGAGGCTGCCATGGTACTCTAATTTTTAACAAATGTGGGATGGTAACCCCAACATTCCCAGAAATGCATTTAGTTGCTTCTTGGTTTGGGGAGTATACCAATCCCAAATTGCCTCAATCCTAGCTGGGTCAGACCTGATGTTCCCCTTCTCAAACAATGTCTCAAGTATGGAAGTTTGCCATCTCAATTTGGCAGTTCTGTGTCCTGTAGTCTGGTCAGAACTTTCATCACATGGGAAAGATGCTAGTCCCATGCCTGGATAAATATGCCTATAATCATCTATGCAGGCTGAAACAACATGCCAATGTGTAAATCTTATTCAGAACCCTGTCCACTAGCCTCTGTAAAGTAGAGGATGAATTCCTCAAGCTGACAAAGGGTGACAAATGCTGACTTCTCATGAGCATCCACAGAAAGTCACACTTGCTAGTATCCTATTTGTCAAATCTATTGCTGTCAAGTACCTAGATCCCCAAACATGTCCTGTACCTCATCTGTCTGAGGCATGGTACTGTGACCTCATTTAACCACCTGTAATCAACACAGAACCAGATAGTTACATCTTTCTTTGGAATCAGAATCACTGGAGTTGTCCAGGGGAAGTTGGATGGCTGGGTCACTCCTAGGCCCAGCATTTCCATAGCTCTTCCCTCTCTGTTCTTTTTAATGCCTCTGAAATCTGATATTGCCTTTGCCTTATGGACTTCTCTGCAATAGTTTTCACCTCATGCACTGTGAGCTCAGTGCATCCTGGGTTGGCATTAAAAAGTGGAGCTCATCTGGTCTGCTTGTATGGGTGTAGGCCCCCCAGATATTGTCACAACACTTCATGAGGATTTTACCTTACTCTCCACTAGCATGTCTATAGCAGGCTCCTTCAATTTTGGCTCATGAAGGAACTCTGCAGCCCCTATGATTCTCTTGAAATGGGCTTTTGCAACCCCTATGATTCTGGTGAAATGATACTACTGTGTCTGATGACTTTAGTGCTGGTTAAATCCAATTAGTTGGCCTTTTACCCTGTACAATGTGAGAAGGTTACCAGCACACTACTACCTATCCATCCCTTCTATGGCAGTGGAGGAAAGGACCAGCATTCGTCATGCAACCAGCTGTGAAGAATGTTTTATACTCAACTTTTTTTCAAAGCTTTCAAAAACCAACAGAGCACAGAAAAATAATAATTATGATCAAACATCAATACACAACATTATAAAAAATAAATTGTCATATACAGGATGAACCACTGAGATAATCAGTCCACAGGTGTTTAAGACAATGAAACACTACAGTACATCATAACAATAAAAAGAGTACACTTACAATCATAAAAAAGAGTGGGTCCTCTTAGATCTTACATACTGTATATATATATATATATATATATATATATATATGTGTGTGTGTGTATATAAATTGTAAAAAAACAAACACAAGGCGCTGCGTCAGCATGTGGTCTAAAAGCAAAACAAAATGGTTATATTAAATGCATGCTGAAAATAGAAAATAGAGTTAAAAACTAGAGTTAAAATCTACATTTCGACCTTAGGTCTTCTTCAGGAAATATCTAAATGAGAAAAAAAAAACAAAGTTAGTGTAGAGGGGAGGTAAAATGAGAGATATATACATATGTGGGGAAAGAAGAAAGGGGAGGCTCAGGGAGAAGAAGTGATAAATGGTAAGATTAAGAGAGAATCTGTGAAACAAAAAGGTGATGATGGGAAAGATAAAGCATAATAGGAGTGGAAGAGCTAGGGAAGTTCCCAAGTGGGGACTAATTAACAGGGCATAGTAAGAAGGCTGAAAGGTGACAAATGTGTGGGAAGGAGACAGAGATGGAGACTTATGGTGAATATATATATATATATATATATATATATATATATATATATATATATATATATTTTTTTTTTTGCATCATATAGCAAAGTAAATCTTGGGGTAGAAATCATTTCATTATCATGGTGGAAAAACAAGCACAAGTAATCCATTTGGTCTAAAGGTAATATTATTATCTTCACTAGAGTGACTTTGAGTGCATGGGGTGTATCAGGATATTAGGGTATTAAAAGGAGAACCAAGATAAAGTTGTGGAGATCAAGGAGATGAAAAAGAAAATAGAGAGGGGAAGGGAAGGGGAGGATTGGGAGAGAATAGTAAAGTGCAATAATTCTTGAGGAGACAAACCCCTCAATCATCAATTAATTCAAACCCTCATAGAGCTCCCACCTGGTCTATTTGTTTTGGAGCTGAGGGATCCTCTGTGCAGGGAGTATGTAATTTTTTCAGGTTAACTGTATCTTTTCAATCTATTACATGTGAAAGGTCATGTCGGAGCCATTTCGTGGTAATTCTTTTAAAAGTAGCTGCAATTAGTATACCCCAATAAATATTTTGCTTCTTTACCTACCAACCCCATAGGTGAAAGACCTAAGAGAATATTTTCAGGGTCCAAAGGGGAGGAAAGACCAAAACTATCCACTAGATGGCCTTGAATTTCTGTCCAAAAAGATTGTAGATATGTGCAGAACCAAAAGATGTGGGCCTAAGAGGCTTCTCCTTCTCCACAACCCCTCCAACAGGTAGGAGGTACTGTCTAATTCCACATGGATAGTACTACTGGGACTCGAAAATACCTTAAATGCAATTTGGAAAGGAATTCCCTCCACACTGTTTACCAGGTTTATTTCCAAATCTTGAGACATTGCATCACATCTAGTATAATTTCTAACTCCTGTTCAGCTCCAAATGATTGTTAATGCGGTTTCTCACACATTAAGGTGCAAGCACCATCCTGTTTGACAGAATGCAGCAGGCCTATATAGACAAACGTTTTTCAAATACTTTATTGTAATATCAGGAAAAAAATCTTACATACAGATTTCAGAAACAGATACAGAACTAATTTATGTAATTTAATTTAATATAATTTATATAATCACGCAAATATTTATATTCTTATCAATGGAGGAAATAGTCTCAAAAGCTCATTACATGTTGTTAAAAATAAATCACCTGGGTGGACTTCCAGTGATATCATCTGGATGAATGGATGAATTCACAGCTCTGCTAAAACTAGTCACATGAACATGTAAAATTGCCAGCAAATAAAGGCCTCATGATCTATCAAGTCTGCTTGATTGTGCAGCTAGCAGCCCTTATACTGCAGCTACCCCTCCCTTTACTATCCCCTCCTGTGACCCAAACTCCCTCTTTCATTATTTTATCTGCTTAAAATTGTTGGCTATGGCTTCAAAACCTAAGGAGGGTGACAGACTCACCAGATCCTGGGCTAATACAACAGTTAAATTGACAGATGCCCATGGATCCAGCCCGTCAAGCTCTCTGTGTAGTGGTGACATGTCCTCAGCCAGTGAAATGGGGCCTACCATAGATATGGATACTGAGCTGGAAACTAAGACCCTGTTTTATGAAATAAAGACATCTTGATTGGAGACACAACAGGATGTTCGTAGCCTTAATAGTAAATTAACAGCTGTGGAAACGCAGATGCAGGAAGCCAAGGAGTGCATCTTGAAGCCAGAGGATACACTAATGCAGTTACATAATACCATTGATTACATTCTAGACCAACAGGAATCACAACAAGAAAAATGTTGAGATCTGGCAGTCCACTTCTGGAGGGACGATGGCCCCTATGCATGATAGGGGCATAGGGATGCTTGAAATGCACATACCCAGCCATGACCCATCGCCCCATGGACATATGCGCCTATACCAGCATTCACCAATGCTGGCCATGTGTCTGTGGCTCCTCTCCCCAGTGTGCAGTCCCTTTTGTCATTCAGGACTCTGCAGAGGAGTTGGCATCCTGGGGAGGAGTTGGCATCCCAGGTGGGCATCCACTGGGATGCCCCACTGGGACCCATAGTGGATACCATGAGTAGAGTGGTGCATGTCTGGGGCTGTGCATGCTGATAGCATGCACCTGGACCCACACGTCACCCTCCGGCTCTGGTGCCACTACATATGTACTTGTTGGGAACTCACCCATCCAGCTGCTCCTGCCACCTCCTGCTGCCCAGCAGTCAGGGGCAGCATGGTGTGCACTGTCCCAGTCCCCCAGTGACCAGATGCCTGTGTTCCTAGCTGGTCTACCTGTCACCCCCTTCACACCCCTGTGGATAGCACTGTGTGGCTTTGTGAATGCCTTTAATGCTGGCATTTATTTATTTTTATTTATTTATTTGTGTCTAGGATTACAAAATACCTTTGAGCCAAGGCTCTTTTACAAAGGTTCTATGTCATGCTGGTTACAGGGTAACAGACACTAAAACATAAAACAGTTACAGGTACATGGTTTTAGACAGTAACTTTGTTTGGCAAAATCAGACTGAGTGATGAGTAACTCAAGAAACAATAGGAGGGAGAGAGCAAGAAGGGGAGAGGGCTGAAGATCGGGGATGGCATAGACATAGAGGGTCAGGGTGAGGCAGCCAAGGGGCCTTGTCAGGCATGCCCCCAGAATGCCCCCAGCGTGGAGCTGTCCAAAGCCATTGGGGATTGGGTGTGGTGGGTCTGTGTGTGCTCACTTCATGCATGCTGCATGGGGGGCGCAGTGGGTGTGGAGTGGCTATTCACCCCCAGATACATGAACATAGCCACTCCGCACCAATCGTGCATAGGGCCCAATATCCAGATATACTATTTGCCTGAAGGATTGGAGAGAGAGGGTCAGTGTCAGAATTTATGGAGGATCCATTGAAGCATGTCCTTAACATTCCTCCTACTTTGAACTTTTTTATGGAGTGAGCACATCACGCTCTTACACCCCGCCCGACTGACCCAAAAGCCAGACCTCTCTCTCTCTCTCTCTCTCTCGCTGTAGTAATCACATTCTCTAGCTTTAAAGACAAAGAGCAGATATTAAGCCTGACCTAGAACAATAAACATGTGGATTACAATGAGACATGTTTGTTCTTTGACTAGGAACTGCCCACCTGAAATTTTGCAGCAAAGAGTGGCATATTTAGGGATCCTGTGAGTTGTGAAGGTGCACTAACTATTCTTCCAGATGCCCTATTCTGCACGTCTGAGGAGTTTTTGGAGACTCAGGCACAGTCATATATAATTATCTGGATGAAGCACAACAAGTACTCAATTAGCATGGAATTTTGGATGCAACAGGTTCAGGGAAGACACCCATCCTGCACCTACAGTGCACAGCATGGAAACCAAGCAATCTTCACTGTCACCTAGCCTCAGGGAAAAGGCAGCTCCTGCAGCCTTGGCAGACATCTGCAAGCTGTTGAAGTCCCTTAAACCCATTAACATGGAAATGCACTCTTCGGGAGACTTGGTCACCTGAATACAGCTAGTGATTCTTTTCTTGTCTTTTTCTCAGTACACTGCACACTTTTGGCAGCGGTAGCCTCTGGGGATAAACTGAGCTTAGATTCCTTGTTGCTTCTCTTTATTGATTATCTGGCTCAACAGATGCTACAAGACTAGTTGGGTTCACCTGAGCTTTGATATATTCAGTAGCTGCTGGAAGCTTTTGTGGAGAAGGGAGCTGCACAGCTGTAAAACTACCTAGTTGCCCCATTGATTTTTCTGTTTTCAACCAGATATCAGGCTTTAGACTTTAATCTTAAAAAACATATGGCAGAGGAGTATCTTACTAATTTGGATTATTTGTTTCAAGTCTCCTGAGTATGTATAAACATTAATCAAACAGACTGGTTTTCTGTTTCTTGCCTTAGTCCTGAAGAAGGCCCTGTTCACCACTGGTCTATAGATGAAGCGGCTGGTGAATGGAATGTTTCTAGGCACTTATTTCATTTAATTTGCCATATAGAGAGGTCATGTTAAGTTGTTTAATAATATACTGGACTGCCTGGATGATGGAGGGCCCTTTGGATGGGGAGACAGGGGGCAATTATTTGGTTAATTTAATATGGAAACCTTAATGTGTGGAACTAAGAGCTTGTACCTGATTTGAATCCTCCACCCCCTGATTGGTCTCTTCCACTGGGGGACCCCTTAGGCAGCTCAAGGCATTAGTGTCTATCTGTGGCTAGGGCACCACTGTTTTGCAATTTACTGTGAAGTGCTGAAATGGGTGCACTTCTTTTATTTTGGCATTGAAGGATTAACCATTTTTAGAGAGAATGTTTCTTGCACACTTGTTTACTTTAATGTGCCAAACAAAACATATAGTAATCAGGTTAATTTGATTTTTTACTATACATCGTTGCCTGGCTGCTGGGGGATACCCAGGATGGGGGGCACATGGTTGCATTTATCACTGATTTACCCAAAGATAAGGGCCTGAACTTGGTCTGAGGGAATTATCCTTTGATCACTCTCTCTCCCAGGGACAAGCCTCAGGCAGCTTAAAGTGGCAGCATTTAATTGTCTATGATGCCATTATTTTGTTCGTTATGATACAATGCTGACACAGGAGCAGTCACTTCTCTTTTTCATTGAATGATTAATCATGCATGGCCTATAACCTTGGGACATTAATAGTTCATATGTTTTAATGGGGCTGGCAGGAGTGATGGAGAGGAGGTGTTTGCTTAATGTTTTTCACTTGCCTAACCTATCTCCAGTTTTTTGGCCTGCCCATCTGGGGGATGACAGTCATGGCTTTTTCAGGCTCACTGTGGAGAGAATGGAACCATGGCAGAGGAGGTCTTAACAGCTTTCAGTGCTCCTTATCTTCCCGACCATGCTCTAATGGACAGCTAGGCCCTATGTCGGTCAATTAAAGGGCACCTACTGTACTTTTGCCCTTCTTTAATGAAGCCCAATGATTTATCATATACTTGTTCCTGTTACATATTCTTATCGTTCTGTTTATTTTACCAGCTGTTGTGTTATCTTTTCCTTTTGCTGGTTCAATTTACAGGAGGTACACAATGGGGGAATTAGAAGGTGGTGGAGTGGGGTGGCTGCAGCCAAGGGGGATGATGGAGGACTGGGGGGATGCTCATTGGGCATCCATAGGATTAATCAATAATGGGAGGAGACCAGGGACTGCACAGATTTGACACTAAGCTGCATTTACATATTTTCACAAGAGGTGCATAGGTTAAGGGGAAGTCCTTTTAGATATAAAGTAATATGACTCCACCCTGTAAAGTGTTAATTTATTCTCAAAATGCCAACAGCTTAAATAACCCTGGAAAGCATTATAAGGCCCTTTCTATGATTAACAAACATCACCCAGCTTTTATATTACTACAGGAGACACACTTTTCTAAGGAGGAGCACTCCAAACTAGATAAGTTTAGTTTCAGTCAAGTGGTTGCATCCTCTTATAAGGAAGGGGAAATAAGGGGTGCAGCTATTTTGGTCCCTCAATATGCCCCCATTTGAGTAACTGATACTTACTCCAACCCAGAAGACCATCTTGCCCTTCTTATAGGTATATATGAAGGTCTCCCAATCACATTAATAAGTTTATATATATATATCCCCAGGTACAAATGCTAAAAAGCTTCATTCTTTATTACAAAAGATTACTGAGATGCAATCCAGGGCACTTGTTGTTGGGGGAGACCATAATCAAATCTATGATCTAAATATACCACTAACATTAATCCCCCATGAAAAATATGGAGCTCAATGGATGTCCCAGGCCTATTTTAAAGTAATGAATTAGGTGGTTGGATGTGTGGCATTTGATACAACCCACAACTACAGTATATACCCATTATTCCCCACCACACAAAGTATACACAAAGACTAACCATTTTCATATCTCTGGAGAACAGAAACACTTTGTATCTGATTGTCAGATATTTCCCTTCACACTCTCAGATCATGCATCTGTTATTGTAACACTAACTTGGGGTACTGCACGGAGAAGGACTTTATGATATTTTAATAACTGTTTGTTGAATATTCCAATCTTCCACAGTCAGATGACAGATTGGATAAATAATATTATATGAGATAACACACACCCTAAGTGTGCTCTGGGGCACAGTTAAAGTATTGCTGAGGGGTGAAATTATTAAATTTGCAGCCAACTATAAACACACTCAACCTTTCCAACTTAATAAGCTGCAAACACAGTTGAAAGATCTCTAGGATAGGCATATACCTGGTCAAGATTAATTTTTCTCAGTATTTAACAACTGTCTGGCTGAATTCCAGGACTGGATGATTGCAGGCTGGCTAAGCGATCCATGCAACCTTGCAGCTAGGCTCTAAGAAATTACACATAGTCTGTGCCTATAACCCTCCTGCTGGTGGTAGCACTCCTCTCCCAAGTGGACAGTACCTTCAGCAGAAATAAAGTCCTGATACTGGGGACCTCGTTTTAAACTGGACTAGCAAATCAAACCAGTCCTCTCATACCATGGTAGAAGGTTACAAACTTCACCAACTAATCACAGACCCAACTAGGGTCATGGCTCCCCCTCGGACTAGTATACTCATCGACTGGGTCCCTACAAACCACCCTGACAGTATAGTCTGTGCAGGTACCCTTGCAGGTGCAATAAGTGATCACTCCCCAATCTACTGCAACTGGCGCTCCATTAGTCAACCATCTCCTCCTCCAAAACTCATCACCTTCCGCAATCTGGTCAACTTTAACTTAACACAGTTTATACATGATCTCTCATTGATTGGCTGGTCACCCATCTATACCTCAGCTAATGCCCAGTAAGTACTACACTATTTCCTGGCCCGGTCTGGTCTGCTCCAAGACACCCATGCTCCCCGTGTCACGCGTTGTATTTGTGGAACTCAGACAAAGTGGTTAACCAAAGACCTACTCACCCAAATAAGGACCAGGGTCAAAATGTGGTGGTGTTTCAAGGCCCTGGGGCTTCAGACTGACTATAACAACTACCAATCTCTAGAAACACATGCAAGAGAAACATTTGATTAGCTAAAAGCCCTTTCTGCAAAGACCAGCTAATGAAAGCTGCAGGGGTCTCTGAGAAATTCTGGTCAACCATAAAAACCCTCCTTGAAGCAAATCATATGGCCAATACAAGTGATATGCTGATAAATGGTATACACTGGAATAATCCGGTGACTATCGCCAACTCTTTCAAAGCGCCACTTCTCAGACCTAACTAGTTACCTGGCCTCCTTCTCACATGCACACACTGCTCCCCCCCCCCGGGGATACTAAACCTTTACTCATACATCCTCCTTTTAGGTTCCGGAGTGTAACAAGAGCAGAAGTTCTAAAACTGCTACTCTCTGTTCCTGACAGTACCAGCTCGGGGTCTGATGGTTTGGAACCTAGACTCTTGAAAGATGCTGCCCCTCTCATAGCCTCTCCCCTAACCAAAATCTTTAACCTATCTCTATGCCATGGTACAGTTCCTAATATCTGGAAAATAGCTAGAGTCACACCCATTCCTAAAAGGGTGATCCTAAAGAAATCAAGAACTACTGTCCCATAGCAATTTTCTCTGTGCTTAGCAAAATCTTGGAAACATTAGTGGCCTCCCAATCCATAGAATATCTTCAGAAGCACAACCTTCTCTCTTGTTCCCAGCATGGCTTCCGCAAAGGCCACAGCACTTCCACCACCCTCCTAAAACTCACAAATGACATCTATGTTTCTATGAACTTGAGCTTCCTGACAGGTGCAGTTTTCATTGATTTAACTAAGGCATTTGACCTGGTTAACCATAGCCTTCTTCTTGCTAAACTACGCTCCCTAGGCTTCTCCACCAATGTAGTAGCCTGGTTTAAAAGCTATCTGTCCGACAGAAAGCAGGCTGTAGTTTTCAACTCACCCATATCTGACCTTTCATCTATACACATTGGCTTGCCCCAGGGCTCTATACTTGGCCACGTGCTTTTCTCAATCTTCATTAACAACATCCCACTGCTTCTGCCTACCTGTTCATCTCTGCTCTACACAGGTGATCTAGTTATTTACCATAGTGCAAGAAATAACTCCAACATAAATCACCCTCTTGCCTTGGACTTCTCAAGTATTCAATCCTGGCTAACAGAGAACAAACTTGTTCTCAATATAAGCAAGACATACTCTATATTCCTCTTTATCTTGTTGGGATGGTTTACATCTTAGTTGTACAGGCAGTATACTTTTGGGGAAAAACATCACTACCATTATTAATCACTGTTTAAACTAAAATCTGTGGGGGAGAATGGGTGTGTTCCCAAGTCTCTAAAAAAATACCAATATACTACTATAAATAAATGTAAATTCCTGGCCTTAAATGCAATATCTTTAAATCAGGTCAAATTAGAGGAACTTGAGGCTAAATGTAAAACTTCAAATATAGGTGTGGTGGGGGTTACAGAAACTTGGTGGGATGCAGCCTCAATCTGGTCTACAGAAATCCCAAATTATACGTTATATTATAAAAATAGAACTAATAAACAAGGTGGTGGGGTTTGTATATATGTATGAAATGACATCTCCTCCTTTGAAATATATTCCCCTTACACTTTGAAAAGTATCTGGGTCAAAATTCGGTTAAAGGAGCACTCCTATATAACTGTTGGAAACATTTACTGACCCCCGTCTGCTGATTCAGACTACACAACCAACGTGCTAAAAAAGGTTTTGACCTTTTCAGAATCTGAAGACACTGTTATTCTTGGAGACTTTAATATGCCACATATCAATTGGGACTCTCTTTCTGGTCATTCCTGTGCGGAAAAGGAATAAATAGAGGTGATAACCAATACCGGGTTATAACAACTTATTACTGAACCTACTAGGGGCTCTAATATCCGGGACTTATTACTTACAAACATTGAGGTGCAAATTAGTAACCTCCAATTTGGGATCCACTTGGAGCTAGCGATCATTCCTCTATCATCTTCAAAATTCAACAAGATGCAATTACACAAAGGAAGTCAATATATACCAAGAATAATAATAAAGCCAATTTTCCTGAAATCAATAAATAACTAACACACCAAAATCTGGCCAATGGAAAATCATGTACACAAATGCTCACAGCCTGGGAAATAAGATCCCAGACCTGCAGGCAATAATGTCAGAGGCTAAACTGGACATAGTAGCAATTAGTGAGACGTGGTTTACCAGTAACCACACTTGGGAGACTTCAGTACCTGGCTATGTATTGTTCAGAAGAGACCGAGGTGTGTTAAGGGGAGGGTGGCCCTGTATGTTAATGAAAATATCAAAGCTACAGAAATTCAGAATACACATAAGGAGCCAGAAGAACTGTGGGTCACCCTGGAAACAGGAAATGGGACAGCCATAAGAACTGGGGTTGTCTACAGGCCCCAGACCAGAAGGAGGACATAGACACATTACTGTTAGAAGATATACAAAACATGACAGCTAAAGGGAGGTTCTGATAATGGGAGACTTCAACATGCCAGATACAGATTGTCAATACCAGCAGGAACATCTGCAGAACTAGACTCATAGTGGATTCCTGCAGGAGGGCCTCAAACAACTGGTACAGCAACCCACAAGAGACAGGGCTATCCTAGATCTAGTACTGACTAACAAAGAAGGGATCACAGATCTCCAGGTAGAAGGTCACCTGGGGGCCAGTGACCATCACATGGTATGGTTCAATTTGGCTACTACATCTAAATCATCCCATTCCAAGGCAAAAATATGGGACTTCAGAGGAGCTGACTTTGATAAGATGGCCAACAGAGTTAAGCTAGCCCTGGCAAAAAGAAACACAGGTGAGGAGGTACAGGCAAAGTGGCAAGCATTAAGGATACAATACTTGAAGCAACATCCCATTGTGTTAGACAGAAAAGGAAGTGCAAAAGAAGAAGGAAACCACTTGGTTCTCAAATACAGTAGCAGAAAAGGTCAGAGCCAAAAGGCTGGCCTTCAGAAAATATAAAGGAACACAGCGGGATGAAGATAGGAGGCATACCAAACTGCCCTAAGGGAAGCAGGTAAGGCAGTAAGGCAGGCAAAGTCACAAACTGAGGAAACACTATACGAATAGTAAAAGAAGGTGACAAGACTTTCTATAGATACATTAGTGAAAGGAGAAAGTCCAGAGGGGTATTGCTAAGCTTAATGGAGAAAGGGGCATGTGAGAAGGAGGACCCTGTAAAGGCATCTATCCTAAATAGATACTTTTGCTCAGTATTTACTGAAGAGAAGGTAGGGCAGGCCCACAGCTCAAGCATCATGGACACAGGGGAGGGAGGTGAGCACCACTCCCTTCACAAAAGAAAGGGTCCTACAAGAGCTTGCTAAGCTCAGGGTGGATAAGGCAATGGGACCTGA
Organism: Neoceratodus forsteri; assembly: GCA_016271365.2. Taxonomy (NCBI): domain Eukaryota; kingdom Metazoa; phylum Chordata; order Ceratodontiformes; family Ceratodontidae; genus Neoceratodus; species Neoceratodus forsteri. The sequence goes on from CM028138.1 coordinate 165,023,350, forward strand.
TGGCATACATCCCAGGGTACTTAAGGAGCTAAAGAAGGAACTAGCAGAGCCATTAGCAGAATTGTTTAGTGAGTCTCTGAGCACAGGAGAGGTCCCAGAAGACTGGAGAAGGGCTCATGTGATCCCACTCCACAAGATTGGTAGCAGGGAGGAGGCGGGGAACTACAGACCGGTCAGTCTTACCTCAGTAGTGGGCAAGATTATGGAGGCACTCCTTAAGGAAAGGATAGTGCAACACCTGGAATCCATAGGGCACAGGATCCAAGACAGCATGGGTTTACAAAGGAAGGTCCTGTCAAACTAATCTCATAGATTTCTTTGACTGGGTAACCAGAGTGGTGGACCAAGGGGAGCAGTTGATGTCGCCTACCTTGACTTCAGCAAAGCTTTTGACACTGTTCCACATAGGGATTGATAAATAAGCTAGGTAGGCTTGGGTGGGTCAGAAGTTGGTCAACTGGGTGGCAAACTGGTTGACTGGCAGAAAACAGAGAGTGGTGGTAAATGGTATACAGTCAGAAGAGATGCAAGTCACAAGTGGGTACCTCAGGGATCAGTCCTGGGGCTGAGTCCTATTCAACATCTTCATTAGTGACCTCGCAGATGGACTAGAGGGTAAGGCTTGTCTGTTTGCAGATGACACCAAGATCTGCAACAGAGTAGATGATCCAGATGGGGTGGGCAGAATGAGAAGAGATCTGGATAAACTAGCAGAATGGTCAGAAGAGTGGCAACTGGGATTTAATGCAAAAGTGCAAAATCATGCACATAGGAAGAGAAACCCTGCAGCCACTTATAGGCTGGGAGGGAGTTGCTAGCAATCACAAAGGAAGAAAGAGACTTGGGCATCATCATCACTGATGACCTAAAATCATCCAAGCAGACCTCTAAAGCAGTAGGTAAGGCTAGGGGGTGTTAGGGTGTATTAGTAGGGGTATCATAAGTCGTAAGAGGGAGGTAATAATCCTCTGTACAAGACATTGGTTAGGCCCCATCTGGAGTACTCAGCAGTATTGGAGGCCACACCTTCACAAGGACATTAACCAAATTGAGGCAGTCCAGAGAAGGCAACCAAAATGGTGCAGGGACTGCATCAGAAGACATATGAGGACAGATTAACGGAGCTCAATATGTATACCCTGAGCAAAGGAGGAGAGGTGATATGATCGAGACATTTAAACACCTTAAGGGCATAAACAAGGTGAAAGAGTCTAACATGTTTAAATATAAGAAAATTACAGGACAAGAGGACACAGCATGAGATTAGAGGGAGGCCGATTAAGGGGGAATGTGAGGAAATTCTTTTTCACAGAAAGGGTGGTAGATGCATGGAATGGCTTACCACAAGAAGTGGTGGCTATGAATACAGTGCAGGGCTTCAAACAGGCATGGGATAGGCATAAGGGAGCAATACAAATGACTATGAATAGATAGGTCACTGACAGAGCAAAGGCCGATAGCACATTTATAAGGTAGAAAAAGAAATGGCCAGACTGGATGGGCCTTGCGGTCCTTATCTGCCGTCAACTTCTATGTTTCTATATTTCTATATTTAGAAAGCATCAATTGAGAATCTCTTCTTTTCAAATGCACAACACAACAAGTGTGGGACATCTTTAAAAGCATTGTTCATTGTCTGGAAAATGCATATATTCCATCAAAAAGAAAATATAATAGTAAGGGAATAATATCCCCATGGATTAATAATTCCATTAAATATCAGATCAAATGGAAAATTAAACTTTTTAGAAAACTTAAAAAAAGCTCTTTCCCACACAAAACAATTTTACTGTACAAACACAGATTATCTGTTAAAAACTTGAAACATTCTATTAAATTGCCTAAACCAACTTAGAATTCAAATTAGCTCATACCAAGGACTGTCACAAATCACTTTTTTCCTATATTAATAATAAAAAGGGTACTTTGAGGACCATTGGCCCCATTATTAAAATGGCTCTCATTTATCAGATATAGATACATATAATCTTTTTAAATAAGTATTTCAGTTCTGTCTTTTCTCAACAACCATCTGTCATCCCTGTTCTCCAACAAGCAGATATCTACAGATTTAGTGCAACTGATATTTTGCAAGCTATAAATAAACTAAAAAGGACTATGAGTCCTGGTCCTGATGATATTCATCCCTGGTTTCTGATTGAAACCTCTATAAATATTTTTAGACATTTGTCAATTATCTTTAACAAATACTTGTAAGAAAACTCTGTACCAGATGACTGGCAAACAGCAACAGTTATCCCAATATTTAAAAAAGGTAATAGAAGCTGTGTGCAGAATTATCATCCCATCAGTTTGACCTCTGTGGTTGAAAAATTAATGGAATGGGTAATGAAGACTTTGATTGTACAGGAATGTGAAAAATTGGGTATTCATGATTCCCTGCAGCACAGGTTCACTCCTAAGTATTCATGCACTACTAACTTGATATCTTTCTATAACAATGTAAGTGCTTTACTAGATGCAGGTATTCCTTCTGATGTTATACTACTGGATTTTAGTAGAGCTTTCGACAAAATATCACAAGAAAAATTAATCACAAAAATGTATAATTTAGGCTTGTCATCTGGCATTATTAACTAGACATCTGATTGGCTGACAAAGAGAACCCAGAGAGTTCGAATTAATGACACCTTATCTGACCTGGGTAATGTAACAAGTGGCATCCCACAAGGGTCACTTCTATGACCAACACTATTTAATCTCTTTATTGGTGATCTACAACCTGGTCCTAATAATTATATGGTCAGATTCGCAGATGACACTAAATTAGGGGGCAAGGTTAATAATCATGACAATATTTCTTCACTGAAGGTAGATTTGGTAAAAATGATACTTTGGGCTAACCAAAATCATAAACATTTTAATCAAGATAAATGTATGATACTACACTTTGGCAAAAACAACCCAAATACAGTAAACCACATTAATGGACTTCCACTTCAGTCGTCAAACTGTGAGAAAGATCTAGGTATCTATATTAATAATAAACTTACACCAAGGGATCATTGTATTAAAACTGCTTGTATGACTAACAGACTTCTGAGGCAAATAAAGTGAGCGTTCATTAACCATACTGAGCAATACCTTATTCCACAATTTAGGACCTATATTAGACCATACCTTGATTATGGTTCCCCCTTTTGGAACCCTAGCCTAAAAAAATATTGCCATAATAGAACAGGTCCAAAGGAGATCAACAAAAATTGTTCCTAGATTGACACAACTGGACTATCAGGCCAGACTACAAGCTACTGGTCTCTCTTCTCTTCAAAACAGAAGACTAAGAGGCAATATGCTCCTAGTTTTTAATCTACTACAATCAGCAAATCTTATTGAACAATGTAGCTTAACATTTTCCAAAAGGAGATTAGTTCCAAGATTACACAATAAACAGCTCGAGGTTAAAAGCTATAGAACTAGCAAAAGGAGACACTCTTTTTCCGTAAGGGCTCCCTGTGTATGGAACTCCCTGCCTCAAGATTTAGTTGACGCTTCTAGTACTATTAGTTTTAAAAACAAACTGGATGTTTGGATTTAGGAAAATTATTAAACAATGTCCCACACTGTGTGGGGAACAGTCTCGATGGGCCTCGGCCTTCTTCTGTTCTATTGAACCAAGTAATACCAAGTATGATCTTTGGCTCACCTGCCAGACTTAAAGCAAACCAAAATGCCCTCAAAATCTCATGTGCGGACAGCTCCCCACTGGTTAGCACCAGATCATTTAAATATCTGGGCATTATTCTTGTCGAATCTCTAGATTTTGACCTGCACATCACTACCACCTGTAAATCTGTCAACGCTAAGATAGGAGGTGCCTATCGTACTAGCTATGCCCTCACCCCATCGGCTAGACTGGCACAAGGCTTTCTGCTCCCAGCTCTGGCCTATGGCTCAGTCACCTACCTATCTGCCTCAAAATCCTCCCTCCATAAATGGGACACCACCTAGAATAGCATCTGCCACTATGCCTCTGCATCCCCATGATACAATCATCATTGCCAGCTCTATGCTGACCTAAAATGGCCTTGCCCCTCTGCCTATCAACTCCAGTCCTATGGCTCACTGATTGACTGTATTGCCAGATCAGGCCTTCCACTATCCCTCGCCTCTCTGCTGCACTCACAACCCCTCTCCTATGGGTTCCAATCTACTGACCAAGCCCCTCTTCATGCAACATGCAAAAACCAATATGGGTGCATGTGCTTTCTCATACGTGGCTCCAAAGTACTGGAACTCCATACCTCAAACTATTCATCGAGCTCCCACCCATGCTAGTTTTAACAAATGTCACCATTATCATCTGCGTGCTACTAGCTCCTGCATTTGCTTTCATCTGCCTTAGACCATCCTTTCTCCCTGCTCTCTGTTGCCCTAGGTAATCTACTTTCTCTGACATCTTTTTCTCCACCTCTCTTAATACCCTCCTTACATGTTTCTCTCTCATTCCTTACCCTCTTCCTCTGCTTCCCACAATGCTCTCTTTTCCTCTCCTCCCTGTTTTCAATGACCACATAATGGCACATATTGTATTGTCTGTGCCTACCTTTCTCTTGCAATTCATATTTTCTCATGTTTTCTTTTTTAACTTTGTCCAAACTGAATTGTCTGTATTATACTGAACAATGTTTCTCTATACCCTAAATTTGGATTGCATGTGATTCCCTTCCAAACTGTGTTACATATTTACATATCTCATGTGCTGTGTCACATGTATGTGCATGTATTTCAAACTGTATTCTGCCAGGTCGTGCCTGAAAATAGGCATTCTTATGCCTAGTGCACCCACCCAGTTACCAAAAGCAAATAAATAAATAAATAAGGCTGAACCCAGCTAAAACAGAGGTGCTGGTTGTGGATCCAAATTGTTGGGAGGTGGGTTGGTCAGTTGGACTACCCTCTGGGCTGTGGCATGGGGGTGTTCAGCAGACTACCTCAGACCAGTTGCAGAACCTGGGCGTTATTTTTGATGAGAGCCTAACCCTGAAATCTCAGGTGGTGGCAGTAGACAAAACCTTTTTTTACCATCTGAGGAATATTGCCCATGTAAAACATCTGGTTCCCAATGATGATCTTCCAACTTTGGTCCATGCCTTCGTTACCTCCCACCTTGACTGCTGCAGCGTCCTTTTCCTAGGGCTACTGGGGGTTAAGATCTGCCGCTTGCAGCTAGTGCAAAATGTGGCAGCCAGGCTGTTGACTGGTACTTCTAGGACCAGTCACATAACTCCTCTGCTCCGTGGATTGCACTGGCTGCCAGTTCAGTGGTGGATCACCTTCAAGGTCAGTTTGCTGACCTATAAAGCCTACACGATCAGGGACCGAGTTACTTGCAAGATCTCCTTCACCCTGACTATCCCCTCCACCCTCTCTGATCCACCGATGAGGGATTGCTAGAGATTCCCAGGGTCCGTTTAAAGACATCAGGGGCCCAGCATTTTAGTTATATGGTCCCAACCTTGTGGAATTCTCTACCTCATTGGGTACGAGACTGCCTGACTGAACAATAGTTTTAAAGTTGCACTCAAGGCACATTTATTTATCTTAGCCTACCCTGGTTTTAATTTTTATGTTTTTGTACTCTCTTTATCCACCCGGTCCCTGGCAGCAATGCCTCCTGTCGGTTTCCCCAGCCCCGTCCCCCGCTCACATCCCAACCTAGTCCAGTTGTCCCATGGCTTTACCCCCCATGGCAGTGTGGCAGGGATCCCTTTACCTACCATAACTCCAGACTCAGTGCTGGAAGGTCGGATGCCAAATCACAGGGTGGCACCTACGGGGACCGACTGTCATACTGCTCCACCAGTACCCTGATTTTCCACCTAAGTTTGTCCTGTAGGTGAGGCGTGCAATGATGCCACAAGGAATGAACGTGCACACTCCCATGCGTGCTCCACTGAGTGTCTGCCTCACTTATCCCTTCTTGTGCAGTGATTCAGTGCACCAGCACCCAGCCTCCACTAGGCGCAAGTCATGCAGCAACCCACTGGTGTCTCCCCACCCTGGAGAGGGAGAGCAGTCCTATGGATGCTCAATCCCTTCTCCGCCTTACCGACCACCAGTGGCTCATGCCCATTCTCAAACATGGGTCGGCTGGGGTACTGCGAGGTAAGGCATCCAGTGCCTCAACCCTCAGCTCCACTGGGCCGACTCTACCCTGGTTTTTAAGCCATTATTGAATGATAATTTATTGCTGGATTTTATCTGTTAATGTTTTAGATTTGTTTTATTATTTTTATACTATGTACAGGTGCCTTAGATTTAGAAAGGTGCCTTTTTAAAAATAAATTCTGATTGATTGATTAATTGATTGATGAGGGGGGATGAGGTAGTGGCACCATTGCTGGAGGCCACACAGAGAAAATACAGGCACTGTTGGATACAAAGACATAACAAGCTATACAATTTGTGAGACAAAAACATTATGAGGGGGGACCTCAGGCGGCCCATATTCTGGCCCACTGTCTACAACAGCACATACAATGGCATCCCCCAGAATGAAACCCAGTTTTAAAGAACTCTGCAGCATGCTGCAGCAGACCTACTGAATAAAGCAATGTAATTTCAATGGCAATTAGTCCCTTTTGTCATTCAGGAAAATGTGACATTGCCAGGATGAAGTGAATGCTACAGTTTCCTGCATGAAAAAGGGACTAATTGCCATTGAAATTACATTGCTTTATTCAGTACATCTGCTACAGCATTCTGCAGAGTGCTGCAAAATGCTGCAGAACTGGGTTTCATCCTGGGGACGCCACTGTGTCTAAGAGCTCAGTCATGCAGATTAAGTGACCAGCCTCTGGTAGATTACTTTGACATCCCTTTCAGATCCTGGAGGCCTTTCAGCACTTTTATCAACAACTGTATTCCCCAGAGAATCATCTGACCCACAAGATATCAATACTTACCTGAACAAGTTTCATTTAGTCTCCTTAACTCCATATCAAAAATCATGTCTAGAGACCACAATAAGTTATGTAGAACTAGCACAAGTTGTGAAGTCTCTTAAATCCAGCAAGGCATCAGGTTCAGACAGATACACCAGAGAATTTTATAAAACGTTTAAGGACCTTTTTTTGCCACACTTACATCTGGTGTGTCAGGCTTTATCAGACGGTGAGACTCTTCCTCCCTCATGGTACTATGCCATGATTTCTAGTATACGGAAACAGGGGAAGGACCCCATGTACTGTGTCTCATATTGGCTGATTCCAGTCCTTAACATTGACTGTAAATTATTTACTACTGTAATGGTGAAATGGCTAATGGGACTTCTTCCAAGTATTATAGATGGGGAAAAATGCAGCTTTATAACAGCCAGATAGGCTCAAGACAATATTAAAAGAACCCTTCATGTATTACACCACACCACCTGGTTGACAGACCCCTTTTAGTTATTAAGCTAAAACGCAAAGAAGGCATTGAACCAGGTGGCGTGGTCCATTTTGGTAGCCACACTGAAACAGATGGGGTTCCTTGAGCTGTTTACTCAATTAATATTGACTATTTATGACAGCCCCAAGGCCTATGTTAAAATCAATGGCTCAGTTTCCATACTGGTCCCACTATTTTGCAGCACTCATCAGGGGTGCCCTTTGTCACCACTGCTGTTTGCCATTTACTTAGAACCATTGGTGCAAATGATCTGTCAGTCCCCAGAGAAGAGGGGGCTGGAGCTAGTGGGTTGGCAACAAAAATTAGCCCTGTACTTGGACAATCTTTTGATATACCTTGCATCCCAGAACAATCTCTCCCTAAACTATGGTGGCCCTTGCAGAATTTGGTTCCTTGATGGGATATAAAATTAATACAATGATGACGGAGGTTTTACAGATAAACTAGAGACCCTCATGGGAATCCATGAAAGCCTTCCCTTTCTGTTCGGGTCAGCCCACCTTAAAATATCTTAGTGCATTCCTGATGGGGACCCTTTACAGCTGTATGCAGCCAGTTACGAACCCCTCCATCATCAACTATGGACTTGGAGAGGTGGAGAGTCCTTCCCCTACCTTTTATTCAACAAATTGATGCAGTTCAGATGAACCTGCTACCTAGATGTTTGTATTTAGTACAGACACTCCCTGTTATGCCTCCAGATACATTTTTCTGGGAATGAATAAAAAATTATCTCTCATTATATTTGGGATTTACAATGCCCCAGAATATGTATGGCCTATATGCAACTTCCTAAGAGATTGGTGCTACTTGATATACAAACCTAATGCCAGATAGCCTAACTGTGTACCTCCCTTCTCTGGTTACATAATCAATATTCAGCACATTGGAAAACTCTGGAATTACAAAAGGAAGACCTACATTGTTTGAACCATATTATTTTACCATAGAGTATCCCATGCCTCCCATAAATGAAATAACTTCTAACCCATTTACATCCACTACCTTATGAAGCTGGCAGAAATGTCTGTCCAAAGCAGAGACCCTTCCTATATTCTTTACCATATAAGGCAGATTTTCTCCTAGCCCATCTGGATACAGGTTATAGAAACATAGAAACATAGACTTTGACAGCAGATAAGGACCGCTAGGCCCATATAGTCTGCCCATTTCCCTACCTACAGGATAGGCCGCAGATCCTAGTTAACCAACAGCCTATATCTTCCTGCCCCCCACAAGAATTGCCTTATGTCTGTCCCATGCATTCTTGAATTCTCCCACAGTTTTAGACCCCACAACTTCCTCAGGAAGGCTGTTCCATGCATCCACTACCCTCTCTGTGAAATAATACTTCCTCACATTGCCCCTGAACCTCCCTCCTTCTATCTTTAAATTGTGTCCCCTTGTTCTTGCAAGTCTCTTTTTCTGAAAGATGCTACCCTCTTGGACTTTGTTGATTCCCTTGAGGTACTTGAAAGTTTCTATCATGTCCCCCCTCTCCCTTCTTTCCTCAAGGGTATACATATTAAGCTCCTTTAGTCTCTCCTCATACGGCTTCTCTTGCAGACCCTGCACCATTTTAGTTGCCCTCCTCTGGACTGCCTCTATCCTGTCTATGCCCTTGTGGAGATGGGGTCTCCAGAACTGGACACAGTATTCCAGATGGGGTCTCACCAACTGTCTGTACAGAGGGATAACAACTTCCTGTTTTCTGCTGATGATGCCTCTCCCATACATCCCAGTATACCCCGGCCCTCCCTACTGCCTTCTCACATTGCTTGCTAACCTTAAGGTCATCTGATATGATTACCCCAGGTCTCTTTCCTGTTTTGTTGTTGTTACTACCTCCCCACCCATTGTGTATTCTTCCCTGGGTTCTTGTTTCCCAGGTGCATTATTTTGCACTTTTTGCATTGAATCCTAGCTGCCATCGTCTGACCATTCCTCCAACCTTGCCAAGTCCTTTTCATCCTTTCCATGCCTCCTTGTGTATCAACCCTGTTGCAGATCTTTGTGTCATCTGCAAAAGGCATACTTTTCCTCCAGTCCCTCTGCAATGTCACTGATGAGACATTAAAAGGACTGGACCCAATCTGAACTCATGCGGTACCCCACTAGTAACGCCTTTCTTCAGAGTGGACTCCATTTACAATTACCTTCTGTGTCCTGTTGTCCAGCCAATGTTTTACCCAGGCTACCACCCTGGGACCCACTCCCAGGCTGGTTAATTTGACTAATAATCTTTTGTGTGGGACTGTGTCAAATGCCTTGCTAAAGTCTAGGTAGGCCATGTCCACAGCCCCTCCCTGGTCTACTACTTTGGTCACCCAGTCAAAGAAATCTATTAGATTCATCTGACATGACCTTCCCACTGTGAACCCATGCTGCCTTGGATCCAGTGCTCCACTGACCTCTAGGTACTCAACTATTCTTTCTTTCAGAAGTGACTCCATCACTTTCCCTACCACAGAGGTCAGACTGACAGGTCTGTAGTTTAGAAACTGGGAACAGGATGGGTTGCATTTAATCCTGCACATTTTCACTAATGGCACTCTTTGTTCATTTGAAGATTTGGTGCAACAATATAGACTCCACTGCCATGATAGGTTTCAATATCTCCAGGCCATGTCCCTCATAAGGAGCTTATTACCACAGACAGAGGGACCTACCACCACTCCACCACTTATTCAGATAATCAACAGGTGACTTAAGGTAGGGTGTCTTTACAACACATGAGTTTGTACATCTATGCGGCCCTCAAAGCACCTTCAGAGGCTCCATTGACATCCATACGGAGAACTTGATATCTTGATTTTAATACTTCCTTGGAGGATTCTGTGGGAGAGACACCTTAAATACTTATAGAAACCCACTAACTCTTACCTTTCGATGGAGTTTGCCTGGAAACTATCAATACACTTTTTTAGTATACCAGCTATCCAGGCAAAGTATCTTCTACATATAGGGGCCACCTGCTGGAGAAGTTGTGGATGCCCTCAAGCAATACATGACATATTTTCTGGGACTGTCTGGCCCTTTGCCCATTTTTGAATTCTCTGAAGGGGGAGTTAGAAACACTTGTGACCACACCAATTCATTTTACACAAGATTTTTTTTCTGTTCTCTCACTGTCATCCACCCTAGCATTCTCCACTCACCTGGAGGCTTTTAGATATTGCTCTTCTTCATAAGTATCATAGGTGATTACAGAGTAAAGTAGACAGAATTGTCCATTGAGATCACCATGAGTTTAAAAGTACCGTTTGATATTGTTGTTAGCGCAGCTGGTGTCAAACTTTCCTTTGAACTCATTCATAGTCATACTTCCTAAAACTTTTTCTGGCAAATAATTCCAAAGAACAACCACTCTCTGATTAAACCAAAATTTCCTTTTCCTGTAGTGGTAAAGTCACCTTTGAGTTGCAGCACATGTGAGCATGTATTATAGCTAAAGGGACTTAATTTTAGCCCATATTAGTCCATTGATCATTATTTGCATGAAATAGTAGGCACACCTCCCCACATAATCTTCCATATTTCAGTGAGAAGAAGCCCTAATTCATTTCTTCTCTCCTCATGTGTAAGATTTTTGACTCCATTAATAACCTTAGTGGACCTCCTCTGTATCTCCTCAAGGCCTCTTGTTTCTCTTTTGGTACTTAGTGCCCAAAACTGCACACATTACTCCAAGTGTGGTCTCACAAGTGTGTTACAGAGTGACAGTATTATCTATCTTCTTCTAGTAGTTATGTGCCTCAAAATACTATTTAATACTTCTCTAGCTCATTTAGTTGTCAGATGACAGTGATTTGTAAAAGACATATTATTGGTAATCCTGATACCTAAGTCCCTCTCTTCACTAACTTCTTTGAGTTTAACTCCCCTTAACTCACATTCCATCATACTGTTCCTTTTCCCAAAATACATGACTACACATTTCTTTATGTTAAACTCTAATTTTGTTTTGTCAGCCCAGTCCTCAAGTTCAATTAAGCTGTTTTGCAGCCTAACACTATTCTCATGGTTATTAACCACAGCCCCAATCCTAGTGCCATCTGCAAATTTGGCCATCCATATGTTGTCACTACACTTCATTGAGTCTATGTAAATATTAAATAAGGTTGGTCCCATCACAATCTCCTCCGAAACCTCTTGAAGCAAAGAAAGCCTTCACTCAAAAATGGCTTTCCAATATTATACCTACCATTTCTCAATGGCAAACTAATATGATATGGATCTATAAGATGGAAAAATTAACTGCTTCAACAAATCACTTCCTTGATAAATTTGAAATCTTCTGAAGATGCTGGATTTTGCGTATCATGGCTCAGAGACAAGATTTTGTGCTATGAAGCTGGGGCTGGAAGTCATGTAAAAAATGTTGAGACAGAGAGGATAGGCTATGATGTGGATGTGTTGGTGGTGAGAGGGACATCACCCCATCCTTGGGTCAGCTATATAGGGCACAATGACAGTGTGGGAAAATAATGATAACAGCTGAGATCTGATGTCTCATGTCCAGACTCCTCCCCTCATAGATTTCCAGGTGTCTCCTGCAATCCCCTATGAAACGTATGCACCTCTTACCAATTCATTCTGTGAATTCAAATAATGATTGCACCTCAAATTGTTTTTGCTTGGTACATTATAATACATTATAGTAACCTTATGGTTGTTACTCTACCTCATGAAGTACTAGCCTGATGTGGGTAAATCCTGACAAATGATACAATTAACTAAAATTATAGTATCAATGTATAATCTAGAAGTTGGGTCTGCAAAGGTAACACCCTATGCTTGTTTTTGCATATCTTGCTGTATTGATGGATTTTTTTTTCAAATAAAAATAAAGTAAAAAAAATAAATCATCTGGAATTTCTATTTATAATATAATCTTACAAAAGTTAACATGCCTTTTATTTTGTGCCACTAATGTTGCATGGACTGTGAGATTGTCTAGCAATTTCAGTAATCTATGATTATTCTTTTTGTCATCATTGTCCCTAAAGAAATCACTTTCTCGTGATTTTTACTAAAATTATCTAACTGATTAAAAATGAACACTTCTGGAAGGCATGGAAATGTATCCTTTAATAGTTGAGAAAGCAATTCTGCAGTATCCTAACCACCATTTATTAATTACCAGGCAGGCCCATATGCTATGGGATTGAGCTGCTATATTATCACACCCGTGCCTGCAATTGTTTGAATAGTTGGGGTTAATTATATTTATATTTTGGGAGTAAGATACGGTCTGTTTTATATTTTGATTCTAAATAGGCAATTTTTGTTTGCCATAATGCAAGCTTTATTTGCTGAAATTTGCATTGAACATTTGATTTTTAATTCATCTTCCCATTTCAGATAAATCTGTTTATAAAATGGACAGAAAACTTCCTTCCTCCTGACTGGCTGATAGCCTCTGTCAGCTGTGTCCTTATCAGGACATAGCTTCACAATTGGCACTACATGTGCCAAGCAAGACATACCGCACAGTGAAATCACTGTGTGCCACCACTCTTCCACTGCAGCTCATCGAGTACTATCGGACAGAACCAGGAGAATGGAAGCACCAACAGAGAAAAAAAAAAACAACTTCTGAGTCTAGCTGTCGCTCCCACTGCTCCACAGTTTGCCCAGCACACAGTGATCCTTTGTGCCATATCCGTAATCCATACCCCATCCTGTTCATAACAATGAACTAGCTCAGAGAACCCAGAAGATCCAATTAATTTTTATCCATGATGACCGACTGCTGGCAATTTCATATACAAGTCCAAGAACTGAGTGGGCATATTGTCTGTACTATCCTCTCACTTAGCTGGTGGTCTATCTGTGATGAACTGGGAAAGCAATGGCACAAGCAGAGAAGAACAAATACCTTGAAAGTCTAGCTTCCGCTGCTGTATAGTCTGCCCATCACACAGTTCCAATTAGGTTTTCTTGGTGAGTTTCAAGAAGTGCAACTACTGCCTATGGTGACTGTTAAGGGACATGCTTGTGCCCATTCAAGGCAGCTCGCTCCCAGTCAAGGCCACAAAGATTAATAAAAAAAAAGAAAAACTAAAAGGATACAAAAAATGTTTTGTCAACTTTCATGTATCTTTTTTTTTGGGGGGGAAGCCAAGTAGCATCATTGTAAATACCTGAGACACGATTGCCCACTCACTGCAACTGGAGTGTGTGTGTGTGTGTGTGTGTGTGTGAGTGTGTGTGTGTGTGTGTGTCTGTGAGGGTGGAGAGCACCTTATACTATTCTTTAAACCCTTTAATAGGGGTGCTATTTTTACTCCTTAAGGAATTGAAGCCTCAGATTTTAATTTTCTTGCCATGTTTTTCATTACTTTGTTTTCTTAGATGGTTATTTGGGGGGCCCATTTTATAAGCACAATAACACACTCTGAGGTGTGGGTTATGCCCTGATAAAAGCATGCCCAGGTGCAAAAGGCACTTGGTGCAAGCACCTCCTGACTTACAATGCACCTGGGCTTGCTCTTATCACGACATAACCCACACCTCATTGTGTGTAATTGCTTGATTCCTACATTCTGGTATTCCACTAACCAGCATTTTATAGAATTTTGAAAGAATCTTACATTTATACTGTGCGATGTCTTGAGTTGTAACTTGCCAATAGGCATATCAGCATATTTAATATTAGCAATAATTGTTTTAACCAAATTATTAGAAGTTAGAAAGTTCCCTACTTGAGAATTTCCTACTAATTCTCTGACTTTATTAAAAGCAATCACTTTATTCTGTTGACTAATATTAACCCAGCTTTCAACTTTCGTGTCTTGCAAAATGTTAAAAAATGTTCCCAAGGCTAAAGTCTACAAAACAAATACTACTATTTAATTTGCCATGTAGCCATGGGATGAAATTCTTCCCTAAACTCAGCATGGCAGATTTGTAGTGGTAATAAAAAGAGATAAATAGTGGAATTCTTTTACATTTTGTTATTTTTTTCTGAAACAGTATGTGACAAGGTTGAGTAAGACCCTGTTCCAATTTGTAATACCAAAAGAGCTAAAAGAAAGAATTTCTTCTAACCTTTCCTTTTATGTCTCTTCTCTGTCTGATTACACAATCAAATATTCTTGTGAGACCTAGGAAATGATTACTTTGACAGTCTAACAAGTATCCTTTTCCCACCATCTCCCTGCCTTCACTTGCTGTTTCTTGCTGTTTTTATCTTTTATTTCACCTTGCTTATCTGTGATGTGGATCTTTGTGTGAAACTGGATTCTCTGGTTTAGAAATGTGCACAGTTAAACTGTTTAAAGAACACATGAAGCTATTTGGAACATAGGGATTGACCATGAGATGCAGTTTGACCTGCACAAGCTCATTTGCAGAGTAGTCAACATGAGATTAGTATTAGGATAAAAAGTTCTATTTTGTTGCACCTGCAAGGAAAGAAACTGAAAACATTCTGATAAACTTTGTGAGAACCAGGATGCCTCTTAATGAGCTCTGAGTGCAGATGTTAATTGCCAGGAAAAGGCACTAAACTGTATATGAAGTGAGCAATCATTTGTTGGCGAGAGAGAGACTGACATTTAGAATTAGAGGTACCCTCAGAGGAAGGACTTCATTTTTTCTGTTTTACTGCTTTTGTAAAGAGCTATCCTGAACAATTGTATTTTTAATTTTTTTGTTACTGATAATAAACTGCTACTTGTGAATTTTACAACTACTTCTGCTTTTTTCTATGCTTCTTGACCTGCACCTCGACAACATGATAATGTATCTGTTTTGATATTCCCATCCATAATATCCAAAAAAGACTGCAGAGTTATGTGATCTTTCACAGGGCTTACTGCCCATTGCCTTGCCATAGATAATAATAATTGAGTTTGAAAATAGTTATAATGGCCTGGAAAACAAAACCCACTCACAGTTCTATGGCTAGAGATGTAAGTCCAAGCAAGTCTGGGTTCGCCATCCCGCCTTACACATTAAAAAAAAAGTTTTAATTCTGAAAACCGCTTCTTATATGGAGCCCCAAATAATGCTTGTATGACAAAAATCACTTCTACCTTACCCCATAGGGAAATGGACATGTTCTGACCATTGGACAACTTATTTCTTATCTTTCATTTGCAAAAATTAAATATAATATTCATTTGAAAATTGTTAGTAAGAGTAATCCCCAAATAATTTATTTTCTTGTCTTTTTAAAAATGACCAAATTATCATAATCATTATACCTTTCTGCATGGGAAAGAGGCATAATTACTGATTTAGTAGAATTCACTAATAAGAAACACATTTTGATTATGTATAAAGGTGGACTATGCTGCGGGTAGCGAAAAATCCATATCTCCAATTGTTTTCGAGATACGGGTGCCCAAAAGCACCGCAGACACCACAATGTTATCATATGGTAAACTTCTCAACTTCAGAATGCTGTAACTATGGGGTCATTGAATATTTTGGGACCAAACCAGCAAAAGGCACATCTGTGGGACCAGGTCTTAACACCCTGCAAATTTCAGCCCAAAAGCACAATCTACCTTGGCACAATGATGTGACAAAGAAAACAACACATGGGACAATTTTTTGAGCATTGTTTTTACAAATGTTTTTGCAACATCCCTATACCTTATATTTAAATCTTTTCGTGCACAAAAAATGTCTTCACAAAAGTTTTTGCAGTACACATATACATTTTCCCATAGGCTAAAATGGGACATGAAAAACTTCCATAAAGTTTGAATGGATTAATATTTTTTCACTAAATCTGCAAAAGGCACCACTTTGACCCAGGCCACATATACACATGTACATTTGAATCCAAACAGACACATTTTCAGTTTGTTAAGCCTGAAGACAAAATGCATAAAAGTTGAGGATTTTTCAAATTTTTGACATTCTGCAGTTCCGTAACCATACGTCTGACTGAAACAAAACGTGTGACATCTAGAGAATGATGGTTGGACACCGCACATGGAAAATTGCACACAAATCAGATAAATGGCTGCAAAGTTATTAAAGGGAAAACTTTGGGGTTTAGCATAGAGGTGACCTGCCTATAATATATATTCATTGCAAAAAAAAATCATTAATACATCAATTAGGGTTGATAGCAAAGCAACAAAAGTTTGGAATTTTGATGTTAGGGTTCCCCCACACACCCCACACCCGCACACTACACATACCAACAGACATCTGTGTGTGCCATAGTGTCATCAGGGCTAACTCTCACCCCATTCTCCTGTACTGTAGCATATCAGCTTGTTTACACATGTAATGGGGTAAGAGTTGGGCCTGATGACACCATGGCACACCTCAACATCTGTTGGTGTGTGGAGTGTGGTGATGAGGGTTGGGGATGTGCGTGTGTGTATGTGTGTGTACCCTAACATCACATTTCCAAACTTTTGTCACTGTGCTACTAACACTATCTGATGCATTAATTAATGTTTTTGCAATGAATATATATATTACAATATATATATATATATAGATGTATATATATATATATATATATATATATATATATATATATATATATAAATAGTGGCACAGTAGTTAGGGTTGCGCAGCCATTTCTATGTTAAACCTCAAATTTTGCACTTTAATAACTTTGGAACAATTTGTCCAATTTGCCTGAAATTTGGAATGTAGAAAGATGTACCATAGATTCCTGATCTGGAAATTGTCGTTTAGGTCAGATGTACGGTTGCAGAACCGCAGCGTGCTGTAAAAGTGAATTTTCCCCAGTGTGGAGAATTCTTTGTCCAGGCATGATGGACTGAAGAATACATTTGAGAGGGTTCAAATTGTGTTGTATACATGTGTTCTGGGTTGCACTGGTGCCTTTTGAAGATTTGGTGAAAACATATTGCTCCGTTCAATTTATTTTTCATGTCCCATTATAGCCTATGGAAAAATTATATGTGCACTGCGAAAACATTCACAATCACATTTTGTTGTTGAGCTTGCCCAAAAATGTTGTTGTGCTGCTGCCATCTTGTTTTCAGTTAGCAAGAGAGAAAAAAACGCTGCCATTCATAAAATACTGCACTTTACAAAACACCAAGCATTGTGTTTACCTAATCAGGCCCCAACGAACATGTCCCTGGCATTAGTTTTTCACCAGCTAGTCTGGCAATATGTTTTTTATTTGTTTGCCATTTTTTGATCTTGCAAACATTTATGTTGCTATGCCAACAATCGCGCTCACTTTAAAAATAACCACAGTAACATTTTTTGTGCACCTAACATTACCATTATAGGAGAATCACGACAACACTAATCACTCCAACAATGCATGAACACATTTTGCTATGTATTTTTTTTTGTTACTTAATTTTGGCAAGCTGGATTATGCTATTGGCCTGAAATTTTCAGGGTGGCAAGCCCTAGTGCCACAAATGTGCCTTTCAGTGGTTTGGTATAGAATGATTCAACAGGCCCATAGTTACATGATTCCAAAGTTCAGAAATGTTCCCATAGGAAAACATTGCGGTGGTGGTTTTCTTTGTTCTTCCATTGTGGCAACGTGGATTGCACTACTGGCATGAACTTTCAGATTGGGAAGCGCTAGTCCGAGAGATGAGTCTTTTGGTGGTTTGGAATGGAAACATAGTTACAGCATTCCAAAGTTCACAAATGTTCCCATAGGATAACATTATGGCGCCCATTATGCCTTTTGGAGCTCGTATCTCGAAAACTGTTCGAGATATGGACTTTTTGTCACAAACATTCTATAGAGGGACTAAGTGCAGAAGTAGGTCAGAAAGTCATGAAAACCATGATATTTAATTTTTTTTTCTACCGGTTCCTGAGATATTTGTGAATTACTGTTCCAATTGCTCATTTTCATGTCTGTAGGCCAGTATTATGCACCCAGAGTTAGCACTTACAGTGCTTTTTGGTGCCTGTATCTCAGAAATGATGCAAGATATGGATTTGATCGACTCATGATGCAGAAACTACTTACTCTCAGGATTACAATGACACTTACATTTTTTTTCTAGCTGCTACGGTTCTTGAGATATGGGCAACTAAGTGTTACAAGGGTTCCTTTCCTTATAGGGCTGCTGAATGGCTCCATACTTATGTGTAACTGGGAGTGCAGGGCCTGGAGAGCCCATGCTCTCACAGACACATATCATTATGCAGAAATGGACAACTTGGTTTGGGCCCTGCACTCCCACCAACACATATCATTTATCATCTATATTAAACTTTTTAAAAAAGAAAGGAAATTCTTTGCAAAAACTCAGTTAATGCATCAGCCAGGGTTGTTTCCACACCGACAAAAGTGTGGAAATTCCATGTTAGGGTTACCATACCACCACCATGCCCCTCCTCAAAACCCTAACTCTGCATCCCCCCCCCCACACACACACATATGCAAGATGCATGCAACATTCTAAGACACTATACCACTCTGGCACATCTGTAAACACAATAATCACAACACTGTACTTATTTCACATACCACTATTTAATGGAAAAAACAAGTACAGTATAATCGACTGTATACTGCCAGCGCAGTATGATGACAAATTACTGCTGGCACATCTTCTTAATACAATGGCACTTAGGGATAGTTATTTAAAACTTTGCCCTGGGGCTAAATTAGCACTGCCTGGCAAATTACATTAGCCCAGACCCAATAGCTCGCTATATTCAAAAGGGATAGCCCTGGTGCTAAACCTGCTGAATACAGCAGGGCAAACTGGGCTGACAGTGCAGTGCAAACATAGCCCTGGAATATGACAGCTCTGCAAATAGCAACCAGGAAGTGCACACCACAACAGCAGCCAAGTTCACAGTGATGTGAAGGAAGGTAGAGGTGGACTACATGGCCAGTGTGTGTGTGCCAATAAAGGCGTGAACTCAGTAAAGCTGGAAGCAGCATCGATTGTGAAAGTACATTGTTCAAAAATGTACAATATTTCCAAAATGGTTGCTCTGTGCTAACACATTTGCACAGGTTTAGCATGACACTAAGCTGTTTGTCCTGCGCAATCATGTTTGCACGGGGCTAAACTTTGCTATATTCAAAAGTGACATGCAAATGAACCTACTTAGGTGGTCTCTAGGCAAACATCGAGATTAGCATCTCAGTATGACCTGATTTGCATGCAGTTTGCCCAGCGTTATTGCAGGGTCCCACAGCTCCACCTGTAGGTCAGTCTGGGAGTGCATGATGGTAGCTGCAGGCTACATTTATACAGTACAGCATAGCATATTGTGCCCCAGGGGACTACACAGCACAGGCACAAATGATGCTGCTGCATGCAACTGTCAAACTGTAGTTCATGCTACAGTGCACAGCAGGCACTACAGTAGCAAGGGGGCAAGTAGTGTGAGGGACACAGCAATGCCTATGGTGTATAGGGCAGTGATGACTGCTGCACTGTACACAGTGACAGGCCCAACTTCCAGGTGTTTACTGACAGTGGACATTACTGTTATACTGTTGTGTGACCCACAGATGCTGCACCACTGACATGTGATCCTCACAGTGACATATACACAGTGGCTGTGTGTGCTGTGGTGTCTGTACATATGTATGGTGTGTGGCTGATGGGGCACATATGATCAGACAGGCACACTGGTGTTGGGATATTCCCAACACTGGCCCATGTGCACTGCATGATGTGTCCCAGCCTTGTGGCTGCACAAAGTCTGTGGTGCAGCCTGGTCACTTGTAAACCCACCCCTCAACACTCTCTATGCCCACAGTGCTGCATGTGTGTGCTGGCATCTGTTGGTGTCCACAGAAGGGTGGTCTGCAGGTGTGTGCTGTATGGCTGCACTGCCATGGTGCCCACTGGGAGCTGGGTCATGGCATGGCTGGGACTGGTGGCAGAAGATGGCATCATAGTGATGCCATCAGTGAGCAGCATGTTTCCTCTATGTCTGGCTTGTGTGTCATACTTATTGGTTAGGGTCATGCAAAGCCAAGCAAAAGTTCCACAAAATCCATGCAAAGCCACAAATTCATGCAAAACTGGTTTGCTCAGTGTTAAGACTACCTTTTCCTGGGTGGTAATTTGCACCGTGCAAAGTATTGCGCTAATGTCAAGCAAAACCACTTTGTGTAGCACTATTCATTGAATATAGCATTGCACTGACACGCCCCCTCTGTTTTCCCCTTGCATACATTATAATTTTGCCTGGCGCTAATGCAGTTTGCGCGTGCTATTTGAACTTTTGAACATAGTGGACCCGCCCTAACCCAACACTAAACCTGCACAAACAATTTGCGCCCAGTGCAAAGTTTTGAATATCTGGCCCTTAGTCTGTACACATTTTTAAAATATTGATTTATATCTGTCATAATTCAACAATTGGGTTGCTGCAAAGTATCACTGCTACCACATAGGCATGTGGTAGCAGGACAGATAGACCTGACACATACACATTGGAAGGATGGAAGAACATGACCCAACTCACCATGCTGTCCTACCATGACTTATGGGTAGTATTGTACTATCTGCATGGAGATATACAGTTGATGCACTGGCCATCTTATGTGGTTGCACAGCATGTGAATGTACCCCCCTCCCCAAGACACTGGGATGTCAGCAGAAGTGATACAGTTACTGAAAGATGATGATGGATGCCTCTTGTGGTAAATTTACAGAGTTGTATGTTCTTTCTGTTAACTTATGGTGTCCGTTTCTGACTGGTTGTGTTGCATTGTACCATCCCCTGCTTTTATGTGTGTTGTGTATATGTGTGTGTGGGGAGGGATACAGAGTTAGGGTTGAAAACCCAAACATCAAATTTCCTCGCTTTTGTCACTGTGTAAGCAACACTAACTGATGCATTAACAAAGTTTTTTGCAATGAATATATATATATATATACACACACACACACACACACAACATCTCTCTCTCTCTCTCTCTATATATATATATATATATATATATATAAAATGTAGTGGCACAGAAGTGTTAGGGTTGCGTAGCCATTTCTATGTTAAACCTCAGATTTTGCACTTTAATAACCTTTGAACCATTTATTCGATTCACATGAACTGTTTGAATGTACAAATATTTATCATAGATCTCCAGATCTGGAAATTTTCCTCTTGGTTGGATGTATGGCTGCGGATCCATAGCGTGCTCAAAAAGTAAATTTTTCCTGAATCCTTTGTCCACCCATAATGCATTGAAGAATGTATTTGAGTGGGTTCAAACTGGGTTGTTTCCATGTGTCCTGGCTTGCACTGGTGCCTTTTGAAAATTTATTGAAAAAATATTGCTCCGTTCAAAAGTTATTGCATTTTTTCTGTCCCATTATAGCCTATTGGAAAATGTATATGTGCACTGCGAAAACAATCGCAATCACGTTTTTTGCTTGGGCTTGCCCAAAAATGTTGTGGTGCTGATGTCATCTTGTTTTTGGTTGGCAAGAGAGAAAACATGCTGTAATTACTGCATTTTTGAATACACTAACCATTGTGTTTACCTAATCGGGCCCCGAGAAACATGCCCCTGGTATTAGTTTTTCACCAGCTAGTCTGGAAATATGTTTTTTAATTTTTCTGTTTTTTGATCTCTCAAACATCTTTGTGTGCAAATAATTGTGCTAACTCCAAACAGTAACCATGCTAACATTTTTTTGCACTCGCTAACATTCCCATTACAAAGATAGGACAATCACACAAACATGAAAGTAATCGAGCTAACACTGCAATACCAAATTTTGTCAAATGCTATTTTCTTTGTCATTTGATTGTGGCAAGCTGGATTGTGACATTGGCCTGAAAGTTTCAGAGTGGCAAGCCCTAGTGCCACAGATGTGCCTTGTGATAGTTTCATGCAGAAATATTGAAGACGCTCATTGTTACACCATCCCGAAGTTCAGAAATTTTCCCATAGGATAACATTGCAGTGGTGGTTTTATTTGCCACTTCACTGGGGCAACGTGGATTACTCTATTGACCTGAACTTTTCAGGGTGGACAGCCCTAGGCCCACGGATGTACCTTTTGGTGGTTTGGCAAGGAAACATTGAACAGGCCCATACTTTTACAGCATTCCAAAGTTCAGAAATGTTCCCATAGGATAACATTGTGGTGCCCGTCACACCTTTCATGTCCTGTATCTTGAAAACGGTTCAAGATACTGACTTTTCATCACAACAGTTCTTAGTCTCCCTATGTATAGAAGTAGGCTGGAAAGCCATGAAACCCATGATTGAATTTTTTTTGCTGGCTTGTACGGTTTCTGAGATATTTGCGAATTAGTGTTCCAGTTGCTCATTTGCATATGCATAGGCCTCAGTGTTAACGGTCACAGTGCTTTTCAGGGCCCGTAACTTGGAAATACTGCAAGATACAGATTCAGTTGAGTTATGTTGCAAAAATGACTCATTCTCATGATTACAACACTTCAATTTTTTTCTAGCTGCTACAGTTCCCGAGATACGGGCAAATTAGTGTAACAAGGGATCCTTGCCTTATAGGGCTGCTGTATGGCTCCATACTTTAACTGTTACTGGGAGTACATGGCTCACACTTCCACAGACACATATTATTATGCACAACTGAGCAGCTTCTGGCCCCGCACTCCCACCAACACATTCCGTTTACTACTTACATTACACTTAAAAAAAAAGAAATGAAATTCTTTGCAAAAACTTCATTAAAGCATCAGTTAGGGTTGTTTCCACACTGACAAAAGTGTGGAAATTCCACATTAGGGTTAACACCCCTACCACCTCACCAGCACCCCTCCACCCTCCACACACCAACAGGCATTGGGGTGTGCGTTGGGATGGTTGTGCCTAACTCTCAACCCATTCAAAGCTGCCTGTGACTCCTACGCCCCAGTAAAAAAGCACAAAGTCATGGCACTCTCCAATCCCTGGCTCATGGCTGAGCTACTGGCTCATTTAAAATCAAGGGACCACCTCTGGGAAATAGCTAGGGCCACAGGAGCTTAACTGGACATTCAAAACTATAAAGATACTCGCACCAACTGCAGAAAACAAATACGACTGACGAAGAGTACCTACTACAAGGAAGCCCTCACCAATACTTGGGGAGATGGGAAAGCTTTTTGGGACAATATTAGGGAAGTTACATGGAAGCAGTCCAAATCCTTCCCAACCCTACAGGCTGTTGACAGAGCCACCACCCTGGACCTGATGGACATTGCCAATACTTTCAATGCAGCCTCCACCGACCTCAGTGCTGTTCTCCCCCTGGACTTTTTCTCCAAAACTGATTCTCCTGCTCCAAATTCCCTACCTACCACTTCAAATCTTCTGCCTTTCCACTTCAGAAAAGTCAAGGAGAATGACAAAGGCTATCTCCAAGTCAGTGGTGATTCACTGGACCTTAAACTACTATCCCTCACCCTTGAAGAGGTATTGCACCCGCTTATCAGAATCTTCAGCATCTCCCTCAGCCTCAGTCAGTTTCCAAGCAAATGGAAATCTGCTATTGTCACTCTGGTCTTTAAAAGCTGCAACAAGTCCATACGGGGAACTACTGGCTAATTTCTATATTACCCCCCTCTCCAAGGCCCTTGAGCATATTGTTGCTGACCAGCTTACAGACTACCTGGACAAATATAACATCCTATGTACACAGCAACACGGGTTCAGGCAAGGGCAGAGCACATCAACAGCCCTCCTGGAGTCCTTCACAACTCATTGGACAAAGGCCATCTAATTGGAGCCATATTCATTGACTTGACTAAGACATTTGACGCTGTTCACCATGGCCTGCTTACCAAACAGCTGCTGAATGCTGGGCTCTCCCAGGACTCTACTGCATGGTTTAATAGTTACCTGGACCAGCACTCACAAAGAATAAAAATTTCAGGAGCACTCTCTGACTCCAAACCTGTTTGCTCAAGCATCCCTCAGGGATCCATACTGGGCTCACTACTTTTCAGCCTTTTCCTGAACTCCCTTCCACTGTCCTGCCCTTAACAAATTATCCTCTATGCCAATGATGCTGTGCATCTTACCCCCCATAAGGACCCACAGCCCTTACTTCACAACCTACAGCTTGCTTTCTCCACTGTTGAAAACTGGTTTGCAAAACATAAACTGGTTCTAAACCGCAAAAAGACTAAACCTATCCTTTTCTGCAGCTCGCAAAACAAATACAAGTGATACCCCCTTGATATCAATACAAGCGCTGGTAATACCCTCGAACAAGTGTCATCTTTTAAATACCTTAGAATCTCACTGGACCCTTGCTTATCTTATGGGACCCACATTGATAGTGTTGCCAGAGTTGTAAACTCATGCATTGGAATTCTCTACCAAAATAGACAGCATCTTACCCAGGCAGCACTGAAGATTGCTATCCAGAGCTCTGTGGTCTCCATCATAGACTATGGCCTCATAATCTATGGCTCTACCTCTACTACTGCCCTCAGGCTCATAATGACCTCCCTAAACAAGGCCTGCTGACTGCTTACTGAATCCCACTGACTCACACACACATGTGAGCTTTACACTCAAATGGGATGTCTTCAACTCACTAACTGCATAAAGTACCTTAACATAGAAACATAGAAACATAGACTTTGATGGCAGATAAGGACCGCTAGGCCCATATAGTCTGCCCATTTCCCTACCTACAGGATAGGCCGCAGATCCTAGTTAACCAACAGCCTATTTCTTCCTACCCCCCACAAGAATTGCCTTATGTCTGTCCCATGCATTCTTGAATTCTCCCACAGTTTTAGACCCACAACCTCCCTCAGGAAGGCTGTTCCATGCATCCACTACCCTCTCTGTGAAATAATACTCCACATTGCCCCTGAACACTTCTTCCTTCTATCTTTAAATTGTGTCCCTTGTTCTTGCAAGTCTCTTTTTCTGAAAGATGCTACCCTCTTGGACTTTGTTGATTCCACTGAGGTACTTAAAAGTTTCTATCATGTCCCCCCTCTCCCTTCTTTCCTCAAGGGTATACATATTAAGCTCCTTTAGTCTCTCCTCATATGGCTTCTCTTGCAGACCCTGCACCATTTTAGTTGCCCTCTTCTGGACTACCTCTATCCTGTCTATGTCCTTGCAGAGATGGGGTCTCCAGAACTGGACACAGTACTCCAGATGGGGTCTCACCAACTGTCTGTACAGAGGGATAACAACTTCCTGTTTTCTGCTGATGATGCCTCTCCCTATACATCCCAGTATACCCCCGGCCCTCCCTTACTGCCTTCTCACATTGCTTGCTAACCTTAAGGTCATCTGATATGATTACCCCCAGGTCCCTTTCCTTTTTTGTTGTTGTTACTACCTCCCCACCCATTGTGTATTCTTCCCCTGGGTTCTTGTTTCCCAGGTGCATTATTTTGCACTTCTTTGCATTGAATCCTAGCTGCCATACTTCTGACCATTCCTCCAACCTTGCCAAGTCCCTTTTCATCCTTTCCATGCCTCTTTGTGTATCAACCCTGTTGCAGATCTTTGTGTCATCTGCAAAAAGGCATACTTTTCCTTCCAGTCCCTCTGCAATGTCACTGATGAAGACATTAAAAAGGACTGGACCCAATACTGAACCCTGCAGTACCCCACTAGTAACCCCCCTTTCTTCAGAGTGGACTCCATTTACAATTACCCTCTGTGTCCTGTTGTCCAACTAATGTTTTACCCAGGCTACCACCCTGGGAACCACTCCCAGGCTGGTTAATTTGACTAGTAATCTTTTGTGTGGGACTGTGTCAAATGCCTTGCTAAAGTCTAGGTAGACCATGTCCACAGCCCCTCTCTGGTCTGCAACTTTGGTCACCCAGTCAAAGAAATCTATTAGATTTGTCTGACATGACCTTCCCACTGTGAACCCATGCTGGCTTCTAGGTACTCAACTATTCTTTCCTTCAGAAGTGACTCCATCACTTTCCCTACCACTGAGGTCAGACTGACAGGTCTGTAGTTTCCTGCCTCTGTCTTGGTCCCACTTTTGTGAAGGGGAATCACATCTGATTTCCTCCAGTCCTCGGGTACCACACCATCCTCCCATGATTTATTAAAAAGAGTAGCCAGTGGTTTCACTAGTTCCTCCCTTAATTCTTTTAGAATTCTGGGGTGAATTCCATCAGGACCCATTGCTTTGTCCACCTTCAGTTTTAGGAGTTCTTGTAGAACCCTTTCTTCTGTGAAAGGACTGGAATCAACCTCCCTATCAAGAGTGCTTCTGTTAATTGGATTAGGCACTTCCCCCTCCTCTTTTGTGAATACTGAGCAGAAATATTCATTCAGTATTCCTGCTTTTTCACTGTCTCCCTCTGCCCACCCACCGTTCATTCTATTCAGCCTCACTATCCCTCCCTTTGTCTTTCTACGCTCGCTGATGTACCTATAAAAGGTTTTATCCCCCTTCTTAACTGAGTTGGCTATCTTTTCCTCAGTCTGGACCTTTGCTATTCTGACTTCCCTCCCTGCTTCCTTCTGCCTTAACTGGTACAGCTCTCTGTCCCGCTCCTTCTGTGTTTCCTTATACTTCTGGAATGCTATCTTTTTCTTCCTGACTTTCACAGCCACCTCTTTTGAGAACCATAGTGGCTTTTTCTTTCATTTTGATTTGTTATTTGCTTCACACAAAGGCTTGTTGCCTCTGTGATGGCAGTTTTGATAATTCCCATTGTTGCTCCACACCTCCTTCTAGCCTGTTTGCTAGTGCTTTTCTGAGGCACTCTCCCATCTTGCCAAAGTCAGCCCTCCTAAGGTCCAGTACCCTCACTTTTGTATGGCTTGACTCTGTAGCTGAGTTTAATGTGAACCACTGTTTGATGGTCACTTGTTCCCAGATGGCAACCCACTGCTAGATCTGAGATCCTCTCACTGCCCCCATTTAAGAGTATGAGGTCTAAGATTGCTCCCTCATGGGTGGGTTCTGAAACTAGCTGTCTAATGCCTGCCACCTGTAGGGCATCAAGAATGGCCCTGCTCTTGGATGTGGCTGCAGCAAATGTGCTCCAGTTAACATCTGGCATTTTCAGGTCTCCCATCAACAGTATCTCCCCTTTCTCTGCCATTCTAAGAATGCCTTCTATCATATCCTTGTCCATTCCTTCCCCCTGACATGGGGGTCTGTACACAACCCCTGTGCGGATTGTGGTGCCCTTTCCAGTCTCCAAGGTGACCCACAGTGCCTCCTCTCCTCCCTGTTTACTCTTTTGTGCAGTTGCTTTTATCCCTTCCTTTACATAGAGAGCTACTCCTCCCCTCTTCTCCCTGCCTGTCTCTCCTGTAGGTTATGTACCCTGGTATGTTAACATCCCTGTCATGGTTCTCTGTGTACCATGTTTCTGTGACTGCTACAATATCCAGGCATCCCTCTTCCATCAAGGCCACCAGCTCAGGGAGCTTGTTGCCCAGACTATGGCATTGGTACTCATTACCCTCCATTTCCTGATGGCCTTACTCCTTTTGCCCCATCCCTGTCCTTCTTGCCTTTGTCACTTTCTCCATTTACCCTGCCTTCTCCCTATCGACACCTCTATGTTGTGTTTATCGCACTTACTACCGTGATTATTTGGGGGCTAGGATTTTCCTGCTCCTTTCCAGTGCCTCCCCCTTGGCTAGTTTAAAAGCTTGCCCATGAAGCATTTAAACCTATCACCTAGGATCCTGGTTCCCCTCCTGGACAGATGCAGCCCATCATGCCAGTATAGGCTTGCATTACTCCAGGTGGATCCCCAGTCCCCAATGAAGCCAAATCCCTGAGCTACACACCAGGTTTTCAACCACTGATTGAATCCCATGGTGTGGAACACCTAACCCTCTCCTATGCCATAGATGGGTAGCACCTCCCAGAAGGTTACGTGTGTGCTACTTGACAGGGGCCCTCCCAATTCCACAAACTCTTCCTGCACTTCTCTAATCCCTTTCTTAGCCAGGTCATTTGTCCCTAGGTGGACAATGACATCAGCTCCTCCCTGTGCAGCTGCTCCGCAATCCTGAGATTCACTCCCTGCCCTCAAGCCATGGCACCAGGCAGGCAGGCACCCTACCTCCCTCTCCCTTCCTCCCCAGTTCTACCTTCCTAACAATGGAGTCCCCCACCAGGAGTTGTTTCCTTCCCTGCAGGGTCCCCTGCCATCCTCCTGTGGGTCTCTTTTGTGGAGGTTCCCAGCATCCTCCTTGGTCTCCACTGCAGGTGCCTCCATAGAGGAACCACACTTTGCCAGAATGGCATAGGAATTGTGGAGAGGTCCAACTGGAGGGATGCGCCTCTTCCACCACCCTCACCCTCTCTGGGCCACTGTGGTTCAACCACTCCTCTTTCTTGGCAACCTCTGAGGCAACGACAGTGGCACTGGTGGTCTCTGGATGGAAGAGGAGGTCCCAAATCCTGGCCAACTCAGCCTGGAGATGAGCAACCTCCTCCCTCAGCCCAGAGAGTGCCTGCAGATGGGACAACACTGCATCCTCCAGAACATCTCCTGGAAGACTGCTGCTCCAGCCACTGCACTCACCACTCCAATCATGTCTTATTTCTGGCCCTTAACTGTTTGCAATCCTTACTCTTTCCTCTGTTTTTTCTCTCCTCCTTACTTTCTGCCTGTGCCCTTTAAGCTCCTGATTGTTCTGTTCTGAGACAAGAATATCCTATATTTCTCAGTAGACTACTTACTTGCTCAGAGGCTGACCTCCAGCAGCTAGAGGGCCAGAGAGCTACTCTTGCCCTTCTAGGATGGTGGGTCCTTGGTGGTTCTGTGATCACTCACTTCCTGCCCCAAACAGGAAGTTCCTGTTGATTAGTCAAATCCTGTGCCTATAAAATAGAACTAGCTTTGGGTGGAGGGTGGAGGGAGGAAGGAGGGCAATATAGTCCCAGCAGAGAGTTCAGTCACACAGCAGTCCTTTCTCCTGGTGTCTTCTGCCAAGCTATTAGCAGAATCTTTCTAAAGGCAGTCTTTAAATGTGCTTCCTGCTAGCTAAGCCACTCCCCCACTTACCAGATCTTTCTACAAGTAATTTAAACCTCACAGCAGTTAAGTCCTTTCAATCACCTGAGATAACTCTTCAGATACCCATTCAGTTCAGTTAACCCAAACACACTTTTTTTTGTATTTTAGTTTCTTTTTACCTAAATTAAAGGTCCAAGTACAAAAGTTCTTCTACTTTAGCCCCAGCAGAGAAGTTCAGTTACACAGCAGTCCTTTCTCCTGGTGTCTTCTGCCAAGCTATTAGCAGAATCTTTCTAAGGCAGTCTTTAAATGTAGCTTCCTGCTAGCTAAGCCACTCCCCCCTGCTTACCAGATCTTTCTACAAGTAATTTAAACCTCACAGCAGTTAAGTCCTTTCAATCACCTGAGATAACTCTTCAGATACCCATTCGGTTCAGTTAACCCAAACACACACTTTTTTTTTGTATTTTAGTTTCTTTTTACCTAAATTAAAGGTCCAAGTACAAAAGTTCTTCTACTTTAGTCCCAGCAGAGAAGTTCAGTTACACAGCAGTCCTTTCTCCTGGTGTCTTCTGCCAAGCCTGCTTGATGGCAAAAAAAAACTACTTTGGGCCTTACTCCACCTAGTGTCCAAGCCCTCCTGCACCAAATACTAATCGTCGTAACACCAGATGGTCTGAATGTCAGCTTCTACTGGTCCTTCGATGCCGCACCACTCTGGGACAAAGATGCTTTGCACACCAAATAAACAAACAAAACAAAATGATGTAAGAAACTACTATGGTTCTCAAAGGAAGTGGCAGTGAAGGTTCAAGAGAAAAAGAAAGCATTCAGGAAGTACAAGGAATCACAGAAGGAGCAGGACAGAGAACTGTATCAGTTAAAGCAAAAGGAGGCTGGAAAGGCAGTCAGAACAGCAAAGGCCCAAACCGAGGAAAGGATAGCCAACTCAGTTAAGAAGGGGATAAAACCTTTATAGGTACATCAGGGAGCGAAGGAAGGACCAAGGGAGGGATAGTGAGGCTTAATAAAGGGAGGAGGGTGGGCAGAGGGAGACCGTGAAAAGGCAGAAATACTAAACAAATATTTTGCTCAGTATTTACAAAGGAAGAGGGGAGGTACCTAAAACAAACAGTAGAAACACTCTGGATACAGAAGTTGATACCAGCCCATTTACAGAAGAAAGGTTCTGAAAGAACTCTTAAAACTGAAGGTGGACAAAGCAATGGGGCCCGATGGGATTCATCCCAGAATTCTAAAAGAACTAAGGGTAGAACTAGTGACACCACTGACTACCCTTTTTAACAAATCATGGGAGGATGGGCTGGTACCCTAGGACTGGAGGAGGGCAGATGGGATTCCCCTTCACAAAAGTGGGAGCAAGGCAGAAGCAGGAAACTACAGACCTGTTAGTTTAACCTCAGTGATAGAGAAAATGATGGAATCACTTCTGAAGGAAAGAATTGTCAAGTATCTAGAGGCCAGAGGGGCACAGGACCCTAGGCAGCATGGATTCACAGTGGGAAGGTCATGCCAGATGAATCTGATAGATTTCTTTGACTGGGTGACCAAAGTAGTAGATCAGGGAGGGGCTGTGGACATGGCCTACCTAGACTTTAGCAAGGCATTTGACACAGTCCCACACAAAACATTAATATACAAGTTAGCCAGCCTGGATCCCAAGATGACAGCCTAGGTAAAGAATTGGCTGGAGAATAGGACACAGAGAGTAATAGTAAATGGAGTCCACTCAGAAGAAAGAGGGGTTACTAGTGGGGTACCGCAGGGTTCAGTATTAGAACCGGTCCTCTTCAATGTCTTTATAAGCGACATTGCAGAGGGTCTGGAAGGAAAAGTATGTCTCTTTGCAGATGACACAAAGATCTGCAACAGAGTTGATGCACAGGGTGGGGTGGAAAGGATGAGAAGGGACGTGGAAAGATTAGAGGAATGGTCAAATGTATGGCAGCTTAGATTCAGTGCTAAGAAGTGCAAGGTAATGCACCTGGGAAACAAAAACTCAGGGGAAGAGTACACAATGGGGGGTGAGATACTAACAACAACAAAATGGAAAGGGACCTGGGGGTAGTCATATCAGGTGACCTAAAGGTGGGCAAGCAATGTGAGAGGGCAGCAAGGAGGGCTGGGGGGATACTGGGATGCATAGGGAGAGGCATCATCAGTAGAAAACAGGAAGTTGTTATCCCTCTGTACAGACAGCTGGTGAGACCCCATCTGAGTACTGCGTGCAGTTCTGGAGACCAATCTCTGCAAAGACATAGACAGAATGGAAGCTGTCCAGAGGAGGCAACTAAAATGGTGCAGGGTCTGCACTGGAAGACATATGAAGAGAGATGAAAGGAGCTTAATATGTGAGCCTCGAGAAAAGGAGGAGAGGAGGACATGATAGAAACGTTCAAGTACCTCAGGGAATCAACAAAGTCCAAGAGGGTAGCATCTTTCAAAAAGAGTGTGCAAGAACAAGAGGGCACAATTTGAAGATGGGGGGCAGCTCACAGGTAATTTAAGGAAGTATTTTTTCACAGAGAGGTTGTGGATGCATGGAACGCCTTCAGAGGAGGTTGTGGAGTCAAAAACAGTGGTGGAATTCAAGCATGCATGGGACAATCATAAGGCCATTCTAGGGGTTGGGGGTAGGAAGAAGTAGGCTGCTGGTTAACTAGGATCTGCAGCTTATCCAGTAGGTAGGGAATTGGGAAGACTGGGTGGGCCAAGCGGTCCTTATCTGCTGTCAAATTCTATGTTTCTATATGTTTCTATGTTACCGTGCACCTAGCTGGATGAATGACTTCAGCACTCACATCACCTCCACCTCCTCACTGGGCATATTCAAATCAAGTCTCCATCATCATCTCATGGCCTCCAGCTCATGTGACTGCCGCCTCTAACTTCTCCCTTCCCCATTGAGATCAACCACCCCTCTCTGATGTTCTTTAACAATGCAGTGAGCTGCTCTAGTCTCTTTTTCTGCTGCCACTGCCCTATCCTCTCACCCTTCCTACCTGATTTCTTCTAGGTTTCTGAAATGATTCCTTGTATGTGTTATTCATGTATACTATTTACTGTGATGTTGTACCTGAACTGATGAATATTATTGTATGCTCTCTTTAATGTTGTATGCCCTTGTTTAACATGTTTAACATGTATGTACCCTCCTGTCATGGAACCTTTGTAAAAGAGCCTTAGCTCAAAGGTAATTGTAATCCTCAATCTAAATAAATAATAATAATAAAAAAAATTCTCCTATAATGCACCACCATAGCTTCTTTACACATGGAATGGGGTGAGAGTTAGGCCAAAGAACCCAACACAGACCCCAATACCCACTGGTGTGTGGAGGGTGGGGGGTGCTGGTGGGGTGGTAGGGGAGTTAACTCTAACGTGGAATTTCCACACTTTTGTTGGTGTGGAAAAGACACTAACTGGAGCATTAATGAAATATTTGCAAAGAATGACTATCTATCTATCTCTCTATCTTTCTAAAATACTGGCCCAGCAGGGCCATTATAATTAGGGTTGCGTGGTCACTTCTATGTTAAACCTCAAAGTTTGCACTTTAATAACCTTGCAACTATTTGCTTCATTTGCCTGAAAGTTGAAATGCAGAACCACCTACCATAGATCTCTGGATCTAAAAAGTTTTGTTCCAGTCAAATGTGTGGTTGAGAACTGTGGGATGCTCAAAATGTGAAAAATCACACTTTTTTTGTGCATTTTTCAGTAAGCCTTATGTAACCCCCTTGTTACCCGGGGTTACTAGAATCCCAGTAAGACCTAGTGGTAGACAGGGAAGGCAGCTTGTGAAACTCCAGTTAAATGGGTTTCACACTGTCTCACTCTGTTCTCAGTCTCAGCTGAGACTGAGGGATGACATCACCAACTGAACTTTCTACAGGCTGCATAAGCCACATTGGAATCTGCAGCAGAGGGAGTTAGATAGGAACGTTGGGAGTTTTAAAAGTAGTAGTCAGTGTCAGTTTGTCTTCAGTAAGTGAAGGTGTGCTCAGTGGTGGAGACCGCCGCTTGGTCTCAGTGCCCCTTCCTCCGGGGGGCGAGGTAAAGATCCCTAACAGATTCCTGGGGCAATCCCCTTAACTCTGCCAAGTGGAAGAAAAGCTGCCTGTTCAGTTCAGCATTTATTTTGAAAGTTGGAAGAGTTGTGAGTCACCTGTGGGGCACCTGCAACTAAAGGGTGAGTGTCTGCTCTGACTAAGAGGGCAAAATGTTTTCTTCACCCTGGGACATGTGTGGAAATCTAGGGACTGAGCTACATTTTGGGAAGCCTAAAGGACTGGGCCAAACAAGTAAAGTAGTGTCAAATGCTAGAGTGCTGTGTGATTCAAGTAATATATAGAGGAGATGCACCCAGATCATCTACCCTTTAATCTACATTTAGAAGTTCAGAAAAAGGAATGGTTCAGTTTTCCCAGGGAAATGGCAGGGTATGGGATGTGGGAGCTGGAGGTGGGCGAACCCCCCATCTTTAGTAACCAGGTCACCTCTACAGTTTCTGCTGTGGTTGCTACTTTGCCTCATGCACTTGGCCAGTGATGGGGAAGTACCCAGACGTGGGATTGCAAAGGAAAATCTCTGGGAGTTGCAGACTCTAAGTGGTGTGGGAACCACAACAAGTGTAAAAAATTCTCTCTAGGAGTTGGGGAGTCACAACAAGTAAGGAAGAACTCTCTCTAGGAGTTGCAGACTCTAAGTGGTGTGGAGAGCCACGACAGGATAATTGGTTCATTCTTCCAATGGACCGTGGGGAGAACCCAAGTGTGTACAAGTCGGGCTGTGTGCCTGGTGGGTCCAGAGCCTGAAGGCTGAAAATGGTGATAAAGTGTTCTGTAGTCTCTAATCTGCATCACCAGGAAATGTAGCCCCATGGGGGTCCGTCTATGCTTTGTTCTGTTCAGCTAGTTTGTGAATAAAAGCCACACTGAAGAATCCCATTCCTGGTTCTGGACATTACAGTTATTGCTTCCTGTTTTCGGATTTACTTGGGTACCCCTGTGCAGAGTAGCCAAACCTAGGTCCCCCTGTGCCGAGTAACCTCATCCTCCCTGAACCCAGGTCCCCACCAGGTACTGCTGTCAGCTTCAACAGCATGCCACCTGTCATTTTGGCAAAAAGGCAGGGGTGAGGGGTTACATTTAATTTTATTTATCCATTTTTTTTATTTGTTTAGTGATTTGGAAAAGACCTTTGACCATAAGGTCTTTTACAAAGGTTCCACGTCATAGATTGCAAAACAAAGTACAATAGAAGAAAGCAAAGGGACATTACAATGAACGATACAACTTGGATTCAGAACTTACAGAATAAGTCAAAACATAGTAACAAGATAAATAACAAGAAAAACATTTTTTGAGGGTGGGGTGGGAATATGCAGCCACAAAGTGCCTTGTCAGTAGTTAAGAGGGACAGGGATAGCTGGTAGAGGGGTGAAGAAAGGAGGTACGAGAGAGAGGTATGTACTGCGGTGGAGGTGAAGGGTGGGGAAAGAAGGGCGATAAGGTATAGGGAGAAATGGTGGGGTGAGGGGAGGCTGAGTGGAGACATGCTAGAGTAAAATGGTGGGGTGTGAGGGGGCATGGTCAGACAGCCAGCATTAGCAGTGACTGTTAGGGAAACTCATGGGACTGTGAGTTGGGGAAGGGGGAGGGGGTGGCAGGTGCCAAAGGAGCAAGATGCAAACTGATTGCTGGGGCAAGTCATGAGAAGGAC
Organism: Neoceratodus forsteri; assembly: GCA_016271365.2. Lineage (NCBI taxonomy): Eukaryota > Metazoa > Chordata > Ceratodontiformes > Ceratodontidae > Neoceratodus > Neoceratodus forsteri. Next base: position 165,058,369 of record CM028138.1, read on the forward strand.
AAGAGGGAGGGGTACCTGGGGCCTGACTAGTGCTTGATGGGGGCAGAGAGAGCAGGTGTGGCTGGACTCTGGGGCAGGTGCACTTAGAGAGTGTGCTGTTTGAGGTCAGTTTTGAATTGTGCCAGACAATTGGTGACCAAGAGGTGCCCGGGGAGTTCATTCATCCATAGGGGGCCTGGTAAGGAAATGCACATTGCCCAAGTGAGGTGCAACAAAAGGGGATAGCCAAGGCCCCTCTAGTCCTCTCTCTGGTGACCTGTAATGAGTTGGCCACCTTGATCAAACTGCCTACACAAGATAGTGTTTTACCCAATAGACCCTTCTTCCCTAGGATGCAAGTCTGAAATTTGACCCTGTTTCTTAATGACAGCCAATTTGCACGTTCGTACAGAGTACAGGTGTGAGTGCCATGCTCAGCATCCAGGGTGAGTCTGCAGGCTTTGTTGAGTGCAGTCTGAACCATCTTGAGTACTGTATCCATTGCCGCCCCATAGACTACTAGTCCATTGTCAATAGTAGATATAATTGAACTGTGGACTGAGAGGTGGAGGGCCCATGGAGAAAGGTATTGCCTGTGCCTGTACAGGACACTAATCTTGGTATTGACTGTCTTGACCAGAGAGTCAATATGGTGTGGAAACATGAGGGTATCATCTATTATGACCCCCAGATACTTGAACAAGTGAACTTGTTCCAGCGGCTCACTGAATGAGTTGGAGATGATGAGGCGGAGGTGCTTATTTTTGTTGTGGCGTCTGGACATAAGCATGGCCTTGGTCTTCTTGTAGTTTAGTAGCAATTTATGACTATAGAACTAGTCCTTGAGTTTGGAGAAGGAGTTCTGCAGCTCAGATTGTAGGGCAGCCTGAGATGTGCTGCCGCTCAGGAGCACAGCATCATCTACAGATAGTATGAGTTTGGTGTCACAGGCTGTTGGAAGGTCATTTGAGAAGAGGCTGAAGAGTAGGAGCCCCAGTATTGATCCCTGAGGTACCCGTAATGATACCTCTCTTGTGCTGGGTACTGTTTGCCCAATTTTGACTCATTGATTTCTCCGTATCAGATAGTCTTGGAACCAGCAAAGGACATTGGGCACCACACCCATGTTTCGCAGTTGAGTCAGTAACAGGGGTTTTTTGACTGTATTGAAGGCTTTGGTGAGGTCAATAAAGACAGACCCCACCAGTATGACTTCAGCTAGGACCTTATGTGCATAGTTCATGTAGTCCAGCAGGGCAGTGGTGGTACTGTGATTTTGTCTGAAGCCATGCTGGTTGGGGCATAGTAGATTATACTTATTGAGGTAGTCAATGAGTTGACCCACCACAATCTTTTCCAGTGCCTTGGATGGGGGGAAAGGATCAAGATGCGTCTGTAGTTGGCAACCAGAGACTTGTCGACTCCTTTATGCACTGGCGTAACTAGGGCCTACTTCCATACCGAAGGGAATTGGGCCAGGGCCAGGGACTTATTGTACATTGTGGTAATGGGTACCATAAGAACGTCCAGGGTGAGCGATAGAAGTTTCATGTCTATCCTGCCACTGTCCAGTCTGGTCTTATCTAGTATTTTCTAGACCATAGTAAGGGCCTCCTGCACCGTCACCCTTTTAAAGCAGAAGGTCGGGTGAGAACACCCGGTAGATACGTTGTTGGAGTGGTTCAAACCAGGTTGAAAATAGGCAGGTGGTAGTACTGCGGTAAGATTGGTGAAGGCCTTTTTGAAGGCTTCTGCAATAGCTAGAGGGTCTGTAGTGGGGGTGTTACTGATACTGAGCAGCTGAGGGTGCTTCTTGTCCTCCTTTCCAAGGATGCTTTTGATGTTATCCCAGAATCTTTTCCTATAACCCCAAGAATTGCAAAGCTGGGCCTTATGATAGTTGGCTTTGATGAGCCGGATTAGCTTGGTGCAGCAGTTCCTGGCAGTTCTGTAGCATTGGTAGGGATGCTTGCTACCTGTGTTTCTGGCCTTCTCCCAGAGTATGTCCCTTTCTTTCAGATGGAAGAGGAGCTCCCCATCAATCCAGCCATTTGCCTCCCCCCAAATTTTCCTTTTTGTGAGTGGGGCATAAATGTCACAGATGGAGATAAAGTCCTTAATGAAGTAACTGAGGGCCTGATCAAGGGTAGGCACCAGGTTAATAGGAGTCCACTCGTGCAGAGCAAGGGCTGATTTGAGCACTCCAAGTTTACCCTTCCTCAAGAACCTGCTTCCAGTGAGGATGGGGGTCCTTTTGGTAAATGTATTAGACCACAGAAAGGTGATTGGGGAGTGGTCACTTAGCTTGGCTGGGAGAACCTTGATCTCAGAGATCCAGGATGGTGAGCGTGCTAGGACCCAGTCAAGGAGGGTACTGTTTCCTGTCTTATAGTTCTGCCTGGGGGGCAGGTGACAAGTTGTGTCAGGTTGGAGGTGTCTATCAGATCCCTGAAAGGGACAACCTCCTTTCCATCCCAGTTTATGTTAAAGTCCCTGGTAATGACAAGCTCCATCCCCTTTGGAAGGGTGCAGATAATGTCCATAATTGTGGGAAAGCCTGCTGTGGCTTTCTTGGGGGGGTAGGTAGATTGTGGCAAGGATGAGAGTTTTGCTATTCGGACTGACCTGTGCCTTTATCACTATTATCTCATGGTCCTCAGCCACCCTGGTTCCAGGGAGGATGGTGTACTGCAGAGAGTCCCTGGCATAGATGAGGCATCCCCCACCTCTCTTGACTATTCTATTAATCCTGTATGCTTGGAAGCCTTTGAGGGCAACTTCACTATCTTTAATCCTACTGGTCAACCAAGTCTCCATTAGGCATAGGATGTCAGGGGTATGGAGGGACATCCATGCCTGTAGTTGGTCAAATTTTGCAGTTAAACTGCAGATGTTCAGTGAGGATATTTTTAGGCCTTTAACCTTATGAACACTAGGGCCCATTGAAGTGAGTGGGCCTGGGTTCAAGTGAATGTTGCGAGAGAGGAGCAGGAGCATAAAGATGACCTTTCTGGAAGTAAGGTTTATGCTCAATTTGGCTTGTACCTTCTGCCTCCGAGGCTTCAGATGATTCAGGTGGTTGGACACTGGTTTAATTATTAGGGTATAGCTAACCATTACTACCCCTATGCAAAGGGAGGGCATATAGCTACCATTGTTTGTAGGGTAAGGATGAGTGAGTCACTGCCTACAGCCAAGTGAGGCAGTTTCTGAAGGTGTGTTTGACAGCTATGCACTACCCAGTAGTGGTTCAGAGGGGGTAGCAGTGGCCCAGCTAGGCATCTGGTGCCAGCTGTACCAAGCCAGGTAGCAAGGAGCAGAACTAGACAGCACCCTTTGATAGGGGACATGGCAGCTTGATTCAGTTGTCAAGCCTGACACACTGGTGCCAAAGAGAGGCTGAAGAATGCATTTGAGCGGCTTCAGATTTGTTTGACTTTGTTTGTCTAGGTTGAACTGGTGCCTTTTGAAGATTTGGTGAAAAAATATTGCTCCATTCCATAAGTTATTCCATTTTTTCATGTCCCATTATAGCCTATCGGAAAATTTATATGTGCACTGCGAACATTTTCGCAATCACATTTTTTGTTGTTGAGCTCCCTGAAATAGTTTTCATGCTGCCACCATCTTGTTCTCAGTTAGCGAGAGAGAAAAACAGTTGTAACTCAAAAATAATGCCCTTTGCTAAACACCAACAGCTGTGTTTCCCTAATTGGTTCCTGAGGAACATGACCCTGGCATTAGTTTTTCACTAGCTGATCTGGAAATATGTTTTTCAAACTTTTTGCACCATTTTGCCATTTTCTGATTGTGGCATTATTTTTTATTGCTGCGAAACCAATTGCGATAAAAAAAAAATATAACAGCAACAACATTTTTCTATGTGCAATAACATTTCCATTATAGAGACAGGAGTGCCGCAAAACCATTAAAGTCATCATGATGACACTGCATGACCACATTTTGTAATGTGTTGTTTTCTTTTTCACTTCATTGTGCCAAGATGGATTGTGCTTTTGAGATGACATTTTCAGGGTGACAAGCCCTGGTCCTACACATGTGCCTTTTGGTGCTTTGGTACCAAAACAGTCAATAGACCCATAGTTATAACATTCTGAAGTTGAGAAATTTTCCCATAGGATAACATTGCGGCACCCCACTGCCTTTCAGTGCCTGTATCTCGAAAACAGTTCGAGATACGTATTTTTCATCACAAAAATTCTTAGCCTCCCTATAGGGGGACATAGATTGGAACACAATTAATACCATGAATTTTGATTTTTTTTTCTACCTTGTACGATTACTGAGATATTTGGAAATTAGTATTCCAATTGCTCATGTTCATGTCCGTAGAACACTATTACACCCTCAAAGTTAGCACTCACAGTGCTTGTTTGTGCCCCTGTCTCAGAAATGATGCAAAATACTGATTTTGTCGATGTATGTTGTGTGGACGTCTCACTGTCACAATTACGACATTTAATTTTTTTCCCTAGCTGCTACGGTTCCTGAAATATCAGCAAATTAGTGTTACAAGGGTTTCTTACCCTATAGGGCTGCTGTATAGCTCTGTAGCTATGTGTAAGTGGGAGTGCAGGACCCAGCAGGCCCATGCTCCCACAGACACATACAGTATCATTATGTACAAATGGGCAGCTTGCTGGGCCCCACGCTCCCACCAGCACATACCATTTACTATTTATATTTCACTTTTTCAAAAAGAAAGGAAATTCTTTGCAAAAAAACTTAATTAATGCATCAGTTAGGGTTGTTTCCACAGTGACAAAAGTATAGAAATTTAACGTTAGGGTTACCACCCCAGCACCCCACCCCCATGCCCCCATCCTCCACACACCAACAGATGTTGGGGTGTGCTATGGGGTCATCAGTCCTAACTCTCACCCCATTCTCCTATACTGTAGCATGTCAGCTTGCTTACACATGGAATGGGGTAAGAGTTGGGGCTGACAACCCCATAGCACATCCCAATGTAATGTAACTGGTATGTGGTTGTGGGAGTGCTGGGCCCTCTGGGCCCTGCGCTCCCTTCACGCTGCCCATTTTTGCATAATTGTGTGCATATGTGGGAATGCAGGCCCTCTGGTCAGAGAAACTGAAAGGGTTCACTTTCTGTAGTTGGCAGAAAGACCTGGGAGGAGAGAGAGGCCACACTCAGTAACCGATTCCACTTTTCAAATGTCAGTGTCACTCACACTTTGGAGCAGCTAGTACATGAATTGTAGGGGAGCAGAAGACAAAGAACCCATGAACCTTGGAAGCACCTGACAGACCAGGCCTATTTAACAAAGCCAAGTCAGGAGAGAAGTTGATAATAACACCAAACAAGTCAGCAATCCAACAGTACAGGCTTGGCAAATTAATTGTAATCAACAATGAATAGAAACAGTGATCATTTTAATTCCTTATGTTTCTGTTCCCTTCATTACTTCATCAGCATCTAGATTCTAGATTGGGAATTCAGTAACATAACCAGATTATAGTGTGTTTACATGTTTTGTGAAATGTTTGCAATTATTTTGACCAACTAGCACCAGTGAATAAATAAATACTCAATGTCTGTATAATTTCACATGATGATATGGTGTGTGTGCCTGTGTGTGGGTGTGTGACATCTATAGTTTTCACTTTAAAGTAAACATGCAGCTATTGTCCCTGCTACTGTACACATGCTGTGTATGCCTACTGGTATATTCTTTGATATATACCTCTTTTATATAACTCCAAAGCATGCAATTTAGTCAGGCACATAACTACTTTGATTTATAACTAAACCAATTCAGAGTTGTGCTGTGGATATTACATTTAGGGATTCCCATGTATTTTGAACTAAACATAAAAAGCCACTGACTTCAGTGCTGTAGTTTGTGTTTCATTCTTTCTCTGTCAGTTTACGTTAAAGTGAGACTTTTTCACATGAGTGGTAATCGGATAGGGGAAAGACATCATTACTCCATAATTCCCTGAATGCTACCACTGGCCCACTGCACCATGTACCCATTTGTTCTAGAAATGTGTTATTTTTGGTACCTACACAGGTATCCGCCTGTCAGAAAGAGAATGTATCTTCACTGTCAGCAGTTGCCCAAGGTTAGAACATTCATAATTAACTTGTGGTGGATCCTGGCAAAGTGAACTTAAAGGTGATAGGAAACATTCAGAGTCTTCCCACCATTAAGAAATTGTTATGTTAAAACTCCCTTCAGCATTTCTAGATACTTTGCCACATTTTCTGGTTTTCATTCATGCAACACAGCCCAACAGTTCAGTTTGTATTGTCATTGCTGACAAAATTTTTTTCACAGCTTATTCTCAGAAGCATAAGCAGTCCATTCCAATTGGTGACAACTTCCCAGTGCTAGTGCTATACCTGGCTTCAAACTACTGCCGATTGTCAGTTTTGAAAATTAATGTACTGCTCCTTAGTTTTCCATATTTTATTAGCCTTTTTGTTTTGCTGAAATCAGTGACAGTAACTATATATAGACTACTGGGAATGTAATGTTATGAACAATGGACTGTTACTGACAAGTTTTTTTTTTTGTTTTTTTACTAAATTGGTTGACTTACTATTATAATCTGAGTCCAATTCTGCAATTAATTAATTAGTAGTAGTTGTAGGTGTTGGTGGTCCATTATGTACTGAACTAAGCTATCTTATAGGTATAGATTTTGTGCAGTGATTTAGTTGGTAGGACTGTACACTTTATCTGCCTCTCACTAAAATGATAATGACTCAAATCCAGAATCAGCTAATTATTATAGAGCTCTGTCACAGAGGCACATTCTGTTAAATGTAACTGACATTACCTTCCGATAAAACTAAACTTGACTAGATTTGCATTATTTAATAAATTCTGGGGTGATAGTTATTTTATTCATACTTCTGCTATGTCTGTTGGTGGTATGTTATTGGAAGGGGTATAAATGAGGGCATTTTTACTCACTTGAAACTATACACTGTTCTCCATTCGTGCTTTCAACCCTGCTGTATATCTGTTTTTATGATGAAACATCAACATCTGTGTAATCACAGTGTTTCATGCTGTATATAGTATTGTTTATTCAGTTCTTAGATGAACAATGCCAATAATAAGGTAGTTGCCAGATTGTATTTTTTTTGTTTCAGTTGTAAAACTAAACTAAACACAATAAAAAATAAGATTTGCAAAAGTTTATTTGACAATTTGCATGCTATTCATGTATTGAATGTATGCTCACTTTGTTGTTAATGTTGATACTGAAAGGGCAGTTATGATGTGTGGAGTGAGTGAGTGTGTGTGTGTGTGTGTTGGATCAAACTACTTTTTTTTTTGCTCCTTCGGCTCCCCAGACCACCTCTCCTTTGGGCCAGACTAGGCCCCACCTAAACCCTCACTCTGTCTCCTCCACCCCAGATCACAGCCACCCCAGGAGTAGTCCTGATGGGTCCCTCTCCTCTGAGAGGAAAGTGCCAGGGGGGACAACCAGCGCACTCTTAGTTTGGTCCCTGGGAGCTGCTGAGGTGGAAATGGAGACCAGGGTTTCTGAGGTGCCACAGGAGCTGGCAACCATCATCCGGCCAGTCAGAAAGCTGCTATTTCCCATTTTTCCCCGGGAGCGTGGCATGCCACTGACATCAAGAGGATCACTGTTGTCCACAATGCCCACCTTCTTACTGCAAGCTTGCTGAAGTACTGTGTTCCCAGCCTCCTCCAGGAGTCAGCACACAGCAATCTGCAACACCACCCTCCCCCAGGAGAAGGTGAGCAGTCATCAGATGCTTGAGCCTTTTCCCCCTGGCCAGCCCTCCAGTGATCCGGGTTCATTCTTGAACCCAGGTCGCCGGCGTTGCAAGCAGAAATCCAACTGTTGCATCAATGGGCCAGCTCCAAATGACTTTCTTATTGGTCATATATTCAAAGTTTTGCACCTGGCACAAAGCCATTGTGCAAGAATAGCGCTGGATTTGCACCAGGCTGCAATATTCAAAAGCCCTAATAGTGCTGTGTGATAGTGCTATGCTAAAAGAAAGGTTAGGAGAGTGGCCATGAATGCCGGTGCAGTGACATATTCAAAAGTTTAGCACTGCACTACAAGAATTATCGCCACCTGTAGCACGGTGCTACATATTGCTTGCCGGCTGAGGGGGTGGGGGGCCACTAGACTACCAGGGAATGAAGTGCTTTAGGGTTGGTGATCATGCTGGGGGGTGAGGGGTCCACTTGGAATTACTTATTTATTTCACTGAAGAGGAGTTGGGGATCATGCTGGGGGTGAGGGTAGGGGACTACAAGATGACAAGGGACTGTAACATGCACAAGCGTAGGGCCTGAGACCTTAACAGTAGAAAAGGAAAGCTTTGCACACCCAGTCAGCCTTGTTCCCTACATTATGGATATGCTGTAAATCCTAGTTAGCCTACGGCCTACTTCCTCCTCCCCCCTAACAGAAGTGCCTTGTGCCTGTCCCATGCATTCTTGCATCACCCCACTGATATTGCACCCCCAACCACTGTCGGGTGCCTATGTTGGTGCTGGGGCCCGGGGGGGCTGTCTACCAGGGAACACATGGACACAGGCAGTGTATATATGTATGTCTATCTATCTATCTATCTATCTATCTATCTATCTATCTATCAATTTATATGGTGGTCTATTTCTTCTGGGCTAATTTAGCATGTCAGGCAGGGCTAATTTAGCCCTGGGGCAAAGTTTTGAATATCTGTCCCAATGTATTCCATTTTCTATTCTGCACAATTATTTTTACAACCCCCATACACATGTTCCCTGGCTATATGGACACTGGATCACTATGCCTTGGGTTGGATCCAATGCAAATATCTATGCTGAGATAATACTAGACAGTGTTGTCAGCTTGGTGGTTTGGTCTTATTATAGAAAGTGGGTGTATGTGTGTATGTGTGTGGGGGTGGCTGTCCTACATTTGCAACCTAATTCTTGTGTATGTATGTGGGGCGGCTGTCCTAGATTTGCAACCTAATTCTTAATGGGCTTTCAACATTTAACAGTCCTTTAAGAATGCCCTATATGTTTCACTCTCAATCTGTGGAACCTTGGCATGTCTGTCCAAATAGACTCATATGTGATCGCTTCTGACCTGCCTGACAGATCTTGCGTGCCTGGTGGATGTTGGATGAGCAAAAAAAAAAATACATTAGCTTCCACTCCACAACAAACTGATGTGTTCATGGTTCCAGTTGATACTGTCAGTTAGTTCAATTAGGATATGTGAAACATCTCTGCCTCTTCACATTCCCTAGTGGATATAGAGTGTTTGCACTACTATGCATGTGAGAGTCTGTGTAATAAATGTGATTTTTGCAGCCTGCATCAAAGTGCTCATCCTTTATTTATATGTTTTTTGCTTTAACAGCAGTAATATTTTATTTTATATAAATCCACCCCACCACATGCACCAACACACCACTAAACTGTTAAAACACAATGCCAGATGCATTCGAATGCCTTTTTTTTAATTTTTCTTATTATTTAACAATATCTGTATTACTATTATTTAGGGATGCATAATGGAAATGGGATAATGTCATTAGATTGAAAGTTCATCATCCCAGTAACAAAATAACAATGACACAGGTGTGAGCAACAGAGAGGGATGTGGACCATTCATTTTTAAACAAGAAATTAGGACACAGCTAACTATCCCACCTCCCAACCACCCACCCACTATGTAGAACAACTAATCCAAATACTGCACATCCAAGTATTATATTTTCCCTTTTTCCCCATTGTCCCGGATTCCCCCCTTCCCTCACAGAAAGACAGAGACCATTGTATGTTGTTGTGCTCAGATTGGCAATCAGTTTATTATATGTCATAATTCCATTTTCCATCTCATCATTTATTAATGTCTCTTTCACAATTGTATTTTATTGCATCCATATATCAATCTCTGGTCATCCATCTTTCTTCCTCTTCTTGCTCACCCAGGTGAAAACCTGGGTACCTTCTTCTTCTCTTTTCCTGTTAGGTAACAGTGAGAACCGAGACCACTTTTCCTCCTTCAGCTTCTTCTTCTTTTCATCCTGTTCCTTTTTCTTTCCCCCTTGCCTCCTTCCCCCCCTTTCCCCATTAGCCAGTCTCCAGCTTGCGTTGGATGACTGGCTTTCCACTCAATTTAGGGCATTGTTCCCCCACCACTTAGGGGATCTCCTCCCTTGTTCTTCTCTTTTTTTTTATATTCTATTTTCTGCATGTCTCCTCCATACTTCTATAAAACCCATCGTTTCTGAATTAAACATATCTATGGCTAGATCTGACAGATGCACTCCATCTGACCTGTAGAAATCCTCTACCCACTCTTCCACCCCGCGCAGTATTACATGCCCCCCCATTTTCCTTATCAGTGTTCCTACCCTTCTATTCATTTTTCTTCTAGCCCTATCTATGGTTCAATGACTGTGTTCATACCTTCATACCCTTCTTGGGATCATATCCGACCATGCAAGGCATACCTCTGGCCACCACTGCTGTATTTTCTTCACGTCCCTCTTCATCTGCATGTATGTGTCAACCCACGGCTTCCCCCCGATGTCGTTGCCTCCTAGATGTCAAATAATTAAGTCTGGAACAGGTCACCACTCCTTCATCTCTTTCAGGGTAGGAAGCAGTTGTGTCCCTCTCATCCCTCTGATGCCACGCCACACCAAACTACATTTTCTCACATCCTGGTAAAGCTGTCTTCCCCCAGCCTTTTTCTCAGCTCTCTTTTCTGTCCAATAAATACAGAAGTAGCCACAGAGTCATACTTACAGTATTATCCCTCTTCCTATAGGATTTAAGCAAAATAAAAGTCTTATACCTGTTCATTGGCTCCTTTCTATATCCCCAGCTCTATGCCCCCTCCCTCCCCCTTGTGGCTCCATGTCTGCAAAAGAAAACACAGGTGATACGTTAGTCTCCATACTGCAGTGCTCGAATGTATCTATTGTAACTGGCAGACTGCCAGTGCCCCTTCACCAACATATTAGTCTCCGTTTCACCTGCTGCTGCCCACTGTGAATGCAGCCCCTATTCATAGAGAGGGAGATGAGTAATTGCATGGGTCCTCCCCCAGGAATTTCATGCCCTTCTTGAGCATGGCCATGGCCTGATAACTTGTGACCTTTTTTCCATCTCCAAGCACAAATAACCTCCCTGTCCTCCCCCCTCGCTTTGCAGCATAAGCTCACAAAGCCTTCACTGGGCACACTGTGCCATCTACCTGAGCCTTCTGGGTTACCGTACAACCCTGTCCCCCTTGATCCATCTTTGATTTCTTTATCATGATTTGTATCTCATTCATCCCTGAGCTTATGTCCTCCCATTCCAACCCCCCTTCTTTGACCTTTCTGCCATGACCCACTGCCTCACTCACTGTCATGGCCCCAGCAACATTACCAGACAGATCGTATGGAAGAGTTGGGCTTCGTCTTTCGATCTGCAGATTGCTGGTAATACCCCTTTTAGTCTCGCAAGCCACTGTTCCCCTATTGGTTGTCTATTATCTGTAGCTCTTTGCTTTATCCTTCCCCATCTGTGCATCATCCTTTTAATTAATATTGACCTCGTCAGGTCCTTCCATCCCTTCAGGCTGCAGATCAAACTAATCCCTGCTAAATAGACTCCCATTATTGTGTGGTCTGTTCCTTTCTCCCATTGCTCCACTGTAAACTTCCCTAACTATTCCTCTGTAAGTGGCCTACTTACCTCCATGTGGTGTGTTGCCCTGAATGTCTGAAACACTCATCAGGCCCCCTCGTAGGCCCTCAGAGTCCTTGGTGCCCATGAGCTGCAAAATAACAGTTCTGCTCCCTCTTACCAACATCCCAGATTTTTGTTGGTATGGGTGTTTTTTGTTCCTCTGCTGATGGTACCAGCCTCCAGCTGCAGACGGGAAAGGCTGTCAGCCAGGGTATTGTGTACCCCTTCAATGTGTTTGGCTCTGAATGACATATCCAATTTCAAGACCCTTAGCACCAACTGTCGTAGGACCTGCATGACTATTTCTGACCTGGCTCCTCTGTTGTTTAAAACATCTATCACTGCCTTGTTGTCGCACCAGAATGTCACCTTCTGATTCTGCAGCTCTTCCCCCCACACCAGGGTGCAGGCCCAAATAGGCATGACCTCCAACAGTGTTATGTCCTTTACTTTTCTGTCCATCACCAATTCTGTGGGCCACAGTTCTGCAAACCATCTGCCCCTCAAATAGCCCCCCATGCCTAGGCCCCCCACTGCATCTGTGTAGAGGTCAAGGTCCATGTTATAAACCCAGTCCTCCTGCCAAAAGGAGCACTCTTTATAACTACTGAGAAACTCCTCCCACACTTTAAAATCTTCCTTAACTCCTTTTGACATGTCTACCCAGTGGTGTGGTCTGGTTACTACCGCTGTGGCTCTTGTTAGTCATTTTGTGAAGGCTCTCCATGGGCCAAGTGCCCTGCATGCAAAGTTCTGGTGTCCCAAGACCTGTTGTACCTGCTTTAGCTGTACTCTCCTTCTACTTGTGTGTACTTGGATCAGCTCCTTCAACTTAGACACTTTTTTGTCTGGCAACCTAAACACCTCCCTCAGGGCATCTATTTCAATACCCAAAATTTCTAAAACCTTACTGGGATCTTCTGTCTTCTCCAGTGCCAGAGCAACCCTTAATTCTCTGCACAGATCCTGGAACATGGACAGCATTTTTCCGTCTCCTCCTTCCCGCTGCCTATTAGGAGGAAATCATCCAAGTAGTGAATGACCATTTTGTAACCATTTTTTTCCTGAAATATCCATTGCAAGCAGGTGCTGAATGCTTCAAATGTAGTACATGCTATGGAACATCCCATAGGCATTGCTTTGTCAAACTAGTATTGCCCCCCCATTTTAAAACCCTAAAGATCCCAGTCCTCTCTCCTAATTGGAAGCAATCTGAAAGCAGACTCTATATCTGTCTTTGCCATTCATGAATCAGTCATTGCTCTGATGATCTGGACTGCTTCTTCTAATGTGGCATATGTTACCTTGCCATGCTCCTTACTGATAAAATCGTTCACCGAGTCCCCTTCCGGAAATGACAGGTGGCGAATCACCATGTAATATCCCTGTTGTTTTTTGGGGACCAAACCCAATGGAGAAATTCTCATATTCTGCAGCGGGGGGTGTCAAATGGCCCTGCTACCCTCCCAGCTGCCTTTTCCTTATCTATTTTCCATCTTAAAATTTTTTCTTTCCCTTTTACCGAACCCAGATTGATCACCTCTCTCGCTTGCCTTGGGCCCACACACTGTAATGAAAAACCTGTTTGAAAAGCTTTTTTGATCATCTCTGCTGCCTTTCTATTTGGATACCTCCCCAACCAATCTTCCCATGCATCTATACTATTTGGGAGTTCTTGCCTCTTCAAATTGATCACCTGCCATATTCCTTCCTCTCTCCCCAGAACCCCCCTCTTGTTCACCCACTGGCTTTGCCGTTCAATAAGTCTGACCCCCTTCCCAGCATGCCTTCTGCCTCTCCCCCATCTATTCCATGCCTGTCCCCTATACCCTTGTCCCTCCTGAAAAAAACTGCTGGCCTGTTCCATGTGCCTCTGACCCTTGGGCTCCTTGGGCCCATGTTGTTCTGCATCTGCTCGCTGGGTGTGACCCCCCCCACATTTCGAACATGCGTGCCAAAAGCAGCATTGTGGCCAGGAACAAAAAGTCCTACTGTAACCCCAACATCTCTGTGGTATCGCCCCCTTCTTACCCATCTCCCTTTCTGGCTTGGACTGATCAGTTACGTAATCCACCCACAGATCTAGTTGTTTCATGTCCCATCTTACATCCCCATATGTCGCCATTCTTTGTTGAAAGAATTAGTTGTAGTATATTCATCCCACCCCTCCCTTAGCCTTTGCCTGTCTTATTATCCAGGAGTAAGTGATGGGTGGGATGCCCAGCTCTGGCTTCTTCTCCATCACTATCACCGAGTAAGTGGCAAAACATACAAACCATCCATCCCAAGTCTTCCCTTTTGTAAATTTATCCTCCTCTTTCTTCCCCAACAAAACCACAGCTGCTGCCATTTCACTCTTTCCTATATTCTCTGTTTTCTCGTATTTTGCTGCCGCTTCTCGGCTCACTAAGGCAAAAATATCCACATATTCCCTGTTCCATATTTTCTCCTTCGTGGCCAGTTGGACATGTTCCCCCCACTCTCATTCCTGGAGCTCCTATTTTCCTTGTCCCTTTTCCCTCGCTTTCCATTCTTTTATCCCTTTCTTTCAGCAACTCTTTGTCTGACCTAATTTCCACAAGCGCTGCCTCCATCTGCCCCAAGCCCCCTGTACTGAGTGTCAAAATAATTTGGCCTATATATTCCTTTATGCTTTCTCCCACTGACCCAGGTACATTACCTGTGATTCTGTCCATTCCTCATGGCCTGCTGTTATCATCCTGCCCTGGGATGCTCCCTTGTGGCTGGGTGGCTGGTTGTAAACCTAGCAGTTGTGGCAGAACCACTGTGCTCAGTGTCTCCAGCCTGGGCTCCACCGGGGGAACCACTACCTGGTTCTAGGGAGGTACTAATGGTACCGGGTCTATGGCCTGCAAAGGTACAGGACTAGCCGCTCTGGGGGGTACCACCATCAGTGGCTACACCCTAGTTGGGCTGTGTGGCCTCCCAGCCAGCCATTTTCCTGTGCCCCCTTTTCCATTTCCCACTTTCTGCTTCTCCCCAGAGTACCCTGGTTCCTCCCCCTCCACCATCTGCCACATTCTGTTGGCTTTATCAGCCAGCTCCACAATAGCCCTGTAGGCATCCTCTTTAGAAGGCCTGTTCTTCTTTGGAGCTATGTATCCTTCCTTCTTGAGAATGAACTATAAAGACACTGAAAAAAGGTCTCTTATTAAACCCTTGTTGTAAACATCCATTTGCATGGTTAGGCCCACTTTTCTTCATTTGTTCCTGTCCCTGCAAGCCAGAACCAGCCCCATTCCACTCTCCAGGCTCCCTTACTTATTACCCTCCCATCATGGCCATCTAGGCCTCCTGTGCAAGCCTTGCAGCTCTTGACATCCTTCACAGCCTCTCTGGCCTAGCTGGCCCCAATGCTCTGTGGCCCTTTGTGCCCTGGCTCACAATGCCAGCCTCTCCTCATGGCCTTTCTGCCACCCCCCCAGGGTCACAATCCTAATCTGCTGCTGACCCCTTGCTTCTGGGCTTTTTCAACCCTTCCCATTCTCTTTTTTTTTTACCCATTGTGCCTGCCCCCCCGGTTCCTTTGTCTGCTACCTTTCCTTGGCATGTGATGTCACGCCTTGTGGCTAGGCCCCATTCTGCAGCTTTTTGTGGGCTGCCTGCCAAGCTTTAGTGTAAAACGGGGCTAAATTTCAGAGAACCTCCCTTTCAAGGATGCCCCTAATGCACTTCACGCCTCCATCAGGCACCCACCTACTATCCTACAAACCGTGCCCCCTTCCATTCATTTATCCTTTGTGGCCTTCCTCCCTTGGCGTATGACATCATGCCATGTGGCCAATCGCCATCCCCCCAGCCAGGCCTTGCCCCATAGGCCTCTCACTGCCAGGCCTTCAAACCAATTGTTCTGCCCCACGATCAAAATAACACAGGACTGCATCAGCTTGAGATTCCCCCATCAACTACTTGCTTCTCTCCGGTTCCAAACTTTAGCCAAAACAATGTGTGCCACCTTCCTGTGGCCGCCTCTGTTGGCCTCATGCTAGCCCCTTGTCTCAGGCCTTCCTGATGCCAGCACATCCTGTCCCCACATTCACAGGCAAAACCAGCCTGGTGCCAGGTCAAGGGCTTCTCCAGATTTTTTTTTATCTCACCCTACCGAATACAAGCCTTTCAGGCAGTTTCCTTGCACCCCAGCGAGCTTCCCTCCTGACCCAATACCTGACCTGCTCTTCTCACAACTGGACCTTTCCCCTTATACTTAAACCCTCCACTGGTCACTTGCTGTCCCCCAACAATGCTCTGCCTCCTCTCTCCACTAGGCCGCTGCCAGCCAAACACCCCGCATGTTGCTCGCGACCTTCCCTCCTGCAATTCTCAACTCAGCTCCTATAACCTGCCAAGTTAGCCCATAAACTTTGCGGTGAGATCATAATTTAAAATAAAATGCACATCCACATTTTTATTATACCCACAAAGCCTTCAACCCCGCCTCTTGCACCACAACCATTCTGCTGGTCCCAAAAAGCTTTGCAACAACCTCTCTCACTTGAAACATGCTAATGGTCTCATATATTTTATGCCACCTTATGGCTACCTCGCAAAGATTTTAGATGTTTCAGCATTTTCAGTAACAACCTAATCCCTGTCTAAAGAAACTTCACAACAAAATTCCCCAAAAGCCATTTTTTTTAATTGTTCCTTCATGGCTAAACATAGCTGCTAGTTTCCTTACCTGCTGTATGCTAATGCACAAACCTTTTAATCGATATGCCAATCTGATGTGCTGTTGTTTCATATAAATCAAAACTTCAGCAAAAGTGGCTGAGCCACCCCTGTACTGCCCATTATGTACCTCCTTTAGCCCCTCCCCTTCCTGTTGCCTGCCTATTGTTCTGTCTCCCTGTCCCTCCCCTTCCCTTCTCCCTCCCATTCTGAGCTCACCATCTTCAGGTAAAGGGAAGGGTTGCATCAATACAACTTGGTCTGCCCCTTAAAGGGCAAACTTCATTAACTTCATAATATATATACATTATATGTAAAAAAGGGGAGGGGCTCAAGCAGTCATCTGGTAATAAAACAACATATGTTTCAGGTACTGCTACTGGAAAGTTTTTATCCAAGGTGGAACAAGAGAGGGAATGACAGAATGCCTGGGAACAGGGAAAGAGTGAGGTTTCCACATCGTGCTGAGCTAAGTAGCAAAATAAATATAAGTTATAGATGCCAATGAAGGATTTTTTTGGGTGTCCCACACACATTTAGTTTGACACTATGTAGGATCCCTGCTCCCCAATCTCCACTAAAAACATATAAATATCCATTACCAATATCAACAACAAAACAAACAAAAGCTTAAAAAAAGACACTCAGACAAGAGTCACATCATTCAAATACAGCTGTTAGGACGTATTCTTCAGAAGGTGATACAAACATCAGAATGACAGGATGTCTGGGCATAAGGAATGAACAAGATTGCCTCTGAAACTAAAAGGTAAATAACTGAAAGACTAAGAAAAAAAGATAGACATTTTTTTCTACCCATGGCACAATAAAAAGGAATCCATATGTTTCCTTATGAAATTGTTATAAAGGTTACTATGAAGATTCAGTACGTAAATTACTGAGTTATATTTAGAAAATGTTTTCAGTAAGACAGAAAAATACATTTCAAATTGTGATGTGGAGGCATCCATTTTGTGGACAGGAAAGGTGCTGTGATGATGTCACTGCCTCCCCAGCTCTAACAGTAAGTAATTAAGCAGGTTAAAACAAATTGACAGGGATCCTGTTCAATCATGAAGAGAAGCACTGAATTCGCTTCTTGCACTCTGTTAACATAAAATCCTGGGTGTTCCTCAGAATATAATAGATTCCCTGACAGCACAGTTGAACTGTTCTTACACTGTTAACACTGGTGAGGCAGAGACATCATTACAACACCCTTTCTGTCCACAAAATGGATGCCTCCACATGTAAATCCACTGATCAGGAGAAAAGCAACTAAACTCATTTTTCCCTATTCAGTTTAATGTTTCAATAGAACAGTGAGAGCGATACCTAGGGATTAAGAATGATTACATAAAATCAATTACGCTTACAGTAACTGTAACAGAACTGATAGAATAAGAAGTAATGAACAGTCTTTTTTTTTTCAACACTCTGGTCTGGACAGATCACCATTTTCTGCAGAGCCCCCTCCCTCCCATCCCCACAACACTACTGAAGACTTGAATCAGCCTGGCACTAGAAATCAAACTATCATCACCTTTTGTTTCATTGTTTAAAACACAATATTTATTTTGAAATACATCAATACAATAAAAGCAGACTAGTGTTGGGTTGTTCCTCTGAACACACCATTGTTGAACATCTTGCCCATCTTCGCTCCCAGTTGAAGACGTCTCTCATGGGGCAACATTTTCACTGCTATGGCCATTGCAAGAAGCATGCTCATACATATTGTAATTGTCCCCACTCTCACTTGAAAGGCATACAACTGCTCCTCGTCTGACTCCTCACTGAATCAATTTCCTTCCTCCATTAATTCCTGGATCAACAGCATTGTCATGGTGTAAATACCATCTCGAGGTTGTGCCAAGAAGTTATTGATGTCATAGCTCTCAGCAGGGTACACAGAAGCAACACAGTATAAAAGTATCAGGGATCGTAGTTCATGACCAATCACCACATAAAAGCATACAACTACCTAACAAAGCATGCCAGAGATGACATTTTTGACATCTAATTTTAATTTCAAGACCATTAAATAAAGACTGTATAAGATCAGTAAAAATATAATATTCATTTTCCATCTCCTTTAAGATGCCCTGATCGAGAAGAACTTTACTCGCAATTCAATGTTCTCCCCCCAAGGTGTGGTTTGGATATAGAAGGTGATGAATGCATGTCAAATTCACACAACCCTCTTTTACAGTAAATTCAAGTACCAAATCATTCGCGCTTGTAAAATTGCTTCAGTATTGATCTTTCCCTTCTTTTTGAGCTGTGTCCTTCACTAGCTTATGGAAGCCTACTCTGCAGAGCAGTTTACATTATACTCCATATAATTTAAACACTTCTATAAGGACATTTCAGGACACTCATACCTCTGATAGTACAAGTTAGAAACAAATTAAATAATGTAACTTTTTTTCTGGAGGTGTGAGTGAGAGACAAAAGTGAGATGATGACCATGGGGCACCAAGGGCACTGAAAAAACAGTTACAGCTCAAACAGACTCAGTAATTTGTGGGCCTTGCGATGAGTGGCCCAATTTAGTTTTTTCTTGGTGGGCTGCTAAAAACAGAAACAAGTTGGGGAGGTGCCAGATGGAGCACTTTACTTAATCGGACACTGATTGGCTGATTGAGCATCCAATTAAAGTAGAACTGCTGTGAATTTCTGCTTTAAATAGTTGAATAATGTCTTACTGACATGCCCTATACACCTAGTGGATTTGTTTCTTGTTTTGAAGTGCCCCTTTCTACAGTTTTGTCATTCTTCATTTAGAATGCCTCCTCAACCACAGCTCCATGCTGATAGCAGCTGAATCAGGAGTGGCATGTATTATGTGCCACTTGTTCAATTTTAGTGGTGTCACCATGACATCTCTGAGCTTTTTCCACCCTTTGCAAGAGACATCTGATGAAAACAGAGCACCTAGGATTACCACAATATCATGTAGATTTGAGCTATTTAAAAGTTCCAATGCAAGTAGCAGCACTGTAGTTTCTGAAATGGCTGCTGTTTTGAATGTCAGCAATGTTCACATTGGGACTTCCTTTGGATTCAGGATAGGTATTACTTGGCATACAGTGCCATTTTGTTTAGAGTGTCATTAGCCAAAAAATAATAAATAAATAAATAAATCAGTAAATCATTTATGTTGGCCACCCACTTAGCAAATTGCTATTTAGTGCATTACTAAGGCTTGTATCTTTAACTTGACACACTCGATTCAAACTGTCCTTTTTTTAAAACCCAACTTTTAAGCCTCGTAACTTGCATCTTATTATAGCTGCAGAACACCTGCTTGAATCTTGACTCTTATTCATCTCATATAGATAATCAGTATATTTTTGGCTGTAATTGTTGTGAGTGCAGTTTGATTGTTTTAAATGTAGTGCACTATGAAGCTATTGCATCTGCCTGGAATGATGCACTAGTTATGCCAATTCATAAATCTGGACATAAGAAAGCTGTTTCCAATTACAGACCTATAAGCTTACATCGGTCATAGGAAACATTCTAGAAAGACTTTTACTCCCCAGGTTAAATATATCACTCATAATATCTTACAGAACTTCCCACAACACGTTCATTCCCCTGGCAGGTCCTGTAGTACTAATCTGCTATGCTTTTTTTGAAAACGTTAGCTCATCTCTGGACACAGGCCTGCCAGTGGATATAATCTTTCTCTACTTCGAAAAAGCATTCGAAAAAGTCTCCCACCATATCCTGATAAATCATATGAACCAACTCAAATTTCACCCAATACTCATAAACTAGGTTACTTCATGGTTACATGATTGTTGTCAATGCACTGTTATCAAGGGATACTCCTCTACTTGGGGTAAGGTTACAAGTGGGGTCCCTCAAGGATCTGTCCTGGGCCCAGCTTTATTTAACATCCTAATTTAATCAATGCAGTCATCACCTACAATCTGGATGGCAAAATATGCAGATGACTGCAAATTAGGTTGTATAATCAACAACCATGATGCAACGCAAGATTATCAAAAAGAACTACACTCATTAGAAACCTGGGCATGTGATAATACAACAGCATTTAATGATCAAAAATGTAGAGTCATGCACCGGGGGCATTACAACTTGAAATACAAGTATAAATTAAATAATGTTACACTACAAGAAACCACTAATGAAAAGGACTCAGGAGTTACTTTTGACAATAAACTCAAGTTTGAAATTCACATATTATCAAAAGTTAAAAAATGCCAATGAATCATAGGCTGTATCTGAAAGCACATAAACACCAGACAATCCAGTGTCATACTTCCACAGGACTTGTGAGACCACACCTTGACTACTGCTCCCCCTTTGTGAGGCCAGCACAATAAAAGGAAAGGAAATGATAGAGGGAGTGCAGAGAAAAATAACTAAAAATATTAGTGGATTGAAAAATGTTGAATATGGAGATAGACTAGTTCAACTCAACCTTTACTCCATGGAATATAGACAATTCCATGGATACCTGTGTTTAGCACATAAAGCCATGAAAGAACCTCTCATAATAGAAACCCTCGGACTGGAAAAAAACTGCTCTATGATTCAGACTAGAACACACAATTTCAAATTGAAAGGTGAAACTTACAGAACTCAAAAAAGGAGTCAATGTTTCTCACAATGTATTGTGAAACCATGGAATGCACTTCCATGTACACTAGTTGAGAGCAAAACCATGAACACTTTCAAAAAACAACTTGACATGCATATGGGTAAAAAGAAGTAGAATACCATTAAACTATCATTCCACCCTTGGGTAGAGTGCTCACAAAAGGCTCTGCTACTATGAAACTATAAAACTAACTGACATTTAGATCCATTTGGCAGGGCAGTGATTATTTATTTACAATGCAGCATGCTGTCACAGGTTTACACATTGAATCGTTATTCATGGTGATGTGCAGATATCTATTTTTAGAAATGCAGCATGCTGTCACACATTAACACCAGGGGCCTGATTCCAAAAGGCATTAGGCCTGGTGCAAGGTGATTTACGCCGAACCCAATGGCACAACTCGCAACTTACACCAGGCATAACGCCAGTCGGTATTCCAAAAGGTGCCTTGCACCATGCTGAATGCAGGTTGTGCCAGGCATGGGTTACACCACCCAGTTCACCTGCAACCTGCAGTGGCATGGTGTAAGGGTGGGTTATGGCAACAACTGCACCCTATTCCAAAAAGGCAGCTGCTGTAACCCAAGAATGCGATTTCAAGAGCCACATTGGTGCAGTGGAGTTAGATCAGCAAGGAGATGATCCAAGAAGCATCCATCCATGCTAATCAATGGATGCCCTCTCCATTGCACTGTGGCATGCATGAGGCCCAACTCCCCATCCCCCTTGACACAGCCATGCCCCCAAATGCCAGGGACCCCGGGGCCATGACTCGTGGTGCCCCCATGAATGCCAGTGCCACCTGGCTGACCCCCCAATGCCCCCTGGTGCATGCGGCAGTGTTCTGGGGTGGGGGGACTCTGGGGGGGCAGTTGCATGCATGCCATGTCTTGCGGCACCCAGGTTCGGTGCGCCATGCATGTGGTGCTAGCCTGAAGCTGCTGCAGGTCAAGGGCATAAGTGCTGGGGACCCTGCCTGTTCTGTAATATGGCACAGGCTTCCTGGCATAGTGCCGCATGGTACAACTTGCATACACCCGCTAGTTGTGCCATGCCTCCTGGAATCGGCCCCCAGGTATTTAAATTCATGCTGATTTGTAGTAATTCTTTTTTTGAAATGAAGCATGTTATCAAATGTTTTCAACTTACATCCTAAATTCATGCAGCGATGATATACAATTTTTTTATTTTTATTTGAGATGCATTGTGCTGTCACAGGTTTACATCTCGCATCTCAAGTCATGCTTCTGTGCAGTAATTATTTGTTTCAAACACAGCATGCTTTCTCAAGTTTACACATTGCATTGCCATGCACAATGATTTCCATTAATCTTTTGTTTGATATGCATCATGCTTTCTAACATTTGCACTTGCATCCTGAAATCATGCAGCTTTGTAATGATTCTTTGCTTGAATTGCAGCATGTTGGCATATGTTTTCCCCCTGCATCACAATTTGTGCTGATTTGTAGCATTTTGTACTAAGTATAGTACAAAACACTACAAATCAGCACAAATTGCAGCATAATAACTGCAAATTAACTGCAAATTATGATTATTTGCAATGGTGTACTGTTACTTTGTTTGTGGAGCTATAGTGATTAGCTAAACTTGTGTAGCTATCCTCTGTGGATAGGTTACCTGTCTTCAGTGAAGAAAGTTAGAAAGTCTTTTTTTCTACCTATTTTATAGGACTGCCCTACTCTTACATTGAATAGTAATTCTGTATACCATCTTAAATAGTTCTGCACTCAAATAAGTCATATTTAATTTCATAATTACAGCAATTGAATTAAAAATCCTAAAGTTATGTATTTATCTCATCACAGTTCGACCATTAGACCCCTTGTGATGAAGTGATTCTCTTAAACTATTTGGTGGGAGTGGGGTGGAAGTGTGCCTGCATGTGGGGCCAGGGGGTGGATTGAGTGTATGCATGTGTTTGTGAATATGTGTGTGAGTGTGTGTGTCTGCCAAATTAAGTCATTCTACATACACCTCATACTGACTGGGCACATGGAGACACGGTCTCCTCTGAAGTGGCATTGATTTTCCTGTTCCTTACTGCTTGTAATTTTAAAAAAAATAAGCTCATTGTGATAGTCACTCCATATGTAAGATGTTCTCTTCTCCACCATAGACTGACTGAGAAATTATATCTGTGGCCTGTGCTGATGTGAATTTGGCTTCACACCCTTCATTCAATCATTTTTGTTTCTTCATGTGGAGCTGTTTTCCAGGGCTATGGTGTGTGGGTGGTGTGGGTGTTAGCTTGCAATGATGGATTAATTTTTACAATGGTATCTGAATCAATGTCAATAAATGTGAACTGGTTGGGAGATAGTACTATTTGTCCCTCCCAGTTCTCACTGTAACATTTGGTCCACTGTCATATGCATTCATTCAAATGCAACTATGGCAAACTATAATTTAGTTTAAATTTGTTCTTCTTGTATGGTGCTGCTCTGTTTATTTCATGACTTTGCTCAAAAACCTTTTCCCTGTTCCCATTGGTTTTCTTGTGTGATGGATTATTGGTTGGTAGTTGTTAGCATCTGAGAGTGCTAGCAGAAGTGAGTTGTTCAAAAAAAGCTGGACTATTTCTGTTCTGCCACTGCTCTCAACAAATGAGGTTGTCGCTTCTCCATTAGACAGATGTACCTGTCATGAAATGTTTATCCAAAAAGGGACTACAGTGGTGATTAGTGGGAATCCAAGTGTTGTGTAAGTCAAATTATGTTTGGATGTCTATGTGGCACTTATTGTTAGTGTCACCCATAACACTAAACTGTTGCTTATTTTCATGGACATCCCCTATTTTGACTCGCAACTTTCCTCTAACCCTTGTTGACTTTATGTTGTTGTGACAGTTGAATGGTGATTAAAACTTCGAGATAATGTCAAACAGTAATGTTACAGACATATTTTCCTTCAAAAGCATCCTGCACAAATTTTCTTGCTTTATCAGCTTTCTGAGAGAATAGCAACAATTTTAAAGATGTGTTCCTGAATTGAGGACTTTACCCCTGATACATGATGCAAGAGATTGAGAGGTATGGTCACCCTATTAGACACTGAATACCAATCTCCGCAACTCAGACAGAGTTTAGGATGTATCCATTATAACGCAAACTATAAACTAGTCATACCCTTTCACATGCAAATGTGTATCTGCTAAAATGATTTGAAACACCCATTGTATTTTCTGCAATACTTATTTATTAATTGTTTTACTGTTTTTTTTTCATAGATCTGTTTCTTGGTAACAACCTAAACATCTTCATTTTTTTTTCTAGCACAGTTTCAAAGCTTTACAATTTCCACCTACATATCTAGATCATGGCACACATGAGTTCAAATTATTGAGATTTCTTACTGGATATGCTTGAAAATGGAAATGGCAGTAATGTAGTCTGCACTGCATTTTGCAAATCAAGTTTGTAAGGGTGTTGATTTATGTATGTTTACTTAACCAAATATAGGGGCAAGGGTGCAGCTCTTCGATTTAGAAGACCACCACATGAGGTGGCATTAGTTTTATTATTTTAAAGGTTACAGTACAGTGTGGACTAGTGCTTGCATGAGGGAGCCAGGAAGTGACATAGAGAGACTTTCTGCTCACCTCCTACATAACTGATACTCCTAGTGAGCAGAGCACCATGGTTCAGCATGCGGAGATGTGCAGAGAGACACAAGCGTCTTGTGCATGTCATCTGTGTCCACCGGGGAGGCTGGGGAACTGGGCCCTAATATATGCACAGTATTCTATATGGCTGAGTAAGTAATATTGACTCCTTATTAGATAAACATGGATGACAAATATACCAAATGCATGGAATGCCGTATGTATTGTGAGGGTATTTTAGGGGACAACTACATTTGTGATACATGCCTGCTTCTTAAAACCCTTCAAGAAGAAATTGCAAGGTTCTTAAACAAAACACGTGTCAGAAAAAATTGAGGACATAGAAGGCTTCATAGACCAAATGGCTGAGCAACTTGAGATCCCTCTGCATATGCATTCCTCTTGTGGTTCCACCTCCCCACCCACTAATAAGGATTACAAACCACCCATCCCTGACAATGATGATTGGGCCTTTGTATCCAGACATCCCAAGAAAAAGAGAGGTGGTCAGGTCTTTAATAGTACACCTATCTCACTTTATAACAGATATGAGCATCTGTCTGATTCAGAAGCCCCATCTGATTTAATTCTTGTTACTAATCCCACTTTAGGAACACAAAAAACACATTGAACCAAGCACATCTAGCCACACCTCTCTCTTTAAACCGTCTTAAAAAAGTTCCACTCAGCCTTCATCTGTAAATACAGTACAGCCCAGATTAAGGTTTTACCTAAGGATCCTACCTTACAAGACCCTAATGCCCACCTTCAGCCTGCCAATTCATCCTGTCATGCACCAACTTGTACCCCACTTACCATTATTCCCCCTAGACAGGTATTTGTACTAGGAGATTCTATAATTAAGCATATAGACAGAGCTATATGCAATTCTGATTAACTAAATCATACATGCTCAAGGTTTAGAGGTGCAAAGGTAGCAGACATTACCAAAATGGTACCATATATTCTAAAACAAGCAGGAACAATCCTCTTGTCATAATTCATGCTGGCACAAATGACATTAACCACTCTGACTAGTGGACTAGTGTATAATAATACATCCAGCAGGACTTTGTAGCATTAAATAATTTACTAACTGAAGCCAAATGTACAGTATGTTTTTTTGAAATATTACCAGTACCCAGAACTATACCCACTGTTACACAAAAAATCAAATCGACAAATGAATGGCATAGAATATGATGCCTTACACAAAACATTCCGGGCGGGATATTCAAAAGGGTTGCGCCATGCACAATAGGGTTGCGCCTGCGCAAGACCAAAAGTGCGCCATTCTGCGATATTCAGCAGGAGGCAGTTGCGCCACTGAAAACATGCTGAGCAACAGCGCAATGCAAAGGAAGGCATGCACAACCAATGTGGGTGGGTCACGGTGCAGGGTGTGCTGTGCGTACGGCGGGCTGATGTGCACTGTGGATGTCAACCCCCTGTGTGTGGCAGTCTCAGCCTGCCAGTGGTTGTGCTGGGGCATCATGGCCCTGCTGTGCTTTGTTGGCTTGTCCCCATGGGCCAGTAGATCATCCGTCCCACCCCCAGTGATGCTGTGCTTGGGGTGTGCAGGTGTCTTGTTGGTTCTGCAGTGTGTTCCTCTGCCCATGTGGCATGGCTGGCGGTGGGCCCCAGCCTGCCTCCCTGGTTGTGCAGTTCCATTGCTCTGCTGGGGGCTCTGCTTGCGCTATGGCACCTCTGGACTGCTCAGCTGGGCTGCCCTTGTTGCGGTATGGTGCTACCTTACTGCTCAGCTTCCCCTTCCTGGTTGCGCTATGGCGCAGTTTTAGCGATATTCAGATGTTGGCTGCTTGCGCAATTTGTTCTGCTCCATGTTTGAATATCGTGTCTGTTGCGCATATGTGCAATTGATTTGTGCTTACTCCTGCTGTTGCGCACATTTTGGGTGCAGTTTGAATATCTGGGCCTCCATGTATAACACATTGGGAGAATTTTTACAATAGAAATTCCCTTATTTGGGAGGACAGTTTGCACCTTAGTCGTAGGGATAACACTTTGCTGGGTAAAAGTATCATTACTATCATAAACCAGTATTTAAACTACAAGCTAAGAGTGAGAATGGGATGCTGCTCAAGTCTCTGAAACAAAATCTAGCAACCCAACCTGATAAAATATGCAAATTCCTCACTTTGAATGCAAGGTCACTTAACCTACTTAAATTAGGGGAACTTGGAGCTAAATGTAGGACAAAGAACCTGGTAGTTATTGCAGTTACTGAAACCTGGAGGGACTCGGCATCCATATGGTCCAGAAATATTCCTAACTATAAACTTTATTATAATAATTGGCTTGATAAGCAAGGTGGAGGAGTATGTATTTATGCCAGAGATGACATTCTCTCCTATGAACCCCATCTTCCCTCTACTACTGAGACTCTTTGGGTCAATATTCAGCTAAATAAATATCACATATTACTATAGGAAATGTTATAGAACCCCATCTGCCAATATGTAATATACATCCAATCTCCTTGAAGAAATCCCCAAACTTTCAGACAAGGGAGATGTGATTATCTTGGGAGATTTCAAAATGACACAGATTGACTGGAGTACTCTTGTGGGGCATACCAATATGGAAAAACATTTAATAAATATCATAATGTAAGAGGAGCTTGACCAACTTGTAAAGGAACCAACAAGGGGTCAAAACATTCTAGACCTTCTTCTTACTAATATTGAACCTAAAATTAATAACCTTCAAATTAGGGACCCCCTTGGAAGTAGCTATCACCTCTCCATTCTATTTGAAATCCCCTATGATTTTACACCCCCTAGAGGGTGCCCATTTATGAAAAACTATAATAAAGACAATTTTCATGTTATTAACAAGGAAATTACAAATATTAATTGGGAAACATTGCTCTCTAAATTATCAACTGAGAAGGCCTGGAGCTCATTCAAACATATAGTAAGTAATATAGAAAATCAATATATACCAACCAAAAGAATTTACAATAACAAAAGGAAGATCCCAATATAATAATAATAATAATAATAATAATGATAATAATAATAATAATAATAATTGTATTCATAAAGTGCCTTTCAGCATACCAAGGTTCTGAACAAATTAAAACCACAACATCAAATATAAATCAGTAATACATATAAATAAAATCATATCATAATAACAACAACAGTGTCAGTGGCTCAGTAGGTAGCACACTCGCCTCTGAGGCCGGGAGATCAGAGGGCTGTGGGTTCAGTTCCCACATCTGTCACTTGGGTTAATATCCCAGTACTGACACTGTAGTGCAGCATGAGAGGGGTGCTGCACTTCTGAGGTGCCGTCTTTCGGATGAGACGTTAAACCGAGGTCCCATCTGCCTGGATTGGTGGTAATTCAGGTGGATGTTAAAGATCCCATGGCACTTATCGCAAAGAGTAGGGGAATTTCCCGGTGTCCTGGCCAAATTTCCCTCATTCACTAAAAATACCACCAACAGCTTAATCTGGTTCAAGGTCAGTTGGCATTCATCTGTATCCCCCTCCCCCGGGTCGTGCCTGAAAATAGGCAGGATTTGTCTAGTGCACTTACCCGGTCAACAAAAACTAAATAAATCAATCAAATATTAAAATCAATTAATAAAATATAAAATAAGATCTCAGCACAATAAAATTAACTTAACCATCCAAGAAAACCATTTGCCACAGATGAGTCTTCAAATTCTTCTTGAATTCCTCCACAGAGGTGCACTCCCATAACCGGCGTGGTAGAGAATTCCAAAGAGTGGGTGCAGCATAAGAAATGTTCTGCTGCCAGAAGATTTTAAACTCACTCTTGGAATCTCTAACAACCCCTCATCGGCTGAGCAGAGTGATCGGCTGGGGTAGTAAGGCACTAGGAGTTCTTTTAGATAGGCCAGACCCTGATCGTAAAGGGCTTTGAAAGTCAATAAAATGACTTTAAAGGTGATCCACCACCATATAGGAAGCCAGTGCAGTTCACACAGCACCGGGGTAATATGACAGGACCTGCTTGTCCCAGTCAGAACCCAGGCTGTAGCATTCTGCACCAGCTGTAGGCAACAGATTTCAACCCCAGAAAGCCCAAAGTATAGGGTGTTGCAGTAGTCCAAATGTGAGGACACAAAGGCGTGGACAAATGTTGGCAAAGAGTCAGACAGAACAAGGTTCCTAACCCTGGTGATATTCCTAAGATGGTAAAAGGAAATCCTGACAATGGCCGACACTTGAGACTATAATGTCAGACTGTCGTCTAGGACAATCCCAAGGCTACATACCCGTTCAGAGGTTAGAAGTGAAACACCACCAAGAAAAATTCCAGAGGGCGTTCCATCACACAACCCCTCTATCTGACCACCCAGGTCCACAACCAGAACCTCTGTCTTCTGTGAGTTCAACTTTAACCAGCTAGAATCCATCCAACCCTGAATTTCTTCCAGACAGTTGTTAAACACTGCAAGAGCTCCATCCTAGTTGGGTGCAAAAGACAGGTATAGCTGGGTATCATCCATGTAGCAGTGAAAACTCAGCCCATACCATCTTATAATGTCTCCGAGGGGCAGCATATACAAACTGCAAATAACATGGGTGACAGCACGGAACCCTGAGGCACCCCACACAACAAAGGAGTTGGGCCAGAGGAAGAGACTCCCGTCACAACTCTTTGTGATCGCCAAGTGAGGAATGAGGTGAACCATTGTAAAACAGTTCCTGACATTCCACAAATTTGCCTCAGGTGTGCTATCAACACCAGGTGATCCACAGAGTCAAAAGCTGATGAGAGATCAAGGAGAACCAGAATGAAACGTCTCTTCTGATCTCTCACCCTCAGAAGATCATTAAGCACCCGAACCAGCGCAGTCTCGGTGCTATGTCTTTTTCGAAAACTGGATTGGAAGGATTCATAGATATTATGGATGGTTAAATGGTCTTCCAATTGGGCTGCCACTACCTTCTCAATAACCTTCCCAATAAAGGGAAGGTTAGAGATAGGTCTGTAGTTTGAGAAACAGTCTGGGTCCAAGGTAGTTTTCTTCAAGGGAGGTGTACCACCGCCTCTTTCTGGGAGCTAGGAAACTCACCTGACTGCAGGGAGCTCCAGACTATTTGCACCAGGACTGGGCTGATGATATGAGTATAACCCAAATTATAGGAGTTGGTCCAGGATCCAAACTACAGCTTGTGGGATGCACTCTATGGATGATCCTCATAATATCCATGAACTCAGGTCAACCAAAGGGACTCAATATGGCTCAACAAGGCTATCAGATCCCAGATTCAACTTTAAACTAAACTGTTTAGAAAACTGGAAACCAGTTCACAACCTGATAAAAATTTATTTTTAGCCAAATATAGAACTGCAGTAAAAACATAAAAAATATGATAAAGATGGCTAAAACCAATTTAGAAATCAAATTAGCCCATATTAAGGACTGTCATAAGTCACGTTACTGTTATTTAAATAATAAAAAAGGAAATTCTAGAGAATAGGCCAATATTTAACAAGGGAATTAAATGTGCATCAGATATAGATACTGCAAACCTCTTTAATAAATATTTTTGCTCAGTTTTTTCCTCCATCTGATAAAAATGTTCATAGAACATCTCACTCTTTATCACACCCACGCACTTATGTAATCACTACTTCTGACATTATGCAGGCATTTAACAAATTGAAACTAACCACAAGTCCAGGTCCTGATAATATCCACCCAAAACTCCTTAAGGCTACCTCCCAAGTTATTACCCTTCCATTGTCAATCATTTTCAATAAATCACTACAAGAAAGTTTAATACCTGATGACTGGTGCATGGCCATTTTTACACCTATATTTAAGAAGGGAAATCAGGGAAATGTTGAAAATTATTGCCCCATTAGTCTAACTTCCATTGTAGGGAAACTTATGGAAATGATTATTAAAACAAAGTTAGAGGATGAGGTTAAAACCTGAAATATTGCAGACCTAACCCAACATGGCTTTATGCCAGGTCATTCGTGTACTACAAATCTAATAACTTTGCATAATATCATCAGTACACAGCTTGGTAATGGAGTTCCTACAGATGTAATACAACTTGATTTTAGTTGGACATTTGATAAGGTACCACATACCAAGCTTCTACAAAAATTAAAAAAACTTGCCATTCCAATGTACCTTGTTGATTGGATAACTGAGTGGCTTATATGTAGGACTCAGAAGGTCAAAATTAATAACATCTTATCTGACTGGGGCATGGTCATGCATAGGGTTCTCCAGGGATCGGTGCTAGGGCCCACACTGTTCAATTTATTCATTAGTGATATACAAGCAGGATCAAACAACTATCTTTTCAAATTTGCTGATAATACTAAACTGGGGGGTAAAGTCAATGACCCTAACAATTTGGCAACACTTGTTACCGACCTAGGGAAAATAGAACACTGGGCTACCGAGAACAAGATGTTCTTCAACCACGATAAATGTATTGTTCTTCACTTTGGAAGAAACAACCCAAAGCATGATTACTATTTGAACAATATGAAATTTAAAACATCAAATTGTGAAAAAGATCTGGGGATAATTATATGCAACAAACTCACATCTAGGGAACATTGTATAAAAACAGCTAAAATGACCAATGATCTCCTAAAACAAATTGAACACACCTTCGCTACCCGTACTGAACAGTGTATCACTCCTCTGTATAGGACTTTCATAAGACCTTATATTGATTATGGTTCCCCATTCTGGAACCCCTACCTCAAAGAAGACATACTTTGCCTAGAACAAATACAGAGAAGGGCCACCAAAATGGCACCAAGACTTGCACATCTTGATTATACAACAAGACTAAAACTTACTGGACTACATTCACTAGAAACTTGGAGGAAAAGAGGTGAATTGCTTATGACTTATAAATTACTTCAATCACCCACCCTTATGACTCAGTGTGGACTTGTTTATTCAACTGGAAGGATAGTCCCAAGACTACATAATAAGTAGTTAGAAGTCCAATCCTTTAAAACTGAAAAATGGGAAACTTTTTCTTTATGAGGGCACCAAGACTATAGATTACTTTGCCACAGGAACTAATCACTGCATGTAGCCTTAAAGCTTTTAAAAATAATTTGGACATTTGGATAAGGGAGAACTTATATTGAGTTCTGAAATGACCCACAAAATGTGGGGGACATCCTTGATGGGCCATGGTCTTCTTTTGTCCCTTAAACCAAGTAATAATACCAAATAATAACAAATAATAATTCTGTGACCTTAGTTTTGTTTATTCACTTTGCAACCAAAGCTAACCATCACAAGTATGAATCAAGTGCCTCATCTAGTGTGAGCCAGCCAGATCAGTCAGCATTAGAATACATAAGTATTCTGTGACATGATGATGTGGCCGGCTTGTGGGGTGGGGTTAGAGTCCTTGAGGAACAATGATATGTGGACACATCATGCATGCACACTGCTAAAAAAAATAATGTTAAAAACTAAAGGCACTAAGGTTGGTGTTGCAGTCAGGCCGCCAAGGTGTGGGGGCACTGTTGGCACGCAGCTAAGGCTGGCCCTGATAGTTCGTTCAAAGCCCACCAAAATTTGTTAGAGGGGGTATCACAAATGAAAAAAAAAACTGCACTAATCTGACCAGCCACTGAACAGTGTAACTATACATTTTACCGACATTGGTTTGGACACATGGACATTTTTTTATATTAACATTCCTCAGCCCCCTTCCCATTAGAAGCCATAATAGGAGAAAAAAGGCTTTGACTTAGGTAAACACCAACAGGTATTAACTTAAATGAGGGCCAATGAATTGGATTCTGGGGTCTGTTTTCCCCTAAAATGTAAATTTATCTTTTAACGAAATAGTGCCTCAAAGCCCTACCTCCCAGTGTTGCAGCTGCAAAGATAGTGCTGCAATTTGCAGCATTTTTGCAAATGTTGTGGAGCAGTAATTTCTCAAATTTGTGGCACTACAAGTGGATGACTGAAAAACATGTTTCTGATAATTATTATTTTTTTTAACTAATGGCAGAATCATGTTCCACTGGCCCCTACTAGGTAAACGCAACTGTTGGTGTATAGCAAGGTGTATTATATTTTGAACAATAATTGTTTTTCTCCACTGCTAACTGAAAACAAGATGGCAGTGGCACAAGACTACTGAGTGGATTTGAAACAGTCAAATGTGTTTTTGTGACTAATAGGTACTTTCGAGAGGCACATATATTTTTTCTCATGGACTTCAATGTTAAACTTTAAAACTTGAATAACTTTTGAATGGTTTAATATTTTTTCACCAAATTTTAAAAAAGGCACCTCAGTGACCCAGACTGCATCTCCTTGAAGATTTCAGACCAGATGGACAAATCATTTGGGCTGTGGCCCCAAGCAAAGTAAAAGCTACAAAATCCCATTTTGGAGTGTTTTGTGGTGCTCCTCAGCTCTGCAACTGCTCATTTGACCATAACACAACTTACCAGCTCCAAAGAGCTATATTGCTCCACAGCACATGCAACATTTCAGACATATCCATCATTATTAAAGTGCAAAATGTTGAGTTTAATATAAAAGTGGCTAGGCAACCCTAACTATAACTATATTCATTTCAAAAAACTCAGTTAATTCATCAGTTAGGGTTGTTATTAAAGCATAAAAAAGCTGGGAAATTCTACTTTATGGTTACAAACCTACCACCCCACCCCCACCCTCCACACAACAACAGGTGTTGGGGTGTGCCTTGGAGTCATCGGCCCTAACTCTCACCCCACTCCATATGTAAACAAGATGAGATGGTTCAGTGTAGGAGAATGGGGCGAGACTTAGGACCAGTGACTCCAAGGCACACCCGATGCCTTTTGGTGTGTGGAGGGTGGGGACATGGGGGTGGTGTGGTAGGGTTGGTAACCCTAACATTGAATTTCCCAGATTTTTACACTATAATAAAAACCCTAACTGATGCATTAACGTAGTGTTTTGCAATGAATGTCCCTTCTTTTTGAGAATGTGTAATGTAACTGGTATGTGGTTGTGGGCGTGCAGGCCCCCCAGACACTGTGTTCCCCTCATGTTACCCATTGTTGCATAATGATAGGTATAGGTGGGACTGTGGGCCCTTTGTGCCCTGTGCTCCCACTTACACATAAATATGGACATACTGCAGCCCTATAGTCATGAAAAGTAACCCTTGTAACACTAATTTGACAGTAGCTCAGTAACTGTAACAACTATGGAAAAAATTCCACTGCAGTTGTAATCAAGATTTTTGAAACCTCCATGGGTGCTACCTAAAGGTGGACTAAGCTGTGCAGAGTGAAAAATCAGTATCTCAAATCATTTTTGAGATAAAGGCAACACAATTCAATGGACATACATAACTCAGGCATTTGTAGGATTTTTTTCACCTAATTTTCAACTTGCCATTTTTGGGATCCCACCTCATGAACAATGTCACTGTCATTTTGTTAATCTGTCCCAAAAGT
The DNA here is from genome assembly GCA_016271365.2 of Neoceratodus forsteri. Taxonomy (NCBI): domain Eukaryota; kingdom Metazoa; phylum Chordata; order Ceratodontiformes; family Ceratodontidae; genus Neoceratodus; species Neoceratodus forsteri. Next base: position 165,092,485 of record CM028138.1, read on the forward strand.
CGAGTTCGCACAGCAAATGTGCCATTCTGAGCCACAGGTACAAAATCATGTTTTGGGCAGGATGTGAAAAATGACACCTGTATATTGTTCATGAGGAGGTGTGAAAAATCAGGAAGGAAAACATGAAAAATTAGTGTAGTTACAAGCATGTGTAGTAATTGCACAACACATGCTTGTAACATATCCATTTTGGGGAATTTTTTAACCAAATTTTCAACATCAGCTTTTTGAGAAATCCCCTCATGACCACTGACACTGTGATCTTGTTAATCCATCCCAAAAGTTGATTTTGTACAGTGACGCACCATTCTGTACCAAAGGTACAAAAACACATTTAAGACAGGATGTGAGAAATGACAGCTGTACTGTTCATGAGGAGGTGTGAAAAAATGCCAGTTTTGAAAATCTGAAGTGAAAATACTTAAACATTGGCAAAGTTATGAGTGTATGTAGAAACTGCAAAACATATGCTTGTAACACAGCCATTTTTTTGATGTTTTGCACCAATGTTTCAACATGGGCTTTTTTGGACATCCCCTCATGAACACTGGGACTGCCATTTTTTTAATCAGTCCCAAAAGGTGATTTTGTGTCCCAAAAGGTAATTCCTTTCAGTGACCACAAAATCACCTTCAAGGACCAAGTAACAAGATGACAGTGAATTGTTCATGAGGTGTGGTCCCAAAATGCCTATGTTGAAAATTTGGTAAGAAAATACCAAAAAATGGCTGAGATATCCACATTTTAATTATTTGTTTGTATCAGAGTCATACTAAGTAGGATTCTAGTTCGTATCTTGTCATACAAACTAAGATCCTACGTCATATGATGCCAATATGAACAAATAATTTAAATGTTAAATAACACACATTTTAAGAGCTTTTCCAAACAGTAAAGTGCAGAATGCATCTAAGGGGTCACAATAAGCAAGCTACATGTGCTGGTTCCTCCCCAGAATATCATTTTGGGAGGTTTCCAAATTTGAATTTCAGGCAAACCAGAAACAAGATGGTGGCCACAATAGGAATTTTCTCATACAATGCAGGATTCCTCTTTCATATCAACCAGCTATATCGAAGTGCCTATTGAGCATGTTCAGAAACTATTTTTTCAAATTTATAAATTGCAATAACATAAAAATGGCTTGTTGTTTTTTTTACCAGATTAGCAAAAGGCACATCTGTGGCATAGTCCCTTTCAGTCCTGAAAATTTCATACCAAACAAACAAATCATCTGGGCTATAAGCACGTTCAAAGAAATCCCAGCAAAATCAAAGTGTAAAAACATGATTTTTTATCTCTCTGTAACTCAGGGACTGTACATTCTACCAAAATGAAACTTTCTGGATCAAGAGATCTACACCACAGGACGGTGCAAACCACATTTTGTGCAAACCTGTTCAATGGTTGCAAAGTTATTAACGTGCAAAAGTTTGAGTTTAACACTGAAGTGCTTCCGAGCCTCTATAATATATAGTTTGCTGTGGGTTGTGAAAAATCCATCTCTCACTTTGTTTTCAAGATACAGGCACCTAAAGTCTCTATGGGCACCCCAGGGAAGTTATGTTCACTAGAAAGTCAGGTAAAACATTTAAAAATTTACAAACTCTTATGGTAAAGAAATTCTTCCTTATATTAGTATTGAATTTTGGGATAGACAATTGTCTTTTATGGCACCTTAGCCCTGCACGTTTAAGTGCCAGATGATTGTTGTAATCATTTATAAGATTAGGATACTTCAGGATTTTAAAAAGATGCAATAAGTCATCTCTGATTCTTCGAGCTGATAGATTGTATAAATTCAATTCCTTTAATCTATCTGGATATGATAGATGACTAATACCAGTTCTAACTTTAGTAGCCCTCCTTTGAACAGATTTGAATAGCATTGAGTCTTTATTTAAGTATGGGGACCAGAAGGAAGCAGCATAATCAACATGAGGCCTAACGTATGATCTGTACAATGATAAGATACAGGCACTGCTTCTGTTAATGAAGGATTTTTTAATAGATGCTATAATATAATTAGCCTTAAATGCAACACATCTGCATTGATTGGTAGATGTCAGATACTTATTCACTATTATTCCTAGGTCTCTTTCAGAATCAACAAATTTAATTGGTCATTCATTTAAGTAATAGGTAGCATTAGAATGTTTATTTCTGAGATGGATAACTGAGCATTTGTCCATGTTAAATGTCATCCTGTTGGCTTTAGCCCATATCGCAGTTGCATTTAAACCTTGTTGTAGAAGTTGAGTTTTAAATTGGCTATCCATTTTGCTACTAAGTTTTGTGTCTTCAGCGAATTTTGATACTCGACATTGAGTGCCTGCATTCATATCATATATAAAAATCCGAAACAGCAAGGGTCCCAAAACTGACCCTGCAGCACAACACTGGTGACCTTGATGTCGCTGGATAATGAATCAGAAACTCGCATCTGTTGGCTTCTATTACTTAACCAATTGGTAACCCATCATACAAGATAGGGATTTAGGCCCAGTGTAGACATTTTCATAATTAGCTATGCATGATAGACTTTATCAAAAACCTTTTTAAAATCTAAGAACAAAATATCCACTGGTGTCCCACAATCCAAACTATTGCTGACTGGTTCATAAAACATAATTAGATTGCTGGTACATGACTTTCCCCTAGTGAAGCCATGTTGATAAGGATCTGAAAGTTTTAAGGTGCATGTTTTTGAGAAGACATACGTAATAGTACATTCAGATAAACAACAGAACTTTTTTGTAGAATGTTTAAATGTTAGATGATAGCTGTTTAATATGAATGAAACATACTGTGTAATAGTTCATAATGCAGAGGTAGTCATTCATTCATTCTTTCTGTGAGGCAGCAGAAAATGGATAAAACCAGAGATAACAACTTCAGCAAAGTCATTGTGCCACAAAAGAGCACAACAATGTAAATCTATGTTTCTGTTGTATTACAGTGGCATCAAGATTCTCTAAATGTTTCACAAAATAACTTCAATATATCCAACATCTACTTCATTTAAACAATAATGCATAACAGGTGGTGCATAATGGTGTGATAACAATCCACTTTGGTTGGGGTACATCACAAGGAATACTGAATGCTTCCACCATGTGAGAAGGGCTATCAACCCAACATAACAATCCCTTGCAGCAGCCAGTAGTGGTAATGAAAAGGTTCATTATTAGTATATTTTATCTCTTTTATTAACATATGACTTTCAGGTTGGCCATTGTGCTAGAATAACAGCTGAGCTGAAAGGTGCTCTTGGGCAATCAGAAGCATTATTGTTTCTACCAATTTCATTATGTGTATGATGCCACATGTGTGGTGGAACTCAGCATCAATGCAACTTAGCTGGTTGACACAATATCTAAGCCATCCTGACACTTAATGAGTAAGGCATGACACTCTTAAGCAATAATAGCTGACAAGGTGTCTGTTGTGCTGGGGGCATGCTCATAATCAAAGGTAAAAAAACAAGGAAATCCAAAACTATATGTAAAAAGACATATATTTGTGCACAATCCACTTGTCATGGTAAATAAAACACAAAGTGCATAAAAATCTCTCATAAATATCTTTTTTTTCCGAAAGTAAACAGGTTCTGCATTCAAAATCTTGCATTATTCTCACAATCAAAGATTTTGCAACCTCGCAATCAGTGCAAGTTGTGATCAAAAAAATTGCACGCCTGCGATCACAGATCGGAAAAACAAAAAACAACTAGATAAGATTTGCAAACCACAATATTTGTGCCCAATCCACACATAATAGCCAAAAAAAAACATTCGACTGCAAACTGCATGAGAACATGAAAAAAACAACTTTTTTCAAAAGTAGACAGCTTCTACATGCACAATATCTCGTTATTCTCATGATCAAAGATTTTGTAACATCACGAACAATATTCAAGATCAAAGCTAGTCATGATCAATAAATTTGCACGCCATGATCAAAGATTGAAAAACACAACAAAATGTACGAAATCTTTCAAAAATCATTATCACTGTAAACTCACTAAGCAATAAAAACACATATAACTACATACTCTGCTTAAAACTGTAAAGAAAAACGTATTTTTCAAAACTACACATGTTCCACAATCAAAATTTCAAGTTATTTTCATGATCAAAGAATTTGCAAGCTCGCAAGCAATCCTCGTGATCAATGCGAGTCGCAATCAAAGATTTTGCATCCTCACGAAAGAATAAACGGCAAACTTCACCATGTGACTTCTCTCAACCAATAGAATCATACAATAACACTTGTGTAGCAATTCTGAGAGTGGAAAACTAGCAGTAGTAGCTCCAGCACAGAAAAGTAAGTAAAAATCAATCCACTATGTAGAACTTACCTAATTAACTAAAAAACATGATGAAAACAATTACCATATATCAAAATCAGATGTTATACACTTTTGAATGATCTATGCAGTATATTGACAGTATATTGCTATCTCCTAGAACAACAAGATTTATTTAAACTGTGATAGAGAATCTGTGTGGCAGTTTATATTTCTTATATAGCCACACTGCTCAGGAGAAATATGAAGTAGGAAATAATTATCACACCAGATAACACCCCACTAACTGTTTTTTTTTGTGCAAATATTTTCCATGCTTAAAACAGATCTGGCAATATTGTTGTCTTATTGCACAAACACCAGCTGTCCTATATGATCTGTCTGCTATCCACTGTTCCATTAAAGTTAATAGTGATCTGAAAGTATACTACCACAGAACTTAGTTTTGTTTAACCTCTTTACTGCATTCTACATACACTTTGGACTACCACTTAGATTTTCTGCTTACTATGTAAAGCTGTTAACAAAAACTTGACAATCAAGCCTGAAATGTTAACTCTGTAGCTGCAATCACATCTTGTTATAAACTTAGTAGTTTTAAAAACATTATACATGTGTAATTATCAGAATACACATACTAACCAGAAAATAATTACAACTGAGACAGTCCTACTGTAACAGAAAAAATATAGAACTCTTGAACTATTTAAAACACTATCAGTAAGCTACATAACTGTACTTGCCCTCACCATTCAAGCTACTAGCAAAGAAAAAGAAGGAATCCAGCTTCACTGACCAAAATGACAACTACCTCTATCCAATAGAAATGGTTATTCTTGTCGAGTTACTTGGTGTGACCAATGGACAACCAGTATTGTCCCACCAAAACAAAAAGAATGTTTAATAAACAAAACACCAATGGAAACAGCCTTTACAGACAAAACAATTACTTTTTGCCTATATTAGCCAGTCTTAAATTAGAATCTTAGTTGTGATTGTTTCTCACTGCATTTATTTTAGACCTGCAACTCAGCACAAGTCATTCTGCTGATTAGCCCTGGTTCTGCTGAGAGAGCGAGAGAGAGAGAGAGAAACACATTTCTGATATTTCTTCATCTGAGTCATTAATGCATTATACTCAGCATGGCAGAAAGATCCAAAGCCAGTGTATGGATTGTTGGGTCAATTCTGGCCAGAAAGGCAGCAGTTTTCAGTAGAGCTAGTAATTTTGGCAATGACTTGCAGCTACCTCACTGCTCATTATCTTGGTTTGGGAAGGGTGGCATGAGATGGGAACAGCTCATGCCAACCATGTACCACTTGCTGGAGATGTACCCAGAACCAGACATACTCCTTATCCATCTTGGAGGTAATGATTTGGGGGAACAAAAGGGCACTTGATTTAATAGAAGCTGCACAGTCTGACTTGCAGCATCTTATCAGTATGTTACTTGCTTGTAAAATTCTGTATTCAGATATTATGCAGCAAATGATCTGGAAAGGTGAGGATTATTGTCCTGTACTTGAAAGGTCACATTGAAAGGTAAACATGCAAATATTTGGATTCCTCCTTGCTATGGGAATGTACACCATATGTCAACCCCAAATTACACATCAGAAATATTGGCTGTATCTAAAAGATGGTGTGTATCTCTCAAGCACAGGTAACAATATTTTTGTTGGAGACCTTCGAAATGGCATCCTTGCACTTCTGTAATTGTGTATCTCTATGACAATATCTCTCAAGTACATACTATAAAATGTTAAAAAAATGTCTCTCTTAAGAGCCAATCAAACTGGTCAAAAAATAGAACAAAATGCACACTACATACAGATACCTAAATGGCAACTATACACACTCACTGTCTTCAACCACACAAAAATGTTTTGTTTGTTTTTTGAACATATTCTACTTTTCCCCCTTCTGTCCAATGCACAGCAACTTCCTTAGCAATCCTCCTTGTTATACACCCCCTAAATCCTCCCTGGGTAACTGTTATTCTGCAATTCAGACATCTCTAGAACTCAGACTACCTGCTCCCCCCCTCAATTGTACAGCAGGATGGGGAGGTGCAATGGGGGTGTGTGGGTCTAGTTACCCAAGCCTTATTGCTATTATACAATGGCTTCTTTGGTTAAAAAACAAAGGCAGCAGTCCCACTAGACTGATCACTTGGGAGAGAACAAGTGTATTTTATTTTGTTTTATTTCATCTTATTTTGTTTATTTCTTAGTTAATTTTGTACCTAATTATTCTAGTGTTTTTATTTAGTTCAGTGTTATATCGTTAGTGAGGGTGGTAACAATTTGGGTTAAATCAAACCAGGAGCATTGTTTTTCCATTGCTGCCAGATTACTGAATTTTTGAACTTCAGAACACTGAGCTCTACTCTTCTTACTGTTAAGTCCAGAAATCAGGCCAGAAATATTGTTTTTCTATTGCTACTGGATTACTGAATTTTTGAACATCAGAATGCCAAGCTTTACTCTTCTTACTGTGATGTTTGGAACTCATACTAAAGCCAATCCTGAACAGTATTTTCACTATTAATCTTTGATCTGATTTCATTTTCACTGACCTGCCAAAACCTTTGTCCTTCATCATCTGCTGTTTTGATGGAGGCTCAAAAGCCCTGAGACCCTACTAAGATCTGGGACTGTGTTAAGGAGCCAGTGTGGAGAAAGTGGACTAGATTGACCCTCTGTGTAATTCTTTGGAATCAATCAGAGGTTACAGACCAATGGATTGGGGGGAGATCCTTTTGGGTTGGGCAAACACTGTAGGAGAGGCTTGCAGATGAACTACCATAGGTTGGTTAGTGGTGCAACTGGGACTGTGGGCTGGCTGCTGGAGGGTGGTCTGCACTGTGGTTGGCTTCTGGAGGGTTGTGCCTGATCTCAGAGGACCCCAATTCATTTGTGAGGAGGATTTCATCTCATAAGATACAAAGGCATTTAGTTGACATGGAAGACACAAAGGCATCTAGAGGAGTTCCAGGGGGAGTTTGCTGGATTCGGTTGCCACTCTGTCTGGCTGCTGGATGGGGCTGTGGGAGGGTAGTCACCTCAGTAACCATGGGCCATATCAGGGGTTGGCTACTGAAGGGTGGTGACTCTCGGGGCCTGACTCAGTGGCACTGAGCCTGGGGATTTGTGGTTCAAAAGTGACGTGAACTACTCACTGGTTTTGGAGACTTTCATTCTGCTGCGACTGTGTGGAGGAGAGGAGTGGAGCATTCATCATTTGGGCAAGAAATTTCTGTGATGGACAAAGGGCAGGTTGGCTACCACTTATCTGTTTACTTTTCTGGATAGGCAGTGAGAGTGCCTGAAATTGTTTTGCTTAATTTTAAAACTAAATCTATATCACCATGAAACTCAAGACAGTGAGAGTGTCTTGATTCAAGTGGAACCTGGACATTGGCAAGAGGAAGTGAGAGTTCCTGTAGCCATCATTTACTACTTGGGAGTTATGCGAGACTTTTTATATTAATTTGAAAATTATGAACTTTTAAGCTCAGCTGAATTGTATTTTCGCACCCTCACATGGCATTTTAATTAGAGTTCTTGGTTACAGTCAATTAAGGGGGGTTGGTGTTTTATCTGGAGGGATATTATTTTGGTTATTGTAGGGTATTGTATTGGGTTAAGTGGTTTGACTGAGAGTGTGTGTGTGGAGTAGATTGTGGGGTGTGAGTGGGAAGACTGTGCGGTGTGTGTGTGGTTGTATGTTGTCTAGCCCAGTAGTGTGCTAAGGGTGTGCTGGCAGAAAACATAGGCGGTCAGGCACTACTCTCCCACCAGGGTCAGGACCGCTATCCTTTTGATTGTCCCCCACCACCAGTTGAGGTGTATAGGTTTTTTTGGTCACTGGGGATAGTTAAAAGAAGGAGAAAATGGGGGAGGACTGGACCTGGTGGGGGAATGGAGCAAGGTGGACAGATTGGGGTTGTTGGAACAAGAAGATGCCCTGGGGCAAAATGGATCCAAGAAAGGGATCCTCCCTGTCTGGTTCCCATACTCAAGGACTCCACATCAAGTGTGCAAGGCACTCAATCTACCTCTTATGCCTAGCCTACTCAGGCAGTGTTGTGCAATGCCAGACCTAAAAAACAAGACAGCAATAATTGCTGATCTTGTTGGCACTTCTGACTTGGCTTGCATCACTGAGACCTGGCTGGCTGAGAATGCTGGTCATATCTTGGAATCAGCAATTCCAGCTGGTTACTCAGTGATACATCACCAGAGAGAGGACCGAAGGGGTGGGGGAGTTGCCATTTGTTTTAAGTCAGATCTGGGCCTTGTAGACATGGGAGTGACAAGATTCTTTGAAAGTATTGTGGCAGAAGGTGTAGGTTGCAGGATTTTTCTCATCTGCCATCCACCTGGTGGTGAGAAAGAATTCCTCAGGAAGTCACAGTCTTCTTCGTCGATCTGGTGTTGGAATCCCCCAGATGGTTAATACCAAGGGATTTCAATGCCTGGGTTGATGATGAACTCTCGCAGTTTGGACAGGATTTCCTCCAGTTGATGAGTTTGTTGGGCCTGACCTCTGCTACTCATAATCATGGTCATTCATTGGACCCGGTCTTAGTACTGTGGATGGAGATCTCCAATCTGGTGATGGAACTGGTTGGATGGTTGATTCATCACACTATTGGGTTCAGATTTGAGGCACCCCCCAACAGGCCTGCTCCTGTGGACATGGTCTGGTACCTCCCTTTAAGGGCTCTGACTCCAGATGGTCCTGAGGTGGTGTTGGGCTCATCAGGTGAGCTGAGTGTATGCAGAAAGCTGGGGAAACTGGTACTAGCCTATAACAAGGCAGTGACAGGAGCCCTTGACTCCCTAGCTACTGTCCATGTTCACTCCTTACTCTTCACCCGAAGTCCCACTGGTCTGATAGGACTTTGAAGGAGTTAAGATGAGCGGGGAAAAGGTTGGAGTGGTGCCAGCAGAAATCTGGTATGGTGAATGATAAACCTAGACTGGTACCCCATTATAAAGACTGTCAATTGGCAATCTCTTGTAAGAAGGCAGAATTCCTGTCCAAGGAGATTGCTGTAGTGAGGAATCAAAAAGCTCAGCTCTTCTGAACTGCCAATAGGTTCTGCAATACAACCTGCCTGCAGTCTCGGGAAGCATTTTCACAAGATAAGTGTGATGAGTTTGCTCGACTCTTCACAGATAAGATTGTCGCCATCAGGTCAGAGATCTGTTAAATGCCCTCAAATTGGTATTGCAGAGATTGGCAAGAGGTTGCAGGCATTAGTGGTGGGCTAAGTGAGGAAAATTAACTTTGCAGAGTAATCCATGAAATACCTCTCATTTCACAGAAAGGCGAAATGTCGCCTAGGCGAAATCCTACCTAATGAGGAAAAGTTATTGAATTACTCCATGTGCCGAAAATGGAAACTTTGCTGCCACTTCACTGGTGGAAATTACATTCACTGCATCTCTAGCAGGCATCCGGTCTATCTGGTCTGACTTTTACCATTTGTAGATTGCATATATTGGTGGCTATTCTCCATTGCTGGTGAACATGGCTTGCATGGGGCCATGAACCCCCACACCCACAGAATGATACATGGTGGCCATATCCTGTCCCTCCAGCTGCATGGTGGCAGTCCCTTGGACATGGGTGGGCATCCAATGGGATGCCTGGACCTGGTCTGCAAGTGGATCACCTGCACCTGCGGGGCACCTCAGCATTACAGTGGCTGTGGAACTGGGACAGGTGGGTTGCTGGTGGCCACCCACAGCCCTCCTAGTGGATTCTGAGGGATGGAAAGGCATGCTGGGGATCCCCATGTCCCTACTCTACTACAGTAGATGGTGGCGGCATTCTTGGGGGATGCATACTGGCTACGTCTGGTGCCAGGTGGTGTAGCCTGCACCCCCCTCACCCAGCGCTCCCTGCTTTCAAGAATGGCGCACAATGCTGGTGCACCTCTGGACTGCCCTCTTCATGGATCTCATTGTGTTGGTGAAGGTTCGGGTGTGTGCCAGCCCTATGCCCCCTTGGAGAATCGGGCATAGAGGCTGCAGCGGCCACACAGTGTCTATGCACCCTAGGTATGTGGTATGCAGATACTTCACGCATTGAAGAATAGCTGCCATTGTGCAGGTCATCCAGGGTATGCATTCAACCTACTGTATTTTGGATCCGGGCCAGACGTGCCTCCTAGTGGGGTGTATTGAAGTTATCAGCCCAGTCCTTGCTGAGATAGTTTGGTGTTCATTAACGACAGGGGTATTTCCAAATCCCCTGAAAAAGGTGGTAGTGGTACCCCTCCTAAAGAAACCTTCTCTCAACCCAGACTGTATAGCAAATTATAGACCTGTCTCTAACCTGTGGGCAAGGTTATTAAGAAGGTGGCTGTGGTGCAGCTGGATGACAACTTAACATCCCATGATGTCTATGATCCTCTCCAATCCGGGTTTAGGAAGAGGCACAGTACTGAGACTACCCTTGTTCTGGTACATAATGATCTTCTGATAGCAAGGGATCGGGGAGCCATTTCATTCTAGTTCTTCTTGACTTTTCTTCAGCATTTGACACTGTGGACCATGGCTTGTTGTTGGAGTACCTGCAGATTCTCTGTGGACAGTCTGGTTCAGTTTTCACTTGTTTTTGATCATTCCTCACTGGCAGGTCTCAGAGAGTGGTGTTGGGGATTTCTTCTTCTGCCCCTCTCCCCCATCATGTGAGATTCTGCAGGGTTCCATACTATTCCCCATTTTGTTTGCAGTGTATAAGCTGCCATTTGGAGACATTATAAGGAAGTATGGGCTGAGTTTTCATTGCTATGCAGATGATACTCAGCTGTACATATCCTTTCTACCAGAGCAGGGTGGGGCGATCCCAGTCTCTAACAGCTGCCTCTCCGAGATCCAGGGTTGGATGAGTGCCAGTTGGCTGAAGTTGAACTCGGACAAGACTGACGTGTTGGTGATGGATCCAGGTCATCCAGGTATGGGACTGCCAGCTGGTCAATCACCCAGGCTCTGGCTTGGGGGGGTCAGCTGCTTACCTCAGATTGAGCATGAAACCTGGGCATTATGTTCGACAGCTGCCTGACATTAAAATCACAAGTATCTGCTATTGTTAAGACCTCTTTTTACCATCTGAGGAACATCGCCTGGATTATGTGTTTGGTCCCACCTGGTGATCCCCCTAAGTTGATCCATGCCTTTGTAACCTCATGCTTTGTTTACTAAAATACTTAGGGCTACCGGGGGTTGATATCCACCAATTGCAGCTAGTGCGGAAAGCGAAGGTCAGGTTGTTGACTGGATTATCAAGATTTTGCCATGTCACTGATGTACTTCATGATCTGCACTGGCTGCCTGTTCTTTGAAGGATCACCTTCAAGGTTGAGTTACTGACTGATAAAACCCAACATGGTTAGGGATCGTATTACTTGCAATATCTTCTTTGCCCTTATTGCCCTCTCCACTTTCTCTGCTCTTCTGATGAGGGATTGCCGGAGATTTGTAGGGTTCAATTAAAGACCTCCATGGCTGGTTCTTTTGCTTTTGCAGGCCCCTACCCTGTGGAATTCTCTGCCTCATCAGATTAGAGAGTGCATGACTCTTGAGAGCTTTAAAGTTACTCAAAAAAAATCTGTTTTGTCTGGCATTTCCTAACTTAAGTAATGGATAGCCTCTGTCTTTAGTTATCTTTTACTGTGTTTTAAAGTCTGATTTTAAAATGTTTATTGATGTTTTTATGGATTTTGTTAAGCACTTTTATCACTGTGAAATTGAGTTTACAAATACCTTTTTATATAGTTATATTTTTTTTACACCACAGACCATGTAACCTTTTGCTATAAAGACACATGCATGGTGTTCTCTCAGCAGATGCTCCATTTTTCCCTATGCTGTGAGACTAGATAAGTCTTAGAGACTGGGCTATAAACAAGACTCTTGTTTTACTAGGAGACATTTATTACGTTTACTAGGTTTTGTGGGGAAAAAACAGACATGTGCCCACCGAGATTTTACCCCACAGTCATGTGGGTTAATTAATATAGTTTTTGTTTGTCAATAACCAGATATCTAGTCCCTTTTTAAATGCATTAAAATTGTTGGATTCTACTAGACCCTGGGGTAAGGTATTCCAGAGTCTTTTTTTTTTTTACAACTATGTTTCTTGCCCCTCAGTCTGGAACTTTCTCAGGCCTCCTGCTCACGCCAGCTTGCTCTACCTCCCGCTGTGTTCCCCGATGATCTTCAAGGTCATTGCGGTTTGTTGACTGCTATTTTCTTAGAGAGTAGTGTGTTTGGAGCATTTGTGGAGCATCTGCATGCGTAAGTGTTGTTAATGCATCACTTTACATCAAATGGTATTGTGCTTTTTTTAATATTTGGTTATTTCTTTTATAAATAACCCTATTTGTATGAGATTTTTCAATTCCCCCTCTTACTTTTGCCCCAAATGTAGTAATAACTCTGGTCAAACACTGTGAGAAAGAGATCTGGAGAAATTTCAAGCTTGCTGTAGCATCCAAGATTTGGAGGCAAATTCTAAGGGGACTTGGGCCCTTGAGAGATATAAAGATACCAAACAATAAAGTGGACACCAAAGCAACAAAGGAATTGAAAGAGTTTAAACTGCAAGTTTACATGACTGCACGAGAAAGAGCAAGAGTGGTTGGAAGCAACATAGGCTCTCCATTTTGTTTTTCTCCTGTATCTTTTCCTATTAGCCTCCTTTTCAGCTACTTTAGTAAAAATTGATGCACATGGATTTTAGTGGACTTTGAAGTGTCCAATATTTGCCTGCTTTTGCCCTCTTTATCATTTTTCTTATAATTACAAATAGGGATTTGAGCAACTGTGGGTTTAAAAAGTATTTTGAGAAACTTGCATATTGCACATTATATACTTTAGGAAATAATTAGAAGGATTAGTCAATTTAAGATTTGTATTGTAATTTTTATTACCCATATTTAGGCTGTAGCAATATTTACATATTTATTCTACTACTTTTTTCCCCCTTGGGGCCCCCGATCAGCCCTAGTGACCTCACATCTATATCTCCAGCCACCCTGCACTGGTCTTCCACTGAGGAAAATCATCCATTATCCCATGGCTTACCCTCCCTGTGGTGGGATGGCAAGGTCAACCAACTCTCCCACCAAGTCTGGATCCATATTGGTGATTCCTTCCCCTCCTGGAGCTAACGCCGGCGTGGGTATGCTCAGACAGCCATCAAGGCTTTACAACTGGGGTGCCCCTTTTTCCATTTTTCTACCTTCAGAGGCAGAGCATGCAATGCTGACAAGGGGTGTGCACACACTAGTTTGCACACAGTGTACTTCCCAGCTGTCCTGCCTCTGACCCGGATCTTTCAGGACCAGGAGTGTCAGCACCAAGCCTCTGCTAGGTGTCAGGCTATGCTGGTGGCTGTGTCCCATCCCTCCCCAGGAGAGAAGAGCTGTCCTAAGGATGCTCAGTCCTCTTCCACCCCTGCTGACAACCAGTGACCTGAGCTCACTCCCAAATCTGGGTCACTGGTGCGGGGCGAGGTGTGGCATCCAGCACCTCAACCCTCAGCACCACCAGGGTGATGCTATATTTACATATTTAGAAATATTTAAATATTTATAGATACTTTGTCTGTTTCATTTGTCTTACAGGCTAGTATTGTGGGACTGTTAGCTAATGATTAGCATATGAATTTGCTTTCTAATAATTTTAAATACTGCTGCAAATATTAAATACTAAATATTCTGATATTACCAATTTGATAGATTTCTTTGTTCACTGGATGAGTTTGGATAAACTTGTTCTTTGTACTGATTGTTTAGATTGCACTAAAATTCACTAATTACACTAATTGCATTACTTCCCTGATTGTTATTGTAACTTTGATTAACGCTATTAATTTGTTTCAGTTTGCTGGTATCTATTGTTAGAATAGGATCGTTTGCATATCAATAGGTAGGGAAGCTCATGAGTAGAAGGGGATTTAATTTACACTGAGACCTGCTGATTTATTAATTGTTATCCCCTGACAATGGTGATTACTAGAAGCCAATTGACTCAACAGGATTTGATCCTTATGGTAAAACCAAAAAACATTAATTTAGGAAAGGGGAAGAAAAAAGGAAAAGGGCATCCAGATATAAATTCTGACCCTAATCAGCCCAAAATATCAACCATTTTACACAGTTAAAAAAATCAAAATGGGAGAATGATGTAATTTCTCGGACATCTATCACTTGTCTATTCTAGAACTTCCAGGATCCTTTTAAGCAACAATAGGTTCTTGAGTACTCTGAGAGCTTAGAAGCTCCCATGCAACAAAATCTAACATTGTTGAACATAGAACACAAACATGAGGGCTCCTCGGAGGTGCTCCTGTCATCTTCCTCATGTGGGCCTTTGATGAGCCATTGGTGGGATTTGCTTTGGACAAAGAGGAGACCATAAATACAAGAAAACTAGACAGTTTAACAGAGGTAATGACAAATCTATATAATACTATGCAAGGATTAAGAGAATTAGACTTCAACAAAATAAAGAAGAATCAAGGATAATGATAGAAAATATGTGTAAAAAACAGACCCTAGAAGAATCAAAGCCCTCATATGATGCATATGAATTTGAAATGCACAGTAACCAAACTGAAAGAAAAATATGTTTAATCAATAACTTTCCTATTTTCCATCCTATTTAAGTTTGGATATAATAAGGATGGTGAAAAATCAATATGCAGTCTCCTGTATGTTGATGGAGCAGACAGTAATAATAAGGAATGAGTTGGGGCGTGGTCAAGCCGGCATCCAGAATGGCTGCTTAGTTCTGGAGCTCTGTGCCTAAACTGTCAGGAATCTCCCTTTCCTCCGCTACCCCAGGAAGCACTGAGGAAAAAAATCATGGGGCTTGGTAGGGAAAACAGTTATGCCACCAAAAATGTCGAAAAAACAGGGACAACTTCCATTTAAAAGTGCAAATAATGGGCTTAAAGATCTGGGCCTGGAGGCTCTGCCACCACAAGGAGATAATGCTGGCAATGGAGCTGCAACAACCTCAGCAGGGACTGTGGAAGACAACGTGTATAGCCCTCAATTTTTGGTACTAGAAAAGTTATTTAATGACTTAAAATATGACCTGACTACTAAAGTGAACACTGGATTCGAAAATGTATCTGCACAGTTGGCCCTCCTACAAACAGCAGTAAACAACCTGGGGGAGACAGTGGAACAACACTCGGCTCGATTAACGGAGGTGGAAGAAAGGGTTAGTACGCAAGAAGACCGTTATAATCAGTGGAGCCCCCAATTGCAAGCAGCAATGACTGAAATAGAGAAATTGAAAACAATATTAGGTGACCATGAAAATAGGTAGAGGCAAACAAATGTACAAATAGTGGGCATGGCTGAAGGGGTGGAAGGCAGAGACTGTGTAACTTTTTGCCAGACATGGTTAAGAGCAAAGTTAAATCTACCAGTGGAATACTCTTTGGAGATACAGCAGGCACATAGAACTCCCGGTCGATGACCACCCACAAATGAAAGGCCTCGTCACATTATTGTAAAATTTCTGAGATATCAGGACAGAATGGCGGTACTGAATGCAGCATGAAAGTTGGGCGCCATTAGAGAAGGCTCTCAATCTGTCAGTATATTCCAAGACTTCTCACGGTTGGTACAAATGGATTGGAATGCATTTATGCCTGTGAAGAGGAGGTTACATCAACTGGAGTGGCCTTTTGCACTTGTCCACCCTGCTCGACTGATCATTTGGAGAAAAGGCGCTACACCGAAGGTGTTTACAAACCCGGATGCGGCAATGCAGTATATTGAACATGAATCGAAGCAACAAGAAGATGCAGATGAGTGAACTTTACTTTGGAACTGGGCTAACTCATTAGTACTTTTATCTTTGTTGCCCAATATTATACAGGATGCAAATAGAAGAAGTGGGGTTGGTGGGGAAGTGGAGTTTATTTCTCAGTCTGCTCCGTTACTCCTAGGAGGCCTATCAAGGATGGAGTGGGCAGCCTTCCCCATTTCCCCTCATGCTCTAGCTCCGGGCAGGACCTTTTTGTTTCTTTTCCTCTAAGGAGCTGAACCAGAATGACATTACAGAGACCTAAATGATGCCCAATGACTCTTTGTTAAATGCTGGGTCAAATCTTTAGTTCATTGATTTTTACTTTTACAGCACCATGCTACATTAATGGTCTGATTAGTAGAATGTGGGCAATGGGAAGCTGAAAAAATGTCCTACCTGTCTCTGGATATTAATTGCGAAGTAGGCTGATCTATGTCTGTATGGGGCAGCATCAAGGTGGCACAAGGGTACAGGGGGCGAGGAGCTTTTGTCTGATCTGTTTTGAAACTCTTATGAGGCCTATAATGGCTGGAGCGACCAGATTTCCCCTCCTTCCCTGACATTAGCCCTGGGGCCTAGAGGGGCTCAACAGTGCTCCACCTGTAGTTATTGAATTTTGTTTTGGTTATTATACTTGGGTCCCAGAGGCTGTCATATGCTCTGCCTTATTTACATTAGAATGCAGAACCAAGGGCAAGTTTAATCAAATTAATAAGGAGATGCAAACCTATCCTCTTGTTTCATTTTTGTCTGCTGGGGGATGATGTGGGTAGGGAATATGTGCTGGATTTTAACTAGTGAATTGGTTTTCCTTGAATATATGGACACAACATAAGTCCTGGGGGGGGAGAGGTGATTCAGGTATTTTTATTTTTGTATGTGTTCCAGGCGGGGTGGGCGCAGGCCAGTGCAGAAGACCAGTTTTAAACTGGTCACCCCCTCCTAATGAAGCTGGGGGTATTTTCCCATGACCCAGGGATTATAAATGAGACCGGACACTTGGAGAATGACAGGGTGTATGAGCAATATACAGACTGTATGCTAAATTATGTGTGGGGGCCTGCCCACTCCTGTTGGGATCCTCATTCCAGAATTTCCCGGGGAGGGATGGACCCCTAAGTGTTCTCGATTAACCCAGACTTATATATCTATTTTATCTAGACAATGGGGTTGCAGGAGGTTATATTTTATGCTCTGCAGTTGGGGAAGGTCCTGGGCGGGGGCCGTGGCACCACCACACCTGGCCTTGAGAAAAAAATGACAGTTTGGCCAGCAGGCTATTCCATGAGAGTAAAAGGGGTTTTAATTAAAGGTATACTTGGGGGGAAGGGGGAAGCTAGGTGGTGAATTAAAATTTGATACTACCTGGCTAGATGCCTGACACTAGGGGTTTCATTTTTCTAGTAGGTTAAGCAAGCGCCATTGTGCAGGTCTTTATCTTTCTCTTTTCTTTTCTTTTCTTTTCTTTTCTTTCCTTCTTTTATCTTTCTGGGTCTTTTTTGTGGGGGACCTCTCTGAAATGTGGCAGATGAGAGGAGGTGGGGAAGGGGGAGATCTGTTAATTGGGAGAAAATATAAAAAAGGACAAGAGTCGGTGATGCGAGGGGGCTCGGGGTAGTTGCAATTCAATGTGTTTGGGAGATCCTAGATCTAGGAATATATCTGATGTCATCATATGGCTAGTTTAAAAATGCTATCCTGGAATGTAAATAGCTTAAAAACTGCAGTGAAACAGAAATGTGTATGGGCATATATTAAGAAAAAGAATGCAGATATTGTGATGTTACAAGAATTGCATCTAACATGTGATGAGATTAAGCAAATAGAAAAAAATGGGGGGTACAATGATAGCATCTTATTTCACATCCAAGGCCAGAGGAACATGTGTGTGGTTCAGACTGGGGGTCAGGGTTCAAATTCATGCAACCCAAAGAGACAGTCAGGGAAGGTATGTTATAGTGAAGGCTATGGTGGAGAAGGAATTGCTGGTCCTGGGATCTTTGTATGGGCCTACATTTGATTGTCCAGAATTTTTTGAGCACTTGGCTATCGTGTTAGCAGTGTTCCCAGATAAATTGATCATAGGGGGTGATTATAATACCTATTGGGACCCACTTCTTGACCATTCTAAACCCAGATTCAGGCATTCCCCTGGGAGTGTGGGAGCTCTCTGAAGATTGGTGGAGGAAAGGGCCTTGCAGGAATTGTGGAGATTTAAACACCCAGATACAGAGAAATTTTCTTTCTACTTCTGTGCTCATAAGGTCTATACAAGATTAGACTATTTTCTGTCTTCTCCTGCCTTTTTGGGGCTTATAAGGGAGATAGAATATGGTCCTATCATAGTATCAGACCATGCTCCATTATATTTAGAGATGGAGAAAGAGATAGATGAGGGAGGGATGCAACAGTGGAGAATGGATCCCACATTACTGTTAGACCCTCAATAAGTGCAACAAATGCCCAAGAAGCTAAAGGAGTTCCTTGAAAATAATAAGGTGGAAGACACCTCAGCAAGAACTACTTGGGAGGCCCTGAAAGCTTTAGTAAGGGGGAGACTATCTCATATGCAGCCTTTAAAGGCAAAAAAGAAAAGCGAAGGGAGAATGAACTAGAAGCTAATATACTGAGGTTGGAAAGGCAGGTTATGGGTAGCCAGTCTCCTGAGGATCTGGTGAAACTGAAGAGTATGAAGGGGGAATACAACCAACTGTGTTGTAAATGTACAGAAAGGGATATCTTAATGTCAAAAGCGGGACAGTATTTCGAGGGGGACACGTCAGGGAGATGGATGGCCTGGCTAATTAAAAAACAAAGAGCAGAAAGAACAATCTTAACAATAGAAAATGAGAATGGGAAAGGTACTTCTTCTGCTCGAGAGATAAATACAATCTTCAGATCCTTTTATGAAAAGTTGTATACATCTGAATTCCTGCAAGGGACAAATTTAGATAGTTTCCTAGAAAATATACCCCTTCCTGAAATACCCATTCAGATAAATGAGATGCTGGGACAAGAACTTAAAGTGCAGGAGATTAAGGAGGCAATCTGGGCCTCTAGGTCGGGGAGAGCTCCAGGGCCTATGGAATTCTACAAGAAATTTTGGAATGATTTGGGGCAGCTTTTCCAGTATATGGTGAGGGAAGTATTGGGGGAAGGGGAGCTGACGCCATCTCAGCAGTTAGCAGTTACCCAAACCAGACAAGGACCCAAAAAAATGTGGCTCATATCGTCCAACCTCTTTAATAAACGCTGACTACAAGATCATAATGAAAATATTGGCAAGGAGATTGGAGGGGGTCTTACCACAGATCATCCATCATGACCAGGAGGGCTTTGTTAAGGGGAGGCAAGCAAGGCATAACCTAAGATGAATAATGAACATAATTTGGCAAGGGTCCAGAGGAAGGAACATGTGCGGAGGCCTCCTCGCATTAGATGCAGAAAAGGCCTTTGACATGGTTGAATGGCCATTTATGTTTGCAGTACTAAGAAAGTTTGGTCTGCACCTGGTCTTCAGACAGTGGGTGGAGTGGTTGTATCAATCCCCGTGGGCTCAAATTCTTACAAATAATACCTTATCACCCCCCTTTTGACTCCATAGAGGGACGAGACAGGGGGTGCCCCCTTTCACCATTGATATATGTGTTGACCATTGAGGTCTTGGCATCAGCCAGTAGACATCATCGGGATATAGAAGGTTATAGAGTGAATGGAGAGGTGCATGTTATCTCTCTTTTTGCGATGATGTGCTTTTATTCTTAGCTGATCCAGTGAGAGCAATGCCTGCCTTGACTTCTCTTTTAAGGGGATATGGTCCTATTTCAGGTCATAAGATCAACTGGAACAAGAGTGAATGGCTCCCTCTGGTGGATGGTGGAGAGTCCATACAGATAAGTGGCATAGATATTACTCCTAGAACAGTAATTAAATATCTGGGAATACTGCTACCGTGTAGAATAGTGGATGTGGGGTACATAAATTACAGTCCATTAGCAACTAAAATTAAGGTACAATGTAGTAGATAGAAGTCGCTCCCCTTGTCTTTGTTGGGAAGGGTAAACTTAGTAAAAATGCAAATTCTACCTCAGTGCCTTTACCTTTTTCATACCCTTCCTATTATGCCTCACATCCTTTGAGAAGACTGACAATAGTAGTGGGCAAGCAGATTTTAGCGCAAAATTGGATGGCTCAGGCCATGCCTACTATTGCTCAGTGGGTAAATGCCCTCCTAAGCAACATGAAGCTAGAACATATTCAATATAAAGTTCTGGGATGACTGGACAAATATGATAAGATCTGGTCCCCTTGGAAAGGGCCTTGAGGAAAGAATGGTTTCCACTTTTTTAGGTAACCACATGTTCTGAGGGCACTGTTTGTAGAAGGTGGAAGTGAGTTCCTCTGGCGCTGGACTGAACAGGGGTCTATAATAAAAGGAGGGGCTACATCAGTATCCCCATACAAAAATGAGGGAATTCCAGGGATTTAAGTAAATGGTAAGACCACAATGACTACAGTTGGCTAGTTTCACTGTATAAAATGGTGTTTTCATTAATTGGATCATGGATTGTATCCAAGCTATGTGTATATGTATTATACTGTAATTGAACAAGAGGTCAATGATTATCTGACTATATAGAGCTCTCCTCGCTCCAGTGGCTCTTCTATAAATAAAGTTTAAAAAAAAATAAGGAATGAGTTGGAAAAATTAAGAGGAGGTGTGGCAATAAACAGAGCCAGATGAGAAGATGTCATAATTTTAAAGAGACAATTCCCACCAGATAACTCAATGGTAACTGAACAAACTCTAATTGAAAGTGAGCTAAAAAAACTCAGACCAGATTTTTCTTTAATAATAATCCCAGAGGATATTTCAAACACATACACAAAAAGTTAATACACAAAATAAAGGGACTATTAAAAATAATAATCAAAATAAGAAAAAACTCAAAAAGGTTAAGGCACAACAAAAAGGGGAGAAAAAGATGGTGGATGGCAAGTCAAACAAGGGTAAGACCTACACAGAAAAGAATAGACCAGCAGATCAGAAAGATAGGATGAGGATAAGAAAAGAACAGGGGGAAAACACAGGGAAAAATGGGTTACTTGGAGGAACAAAATATTACATCGGAACAATGAGAAAAGTGTAAAACTAAATAGCCAACTTGTGAGGAACAAACCCACTGAATAAAAGAACAACTGAGGTTATAAATAACTGTTGGAGCACAACAAGGTGCACAACAGAGGAAAGATAGTCAACAGATTACAGTTAATGCAGATATAAATAAGAAAGGGTCAAAAATGAGGCTATGCATTTCAGGGGAAGTGAAGCAGTAGTAAAAATGCAAGGATTAAATGTGAAGGTCACTGAAACAGAGGATTCCTTTAAAAAAAAAGTAATCACATACTGGATTACAGCTGAACTTGGAGACAGGGGGAAGGAGACCATATCAATACAGTATTTATAGATCATAAAAATCAAGATAAACACATATATTTATTTGTTTATTTATTGTTGCTCTAGGAATTAATACCTTTGAGCCAAGGCTCTTTTACAAAGGTTCCACATCAAATTAAGTACAACCAAAAAGGTTACATTGAGTGGCACAATAAAGTACGTTTTGGTAATAAAAAAGAAAACATAAACAGTCAAGTATCAAAGACATTTGTGCAAGGACAGATAATTACCAAATGAACACTTTTCATCAATAAGAAAACAAATGAGAAGGGGGAAAAGACAGGTAAGGGAAGTGTGATAGAGCAGGTGAGAGAAGAAGGTGGGAGGAGTAGACCATAGCTGCAGAAAAGGATCCTCTAACAAGCCTTTGTCAAGTAAAATGGGCAGGGTGGAGAAATGAAATAGGTAAGGATTTAATCAAGGCAGTCACAGGAGTTGGAGGTGGCAAGGTGAGAGAATAGGCTAGATTTAAATGCACCTAAAGAGGTAGAGGAGGTAATAGAGGTGCTAAGGGCATTGAGCCAGTGGGGGGCATGATAGACAAATGATCTTTGACCCTGGGTAGTCCGGCAACGGGGGACCTGAAGAGATTGATTTTCTGATCTTCTGGTGAGTCGGACACTTGTGTTCTGGCATAGCAGGTCTTGAATGCAAGGTGGAGTGAGGCCCATGATGGATTTTTTAGCCATAAGGCAGGTAAGGTACTTTAAGCAGTTTGAGAGTTGTAACCACCCAGTTTCAGCATAGAGCTTGCAAGTGTGAGTACATCAATGAGCGCCAGTAAGCAGCCGACAGGCCTTGTTAAGGGAGGTTGTAATGCATTTAAGTGCGCTAGTAGAGGCAGACCAATAGACAATTAAGCCATAGTCAATGATTGAGATGATTGAGGATTGAATAGCTAGCTTCAGTGCTGGTAGGGTGAGGAGCTGTCTGTTCCGGTACAGTATCCCAAGCTGCTGATTAGTAGTTTTTGCTGTAATATCGACATGGGTTGCAAAGGTTAGGCCTTGATCAAAGGTGATTCCAAGATATTTGAAAGTAGCCAGCTGTTCAAGGGTGATTCCCAGGGATGTGTTGATAGTATGTGGTACTTGCCTTTTCTTGTTTTGCAGGCTAGAGAAGAGCATGGATTTTGTTTTTTTTTGTGATTTAGGACCAGCTTATGTTAAACGAACCACGTCTCCACACTGGCAAATGCATGCTGAAGGCTGAGGCGTAAGGGGTTTGGATCTTTATGAGAGGATAGAATCACAGCATCGTCGGCATAGAGGATGATTTGCTCTGGGCAGGATTTAGGAAGGGAGTTTAGAAAAAGGCTGAAGAGGAGAGGACCTAAGATGGATCCCTGCGGAACTCCTGAGAGGACAGGCTTTGGTTCTGAGAGAACTCTGGCTATTTTTACAACTCGAGAGTGCTGGGCGAGGTAACTTTTTATCCAGTCACCAGAACCCTGGGAGAGCCCAAGACACTGTAGTTGACTGATGAGTAGACCATGATGTACTGTGTCAAATGCCTTTGTTAGATCAATGTACACAGCTCCAGTTAGGAGTCCTTTGTCCATGACCTTGTGGATTGCTCCTGAGAATTCAAGTAGTGCTGTCGATATGCTGTGCCCTTGTCTGAATCCATGTTGTTGGGCACCGAAGATGTTATATTTCTGCAGGTAGTCTGTTAGTTGGTCCACCACTATACGTTCAAGAGCCTTTGAGAGGGGAGGTACTATTGAAATAGGTCTATAGTTACCAGGCACACACTTGTCACCACTTTTGTGCACAGGAGTGACTATTGCAGCCTTCCATTTACTAGGGAATTTGCTGGAGCAGAGGAGAGATTGAATAATTTGGTGAGGGGTAGTACTTCATCCAGAGTGAGGGACAGTATTTTAAGGTCAATAGAGTCACTGCTTGCCCGGGACTTAGATATAGCCTTCTTTTTGTATTTATGGACTTCATGTGCTTTAACTATTTTGAGATGGAAGGGTGGTATGGTTAGAGAGGCAGTGGGGGATATAGAGATTGGAGGGTCAGCATCAGCGAAGAAGTCAGATGAGAGGACACCGTTAAGGTCTGTGAAGGTCTCATTTAGGGTGTTTGCAATGACCATGGGGTCAACGGTGGTGGTGCCATCCACATTCAATATAGTGAGAGAGGACTTGGATTGCTTACCCTGATATTTCTTAAATTGTCCCAGAAGGATTTCCCTTCACCCCAGGAGTTGGAGAGGGCATTCTTGAAATAGGAGCTCTTCACCCGGCGAATTTCTTTGGTACAGTGGTTTCAGGCCTGTTTGTACTTTTGGATGTCAGTCTGAGAGCCAGTGGCTCTTGCAATAGCCCAGAGGTGGTCCCTACCTTTGAGTAGTGCCAATAGCTTAGCCGTGAGCCAGGGATTTGAGAGTGCTTTAACTTTGTGCTTTTTTTCAGGTGCATAGGAGTCACAGGCAGCATTGAAAGTGGTAATAAAGTGATCAAGGGCTACTTCAACATCTTGAGTATTGTAAATAAGTGACCAGTCTTTCTGTCTAAGATTTTCCTTGAGATGAATAAGGTTGCCAAAAGGTAGTACTCTACTTGAGATGGTTCTTGGAGGTGGTTTTCTGAACTTATTTGACCAGGTACATTTTATAGGAGAGTGGTCACTAAGAGAGTCCGGGAGAACAGCTACATTATTTATCCGGGCAGGGTGGTTGGTAAGGATCCAATCTATTAGGGTGCTATTCCCATATTTATGGTTTTTCCTAGTATATGAATTGACCAGTTGTGTTAAGTTTGCAGCAAGGATGGCATCCTTAATTGACCCTGTGTCTGGTGCAAGCCAGTTGATATTAAAGTCACCAAGGAGAAGGAGCTCACCGTCAGGAGGTTGAGATCTTATGAATTCTAGTACAGTCTGGAGGCCGGACCCCAGATCTTTAGGTGGGATATAGATAGCAGTAACCGTGAGGACTTTATTGTGGGCACCAAGGAGTAGCTTGATAGGAAGGAGTTGTACAGCAGTTTCTGTGGTGGTATACGTAACAGGGAGGCATGTGAGATAGTCCTTTATGTAAATTGCACAACCACCACCCCTTTTTGAAGTCCTATCCAGCCTATGTTATATTTGATAACATGGATGGAGCAATGAAAGTTTGGGCAAACAAAATGGTGCTACAATGACTTGGATTGGATATAGACATGTCAATCATATGGAGTACAAGGCCCTTTTTTGCCCAAAGACAGAATATAAATGAAACCTTGGTTGATTGGGAAGAGGCCAAAAACCTCATTATAAACTTTACACGGTACCCAAATTAGTCATATGAATCTGAAATAGAAAAGAACTCTGACTATATTTGGAATTGATTGCCTAAAAAATGAAAACTATAGAAATGTGAATGCAGCAATGTGCTTTTTAGTGCATGACACCTTGAAAATATTAGAGAATATTGGGAAAATAAGTAATGTTCAAAGAATTAATAAACCATCAACACAAACTGATATTTCTGTCAAAGGGGCTAAATTATTAGAAGCAATATTCAAAAACAAAATGCCATTGTTGGATGAGATGGGGGATTTATATTGCAGATTGGGAAAACCCAAACAAAACAATATGCACATCAGATTTGCAATGACATAAAAACAATACACCAAATTCCTTTGTATCCACCCAACTAGATAATCAAGTTCTTATTCCTTCATGGAATATAGCAGGATTGACAAATAAAATATCTGATGTGGAATTGATTAAGTATATACAGAAACAGGATTTAGTCTGTTTCCAGGAAACATGATCACTTGCAAATCTTAGAGTTTATAAATGAAATTGGGGCTGCAGGGAATCTTATTCTAATGGAAGACTTTAATCTCTCAGGAATAAATTGGGATCTCCTAAAGGCTGAAACAGTGGGAGAACAAAACTTCCTGGAGGCATGCATGTTGCCTGGCCTTGACCAGCATGTTAAGCAGTATACCAGAAATTTACACATCCTGGACCTAGTCCTCAGAAACATGGATAATGTTATTCATAATTGCCAGGTTCTGCACTCCTTTAGCTCCAGTGATCATAATATGGTGATTTTTTGCTTCAAAGGGAATATAGTTCTACCATCTGGTGATACAGTAGTTTTTAATTACAGCAGGGCAGACTTCAATAGTATGAGGGAACAGCTTGCAACTTGGAATTGGTCTGCGGAATTTACTGGGCAGCTCTTACACTTCAAGTAGAGTGTACTGTGCAAGAAAATCCTAGACCTAGTCATAGGAAGTATGGAGGTTCCCCTAAACATCCACCATGGCTGACACCATCAGTCAAGATGAATATAAAAAAGAAAAATAAGGCTTATTGCACTGCAAAAAAAAGTGGACAGCAGTCTTGTTGGGTAGCCTATAAATCATCAGTAAAAGACAGAGAGAGAGAGAGAGAGAGAGAAAGCAGCCTTCCTTGAATCAAGAAGGTTATTTTCTAGACTACACTAAACTGAATTATTACTTTTTGGACCTGTGTAAGTAACTAGTATTGATTCTGTTATTGGGGTTGACTTTTCTTAGTTTTAACTTTAATTTGCCAGGGAGGAACTGTAGCTGGGAGATATTTGCAGTCATTTGTGACTAGACCTGTTACTTAACCTCTGTGAAATAGGTGTCTGAAAGGAAGGAAGGCACTCCCCAGGGTGGACGGTCAGAGTTGTAGTTGATTGCTTCTGGACGGCATAGGTTTACTCACCCCACCCTTCCCCTCACCCCACCTGCACCAAGTGCATAACTTCCTTTATACCAGGGGTTCTGGCATCAGTTCTCCAAAACTGCTAACAACATACACCTGTTCATATCCTTAAAGGCACAGCACACTGAATAGGGGTAAAGACACTCACACACTTGCACACACTAAAACAGGATCCTAGGTGATAGGTTTAAATGCTTAATTGGCAAGCATTTAAACTAGCCAAGGGGGGAGGCACTGAAAAGAAGAAGGGAAATCCTAGCCACCCCCTCAAAAATCAGGGTAGTTAGTGAGGTAAACACCAAGATAGAGCAGTCGATCAGGAGACGGGCTGGGGTAAATGGAAAAAAAAGACAAAGGCAGTAAGGACAGGGATGGGGCAAAAAGAAATAAAGCCATAAAAAAATGGAGGGTAATGAGTACCAATGCATGTAGTCTAGGTAAAAAGCTCCCCAAAATGGTGGCCTTGATGGAAGAGGGATGCCTGGATATCGTGGCAGTCACAGAAACATGATACACAGAGAACCATGACTATGATGTCAACATACTAGGGTACACAATCTATAGGAGGGACAGGGAGAGAAGAAGAGGAGGAGGAATAACTCTCTATGTAAGCAAAGGGATCAAAGCAAAAGAACTAAAGGGTAAACAGGGAGGAGAAGAGGCATTGTGGGTCACCCTAGAGACTGGAAATGACTCCACAAACCACACAGGGGTTGTATACAGACCCCCATCTTAGGGGGAGGAAATGGACAAGGAAACAATAGTAGGCATCCTTGGAATGGCAGAGAAAGGGGAGATATTGCTGATGGGAAACCTGAATATGCCAGATGTTAACTGGAGCACCTTTGCTGCAGCCACATCCAAAAGCAGGGCCATTCTCGATGCCCTGCAGGGGGCATGCCTCAAACAGCTAGTTTTGGAACCCACTGTGGAAGGAGCAGTCATAGACCTGGTAATCTCAAATGGGGACAGATAGAGGATCTCTGATCCTGAAGTGGGTAGCCATCTGGGAACAAGCGACCACCAAACAGTGTGGTTCACGATCAACTTAGCTATAGAGTCAAGCAACACAAAAGGGAAGGTACTGGACTTCAGGAGGGCTGATTTTATCAAAATGGGAGAGTGCCTCAGAAATGCACTAGCAAACAGGCAAGAAGATGGGGTGGAACAACAATGGGGAAGCATCAAAACCACCATCACAAAGGCAACAAGCCTTTGTGTGAAGCAAATAAACAAATCAAAATGAAAGAAGAAAACACTATGGTTCTCAAAAGAGGTGGCAGGGAAGGTAAGGGAGAAAAAGATGGCATTCAGGTAGTATAAGGAAACACAGAAGGAGCAAGACATTTAACTGCACCAGTTAAAGCAGAAGGAAGTGGGGAAGGCAGTCAGAATAGCAAAGGCTCAAACCGAGAAAAAGATAGCCAACTCAGTTAAGAAGTGGAATACAAACTTTTATATGTATATTAGGGAGCAAAGAAAGACTAAGGCAGGGATACGGAGGCTGAATAAAGAGGAAGGTGAGTGGGCAGACAGCGACAGTGAAAAAGCAGGAATACTGAACGAATACTTCTGCTCAGTATTCACAATGGAAAAGCAGGGTGAGATACCAAATCCAATCAATAGAAGCACTCTGGAGAAGGGGGTTGATATTAGTCCTTTCACAGAACAAAGGGTTCTGAAAGAACTCTTAAAATTGAAAGTGCAATGGGTCCTGATGGGATTCACCCCAGAATTCTAAAAGAACTAAGGGAAGAAGTAGTAACACCACTGACTACCCTTTTTAATAAATCATGAGAGGATGGTGTGGTACCTGAGGACTGGAGGAGGGTGGATGTGATTCCCCTTAACAAAAGTGGGAGCAAGACAGAGACAGAAAACTACAGACCTGTCAGTTTGACCTCAGTGGTAGGGAAAATGATGGAATCACTTCTGAAGGAAAGAATTGTTGAGTACCTAGAGTCCAGTGGGGCACAGGACCCAAGGCAACATGGATTCACAGCAGGAAGGTCATGTCAGACAAATCTAATTGATTTCTTTGACTAGGTGACCAAAGTAGTAGACCAGGGAGGGGCTGTGGACATGGCCTACCTAGACTTTAGCAAGGCATTTGACACAGTCTCACACAAAAGATTAATAAATAAATTAGCCAGCCTTGGAGTGGGTCCTAGGGTGGTAGACTGGGTAAAACACTGGCTGGACAACAGGACATAGTGGGTAATAGTAAATGGAGTCCACAGTGAAGAAAGGGTGGCTACTAGTGGGGTACCGTATGGTTCAGTACTGGGGACGGTCCTTTTTAATGTCTTTATAAGTGACATTGCAGAGGGACTGGAAGGGAAAGTATGTCTCTTTGCAGATGACCCAAAGATCTGCAACAGGGTTGATAGGCAAGGTGGGGTGGAAAGGATGAAAAGGGACTTGGCAAGGTTGGAGGAATGGTCAAATGTATGGCAGTTTAGATTCAATGCAAAGAAGTGCAAAGTAATGCACCTGGGAAACAAAAACCCAGGGGAAGAGAATGCAATGGGGAGGTGAGATACTGACAACAAAAAAATGGAAAGGGACCTGGGGTAGTCATACCAGATGACCTACAGGTGGGCCAGCAATGTAAGAAGGCAGTAAGGAGGGCTGGGGAGATACTGGGATGAATAGGAAGAGGCATAACCAGTAGAAAACAGGTACCTGTAGCTGTTGGCCCTCTGTACAGACAGTTGGTAAGACCACATCTGGAGTACTGTGTACAGTTCTGGAGACCCCATCTCCACAAAGACATAGACAGGGTGGAGGTTGTTCAGAGGAGGGCAACCAAAATGGTTCAGGGTCTGCACCAGAAGACAAGAAAGATTAAAGAAGCTTAAGATGTACAGTATAGCCTCAAAGAAAGGAGGGGGAGGGGGGACATGATAGAAACATTCAAAGTCCAAGATCGTAGCATCTTTCAGAAAAAAGAGATGTGCAAGAACAAGGGGGCACAATTTGAAGATGGGGGGATGGCTCAGAGGTAATGTGAGGAAGTATTTTTTCACAGAGAGGGTTGTAGATGCATGGAATGGCCTTCCTGAGGAGGTCATAGAGTTAGAAATAGTGGAGGAATTCAGGAATGCATGGGACAGACATAAGGCAATTCTAGTGGGGGGTAGGAGGAAGTAGGCTATTGGTTAACTAGGATCTGCAGTTTATCCATTTTGTAGGGAAATGAGCAGACTAGGTGGGCCAAGCAGTCCTTATCTGCTGTCAAATTCTATGTTTCTATGTTTCTATATGCAAGACCAAGGCTGAGTATGAAAAAAAGCTTGCAGCCAAAGTTAAAGACAATTATAAGTCCTTCTACTCTTATATAAATAATAAGAAGGGAAATAACAAAATAATTGGACCACTGAAGGATAAAAATGGGGAACTATTGGTCAAAAATAGATCAATGGCAACTTATTATAACAGCTATTTTACATCAGTCTACAACCCCAAAACCGAGACAACTTTGAAAGATCATAAATTGAAGGACGCCCAGGAAATTAACATAAATATAAATGATGTCAGAGATAGGCTGAAGGCATTAGACCAAAATAAAGCCCAGGGTCCAGATGGACTTCATCCTAGAGTATTAAAAGAATTAGCTGAAGTTTTGGCAGCTCCAGTAACTTTCTTGTTTCAATATTCAGTGGATCATGGGGTAGTGTTGGATGAATGGAGGCAGGCTGATGTGTTACCTCTACACAAGAAGGGATCAAGGCAGGAGGTATCAACTTATAGGGCGATATGTTTGATATCAATTCTAGGTAAAACCCTTGAAGGTATTATTGAAACATATATTATGGATGTACTGACACTAGCAGAAAATACAGACCATTATCAACATGGATTCAAGAAGGGCAGATCACGTCAGACAAATCTGTTGTCATTTCATGGTAAAGTTAGCAAGGCCCTTGATGCCAAAAAATGCAGTGGATTTTATATTCTTAGATTACTTGAAGGCCTTTGATAAAGTTCCACATTGCCAATTAGCAGATGCTCTAATCCAGCATGACAACCATAGGAATATAACCTGTTGGATAGAGGGCTGGTTAAGGGACAGGAGACAGATGGTATGTGAACTTGGGGCCAGCGGTGTCCCCCAGGGTTCAGTGCTGGGGTCCTGCCTTTTCAACTTGTACATTGCCTCACTAGAAACAAATGCAGCCATTTGGTAATCTAAGTTCACAGATGACATAAGGATAGTGTCTATTATAAATTCACAGGGTGAAGCCTTAATTCTGCAAACAGCTCTGATGGAGATGTAACAGTGGGCAATAGCGAATCAATCCACCTTTATTCTGGATAAGTGCAGGGTAATGCACATGGAGAGAAAAATGGTCAGCACAAGTACACAGTAAATGGGGTGGAGCTCAAATCAGTACAGGATGAAAGGGACCTAGGTATACAGATTAGTGATGACATCAGTTTTAAGTCCCTTTGTAATCAGGTAATAAAATTTTTTTGCAGTTTGTTATATTGTATCAACAAGCATATAAAGTGCAGAATTAGGCAAGTCATGATGCCCCTTTATACAGCTCTGGTCTGCCCACATGTGGAATACTGCGCCCAACTTTGGTCACTGGGAGGTAAAACAGAAAACAGAGCACTTGAACGTGTACAGAGGAGAGCTACCAAGCACATCAGTGGATTAATGGGGCTGAATTATTTGCAGAGGCTTCAGTCTCTATGGCTATACTCCCTGGAGTATCGTAGACTAAGGGGAGATATGTGAATAGTGTACACTGTACTGTCTGATGATAATTTATGGGAACAGCTGGGATTAGAATTGAGGACTCGGGTCTATAACACCAGAACACACCCAGTCCAATTAAAGGGCACAATCTGGCAGTCAAAAAAAAAGGACATTTTGGTTTAACATCAAGGTAACTAAAATTTGGAATGAGCTCCCACTCAACATGGTGGCCAGCAAGTCCTTAGCAGAATTTAAAAACAGCTTAGACAAGCACTTGGTAACATCAGGAATTTTGGCTTATGGTAAAATATGGGTGAGCTGTTATACACCCATGAGTCTTATTAGCTCTGAAACCACCAATGATATCTATGAAGAATATAAATGCATATCAGTTAGTAAGTTTCCCAGCTCAAAAGATAAAGAAAAATATTAGAGCAATAAGAGGTTTGGCAATTTATGTAAAAATTACAAATGACAAGAAGGTGCTTTTTAAAAATGAAAATATGATTAATATACATAGGAATATTAATCAGTCTTTATTCATTATAGGAACAGCCTATGTACCACCTTGGAATATTCAATATTATGAAGTGACTATGTGGAGACATATAGTACAGAAACTGGGAGAGTATATCACCACATATTCTGATGTAAGCATAATTATGACTGGGGATTTTAATGCTCACATAGGTTCTTTTGACAACATAGAAAGCTTTTGCAAGATGGATCTTATAGGGACATTCCATCCTAGGAAATCTTCAGATCATGTACAAAATCAAAATGGCAATAAACGTATTCAACTTGTGATGGAATTAAATATGGTAATATTGAATGGAAGGAATTTGGGGGATCCAGATGAAGATTCTACCTTCCTGGGAGCAAAGGGTAAGAGTGTAATTGATTATGTAATCACAACCTCTGAAAATGAAATTAATATTGAAAAATTTGTAGCACACACAAGAGTGGAAAGTGACCACTCACCATTAATGACTTCCCTTAGAATATCTAGGAATAGTTCAACAACTTTGGAGCATGAGACTAGAAGGGCAGTCTGAGATCACTAATTTCTCAGTCTTTGCTGACACTGATTAGGTAGAGTTGCTGAGAGAAGATGGTGACTGCACACTGAACAGGGGACTTCTGTGCTTTATACAAGATTTTTGTAAGGTATGCCACTGCTGCCTAAACATTTGCTGAATAATTGAATTACCTTGCATTTCAAGTCCCTTCCGGGACTTTCTTGTGTCACCAATTTTGCTTCCTTTTTCTTCTGTGGTCTTGATCTCTTCCCCCTAGTTCTTGACAGCCAGTTGCAGAGGTAAGAAGAAAAGTGGTGGCCCCACGGGGGCGAGTGGCCCAGTAGCAAAGGAGCAGTGGAAGAGGAGCAGTGGAAGAGGAGCACTAAGCTTGAGGCTCAAACTTGAACAGGAGCAGCAGGAGCAAGGGTGTGAAGGACTGCAGAGAAGTTAAGAAAAGGGGGGGGCCTGTGTGAGTGAGAGCTCTCTGACTTTCCAGCTCTCTGTACTTTTTTATTAATTCTTATAAATCCCCTATTTCAGTCATTGTTTGTGGTGGGTCCTTGAGTAAAATTTGGATGGAACTGAGGACAACACCCGGGTGGTGTTACAGTTATTTACACTCGTGGAGGACTCGTTTTGTTGCTCACCTGATGCTCACTTATCATTTGTTTCTCTCGGAAAGCCTCTTGGAAGTCCTACTAGCAGGAGTAACATTTTCTACATGCCATCCTGTTTGGTTGTTTTAACTGCCCAAACTGCATTATTTAACTGCCTAACTGCTTAAGCTGTAAGTTTAGTGGACTGAGCTTAACCCCACACCTGTGAGAGCAAGCCTCTTTGCTGTCTTCGCTGTTTTTGCCATTTTGTTTTCTCTGTAGTTTTTATTCAGGTGTGCTGTCTGTCCTTTCTGGCCAAGAGAACATATTATAGACTTCTAAAGACTTCTACAGATAGGAAAGTTTGGATTTTGATTTGTTTTTTATTTCAAGGGATCTGTAATTTTGGTAGAACGCTTGCTGTTTTTCACTTTATTGTTTATGTTGCTGTATATTGCTGTATTCAGATCCCAAATTAGAATTTTTGGGGCTCACACAGCTGATAATGTAAAAGGATATTTATGCCACCTCCATGCTTTAGATAATTGTAGAGTTTTTTAACAAAGATGATTGGTCAGTATAGACTTAAACAGAATTGCTGCATTGATGCCTTGCGCAATAGAGATCTGCTGTGGAAAAAGGCCTGCAAGATTAAACTTGGGAATGACTGGAATCTGTTCAGGAAGGCGAGGAATCTGTGTACCAAAATGGTTAGAGAAACAAAGGCTAATTTCTACAATGCTCAACTTGATCTTTCATCCAATTGCTCCTTCAAATTCTGGAAACTAATCAAGGATATTGAAGGCCACTTCCCCGGTGCCTGCCAACAAAAATCTTGATTGGCACTACCACATTCACCAACAAACAATCAATCTTAGACTCCTTCAACAATCACTTTGCCACTGCATGGTTAGCCTGGTATCCCCAGTTAGTACACTTCACACTCAGCTTGGACTCAGTGATTAAGGAAGCTCCCCTCAAAATCTGTCCTTTTCCCTTCAACCTACAGACCTGAAGGAAGTTGAAGATCTCTTGCTCCAGCTGGATGTTAGAAAAAGTGCTGGTGCAGATCTTATTGGGCCATATTTCTTAAAGTTAGGCTACCGCATCCTGGCAGTGCCGATTACACATTTGTTTAACCTTTCCCTCTCTCAGGGTGAACTTTCTTCTATCTGGAAAATGGCCCATGTTATCCTTTTGTTCAAATCTGGCAATCCCAGTGACTTGAACAATTATAGGCCAATCTCCATTCTACCAATCCTGTCTAAGATGCTGGAAAAAATTGTGAACACCCAGCTTAGGAACTTCCTGGAATTAACAAACTTGCTCAATCCTTTACAGTCAGGATTCAGAGCACAGCACAGCACGATCTCGGTCTTAGCCAAAGTAACTAATGACTGACAGTGTGAGTTGGACAACAAGAACTTTGTTGGTGTGGTATTCTTGGACCTAAGCAAGGCCTTTGATACAGTTGATCACAGTCTACTCCTCATGTCCCTTTGATACATCAGCCTAGATGCTCTATCCATCAGATGGTTTGAGAATTACCTCATAGGGTGCTCACAGCAGGTAAAAGCAGAAGGTGAAGTTGCTCCCTTAAAGCCCCTCCTGAGAGGAGCACCTCAAGGTTCCATCTTGGGACCCCTGCTATTTGTAATCTACATTAATAGGATAGACGACACCATCAAAAAGGCCCAAATACACCTTTTTGCAAATGACATAGTGCTTTATGTCAGTAGATCCTCCTCCCATGCAATGTACTCAGTCCTCCAGGATGAATTCAATCTACTGCAGTGTCAGCTTATAAAATCAGAAGTTGCTTTTGAATGCCAAGAAAACAAAAGCTATGTCCATCTCACCTTTTCCCAACCTACCTAACCCTGCCTCAGTTGGGACCCTTTCTCTGGTAACTACCATACTTGGTGAGCAACTGGAGTATGTGATCAAATTCAAATACTTGGGGATATGGCTCAATAATAGACTCTCCTTCCTGGCACATATTGAAGAATTGATAAAGAAACTTCGCCAGAGGCTTGGACTTTTCTTCAGGATAAAAGATCGTCTCCCCAGGGAAGCCAGAATGAGGCTAGTCCAAACCATTTTTCTTTCCCTCCTTGATTACGCTGACTTCTTGTGCAACAAAGGGCCTGCCGGAGTGCTTTCAAAACTTGATGCACTTTATCACAGAGCCCTAAGGTTTATAATGGGCCTTCCCTACTCCACCCACCATTGTTTGTTGTACACGGCAGTAGGGTGGTCCTGTCTTAGTTTCAAGTGCCAAAGAAAAACTGCCTTCTGGACATGCAAAGTCTTCTTAAATAAACTGCCTAACTATATCTCCAACTGCCTACCATCTTGTACTTCTAGTAGGTATGCTCTGAGAAATGCCTCCTACCTCTCCTTGAAGGTATATAAGGCCAGATCTCGCTTTGGCTGTGCAGCTATTAGTCATATGCTGCCTTTATTGTGGAATAAACTGCAAAGAACCCTAAAACTAAAGCTTGCCATCGGCTTAGCATCCTTCAAAACACTATACTGTCATCATTTTACAGAACCCTGTGTTTGCTATTCCTGATCACGGATTCCCTTAACCTCCTGGAGTTCACTATTTACCTTGCTGTGGCCTACTTTAATCGCTAGTCAAGATCCTCCTAGCCCTCTCTCTCTTTCTCTCTCTCTCCCCCCATTCCCTATTCTTTGCCTCTATCCTCCTTCTTTCCTTTCCCCCAACCAGTTGCAGTATTGAGTTTGCTTCTCCCATGCCCTGCTCTTTGGTTACTCTTCTTCCTAGAAGGCTCACATCATAACATGTACTGTGCACCCCTTTCCACATCATAACCTGCATTGCACATCCATTTCATAATCTGCTGTCCTTCCCCCTCTTTCCACCCCTCTCCCTGTCCCCCCATCCTTCCCCCACCCCTTTGTGTATCCTCGGAGATGACCTTGTGGTGCCTGATGGCTCACATTGCCTCATGTCCCTTACCTATGGATAATAACTGTGGATCTCATCTGCAACATTATGTGATTGTGCACCTTGCTTGACTGTACATCATTGTGGTTATCTGAATCTGCACTACCTAGCCCTACTATTGCTCATGCCTTTGCTGCACATGATGTGCATTGAGATTGTGTGTATTATATATATTGTTTTTCTCCCACATCTCTTTTTGTTGTACAAACTGCTTGATTCTCTGTATTGTAGCACTCATTCTGCATTCTTTCTTTTTTATTACTGTTCATGTAAATTCTGTTTTTTTTTTCACTATTGTAACTGTTGAACTGTTGTGAATTATCCTGTAGTTGTACTTTTTCTTCCCAGGTCCACCTGGCAAATGAACTTCGCTCAATGGTGTCCACCTGGTTAAATAAAGATTTTGGTTGATTGATTGATTGATTGATGGATTGATGTCATTTTGATGATGTGCACTTTAGTTTAAAATGCATGCGCTGGCATCTTAATTTTAGATTCACCATCTTTTTTGCATTTGATTCACACATGCCGAGGGAACGCTCTGTCTTTTTGACTTGATTTGATTCAATTTAAAGTTTTACATCTACCTTTTCTATCTTATATGTTTATAGCCGTTCCAACTGTTTCCTAGTGGATCCAACAGATTTAAACTTTTCTAACACTATCGATATGGCTAGTATCCAACAAATGTGAAATTTAGCCTGAGGGCTGGAAAAGTGAAGTAAGTTTGCATAGTTACTCCATTTTTAATAGACTTTGACTTCTCTTCGGTTTTGGACCATATTTTATATTTTTATTAATTGATTCTAACTGTTAACATTATCTCTATAAGTACACTAACAAAATAATGAATAAAGCTACAATTAAAGCCATAGCTGATTATTTTTTAGTACTGTATATTTTTTTAATTTTATAATTCGCTATTTATTTGTAATCCTTCTGGATCTGAACCAGATTTTCTGATTTTAACTGCCAGTCATATGGAACTGTTATAGACTGTTCATTGGCAAACAAGATTGTTTAGATGGCACTTTTAATTTTTTTTTCTTCAATTGTTTAACCAGAAGTGGCACACTAAGCTGAAAACTTGTTTACAGGTGCAACCTTTTTCTCTTTCTAACTCAAGTGGCAGTTATAAAGTTATTCAATGTCACACAGAGATGGCTTGTGAGGCTGGGACACTGCAGAAGCCTTAATCATGTATTACACTTGAGACCTAAAACTGTATTTGGAACTGGTTTGTATTGAATGAATTTCAAGTCTCTTATTAGGCAGTCTGAACACTCTGAGACCAGTAATATAGAAGTTGATGATTTTCAGGAGTTGTATCA
Source organism: Neoceratodus forsteri (assembly GCA_016271365.2). Lineage (NCBI taxonomy): Eukaryota > Metazoa > Chordata > Ceratodontiformes > Ceratodontidae > Neoceratodus > Neoceratodus forsteri. Next base: position 165,129,430 of record CM028138.1, read on the forward strand.
GGAAATAACTCATCAAGGAAAACCTGAAGCCTAAAGCAACTTCTGTTCTTGGACTGAATTTTTGGTGTGAATAGCTGGACTTTTGCAGCAGTATTGGTAACCACTTTATCTTAATAATTTATTGTTTCCCTATCTAGAACCTTAGTGTTTTGGGCTTATTTTTAATTAGTTGGTTCTTATGCTAATGCTTTAAGAAAATTTCTGGGGCCCTCTGGCATTTTTATCTTTGAATTTTTATTATCTGTTGTACTTAAGAACAGTTAATTGGCCTTTTTACACCCTAGGGGTGGTACTAGGCAATTCCCAACTGTGAACCTTCCAATTACCACTTTAAACTAACACAGCTTTATGGCAACTAGGAAAAGAATAGTCCAAAAGGACAAAAAAAGAAGGGTAAAACAAACCCAATGACTAAGGAGATGCCCGTATCCTCTAAAAAATAACCAATTACCTTGTTTCACCTGGATCCCAGTTGGAGTTTATTGGTTTAGATAACATTGTTAGAGTTAAAGGCTCTTTGTTATCTAAGAAAACCTCATTACCAATCAGAGGGACCTGCTCTTTACCCCATCTCTGGAACATCCTATTTTGACTGAGATTCATAACCTAGAGTTGATAGAGGTTGGGGAAACAATGAATTAAGGAACAAATAAAAAGTTGTTCAAAGAAATTGATATAGAATTATCTCCCCCATGCAAACGTTTATCCCTGCAACCATTTGGGGAGAGAATAATCAAGGAGCCCAAAGCCTTGATCTAGATATCCAAAACAATACTAACAGTATGAGAGCTAGGAAAGCCTTTTTTTTTGGATTTTGAGAACTTTATTTCACCCTATATTGAAAGGATGAATTTTGATCCTCCTCCTAAATTCCCTCCAGATATCCTGCATTTGTGGGAAAATGATAATCATGAGGGAAATGACAGCATGGTGTATGCTGACATAAAGGTTAAGGGAAAGGGCTCTGAGATTAATGTGTCTAGGGATAAAGACTGTGAACCCATTATAACTTTGGGCAGATTATTTGAGTACTTACTGGGAAAAAATATCAATAATTAAAACAGCTGTGGTCATGCAAATGGACATCCTAGGCCAAATTCTTGAAACATTAAGAGACATTAAATCTCATGAAGCTAATAAAGCTATGGATGGCTGTTTAGATTCGAAGTCAGAAGGGTTGAAAGTACATTATAATATAAGTGAAAAAAATGAAGACCATTCACAACTGATTCTGGGACCAATAGCTACGCAAGAGAAGGTAACCGGTTACATTAAGGTAAAAAATAGAAGGGCAGATTTTGAGGCAAAGCCCAAGGGTTTGATTGGACATCATGATATGCAGGAAAAAATAAGGAACAAATTAAAATCACAATTGCCTTAATAGCTGAACAAGAAGAGACTGAAACACAAAAATTAGTGAAGGTTACTAGATCACTTGGGAAGGAGAGTAAAAGGAAAGAAAATGTTTGTAACACATTTAGCACTAGTAACAGATTAAGACTTTACCCAAAGAAGACAACCAAGATAGGATAAAGTTGAGAGGAGGGCAACAAAATGGTAGCCACTCAGCTAATAGGGTAAATAAAAACATCCAGACTAGCAGAATATGGTCATTAGACAACACTGAGTGACAAGGTAAGGTTGGGCAGAGAGCCCAATATACCAGGGCTGATAACTCCAAAATAAATAATGACAAAGATACTGAAATAGCCCAAGGGTTAAGGCATCCAACAATTTTCCTAGATGGCATCCCTAAAAAGAAGAGTGAAAACGTGTTTGCTCCTAAACTACTGGTTTATAACCTATGTAAAGGGGTACTAGGACAAAAGTTGACATGGAGTGATATTGGTTCAACTTATAGATAACAGAAAGGTCCAGCCAGAGGTATGGTCTGTTTAGTGCTGAAATCAAACAAAATGAGAAAACCTTTGCTAAGTAAAAAAGAGGAGTTTAGGGATTTAGGAACAAATCTAGATGATACTATGGTTAATTTAGAAAGATATAGAAACCAAAGAAGGAGTAGATCCAGAAATATCCAGAAATCAGGTAGCAAGAATGGAAACCTAACATTAAGTAATTGCAGTGCTGATAATTTAATATCTACCCCCCACTAGATTGCAGACTAGAATCACTGACTATATTAGACCAGTAGAATTCACACATACATTAAGGGGGGAAGGAGACTCCACACATAGTAATTACTGTAGAGGAAGTAAGATCTTAGGTTAAAGAATAAATCCAGATCTGATACTGGAAATATCCTCCTGCCTTGAAAATTCTGTGAAGAGCCTAGTATAGAAATTGATAGCACCAAGGCAACAATCTTCATTAATTCTAATTGAATGCAGAGGGCCCTCTCAATAACAAGAAGGAATATTGCAGGTCTTCCAAGAAAACGTAGCAAACGAGGGCTTGTTTAAGATGTTAACAGATTATGTTATAATTT